>OY987218.1:33419375-34841875 GCA_963920805.1 Primula vulgaris
CCACCACCACCACACACACACACACACACAAAAAAAAAAATCAATATATATATATGAACTAACAAGTATTACATCAATATATATATATATATATTAAAATTATATATTAATATGTTTATACATATAAATAAGTTACATTCTTTTTTTTTTACAATTATCTAATTTTCAGGTCTAAGTGTATTTTTTTTTATATAAAATGGGGGTTCGTAAAATAGTTAAACTTTAATAAATCTATGATGTATAAAGAATATTTTAAATAAATGGGGTTTTTGTAGTAGTTTTTAAATATTGTAGGGGATTTCTGAAAGTTGTAAAAACTTATATTCGTGTGTAATTTGACATACAGAATTGAACCATACCAAAAAACCGAACTAAAATCGGTACCGGACATGACCGGATCGAATCAGAACCGGGCTGGACGGACCAAATCAGAACAGGACCAGACGGACCGAATCAAATCCGGAACCGGACCAGACCGAAAATGAGCCAGGCCGGTCCGGTTCGGTCCACATTTTCATAAAACCGAAAATGACCGAACCGAAAATTAATCTCGGTTTCGGTTTTACTGAAAAACCGGACCAAACCCAGCTCTACTTTCGCCTACATAATGAAATATATAATAAGAGATATCATAATATAAGGATATTATATTGAGTGTCGTTATTTCGGCCTTATATTGATTAGCATCAACTGAGTGTCACGACCGGTGTTTTCACCAAATGACGGTTCAACTGCATCGGTAACGGATGATTGAAATGTGATGTTTGTATATAACTATGCCAATATCAAGCAATTTGTAATTATCAGGTCTGAATCGGATCAGGCCAAGTTGTGTCATCGCGCGATTTGACATCGATTATTGGATAAACTTGGATGAGTAATTTTAGATTTTGATCCTAAGGTATTGTGTCAACTTTCATGTCTTAAGTTACACAACTAAAATAATGTAAGTTTATTTATAAACAAATATATGAATCTATATACAGCTCACTTTGAGATTTTAATAAAACCCTAAAAAACTTCCAAGCAAGCCCCTTAGCAAAATCCCTGTACTTAACCATAAATCATGTATACATATTATATGTATGTGTTTTCTAAAGATTTTTTTTTTCTGTATACAGTAAATGGTTTTTGTTTAAAAAGAAGAAGAAGATCCTAATTCAAATTCAAACCTCATATATTTTGTTATAAAGGCATCCCTCTCATCCTTGGACTAATTAGAACAAAATCGAATGCAAGCTTCGCAACCCGATAAAATATAACATTTCACTCAAATGAAAACAAAAGAGAGATGACAGTACATATTTTTTCTAATAATAAGCTGTGTATATAGGAGATCATTACAATACTACTATCTGATTTTGATTTCTTTGCTACTAAGAAAATTGACATAATTTATTAATGATTTAGTTTCTTTTGCTTCAATAATATTGGCCGACTAATTGAAAGAATTTCTACATGAAACTGTAGACTAAATAGGCCAGTCATATATCTTCTCCCACCGTCTGATGATACTATAGAAATAAAAACCATCCTCTCTCACTTCCCAACTGCATTCATATTTCTTATGATAAAAGCAGCGTTGTCCGACAGAGCGAGTGTATACGAAAAAACCTAGGTCTTTCAAATGCCATGTAAATTGGCAGTAATAACGCAATTTTCCAAAGAGAGTTGTACCAAAATTCCAAGAAAACTCTTCTTCTGGGTAGAGTATACGAAGTCCATAATCCGTCCCTTTACCTTGGCACCGAAATTTTATTTGCTCAGGAACTCGGTTGGTGATACGCATATGTACGGTATCCCCAAAAAATGTTCCAAATGAGCTTTTGCAAATTGAGAGACATATTAGAATGCTCAAAAGAAGGAAAAAGCGACTCATTATATTTTGTTTTTAGAATTTATATTGAAATTGGTGCTACAGATTTATGTATACCTCTCCATACCTGAGATAGATATATATATACACTTGTGGATTACAATTTAAACATATCTGTTTTTGGATTATGGAAAGTAATATTGGTGCATTAAAATCATTAATGAGTACATATAGAATTATTATTTTGTTGTGATAATATTTTTTAGAGATTGTTTCAACATTTAATATCTTTCCAAAAATTAAGGTGCATTTAATACTACAAAAATAGTTCTATTTATAGTAACATTTAATTGTTTTACACTACCATAGCATTATATTATTCCTAAAACGGATTACATGATATTGTGTATTTTTTTTAATGATATTGTGCATTTACATATTTGATTAAATGCTGTAAGATTTTATTAATATACTTGTTTGGGCCAAAAATAATGGTGTGCATTACCAAAAGCATACACTAAAAGTAACCCAAAATTCTTTTAGAAGTATAAAAGCCTAAAAGGAGTAGGAAATATTGAAATTAATTATCAAAAAAAAAAAAAACTGAAATTTCCAGTATCGGTATATATCAAAATTGTAAAGAATGTTCGAAGATGAGTTGGCTGTGATTCAATTTGAGCAATCAAATCTTAGGATTAAGAAGTGATGATTTGAGTATATAAATTGATCTTATTGTTTGTCATCACTTGGTGCAACTAAGGTACCCTCCTCTACCTGTGTATTTTCATCATTAAAGCCAAGATCAATTAAGAAAAGAAGGCACAGACATTCAAAGTTTAAACACGAAAATAAAAAAAGGAAACTCATCGATCATCTTGAATACTATATAGTTATATTTTTGGAGGTCGACGAGTTTCTACCATCCATTTCTCTTGTCATCATAATGTCCTCAATTTTCATGCATCATCACAATCAGATAAATTTGCAACATGTTAGGTCGATCCATATATAATCTTATACTCTTATCGTAATTATCGCCTTATCGGAATTTGTTTGACGTAGAGCTGGAGATATAAAAACATGTACTGATGTCAACCAAATTTTAAGTATCTCACCAGTTTTTCTTTTTTCTTTTTAAAATGGGACAAGAGCTAAATTTGTGTAAAACACGAGCGACAAGTGCAAACTTATAGGGCAAGGATCGATATTTGTCAAATAAGTTTAAATGAAAAATGACCTTGATTAATCAGCCTTGGACGTTCAAAAATAAAAATTCAACCTGCGAGCAGATTAAATTCGTCAAAGTAATTAAATTGGATTTTTATACGAGTAAGGGTACTTCTTGTCTAATGTATATGCATGATTTTTATAGTTTTACTTTAGTACTTAACCTTACAGTTACAGTCTGTTAATTTTTTTCTTTTATTTCTACTATAGTGCTGAAGAGTGAAGAGTCATGTTCTAACAAAAATCACAAACCAAATATTAAGAACTTAACTTTGAAAAAACTCGAGAATGGGTCGTATATCTCTTTTCTTGATTATATTATCCCTCTTCAATATCACTTGTATCGAGTCCAGTACTCTATGCAGCGCGGAGGAAGACCATGACATTCATACACTCGGGCCTCGACAAGAGTTCAGCTGGCGAATGTCTCCACTCATACTTACCCCAACGATCTTTTGTACGTGATATATCCTCTGGTGATCATCATCCGAGCTTATTTATTTTTAATTCGGGGATATCTGAAGTTTGCAATAGTCTACTCGACGACGATGATGAAGATTACCATTGCTACTGGGAAGTGTGAGATGATGGTTTTTATCTTAATGGGGATAATGAGAGCTTTCAAAAAGCGAGCCTATTGGTCTAGCCGTATTTTGTTATTTCTCCTTAATTTATAAATAAGTACCCTTGTTGAATTTTAGTTATCTTTGTCTTTCGGTCCTCGACTATTATGTTATAGCTTAATTTGTGTCTCTTTCGTGCCATAAAACTTATGGTTTTAAATGAGATCCGATCGTTTTTTTTGTGTGTTTGGTACCACAGTACCACTGATTGGGATAATATTACGATTTGGTTTTATGAAATTATTATTTATAGTATTACGGTGTTACCTCTAAGTTTGAAATTGAATATGCTTTGCTTTTAAGTGGAGCTTATTACTACCAAATTATTTGTATTATTATAAATACCGTTATAAGTAACATTGCGAATAGAGTTGAGAGTTCATACATATTCAGTTTAAAGCTCAAAAGAATTAACCAAAATGAAAATATGAAAAACAATCTTTTATAATTAAAATTTAACAGGTAAGAAAAAGTTTTTTTCGCCATTTATGACATAATCTACATTATGAATATAGAATTTTCAAACATAGCACACAAATTTTAACTTTTCTATATCAAAATGGATGACATGATGTGTGAAGAATGTAAGCTTTGAGATCTTTGCGTTTCTCAGCAAGATGTAACATTTTCTTTTGTGAGTAAAAACAAGTTGCGAAATTTCGATAACACTTTTTTTTAGATGCATTATATAGACACAATTACCATTAATTGTACTTGACAATTAATCAAAGAAAATCAAACTTTCAGTAATTAGTTTTAAACAGAATCCCTTATATATATATGTATTAAAAATTTTCTTATTCCAATGATCCGAGATTCGGTCCAGTACCCTTCCTACAAAAAACGCATAACTTTTTTTTGTTCACGCTTGTAGCCTTCGATAAAGTTAAAGCTTCAACATGCTGGTTGTGCTTCTTCTAGCACCATGCACGGAATCTGCAGCTATAATTTTAGGTTTAGTAGCAATATCCCAATCATCAATGCACATTATCATGTTTTGTTATAAATTGGTATCTTGTTAAGTCCGTCAATCTTATTATCGGCACTTGTTTGACGTGAACCTATATAGGGTTACGGAAGCATTTGGTGATGTAACGACCTAGACTTAAGTATCTCACTTTTTTTTTTTTAAAGTTTCTTGTTTTTTTATGATAAAACCCATATCAATTAAATTTCCACATAAATACTGTTTGGGTGCAAGCTTATTTTGAAAAAAGATGAATACTACTTACATTTCCAAAACAAGACGAGGCCGTCTTGTTTGTTATGATCAAACCCATATCAATTATGCAAGTCTTGTTTTAGGATTAAATTTACATGAACTTCAACATTTGCGCATCAAAAACCAGTTCTCTAGAGAATGAGATCCAAGGGAAAAATATACTGTATTTTATTGATTTTGCCCAAACAAGCATACATTTCTTTTCGAAATATTAGTATGGGAAAAAGCTAGATTTCTTTTCCATTCATAAATAGGGGGTGCTCACAAGTCACCAATTCACCATCCTATACCAGTTGTGGTTATCTTGACTGAACCAGAACCCGGTTTCTCTAACCTCCCACCAACAACGCCTGTCAAAACCAACACTTCCGCTAACTCCGCAATTGTCACGTATAGCAAAGTTATATATTACAAAATCTTTTTCTTTTTCACCCCAATGAAATTGACAAGAATACACGGTTTTTCCAAAGAAGTTTGGAGCAAACCTCCAACTAAATTGTTTACCGCTTTCTAGTGTTTGAGGTCCAAGATCATTCTCTTTGGCTTTACAATGAAACGCCAGGTTTGATCGGAGTTGGTTTGTGATAAATATCCTAACATGTGAGATCGCAAGATTTTGCTGGGACAGCATAATATGGAGAAGAAAGAATATTAAAACACATTTCATATGAAAAATACACTTCATCTTTTCAAAAAAAAAAGTACACAGTTTATTACTCTATATTCTTACCACATACATAAAATATATCAGTCACACTCACTTATATAACACATAACAGTAGATCCAGGAATTACATAAATTAGCAATTATTTTGAATATTTCTCACAGATTGCTTAAATCATTTAATGATGGATTTAATTATAACCATTAGATATTAGGCTGAGCATATACACGAAATCCATGTGGAAGTTTAATTACGTATTAAAATTGTTGAACTTTACTCGGTGTAAGGGTAATAAAGTTATTCATTATCCTAATGGCACTTGCTAATTACGTATAATAAATTAAGAAGCCTCAAACAACTGTCATGTCGAGGACACAATTAGTGATGAAAATTATATCAATTTGTTTAAATGAACGTTCCGAAAACACAATTAGTGATGAAAATTATATCAATTTGTTTAAATGAACGTTCCGAAAAGAAAAATACCAACTTGATTTACTAAAACTATGGTAAATGAGAGAATTTTAGTAACACTTCTGCTTTTTAGTTATGCAGTACAATGCTATAGAACCAGACTGATTATCAGTCTTTTATATAATTTTTAAAATTCTTTTGACACCCAACCAAAACAAAAATAAAACCCCAAATATAATATTTATGAAACCCTAGTTGAGACTACCATAAACTTAAATATTAATTAAAAATATTTAAAATTTTAATGATTTTAATATTTTATTTGACGATTCAACAAAATAAAAACCCAAATATAATATTATAGAACTCTATTTGAGACTACCCTAAACTTAAATATTAATTAAAAATATTTAAAATTTTAATGATTTTAATATATTTTATTTGACGATTCAACAAAATAAAAACCCAAATATAATATTATAGAACCCTATTTGAGATTATCCTAAACTTAAATATTAATTAGAAATAATAAATATATGGCCGAATAACAGACTCTTAAATTTCGGGGTGAAAATAAAATTCTAAATTTACATTAAGGACTAGTGTGTTGAGAGTCTGGTTGAGTCTATCTGGCTTATTATCATTATTCTTAGTTATGCTGCAGAAATTAAAATAACAATGCATTAGCATTTAGTGTAAATTTCGATTCAAGGAGATCATCAATTGGTAATAGGATTTTAGCAATTTTGAGACTTGCCAACTGATTTTTCAGATGATATTTGGATGTTTTCTTGTAGTGAGAGTGGACGTACGTATTACGACTTACGTTGTGGAAGAAAGTCATGATTAAATCGAAGTAAAGTAATTCATTGCATGCACATTTAAATGTTTTGATATCAATTAGTACTATAAAAAAATAGTACTAGAAAATAGAATTCCATTAGGATATAGGAATTAGAATAATTAATTTTAATTAAAATTTTATTTACATAATAAAAATGTTGATTAATGCTATCAAGCCATTGGCTAATTAAGTACATTTGCTAAGGCTGACAAATTTACTTGAAAAATAAAGTTAAGTGGTTTTTTATTTATTAGGAGTGTCTAATGACTAGTATATACAGTATATATTAACAAGCTATAGTAAAAATTAAATTATACTCCGTAGAAGCTAAAAGTTTATACAGTTGAAGTTGTATTGTGGTCATTGGCGGTATATATTGCATATTACAATATTAAATAAAAAACATTAATATCAGAACAACCAATTTCATGCAATCAAACATCTATATATACTTGTTTCAAAAAAAAAAAAATCTATATATACATTAAAGAAGTTGGTATTTTGTAATTTTATCAATTTAAAGAGTTTATAAATAATGGATAAATTAATAATTAATTTGAATTACATATCACATCAACATGACATAAAATAATAACAAAATCAAGTGAAAAAATTAACAAAACATATTATTTTAAAACTTAATTAATAAAAACATACCCTCAAATTTTTGATTATCAAAAACATACCTATATATATTAGAGTAATTAAATTCTAAATTCCCATCATCACGGCGTAATCACACGAATCACACATTTATCTCTCTAATTCTATCCCGGCTAAATATCATCACGAAAAATATATTTCTCTCTCTTCAAAACATGTCATTATAAATCTCGGAAAAAAAATAAGACGCATATTTGTGTTTCCGTCCGTGGAGATTTGCATTAATCAAATCTTGATTTGGAACGTTTTTACAAAAAAAATGTCTAAGTTGATGTCTAATTTGATGTACATATAACCTTTTCCATATAGTATATATAGATAAATATCTATCTCTCCGGTACGCCTCTTCTCGAACAAGAAAACCAGCTCCGAGGACCGTCACAACCGCTCCGAAGAGTGTCGTAACCGGTACAAACTTCATTCTGCTGAACCGGTTCGGTACAGTTTCGGTTGTTTCGGCGGTTCGGAGATGGGCCACGTGGTGGAGGTGGGGGAGGGGGCGGTACAAAGATGTAGCTCTCCTCCTCTCTAAATCGACATTGCGATTTTATGTGGGTTTTTGTTTTGAGAGAATATTGGATTAGTTGCGGTGGTAATTAAATGGGACACGACTAATTAGGTTTTAAAAGTCGGCTGAGATTTAAGGACAGTACCACTAATTTGAAATGTATGGTTTTAGAGGTTTTTTTCGTTATGAAAATTTTGTAATGTAAAATACAAATCAGTTTTTTGTAGAGTTTTTTTTGCCGAGTGATACCTTTTTCTTTCCGAGTTTACTATACCTTTTTTTCCGATTTGATATATTTTTTTAAGTTTATATTCCAATTTTTAAAGTTCATATCCCAAAATTTTAAAATTCATACGCTTATTTTTAAAGTTTATATATCAGTTTTTAAAGTTAATACTCTTATTTTTAAAGTTAATACCCTTATTTTTCAACTTTATATTCCAATTTTTAAAGTTAATACTCTTATTTTTCGAGCTCGTACCCCAATTTTTTCATGTTCATACACCGTTTTTTTAGTTCATCGTACCATTTTTTTTTTCAATTTCATATCCTTTTATTTCGATTTTATATCCCAATTTTTGTTGACTTCATACTCCAATTATTTTTTATGTTCATGCCATTTTTTCCCGAGTTTATTAATTTTTTTTCGACTTCATACCCCAATTTTTTACGATTTTATACATTTTTTTCCAAGATTATATCATCTTTTCCGATTTGATACCTTTTTTATTTATTAAATGTATGTTTTTTTTTATAATTTAACTTTTAAATGTATGTTTTTATCATTATAATATGTGAAGGGTATAAATTCCCCCTTAAATCTATATAACGCAGGTGACGAAGAGGAACCGAACTTCAACATTTGCGCAACAAAAAAGCTGAAAAATGAGATCGAAAGGAAAAATATACTGTAGTTTATTGATTAGCCCAAACAAGCATATATTTCTTTCGAAATATTAGTATGGGAAATAAGCACAGATTTATTTTCCATTCATAAATATGGGGTTATCACAAATGATCACCAATTCTCCATCTGATACCAGTCGTGGTTATCTTGACTGAACCAGAAACCCGTATCTCTAACTTCCCACCAACAACGCTTGTCGAAACCAAAAACTCCGTGAGCACCGCAATAATATAGATGTATACTAATGTTATAAATTTCAAAATCTTTCTCTTTGTCGTCCCAATGAAATTGACAAGAATAAACGGTTTTCCCAAAGAAATTTGGAGCAAACCTCCAAGTAAATTGTTTACCGCTATCTAGTGTTTGAGGTCCAAGGTCGTTCTCTTTGGCTTTACAATGAAACGCCAGGTTCGATGGGAGTTTGTTTGTGATATAAACCCTAACATGTCCGAGCAAAAGTTCTTGCTGGGACAACATAATATGGAGAAGAAAGAATATTAATACGCATTTCACATGAAAAATATACTTCATCTTTCAATTGCTTTTTACACAGTTTATTGCTCTTTTATTCTTACCACATATAAATAAGGGGAGGATATATGTACACCATAAAAAACATAAAAAACACCCAAATGGACACTTTTTTTCAAAAACGCTCCAAATCAAGATTTGATTAATGCAAATCTCCACGGTTTCACGATAGGAACACAAATATGCGTTTTGTTTTGTTTTTTTTCTGAGATGTATAATGACATGTTTTGAATTTTTAAATTTTACCATAATTTCGAAAACATGTCATTATACATATCGGAAAAAAAAACAAGACGCATATTTATGTTCCCGTCGTGAAACCGTGGAGATTTGCATTAGGCAAATCTTGATTTGAAACGTTTTTACAAAAAAATGTCCAAGTTGATGTCTAAGTTGATGTTCATATAACCTTACATCAGTTATACTCAGGCTTAAATAACATATACTGGCATTTATATATTCAAAATCAGTGGCATATATACTGGCATTTCCCACAGATTGCTCAAATCATTTAATGATGGATTTATAACCGTTAAACATTATTATGAGTAAATACCATTTTGTATTTATAACCGTTAAACGTTACCCTTATCGACGTTATCAATTTAGCACATAATCTCAAGTCGAGCCTGGAAAACATATTAGTTTGAGAAGTTATTATGTTAGAAAATTAGGGTATGATAATCCTGGATAACTTCGAAGAATCGTGTTCGTACACTTTCCGAACAAAGTATTTCGACCCTATTATTGCCTGGGTTCACGAAATCTTTGTGGGGATAATTCTTGAAGAACAATCTGTTTCTGGCAAGGAGAATAGATTAGGAATGTAGAGAGAATTTTCTTATATGTTTTTTTTTTCTGAAACCGAGGCCAAATGACTTCTTATATAGGAGATCAATAACCGAAACCAAAGGAAGCAACTGTTCGGAACAAAGGAAGCAACTGTTCGGAACAAAGGAAGCAACTGTTCGGAACAAAGGAAGCAACTGTTCGGAACAAAAGAAGCAACTGTTCGGAACAAAGGAAGCAACTGTTCGGAACAAAGGAAGCAACTGTTCGGAACAGCCAGGGGCTCTCGCCCCTTGGACCCCGCCAGGGGCTCTGCCCCTTGGAACCCCGCCAGGGGCTCTGCCCCTTGGAACCCCGTTTCAATTATTCATATTCAATTATACGTTGGCTCGACGAGCGTGCACTCCGCACTTCCCTAACTCGTTTCCGAGTTTAACGCATTATTGCATCGGCCTATAATAAATCACATTACTACTAAAATATATTGATGATACTAAAATCACCAACAAATCCCCCCCATTTTAGTGTAATCCTTGATTTACTCAGTATATACAATAATATATACAAGGGTATAACACACAGGTATAACAATCAAACAAATGCATAGATAAAAATGTCTTACGATTGAATTTTCATCTTAGTACAAATACACATTCCAAATACTCGAAAATCTGGGTGTCACAACGATTGAACCCGTCAATCCATTTGAATATATGAAGATATAGTACACATATGTTTCTTACAATACTCTACTATTCATACTTGACACTTTACAAGCCATGTGTCCTTATCCATTAATAAGCATATAGGAAGCCAAGTCCAAGCTTCTTGAAGCGGCAAAACTTCATGCTCACATAGGTGATCCTTTTAATCTTGCACCTGCATTTGCAATTTTCCAAAAGAACCATTAAGAAGATATACTTCAACCTAGCCATCACTTGCAGGTCTGAGCACATACCTTGGGAAGATAAACACAATTGCTCCAATCTCTAACTATGATCTTTCCACATTGAATTCTGCTTCTAACGTTGTATTCGAAGGGAATTGGGTATACCACAGCTAATAGATTTAAATGGACTTTAATCCCATCCCAATTACCGACTTATTCACTAAGTCTCTAGCTAACCCCTTCGTCAAGTGGTCAGCTAAGTTTTGTTGCGACCGAACAAAATCAATAGATATCACCCCATTCATGATTAATTCCCTAATCATACTATGTCTAACACCCAAATGTCTAGACTTTCCATTGTATATTTGACTATAAGCTTTAGCCAGTGTGGCAGTACTATCGCAACGGATAGAAATTGGTGATATCGGTTTAGGCCATATCGGAATCTCATATACCAAGTTCCTGAGCCATTCCGCTTCTTTACCAGCAGCTGCTAATGCTACAAACTCAGATTCCATTGTGGAACCAGTTATACATGTTTGCTTCTTGGAAGCCCATGAGATGGCACCTCCCCCAAGCAAGAACACCCATCCACTTGTAGAGGATGAGTCTTCAGCATTATTTATCCAACTAGCATCCGAATAACCCTCTAACACCAAAGGAAATCCCATATATGCCAATCCATAATTCATAGTACCCTTCAAGTACTTGAATACCCTAGTTATCGCATGCCAATGATGTCTACTAGGATTACTAGTAAATCTGCTCAACTTTCCAACCGCATAAGCAATATCCGGTCTAGTGCTAATCATAGCATACATCAAAGAGCCTATAGCTCTTGAGTATTCAAGTTGATCCACAGGTTTACCTGTATTTGGCATAAGCTTTTCTCCCGGATCCATGGGAGTACTTACTGGAGAACAACTTTCATAATTGAACTTCTTGAGTATTTTCTCAATGTAATGAGATTGCGTAATTACAATCCCCTTATTCTCACGTTTAATCTTAATACCAAGAATAACGTCCGCTTCTCCCATATCTTTCATGGAGAACTTTGATGACAAGAAATTCTTCGTTTTATCAACTTGATTTTGGTCGGTGCCAAAGATCAACATGTCATCAACATATAGACAAATGAAAACTCCTTTACCGGATGTGTTAAATTTGCTATATACACATTTGTCTGCTTGGTTTAGAATGAAACCATTAGACAAAACAACTTCATCAAACTTTTGATGCCACTGCTTCGGAGCTTGTTTCAGCCCATACAGCGACTTAACTAGCTTACACACTTTATGCTCATTACCAGGCATTACAAATCCTTCAGGTTGCTTCATATATACTTCTTCTTCCAAATCACCATTCAGAAATGCTGTTTTGACATCCATTTGATGAATCACTAGATTATGAATAGCCGCCAAGGCAATCAACAATCTAATAGTAGTGATACGGGCAACTGGAGCATAGGTATCGAAATAATCAATCCCTTCCTTTTGTCTGAAGCCTTGGATAACTAATCTAGCTTTAAACTTGTCAATTGTACCATCGACTTTCATCTTCCTTTTGAAGATCCATTTGCAACCCAATGGTTTGCAACCTGGTGGTAAATCAGATAATACCCAAGTATTATTTTCCATGATAGAACCAATCTCTTCATCAATTGCTTCTTTCCAAAAAACAGAATCTCGAGATTTCACAGCTTCATCATACGTTCTTGGATCCTCCTCTATACTATAACAATAATAGTATTGAGTACCAATCTGATCTCTTGATCCCTCAACTAAATATAGTTGAAAATCAGATCCATAAGATCTAGATTTTCTAGCTCTTTTGCTCCTACGGGGTTCAAGTGTCTCACTTGGCACATCAATTGAATGATCATCCCTTAGAGATTCATCTTTATTAGGTATAGAGTCCTTTGGTCTAGGTATAGAAGAGAAACAATTCTCATCAAATATGGCATCTCTCGATTCTATAATCGTGTTAATAGAAATCGAGTCATTAGGTTCTATAACATAAAACCTATAGGCCTTGGAGTGCTCAGCATATCCAACAAAGATGCAAACTATACCCTTTTCACCCAAAGTTTTCCTTTTTGGGTCCGGGAGTCTAACCACGGCCCTACAACCCCAAACACGTAAAATTGTTAAGTTTGGTCGTTTCTTATACCAAAGTTCATATGGGGTAGTCTTGTTCCTTTTATTAGGAACCCTATTTAACAAATAGCAAGCCGTTAACATAGCTTCTCCCCAAAACCCTTCACTTAAACCAGAGTAAGATAACATGGCATTCACCATTTCTTTAAGAACTCTATTTTTCCTTTCAGCCACACCATTTTTTTGAGGTGTATAAGGTGCCGTAGTCTCATGAATGATTCCTACGGATTGGAAAAATACAGGATCATAATATTCACCACCTCTATCTGTACGCAATGTTTTAATCAACACATTCTGTTGCACTTCAACTTCAGTTTTATAAATTTTGAATTTATCTAAGGCTTCGTCCTTAGCGTGCAACAAATAGACATAGCAGAATCTAGATGCATCATCTATGAAAGTGATAAAATATTTTTTATGCCCTAATGATGGAGTAGCATGCAAATCACATAAATCACTATGTATTAATTCAAGAATGACAGATTTCCTTGTTATACTTTTAAAAGGTTGCCTAGTGATCTTTGTTAACATGCAAGTTTTACATTTTTCTACATTTTCATTAAAAACAGGAATTAAATCATCTTTAGACATTTCATGCATTCTTTTATAATGTACATGTCCTAGACGAGCATGCAATAACGAGAAATTGATAACATTCGAAGAAGACATAAATACAGAACCAGAATCATTAGGAACTCCATTCAAATTCATCATAAACATACCATTATTATAATATCCAAATCCTACAAACACACCAGACTTTGATAAAACATATTTATCGGATTCACACACTTGCTTGTATCCAAGCTTATTTAATACAGGACCAGAAATTAAATTCTTACGTAATTTAGGAACATACAAAACATTAAACAAAGTAATAGTCTTTCCAGAACTGAATTCTAGCACCACGTTTCCTTTGCCTTCAACAGGAGCGAAGTGATTATCTCCCATGTAGAGGACAGAACCATCTTCCACTGGAACAAAATTCTTGAACCAGAAACGATCCTTGCAAACATGTGTTGTGGCGCCAGAATCAATCCACCACGCGATAGCATCATCCTGCACATAAAATGCTTCAGAATTTAGTGAAACCGAATGTTTAATCAAACTATTCAAATCACGAATTGATTTCTGACCTTGGTTTTCGGATTGGTCCTTAGACCCTTTTTCTGAACCACTTGCATTCGCGTTGTCGTGCCTTTTGCCGAAACGGCAATCCCTCTTGAAGTGGCCTGTTTTGCCACACTTCCAGCATTCTAGTTTCGGTTTTTTGTTAGCACCGAAACTGCCCTTATTGTTCTTGAAAGCACGCTTCTTTCATTTGTTTTTGTTGTTATCGTTCTTACCACCCTCTTCAACCATATTAACCGAGGGTCCAGCAATTTGTTTGCCCTTTCCTTTGTCATCCTCCTGCGCTCTTAGAGATTCTTCTATGCGCAAGTGACTTCCAAGTTGGATCAAAGACAGTTCTTCGTTTCCATGTTTCAGATTGTGTTTGAAATCCTTCCACGAAGGAGGCAACTTGTCTATGATGCTTGAGACAGATATTGTTTCATCCATCTTCAATCCGTGTTGTGTGAATTGTCCAAGAATTCGGAGGAGTTCATTTAATTGTTCCATGACAGACCTCGATTCAACCATTTTGTAATTGTTGAAATCGGTTACCAGGAACTTTTTACTGGATGAGTCCTCTGCCATGTACTTGGATTCGAGACAATCCCACAATTCCTTTGCAGATTCCACGTTTTCGTAAATATCAAATAAGGGATCAGACATACCGTTAAGAATGTGCCCTCTGCAAATGTAGTTGTCGTTCTCCCACTTTGATCTGCGTCTTAGATTTTCAACCGTGCCATCCTCTACAAATTCTGGAATCGGTGTAGACAGGACGTGCACCACCTTTAACGTTGTCAACATGAAATGCATCTTCTTCTGCCAACGCCTGAAGTCTTGTCCTTGAAACTTGTCCAATTTTCCGAAATTTGTAGTCATCTCCTTGACGGTGCTTCCTCCAGCCATGATTATCAGAGAATACTTTGTTCGTTTGTTAGAAAATTAGGGTATGATAATCCTGGATAACTTCGAAGAATCGTGTTCGTACACTTTCCGAACAAAGTATTTCGACCCTATTATTGCCTGGGTTCACGAAATCTTTGTGGGGATAATTCTTGAAGAACAATCTGTTTCTGGCAAGGAGAATAGATTAGGAATGTAGAGAGAATTTTCTTATATGTTTTTTTTTTCTGAAACCGAGGCCAAATGACTTCTTATATAGGAGATCAATAACCGAAACCAAAGGAAGCAACTGTTCGGAACAAAGGAAGCAACTGTTCGGAACAAAGGAAGCAACTGTTCGGAACAAAGGAAGCAACTGTTCGGAACAAAAGAAGCAACTGTTCGGAACAAAGGAAGCAACTGTTCGGAACAAAGGAAGCAACTGTTCGGAACAAAGGAAGCAACTCTTCGGAACAAAGGAAGCAACTCTTCGGAACAGCCAGGGGCTCTCGTCCCTTGGACCCCGCCAGGGGCTCTGCCCCTTGGAACCCCGTTTCAATTATTCATATTCAATTATACGTTGGCTCGACGAGCGTGCACTCCGCACTTCCCTAACTCGTTTCCGAGTTTAACGCATTATTGCATCGGCCTATAATAAATCACATTACTACTAAAATATATTGATGATACTAAAATCACCAACAAATTATTTTATCAATTATTAATTATTAATAATGAACATATTGCTTCTGAACTTTCTTCTTGTACAGCTCCTTCTTTACTTGTGGTTGAGTATTCTAATGACCTATTCATAACGACATGTTATTGTTACCGTGATGGTGGTGACGTCGTGACGATGAAGTGGCTGTGGTTCCGTGTTTCAGTCATGGCTAATTAAGATAAATTAGAGTTATATTGGCATGAGCCCCTGAATTTATAAAGATAATTTTAATTTGGTTCCAGGATCTAACAATCAATATTTTTCAGTGATTTAAAACGGTAAACCATCTCTGAAGCGATTTCAGGAGAATTTTACTAAAGTGTAAGCTCCGACGTTAAAAGCCTACGTTTTACTAAAAAACGAAAATACTTGTATATACTTAATATAACAGTTAAATACATGAATATAATAAGTCAAAGACATTAGAAATAGCTATTGTTAATGTAGTTTAATTATGTAATTAGTAAATATATATAACAAGTTACTTTTGATTACGTACCTTGAGATACATATTTTTATCACATAATTGTAGTTGTAGACATTTTGGTAAAAAAAAAAATGACCCACTTAGTTGCTCTTGCATTTTACTAATTTGTAATTATTTATTTATTTTCTTAATTAAAACTTAAATTTTTTGAGTTTTGCGACATGCTTTTGAGCATGATGCTTAAAAACGCTGTTTTTTTAGCTTTTCGGGTTTTAGCCTAAACCTGAACAATTTTTTTTTTAGCTTTAAGTAAAAGCGAGGCTCAGTGAATATAACTGGAGCTTTTTTATACACTGATACTTTTACCCAAAATATTTTAAAATATAGTACAAGCTTTAACCATAGACTCAAGGCACAAGCATTCAGTACAACGAAAATAAGCACGATAAAAAAATTCAAGCTACTCACAAAAGAGCTGCCATGCTCTTTAATTAAGGCTTTGGATATAATTTTAGTAAGAATTATTCATCACAAGACAATATTGCTTTTATTATCCGTTGGGAATTGCTAGGAAACAGTCACCCTATATGGCTGGTTCACAACCCGTTTGCATAAAAATATGTTAAATAGATAAAAAAAATTAAATTTTAATTAATATTTAAGGTTAGTGTAGCCTGTGTAGGCCCTCCTATGGTTTTATATTTTTATTTGAGTTTTTAGTATGCTATACAATTTATTTTTAATTTATCAAATTCTAATTTGTTGAAAATAAATAAATTAGTTATTGAAAAACATTATTTATATCCATTTTCTAATTTAACGGTTGTTAAAGTGACTGTACCATAAACAGTCAAATAAAGTGACTGTTCCAAAGAGACATTCCCGTTTCAGTACTAATGTGACAATGGGCTATATATAGTTTCGTATGAAGGTTCTGATAACTGATTAAGAGAAACGAATAAAAATTCTGACTATTTTCATAAAATAATTTGTGTACCCTTTTAATTCTAGAATTTTGAAATGCAGGTCCTTCTCCTACAGTTTTCCAAATTTCAACAGTCTAAGAACTACGTATTAATTTTCATAATTGCTGTATCCGGGAAAATATTGAGAAATATAAAATTAAAATTATATTTCAGTGTAATCATTTCATAATTATTTTAGAAATAATTCTATTGTCCTTCTAATGTAAATCATAGGAAAAATGACAATTTAATACATATTTAATAACTTATTTATAAAAAACCTGTTTGTTTTGAACTTGATGATTCTTTTACAAAAGAATACATATTTTGTGAACTTATTTACAAATAGGTACATGTCATTAAGAAATCCAAAAAAATCCAAAAAAAATATTCAAAAATTAAAAACCAAATTTTTTAAAAATTCATTTTTTATACAAAAAATATGTGTGATCATGTCGGATCTTGTCTAATACTGTTCAATCATGTATGTCTAATCTTGTTTGATCAACGTTAAAAATAAAAATAAAAAATCTCGTTTAATCATGTATACTTATGTCTAATCTTGTCCAATCTTGTATCTCTAATCCTGTTTAATCATATTTAATCATATCTAATTCTGTTTGATACTATTTACAATTTTTTTTATTTTTTTTATTTTTGTGTGTGCATATTTTATTGTTTTTTATGACATATGTATATAATTGTAAATAAGTATATTTATCTAATTGTAAAAAAATACACAAATATGAATTTTTTGTAATTAAGTTAATTGATATTTAACTATTTATAAGTATCCCTAAATCATATGGTTTATACTTGTACTTACAGTACGGCCCACATAATTCCAAATCTCAATATTAATTAACTTGATCCATTTTATTTCAAAAGAAAATATTAATATGATAATATGATTTAATATCCCATTTAATGGAACAATGAGTAACAACCATGGTTATTAAAGATTTGAAATTAAACATATAGTATATATCTCGGGAATTTTTTCCGAAATTAAACATATATTATATTTGACGGAACAATACTATACAATAAAAACTCAAATATAATATTACAGAACCCTAGTGAAGACTATCATAAAGTTAAATATTAATTAAAATATTTTAAAAAAATCAATAATTTTAATATATTTTATTCGTCGGAAATACAATAAAAACTCAAATATAATATTACAGAACACTAGTAAAGATTATACTAAAGTTAAATATTAATTAAAAATATCAAAAATAATAATGATTTTAATATATTTTATTTGTCAGAACATAATAGTATTAATTAAAGAAATTATACTTAATCACCATATATTAGAAGATATAATGCAATTAATACGATATCAATTTATTTCCATAATATTAATATATAATAAATAAATTGTCTTGCATTTTAATGCCTAAAATGTGCCTGAGCCACATGTTAGTTTTTCTCATATTTCACTACAAGAAAAAATTCATTTAACATCATAATTTTTTTCCGGTTATGTTGCTAAAGTGTTTGTGGCAAAATTTTAGCAACAGTTTAATGTTGTTATTTGTTGCTAAACTGTTTCTAAAATTTAGTCACAACCAATTTAGCAATATAACCAGAAAAAAATTATAATGTTAAATGAATCTTTTCTTGTTTTCAAATGGAAAGAGAGACAAGATCCCCACTAGATAAATTGATAAGGCAATCCGAAAAACACAAATCATAGTGTCTCATCTTATTTGACTGTTTATGGAACAGTCACCTTAACCACCGTTAAATTAAAAAATGGATGGTTAGATAATGTTTTTCAATAACTAATTTATTTTTTCTATTTTTAACAAATTAGAATTTGATAAATTAAAAACAAATTATATAACACACTAAAAACTCAAATAAAAATATAGAACCCTAGAGAGGCCTACCCTAAACTTAAATATTAATCAAAATTTAATTTTTTTATGCATATGACATCTTTTTATAGTAACGAGTTGTGAACCAGTCATATAGCATGACTGTTCCATAGAATTCCCACAAACCATAAGCTAATCGATGCAAAGCCAAATACAAAGTACTAAAATATATTGTCATAACTTTATATATGTATAAGACAAATACTTTACTATATATACACAAGTATGATATTAATTTACTACTTATCAACAAAAGAGTTGAAATAACATATATTTTACTTTATTTTCTTTCTTGATTTGAAAATATTTCTATAAATGAGTTGTACATTTTCTTGTTAAATATCCATGTTTAGCTATGTAACTTCCCATGAATAACAAGATAGTGTACTATATTAGCAGTTTCTTTTTCATTTTAGCAAATCACTTTATAATGGGGATACTCTAGTTTATTTTTCTTTTCCATTCAAAGGGGAATGAATTTTTATGTGACAAGAATAAAAAAAGTATCACGCAATTACAACAGATACTACAAAATAATGTTTGATTTAGTGAGAGTTAAAAGCAGTCACAAGCCTGTCGTAAATTGACTAAACTATCACAAAGTCGTCACAAATTGACTAAACTGTCACAAATCCGTCACAAAAAACGTCGCTAATAAGCTCGTAATAAAAAAATAGCGTCACTAATCCCGTCGCTATTTGAGTATTTTTTTTTGTAGTGGGAGTAATTGCACGATAATGGCAAAATAAAAAACGATTTGCCAGACGGGATCCCCACATGCCTATATAAATTACAAACACAACAAAGCCATAAGAACAAGGCAAGAAAACAAAAATATGAGGTGTTTTATTCTTATGCTAGCATTTCTCGTAATTTTTCCTAACTTATCCGAACAACAAATTTCACCTCTTAGACATGGAAAAATCCACATCTATCTTAAAGTTCCGACCCTAAGATTTCGATGTCAATGAGGAGGTGAAGATTTTGGATATCAAACGCGCTCTAACGGCCAAGATTTTACATGGACATTCACGACTAATGCGTTAGGAAAAAGTTTGTACTTTTGTCATTTCTATTGGGAAAACCATGACAATGTTGAGTTGTGGAGCCAAATGAGGTTTGGCCATGTTTTCCAATTATCGCACAGCGCCTGGAATTGTAATATAATCCACTAAGGGTTCTATTTATATGCTCCAATATCTTGTATTTTAATTACATCTACACAAGTACCTTTTACATATTATAAAAGAGAGAGTTCTATTTGCGAGAGAAGCATAGCTTGTGTTTGAGCTAGATTACGATTGTAATCCTCCTTATAATAATATTAAGTGTCATGTGTAGCGGCTTGGAGACCTAGCCAATTCGGGTGAACTCCGTTATCAAATCTGTGTGTGTGCTCGGTTTAGCTTTCTGTCTTTCTTATTGTTCGCCTGATCGGCCCAACAAGTGGTATCAGAGCCCGAGGTTCGCAGAATTAAGGTCGAAGACCGAGAGGAAGATCAATGGCAAAAGAAGACAGAGTTGCACACGGGATCGAGAAGTTCGACGGGAAGGACTTCGCATTCTGGAGAATGCAGATAGAGGACTACCTCTACGGGAGGAAGATGCATCAGCCACTTCTCCTTGAGAAAAGGCTGACCACGACCACCGAGGAGGCGTGGAAACTCTTAGACCGACAAGTGTTGGGAGTGATCCGCCTAACACTATCTTGGAGTGTAGCACATAACGTCGCAAGAGAGACGACGACGACGGGGATGATGAAGGTCCTCACCGACATGTATGAGAAACCATCCGCGAACAACAAGGTACATCTCATGCGTAAGTTGTTCAACCTACGCATGGCTGAGGGGACACCTGTCGCAAATCACGTGAACAAGTTCATCGACACCGTAAATCAGTTGGATGCGGTGGAGATAACTTTTGAAGACGAAGTGAGAGCCCTTATACTGCTAGCATCTTTACCGAACAGTTGGGAATTCATGCAAGCTGATGTTAGCAACTCAATTGGAAAGGAGAAGCTGACTTACAACGGCATCTGAGATCAAATACTCGCTAAGGAACCTAGAAGATTAGACATGGGTGAATGCTCAAATGATGGAGCAGCCTTGAACATGAGTTCAAGAGACCGGGGTAAGGCCAGGGTATGGGACGTTAGAGGACGTTCGCAATCCCGAGATAGAAGAGGGCAAAGCCGAAGTAGCAAAGATAGTGATCGTAGTAAGAAGAGTCTTCGATGCTATAACTGCCAGGGTATGGGGCACTTCAGTCATAAGTGCAAGCAGCCGAAGAAGGGTACCGGCCGTGATCACGTGGTTAATGTTGCGAGCGACAAGGATTCAGGTGACTGTTTAATGCTTGCCGTCCAAAGAGATATAGATTCGTGGATTCTAGACTCTGGGGCATCATTTCACATGACCCCTCAGAAGGATTTACTCGAAAACTACACTGGGGGTAATTTCAGTAAAGTGTATCTAGCCGATGGAGAGGCGTTGGATGTTGTTGGAATGGGCGATGTGAAAATTCGCATTCCAAACGGGTCGGTATGGAAGCTAACGAAAGTGAGGCATGTTCCGAGGTTGACAAATAATCTGATCTGAGTAGATCAACTCGATGCCGAAAGGCACTCCATTTCGTTTAGCTATGGAGATTGGAAAGTTTCACGAGGAGCTATGGTGATAGCCCGAGGGAGTAAGGTCGGTACGCTGTACATGACGACCGACGAGGAGTGTACCGTTGCGGCAGCTGCGTCGCAAGAGTGCTCCGAACTGTGGCATCGACGGTTGGGTCACATAAGTGAGAAGGAGATGAAGGTGTTAGCAAAGGATAGCAAACTTCCAGGCTTGAAGTCTGTCAACCTCGACATGTGTGAAGGTTGCATCTTCGGGAAGCAGAAGAAAGTGAGCTTCCGGAAAGGTGGAAAAGCTCCCAAGGAGGAGAAGCTAGCACTGGTCCACTCAGACGTATGGGGACCATCTCTAGTAACCTCACTGGGAGGATCTTAGTACTATGGGACCTTCATCGATGATTCGACGAGGAAAACATGAGTCTATTTCTTGAAACACAAGTCTGAGGTGTTTAAGAAATTCCAAGAATGGAAGGCCATGGTCGAACTAGAGACCGAGAATAAACTCAAATGTTTGAGGTCCGATAACGGCGGAGAGTACATTGATGCGAAGTTCGTAGAGTTCTGTGCTCAAAGAGGCATTCAGATGGAGAAGACCATCCGAAGAACGCCATAGCAGAATGGCGTGGCCGAGCGAATGAACCGAACAATCAATGAGCATGGTAGGAGTATAAGATTGCAAAGGGTTGCCCAAAGCCTTGTGGGCACATGCAGTAAGCACGGCGGTTTATCTCATTAACCGCGGACCCTCAGTGCCATTGGAAAAGAGAATTCCCGAGGAAGTCTGGATAGGAAAGCCTATCATGTATGAACACTTGCGAGTGTTCGGTTGTCTGTCATATATCCATGTCGATATAAATGATCGTACCAAACTTGACTTGAAATCCAAAGTGTGTTACTTTGTGGGGTACTGTGGAGTTGAGTTCGGATATCGCTTCTGGGATGGTCAAACAAAAAGGATCATTCGCAGTAAGGATGTCATCTTCAACAAAAGTATTTTGTACAAAGATCGACAAAATGCAGTGGTGGAAGATGCGCTCCCGTCCGAGGAAAGTGGTATGGTCAACATGAATGCGCTTCCAAGAATGGAGTTGGAAAATGACACTGAAGATGAGCCAGTGGTGCTCGACAACCCACCAGCACATGCTGAAGAGGACGAGGAGCAGCCGTAAACTACTCGACCTGAATTGGGCCGAGGTCATTGCGAGAGGAGACCTCCTGCCCGATACTCTCCTTCCCTGCATTACATATTACTCAATGATGCAGGCGAGCCCGAAAGTAGAGAGGAAGCTCTGGAGCTGAAAGACTCGAGCAAGTGGGAGCTCGCAATGAAGGATGAGATGAAGTCACTTGAGAAGAATGTGACTTGGCAGTTAGCCGAACTGCCCAAGGGGAAAAGGGCACTGAGCAACAAATGAGTGTTCTGACTAAAGGAGGAACAAGATGGCTCGAAACAGTATAAGGCACGATTAGTAGTCAAATGGTTCCAGCAAAAGGCAGGAATTGACTACACCGAGATCTTTTCACCAGTCGTAAACTTGACGACTATTCGGCTATTGTTGAGCATTGTTGTAAATGCGAATCTTCATCTTGAGCAGTTAGATGTGAAAACTGCCATCTTGATGAAGAAATTTACATGCTCCAACCTGAAGGGTTTGCCAAAAAGGGAAAAGAGAAACTGGTCTGCAAACTGAGGAAGAGCTTGTACGGGCTAAAACAAGCACCACGACAGTGGTATAAGAAGTTTGACAGTTTCATGGTGGATACCGGGTTCGAAAGAAGTGATAGCGATCACTGCTGTTTCGTGAAGAGATTTGAGAACTCTTCGTATGTCATACTACTGTTGTACGTAGATGACATGTTGCTCGCCGAGTCAAGCCTTGTGGAGATTAACAAGGTGAAACAACAGTTGGCGAAACAGTTTGAGATGAAAGATTTGGGAGCCGCAAATCAGATCCTCGGTATGAGGATTTCCCGAGGAAGGGATGGGTCTTTGTTTCTGTCATAAGCCGAATATGTGAAGAAAGTGTTGGCACGGTTTAGCATGAGTGATGCCAAGGCTGTAGGCTCACCGCTAGCCGCACACTTTAGCTTGTCGAAGAAACAATCACCTTCAGATGAGAAAGGAAAGGATCGTATGTCGAACATACCCTACGCTTTAGCAATTGGTAGCTTGATGTACGCTATGGTGTGTACAAGACCGGACATTGCCCATGCAGTGGGAGTTGTCAGTCGTTACATGAGTAACCCAGGAAAGCACCATTGGGAAGCTGTGAAGTGGATATTGAGATATCTCCCGGGTACAGTGAATTTGGTATTATGTTTCCGAAAGACCTCGGAAGGCCTGCACGGCTATGTGGATGCTGACATGGCCGGTGATCTGAACAGCCGAAAGAGCACAACGGGATGTGTTTGTACCTACGATGGTACTGCTGTGAGTTGGACATCTAAGCTGCAAAAGATTGTTGCATTGTTGACTACAGAGGCTGAGTACGTCGCGGTGACGGAAGGAAGCAAAAAGATAATTTGGTTGCAAGGTTTCTTAGAGGAGCTCGGTCAGAAAACCGACAAGAGAGTTCTGCACTGTGATAGTCAAAATGCAGTTCAGCTAGCTAAGAACCCTGTATTCCATTCACGCACCAAGCACATACAGATTCGTTACCATTTTATTTGGGACGTTCTAGAAGATGGAATCTTCGCGCTAGAAAAGATTGAGGGTGCTAAGAACCCCACCGATATGCTAACGAAGACTGTTACAATCGACAAACTGAGGCTGTGTGCAACCTCAGTAGGACTCCGAGCTTGAGGCTCAGGGTCGCCGCTACATGAAGAATGAGCAACTCTGAAGAGTATCAATTACTATCCAAGGATACCGATGGGAGCATTATGCTCGGTGGAGCACAGTGAGTTCGGTGGTCGGGGATAATCAGAATTCTTTTGAAGCACTTGACATTTGACTCCAAGTGGGAGATTGTTGAGTTGTGGAGCCAAATGAGGTTTGGCCATGTTTTTCAATTATCCCACATCGCCTGAAATTGTAATATGACCCACTAAGGGTTCTATTTATATGTCCCAATATCTTGTATTTTAATTACACATACACAAGTACCTTTTACATATTATAAAAGAGAGAGTTCTATTTGCGAGAGAACCATAGCTTGTGTTTGAGCTAGATTACGATTGCAATCCTCCTTATAATAATATTAAGTGCAACGTGTAGCGGCCCGGAGACGTAGCCAATTCGGGTGAACTCCGTTATCAAATCTGTGTGTGTGCTCGGTTTAGCTTTCTGTCTTTCTCATTGTTCGCCTGATCGGCCCAACAGACAAGGTATTTGATGTATACAACAACCATATCGACAGTGACTGTGGTTATAACGGTCCTTATAGTTTCCACTGCTATTGGGACATGAGACCTTATGGTTTCTACATGAGTGGCGACGAAAAAAATTGGATGAAAAAGTATGACTGGAATTAGACAAGTTGAACTATATACTCACCTGTAATAATATTTCAATGTGAAATTTCTTATGAAATTACTTTATGCTTTGACAATTCAGTATTGTTTATTAGATTATGTGTTCGTTTGGTATCAGATTTTTTGAACAAAAAATCACTCCAAAAAATCTGATACGAAACACGACTTATATTGAAAAGTTAAATAAATTAACTATTTTTAGAATTCATACATGCGTACTGCTTAATTAGTCTGCCAAAACTGATTCTAATATTGCAGCTTCTGCATGGGGTTGGCCTGGACGTGAGGCGATTATGTTTATATTAATTGTTTATAATAAACGATATTGAGCCTTATTGTGGTGACCCTAATATCATAAATTAATAAATATTTCATGCACTTGCGCACTTGAGTAAACTATTACATATTAAATGTCCTTTTTAATACATACACAGTAAGAGTATATATTTTTTATTTCTTGCCCTGTTATGTATGACCTTACTTTTGATGTCAATTTAAAAACCTAGCTTATAAAAGGTATCCTCCAGGGATACCTATCAATGGTGGGATCCCTATCTTAATTTAACATAGAATCATGTATCAGTTTAAGTGTGTGTTTGAAATCCGTAAAATGTCACGAAAAAACAAAGGAAAATAAAGTAAAATAAAAAAAAAGTAGTTTGAAATAATTTTCCGGTCAGGTGTTTGGAAGGTTGGTAAATCAAGAGAAAATAAAAGGAATGAAGGAGAGAGAGAGGGTTAGTCCAAATTTTCTTATTTGTTTTCATTTTTCTCCGAATTTTGAATTATTTTGCACACAAACTTTTCTCATATTTTATTTTGTTTTATTTTCCACTAGCTTTCTTACGTAGCGAGACACAAAAAAAATGTTTTATATCATTTTATTTTTCCATGAGTTTTTGAGGTTTCAAACATAGTTTAAAAGCCATTCAGTGCCATAAATCACATTAAGAAGTAACTTTTTCCCTTACAAAATGTTTAAAGAGGGTGGGAGAATAAGATAATGAATAATTTATATTTACACTTGACATTAACTCACTAATATTGTTTAATGTTTCCATAAAGTCTTTAATCAAACTCAATAATTAATTTTAATTTTTGATTACAGAGATAAAAAAAATTGTTACATTTGATCTATATATGAGACCCCGAATTTTTTGGATATAATTTAGAGAAAATGATCACTTAGTACAACTTTATTTACTTAATTATCAAAGCTACGTGCTTCTAATATTGTTTCAATTTTATCCGAAACTTGTAAAAGTTAAAAATGACAAAAAAACTTCGGTTTTGCTGAAGTGACGAGAAGGTGAAGGTTCTCCTCTCTATCCTTCTCCAGAATATGTGAGTCTGATCCTGTGGATCAGTTGCAATAGTTATACAGATTATGGAGATCAACTGTGCCTCCCGGACTTTATGTAGGTCTGCTCATGCGGACATGTAACTTGAGTGCGACCAGCCATAGTTCTAGGATTGATTTCAAATCGTCCATATATTTTTGTGCCCTTTATTATCCGTCTAATTCAGTTGTAATAATCTGATTATGTTTGTCAAAGAAAGATTGTATTTTTATGCCCTTTATTATCCGTCTAATTCAGTTGGGTCGGTTTCTTCTATTATTTAAAATTTTGTTTAACACCTCTAATAATTGAACGATGTCACATTTTTATACCCAACCTTAATTTAATCTTTGGCCAAATAAGTACATGACACGGCGACAATGATCTCATACTGTCATACCCAACAGTTTAGATGAAAAACGATTTCCAAACCGACAATACAAAGCGATTCAGCGGAAATAAAGTTTAGCAAATAATTTCCACCTGATTTGACTTTCGATTACCGCACTACATATCATTATATTATAATAAGCCAACACAAGTCAAATGAGTCTGTCGAATTTAGTCTTTTTTTACAAAAATACCCCATAATTTTTTTATTAATTACTATATTAACTAATTTCATAAAAAATAAAAACTAATTACACTCTTTCTCTTTCTTTAATCACACAAAATTTCTTATATCATATATTTTTTTCTCTAAATATTTGTATCATCATCATAATTTATAGCGTCTTACACGCAGCACTATATATTAAGTAAAACCATGCAAGCAGCACTATACATTTTTATCAAGCTAGAAACAGACTTTAGGTGAGAACTCCAGCGAGTATCACCAGGTCGTTGCAGATTACCAATTTGATTTAATCCTCTTCCAGTCTCAAGCTCTTCAATGGAAATTAAGAAAACAATATCATCGGCATGGGCAGCTTTCAACTCATCATTTCTCTTGCATGATGCACTAACAATATTCACGATCCGAAGCAATTTAGCAAAAAATCGGTCGACTGGAAGCACTTCTTTTGCTGATGCCACTAATGCTAATTCTAATCGATGTGTGAAGCAGTGAACATAATAAGCATATGGGCAATCACTTAATATCAAAGCTTGTAGTCCATGAAACTCACCCCGCATGTTACTTGCACCGTCAAATCCTTGTCCCCGAATATTCTGAATATCGAGATTGTGGTGATTGAGAACTGAGCATATGCTATCTTTTAGTGTCACTGCCATAGTGTTGGGAACATGAACAATACCAAAAAAACGCTCCCGTAAAACACCATTTTTATCAACAAATCTTATAACTACTGCCATCTGCTCCTTTTTTGACGCATCTCGAGCTTCGTCCACTATAATGCAGAATTTAGCATGTCCAATTTCTTCTCGAATCGCCTCTTTCACTTTTATAGAAAAGATATGTAAAATTTCTTTTTGAATATCAGACGACTTGTAAGTGGCATTCTTTGGAACATTTATCAATGCTTTGGTGGCTTCTTCATTATATGATGCTAATAAATCATAAAACTCAAGGAAATTACCACGGTTGTTTGATGTTGATTTCTCATCATGCCCTCTGAAAGGCATAGCTTGAAAGGCCAATCTTCGAACCAAGTCAATAGAAATTTTTAAGCGAATGCGATTGTTAAAAACTTGTTCGGCAGAAAATTTTACAATCACCCTTTCAATATTTTGAGTTGGGTTTTGTATTTCCTTCCATTTATGTTCAGCGGTTCGATGACAAGAATCGGAATTAACACCTTCATGCAAACGAAAAGAACAAGTTTTCCCGCTATTGACCTTCCTCCAACCATCAAAACCTTCAACAACAAATGCACTATGTCGTGCAAAACTAGACCCATCCGGAGGCGCAAAAAGGAAACAAGGAAAACAGAAAGCCTTGTTCTTGGCCACTGAATATTCCAACCACGAAAATAAAGCAAACCACGGAGCTTGAAATCTTCGAGGACGAGTCTTGGCGGATGCAAGAGTATACGGATATTTTTTTCCTAAATCGGGACAATTTGGACCATGTAGAGTTATGTACGCCCTACGAACTTCGTCACGCCTATTAACAGGATACTCCCAAATTTTTCTACGTAATCCAGGATCACGCTCTAGTGAATTAATATCAAATTCTACTGTGTCGATTCTTTGAATTTTTGTTGGAGGACTAGGCGTATCGATTGTCACGTGATCAACACTACTACCAACATTCTCTTCCGTCGGAGAAACATTAGCTTTCTTAAAGAACGAATTTATTTTAGGTGTCTTTCCCATTTTATACTCGATAAAAATATTAGCGATGCCAGATCTGCAGATTAAAACTCTAAGAGTTAATAGCCTATTTTTTTTTCCCTTTGAGTACCTTAATCAAACACCTATGGTGCAACATAACATCAATACATATAATAAAAAGAAGCATATTAAAGGAAAAAATAAATAGAAGAGTATACCTTGCCGAGCCAGAAGGATAGAATTGTTGATGTTTTTTTAATTAAATCTAACCCCAATCAATGCGGTGCACAGCAGCACAGAGGAGTGGAGTTTTTCTTTTTTCAACTTTGTTTTTTATTTTGATACACACGCTGACACGCACGAAGAGAAGTGTTGTTGATGTTATTTTTTTTTAATTAAATCTTAAAGAGTCCAATATCAAACAAAAATATAATTGGGTCTTTCGGCCCAAATTTAATTATTGTGTTTTGGGTTCAAACATTAGCTATAAATATATGTACAAGTAACATATTTTTATGGGGGTGCCAAATCTACACCTAAAAAGAAATTGTACTAAAAAAAAATTACGTCACTTGGGATTTCTAAAATTATGGGGGGTGTCGTGGCACCCGATCGTCCCCACTTAGCTTCCCCCCTGTGGAGGGGGTTTAGGTGAGACTGTCGTGGTGAATATCAATAGTAAGCTTCCTAATCCACTGACATTCCGTTGTCAATCTGTTTCTCACGATTTCGGGGTTCAAACAAGGAATGCAGATCAACCATTCAAGTTTCATTTTACAGCAAACGCGTTTGGAAGAAGCCTATAGTTTTGCCATTTTTATTGGAACAACAAACAAAAAGTCTTTGATGTTTATAACTACCATGTAGAAAGGGACTGTGATTTTAGTTCAGATGATGAAGAAAATGGATTCTGTAATTGGGAAGTAAAATTAAGTCCCTGAGATTCTTTAGAAAAGATGGATTTACTTCGTGTTGTTATTAGTTTTATACACTATATATGTATGGATCATCAATAAAGATATGACTAATGAAATTTATCACCTTGATTAATATTTGCGGATCAGCATAAGTTTTTACATTGCAATTGCTTTTAGTGATCCTTTTCTTAGTTTTATTTGTTACTTTAAGCCATTACTTCATTTTAAACTTTCACCCAGGGCTGGGAAAAAACCCGGAATACCCGAACGAAACCGAAAACCGAACTGAACTGAACCGGGAAAACCGGAAAACCGAAAAAAACCGAACCGAAAAAGACCGAAACCGAAAGACCGAAAAAGCCCGAAGAAAACCGAACCGAGTAGTTAAAAATACCGAAAACCCCCCCAAAAAATCAATATATATATGAACTAACAAGTATTATATCAATATACATATATATATATATTAAAATTATATATTAATATGTTTATATATATCAATGTATATATCAATTATCTAATTTTCAGGTCTAAGTGTATTTTTTTTATATAAAATGGGGGTTCCTAAAATAGTTAAAACTTTAATAAATCTATGATGTATAAATAATATTTTAAATAAATGGGGGTTTTTGTAGTAGTTTTTAAATATTGTAGGGGATTTCTGAAAGTTGTAAAAACTTATATTCTTGTGTAATTTGACATACCGAATTGAACCATATCAAAAAAACCAAACTAAAACCGGTACCGGACCTGACCTGAACGAACCAGAACCGGGCTGGACGGACCAAATCAGAACCGGACCAGACGGACTGAATCAGATCCGGAACCGGACCAGACCGAAAATGAGCCAGGCCGGTCCGGTTCGGTCCACATTTTCAGAAAACCGAAAATGACCGAACCGAAAATTAATCTCGGTTTCGGTTTTACTGAAAAACCGGACCAAACCCAGCCCTACTTTCGCCTACATAATGAAATATATAATAAGAGATATCATAATATAAGGATATTATATTGAGTGTTGTTATTTCGGCCTTATATTGATTAGCATCAACTGAGTGTCACGACCGGTGTTTTCACCAAATGACGGTTCAACTGCATCGGTAACGGATGATTGAAATGTGATGTTTGTATATAACTATGCCAATATCAAGCAATATGTAATTATCAGGTTTGAATCGGATCAGGCCAAGTTGTGTCATCGATTTGACATGGAATATTGGATAATCTTGGATGAGTAATTTTAGATTTTGATCATAAGGTATTGTGTCAACTGTCATGTCTTAAGTTACACAACTAAAAAAATGTAAGTTTATTTATAAACAAATATATGAATCTATACAGCTCACTTTGAGATTTTAATAAAACCCTAAAAAACTTCCAAGCAAGCCCATTGGCAAAATCCCTGTACTTAACCATCAATCATGTATACATATTATATGTATGTGTTTTCTAAAGATTTTTTTTTTCTGTATACAGTAAATGGTTTTTGTTTAAAAAGAAGAAAAAGATCCTAATTCAAACCTCATATATTTTGTTATAAAGGCATCCCTCTCATCCTTGGACTAATTAGAACAAAATCGAATGCAAGCTTCGCAACCCGATAAAATATAACATTTCACTCAAATGAAAACAAAAGAGAGATGACGGTATACATTTTTTCTAATAATAAGCTATGTATATAGCAGATCATTACAATACTACTATCTGATTTTGATTTCTTTGCTACTAAGAAAATTGAGAGAATTTATTAATGATTTAGTTTCTTTTGCTTCAATAATATTGGCCGACTAATTGAAAGAATTTCTACATGAAACTGTAGACTACATAGGCCAGTCATATATCTTCTCCCACTGTCCGTTGAGATTATTGAAATAAAAACCATCTTTTCTCACTTCCCAACTGCAGTTAATAACTTTCTTATCATAAAAGCAGCGCTTTCCGACAGGGCGAGTGTATACGAAAAAACCTAGGTCTTTCAAATGCCATGTAAATTGGCAGTGATAACGCAATTTTCCAAAGGGATTTGCAACAAATTTCCAAGAAAACTCTTCTCCTTGGTTGAGTATACGAAGTCCATAATCCGTCCCTTTACCTTGGCACCGAAATTTTATTTGCTCAGGAACTCGGTTGGTGATACGCATATGTACGTTATCCAAAAAAATTGTTCCAAATGAGCTTTTGCAAATTGAGAGACATATTAGAATGCTCAAAAGAAGGAAAAAGCGACTCATTATATTTTGTTTTTAGAATATATGTTGAAATTGGTCTTACAGATTTATGTGTACCTCTCATGAGATAAATATATATATATATATATATATATACACACTTGTGGATTACAATTTAAACATATATGTTTTGGGATTATGGAAAGTAATATTGGTGCATTAAAATCATTCATGAACCATGTAGATATTAATTGGTTACCACATGCATGTTTGTTAATTGAATGTTATACATGTATAGAAAACAAACTGGAGAGCTATATATAGTAATAAACGAATGTCTACAGTTGTGTGTTTGACTAATGACTTGTACTACTATATTAAGTCCAGAGTATGAATAGACAAATAGTAGTATATCTTGAATTGACGAAGCCATACTATACATGCTTGTAATTTATTATAGTCACCGGAATAGATTAACATATGAAGTTGTTATTAATTAATTATGTCTAATTGATAGTTATATAAACCTGTAGAATCAAACCTATTACCTTCAGAAGTAATAGGACCGAATAAAACACACCTGAAATATTTGGAGTCACACTGCAATAAATCTGTAATTGTTAATATTTTAAAAAAATTACTGACCTGGTCCCTGTAGTACCTCATATACACATAACAACACATATGTTTGGAATCTGTCTATATTTGGCCAAAATATGCGAAGGTGGAACTTGCTAATGTAGATTAAATAATTACCCTAAATAAAATTTGATTACTTGCATGATTGTAATATATCTTATATGTTACCATGTACTGTATAAAACTTTACACATAAAGTAATTGATAAAATCTATATTTATAGCGTTAATTTGATTTCCTTATTAGGAATATGTGCTCCCATATTAAAATTATTAATCATGGTAACATGTACAATCTAGATAAGCTTACGATAAGTATTACCGTAATACGATCAAAGTTATGTGAATGTCAATTAAAAAAAACATTGGCTGATAAAAAAGGTAAAAGCTTTAAGCTAGATAATGAGGGTTAGCCAAACAAGCCCTTATTTAGTTGTTTGGTTCGAAAAGGTTGAGTGAGTTTTTGGAGTTTAGTTTGAGCTTAGTTTATTTTTTGGCTGATAAATGGAATGCCTTTGGCTGCTCGGCTTGAAAGGATGAGCTTTTTTTTCTTCTTAGCAAGAAAAAGCTAGAAGTTTAAACATGACGAAAGTCCTTTAATTTTGAAGTTAAATTTTTTTGTTTGGGGTTACTACTTAAGAAAAGATTCAATCTTGAATACAAGTTTAGTGCTTTAAAGATATTGCCCCTTTAAAGAATGATGAGGCTAGAAATTTATGAACCAATACAATTAGGTTAATTGAACATTACGGTAATCATGTTTAGCTATAACTACATTTCTTTTCATTTCCTCTTTTCTTTTTTAAGTTTTTGTAAAATCCCGTATTTTATTTTATTATATTTAGTTGATAATGTTTAATATATTTTAGGATTGTTTTGAGATTTTGGTAACTTGGTGTGGTCGTTTAGAATTTAGCAAGTTTGTAAGGGACCAAACTAGTAATAAAGAGTATTAGGAGTTAAATTACAATTATCTGAAGGGAATCAGACCGTCTCAGGTAGGGCTGGTTCGGTCGGTCCGGTTTGGTTTTTGGCAAAATTCGAAACCGAAACCGAGCATATTTTTCAGTTCGCTTTTTTTTGGTTTCGGTCTTTTTAATTTTTGGACCGAATCAGACCAGTTTTTTTGATTCAGTTTCAGTTTTTTTCGGTTTTTTTCGGGTTTTTTCGGTTCGGTTTTACTGAAAACCGAAACCGACCCGATTTTTTGTTTGTTTTTCTGTTTCGGTTTTTTTCGGTTCGGTTCGGTTTTTCTGGTTTTTCGCCCATCCCTAGTCTCAGGAATACGAAAAGAAAGAGTAGTAACTTAAAAGCGCAGTCTTTAAATTTTATAACGTATTATTGCCTTTAACATCCTCGGTTAATTTAACATCCTCGGTAAAATGCTATCTTTATTAATCCATCTCTTAGTCTCAGTTGCAGGAATAGTAAACTTGGTATGCTAATTCCTTATTGATTTTAAAAAAGATATATCAGTAGGTGCTGGTTATGTTAGCTAACTTGTAAAGTGTTTTATTTCAAAAGAAGAATATTATACATGGTCCAGAGATAGATAGTTTAGTTGAGTTTGGTGTAATCTACCTAAATCCTAATATGCAGTGGTGGGTTCTAAATCATGAGATGATTTGGTTAGTTGGTTTATTACGAATTGATTATCCATATAAATAAGTTAATATCCACAATCTATTACATAGTTGATCGATGACAAGAAACTTTTACAATCACACATGTAACAAGACCTTTTATAAAATTAGTATCATTAGTTAATAGTAGAAAATGGAACTATTATTGTCTGCTGGACACGTAACGAAAACATCGCCCCTAGAGTTTGTAAGGTTTTAGAGTATTAGATTGATTTAGTTTATATGTTCGCTAAATGTCAGGTATGTGCAACTGTATTGATTTTGGATTGATGATTATATTTCCAGGTCCGTTAACCATTTTGATATATAATTGTTTCCTGTTTCTCAATCCGAGCCATGTGAATGGGTTTTGTCTTACTAGTATAAATATCCCGTTGCAACTTTTGATAATATTTTACACGCTCATGAGTATTATTTTTCAAGTACTATTTATATATGGAAACATTGTTTTTATATTGTTACGAAAACAAAGAAAATAAAAGAAAGAAAAGAATGAAAAACAAGAAGAAGTGATTTATATACAGTGAATATGTATAAAAAGAACGAGTTTATATCTTATAAAGATAAATGTTATATACAGTATTTCTGTATAAGGTTTCCAAATTTATTATTTTTTTGATTTGCTTATGATTTGTATTTGAGACCATGAGAATAAGTTCAACGGGGAATTCCTGAATAAGGGGAAGAGAAAAGTGGGGTGACGTTGACAACTAAACGAAAGAGTTTAATTCTCAACGGTTAACTTAGCGATTGTACATAGCTTCGTTAACCGGAACGTCTTAAGGAAGAGACTCGGCCGTCATGCTGTGGTGACCTTATACACCTGAGAAAAAGATCGACGGTAAATAGATTGAGGAAGTCAATCGGGCTTGGTAGCCTAAGATATACATATTAACATATTTGATTTTATCATAAAAAAAAGAAATGGATTTTATTATTATTCTGTGATTGTTTAAAAGGATTCAGTTTTTATGAAATAAAAAGAAGAAATTATTTATCTTGTTATTCCAAGATTATTTAAGTTTTGATAATTGCATTGGGGAATTTTTATTAAAGAAAGCATTATTATTCTTTTAGAAACTGAAAAGGAAAATACTATTTTCGACCCGTATTATATATTGTGAGGCTTTCTCTCTCATTGAGCTCGTTTGGCTCACCCTCTTCTTTTTAGAATGTTTTCAGGTTAACAAGCAGTTAATTAGAGTTGATATCGAGTCAGTTTGGGAACGAGACAGACCTTTAATATTATGTGTTTAATTCCGCTGCGATTACATTTTTATTTTTTAGCTTGTAATGAACATAATTTTCAAGATTCTATTTAATGAAGTTCTTTTGTTAGAAATTTGAGCTTATTTAATGAGTTATTTAGCGAGTGCTTAATAATTATTTCATTTAGGCTTTGTTTAGCACGTGCCGCCACACGTATTATTCAGCCGTGTGATACCCACGGGTCTGGTATGTTACAGTTTTCATGTTTGAATGATCGGGGATGATTACCTGACAAGTTTTAGAAATTATCTGTTAGCCTTGTGTCCAGTGTTTGGCTTTAGATCGATCCGGTGTGGGTTGAGTTTATGATCCTATACATCACTAGTTCAGTTAAGCTCTTGTTTGCTTGCATTGTTCATTTTGCTAAATGAACAGGGCTAATGAGGCATTTATGTGCTTATACCTTGGGTTCAGGGTAATTAAAGAAAAGAAGTATACTGCGCGCAAAGCTATACCACCGTTCCTTCAAGCCGAAGAAGATGAAAGGTAAAGAAAAGTACTATATTTCCTTTTTGCTAGCATAATTTTACTGTTTACAATTCAACAGAAAAAGTTTAATTGGTTATCGAAATCGTACTGTTTATGGACATGGAAACTAGAACGCAACGATATTATTAAGAAAAGGGAAGCATGCAAACATCCCCTTTAAACTATGGGTTGTTTACAAACAACCACAGGTACTCGGGTTATTTGTATTTAACCCCATTATACTTTATGCAATATGCAACTTTTAAATGACTTAGGCTTGATACCTTGTTGTACTATGCGTTTTGCAGTCTTCGATTCACTGCAAGCAGCCTGAATACAGTGTGAATGCATATTTTTTTAGAAATAAAGCTTTCTGTTGTAGAATTGCTCGAAAAATTCTTCTGTGCGACTATTTTTACATACATAGATTTAAGTTTGTCGAAATCAGTGTTTTAAATAGCGTTATCGCTATCGTAGCGTTTTTTCGAGAGAAACGCTAAAAGCGCTAATAGCGTTGCTATATAGCGCTTTGCGGTGTATTTTTTTTTGCCTAAATATGCACTAAAATTTAGAATATATAAAAAAAAAAAGAAAAAAGTATAGTTATATTAGATAGTAATAAAAAAAATCAAAAAAAAATTTGTTGTTGGTGAGTTTCGAACCCAGGTCTGCTGGAAATAACAGCACAGTCTTAACCATCTGGACTGCAGACACTTTTATGAAAATTGCACAATATATATTTATTATTTAAATCCGCTGTTTTTTTTTTAACTCGCTATTTACGCTTTTGGTCCAGAATTTCGCGCTTTTTGCGCTTTTGGTCCCCTATAGCGCGATTTTAGCGCAATTCCACCCAAAATCGTGATTTTTCGTTGCGTTTTTTACCAAAAAAGCGCTATTTCGCGCTACGTAGCGCGAATTTTAAAACAGAGGTCGAAATACATACATAATAAAAGAATTGTTTTCAAATATGATTATGTAACACACTAACACAGAGTTATTGCCATTTTAAAGTTAAACATTGGAGGTTATTTGCAAGAACTAGACAGTATAATGGAAAATGGCAAAGAACCGCAGTACGGGTTATATGCAATTTACTGCAAATAAGGAAAGATTAACCTCTTGAGTTTTTCTAAGTCTACTACTATATTATACTAAAAACTTGAAATTTTCAAAAATAAATAAATTTGTTTTGCAAATCGTACTGTGTATTCATGAGGATTCTATATCGAAAGTCGAAACATTAACATAGAGAAAAGTAACATAATTCTCATATTTTCAACATCAAATATGCATAGATTTGTCAAAGAGTGGAAAAAGTATCTAGATGAAGAGGCGAGAATAATGAAAGACGTGCCAGGCTGGAAAGTCGGGGAGATGGATGCCCCCAGCAACTGGCGAGCTTCGTCCAGATGTTTGGTAATTAGGACAAGCCAGTGTTTCCTACAGCTACCCGGTGCCTTGTCAGCATTTACTGACTGGGTCACGTCGTTGAGGTTGTAGCGGTGCCCCTGGTATAGTTTGTGTATCTTGTACATGATTGTCTTCTCTTGCTGGGTTATAATAAAATGTACAAGAGGAAAATATTTTAATGAAATGAAGATGTATGTATGCTGACAGTAATGTTAATATGGTTTTGGTACTTGTTTTCGGTATGTTTATCAAAAAGCTATGCTTCTATATGTCTCTGATCTTGCTGTGAAAAGTAAATACTTTATCATCACCAAGCTATGCCTTGATCCCAAATTTTGGTATCGGTATATGATACCTGATACCATATGAAATAATTACGTTGTCGCAATTATGAATGTACAGTAAATACTTGAAATGGAAAATTTTAATTTATGCACAAATAAGCTTTTTTTTCTTCTAAATGAACTCATTCTTCATGTAACTTCTTATTTCATATGATGTTTGCACATACAAGGCCATCCAAATTTATCATCCCAAGTTCAAGCAACAATACATGAAATCACATAACACAATACTCAAATCTCTCCTCTCCCGAAACGCGACCCTAGAGAAGCCGAAATTGATTTTCACTGCCAAACAAGCCCTTATCCAGAACCCAATTCTCAATCATAGCCTGAGAGTTTAAACCTTGATCAGCAGGTACAAAATGACCAGCCCCTAAAACCACAACATGACTCAAATTTTCCCATTTTTGCACATAACCAGCTAGCTTTCCGTCGACCTTCCAGACTTCCCTCTCTCGCTCTAAAAACTTCGCGATCCCATCCCATCTCATTTTCCTCACCCAAGCCTCGGTAGATACCACACCATCTCTCAAATCACATTGTCCTTGGTACAACAAAACCTTGGTATTCTTGACTAAATACTCAACCATGTACCTCACACTCTTCATCACATCACTATGTAAAACTTTACTCACAACGTCGCTACATTCTTCGTAAACCATTGTTTCGTCTACCCCTAATGCACTCTTAACCTCCTTTTGGTTCAAAACCTTTGTTACCAAACGTGTCTTGTAAGGCACTAATCTCCTAAAATCATATAAAGTGGCTAAACCAGTCACGTTTTCCAATGTTTTCAAGACCCTATTCTTCGCATCTGCTGCTTCACTCCAATTCCCAATTTTTGTCAAAAAAACCGCTTCGTCTTGCAATGTTTCCATCTGGCCTCTTTCTTTTTCATTAATCAAACCCAAATAGTAATTATGCATAGCATGAGTAGCTGTTGGTTTCCGTGTACGAAATAACAATTAACAATAATTAAAGGACTAAGCAAGAATAAACAAAAACCAATGTAATCTTTATTAATTTCGAATTGGACTTGAAATTACAGATTACAACATGTAGGTACTGAATATAAATAAAAGCAAACGTTATTCAGATTATTATTAATTAATAATCTGATGTACTAATTTGCAATTAATAGAAACTTCCAGACTGGAAAGTATAAACTTAACAGGCGGACTGTTCTGATTTAAATTGAAATAACAGGACTGAATTGAAACTATTCTAATTACTGAATTAAATTACAGAATTGAAATTACAGAATAAAACAGTACTTTAATTAAATTACAGAAAGGTAAAACAGAATTGAAAAGCTACAGCTAAGGTCAGGAAATTAAAATACCGAAATGAAATACTGAATTGAAAGGACAGAATGTAAAAAACAGAATTTAAGTGCGGAAAATAAATGGACAGAATAGAAAATAAAATTAGACGAGACTACTGTTAATAGTATGCCCTTAACCGATATTCGTCCAACTACCTTGATGTTTCTGGTTGCGTTGGTGCTTCGATCCCAAGGTACAACGTCTCTCGGATGACTCGTCGGAAACTGGCGACGGGTCAAGGTCAGGCTGTTGGTGGGTGGTTCTCTCTGGTTCTAAATGCTATGAAAAAATATGCTACTGTTTAGAGAGAAGAGATGATATTTTCGTGTGTGAATATGTGAGGGGAAGTCTGCCTCTTTATAGAGGATTCTGAAACCGCAGAATTAATTGTGGTCATTTAATTATGGGAGTTACATCCCCAGAATCCACCTCCATTACTGCTGGAGTTTCAAACTTTATGGAACTCTAGGGACTGCTCTTGCAAATATGCAAAAGTCCCTTTTCAGTTTAGTACAAGACCCGAGACCCGAGACATTTCCCAAATCCCAAATCCCGCGGCCCGTGGCCCGCGGCCTGCGTCCCGCGGCCCGTGACCCAAGGCCCGAGTCCCGAGACCCGAGCGAGCGTGTGCGTGTGTGGTACACACTAACCCACTCATGGGTATGTGGACTTTATTAGTTTACCAACTACGTGGGATGGACTTGTATATATAGTGTAAAAATCAACCTTGATTTTACAATGTGAGATAACACTCATGGGTTAATCCCACTCTCTTTTCCATTTTTCAGATTTCGGTTTTTTCCCTCTTTCGAGTACCAACCTTCGAGTCCAATTATCATTCACACCCTTCCTCCGAATAGGTAATGTGATATACCGTTGCGAAGCTCGTCGTATGAGCTACTCAAACACTTTGAGTATGGCCTCAGAAAAATTGAGTAGTCATATCGAAAGTTGACTCAAAGATGGTCCCTGACCACTTGGAACAACCATGTTTAAAAACATGTTTTCCTACAATTTTTCCAACAATCCCCCACATGAATGCAATTGGCTCGAAAGCCCATGTCCTAAATGCAAATCAAGAGAACCGCAAAAGTTCACTGCCGAAGGTCAAGTAGCGTGCGCCTTGAACCTGCCGTAGCGGAGTACCACCCAGAATACTGCTATTAGATAGCTGTAAAGCTTTGAACCATCAAGCTTTGTGTATCCCAGAATGGCACCCGCACAGTGCCCTCTCTACCCACGTACTAGGCCCTTTAGTTGTTGTCCATATTTGGCCTGGACTGCCTTGGCAACTTCAACTGAGTGCTCTAGTGAATTAGCCCAAGCTCATCACATGGTACCGGCCTTACACACTCGTTATAGGTGTTCCAAGTCAAAAGTGTCCTGACTCACTTTACTCGACCGTCGAGTTACTTGGATCATTAAGAGCCTCAAGCTCACCCTTACAATGGTACAGACCTATCACTCTATCATCGCGGAAATGGGCTGGGAACTCCAGGTTCCCGAGTGCTTTGTTCGGTTGCCATCATAGTTCAGTTTCCCTTTGAACCTATCCGGAAATATTCCATTTAGGTTGGGTTGCCTATGGGGGGGGGACACCAATTTAATGGGCTTTAATCCCATTCCGTTCGATGACGTCTCGACTCCCACTTGAGTCAAACCTTTTGTTAATGGATTCGCTATGTTTTCCTTTGATCTCACAAAATCTAAGGATACCACACCGTTGGATAACAATTCCCTTATGGATTTATGTCTCCGATGTATATGTCAAGACTTTCCATTATACATATGATCCTGAGCCCGCGCAATACCTGATTGACTATCACAATGCATGTTTATTGCAGGAACAGGTTTCGGCCACATTGGAATTTCTTCCAACAAACTTCTCAGCCAGTCTGCCTCTTCGGTTGCTAAGTCTAACGCTATGAATTCAGATTCTATAGTTGACCTTGCAATACATGTCTGTTTGGAGGATCTCTAAGACACAGCAGCTCCTCCCATTATAAACACATATCCACTCGTGGACCTTGTGCTATTGGAGTCTGATATCTAGTTGGCATCTGAATACCCTTCTAGTACCGCTGGATATCTGGTATAGTGTAGCCCGTAATCGGCTGAAAACCTCATATATCTGAGAAGTTTCATTATGGCCTTCCAGTGTTCCTTATTCGGATTGCTGGTGTACCTGCTCAGTCTACTCACTGAGTTTGCTGTGTCTGGTCTAGTGCAATTCATTATATGCATGAGACTGCCTACGACTCGAGAGAACTCCAATTGATTCACACTCTTACCGAAATTCTTTTTCAGGTTACAGTTGAACTCAATTGGGGTTCTAGACATCGCTTTACTGCCCTTGTCAAACTTGTCTAGTACTTGTTTAACATAGTGACTTTGGGACAAGGCATACCCCTCTGATATTTTGGTAATCTTCATACCAAGTATTATATCAGCTATACCCAGATCCTTCATATCGAAGTGTTGTGATACATTTTCTTTGTGGAGCTGATTCTATCATTACTCCCAATTATGATCATGTCATCCACATAGAGACAGACTACACACAGTCTCTTCCACTTCCTTTAAAGTAGACACATTTATCGCACTCATTAATGCAAAAACCGTTTATTAGCATAATTCTATCAAACTTCTCGTGCCATTGCTTTGGCGCTTGTTTGAGTCCATATAAAGACTTTACAAGTTTGCACACTTGGTGCTCTTTACCAGGAACTACAAACCCTTCCGGTTGTTCCATGTAAATTTCTTCTTCTAGTTCTCCATTCAGAAACACCGTCTTTACATCCATTTGATGTATTTCCATATCAAACAAAGCTGCGAGAGCAATGACGATTCGGATAGACGTTTTCCTGGAGACAGGAGCATACGTGTCAAAATAATCGACACCTTCCGTTTGCCTGAAGCCTTTTACTACAAGTCTTGCCTTGTATTTCTCAATCGTGCCGTCAACCCTTAACTTCCTCTTGAAGATCCACTTGTGACCTAGGGGCTTACATCCTTTCGGAAGATCCACTAGTTCCCAAGTGTGGTTTTGCATGATTGATTCAATCTCATTTTGAATAGCTTCTTCCCAATATTGGGAGTCCAGTGTTGAGATAGCTTGTTTATATGTCACTGGTTCGCCTTCTACCATGAAGGTTAGGAAATCAGGTCCAAATGAAGTTTCCTTCCTTGCCCTTTTGCTGCGTCGAGGCTCTTCCTCTTCCTCTGTCGGTTCACTTGCCCCCACATTTCCTTCACTGTTCAACTCTTGAGTTGGTACAGATGTAGGTAATTTACGGGGAAAGATATACTCAAAGAAAGAGGCCTCGCGGCTTTCCATATACGTATCTACGTGCACATCGGGATTGTCTGACTTGTGTACGAGAAACCGATGTGCACTACTATTATGTGCATATCCGATGAACACACAGTCCACCGTCTTAGGACCAATTCTCATCCTCTTAGGAGTGGGAACTAGGACCTTTGCGAGACAACCCCAAACCCGCAGGTTCTTATAACTGGGTTGATGACCTTTCCATAATTCATATGGAGTCTTTTCTCGCTTCTTATGTGGTAACTTGTTTAAAACATAGTTTGCGGATAGTACCACTTCCCCCCACATGTTCTGGGGTAACCCAGAACTGATTAGCATAGCATTCATCATTTCTTTTAGCGTTCTATTTTTACGCTCAGCAACCCCATTTTGCTCGGGAGTGTATGGGGCTGTGGTTTGATGTATAATGCCGCTTTTAGCGCATATCTGCTCAAACGGTGATTCAAATTCACCGCCTCTATCACTTCTCAATGTTTTAATTTTTCTATTGAGTTGATTTTCAACTTCGGTCTTACTTCTCATTAAGTAAACATAACAGTATCTAGTACAATCATCTATAAAGGTGATAAAGTACTTTTTCCCAATTTTGCACATAACCAGCTAGCTTTCCGTCAACCTTCCAGACTTCCCTCTCTCGCTCTAAAAACTTCCCGATCCCATCCCATCTCATTTTCCTCACCCAAGCCTCGGTAGATACCACACCACTCTCAAATCACATTGTCCTTGGTACAACAAAACCTTGGTATTCTTGACTAAATACTCAACCATGTACCTCACACTCTTCATCACATCACTATGTAAAACTTTACTCACAACGTCGCTACATTCTTCGTAAACCATTGTTTCGTCTACCCCTAATGCACTCTTAACCTCCTTTTGGTTCAAAAACTTTGTTACCAAACGTGTCTTGTAAGGCACTAATCTCCTAAAATCATATAAAGTGGCTAAACCAGTCACGTTTTCCAATGTTTTCAAGACCCTATTCTTCGCATCAGCTGCTTCACTCCAATTCCCAATTTTTGTCAAAAAAACCGCTTCGTCTTGCAATGTTTCCATCTGGCCTCTTTCTTTTTCATTAATCAAACCCAAATAGTAATTATGCATAGCATGAGTAGCTGTTGGTTTCCGTGTACGAAATAACAATTAACAATAATTAAAGGACTAAACAAGAATAAACAAAAACCAATGTAATCTTTATTAATTTCGAATTGGACTTGAAATTACAGATTACAACATGTAGGTACTGAATATAAATAAAAGCAAACGTTATTCAAATTATTATTAATTAATAATCTGATGTACTGATTTGCAATTAATAGAAACTTCCAGACTGGAAAGTATAAACTTAACAGCCGGACTGTTCTGATTTAAATTGAAATAACATGACTGAATTGAAACTATTCTAATTACTGAATTAAATTACAGAATAAAACAGTACTTTAATTAAATTACAGAAAGGTAAAACAGAATTGAAAAGCTACAGCTAAGGACAGGAAATTAAAATACTGAAATGAAATACTGAATTGAAAGGACAGAATGAAAAAAACAGAATTTAAGTGCGGAAAATAAATGGACAGAATAGAAAATAAAATTCGACAAGGCTACTGTTAACAGTATGCCCTTAACCGATATTCTCCCAACCACCTTGATGTTTCTGGTTGCGTTGGCGCTTCGATCCCAAGAAACAACGTCTCTCGGATGACTCGCCGGAAACTGGCGACGAGTCAAGCTCGAGCTGTTGGTGGGTGGTTCTCTCTGGTTCTAAATGCTATGAAAAAATATGATTTCAGTTTAGTACAAGACCCAAGTCATTCCCCAAATCCCAAATCCCGCGACCCGCTAGCCGAGCGAGCGCGCGCGTGTGCGGTACACACTAACCCACTCATGGGTATGTGGACTTTATTAGTTTACCAACTACATGAGATGGACTTGTATATATAGTGTAAAAATCAACCTTGATTTTACAATGTGGGATAACCCTCATGGGTTAATCCCACTCTCTTTTCCATTTTCCAGATTTCGGTTTTTCCCTCTTTCGAGTACCAACCTTCGAGTCCAATTATCATTCACATCCTTCCTCCGAATAGGTCATGCGATATACCGTTGCGAAGTTCGTCGTACGAGCTACTCAAACACTTTGAGTATGGTCTCAGAAAAACTGAGTAGTCGCATCGAAAATTGACTCAAAGATGGTCCCTGACCACTTGGAACAACCATGTTTAAAAACATGTTTTCCTATAGTTTTTCCAACAGTAGCCACTTGTGTTATCGGGTCGGTTAATCCGTTCCCAATCGCAACACCAGCTAAATTAACCCTCTTGGACTCAATCAACTGTTTATTCTTCCGTAACACATAATACCCAAAAGACGGAACGTATTTCCCAGCATAGCTTTCGCCTGTAACATAAACAGGCCTCGTTCTAAACCCCTCGTTTTGGTCTAAAAACCTCGAAACAGCCTCGAAAAGGTGTTTAGAAACGCCTTTCTGGTCTCTAGGGATCTCATCTTGGCTAGCAGCTATACTAAAACCAACACCTATCGGGTTATCAAGAAAAACGAAACCGAATAACCTGTTCCAAGAACCTGAATTCGGTACTATCGAAATGCCATCACTATCGTTATCGATAGAAACCCGAAAAGGGCCGAGTTCAAAAAAGTTACCGGTCATGGAAGAGCATCCAGGGCCTCCTTGAAGCCAGATTAAAATAGGAGTTTTAAACAGAGATAGAGTTGGTTTTTGAGCTTCATAAAATGTGTAGAAAATTGAAGAGTTTTTGTTAACCGAGAGGTAACCGGATTTCGTCGGAAGGGCTTCTTCGGGGAGTGACGTGGCAGTGATGCCGTGGAGGAGAGAGAAAGGATGGAGAGACATTGTTGGAGGTGATCAAGTTGACTAATTATTTGTTTTGGTTTGAAGAAATGACAATTGGAGTAGTAGTTAAGTGGTCCTCGGTTCTGGCAGGTTTCCGTCCGTTTCGGATCGGTTTTTAGCAAAATCGAAATCGAACATATTTTTCGGTTTCGCTCTTTTTAATTTTTTTGACCGAACATGATCGATTATTTTCGGTCATTTTTTGGTTTTTTTTTATTCGGTTTTATTAAAAACCGAAACCAATCCGAAATTTTTTCGATTTTTCAGTTTCGGTATTTTTCGGTTCGTTATTTGTCTCGTTCAGTCGTTCCGGTTTTTCACCCGCCATTCTATTAATTAACGGACATCTGTAACTTTGGACCACGTCACTTCTTTTTTACATGTGGGTCACGACATCTTTAGTCATGTGGTCATGCTAGTAAAAGTTAAGCTACCGTAATATATTTTATTTTGAACATGATATTTATATTTGGTATCACTTATTGTATTTATGCAGGTTAAAACGAATTGTTAATTAATTTAGTTTACATCCATAATTAGGAAAATATAGTGAGGACAATTTGTTAATTAATTAGATTATGTATATCGGTAATTATTAAAACATAGTGGGAGTATTTTTGAAAAAAATTGGTAAAATTGGCTAGTCTCATTTCTCTTGCATTATCTTATTATAATAGAATGATATTGCTAAGCTATTAGCATCTGCATTTAATAAACTCAAAACATACTTAAATTTGATAATTATGGTATAAAAAGTGGCATATATCAGGAATTATATAAATTTACTAAATTTGAGGCAACACAAAATTCATCTTATATATGAGAAATGTATATAATTATCTAGATGAATATAATAGTAATAAACTATGATGGAGTCCACATTTTTGTGGTTGGAATATTGTTATGATTATTAAATGATAATAAACAAATAAAAAGAAATAATGTAGGGTTATTATAAGAAAATTAATAAGTAAGCTTAAATTTTGTATAAATGTAAACGGTTTCTTAAAATATATAAAATGTGTTAAGTTTAAATAAATGGTTAACGTTGCTGATGCGGTTACTCTTAGTTACTACTACTCTTATACCGTAAATTTTACAATTTTTTTACACATACATAAAAATAAAATATACTATATATTTTTATTTAGTTAATAATAGTGAAAAAGAAACAATGGTTGAAAGATGAAAGTTGTCAAAACAATGGCTGAGGAGGAAAAATATTGTCAAAACAAACCCCCTTAGGTGATATATGAACTCAATCCTACTATTTTCTGAATAGAAAGTTGTAAATGGTCTAAAATTTATAAAATAGAAATGGTAATATAACTGCTAAATTTAATTACTTGGTATTTAAGTATTAAAACATTATCCATGGGAGCGATACTAAAATCATCTTAAAAAAATACAACATTTATTTTTGTCGGTGTGATAGAATGAGTCGCTTTAACCTTTCCTTTACCATATTTTTATTCCTCTTAATTTGCAATAACTCTTATGGAGGGGGTTTAGGTGAGACTGTCGTGGTGAATATCAATAGTAAGCTTCCTAATACACTGACATTCCGTTGTCAATCTGGCTCTCACGATTTCGGGGTTCAAACAAGGAATGCAGATCAACCATTCAAGTTTCATTTTACAACAAACACGTTTGGAAGAAGCCTATAGTTTTGCCATTTTTATTGGAACAACAAACAAAAAGTATTTGATGTTTATAACTACCATGTAGAAAGGGACTGTGATTTTAGTTCAGATGATGAAGAAAATGGATTCTGTAATTGGGAAGTAAAATTAAGTCCCTGAGATTCTTTAGAAAAGATGGATTTACTTCGTGTTGTTATTAGTTTTATACACTATATATGTATGGATCATCAATAAAGATATGACTAATGAAATTTATCACCTTGATTAATATTTGCGGATCAGCATAAGTTTTCACATTGCAATTACTTTTAGTGATCCTTTTCTTAGTTTTATTTGTTACTTTAAGCCATTACTTCATTTTAAACTTTTACCCAGGGCTGAGAAAAAACCCGGAATACTCGAACGAAACCGAAAACCGAACGGAACTGAACCGGAAAAACCCGAAAACCGAAAAAAACCGAACCGAAAAAGACCGAAACCCCCCCAAAAAATCAATATATATATGAACTAACAAGTATTATATCAATATATATATATATATTAAAATTATATATTAATATGTTTATATATATAAATAAGTTACATTCTTTTTTTTTACAATTATCTAATTTTCAGGTCTAATTTTCAATATATATATTTTTTATATAAAATGGGGGTTCGTAAAATAGTTAAACTTTAATAAATCTATGATGTATAAAGAATATTTTAAATAAATGGGGTTTTTGTAGTAGTTTTTAAATATTGTAGGGGATTTCTGAAAGTTGTAAAAACTTATATTCTTGTGTAATTTGACATACCGAATTGAACCATATCAAAAAAACCAAACTAAAACCGGTATCGGACCTGGCCGGACCAAATCAGAACCGGGCTGGACGGACCAAATCAGAACCGGACCAGACGGACCGAATCAGATCCGGAACCGGACCAAACCGAAAATGAGCCATGCCGGTTCGGTTCGGTCCATATTTTCAGAAAACCGAAAATGACCGAACAAAAAATTAATCTAGGTTTCGGTTTTACTGAAAAACCGGACCAAACCCAGCCCTACTTGTTGGTTTTGTACTATATCGAAAAGGCAATAAATTAAATAACAAAGCACTGAAATGGAAATAAACAATTTTATTTCTCACAAACAGAATATAAATTACAATTCCTGACTCAACAGAATTAAAATTACACTAATTTAAATTCCAGACAGATTTAATATAAAGTATTAAACCGCTGAACTGAATTGTAATTTTTTGAAACTGTCAGACAGAATAGTATAATTACTAAACTGCTGGACTGTTTAACAATTAAAGAAACTGCCAGACAGAATAATATGATTACTAAATGTCTGGGCTGTTTCTGTAAATAAAAGAAATTACATAGCTGAAATGTAAATTACAGAATAGAAAAGACTGAAAAGTAAACACAGAAAAGTAAAAAGTACTGGAAATGTAAATTACAGAATTAAAAAGGACTGGAAAGTAAATTACAGAACTTAAACAGTACTGAAATGAAATGGACAGAAGATAAAGGACTGAAATAAAATAAACAGAAATTAAAAGAAGAGGCAACTGCTGGACAGTTTTCCTTAAACAATATTTCCCGAACCACCTTAAAGGTTTCTGGTTCTCGGGACTTTTTTCCCAACGTACAACTTCTGTCTCAGAGTGGTTCGCGTGGAAACCGACACCGAACCACAGGTCGAGCTGTTGGTGGTGCGATTCTCTCTCTAATATGATGTTGTATGCTTGTGTGTGTGTGTGATTGATGTTGTGTCTGAATGAGAAGGGAGGGCTGCCTTTTATAAGCTTTCTTGAAACCGCAGCCATTAATGGTCATTCAATTCTGAGAGTTACACCCTCAGAATCCGCCCATTCAATTCCTGAAACTGCAACACTTCATCTGTAATTTATTCTCATTGAATGCTGGCGTTTCAATTTGCTGAAAACTCTAGGGACTACTTTTGTATTTTATACAAAACTTCCTTTTCAGATTTGACCCAAGACCCAAGACCCAAGGCCCGCGTCCGAGACCCGAGTCCCGAGACCCGAGACCCGAGCGAGCGCGCGTGTGTGGTACACACTAATACACTTAAGTGTATGTGGACATGTTAGTTTAACAACTACATGGGTTGAACTTGTATATATATTGTAAAATTAACTCTTAATCTTCCAATATGGAATAACCCTCATTGGTTTTCCATTTATTCATTCCATTTTCCGGTACTGAGTTTTTCTCCTCTTTCGAGAACCCAACTTTGAAGCCGATTAGTATTCACACCCATTCTCCGAATTGGTCATGCGATATACAGTTACGAAGCTCGTCACACGAGCTACTCAAACACGTTGAGTACGGTATTAACAAACCAGCGTTGTCACATGTAATATTGACTCGAAGTTGGTCCTGTGACCATTCGGAAACACCCATGTAAAACATGTTTTTTTCCAACACTACTTTCGCCTACATAATGAAATATATAATAAGAGATATCATAATATAAGGATATTATATTGAGTGTCGTTATTTCGGCCTTATATTGATTAGCATCAACTGAGTGTCACGACCGGTGTTTTCACCAAATGACGGTTCAACTGCATCGGTAACGGATGATTGAAATGTGATGTTTGTATATAACTATGCCAATATCAAGCAATCTGTAATTATCAGGTCTGAATCGGATCAGGCCAAGTTGTGTCATCGATTTGACATCGAATATTGGATAATCTTGGATGAGTAATTTTAGATTTTGATCATAAGGTATTGTGTCAACTGTCATGTCTTAAGTTACACAACTAAAAAAATGTAAGTTTATTTATAAACAAATATATGAATCTATACAGCTCACTTTGAGATTTTAATAAAACCCTAAAAAACTTCCAAGCAAGCCCATTAGCAAAATCCCTGTACTTAACCATCAATCATGTATACATATTATATGTATGTGTTTTCTAAAGTTTTTTTTTTTTCTGTATACAGTAAATGGTTTTTGTTTAAAAAGAAGAAGAAGATCCTAATTCAAACCTCATATATTTTGTTATAAAGGCATCCCTCTCATCCTTGGACTAATTAGAACAAAATCGAATGCAAGCTTCGCAACCCGATAAAATATAACATTTCACTCAAATGAAAACAAAAGAGAGATGACGGTATATATTTTTTCTAATAATAAGCTATGTATATAGCAGATCATTACAATACTACTATCTGATTTTGATATCTTTGCTACTAAGAAAATTGAGAGAATTTATTAATGATTTAGTTTCTTTTGCTTCAATAATATTGGCCGACTAATTGAAAGAATTTCTACACGAAACTGTAGACTAAATAGGCCATTCATATATCTTCTCCCACCGTCTCATGATACTATAGAAATAAAAACCATCCTCTCTCACTTCCCAACTGCAGTTATAAACTGTATTTTTATAAAAGCAGCGCTGTCCGACAGAGCGAGTGTATACGAAAAAACCTAGGTCTTTCAAATGCCATGTAAATTGGCAGTAATAACGCAATCTTCCAAAGGTAGTTGTAAAAAAATTCCAAGAAAACTCTTCTTCTGGGTAGAGTATACGAAGTCCATAATCCGTCCCTTTACCTTGGCACCGAAATTTTATTTCCTCAGGAAGTAGGTTGGTGATACGCATATGTACGCTATCCACAAAAATATTTCCAAATGAGCTTTTGCAAATTGAGAGACATATTAGAATGTTCAAAAGAAGGAAAAAGCGACTCATTATATTTTGTTTTTAGAATTTATGTTGAAATTGGTCCTTCAGATTTATGTGTACCTCTCTATACCTGAGATAGATATATATATATATATATACACACACTTGTGGATTACAATTTAAACATATCTGTTTTGAGATTATGGAAAGTAATATTGGTGCATTAAAATCATTAATGAGTACATATAGAATTATTATTTTGTTTTGATAATATTTTTTAGAGATTGTTTAAACATTTAATATCTTTCCAAAAATCAAGGTGCATTTAATACTACAAAAATAGTTCTATTTATTGTAATATTTAATTGTTTTACACTACCATAGCATTATATTATTCCTAAAACGGCTTGGCTAAGGAATGCCCATCGTTTAAATATTAAATTACTTTCTAAATTCAATCAAATATTAAATACAAGTATGGTTGAATTTATACCATAATATTGCAATAATTTTACCATAATATTAGTGCATTACCAAATTTATGTATTTAATTCATTAAGTTGTGGAAAATTTACTATTGAATTACTATAAAAAAAATAAGTACAATAAATAAAAGACATACTTAAACAATTCCCCGTTAAATTTTCCCTTACTCAAATTATGTCTTTAATTTAATTAATTTTTTTTATTAATGACATAAAATACTAAACATTTTAAAACACAAACCAAACACGCTTAACCAAAAATATTAATCAAAATTTAATTTTTTTTATGCATAATATAGAATCCTAGAGAGGCCTACCCTAAACTTAAATATTAATCAAAATTTAATTTTTTTTATGCATTTTGCGTCTTTTTATGGTAACGAGTTGTGAACCAGTCATATAACATGACTGTTCATTAGTAATTCCCACAAACCATAAGCTAATCGATGCAAAGCCAAATACAAAGTACTAAGATATATTGTCATAACTTTATATATGTATAAGACAAATACTTTACTATATATACACAAATATGATATTAATTTAGTACTTATCAACAAAAGAGTTGAAATAACATATATTTTACTTTATTTTCTTTCTTGATTTGAAAATATTTCTATAAATGAGTTGTACATTTTCTTGTCAAATATCCATGTTTAGCTATGTAACTTCCCATGAATAAGAAGATAGTGTACTATATTAGCAGTTTTTTTTTCATTTTAGTAAATCACTTTATAATGGGGATACTCTAGGTTATAATGGAAAAGTTTTACACTGAAAACTTTTGTTTGCTTTTCATTTACACGCGGTTGATGCATAAAAAGTTTTCCATCTAAATACAAACTCAAGTTTTTTTTACAAATTGTTTTTTTAACAAATAATTAGTAAAAATCTCAACATGTATAGAAAACTTAAGCTAAACACATATTTTATTTCATATACGTCACTTATAATAACTTATAAATTTTCAACCAATAAACTCATAAAATTATAAGTATAAAAGATATTATTGCCTTTTTTTAACTTTTTCAAATTTTCTTGGGTTTTTTAGATTTTTCAAAATATTTTATTTTATTTTTTCCATTTTTTGATATTTTTTCCTATTTTTTTATATTTTTATTGGTTAATTAGATTTTAGCTTTTTCAAAATTTCTTAGGTTTTTTAGATTTTTCGGTTTTTTTTAATAGAAAATTTCCTTTTTTTTGTTGGTTAGTAGATGGAATTGGACTAATTATTAAATAATTTTGAAAGAGTAGACCTATAATTAATAATAGTTATAATACTAGTATTATAAAGAATATAGAGAGAGACTCCGTAAACCGTTTACAACTTTATTTGCGGGGTAATCGTTTCTCCCAATTTTACTGGATATGTGGAAAAAGTTTTCCAAAAAAAAATGTTTTACGGTAAACCAATCACCCGAAAAATCTATTTTACCCGTAAATGTTTGTTTACACCCATTTTACAACAAAACAAACAGAGATAAAGGGGAATGAATTTCTATGTGACAAGAATAAAAAAAAGTATCATGTAATTACAACAGAAGTAATTGCACGATAATGGCAAAATAAAAAACGATTTGCCAGACGGGATCCCCATAGGCCTATATAAATTACAAGCACAACAAAGCCATAAGAACAAGGCAAGAAGACAAAAATATGAGGTGTTTTATTCTTGTGCTAGCATTTCTCGTAATTTTTCCTAACTTATCCGAACAACAAATTTCACCTCTTAGACATGGAAAAATCCACATCTATGTTAAAGTTCCGACCCTAAGATTTCGATGTCAAGGAGGAGGTGAAGATTTTGGATATCAAACGCGCTCTAACGGCCAAGATTTTACGTGGACATTCACCACTAATGCGTTAGGAAAAAGTTTGTACTTTTGTCATTTCTATTGGGAAAACCATGACAAGGTATTTGATGTATACAACAACCATATCGACAGTGACTGTGGTTATAACGGTCCTTATAGTTTCCACTGCTATTGGGATGTGAGACCTGACGGTTTCTACATGAGTGGCGACGAAAAAAATTGGATGAAAAAGTATGACTGGAATTAGACAAGTTGAACTATATACTCACTTGTAATAATATTTCAATGTGAAATTTCTTATGAAATTACTTTATGCTTTGACAATTCAGTATTGTTTATTAGATTATGTGTTCGTTTGGTATCAGATTTTTTGAACAAAAAATCACTCCAAAAAATCTGATACGAAACACACCTTATATTGAAAAGTTAAATAAATTAACTATTTTTAGAATTCATACATGCGTACTGCTTAATTAGTCTGCCAAAACTGATTCTAATATTGCAGCTTCTGCATGGGGTTGGCCTGGACGTGAGGTGATTATGTTTATATTAATTGTTTATAATAAACGATATTGAGCCTTATTGTGGTGACCCTAATATCATAAATTAATAAACATACACAGTAAGAGTAAATTATTACATATAAAAATGTCCTTTTTAATACATACACAGTAAGAGTATATATTTTTTATTTCTTGCCCTGTTATGTATGACTTTACTTTTGATGTCAATTTAAAAACCTAACTTATAAAAGGTATCCTCCAGGGATACCTATCAATGGTGGGATCCCTATCTTAATTTAACATAGAATCATGTATCAGTTTAAGTGTGTGTTTGAAATCCGTAAAATGTCACGAAAAACCAGAGAAAAGGAAAATAAAATAAAATCAAATAAAAGTAGTTTGAAATAATTTTCCGATCAAATGTTTGGAAGGTTGGTAAATCAAGAGAAAATAAAAGGAATGAAGGGGAGAGAGAGAGGGTTAGTCCAAATTTTCTTATTTGTTTTCATTTTTTTTTCCGAATTTTGAATTATTTTACACACAAACTTTTCTCACATTTTCTTTTGTTTTATTTTCCACTAGCTTTCTTATGTAGTGAGACATAAAAAAAATGTTTTCTATCATTTTATTTTTCCATGAGTTTTTCGTTTCAAACATAGTTTAAAATCCCTTCAGTGCCAAAAATCACATTAAGAAGTAACTTTTTTCCTTACAAAAGTTTAAAGAGGGTGGGAGAATAAGATAATGAATAATTTATGTTTACACTTGACATGAACTCACTAATATTGCTTAAAGTTTCCATAAAGTCTTTAATCAAACACAATAATTAATTTTAATTTTTGATTACATAGATAAAAAAAATTGTTACATTTGATCTATATAAGACCCCGAATTTTTTGGATATAATTTAGAGAAAATGATCACTTAGTACAACTTTATTTACTTAATTATCAAAATTAGCTACATGCTTCTAATATTGTTTCAATTTTATCCGAAACTTGTAAAAGTTAAAAATGACAAAAAAAATTCGGTTTTGCTGAATTGACGAGAAGGTGAAGGTTCTCCTCTCTATCCTTCTCCAAAATATGTGAGTCTGATCCTGTGGATCAGTTGCAATAGTTATACAGATTATGGAGATCAACTGTGCCTCCCGGACTTTATGTAGGTCTGCTCATGCGGACATGTAACTTGAGTGCGACCAGCCATAGTTCCAGGATTGATTTCAAATCGTCCATATATTTTTGTGCCCTTTATTATCCGTCTAATTCAGTTGTAATAATCTGATTATGTTTGTCAAAGAAAGATTGTATTTTTATGCCCTTTATTATCCGTCTAATTCAGTTGGGTCGGTTTCTTCTATTATTTAAAATTTTGTTTAACACCTCTAATAATTGAACGATGTCACATTTTTATACCCAACCTTAATTTAATCTTTGGGCAAATAAGTACATGACACAGCGACAATGATCTCATACTGTCATACCCAACAGTTTAGATGAAAAATGATTTCCAAACCGACAATACAAAGCGATTCAGCGGAAATAAAGTTTAGTAAAAAATTTCCACCTGATTTGACTTTCGATTACCGCACTACATATCATTCTATTATAATAAACCAACACAAGTCAAATGAGTTTGTCGAATTTAGTCATTTTTTTCAAAAATACCCCATAATTTTTTTTATTAATTACTATATTAACTAATTTCATAAAAAATAAAAACTAATTACACTCTTTCTCTTTCTTTAATCACACAAAATTTCTTATATCATATATATTTTTCTCTAAATATTTGTATCATCATCAAAATTTATAACGTCTCACACGCAACGCGTATGTATCGTTTACTAGTGTTTTCTTAACATCAAATAGCAACACGCTTTGTTCAATTTAACAACCTGTTTAAATTGTTAAATTTGTAAATTACAAATATTTACACATTATTCGTTTTCATGAATAGAAAGGACATGGTGGTTGTTCAATCCAATCACACAGCATAGCATTTTACCCATTCAAAAATAGAAACTTCAACTAGAGAAAATGAAAATGATAATACACATAAAGAGAGGGAGACTTATTATGATAGCAGGAGAGAGTTCAATCAATAATTCGAAAAGCCACCGGGAGTAGCCCAAACGACCAAAATCAATTGTTATAAAACCCGAATTCAGAAAAAGAGCTAGCGGTGCAGCTTGTTTTTCGCTTGCCTTCCATTTACGCGTAATTATTTCATTGCTTAATAAATCGATCCAAATATCTCATTTGTGTAAATAAAATAAAGAAAATTTCAACTAGTGAAAATGAAAACAATAATACATGTACATAATCTCTATGATGGAATGAAATAAAATGTTGAATTAATAATACTAATTCCCGATGGAGTAGTCCAAACGACTGAAATCAATTGTTCAAACAGGAGCTAGCACTTGGGTTCGATTCCTGTAAAAGATAACATTTTTTCAAAACAACGAATCAACGATATAATTAGGTTCACTATGCTATTTAAATTTTCTGATTCTGGCTAGGGACTTCTCCCCATTCATGTATTTTGTACCAGTTTTGATTATCCTCACTGAACCATATCCCTTCAGGTGTTGCCTGCCAGAAACAATTTTTGTTGGAGCTAAAGAAATGTCCGGAGTCAGGACAGTAAGGATCGATGTTCAAATTATAAACATCTTGAACTTGATCATATGTCTCCCAAATGAATTGACATCTATAATAAGTCTTTCCCCAAAAATTAATAGCAAATCTCCAACTGAACTCTTGACCTTGGTTTAGTTTTTGAATTCCTTTATCATCACCTTCATTCAGACAGTGTATCGTCATCGTCGAAGGAAGCTGGCTAGTGATGTGAACCCTAACATGTCCAAACTCGCCTATTTTTTGCTCGGATAAAATGATATGAACGAAGAGAAAACATACGACAATTTGCAAATGAAAAAGACTCTTAATCATCCTTGCACTCGATATGAGTCTCCTTATTTTGCCAAGTTTAACAAGATATAGATATAGATGGAGACATTTATATTGAAAAATTTGGTTGCTTAATTAATACGTTACATATAAGAATGTCCTTTTTTTAATACATACACTGTAAGTAATTTTATTTCTTTCCTATTATGAACACCGTATTTGGCAATATTTTTTATGTTAATTTTATAAACATAACTTATATAAGGTTTCCTCCCGATATATCAAAACTTATTTGAACATTTAATCATGTACATGTACGGTACCTGTACAGTTTAAAAGTCATATTCAGTGCGAGGCAAATCTTTTATTTAGTGTAAATGGACCTAAAATGTATATATAAATAAAAGTGGACAAAGGGAAATACACTGAACCTAACGACAAAGGGAAAAATAAGAGAACATACCGTCAAGCCAAACCGATCGGCATGACCATCCCATCGAAAAAAGCCAATCGGTCGCAGTCGCAACCGGAAAAGACCGTCCGATCGGTGCATTTCCCATCAAAAATCAAATTAAAAACGCAACTAAACACCAACGAATTCGGTACTTAGTCACCATAACCGGTTAATAAATTCCAACAAAAAAGTCAATATTTTCATAAAAGTTAATGCTCGTATTTCAGAAGTACGAGGTTAATTTCAGAACAACGAGTTTGAATTCAGAACTACGACTTTGCTGTTTTTCAAACTACGAGTCTCAGACTGGATCCAGATTATGCTGACTGTATAAAGACGCCACCCATAACGTACAAAAAAAATAGGAAAATCACATTAGTTAGAATTGGAAATCTAATGAGTAAAAAAAGGATTACCAAGGATTTCCATTGAACCATACCAAAAAAAACGAACTAAAACCGGTACCGGACCGAATAAAACCGGGCTGGACGGACCAAATCAGAACCGGACCAGACGGACCGAATCAGATCCGGAACCGGACCAGACCGAAATGGAGCCAGGCCGGTTCGGTTCGGTCCACATTTTCAGAAAACCGAAAATGACCGAACCGAAAATTAATCTCGGTTTCGGTTTTACTGAAAAACCGGACCAAACCCTGCCCTACTTTCGCCTACATAATGAAATATATAATAAGAGATATCATAATATAAGGATATTATATTGAGTGTCGTTATTTCGGCCTTATATTGATTAGCATCAACTGAGTGTCACGACCGGTGTTTTCACCAAATGACGGTTCAACTGCATCGGTAACGGATGATTGAAATGTGATTTTTGTATATAACAATGCCAATATCAAGCAATCTGTAATTATCAGGTCTGAATCGGATCAGGCCAAGTTGTGTCATCGATTTGACATCGAATATTGGATAATCTTGGATGAGTAATTTTAGATTTTGATCATAAGGTATTGTGTCAACTGTCATGTCTTAAGTTACACAACTAAAAAAATGTAAGTTTATTTATAAACAAATATATGAATCTATACAGCTCACTTTGAGATTTTAATAAAACCCTAAAAAACTTCCAAGCAAGCCCATTAGCAAAATCCCTGTACTTAACCATCAATCATGTATACATATTATATGCATGTGTTTTCTAAAGATTTTTTTTTTCTGTATACAGTAAATGGTTTTTGTTTAAAAAGAAGAAGTAGATCCTAATTCAAATTCAAACCTCATATATTTTGTTATAAAGGCATCCCTCTCATCCTTGGACTAATTAGAACAAAATCGAATGCAAGCTTCGCAACCCGATAAAATATAACATTTCACCCAAATGAAAACAAAAGAGAGATGACGGTATATATTTTTTCTAATAATAAGCTATGTATATAGCAGATCATTACAATACTACTATCTGATTTTGATTTCTTTGCTAATAAGAAAATTGAGAGAATTTATTAATGATTTAGTTTCTTTTGCTTCAATAATATTGGCCGACTAATTGAAAGAATTTCTACACGAAACTGTAGACTAATTAGGCTAGTCATATATCTTCTCCCACTCTCCCTTGATATTATTGAAATAAAAACAATCGTCTCTCACTTCCCAACTGCAGTAAGCAGCTTTCGTATCATAAAAGCAGTGGCGACCGATAGGGCGAGTGTATACGAAGAAACCTAGGTCTTTCAAGTGCCAGGTAAATTGGCAGTAATAACGCAATTTTCCAAAGGGCCATGTCCAAAATTTCCAAGAAAACTCTTCTCCTTGGTTGAGCATACGAAGTCCATAATCTATCCCTTTACCTTGGCACCAAAATTTTATTTGCTCGGGAACTCGGTTGGTGATATGCATATGTACGGTATTGAAAGTCCTATTCCAAATGAGATTTTGCAAATTGAGATTTTGCAAATTGAGAGACATATTAGAATGCTCAAAGGAAGGAAAAAGCGACTCATTATATTTTGTTTTTAGAAATTGTGTTGAAATTGGTCATACAGATTTATGTGTACCTCTTCATAGTTGGGATATATATATATATATATACACACACTTGTGCAATTTAAACATATCTGTTTTTGGATTATGGAAAGTAATATTGGTGCATTAAAATCATTAATGAGTACATATAGAATCATAATTTTGTTGTAATCATATTTTTTAGAGATTATTTAAATTAACATTTAATATCTTTCCAAAAATCAAGCTGCATTAAATACTACAAAAATAATTATATTTATAGTAACATTTAATTGTGTTACACTAGATCAGGGCGGCCCAACTCCACGGATTGCCCAATAATTAAATTATTCGGTTGCCTTTAACATTTATATATATATATATATATATGTGTGTGTGTGTGTGTGTGTGTGTGTGTGTGTGTGTGTGTGTGTGTGTGAGCGTTTTCTTTTGCAAATGTTGAATTAATTCAATTGTCAATTTGGGCTAAAATTGAGTTTATAATAAACTGAGTTTTATATAATTATATTGGGCTGAACAATTGCTCCTCAAAAAAAAAATTTTGTTTTTTGCCTCAGTCCAAGTATTTACCCCTGGACTAAGTCTTACTTGAGTTAGGCATGGGCCGTCCCTAACAACCATAGCATTATATTATTCCGAAAACGGCTTAGCTAAGGAATGCCCATCGTTTAAATATTAAATTACTTTCTAAATTCAGTCAAATATTAAATAGAAGTATTGTTGAATTTATACCATAATATTGCAATTAATTTATACCATAATATCAGTGCATTACCAAATTTATGTATTTAATTCATTAAGTTGTGGAAAATTTACTATTGAATTACTATAAAAAAAAAATAAGTACAATAAATAAAAGACATACTTAAACAATTCCCCGTTAAATTTTCCCTTACTCAAATTATGTCTTTAATTTAATTAATTTTTTTTATTAATGACATAAAATACTAAACATTTTAAAACACAAACCAAACACGCTTAACCAACTTTTCCCTATTATGTAAACCTCATGTAATTGATAAGTTGGTATTTTGACCAATCTATATTGCATATCCACGGGAACCATATGGGATACGATAAGCGTACGGTAATACGATTAAAGTTACGTGAATGGTATGTCAATTAAAAAAACATTTATTTATATATATGTAAATATGATTCAAGTTACGAATTAAAAAAATTCAATAACATGTTTAACAACCTTAATAAACAATTTAACCTCAGAGCGTTCTTTTTACAGAATGTTATTATTATTTTTATAACTAGTGTGTAAATTAATTTATATAATATTCATTATATTTGTATTCTAAAATGTTCACATTAATAAAACTATATTTTATTAGTTTTTATAAAAAATAAAAATTTCAATTTATCATTCGTCCGATAAAGTACCCGAGACCTATTCAGCTTCTCTTATGAATGTTGTACCCAACCCGTCCGAATTGGTCAAAGCAAAAAAAAAAAAAACTGTACTTGAAAAACCTAAAAAAGCTTCCAAGCCACCCCATTAGCAGAATCCCTGTAGTTATTAACCATCAATCATGTATACGTTGTATATTATACGTAAGTGTTTTCTAATGTTTTTTTTATGTATAAATGGTTTTTGTTAAAAAAATAAGAAGAAAATTCATGCAAATTGAAATTCAAGCCTCATATATATATATAGTACCCCTCTAAATCTCATACAATATATTTTGTGAGAGAGGCACCCCTCTCATCCTTGGATTAATTGAAACAAAATCGAATGCGAACTTCACACGATCAATACAATCCGGTAAAATATATCCTTTCATTCAAATGAAAACAAAAGAGAGATGAGGGTATATATTTTTTCTAATAATAAACTATGTATATAGCAGATTATTGAAAGAAAATTGAGAGAATTTATTAATAATTTAGTTTCTTTTGCTTCAACAATATTGGCCAACTAATTGAAAGAATTTTTACATGAAACTGTAGATTAAATAGGCCAGTCATATATCTTCTCCCACTGTCCCTTGAGATTATTGAAATAAAAACCATCTTTTCTCACTTCCCAACTGCAATGATTAACTCTCGTAAAAAAACAGTGCTGACCGATAGAGCGAGTGTATACAAAGAAACCTATGTCTTTCAAGTGCCAGGTAAATTGGCAGTGATAACGCAATTTTCCAAACGGCCCTGGCCAAAATTTCCAAGAAAACTCTTCTCCTTGGTTGAGCATACGAAGTCCATAATCCGTCCCTTTACCTTGGCAATGGAATTTTATTTGCTCAGGAATTCGGTTGGTGATACGCATATGTACTTTCCCAAAATCTCCTGCTCCAAATGAGCTTTTGCAAATTGAGAGACATATTAGAATGCTCAAAAGAAGGAAAAAACGACTCATTATATTTTGTTTTTAGAATATATGTTGAAATTGGTCCTACAGATTTATGTGTACCTCTTCATACCTGAGATATATATATATACACTTGTGGATTACAATTTAAACATATCTGTTTTGGAATTATGGAAAGTAATATTGGTGCATTAAAATCATTCATGAACCATATTAATTGGTTACCACATGCATGTTTGTTAATTGAATGCTATACATGTATAGAAAACAAACTGAAGAGCTATATATAGTAATAAACGAATGTCTACAGTTGTGTGTTTGACTAATGACTTGTACTACTATATTAAGTCCATAGTATGAATAGACAAATAGTAGTATATCTTGAATTGACGAAGCCATACTATACATGCTTGTAATTCATTATAGTCACCGGAATAGATTAACATATGAAGTTATTAATAATTATGTCTAATTGATAGTTATATAAACATGTAGAATCAAACCTATTACCTTCAGAAGTAATAGGACCGAATAAACCACACCTGAAACATTTGGAGTCACACTGCAATAAATCTGTAATTGTTAATATTTTAATAGAATTACTGACCTGGTCCCTGTAGTACCTCATATACACATAACAACACATATGTTTCGAATATGTCTATATTTGGCCAAAACATGCGAACGTGGAACTTGCTAATGTAGATTAAATAATTACCCTAAATAAAATTTGATTACTTGCATGATTGTAGTATATCTTATATGTTACCATGTACTGTATAAAACTTTACACATAAAGTAATTGATAAAATCTATATTTATAGCGTTAATTTGATTTCCTTATTAGAAATATGTGCTCCCATATTAAAATTATTTGTTGGCCCGTGTGCGGCTAAACCTTAGAGGGGGGTGAATAAGCTTTATGGCGATTTTTGCCTAATTAAAATTCTATGCAACTAACCACCCAACTTATGCAATTCTAACCTTAAGCGTTTTAACAAGAGTTAATAAATTGCTAAAATAACTAAACGCAAGCAATAAATACGCAAGAATATAAGTTGCGGAAAGTAAAAGCAAGGGAAGAAAATGACACCGTGATTTATAGAGGTTCGGCAAACGCTCCTACGTCCTCTCCTCGGTACTACCGAGTATTTCACTAAAATGTTTCTTCCGGATTTTACAAACCCTATCGAGCTCAATCGACCGATTGGCTCACCCTCTACCCGAGGTTCCTACTCTTGATACAAGTGCAAGAGAACACGACTACAAGTCTACGACTCCCCCTCAATTTATGAGTACCCGAATGAAAGACCTAGAGCTTTTAAGCTTCACTTGCTTACAAAGCCTCTACCCGATCACTCGCTCACAATTGAGTTTATAAAACACTCGATACAATTTTTGTTACAAAACGTAACTACACTCACTATTCTAATTGCTTCTTAAAAAGTTAATTTGTGAGATGTTGATGATGATCGCGCTTGAATCTCTTTCTCTTTGATTTTCCTCTTTCTCGAATATATATACACCAAAATGGTGATATTAGGGTTTTTAATTGAGAGAGATTTTAGGATAATTGATAGTGTAATTGGTTGATATGGGAGAGAGATTGAAGTGGTATATATATGCCAAAAGTCTGTTTTTCTGGGTTATGACCGTTGGCAGTGGTTGAGGGTTTTAACAGCTATTTTCCAGAATAAGCTGAAAAGCTGTTTTCGAAAACTGCAGAAAACGATCGGTCGTTTTCTACAGTCGATCGGTCGTTTTCCAGAAAACGATCGGTCGTTTCTGAAAAAACGATCGGTCGTTTTTTCGACCTGCTCACTGGAAGAATTCTGTACAAAAACGATCGGTCGTTTTTGTACAGTCGATCGGTCGTCTGTTCTTCTGGCAGTTTTTCGGACTTCTTCGAAAGCCCATAACTCCTTCGTTTTAGCTCCGATTCTGGTTCCGCTTGAACCTGTGGCTTCGTTTTTCCGAGCTCTATCTTTCTGGCATTCTAAAATTTACAAATTCTCTTTTTGGAAAAGACAAGCATTATATCATCGAAATCATAAAATCATTAAACGCATAATCAAAGTTATAATCAAAATCATTATTGAACTCTAAGTTCAACAATCTCCCCCATTTTGATTATGACAAACTAATGATGATTTTACAAGAAAGAGACAAACTAATGATGATTTTACAAGAAAGATATCTCCTCCATTTTAATAAAACGCATTTCTCTAAATAAAACGCATTTCTCTAAATATCATTTTTCTCCCCCTTTGGCATTATCAAAATGCATTAAATAAAATAGAATATGGGGTTATGTGGAGGGTTTTCAAAGAAAAACCAAAACATGAAAAATGTTATAAGATGCACATGCCCGACCTAATCACATATATGTTAATACTAAAGATTAGAGTATACCGAATATGTGATGTCGAGGCCGAGTCCGCTCGCTAATGGCATTTGTATTGAGCGTTGCCGATTCCAAATAGGTGGTACCACTTGTTGGTATGCCTTCCACCTTTGTCGATTAACGGCACTTCATCCTTGATGGTGGAGTCGATCTTCTTGACTTCCACGGCCTTTGTCGGCGTTACCAACCATTTGTTGATTTTCTCCTTTTGGATGGAGATACCTACAACACAAATTTTGTCCTTTGGTACCCAATTTCTTTTGGGTCCGACATTGTTAGTGGTTCGGGTCTTAACTACCCATTTCAAATCGCTTCTACTAACATGAAAGCGATTTGGGCATTTAGAAGAATTATGCTCATTTCTACTACAATGTATGCAATGCATGAACTTTTTAGTATAACGAGAGTTATACGATGTTTTGGGAAGGTTTTTCGGAGTATCCATTTTGGTTTTAAAACCTATACCCTTCCTATCATTAAAAGATTTTTGAAAAATCTTGGAAGTACTCCTTTTAGGAAAAACAACCTCTTGTTTAGGTGGAATAGGAGTTGTAGAAATATTAGAGGCTTTAACGACGCGGGGTTTGTTAGAAGTAGAACCAATGCAATCAAAACCTAAACCGCTCTTATCATTGACATCTTTTTGACAACTCAAAATGTTATCTAAAACGGTTTTACCTTTAGAAAACTTTGAAATTGTTAAATTAAGTTTTTCAATGGAAATGACAAGATCGTTGTTTTTAGTTTTCAACGATTCATTCTTAGTTTCTAAAACCTTGACCTTATCATTTAAGTTAAAAGCATGAGAACTTAAAACCTTGTTTTTTCTTTTAACTTTATCGAAAGCATCTTTTAACTCTTCAAAATTTTCTAATAAATCGCAATCTAAAGAAGATGGTTTTGAAAGAGTTTTAGCAAGTCTAGACATCTCATTTTTAAGAAAATTGATCTCGGTTTGTAAAGACTCGTTTTGAATAATGACATCATTGTTTTTATCTTTTAAGTCTTCCTTTTCGTCATCTATATCACTTAAAGAAAATGACGATTTCGGAATAGACTCATTTTCACTTTTATCTCTTTTCAAGGATCTTATTTCTTCATTGAGAGAAGAATTTATCCTTTTAAGAGAGTCGACCTTTTCGACAAGCTTAGGAAATTTTTTAGAATAAACATCGCACATATGAAGTAATTCATCATAAGAAAGATCATTTACCTCATCGGCTTCGCTTTTACTTTCGCTTGAAGATGAGAGGTTTTGTTCATGGCTTTCTTCCATGGCCATATAGCAACCAAGGTGAGCGACTTCATCTTGGTCGGAGCTATCGCTAGAGCTTGAGGCGGATATCTTCTTCTTTCCTTTGCTCTTGCGATTCATGACGCAATCTCTCGCCATGTGTCTTTCCTTGCCACAAGTATAGCAAACAAAATCGTTAGAATAAATTGAATTATTTGACGATTTACCTTTGTGTTTGCGTTGGCTTTTAAGTTTGAGTATTTCTTTGACGATTCGAATGATTTGCCTAGAATTTTCGTCGTCATTGGATAGCTCATTGCTTTCGTCACAAGTCGTTCCTTTGAAAGCTATCTCCCTCCTTTTTGAGATTGGCTTGTGACTATTAAGGGTGATCTCGTGTGTAATGAGTGAACCCGTCAAAGCATCAAGAGAGTATGTGTTCATGTCGTGCGCCTCTTGAATTGCGGTGACCTTTGGTTCCCATTCCTTCGATAAGCTCCGAATCACCTTAGAAACCATTTCCTTACAAGACAAATACTTACCAAGAGATGTTAATCCATTAGTAATAGTTGTAAATCTAGCAAGCATATCGGAAATAGTTTCTCCCTCGCTCATCTTAAAGAGTTCGTAGTCATGAACTAAAAGTTGGAGTTTGCAATCCTTAACTTGGTTAGTTCCCTCGTGCATAACTACTAACTTATCCCACATACCCTTAGCGGTTTTACAAGCGGAAATTTTGTTGTACTCGTTGGGAGAAACGGCACAAACAATAGCATACATCGCTTTGGCGTTTGTAGAGTAGGCTTCTAGTTGAGCGTTATCTAAGTCCTCTACGGGGATTGGGTTCTCGCTATTCTCGGATGTAGGTGCGGAATATCCTACTTTTATGGTCATCCAAAGTCTAACATTATGACTTTGTAAAAACATGCTCATCCTATCCTTCCAATATGAAAAATTTATTCCATCAAAATATGGTGGTGTATTGGGTGATGAAGCTATGCCGGAAGTGAAATAAAGTATATTAGCCATCGGGATCTTAACTCTAGAATCGTTAGATTCCTATATGCAAGAGCCTCGGCTCTGATACCAATTGTTGGCCCGTGTGAGGCTAAACCTTAGAGGGGGGGGGGAGTGAATAAGGTTTATGACGATTTTCGCCTAATTAAAATTCTATGCAACTAACCACCCAACTTATGCAATTCTAAGCTTAAGCGTTTTAACAAGAGTTAATAAATTGCTAAAATAACTAAACGCAAGCAATAAATACGCAAGAATATAAGTTGCGGAAAGTAAAAGTAAGGGAAGAAAATGACACCGTGATTTATAGAGGTTCGGCAAACGTGCCTACGTCATCTCCTCGGTACTACCGAGTATTTCACTAAAATGTTTCTTCCGGATTTTACAAACCCTATCGAGCTCAATCGACCGATTGGCTCACCCTCTACCCGAGGTTCCTACTCTTGATACAAGTGCAAGAGAACACGACTACAAGTCTACGACTCCCCCTCAATTTATGAGTACCCGAATGAAAAGACCTAGAGCTTTTAAGCTTCACTTGCTTACAAAGCCTCTACCCGATCACTCGCTCACAATTGAGTTTATAAAACACTCGATACAATTTTTGTTACAAAACGTAACTACACTCACTATTCTAATTGCTTCTTAAAAAGCTAATTTGTGAGATGTTGATGATGATCGCGCTTGAATCTCTTTCTCTTTGATTTTCCTCTTTCTCGAATATATATACACCAAAATGGTGATATTAGGGTTTTTAATTGAGAGAGGTTTTAGGATAATTGATAGTGTAATTGGTTGATATGGGAGAGAGATTGAAGTGGTATATATATGTCAAAAGTCTGTTTTTCTGGGTTATGACCGTTGGCAGTGGTTGAGGGTTTTAACAGCTATTTTCCAGAATAAGCTGAAAAGCTGTTTTCGAAAACTGCAGAAAACGATCGGTCGTTTTCTACAGTCGATCGGTCGTTTTCCAGAAAACGATCGGTCGTTTCTGAAAAAACGATCGGTCGTTTTTTCGACCTGCTCACTGGAAGAATTCTGTACAAAAACGATCGGTTCTGTTCTTATGGCAGTTTTTCGGACTTCTTCGAAAGCCTATAACTCCTTCGTTTTAGCTCCGATTCTGGTTCCGCTTGAACCTGTGGCTTCGTTTTTCCGAGCTCTATCTTTCTGGCATTCTAAAATTTACAAATTCTCTTTTTGGAAAAGACAAGCATTATATCATCGAAATCATAAAATCATTAAACGCATAATCAAAGTTATAATCAAAATCATTATTGAACTCTAAGTTCAACAATCTCCCCCATTTTGATTATGACAAACTAATGATGATTTTACAAGAAAGAGACAAACTAATGATGATTTTACAAGAAAGATATCTCCTCCATTTTTTATATAGAGGCTAGCTAAACCGGGTATATGACAAGTGTTACAGACAGGCGGCCGGTTCATCAAGAAGGTCCACCACCGGGCGGGTTTTCACCGGTTCGGTATGCTCATCGAATACCAAATGCCGGTCCAAGTGCTTTAGCTATATTTTTAGTCGCTTTTGGTACGTTCTCTTGGGATATGTACCAGGTCGGAAAAGGCAATAAGATACTATATGGTAAAATATAAGTGAGCCCGGTTGTGTGGACATATGGGTCAGTTGCAATAGTTACACAGATTATATGGAGATCAACTCCGCCTCCATACTTTACATAGGTGCAGTGCCGGTCTGAGTACAGCGCCTCAGCCGGTTTTGTAATTTTGCGTTTTAAATTTACTACAGTTATATATAAAACTAGTATAACGTAACAAATTAGAGTGTAGTATGATATGGTAAACTGTCTACATTTTAGTATTAATATGCTTAAATTTTAATTTATGAAAAAAATAATTTGGGCTGCGTCTTGTTGGGCTTGCGCCTCAGACGGACCGTCTCGTTTGTCTATCCAGTTTTTGGCCTTAATCATTGAACCAGAGATTAAAAATATATAGATAGAAGTTGCTATAATCTGATTATGTTTGTCAAATAAAGGTTATACTTTTGTGCCCTTTATGATCATCAGTCTAATTCAATTCGATCAGTTTTTTCTAATAGTGAAAAATTTGTTTAATAACTTCTAACTGAACAATCAGCTCACATTTCTATACCCAACCGTTAATCTTTGAACAAATGACTTCGTGAAACGGTTTCATAACTGCCACATCAAGCAGTGCATATGAAAAATGATTTCCAAATCGACGATGCAAAGCGATCAAGCGCAAATAAAGTTTAGCAAATAATTTTCACCTGATTTGACTTTCGATAATCGCACTACATGGTTTTTTAATCCTACATATTAATGATTGAAAGAGTGTTAGGCGTACCCGCTCCTACCTATATATAAACATCAAACAACATGTTTTGTCCAATTTGAAAACCAGTTTGGGTCAATTTGGAAAATACATAATTTCACACAGTATTCTTTTTTCATAAATAGAAAGGAAATGATCGACGTTAAAGTTAATTAATCGCATGGTGGTTTTTCTATAAATCCACAATTTGTAATTAAGAGCTAGAATTGCTCGTTTTTCTTCCATCTCCGTGTACCCATTTTATTGTTAAATAAATCGATCCAAATATCATTTGTGTAAAAAAAGAAGAAGAAAAATTCCAACCAGCAAAAACAAAAACGATTATACATGTAGAGGGAGACTTTTTATGATCGTCATCGTCGAAGGAAGCTGGCTAGTGATATGAACCCTAACATGTCCAAAACGAGGTATTTGTTGCTCGGATAAAATGATATGAAGGAAGAGAAAACATAACACAATTTGCAGATGAAAAAGACTCTTGATCATCCTTGCACTCGATACGAGTCTCCTTATTTTGCCAAGTTTGACAAGATATAGATGGAGACATTTATATTGAAAATTTGGTTGCGTAATTAATTCGTTACATATAAGAATTTTTTTTTTTTAATACATACACGGTCAATAATTTTATTTCTTCCTTATAACGAACGCCGTATTTGGCAATACTTTGATGATATAATGTTTTTTCAAATTTCTCATTTTGGCAATTTAGGTACGAATTGTTTTTCATCTCTTTTTCCCATTTCGGACAAGTTAATTAGAACAGACTATCATTATAGATAAGTTGTTGAATATTTTCATCTTTTAAGCTATTTTTTCTGCTATTTTAATTGACACTGGACTGAATTTAGCTGAACAGTTCAAAAAGCTGAGCTTTTCTCTGTTTTCTTTGGTCTGAAAAAGGTAAAAGCTTTAAGCTAGATAATGAGGGTTAGCCAAACAAGCCCTTATTTAGTTGTTTCGTTCGAAAAAGTTGAGTGAGTTTTTGGAGTTTAGTTTGAGCTTAGTTTATTTTTTGTCTGATAAATGGAATGCCTTTGGCTGCTCGGCTTGAAAGGATGAGCTTTTTTTTCTTCTTAGCACGAAAAAGCTAGAAGTTTAAACATGACGAAAGTCCTTTAATTTTGAAGTTAAATTTTTTTGTTTGGGGTTACTACTTAAGAAAAGATTCAATCTTGAATACAAGTTTAGTGCTTTAAAGATATTGCCTCTTCAAAGAATGATTAGGCTAGAAATTTATGAACCAATACAATTAGGTTAATTGAACATTACGGTAATCATGTTTAGCTATAACTACATTTCTTTTCATTTCCTCTTTTCTTTTTGAAGTTTTCATGTTTTAATGATCGAGGATGATTACCTGACAAGTTTTAGAAACTATCTGATAGCCTTGTGTCTAGTGCTTGGCTTTAGATCGATCCCGGCATGGGTTGAGTTTATGATCCTGATACATCACTAGTTCAGTTAAGCTCTTGTTTGCTTGCATTGTTCATTTTGCTAAATGTACAGAGCTAATGAGGCATTTATGTGCTTATACCTTGGGTTCAGAGTAATTAAAGAAGAGAAGTATACTGCGCGCAAAGCTATACCACCGTTCCTTCAAGCCGAAGAAGATGAAAAGTAAAGAAAAGTACTATATTTCCTTTTTGCTAGCATGTTTTTACTGTTTACAATTCAACAGAAAAAAGTTTAATTGGTTATCGAAATCGTACTGTTTATGGACATGGAAACTAGAACGCAACGATATTATTAAGAAAGGGGAAGCATGCAAACATCCCCTTTAAACTATGGGTTGTTTACAAACAACCACAGGTACTCGGGTTATTTGTATTTAACCCCATTATACTTTATGCAATATGCAGCTTTTAAATGACTTAGGCTTGATAGCTTGTTGTACTATGCGTTTTGCAGTCTTCGATTCACTGCAAGCAGCCTGAATACAGTGTGAATGCATATTTTTTTAGAAATAAAGCTTTCTGTTGTAGAATTGCTCGAAAAATTCTTCTGTGCGACTATTTTTACATACATAGATTTAAGTTTGTCGAAATACATTCATAATAAAAGAATTGTTTTCAAATATGATTATGTAACACACTAACACAGAGTTATTGCCATTTTAAAGTTAAACATTGGAGGTTATTTGCAAGAACTAGACAGTATAGTGGAAAATGGCAAAGAACCGCAGTACGGGTTATATGCAATTTACTGCAAATAAGGAAAGATTAATCTCTTGAGTTTTGCTAAGTCTACTACTATATTATACTAAAAACTTGAAATTTTCAAAAATAAATAAATTTGTTTTGCAAATCGTACTGTGTCTTCATGAGGATACTATATCGAAAGTCGAAACATTAACATAGAGAAAAGTAACATAATTCTCATATTTTCAACATCAAATATGTATAGATTTGTCAAAGAGTGGAAAAAGTATCTAGATGAAGAGGCGAGAATAATGAAAGACGTGCCAGGCTGGAAAGTCGGGGAGAGTGTCTATAACTCGGGCAAATGGATGCCCCCAGCAACTGGCGAGCATCGTCCAGATGTTTGGTAATTAGGACAAGCCAGTGTTTCCTACAGCTACCCGGTGCCTTGTCAGCATTTACCGACTGGGTCACGTCGTTGAGGTTGTAGCGGTGCCCCTGGTATAGTTTGTGTATCTTGTACATGATTGTCTTCTCTTGCTGGGTTATAATAAAATGTACAAGAGGAAAACATTTTAATGAAATGAAGATGTATGTATGCTGACAGTAATGTTAATATGGTTTTGGTACTTGTTTTCGGTATGTTTATCAAAGAGCTATGCTTCTATATGTCTCTGATCTTGCTGTGAAAAGTAAATACTTTATCATCACCAAGCTACGCCTTGATCCCAAATTTTGGTGTCGTTATATGATACCTGATACGGTATGAAATAATTACGTTGTCGCAATTATGAATGTACAGTAAATACTTGAAATGGAAAATTTTAATTTATACACAAATAAGCTTTTTTTTCCTAAATGAACTCATTCTTCGTGTAACTTCTTATTTCATATGATGTTTGCACATACAAGGCCTTCCAAATTTATCATCCCAAGTTCAAGCAACAAAACATGAAATCACATAACACAATACTCAAATCTCTCCTCTCCCGAAACGCGACCCTAGAGAACCCGAAACTGATTTTCACTGCCAAACAAGCCCTTATCCAGAACCCAATTCTCAATCATAGCCTGAGAGTTTAAACCTTGATCAGTAGGTACAAAATGACCAGCCCCTAAAACCACAACATGACTCAAATTTTCCCATTTTTGCACATAACCAGCTAGCTTTCCGTCGACCTTCCAGACTTCCCTCTCTCGCTCCAAAAACTTCCCGATCCCATCCCATCTCATCTTCCTCACCCAAGCTTCGGTAGATACCACACCATCTCTCAAATCACATTGCCCTTGGTACAACAAAACCTTGGTATTCTTGACTAAATACTCAACCATGTACCTCACGCTCTTCATCACATCACCATGTAAAACTTCACTCACAACGTCGCTACATTCTTCGTAAACCATTGTTTCATCTACCCCTAATGCACTCTTAACCTCCTTTTGGTTCAAAAACTCTGTTACCAAACGTGTCTTGTAAGGCACTAATCTCCTAAAATCATATAAAGTGGCTAAACCCGTCACGTTTTCCAATGTTTTCAAGACCCTATTCCTCGCATCTGCTGCTTCACTCCAATTCCCAATTTTTGTCAAAAAAACCGCTTCGTCTTGCAATTTTTCCATCTGGGCCCTTTCTTTTTCATTAATCAAACCCAAATAGTAATTATGCATAGCATGAGTAGCCACTTGTGTTATCGGGTCGGTTAATCCGTTTCCAATCGCAACACCAGCTAAATTAACCCTCTTGGACTCAATCAACCGTTTATTCTTCCGTAACACATAATACCCAAAAGACGGAACGTATTTCCCAGCATAGCTTTCGCCTGTAACATAAACAGGCCTCGTTCTAAACCCCTCGTTTTGGTCTAAAAACCTCGAAACAGCCTCGAAAAGGTGTTTAGAAACGCCTTTCTGGTCTCTAGGGATCTCATCTTGGCTAGCAGCTATACTAAAACCAACACCTATCGGGTTATCAAGAAAAACCAAACCGAATAACCTGTTCCAAGAACCTGAATTCGGTATTATCGAAATGCCATCACTATCGTTATCGATAGAAACCCGAAAAGGGCCGAGTTCAAAAAAGTTACCGGTCATGGAAGAGCATCCAGGGCCTCCTTGAAGCCAGATTAAAATAGGAGTTTTAAACAGAGATAGAGTTGGTTTTTGAGCTTCATAAAATGTGTAGAAAATTGAAGAGTTTTTGTTAACCGAGAGGTAACCGGATTTCGTCGGAAGGGCTTCTTCGGGGAGTGACGTGGCAGTGATGACGTGGAGGAGAGAGAGGGTGAGGAGGAGAGAGAAAGGATGGAGAGACATTGTTGGAGGTGATCAAGTTGACTAATTATTTGTTTTGGTTTGAAGAAATGACAAATTATTTAGTCTTTCTGGGAGGAGTAATTAAGTGGTCCTCCTTTCTCTTCTGTTTTCGGTCCGGTTCGGTTTGGTTTTTAATAAAGTGGTCTTCTGTTTTGGGCTGTTTTCGGTACGATTCGGTTCGGTTTTTAATTAAGTGGTCCTCCGTTCTGGGCTGTTTTCGGTCCGGTTCGGTTCGGTTCGGTTTTTCGGTTTTTAATTAAGTGGTTCTCCGTTCTGGGCTGGGCTGTTTTCGGCCCGGTTCGGTTCGGTTCAGTTTTTAGCAAAACCGAAATCGAACATATTTGTCGGTTTCGGTCTTTTTATTTTTTTTGACCAAACCGGACCGATTATTTTCGGTTATTTTTCCGTTATTTTTCGAGTTTTTTCGATCCGGTTTATTAAAAACCGAAACCGACCCGAATTTTTTTCGATTTTTCGATTTCGTACTCTTCGGTTCGGTTATTGGTCTCGTTCAGTTTTTCCGGTTTTTCACCCGCCCCTGCCTGCTCCATTCTATTAATTAACCGACATCTGTAACTTTGGACCACGTCACTTCTTTTTTACATGTGGGTCAGGGCATCTTTGTCATGCGGTCATGCAACTAAAAGTTAAAAAGATAGAATATATTAATATATTTTATTTTTAACATGATATTTATATTTTGTATCGGTTATTGTATTTATATAAATTAAAACGAATGGTTAATTAATTTAGTTTACATCCGTAATTAGAAAAATATATTGAGGACAATTTGTTAATTAATTAGATTACGTATATCGGTAATTATTAAAACATAGTGAAGGTATTTTTAGAAAAAATTGATAAAATTGGACGGTCTCATTTCTCTTGCGTTGTGCTATTATAATAGAATGATATTGCTAACCTATTGAAACATCCGCATTTGATAAACTCAAAACATACTTAAATTTAATAATTATGGTATAAAAAACGGCATGCATCAGAAATCATATAAATTTACTAAATTTGAGGCAACACAAAATTCATCTTATATGATAAATTTATATAATTATCTATATGAATATAATAGTAATAAACTATGATGGAGTCCATATTTTTGTGCTTGAAATATTGTTATGATTATTAAATGATAATAAACAAATAAAAAGAAATAATGTAGGATTATTATAAAAAAATTAATAAGTAAGCTGGAATTTTGTATAAATGTAAACGGTTTCTTAAATATATAAAATGTGTTAGGTTTTAGTAAATGGTTAACGTTGCTGATGCGGTTACTCTTAGTTACTACTACTCTTATACTGTAAATTTTACAATTTTTTTACACATACATAAAAATAAAAATAAAATATAAAAAATATCTATATATTTTTATTTAGTTAATAACAGTGAAAAAGAAACAATGGTTAAAAGATGAAAGTTGTCAAAACAATGACTAATTAAGAAGGAAAAATATTGTCAAAACAAACCCCTTAGGTGATATATGAACTCAAACCTACTATTTTCTGAATAGAAAGTTGTAAATGGTCTAAAATTTATAAAATAGAAATGGTAATATAACTGCTAAATTTAATTACTTGGTATTTAAGTATTAAAACATTTTTCACTTTCAAAACTAAGTCAAAATTGGTGGCATTCATCTCTCTCATTTCTAATTTTCTATATATAACACGTCAACAAAGATTTTTTTTATAAAATGTTATATTTTTGTAGTAAAAAAATATATGAAGTTCTCTTAACTAACTTTGGTTTTAACTCAATCTATTTAACAATCCTAATTTTAATGTCACATACTATTTATTATTATTTTTCCTCCTAATTTTAATATCACGGACTATTTATTATCGTCTTCTAGATAAAAAGTAAAGATATGTTAGTGGATAAAAAAAAAAGAGAAGCAAACACTATAATTTTTTGAGTAATTTTGCAGTCAGCCCATTATCATTTGTTACTAGAGATAGGTCTTTACATAGTGTAGTGAACTTAAAAACCATCAAAAGTGCACGTATGTCATATCATACTATTAATATAAACCAAATCAAGAGAAATGAAAGTGTCAAATTTTATCAATTTTTTGCAAAAATGTTCATATTCTAATTTACAAATTACTTATATATCATAATGCAATTCAAATAAATAAATAAATAAATAAATAACTAAATAAATATGCTCATTCTCACACATCAATTCATCTATCACACTATTAATATAAGTCAACCCAAGAGAAATGAACTTGCCAAAATTTATCTATTTTTTTAAAAAATGCTCCTATTCTAATTTACAAATTACTTATATATCATAATGCAATTCAAATACATAAATAATTAAATAAATATGCTCATTATCACATATCAATTCATCTATCAAACTATATTTTTATAACAATAAAATATCATATTACTTCTTATATACGATTATTAATTTACTATATTCATTCCATCATTTTTTTTGAAAATTTTATATTTATTTTTTCGAGATTATATTTATATACTTATCGCACCCGCAACGCGTGAACTACTATTACTAAGTTAGTAAATGGAAGGTTGTGATTGATGTGTAAATATAATGTGTTTTTTTATGTGTGTACGGATCTTTCCCCTATATATATATATATATATATATTATATTTATGTATATACTAACTCCACATATATATAGATAAGATAGCGAAGGCATTTTGGTTGCAGTATTAGTAGTAACGGGACTATAAATACCTTCGGACTATGACGGAATATGAAATGAATGTGGGATTAATAGTACATACATGAAATATCAGTGAAGTGTTTGTTTACTTTTTATTGGGGTTGGACTATTTTACAAATTTACATTTATATCTATGATAAATAAACTTGTAATATATATATATATATATATATATATATATATATATATATATATATATGATTTTAATATATATATACCACACCCTTCTTTACTCCAAATACCCATATTTCTCAATATCACACCCCCTATTACTCCAAATACCCTCATTTCTCATCATTTCTAATCTCATGTTACTATTAGTTCCGCCTCCACTTTTCGTACCAAACGCGATACTTATGGGTCCGACGGTATTTCTAATCACATCCACCCTAATCGCACCTCAATACAATCTCAAACAAACACCCCCCAACAGTTATGGGAGAACAAAAATACACATATGTTAATTACTTAAAAGGAGTGGAGGACCACTTAATTTCTCAAACGGGACTAAATAATTTGTCTTGAAGAATATGTTTGGTTTTGTAATTTTAATAATCAATCATTCCCTTAAATAATTTAAGAGCAACAACACCAGTTTTCTTATATTTTTGGTTATATTTAAGTTAATTAGCATCACTTTTATATTTTTAGGATAACAGTTTAACTTTATATATTTTTCAGCTTTCCTATCAAATTTCTTATCATAACTAAAGATTACTATATTTTAATATAATTCTATCAATTTTTTCAACCCAAATTAATTTACTAGAACAACCACATTAAATAATTTAGACGTTTTCTCATATTTAAAGTAAAAAGTACACTTTTACAACTTATAAAAAAATGTTTTTGTTTATACAAATTATCAGATTTTCTTTTATCAATTTATTTATAACAACCATACAACTATCTTTTTGTTATTTTATTAATTTATATGTGAAAAGTACAAATAAAGAATAGAGAATAAGAGAAAATTAAGAGAGAAAAATATTATTTTAATTATAAGGGAACATTTTGATCAATTATATTTGAGAGATATTTGAGTTCATGTATATTTAAAGTAATGGATGATGAAACTGATGCGTGTACAATTTTATAGCAATCTTATCATATTTAAAGTAAATCGGTGATATAAGGGAACTGATGCGGGTGCTCTAAGTGTTTGACTATCAAAATACGTGCAAGTTTAATTATCAAATTTCTCATATGCAAATTGTCGGAATTAAAAATGTAAAAATTCCATAAATAGTTTAAAGTTTAAACTATGAACTATGCGATTTACTTTTGAAATAAATTTTTCCGACAATCTATAAATAATAAATTTGATCGCTAAAATTAAATGTATTTTTATAATGAACATTTATTTAGTTAGTGAGGGATGGTGTATTAATAGTACTAATATTTTATAATGGAATGTTTGTTTTATTAAAGGGTAATTAGCATTGACTACCTTTGAGGTTTGGTCTTTTGTCAACTAAAACCTATCAATTTATATTTTGATCAATTAGGTACCTATCTTTTGGTAAAAGAATTATAGTACTACTTTTTTTTTGTACAGCGGACCACTTTGGTCTTTTATAAGTAAAGGTTCATTCACCACCCGAAAAAGACACTTGTACATCGTTACTAAAGGAAACTAAGCACTAACTATATTGTTTGGTTCTGATCTTCAGTTTTGGTTTCAGAATTCGAACTAAATTGTCGGTAGGAACTATGCGTTTGTGACGGGTTGACACTTGTTATTTTCTTACATAGTAAATTAGCTAATTCGATTAAAAAAAATGTTATAGAGAGTCGCTGTCATCAAGAAATGCGTAAAGTCATAAACTGAGAGAATGAAATTCAAAACGATCCCAGACAAATTGACAATATTCTTTAGCTTAATCATTTTACAAGTCGTAAAGTACTTTTAAACATAATATTTCCTCTAACTCTAATCAGATAATGCGTGAATCGGAATGATTATTATGTTGGCTTGCTTTTAAATTGGGAATGATTTGGATAAAAAAAAAATCGACCTGTTTCTAGTGGATTGGTCTATAATTTCATGATATGAATCCGAAGTCCGAACCAAACTGGATCAATCTGACCAGTCAGCACTTCATAATCCGATCCAAAACAAGTTAAAAGAAAAAGTAATACCGGTATAAATGTCTAATAATCGTTACTCACGCGTTGTGTGTGCTACGCGTGTTATATATATAATTCGGGTAAATAAAGTTTTAAAAAGTATATTGGTTGAATGAATATATATAAATTAGAAATCATGAGTAATATAATGTTTTTGTTATACAAAATACACGTAAAACGGTTTTGTTTGGTATATGATTATAATTATTTTGAAAAAATTATGATTTTTGTGTGTTTTTTATATTTTGAATTGAATAAATATAAATGAGTAATTAATAAAAAAGAGTAGAGGCATTTTAAGAAAAATTGACAAAATTTGACAGTCTTATTTTTTATTGGGTTGACTTATATATATAGTATGATATATGAATTTTTACGCTCCCGTTAGTTATAAATTCAACTGCTTATAGTAATAAATTGATATTGCATTACAATATAAATATTGTTGTAAGATTATTGGACCCTTGGGCTTTTACTTATTGGGCCTAAGTGGGTTTGTAACCCTAACCCTCTATCTATATAAAGAGTGCTAGGGGTCTTGTATTTATTCATCCATTCATATTCATTCATTAATAAAGACGATACTGTTCTCCCCTCTCTCTACTTCTGTCTCCCTAAATATATAGCTAATAGTTGTATTACAACACGTTATCAGCACGATGCTCGCGGAGACTGAAATAAAAGCTAGGAGATTGAGGTATTTGTTCGATCGGTCTTCCCCAAAATTCAAGGACTACGGTATACAAATATTTTTTCTAGCTCTTACAAATAAATAATTTTGAAACTGCTATGACGATATAGTATAAAACTTGCTGCATGTTAGTATATAAACAAGTATGATGTTTAAATGTGTACACTGGAATTTATAGATTGTGCAGTAATATTAACAATAGTATTCAACCGAATGTATAACGAAGAATAGAAATCTACATGTACGGCTCTGTTTACAAAATTTATGCACGAAATTTGTTAATCTGTGCCAATATAAACAACCACATATTCCTCTGGTTTCTAGATATCAAGCAAATTATTACTGACGCAAAGATCACTTTCGTTGTATTTTACATTTGAGGCCTGTAATATTAAAAACTTGATTAAAACTTGGAACGTTGATTTAGGGTAAACCTGTAAGACTAAATTTGTTACACGTTAAAACAGTGGGACCAGTTTGTGAGTTTCTGTAAATTGTGGATTGTACTGTTAATTACTAAAGGACTATACTGAAACTTGTCTGAAATTATGGACTGAAGCTGTAATAATTCTGTAAATAGATATATAGTTTGCTGAAATTACACGGATAGTCCCTGTAGTATATTAAATGTATAAAAACAGTATATATGTGTTATAAAAGTCAATATTCGGTCTAAATATTCACCCACATGCATATATATATTTATTAAAAAGGCAAGTGAATAAAAATTGCATGTTAATTGAATAAATTGATATGTTTCCATGTAAATTTAACCTCCTTGCATGTTAAAATATTTTTTTACCATATATAGAATTGATTGGTAATTAAAAATATATTGTTTTACTTACATGTTAAAACTATCATGTATAGAATTATTCATATGGCGATAAATATAGATAATTGATTGATATCTTGTTAGAATAATCCTATCTTTTGATATTACCATATATATAAATATCACATATAGCAGTTAATTATTAGATTAGATCTAATTGATTTGATTTGATTTGGTATGATATAATCTTTGTGATTGATAATCCTGAATTGATTTGTTTATAACACCAAATCTACTGCATGATTAGATAAATCCTAAAATATATTTACTGCCTGTTTATATATATGTGGTTAATCTAGATAGATATTGTCTATATTGCTAATATTATTGCCATATATAAAATGCGAAAATCGTATATATTCACATTTAAGTTGGAAAAATTATGAATCTTCCCCAAATAGGCTCACCTATTTGAATACGATGTCTAGGAAAGATAAAGGCGGAAGTCGATATCCTAATGAGGTCGGGTTTTAAGTGGCATTCGTGCCCTCCACCCTCACCGTCTTTCCTGGTCGTTTTTCAAGTAGAGCTACCGAAAGGGGTTGACTAAATAATAATTTCCCCGAGTGTGTTTATATAGTGATGTATGTTTCGCCGAATTGGTGTTTCAGTATCGACCCGTCGTTCGATCAATGAGAACCGATTCACATGAGAAGCAAAACTAATGTTTTCGAACCTGTCGTTTCGAAAAGAAAAAAAAAAGTTTGTGCTTGTGCAAACCATAAACATATAAACCAGTCGTTTTATATGATAAATAATCCAGAACTCCCAACACATGTTTGATGTCATCTATGATGAGAAAAATCGTAAAACATACTTGCGAAATGACTGTTTAAACGTTGATTTTAATCCGTCACCACATGTTACTCACCCTGATGTGTGAAAAATGTGATGCCCAATTTTTTTTGGATGCCATCTTTGATGAGTAAAACACGAGTTTGTTGTTACTAGCGAGATGAAAGATAAGGCGTTGATGATATTCCGCCGCCACATTTGAGACGTGATGACGTCTATGGTGAACAAATGTCTGAAATTGACATATTGGAGCAATCATTCACCAAAATACTAGCTTGGAGATTGTATTCCATAAGCAGTATTGTGAATTTATATTCACCATGTTCCTTTATCGCCCATCTGTTATTGGATAAGAAAATTACCCCGGTGAGTAGTTTTAATCCTATTGGGTCAATGGCGAATTGTTTGCCTGATATTAATGCTCTTCGTGTACATTTTTTTCCACGAATCGAGAACTGAGACAAGTGTTATTTGTCTCGAACTGTCGCGATCCCGATGAATCTCCTAGCCAAGCGAGATTTTAGACAATCGTCAAAATCGAAAACCTGTGGCTCCAAGACAGTAATTGAAAGGAACAATATGGCCCGTTGTCACAAATGAAGAGATAATGCTCAATGAGGCAACTCTATGCTATAAAGACAAAGGTCATGCACGGTTACTCCTTAAATAGTTTAAAACTATTATAAAGGTGAAAAAACCGATGCTAATGTGGTTAAAGCTAACTGAAAGGAAACTTTTGAGACCCCCGATTTTGTGGCTCAAATGAGTTTGATACCTTTCTTTATTGATTTTGATAAATCATTGAGCCATTTTTTCGCTCATTTGGATTATGTTTTCCATTTGGATTATTATTTTTCCATTTGGACCATACTTTTGGATTATGGTTTGCCTCTTTACAAAATTTCTCGAAATAATTTAAAGTGTTTTGAGAAAATTCCTTTGACAAATGTGACCAAACTTTAAATTATGAAATTTTAGGCAATACTTGTGGGATAGTTGATTTTTTTGGAAATAGTGGGTAACAGTGTACCACATAATTTCACCAACTATTTGCCTAAAAGAGTACTCAGTGACAACGATTCTGGACATGTCGTTCCAAAATCGAAATCTTTGGTAAAACCAAATTGATTTGTCAAATATGAGGTCTTATACTCATGTAGGTCCTGCCGTACCTTGTTGAGTTATAAAATATTCGAGAAAACCAGTGTTATCTGGTAATACCTCATAAAAGAATTAAAATTTCTTTACATAGCCTCTATTCAATGCGATCAAAAGCGTATTTTAGAGGAGTTGAAATGTCTTCCAAGTGGTTGTTACCACATTCTTTAAAGCATTTAAAGTTACCTTATCATTTCGCCTGTCGTCGAATGATAAATGATTTAGATGCTAAGACATGATTGTCTATACTATCATTCGCCTGTCGTCGATTGATAAGAGCATTTTGATATTGTGGCATTGACCGGATGAGATATTCCCGGGTCAAAAGACGATGCTTGATTTATAATCGCATCGCATTTGGATTCTCTCTGAGAATATATTTCGTGATTAATCCGAAATTCATGCCACTAATACTCACTTTGAAAGACTAGTATGTGTAAAGATCACGAAAAATACTCGTAGAATTCTTATAAAGAATTGAAGGAGTTATTGTGGACTTATCTAACCATAAGACGGACCATAAATATAAATGGTAATGGTTGATGCATCGACAATAGGTCACATGATTATTGTTGTCCACAGAAATGCAGTATTTACAAAACTTTTAGCCCTATCATTAAGTTGATGGCTCATGATCCGGATTATCCTGAAAAGTCTAGTCGACTTGATAATTCCGAAGAGTAAGAATCGAAAATTCGATTTGAATTACTTGAGTTTGGAAATTGAAATTGAACATCATGTCGATTATGTTCAGACCCAAATGGACTCACGGAAAGTTTGATGATGCGACTGTAAATGATTGCACGCATTTCTTGGTCTTGCGCACCAAGATTTATATTTCCGTGTAGGGTTATGCTATTTTACTGCATTGGTCCGTTATGAGGCCCATAGACACTCAAACACCATATACGTACCAGCTGGTTACTGGTTATGAGCCAGAAGTCTCATATTAACGCGTGTTTAGAGTGATTAATTAATATTTTGATTGAGCCGCTCTAATGTTCAAAATATGGACCTCTGAAGGGGACATAAGTCGATTATGAATCTCCTGCCTATCATTTGATAGAGTAACCTTGGCAAGCGATCTCTTTACCACATGATATGCGAAAGTGACATCGCTAAGACTTTTCTTCCCGTCGTTAGGGGGAGATTTGCACGTTACCGTTGATAAGAAACGACGTGAAGTAATATGGCATAACCCACTCAGTCTTAGCTTGATCCCCAAAACTGCACTTAGTGATAAGTAAGTGCATAGACTCCCTCAAGTCTAACTAAATGCCAGACGCATTTAATGACTTTATGAGATGTCACGAGATCATTTATACCTGCTGCAAAATGCTTGCAAGGATAGACGTCCCTGTCGGACGCCGTGTTCCTGTCGTAACACGTTGCTTTGGCCGAACCCGCCAAGCAAAGGACGCTGCCGTCGGCCGTCAGTCTGTCATCCTTCCTAAGATATGAGGAAGTTGACCGGTTCTTAATTCGTTCAGCCCCAGAGGTGGTGAACTGAAACTCGTTCGTCGGACGAGATTATAAAGGATCTAGGAGATGTGTGATTCCTCTTCATCCTAAGAATCTCGAAATATCTGTCGATCATGATATCTTAGACGATATTGAAGCAAAACGAGACTGTCATTGATTACTTGTTCATATATTCGGTGACGACTGATAATATGAGCAAATTATGATAGGGAACCATGAACCGTTGCCTGAAGTCAACGTAGAATAGACTGGACTAATGGAAACTTGCAATCCAAGTAGACTCCTTAGCAAAAGTGTGTTCGGACCTGTAGCTCCAACACCACCAATGTTAAACAAGTTCGTTTATTTGGTTATTCGTAAGGAAAAGTGATGAGAATAATGAGATTGTAGAATGCTCGCCTAGTAGCGCAAGACTTCTCTTACATCTTGGAATTGATTACGAGATGGTTGATTTCCTCGTAATGGACGTTATAACGGTCCCCTACTTTATCAGTTTAGTAGTTTTCCCAAAAACTGATTATGCAGTATGTGATTGTGGTCACTGTTTTATCTCTATGGGGATTTAGACAAAGAGATATAGATGAAGGTCCCTGTGTGACTTCATAATGGTTAAATCAAGTAGTTCCTGACCACGGAACATGATCTCAATTGACTGAGACGTTCACTATATGGATTAATATAATCCGAGCGGATGTGGTATACCGCCTAAGTGAGTACTTGATCAGCTTGGGATACTTGAACAAGTATTATTCTCTTGCGTGTTTTATTATGCGATCCACTTTTGGATTTGCCTTCGAGATGAAGGATCTTGGGAAATAACGGTAGTGACTCGGCCTGATGATCGATTCCCGTAAAGATTGAATCTAAGTCCATGATTCAGACTACACCCAGAAGGTGTTATGACGTTTTTAGTCATCATGACGCTAAGTCGTCAGATTCTCCCATGATCGTTCGATCACTAGACATTGATATAGACCCAGTCCGTCCCTGATGAGACGATGAAGAGATATTGAACCATCATGTTCATATCTAAGTACAATAAGCGCATTATTGTACTTGGTCTAATGTGCTAGGACGAACATCTCGTATGCTGTGAATGGTATAGCTCGACACAGCATCGCGCTAACACGCTGCCATCGAAATGGCACTAAAGGCACATTCCCTTACCTTATGGTAATTTTGGAAGTGGGCTAGTTTATCCCATTTGCGTCATCGAGTGTACCTACCCCTTTCGGTACTCGAATTAACGCAACCCTTTTTCGGTTATACCAATGTCGGTTACTTATCAGACTCGCATAAAGGATATTTCTAACATGGTCTGTCTTTACCATTAGGAATACAGCAATATCTTGGAGGTCTTGGAATGACTCCAAATGAATAACTCTGATTTACTCGTGCTCTATGAGACGACTAGAGAGTGTATATGGCTTCGAGCTCGTATTAGCCATATTTGAATTACATATGCTCTGTCTCACGATTCAGATAAAACACTTGTCTTATTTGAGGACAACTTGTTGTTATCAATCAAGAGAGACATGACTAGATTATGCTATTTAGCATTTCTTGCCGAAATAAATCTTCACATATGAAGTTTAAGAGCATCATGTCGAATGCTCGTTTTATTCCACGTTATATTTTCTTGCATACAGTCATGTGCAAGTAAATGAGGCATCCAGTCGAATGCTCGTACTCTTTCTTGGAATATGAAATCTTTGCACACAGTCGTGTGCAAGTGAGGGGGAGCATCCAGGTGAATGCTTATTGCACTAATTACTACTTAGTCGAAATCCTCGCACCCTGTCGTGTGCAAGTGAGGGGGAGCATCCAGTCGCATGCTCGTGTACTCTTTTTGTCCTTAGACCAAGGTTTTTTCCCACTGGGTTTTCCTTGGCAAGGTTTTTAGCGAGACACGTTCCTATCTTATCTCACTTAAGATTGCCGAATTAGGGGGAGTATCCTGTTGTATACTTCTTACCATTGTGTACTCTTTTGTCCTTCGACTAGAGGTTTTTCCCACTGGGTTTACTCTAGCAAGGTTTTGATGAGACACCTGTTTTGTGGTTGATCCCCTACTACTACCACTGTTGCACTCTTTTTCCTTCGATCAGAGATTTTCCCATTTGGTTTGCTCTGTCAAGGTTTTGATGAGGCACACTGTTTTTTGTGGTTAGTTACTTACATGATATTTCGGCCTATATCATTCGGCTACACAGTTTCTCCTAGGTACCGGTTTTGTCCCACACTGGGTTTTCCGGCCCTAAGGTTTTTATGTGTTTAGCACTGCGAATGAACTCGACTCAGATCGACTGCATGAAGATGAAGAATCCAAGACGTCCAAAGGGGGAGTGTTGTAAGATTATTGGACCCTTGGGCTTTTACTTATTGGGCCTAAGTGGGCTTGTAACCCTAACCCTCTATCTATATAAAGAGTGCTAGGGGTCTTGTATTTATTCATCCATTCATATTCATTCATTAATAAAGACGATACTGTTCTCCCCTCTCTCTACTTCTGTCTCCCTAAATATATAGCTAATAGTTGTATTACAACAAATATAAATATATATATATATGTATATATATATATATATATATATATATATATATATATATTGTTATACTAATTTCAAAATAATGTAAAATACCTATATATATTAAGTTGTTTGTAAGGACAATTTAATGTTTTACATTACTAGTACATTTTATAACTCGTATATTCGTTAATAGCTAGTACACGTGGACAAATCTTGCAACTTAAAAGTAATATTGGAGGCATTGTTGAAACTTATTGGGGTAACACTACCGTACACCCGATACACTATAATTTAGGGTGCGCTATCCACTAAAAACTCAACACATATTAATTAACCCAAAAATAACTATTATAAAATTAATTCAAAATTAAAATTAAAAAATTATATTAGTTGACACACTCTTAATGATAATATACCGGATTTATATTTGTGTTTCTCAATTTATTGGCATGATTTTTTTTTTTCATACTATCATACTGCTAAGTATCACCTTCTATTTTTATATTTGCATGATTGAAAAAAAAACATCCATATTCATTTAAATGGTTATTATTTTACACGTTCTTACATACATGTATTTATTTTTTAATAATCTTAAAAGTAAAATTTTGTATATTTCACGTATTTGTTCATCTTAATGTTGTATCTTATATGATATGAATTTAAATTTTAAAAAAAAATTATTTTTTATATGCAACATCCGAGAATAATATTTCTATAGTAATAATTTATTATAGTCCCAAATAATACGACTATATAGAGGTTTTACTGTATATATAACGGTTTGATTATTTTTTTCATATATTTTTTTGTTGCTATCATTACACTTGTGTGAGGGTGCAATTTTCTCCTCAATCATTAATCCAAATTTAATCTGATCAGATCCTTTAACCGTAAATCCGAACCAACCAACAGACAATATGTTTGAACGGAAAAATATAAACAACTCTGTTTAGTTTCAATATTTTCACTTTGTTATATATTACTTTGGTTTAAGATTGCCATTTTTATTGTAACATTTCAAATATATGATACCGAAATCTCAATCCTATTACCGTACCACATTGTTGGTATACAACAAGTAAGGTATGCTAATTATACAGTATGATACATTACCATTGTTAAATAATAATATAAAAGATAATGAAAAAACGTATGTACAAAATACTATATATAAGACTATATATAAGAGAATACATCACATAAAAATAATTTAAAAAGGTTTAAAACATTATCATACTTTGATTTATATTTTATATTTCAAAGTTTTTAATTAAAGGACGATAAGATATATAAAGTTCCTATTTTTTTAGTCTTTAATCATGATAATGGCTTAGTTATGAAGTTTATTACATTTACAATATTCGTTTTGATTATAATAATTTCCAATCATATTTTTTAAAGAAAATTAAATTTTTAATAGATGATCAAGAGTGTTATGGTTCATGGGACATGTGCCCCATGTTGGCGATAAGAATATAATTCCACAAAGCAAAGAAGTGAAATAGATGTTACAACTTCAAATTAATACTAATTTTGGGGGTCAATTAATACTAACCTCGTCTTTTGAGAGAATAATGAACTCAAAAAACAACATTTTCCCCCTTATACCCCCTAAACTTATATCTCCCCTAATTACACCATGATCAGAGTGATCAAAAGGCTGTTTAAATGACAACCAAAAACTCAATCATTTCCAATCATACTTCTTCTCCCATTTCATTAAATCGCCGCTGAAATACAAACCATCAGGCCTGGCTTCCCAATAACAGATAGAATCGTCATCATTATGAAGGCAATGCTTATCAATATTCGGATCATAAACATGAATTGACTGTTTTTTGGAGCCCCAATAAAAGTCAGTATACCATAATTCTGATGGTTCAGGTTGAAATTCCCAACGACACTCATTACCGGTACCTATGGTCTGAACTCCCTTGTCCGTCATTTGGTGTCGGTGAACAATTAATTTACCAGGTACCTGGCTATGGATATCAACAGTGGCTCTCTTATTTACAGGGAGCCCATATGATTTGGTAGCCAGAAACAAAAGAAAAATGAAGATGGTAATTGAATTATTTAAACAAATGTTCATTGTGTATGAATGGATTTGGAAATGGTTTTGGATTGAACTTCCATTATGGAATAGTATTTATACACGTTGCCTTGAATAATTTAACAACTTGATGATCCGAGTTTTAATGAAAAAATTACTTTGGAGGACTGCATAATTAGAGGACTACAAAAACTGTTGCACTATAACCATTTATTTAATTGAGCTAAATAAATACTATAACTACCAAAATAGTAAATAACACATGTATCTCATCATCTCCCTCTCTATACGTAGTTTGTCTTTCTCCTACTCCGTCATTTTTAAGACTATGATCTTTGATTCCAATCCGACTTTTAACATTTTGATCGATGTGCAATTTTGATAGTGGTTCAAATCCGCCAAACCCCTAATTCTTGTTGCTGCGAGTTGATTGGCTAGAGAAAAAAACGTATTTTTTTTTTAATTTTGACTAATGTTTTTTCGATTGATGAAATGCTACTATTTTTTATATCAATTTAGATGATAACCAAACGGGTTTTTTTTAAAGGTTAATGGACCGATAAATATATTAAGGAGGCGAAGCCTTACAAAATTATACGAACTACAAGCTACTTAATACTAACTCTCTTTTACGCACTAACCAAATGCGTAATAGTGATATATTATGGAGTTTTTGTTGGGGAAATCTTTTTTCTTTCTTTGTTTATGACCTAGTACTAGCTGCCTTGACCCGTGATTCCTTCGAACCAATTAAATTCATCAAAGTTTTAATTGCCAACTTAAATTTTCTTGTAAATTTTAGGCTCTGATGCTCTTTTTGTAATTATTTCTATTTTTTTTTCGTTCTGAATGAAGTTACATGCAAATTTAATTAACGACAATAATCTTATACCTAGACTGTTGAAATAAAATTAAAAGTTTCTTTTTTCTTTAAAGGGTAATTTATTAATAAATGATAAAATGATTCTATCGAGATGGAAGTCAACCAAACAACAAGATGTGCCGCACTGCCATTTCTTTTGAGGTTGAATTATATAATCAAATTTTGATTTTTTTTAAGTTTGTTAATTTGGATTTGAGACTTTTCACGGTCAAAATTGCACTAGTGTTGTACATGATAATTAAAATGAAAATTGAAACGGATGGAGTAACGCTTAAAAAAAAGTTGGTTAAGTTTAAAATTGAGTTACAGCATAATTATTAAAATGATCCCTTTCATAGCGAATTTTAAGAAGTTCATACTTGCATAACTTATTCTTGGAACTAGTTTGGATTTTGGAGTAATTCTTAGTATATTAGATCTATCGAAATCTGTTGGATCATTTTAGAGTGTCTCTTTGGAACAGTCATCTTATTTACCTGTTTATGATACAGTTAGTTTAACCACTGTTATATTAGAAAATGAATGGTTAGATGATATTTTTCAATAACTAATTTATTTTTTCTATTTTCAACAAATTAGAATTTGATAAATTAAAAACAAATTATACAACACACTAAAAACTCAAATAAAAATATCGAACCTTATGGGGGTCTATGCTAAACTTAAATATTAATCAAAAATTATTATTTTTTATCTATTTGACACCTTTTAATGCAAACGGTTTGTGAATCAATCATATAGTCTGACTGTTTCCTATTAATTCCCATCATTTTACATCTCTAGAAAAAAAAATGTTATTTGACTTTATGGAAACTGGTGAAAAATAAGCGTTTATACAATTTACTTTATATTCAACATCGTTTCTGGGGACGCGGAGGATAAGAATCAAACAAGAAAAGACTAAATAAAGAAAGACACTATAATTATGTTAAAAATATAGAAACACTTTGATGAAATTCTTTGAATTTTCTTATTTGCAGTAAATAGAATGGGTATGGGGCAAATCGATCTCAAACCTAACTCAGCCTATAAAATAAATTGCAGAGTGTATTGAGACGAATTGTTAAAATTTAAATCTCAATACAAACCAACTTAACCCGTTATAATTAAAACTCAAAACCAACTCAATCCAATCCAGCATGCAAATTTTTTTTTGGATTAGAGCAAGTTGTGACGGCTTGATTCTAAAATTTTCATTTTGTTAATTTATTTTTCATAGTTTGCACAATCAACCTAAATTTTGAAATAAATTTTACGTTTCAAAAATAAATAAAAATTAAAATCAATCATAATACGTTTATAACATTCAGGAATAATTAAGAAAATTAAAATATAATAAGACCGGGAGATTGTTATCTTTAAATACACACAATGTATATATAAATATATATATATTTATATTTTTATATATATTGCGGATTGGGACGGGACAATTACTTTTTTTTTTACACTCAACCCGTCCTATTCCGTACGGGTTGGGTTACGATTTGAATTTACGGATTTTTTGTAACCCGCCCTAATCCGCACGGGTTGGGTTACGGGTTGAGTTACGGTTGGGTTTGCGGATTTTTTACAGAGGCCTAGCAGTAAGTTACTTAAACCAAAAATGCCAATACCAATAGGTGGTAGTAATGCAGTTTTCTTGATATCATCTCCAGCAAAAGTGTATATATATTCATAGAATGAGTACAAGAGGCACCTTCAAAACATACCCAACACATTTTTTGGTGGGTGTGGTAGTTTCACAAAATGAGTCGCTTAATCTACCCTTCCCCTAACTATTTTGTTATGTCTCTTAATATGCACAGACTTTTGTAGAGCATTAGGTCCAACTGATCCCGTCGTAGTTACTATCTACAGTAAGCTTCCAGATCCATTGCGTTTCCGTTGTCAATCAGCAAGTCACGATTTTAAGGAACGTACAATGGATATGGGTCACCCGTTCAGTTTTCATTTTATTCCCAAACGTATTTGGGAAACGTCCATATTTTTGTCATTTTTACTGGAAAAACAAACAAAAGGAATTTGATGTTTATAATAGCGGTATTGATGGTCACTGCAGTTTGATACTACTTATTTGTACTGTCACTACAAAAAATACTCAAATAGCGACGAGATTAGTGACGGTATTTTTTGTTACGAGCTTATTATCGACGGTTTTTGTGAGTACTTTATGACAGTTTAGTCAATTTGCGACAGATTTGCGAAAACTTTTTAAATTAGTGATAGGTTTGTGACAGCTTTTGACTCTCACTAAATCAAACATTATTTTGTAGTGTGTAACGGGGAAGTAAGACCCGATGGTTTCTATTTCGGTCCATATCCGGACCATTGGGAGAAAAAATATGATTGGGAGTGAAGTAGATGTTTTTTTCCAACACTACTTTCGCTTACATAATGAAATATATAATAAGAGATATCATAATATAAGGATATTATATTGAGTGTCGTTATTTCGGCCTTATATTGATTAGCATCAACTGAGTGTCACGACCGGTGTTTTCACCAAATGACGGTTCAACTGCATCGGTAATGGATGATTGAAATGTGATGTTTGTATATAACTATGCCAATATCAAGCAATCTGTAATTATCAGGTCTGAATCGGATCAGGCCAAGTTCTGTCATCGATTTGACATCGAATATTGGATAATCTTGGATGAGTAATTTTAGATTTTGATCATAAGGTATTGTGTCAACTGTCATGTCTTAAGTTACACAACTAAAAAAATGTAAGTTTATTTATAAAAAAATATATGAATCTATACAGATCACTTTGAGATTTTAATAAAACCCTAAAAAACTTCCAAGCAAGCCCATTAGCAAAATCCCTGTACTTAACCATCAATCATGTATACATATTATATGTATGTGTTTTCTAAAGATTTTTTTTTTTCTGTATACAGTCGATGGTTTTTGTTTAAAAAGAAGAAGAAGATCCTAATTCAAACCTCATATATTTTGTTATAAAGGCATCCCTCTCATCCTTGGACTAATTAGAACAAAATCGAATGCAAGCTTTGCAACCCGATAAAATATAACATTTCACTCAAATGAAAACAAAAGAGAGATGACGGTATATATTTTTTCTAATAATAAGCTATGTATATAGCAGTTCATTACAATACTACTATCTGATTTTGATTTCTTTGCTACTAAGAAAATTGAGAGAATTTATTAACGATTTAGTTTCTTTTGCTTCAATAATATTGGCCGACTAATTGAAAGAATTTCTACACGAAACTGTAGACTAAATAGGCCAGTCATATATCTTCTCCCACCGTCCGATGATACTATAGAAATAAAAACCATCCTCTCTCACTTCCCAACTGCATTCATATGTCTTATCATAAAAGCAGCGGTGTTGGACATGACGAGTGTATACGAAAAAACCTAGCTCTTTCAAATGCCATGTAAATTGGCAGTGGTAACGCAATTTTCCAAAGGGATCTGCATTAAATTTCCAAGAAAACTCTTCTCCTTGGTTGAGTATACGAAATCCATAATCCGTCCCTTTACCTTGGCACCGAAATTTTATTTGCTCAGAAACTCGGTTGGTGATACGCATATGTACGATATCCACAAAAATTGATCCAAATGAGCTTTTGCAAATTGAGAGACATATTAGAATGCTCAAAAGAAGAAAAAAGCGATTCATTATATTTTGTTTTCAGAATTTATGTTGAAATTGGTTCTACAGATTTATGTGTAGCTCTCCATACCTGAGATAGATATATATATACACACACTTGTGGATTACAATTTAAACATATATGTTTTTGGATTATGGAAAGTAATATTGGTGCATTAAAATCATTAATGAGTAGATATAGAATTATTATTTTGTTGTGATAATATTTTTTAGAGATTGTTTAAACATTTAATATCTTTCAATGAGTTTGCTATTTATAGGGATCCCGTATGATTTGGTAGCCAGAAACAAAACAAATATGAAGATGATAAATGAATTATTAAAGAAAATGCTCATTGTGTAAATGGCTTTGGAAATTGTTTTGGATAGAACTCCCATTAATTAAGAACTTGATGATTCGAATTATCATGAAAAGATTATTTAGAGAATATTTGTCTGTCAGTTACGTTATTTATTTATTCGGTCAAAAAGGGAATTAATTTTGAGTTTAAAATTACCTACTATCTTGACAGTTGACCCTTATTATTTCGAACCAAACTAATCAACAAAGTTTGAATGCCAACTTGAATTTTCCTTATAAGTTGCAATATTACATTTGGTTGGTAAGCGCGAAGGTAATTTTTTTTTTGTTCCTATGATAAAACTAAAGAGTATTTGTTATATACATCTAAAAAATTTATCCGCTAATTTGGCAGACTATTTAGACCAATTATAGATTAAATAAAAATATGATTTCAATATCGAAACAAAAATGATTGGTATACTTAGGGGCGGGTTAGAGTCGGGACCCGAGCCGTAAACGCTCAACCCGTATCCCGACCTGATTACTTTCGGAAGTGAAAAAAAATCCCGATCCCGACCCGACAAAAGTCGGGATCTGACTTTTTCGGGACCCGAATTTTCGGGATCCTGTAAGGTCGGGATAGGTTTATCCCGAATGTCCCGATATATTTTTTTATTTTACGACAACGTCATTTTTTATTAACAATTTTCATTTGAGAAGTTTAAACATGTTATTAACACGAAACATAATTTTAGTTTAAAAATAACATTCCTTATAAATGAAAAAAGAAATTAACATGTAATAGAAAAAATAGTGTGAAACTACAAATAATAGAGTAGATAAAAAAATTGATACATTTTTTATCAGATTCTGTTAGTATTTAGTTTTATTCACACAAGTAACAATTATCATACTAAATGAGATACATTATCATTATAATTTTTATAATCGGAAAATAATAATCATTTATCTTTCTTGAAAATAACAATATAATTTTTTAATTTAAGTATATTTTTTATTTTAATAGTTTCATATATTAGAAAATACAAATCTATATTATACTTATATAATTATAACTAATATATAAAACGAACAAGATTATAGCTCACATGGTGATAATTAATTTAATTTATATAAAAATATAAATTAATTTATATCAAATGTAAATGGTGATAATCGAACCTTATAAATTTAGTATACAATGTAAGCACTCTACCATATGAGCTAGAATCTTTTTTGTTTTATATATTAGTTATAATTATATAAGTATAATATAGATATGTATTTTTGAATATATGAAACTATTAAAATAAAAAATATACTTAAATTAAAAAATTATATTTTTATTTTCAAGAAAGATAAATGATTACTATTTTTCGATTATAAAAATTATAATGATAATGTATCTCATTTAGTATGATAATTGTTGCTTGTGTGAATAAAACTAAATACTAAAAGAATCTGATAAAAAACGTATCAATTTTTTTATCAACTCCATTATTTGTAGTTTCACACCATTTTTTCTACTACATGTTAATTTATTTTTTCATTTATTAGGAATGTTATTTTTAAACTAGAATTATGTTTCGTGTTAATAACATGTTTAAACTTCACAAATGAAAATTGTTAATAAAAAATAACGTCGTCGTAAAATAAAAAAATATGTCATGAGATTCGGGATAAACCTATACCGACCCTACGGGATCCCGAAAAAGTCGGGTCCCGACTTTTGTCGGGTCGGGATCGAAATTTTTTTTTCACTTCCGAAAGTAATCGGATCGGGATACGGATTGAGCGTTTACGGATCGGGTCCCGACCCTAACCCACCCCTACTGCTTTTATAGGCTAACGAGGCATCCTTTGAAAATTCAATTTGTGCAATGAATTCGTACTCCTTTTGTTTATTTTTGTCACTAATTAATTTATACTTATTCCTTTCCTTTGGTGATCCCAATATTTCCTGATACCCGGCCTTTGTGAATGGAAAAGAAAGTTAAATGAGTATATAAAATTTCCTATTACAATATAGATTTCTTTTAATTAAAAAGTTGTATATGTGAAGAAATAATAATATTCGTGCTCAATCCAATGTTTCATACCATACAGAAAATCTAAACCTCTCAAATTCATGGATTAATGTACTATAGTAATTAACGAACTTGATTAGTTGATTAGACCATTCATGAATTAAACCATTTTTAAAATTCAAGCAATGTCAGAATAATCCTAGGCTTTCACCGAATGTTCAAGCTTAAAATTGAGTTACAGCATAATTATTAAAATGATCATTTCATAGCGAATTTTAAGAAGTTCATACTTGCATAACTTATTCTTGGAAATAGTTTGGATTTTGGAGTAATTCTTAGTATATTAGACCTATCTAAATCTGTTGGATCATTTTAGAGTGCCTCTTTGAAACAGTCAACTTATTTAACTGTTTATGTAACATCCCGTATTTTTATAAATGGTTTTATTTATGATTTAATTTATCCAAAAGCGTTTTATTCAAAATTTTACCAAAAACCGGTCACTCGACTAATTTTTAGCCAAAAACCGAAACTCTTCCGAAAAGCTTTATTTTTAAAACCTGTTACTAATTTTACTTATAAAAAGGACCCAATAGTTTTGTTTCTAAAGATTTGTTATTTTTGAGTAGTAAAACTATATTTTTGGATTAGGAGTTACTTATTAGAACTTTGGGGACCAAATAGTTCGTTACCTCAAACTATCTCAAAACAGCTTTTATAAACCTATTTTTCAGCCACTTTTCAAAAGCAAAAATCAGTAAAACAAATAGAAGAGAGAGAAAGAGAGAGAAGAAGAAGAAGAAGAAGAAGAGGAAAAGGAAACCACCATTAGCGGGTTCATACCGGAAGCATCTCCTCTACGCTCTAAGGTAACGGGGGTTATCCATTGCGACTAGACGAGGGTGTATGTTAGGTTTTGGTTTTTGTGTTTATTATAAATTGGGGGGTTTTGCCGTTTATATTAATTGTGTTCCTAAATTGTTAATTGGGATTACTCGTTGTAGTTTTGGTTCCATTATTTATATTGTGGGGATTGAAGCCTTAGATATGATCATTTCGATTTAGCGAGATTATGGATGGGTTTGCATGATTTATTAGTTGTTTATGGGATTATATAGTTGTTGATGGTATTGGATGAATTTATGGTGAATAATGGTTAATTGTAGTTTATGCATACAAGGTGTTTGTTAAAATGCCCGAATGAGATTTTACGTTATTGGAGTTGTTCGGCTAGTTGACAATTTAGTACATATGGTTATGTGTTACGTTGTATTACGTTGTTTGGAGTTGTTCGGCTAGTTGCGAATTTAGTACATATGGTTATGTGTTATGTTGTATTACGTTACGTGAACGTTATTGGAGTTGTTCGGCTAGTTGCGAATTTAGTACATATGGTTATGTGTTATGTTGTATTACGTTGATTGGAGTTGTTCGGCTAGTGGCGAATTTAGTACATATGGTTATGTGTTATGTTGTCTTACGTTGTTTGGAGTTGTTCGGCTGGTTGCGAATTTAGTACATATGGTTATGTGTTATGTTGCATTACGTTACGTGACGTATGTGGTGGTGATATTTGATTAGTATTACATTATTGGCCGAGGCCTTTATATTTATACGTATGAGATTGTGTTAATTGGTTAGATTTATCTCATTGGCCGAGGCCTTGTGTGTTAGCTGTAGTGGCAATGGTCTCTGTCTCTCCCTAATTCCGGGGACAGAAGACGGCCGAGGGGATAGGGAATGACCTACCTTACGGACCGGGGTAGGTGGCGTGAGAGGTCCCAGTGTGCACTATTTACTTTTATGTTAGCAATGGTCTATGTCTCTCCCTAATTCCGGGGACATATGACGGCCGAAGGGATAGGGAATGACTCGTCTTACGGACTGGGGCGAGTGGCGTGAGAGGTCCAAGTGCGCACTATAAATCTACTTTTATGTTGCAATGGTCTCTGTCTCTCCCTAATTCCGGGGACAGAAGACGGCCGAAGGGATAGAGAATGACCTACCTTCCGGACCGGGGTAGGTGGCGTGAGAGGTCCATGTATGCTATAGATGTGTGTTGATGTTATTTAATTTATTTAATTTATCGTAGTTGTAGAATGTCATTATATTTCGTTTTATACGTCGTTTATCGTAGTTGTAGAATGTCATTATATTTCGTTTTATACGTCGTTTATTGTAGTTGTAGAATTTGTGAGTTCTTGCATTTATGAGATGGAGTGACGGTGTATGTGGTGCCGTCCCGTCTAGTTAGATGCGTGGGACTCACCGTTACATTTTTGTATTTCAGGTACAACTTAGGTTGAGGCGATGGTTAAGAGCTTTAGCAAGGCATCACATGGGTTCGGGCTTTTGCTTTCTTTTCATGTATATTTTATTTTGAGGTTGTAGCCTACTGGCAATTTACATTCGTTTAGTTTATCTCGTTTTGTAGCCGCGTTTGGCCAATACTTTTGTTTATTGTTTACTTGTTCCTTTAGCTCGCAAGTCTTTTCTTTTAAAATTTTAATTTTGTACCAACAGGTTTCACTTTTCTTTGTTTTAAAAAGGTCATGCCTCGATGTTCGTGTTTACGGATTTTGGGGCGTGACAGTTTATGATACAGTTAGTTTAACCACTGTTATATTAGAAAATGAATAGTTAGATGATATTTTTCAATAACTAATTTATTTTTTCTATTTTCAACAAATTTAAACATATCTGTTTTGGAATTATGGAAAGTAATATTGGTGCATTAAAATCATTCATGAACCATATTAATTGGTTACCACATGCATGTTTGTTAATTGAATGCTATACATGTATAGAAAACAAACTGAAGAGCTATATATAGTAATAAACGAATGTCTACAGTTGTGTGTTTGACTAATGACTTGTACTACTATATTAAGTCCATAGTATGAATAGACAAATAGTAGTATATCTTGAATTGACCAAGCCATACTATACATGCTTGTAATTCATTATAGTCACCGGAATAGGAGTCCAAATCTTCTGCCCCTATTCTCTACCTCCTTCCGTGCCCTCTTGCTTATTTTATCAAAAAAAAATTCTAAAAAACTTGAAAAAAATTGTACAATTACTATAATACATGTATCAATGCATTTCAATAATTAATTTTTTTTTAAAATCCACACGCATTTTATTTTGGAATAAATGTATAAATTAGTGTAAATTAAACATTAAATCTTAGAAAAATTGTCTAAAGCAATATTATGCCCAAATGTTTTAAAATTTAAATACAATATAATATAAAAGCTTATAAATTTGCGGAACAAGTTGTAAAAATTTAAAATTTGAGTGAAAATAAGTAAGGGGGCACGGAAGGGGATAGAGAATATGGGATAGAAGATTTGGACTCCCGGAATAGATTAACATATGAAGTTGTTAATAATTATGTCTAATTGATAGTTATATAAACCTATTACCTTCAGAAGTAATCGGAACGAATAAACCACACCTCAAACATTTGGAGTCACACTGCAATAAATCTGTAATTGTGAATATTTTAATAAAATTACTGACCTGGTCCTTGTAGTACCTCATATACACAGAACAACACATATGTTTCGAATCTGTCTATATTTGGCCAAAACAGACGAACGTGGAACTTGCTAATGTAGATTAAATAATTACCCTAAATCAAATTTGATTATTTGCATGATTGTAGTATATCTTATATGTTACCATGTACTGTATAAAACTTTACACATAAAGTAATAGATTTGTATAATATTTATTTAGATCTTGATAGTGTAAAATTGATAAAATCTATATTTATAGCGTTAATTTGATTTACTTATTAGGAATATGTGCTCCCATATTAAAATTATTAATCATGGTAACATGTACAATCTAGATAAGCTTACAATAAGTATTACCGTAATACGATCAAAGTTATGTGAATGCCAATTAAAAAAAACATTTATTTATACATATGTATATATAATTCAAGTTAGAAATTCAAAAAGGATAAATTAACAAAACATACTATTTTTGAAACTAAATTACAAAAAACATACCCTTACAACTTTAACTATCAAAAACATACCAAACAATTTTAATGATTTTTATTCTCTTCTTTCTCTATCTCTCATTTACTCTCTCTCTCCTCCCTTATTATATCTTTCCTCCATTCTTCTTTCTCTTATCAATTCTTCTCTACATCTCTCTCATCTTAGTCTCTCTCCTCCATTGTTGTTTATATTTTTATTTTATATCCCACTCTATCTCTCTCCCATCCTCCACCACGAAAACCCGCCACTAACTATATATGAAAAATATATGAAATTGGTGAGATTGTTTTCTATCCCGTAATATATAAAAAATAAATAAAATTGGTGATATTGTTTTCTATTTATTGAGCTTTGAGACTATTGTAAAACTTGTGGGTTTAAAGTTGAAGGAGGAGAATTTTTAAAATTAGGGTATGAAGTTTTAAAATTAGGGTATGAAGTTTTAAAATTAGGGTATGAAGTTTTGAAATTAGGGTATGAAGTTTTAAAATTAGGGTATGAAGTTTTGAAATTAGAGTATGAAGTTTTGAAATTAGAGTATGAAGTTTTGAAATCAGGGTATGAAGTTTTAAAATTAGGGTATGAACTCTTTTTTAGATATTTGATTGTGATTCAGAACATTTAGGGTATGACATTTTAAAATTAGGGTATGACATTTTAAAATTAGCATATGAATATTTTGTGAGTTTTTAGTCATTTTGAGAGAGATAGATGGGTGATTAGCATGTGTTAGAAAGATGTGTGATTATCGTGTGTTAGAGAGAGATGTATGATTAGAGAGAGAGAGTTGCGGTTAGAGAGAAAGAGGTTAGATTATGGTTTGATTAGAATTAGAGAAATAATAAGTATATATAGGTATGTTTTTTGTAAGTTAAGTTTTGGGGGTATGTTTTTTGTAATATAATAGAGTTAGGGTATGTTTTTGTTAATTGCCCCATTAAAAAAAATCAATAACATGTTTAACAACCTTAATAAACAATTTAACCTTAGAACGTCTTCTTTAGAGAATGTTATTACAATTTTTATAACTAGTGTGTAAATTAATTTACATTAAATTAATTTTATTTGTATTATAAAATGTTCACATTAATAATATTATATTTTATTAGTTTTTATAAAAAATAAATATTAAATTTATCAGTCGTACCGATAAAATACCCAAGACGTACCCAACTTCTCGTATGAATGTTGTACCCAACTCGTCCGAATTGGTCAAAGCAAAAAAAAAAGTTTTCTGTACTTGAAAAACTAAAAGTACAGGTCTAGAATCTTCCGAAGCGAAAAAGTTTTCTGAATAAATGGTTTTTTGTTAAAAAAGAAGAAGAAATTCCTAATTTAAATTCAACCCTTATTTTGTTACGAGGCACCCCTCTCATCCTTGGATTTAATTAAAACAAATTAAATTGAATGCAAGGTTGATTCTATCACAACCCGATACAATAGTACCATTTTATTTAGATATATGAAAGCAAAAAGATGCCATATATATAGTTACTTTTTTTAATACTAAACAAATAAAGCAGACCATTACAATACTATTGATTTTGATTTCTTTTCTATTAAGTAGAGAATTGAATATAACATATAGTTTATCAATGATCTAAATTCTTTTACTTCAACAGATTTATTGAACGAATTTTTACATAAAACAGTAGACTAATTAGCCCAGTCATATATCTTCTCCCACTCTCCCTTGATATTATTGAAATAAAAACCATCGTCTATCACTTCCCAACTCCAGTAAGCAGCTTTCGTATCATAAAAGCAGTGGCGACCGATAGGGCGAGTGTATACGAAGAAACCTAGGTCTTTCAAGTGCTAGGTAAATTGGCAGTAATAACGCAATTTTCCAAAGAGCCATGTCCAAAATTTCCAAGAAAACTCTTCTCCTTGGTTGAGCATACGAAGTCCATAATCCGTCCCTTTACCTTGGCACCGAAATTTTATTTGGTCGGGAACTCGGTTGGTGATATGCATATGTACGGTATTGAAAAGTCCTATTCCAAATGAGATTTTGCAAATTGAGAGACATATTAGAATGCTCAAAGGAAGGAAAAAGCGACTCATTATATTTTGTTTTTAGAAATTGTGTTGAAATTGGTCATATAGATTTATGTGTTGAAATTGTGTTAATTTTTCCCTTACTCAAATTATGTCTTTAATTTAATTAATTTTTTTTATTAATGACATAAAATACTAAACATTTTAAAACACAAACCAAACACGCTTAACCAACTTTTCCCTATTACGTAAACCTCATGTAATTGATAAGTTGGTATTTTGACCAATCTATATTGCATATCCACGGGAACCATATGGGATACGATAAGCGTACGGTAATACGATTAAAGTTACGTGAATGGTACGTCAATTAGAAAAACATATATTTATATATATGTATATATGATTCAAGTTACGAATTAAAAAAAATTCAATAACATGTTTAACAACCTTAATAAACAATTTAACCTCAGAACGTCCTTTTTACAGATAGTTGTTATAATTTTTATAACTATTGTGTAAATTAATTTACATTAAATTCATTATATTTGTATTCTGAAATGTTCACATTAATAAAACTATATTTTATTAGTTTTTATAAAAAATAAAAAATTCAATTTATCATCCGTCCGATAAAGTACCCGAGATCTATCCAGCTTCTCTTATGAATGTTGCACCCAACCCGTCCGAACTGATCAAAGCAATAAATAAGTTTTCTGTACATGAAAAACTGCTACAAAGCCAGGCCTAGAATCTTTGCAGCGAAAATCAGTATTCAATCTAGTTATCACTAATCCAAACTTGATGATTTTTTCATCAGGCTCAGAATTTAATAAGATATATGCTACTACATCGAAACAAAAATGGTTTATAGAAGGGCACTTGCCCTCGTTTGATGAATATCTAGTTAACGCGTTAGTCACTTGCACGTACTTCATCGACCTTCCAGCGTTGTTTTGGGCATCAAAGAAGCTGATGAAAAAGCATTTCATTGGCTTCAAAATCAACCTAGAGCTTTTATCTCTTGCGCAACAATTGGACGTCTCCTTGATGATATAGGAACCTATGAGGTATGAATTTACCTTTTCTATTTGAACATTTCCAGTTACCGAAACTTTTCTTGATTCAGAACTCTTGAAGATATGAGAATCAGTGAAGATATGATGAATGAAAAATTATCACCTTGAATAACATTTGCAGATCAGTATGAGTTTCTTACTTTGTTTTTGTTTTTTAATAATACTTTTATCTGTTTTACTTGTTATTTAAGCCATTACTTCATTTTAAACATTTGCCTACATAATGAAGTGTACAATAAGAGAGATCATATATAATGAGAATATTTTTTCAGTGTTGTTATTTCGGCCATCTATGATATTAGTATTCACCGGTGTTTTCGCCAAACTAATGACAGCTTAACTGCATCGGTATGTAATGGACGATTGAAATGTGACGACGTTTGTATATAATTATCAGGTCAGATTACTCAGAATCGGATCAGGCCAAGTCATGTGTCATTTGACATAATGCTGCATGAGTAATTTGAAGAAAAAAAAGCTGCACAACTAAAAAAATGCAATATTTTTTAATAAAAAAATAAAATAATGAATTTATGCAGCTCATTTTTAGATTTTAATAAAAACCTAAAAAAGCTTCCAAGCCACCCCATTAGCAGAATCCTTGTAGTTAACCATCAATCATGTATACGGAGTATATTATACGTAAGTGTTTTCTAATTTTTTTTAATGTATAAATGGTTTTTGTTAAAAAAGAAGAAGAAGATCCATGCAAATTGAAATTCAAGTCTTGCATATATAGATATACACTACAAGAAAAAAGAGAGATGCCAACAAAAAATTTTGTTGCTATTGAAGCTAATTCTATTACAAACGAAGATTAGCAACAATTTAGTAACAAAAAACGGTATGTTATTGTTTGGCTTGTTGCAGATTTTAGCAACTGAATTAGCAACACATGATTGTCGTCAGTAACATAACAGTAACATACTTTTTATGTTGTTGTATTTGTAACATAATTGTATCATACTTTTTATGTTGCTACTTGACGGAATTTTTGGATGTAAAAGGCAACACTTCTGTAACACAAATTTTCTTGTCGGGAATTTGTTACAGATTGTTCATCAATCTCCTTTTAATATTTGAAAGATTGTAGCTATTATTGTTAGTATTATGTTACTATTTATAATATTTGTCTATTAAAAATTTTATAATATGTTATTGTGTTACTAAAAATGTTGCAATTCACTTGCTAGTAATATATATATATACACATATATAAAAACAAAAGTTTAACATAACAAAGCTAATATCAAGTAATTAATAAGTTAACCCAAGTATTACAACTTCCAATCATTCAATCACCATCCCAAATCGATTCAAGCTTTTCGCCTACAAGTTTAAGCCACTGTTTTAGCCTACAAAATTAACATTCACTATATAATAAGCTAAGTTGTTGTTTTGTACCTACCACTACGACGCTACAATCACAAAATTATAAGTCGTGAAACACTGACACATCACAAAACCAATATAGTGTCACCAAAAGTACTAATCGCCGTATCCAGCATACTAATCTAATCGTCGTTGAGATCATTGGCTCCAAGTCCCCATCTTCATGTTCTGCCTCATACTCTAATTCTTGAATGCATCAATTTTCCGGAAGCTCGGGTTAGCCTATGTCCTTGCAAAAGAGCCCAACTTAATGGCTGCTACTGATGTTTTGGAGTCCTGTATTATAAAATTAAATTTCAATTTCTAGTCACAACTCACAACCTTCATTTGAGTAATGTTACTTGTCAAAAAAATAAGTATATAGAAAAGACATTTTAACATCCACATACTATGGTTTTATTATCTACTGGCACTAGACTTCCCTATCTCAAATCCTCCGAAATAAAAACACCCACTCAGAATACATAGCTATTAACAAAAATCAACATATATGAATATTAAACTCTCATATCTATGACGTCAAATGACACTTACAAACTACTTTAAAATTTATACATTCGTATCATGAACTAGTTAAATTGTTTGATAAGCTTTACTGGAAAACAGTTGAACAAAGAATAAAGCTAGGTTCACGACTTAAAACTACTAACAATCTCACCTCAGAAAAAAGAAGAAGCAAAAGGCCAAGAACATTACATATACAATGCATACTAACATGTAATATAAGTATATAACACCTAATTGCAAAACAATGGGATACTCAAATGGAACCAAATACATATGCAACTTTATGAAAACAAGTATTTAACTATGAAAACAAATGAATAAACATTAGCTTAACAAAGTCTTAAACAAAATGATATACCTTAAATTCTTTCCAATAGTTATCTTCCATTTCGGGTGTGACTTTTGTCGAATTGGAGCGTTCTTCTTGTAATTTATTTATTGAATATCTGGTTCATTTTTGTAGCTGTCGCTGGTTGAAACTTGAAACCTATTAAAAGTAAAAACAACTAGTTGAAAAACAATGTAGACAATGCAAAATAAAATAAAAAGAAGTGTGCATATTTGGATTGTATTACCGAGGAATTCCTCATAGAGCCTCATCGATTAATATCTTATTCACGCTGGATTACTCATCACGGACTGTAGCGTTCTCAAGGAAGAGCACAAGCTGTTGCCGCACCCGGCTGAGTCTCAGTGGCCTTAGGGGAATGATTATTGAAAGTCTGCACACTTTAACATGACCTGAGAGGAGATTATTTTGTTACACAACCAAACTAGAAATGAAAATCGTATACACAAGTATATATTGTTTGCGTATGCATGAGATGAGCTTTACCAATATCTGTTTTTCATGCTAAAATCGACTAAAAATAAAAATTACATACACTTGTGATACATTATACCCTAAACATATCTTCCAAAAAAAATTATACCCATAAACATGTATAAACATGTGATACATTAACGAGGAGAAACATATTCATTCTTGTATCTAATCTCAGCTTAATAATATCTATAATCAAGCTACACACACACACATGTAAAACAAACAGACTATGCATTTGTGAGTCCATTTTAACAGTTGAAATCAAAATCCCTATTTCACTTACTAAACTACCTGGCATAGGGGTATATATACCCATATCATGAAATCTGATTTACTCAAAAGCCAACAGCGAGACAGATAGATACATAATTAAAAAAAATAATTAACCAAATTAAGTGATAATAATATCATGAAATTCAAATCAATAACACTCATATATGCGTACAGATAGATATTTAAAGAGAAATAGAGAGATGTTACATCAATGAGATTAGCTCAGCCCTTTAAAAAAATTGGATAAGCTCGTATATACATGGTGAAAATTCATATTTCAGTAATCTAGAACATACATACATACATACATACATACATACATACATAAAATAAAGTGATAGAGATTTCGATCTAACCTCGATAGAAGAGACTGAGATGCGCGTTTGTAGAGAGAGAGAGAGAGTACAGATCTAGGGTTTTTTATGTTGGCGGTGGGTGTGTGTAGAAATGTGTATGTGTGTAGACAATAATCCTTTTTTCCAAGTGTGGTGAAAAAAATTCAATGTGTTGTGGGGTGGGGGGAATGAAAATGATAAATATACTTTCGAAAAAAATAAGTATGATCGTAAAAAAAACGAGGGGGAAACCACCATTAAATATAATTTTAAATATCTAAAAATTATTTGGGAGTAATGCAGTATTTCATAACACCAAAATCCTTGATATTCAAATTTTGGAACAAACTAATCGCATTTCAAGTTTATTACTCGTCTTCATCGCTTGAATCACATGAGCTCGCTAATTAATAAAATTATATTTTCTTCACTTTCGCCTATATGGATTTGATAACCCGGTTCGCGGAATCAACAATGTTCAATAGCCCACGACCAATAAATTCCGGATTTGCAATTCGATCCTCAATCCTTTCATCATCTTGAAATAACTATGTGTTAACCAATTTAACATACGGATGTTGAACAATTCAGTCATTTTCTCCCTTATTTGTTTTCTTTTTTCTTATCGACGGTCTTGGATAAGGAATGTAACAAAATTACATCGTGTGCATATATAGTCAAAATAAATAGATCAAGTTTTGGGAATTTTGCTGAATTAACATCGACAACATTGTATCGTTTATAAACTTTCTTCCCTGTTTGACTGGATCAACCCACTCAAAAATTACCGTCCATTTTATGGGTTGTCATGAGAACTGCAATTCAAAGATATCATTTAAAATATCGTAGTAGTCGTTTGATGATGACTTGTCAGCAAAGTCGATAAACACCTTAATACAAAAACTGTTGTTGTATGTAATTTTGCCAGTTTTGTACTTTATAGTGTAAAATTTGTACTAATTGAAAAAATAAAACGCATTTGACTTGACATGTGAAAATTATAAGTACTAGCTATTCAATTTCAACTACCCATAAATCTTAATAGATTATAGATTTGTTTGAATGAGCCATTAAAGTAAATATTGACGTTATTAGTATTGAACTGTGAACTTGGTAACTAAATAGTAGCAACGAACTTACTTTTGTAAAGAAGATAGGCGAATATTGAGAAGCTTGATAAAAAAATATGTACACCATAAACATTTTAACTTAAAGAAATTCAGGTTGCCAAATTATAATACAATACCATTGTTATTTGCAATTAATGACAAATATTTGATTATAGCAACATACTTTTATGTTGCTAACTTTATGAATACGTTGTGTTGCTGAATTGTTGATAATTTTGTTGCTAATTTCACCCGAAAATAATTGCCAACTTTCTTAACAACAAATTATTGTGTTGCTAAGTTTCAGTTGCTAAATAGTTGCTAATTTTGTTCCTAATTTTTTCCTATAATTTATGTTACTATTTTACTTGTTTCTGTTGCTGATCAGCAACAGAGTTTGGCTCCTTTTTTTTTTTGTTGCTATACGAACTATTTCTTGTAGTGATAGTACCCCTCTAAATCTCATACAATATATTTTGTGACAGAGGCACCCCTCTCATCCTTGGATTATAATTAAAACAAAATCGCATGCGAACTTCACACGATCGATACAATCCGGTAAAATATATAATTTCATTCAAATGAAAACAAAATAGAGATGACGGTATATACTTTTTCTAATAATAAGCTATATACATAGCAGATCATTACAATACTACTATCTGATTTTGATTTCTTTGCTACTAAGAAAATTGAGAGAATTTATTAATGATTTAGTTTCTTTTGCTTCAACAATATTGGCCGACTAATTGAAAGAATTTTTACATGAAACTGTAGACTAAATAGGCCATTCATATATCTTCTCCCACTGTCCCATGAGATTATTGAAATAAAAACCATCTTCTCTCACTTCCCAACTGCAGTAAACAGCTTCCGTACAAAAGCAGTGGTGACTGATAGGGCGGGTGAATACGAAGAAACCTAAATCTTTCAATTGCCAGGTAAATTGGCAATGATAACGCAATTTTCCAAAGGGAGTTGTCCAAAATCTCCAAGAAAACTCTTCTCCTTGGTTGAGTATACGAAGTCCATAATCCGTCCCTTTACCTTGGCACCGAAATTTTATTTGCTCGGGAACTCGGTTGATGATATGCATATGTACGACATCGAAAAGTCCTATTCCAAATGAGCTTTTGCAAATTGAGAGACATATTAGAATGCTCAAAGGAAGGAAAAAACGACTCATTATATTTTGTTTTTAGAAATTGTGTTGAAATTGGTCCTACAGATTTATGTGTATCTCTTCATAGCTGGGATATATATATGCATATACATATACATATACATATACATATACATATACATACACACACGCTTGTGGATTACAATGTAACACATATCTGTTTTTGGATTATGGAAATTTATATTTGTTCATTAAAATCATTAATGAGTACATATAGAATCATAATTTTGTTGTAATCATATTTTTTAGAGACTGTTTAAACATTTAATATCTTCCTAAAATCTAAGTACATTTAATACTACAAAAATAGTTCTATTTATAGTAACATTTAATTGTTTTACACTACCATAGCATTATATTATTACTAAAACGTCTTAGCTAAGGAATGCCTATCCTTTAAGTATTAAATTACTTTCTAAATTCAGTCAAATATTAAATATAAGTATTGTTGAATTTATACCATAATATTGCATTTGTTGTAGGATATTATTGGCCATCTTGGGGCTTAGTCTATTAAGCATATTTTGGGCTTTCCTAGCATATGTATCTCTACCCTCTATTATATAAAAAGAGTTAGTGGTCTCTTCATGTATCTCTCTGTACACTCATATTAATGAATAAACACTTCGTATGTTGTCTCTCTATATCTATATACATATATATGTGAGCTAATATATCACACACCACGTTATCAACACTTTGCTCGTGAAAAATAGAATATACGCTCGCGGATATTGGAGATTTTGGTTAAACGCACAGATATTGGGTATCTATAAACCATGAGTTTTATCCGGGTTTAATTGGATTATTGCTATATCGACCTTCACCAAAATAACGTGTGAAAGGTACATAAATTTTATTATCCCGTGACTTGTAATGTTGTATACAGCTAGATAATTATTAAAATAGCATACTGTTACATGCCATGTTTCGGTGATACTTACATGAAAATCATAGATATATAGTCAAACTATATACACGTTACATGCTAATTGATAATAACATATGATAATTGTGGTTTGTGTAAACTGTATTGATGAAATTGAAACGAAACAGTTTATTAGTAATCTGTGGACCGAAACTGGTACTTTATTGACCAAAAAAGAGTTAAGTATGAAACACGCTGAAAACTGCATACTCGTATGATTGATGTTGTAAAATTATGGACTGTTCATATAATAAACTTGTAACTGAAGTATAGTTTACTGAATGTACACCTATCAGTCCCTGTAGTTTATCCTTGTATATAAAACAACATATATGTTTCGAACCCACCCATATTTTGTCAATACATGCATGTGTAACTTGCTTATGTAATTTAGGAATTAACATAAATCACATCAGGGTATGATTATAATGTATATTGTGAATTACCATATAATTTGAGCGCCCCTTTTGCATGTAACATCGAACCTGTTGATTTAAGATTGACTTCACTACAGGGTGTGGTGTAATTTGTTAATTACCATTAATAGTACATACACATATAGCAATAGAATAATAAAATATCGTGCTAGATATTGCTAGTGTAAAATTGGTAATTAATATATAATACTTACATGCATGATTTAGTTACCATGTATTAAACTTACACATAAAAGCAATAGATTTGTATAATATTAATTTAGATCTTGCTAGTGTAAAATTGATAAATAATAATCTAGATTGGTAGTGTTAATTTGATTTCCTTATAAGAAAATATGTACTGCCATGTTAGTTAATCATGAAACAGTTACAATCTAGATATTTATCACTGCCATGTTTACAATATGTTAAAAAAGCTTCCAAGCCACCCCATTAGCAGAATCCTTGTAGTTAACCATCAATCATGTATACGGAGTATATTATACGTAAGTGTTTTCTAATGTTTTTTTTATGTATAAATGGTTTTTGTTAAAAAATAAGAAGAAGATCCATGCAAATTGAAATTCAAGCCTTCTATATATATATATATAGTACCCCTCTAAATCTCATACAATATATTTTGTGACAGAGGCACCCCTCTCATCCTTGGATTAATTAAAACAAAATCGAATGCGAACTTCACACGATCGATACAATTCGGTAAAATATATCATTTCATTCAAATGAAAACAAAAGAGAGATGACGGTATATATTTTTTCTAATAATAAGCTATGCATATAGCAGATCATTACAATACTACTATCTGATTTTGATTTCTTTGCTACTAAGAAAATGGAGAGAATTTATTAATGATTTAGTTTCTTTTGCTTCAATAATATTGGCCGACTAATTGAAAGAATTTCTACACGAAACTGTAGACTAAATAGGCCAGTCATATATCTTCTCCCACTGTCCAACGATATTATAGAAATAAAAACCATCTTCTCTCACTTCCCAACTGCAGTTAATAACTTTCTTATCATAAAAGCAGCGTTGTCCGACAGGGCGAGTGTATACGAAAAAACCTAGGTCTTTCAAGTGTCATGTAAATTGGCAGTGATAACGCAATTTTCCAAAGGGATTTATCCAAAATTTCCAAGAAAACTCTTCTCCTTGGTTGAGTATACGAAGTCCATAATCCGTCCCTTTACCTTGGCACCGAAATTTTATTTGCTCAGGAACTCGGTTGGTGATACGCATATGTACAATATCCAAAAAAACTGTTCCAAATGAGGTTTTGCAAATTGAGAGACATATTAGAATGCTCAAAAGAAGGAAAAAGCGACTCATTATATTTTTTTTTTAGAATTTATGTTGAAATTGGTCCTACAGATTTATGTGTACCTCTTCATACCTGAGATATATATATATGAGTCCAAATTTGGCAAATTCTGTTTATTAAGTTTCAATTATTTCATTTGGTTGTAAAAGTTTGTTTTTATTTCTTTTAGGTCTCTTAATTAGAGATTCTCTATGTAATTACCTTTGATTTCGATCTGTGAGGTTTTCCCCCGCAGCTCGTGTTTTAATAAAGTGTGGGTATACCCACTAATTATTTAAAAATAATATATATATATATATATATATAGAGAGAGAGAGAGAGAGAAAGACTTGTGGATTACAATTTAAACATATCTGTTTTTTGATTATGGAAAGTAATATTGGTGCATTAAAATCATTAATGAGTACATATAGAATTATTATTTTGTTGTGATAACATTTTTTAGAGATTGTTTAAACATTTAATATCTTTCCAAAAATCAAGGTGCATTTAATACTACAAAAATAGTTCTATTTATAGTAACATTTAATTTTTTTACACTACCATAGCATTATATTAATACTTAAACGGCTCAGCTAAGGAATGCCTGGGTATCGTTTAATTATTAAATTACTTTTTAAATTCTGTCAAATATTAAATATAAGTATTGTTGAATTTATACCATAATATTGCAGTTATACCATAATATTAGTGCATTACCAAATTTATGTATTTAATTCATTAAGTTGTGGAAATTCTACTATTGAATTAATAAAAAAGAAAGTACAATAAATAAAAGACATACTTAAACAATTCCCCATTAACTTTTCCCTTACTCAAATTATGTCTTTAATTTAATTAATTTTTATTATTAATGACTTAATATACTAAATATTTTAAAACACAAACCAAACACGCTTATGTAATTGATAAGTTGGTATTTTGCCCAATCTATATTGCATATCCACGGGAAACATATGGGATACGATAAGCTTACGGTAATACAATTAAAGTTACGTGAATGGTACGTCAATTAGAAAAAAAATTATTTATATATATGTATATATGATTCAAATTACGAATTAAAAAAATTCAATAACATGTTTAACAACCTTAATAAACAATTTAACCTCAGAACGTCCTTTTTACAGAATGTTATTGTATTATTTATAACTAGTGTGTAAATTAATTTACATTAAATTCATTATATTTGTATTCTAAAATGTTCACATTAATAAAATTATATTTTATTAGTTTTTATAAAAATTAAAATTTCAATTTATCATCCGTCCGATAAAGTATTGGAGACCTATCCAGCTCCTCGTATGAATGTTGCACCCAACCCGTCCGAATTGGTCAAAGCAAAAAAAAAGCTTTCTGTACATGAAAAACTGTGATAAACTGAAAATACAAGTTCAGACCTAGAATCTTTGGCAGCGAAAATCAGTACACAATCTAGTTCTCACTTATCCAAACTTGATGATTTTTTCATCAGGCTCAGAATTTAATAAGATGCTACTACATCGAAACAAAAGTGGTTTGTAGAAGGGCACTTGCCCTCGTCTGATGAATATCTAGTTAACGCATTATTCCCTTGCACGTACTTCATCGACGTTCCAGCGTTGTTTTGGGCATGAAGGAAGCTGATGAAAAAGCATTTCATTGGGCTTCAAAATCAACCTAGAGCTTTCATCTCTTGCGCAATAATCGGACGTCTCCTTGATGATATAGGAATCTATGAGGTATGAATTTACCTTTTCTATTTGAACATTTCCAGTTACCGAAACTTTTCTTGATTCAGAACTCTTGAAGATATGAGAATTAATGAAGATATGATGAATGAAAAACTATCACCTTGAATAATTTTTGCAGATCAGTATGAGTTTCTTACTTTGCATTTGTTTTTTAATAATACTTTTATCTGTTTTACTTGTTATTTAAGCCATTACTTCATTTTAAACATTTGCCTACATAATGAAGTGTACAATAAGAGAGATCATAGTGAAAATATTTTTTGAGTGTTGTTACGTAAGTGTTTTCTAATGTTTTTTTTAATGCATAAATGGTTTTTTCTTAAAAAGAAAAAGAAGATCCATGCAAATTGAAATTCAAGCCTTATATATATACAATAAGAGAGATCATAGTGAGAATATTTTTTGAGTGTTGTTATTTTGGCCTTCTATGATATTAGCATTCACCGGTGTTTTCGCCAAATTAACTGCATCGGTATATAATGGACGTTTGTATGTAACTATCAGGTCAGAATCGGATCAGGCCAAGTCATGTGTCATTTGGCATAATGCTGCTTGAGTAATTTTAGATTTTAACCATAATTGAGTTAGTGTGTCATATCTTAAGCTACACAACTAAAGAAAAAAAAACTGCACAACTAAAGAAATGCAATATTTTTTAATAAAAAATTAAAATAATGAATTTACGCAGCTCATTTTTAGATTTTAATAAAAATCTAAAAAAGCTTCCAAGCCACCCCATTAGCAGAATCCCTGTAGTTAACCATCATCATGTATACGTTGTATATTATACGTAAGTGTTTTCTAATGTTTTTTTTTTATGTATAAATGGTTTTTGTTTAAAAAGAAGAAGAAGATCCACGCAAATTGAAATTCAAGGCTTATATATATATAGTACCCCTCTAAATCTCATACAATATATTTTGTTATAGAGGCACCCCTCTCATCCTTGGATTAATTAAAACAAAATCGAATGCGAACTTCACACGATCGATACAATCCTGTAAATATATGATTTCATTCAAATGAAAACAAAAGAGAGATGACGGTATATATTTTTTCTAATAATAAATGTATATAGCAGATTATTGAAAGAAAATTGAGAGAATTTATTAATAATTTAGTTTCTTTTGCTTCAACAATATTGGCCAACTAATTGAAAGAATTTTTACATGAAACTGTAGACTAAATAGGCCAGTCATATATCTTCTCCCACTGTCCGTTGAGATTATTGAAATAAAAACCATCTTTTCTCACTTCCCAACTGCAATGAACACCTTTCGTATAAAAGCAGTGCTGACCGATAGGGCGAGTGTATACAAAGAAACCTATGTCTTTCAAGTGCCAGGTAAATTGGCAGTGATAACGCAATTTTCCAAACGGCCCTGTCCAAAATTTCCAAGAAAACTCTTCTGCTTGGTTGAGCATACGAAGTCCATAATCCGTCCCTTTACCTTGGCACCGGATATTTATTTGCTCAGGAATTCGGTTGGTGATACGCATATATACTTTTTCAAAATCTCCTGCTCCAAATGAGCTTTTGCAAAATGAGAGACATATTAGAATGCTCAAAGGAAGAAAAAAGCGACTCATTTTTTTTGTTTTTAGAAATTTGTGTTGAAATTGGTGCTACAGTGATTTATGGACCTCTTCGGAGCTAATATATATATATATATATATACATGTGGATTACAATTTACATATATATGTTTTTAGATTGTGGAAAGTAAAATTGGTGCATTAAAATCATTCATGAACCATGTGGATATTAATTGGTTAGCACATGCATTTTTGTTAATTGAATGCTATACATGTATAGAAAACAAACTGGAGAGCTATATATAGTAATAAACGAATGTGTACAGTTGTGTGTTTGACTAATGACTTGTACTACTATATTAAATCCAAAGTATGAATAGACAAATAGTAGTATATCTTGAATTGACGAAGCCATACTATACATGCTTGTAATTCATTATAGTCACCGGAATAGATTAACATATGAAGTTATTAATAATTATGTCTAATTGATAGTTATATAAACATGTAGAATCAAACCTATTACCTTCAGAAGTAATAGGACCGAATAAACCACACCTGAAACATTTGGAGTCACACTGCAATAAATCTGTAATTGTTAATATTTTAATAAAATTACTGACCTGGTCCCTGTAGTACCTCATATACACATAACAACACATATGTTTCGAATCTGTCTATATTTGGCCAAAACATGCGAACGTGGAACTTGTTAATGTACATTAAATAATTACCCTAAATCAAATTTGATTACTTGCATGATTGTAGTATATCTTATATGTTACCATGTACTGTATAAAACTTTACACATAAAGTAATAGATTTGTATAATATTTATTTAGATCTTGATAGTGTAAAATTGATAAAATCTATATTTATAGCGTTAATTTAATTTCCTTATTAAGAATATGTGCTCCCATATTAAAATTATTAATCATGGTAACATGTACAATCTAGATAAGCTTACGATAAGTATTACCGTAATACGATCAAAGTTATGTGAATGTCAATTAAAAAAAACATTTATTTATATATATGTATATATAATTCAAGTTACGAATTAAAAAAAAAATCAATAACATGTTTAACAACCTTAATAAACAATTTAACTTTAGAACGTCCTCTTTAGAGAATGTTATTACAATTTTTATAACTAGTGTGTAAATTAATTTACATTAAATTAATTTTATTTGTATTATAAAATGTTCACATTAATAATATTATATTTTATTAGTTTTTATAAAAAAATAAATATTAAATTTATCAGCCGTACCGATAAAGTACCCAAGACATACCCAACTTCTCGTATGAATGTTGTACCCAACCCGTCCGAATTGGTCAAAGCAAAAAAAAAAAGTTTTATGTACTTGAAAAACTAAAAGTACAAAGTTCAGGTCTAGAATCTTCCGAATCGAAAAAGTTTTCTGAATAAATGGTTTTTTGTTAAAAAAGAAGAAGAAATTCCTAATTTAAATTCAACCCTTATTTTGTTACGAGGCACCCCTCTCATCCTTGGATTTAATTAAAACAAATTAAATTGAATGCAAGGTTGATTCTATCACAACCCGATACAATAGTACCATTTTATTTAGATATATGAAAGCAAAAACATGCCATATATATAGTTACTTTTTTTAATACTAAACAAATAAAGCAGACCATTACAATACTATTGATTTTGATTTCTTTGCTATTAAGTAGAGAATTGAATATAACATATAGTTTATCAATGATCTAAATTCTTTTACTTCAACATATTTATTGAACGAATTTTTACATAAAACAGTAGACTAATTAGGCCAGTCATATATCTTCTCCCACTCTCCCTTGATATTATTGAAATAAAAACCATCGTCTCTCACTTCCCAACTGCAGTAAACAGCTTTCGTATCATAAAAGCATCGGTTACCGATAGAGCGAGTGTATACGAAAAAACCTTGGTTTTTCAAGTGCCAGGTAAATTGGCAGTAATAACGCAATTTTCCAATGGGCTCTGGCCAAAAATTCCAAGAAAACTCTTCTCCTTTATTGAGTATACGAAGTCCATAATCCATCCCTTTACCTTGGCAACGGAATTTTATTTGCTCAGGAGTTCGGTTGGTGATACGCATATGTACGTTATCTAAAAATCCTACTCCGCATGAGCTTTTGCAAATTGAGAGACATATTAGAATGCTCAAAGGAAGAAAAAAGCGACTCATTATATTTATTTTTTTGAAATTGTGTTGAAATTGGTCCTGCAGATTTATGTGTATCTCTTCATAGCTGGAATATATATATATATACACACACTTGTGGATTAAAATTTAAACATATCTGTTTTTGGATTATGGAAAGTAATATTTGTGCATTAAAATTATTAATGAGTACATGTACAATCATAATTTTGTTGAAATCATATTTTTTAGAGATTGTTTAAACATTTAATATCTTTCCAAAAATCAAGCTGCATTAAATACTACAAAAATAGTTCTATTTAAAGTAACATTTAATTGTTTTACATTACCAGAGCATTATATTATCAGTAACGCTATAGAGTCAGACTGGCTTAACTAGACTGAATATCAGACAGTCCTTTATATAATTTTTTGAATTCTTTTGACACCCATTCAAAACAAAAATAAAACCCCAAATAAAATATTTATGAAACCCTAGTTGAAACTACACTAAATTTAAATATTAATTAAAAATATTTAAAATTTTAATAATTTTATTATATTTTATTTGACTATTCAACAAAATAAAACCTCAAATATAATATGTATAGTACCCTAGTCGATACTACCATAAACTTAAATATTAATTAAAAATATTTAAAATTTTAATGATTTTAATATATTTTATTTGACGATTCAACAAAATAAAAACTCAAATATAATATTATAGAACCATATTTAAAACTACCCTAAACTTAAATATTAATTAAAAATATTAAATATATAGCCGAATAGCATACTCTTAAATTTCGGGGTGAAAATAAAATTTTAAATTTACATTAAGGAGTGGTGTGTTGAGAGTCTGGTTGAGTGTATATCGCTCATTAGCATTATTGTTAAAATAATTAATGAGTACATATAGAATTATTTTGTTGTGATAATATTTTATAGGCCTTGTTTAAACATTAATTATCTTTCCAAAAATCAAGCTGCATTTAATACAAAAATAGTGATAGTGAAATTTATCACCTTGATTAATATTTGGGGATCAGCATATAAGTTTTTACATTTCAATTGCTTTTAGTGATCCTTTTCTTAGTTTTATTTGTTACTTTAAGCCATTACTTCATTTTAAACTTTCACCGAGGGCTGGGAAAAAACCCGGAATACCCGAACGAAACTGAACCGGAAAAACCCGAAAACCGGAAAAAACCGAACCGAAAAAGACCGAAACCGAAAGACCGAAAAAGACCGAAGAAAACCGAACCGAGTAGTTAAAAATACCGAAACCCCCCCAAAAAATCAAAATATATATGAACTAAAATTATATATTAATATGTTTATGTATATAAATAAGTTACATTCTTTTTTTTTACAATTATCTAATTTTCAGGTCTAAGTGTATTTTTTCTTTTATATAAAATGGGGGTTCGTAAAATAGTTAAACTTTAATAAATCTATGATGTATAAAGAATATTTTAAATAAATGGGGTTTTTGTAGTAGTTTTTAAATATTGTAGGGGATTTCTGAAAGTTGTAAAAACTTATATTCTTGTGTAATTTGACATACAGAATTGAACCATACCAAAAAAACCGAACTAAAACCGGTACCAGACCTGACCGGACCGAATCAGAACCGGGCTGGACGGACCAAATCAGAACCGGACCAGACGGACCGAATCAGATCCGGAACCGGACCAGACCGAAAATGAGCCAGGCCGGTCCGGTTCGGTCCACATTTTCAGAAAACCGAAAATGACCGAACCGAAAATTAATCTCGGTTTCGGTTTTACTGAAAAACCGGATCAAACCCAGTCCTACTTTCGCCTACATAATGAAATATATAATAAGAGATATCATAATATAAGGATATTATATTGAGTGTCGCTATTTCGGCCTTATATTGATTAGCATCAACTGAGTCTCACGACCGGTGTTTTCACCAAATGACGGTTCAACTGCATCGGTAACGGATGATTGAAATGTGATGTTTGTATATAACTATTCCAATATCAAGCAATCTGTAATTATCAGGTCTGAATCGGATCAGGCCAAGTTGTGTCATCGATTTGACATCGAATATTGGATAATCTTGGATGAGTAATTTTAGATTTTGATCATAAGGTATTGTGTCAACTGTCATGTCTTAAGTTACACAACTAAAAAAATGTAAGTTTATTTATAAACAAATATATGAATCAATACAGCTCACTTTGAGATTTTAATAAAATCCTAATAAACTTCCAAGCAAGCCCATTAGCAAAATCCCTGTACTTAACCATCAATCATGTATACATATTATATGTATGTGTTTTCTAAATAATTTTTTTTTCTGTATACAGTAAATGGTTTTTGTTTAAAAAGAAGAAGAAGATCCTAATTCAAACCTCATATATTTTGTTATAAAGGCATCCCTCTCATCCTTGGACTAATTAGAACAAAATCGAATGCAAGCTTCGCAACCCGATAAAATATAACATTTCACTCAAATGAAAACAAAAGAGAGATGACGGTATATATTTTTTCAAATAATAAGCTATGTATATAGCAGATCATTACAATACTACTATCTGATTTTGATTTCTTTGCTACTAAGAAAATTGAGAGAATTTATTAATGATTTAGTTTCTTTTGCTTCAATAATATTGGCCGACTAATTGAAAGAATTTCTACACGAAACTGTAGACTAAATAGGCCAGTCATATATCTTCTCCCACCGTTCGATGGTACTATAGAAATAAAAACCATCCTCTCTCACTTCCCAACTGCAGTTAATAACTTCCTTATCATGAAAGCAGCGGTGTCCGACAGGGCGAGTGTATACGAAAAAACCTAGGTCTTTCAAATGCCATGTAAATTGGCCGTGATAACGCAATTTTTCAAAGGGATTTGAACCAAATTTCCAAGAAAACTCTTCTCCTTGGTTGAGTATACGAAGTCCATAATTCGTCCCTTTACCTTGGCACCGAAATTTTATTTGCTCAGGAACTCGGTTGGTGATACGCATATGTACGATATCATAAAAAATTGTTCCAAATGAGCTTTTGCAAATTGAGAGACATATTAGAATGCTCAAATGAATGAAAAAGCGACTCATTATATTTTGTTTTTAGAATTTATGTTGAAATTGGTCCTACAGATTTATGTGTACCTCTCCATACCTGAGATAGATATATATATATATACACACTTGTGGGTTACAATTTAAACATATCTGTTTTTGGATTATGGAAAGTAATATTAGTGCATTAAAATCATTAATGAGTACATATAGAATTATTATTTTGTTGTGATAATATTTTTTAGAGATTGTTTAAACATTTAATATCTTTCCAAAAATTAAGGTGCATTTAATACTACAAAAATAATTCTATTTATAGTAACATTTAATTGTTTTACACTACCATATCATTATATTATTCCTAAAACGACTTAGCTAAGGAATGCCCATCGTTTAAATATTAAATTACTTTCTAAATTCAGTCAAATATTAAATATAAGTATCGTTCAATTTATACCATAATATTGCAATTAATTTATACCATAATATTAGTGCATTACCAAATTTATGTATTTAATTCATTATTAAGTTGTGGAAAATTTACTATTGAATTACTATAAAAAAAAATAAGTACAATAAATAAAAGACATACTTAAACAATTCCCCGTTAAATTTTCCCTTACTCAAATTATGTCTTTAATTTAATTAAATTTTTTTATTAATGACATAAAATACTAAACATTTTAAAACACAAACCAAACACGCTTAACCAACTTTTCCCTATTACGTAAACCTCATGTAATTGATAAGTTGGTATTTTGACCAATCTATATTGCATATCCACGAGAACCATATGGGATACGATAAGCGTACGGTAATACGATTAAAGTTACGTGAATGGTACGTCAATTAAAAAAACATGTATTTATATATATGTATATATGATTCAAGTTACGAATTAAAAAAATTCAATAACATGTTTAACAACCTTAATAAATAATTTGTAACATCCCGGATTTTTATAAATGGTTTTATTTACGATTAAATTTGTAATATCCCGGACGAAATTTCTATATCGGGGAAAGGTTGTAACACTTAGAGTTTGGAGTTTATTTTATTAGAGTTTAGTTTACTAGAAAGACCCGTATTTTGAGTCTTGTAGACGTTTTGGAGTTGTTGAGGTAGGAGAATGTCATCTTAGTTGTTGAGCTAGAAGCATGTCATCTTTGTTACATTATTGTCTTTTATTTTATTAGATATTGTTTTACATTATCGAGATACTTACGTATCTTTCATTTACTTCAGTTATGGATGGTGGAGTATAACGAGTTGTAGACCGTGTGTATTTTATTTCTTGAATTTTGACACGAATTGTACGTTTAAATTCTTATGGTCTTATTTATAAAAGTTGATCATTTCTGGGTGTAGTTCTTTAGAGAGAAAAATTTCGGGACGAAATTCTTTTAAGGAGGGTGTGTTGTAACATCCCGGATTTTTATAAATGGTTTTATTTGCAATTAAATTTATCCAAAAACGTTTTATACAGTTTTTAGCCAAAAACCGAAACTCTTCCGAAAAACTTTATTTTAAAAATCTGTTACTAATTTTATAAATAAAAAGGACCCAATAGCTTTATTTCTCAAGATTGGTTATTTTTTAGCAGTAAAATAATAGTTTTGATTATGGGTTAACTTTTAAAACTTTGGGGACCAAATAGTTCGCTTCCCCAAACTCTCTCAAACAGTTTCTCAAAACACTTTTCAGCCCACTTTTTAAAACAGAAAACCTAAAACCACCAAAAACAAAGAGAGAAAAGAGAGAGAAGAGAGGTTCCAAATTTTTGGAAGAAGAAGAAGAAACCACCATTAGCGAGTTTTTACCGGAAGCATCTCCTCTACGAACTAAGGTAACGGGGGTTATCCATTGCGACTGGAAGGGGTTGTATGTTAGGGTTAGATATTACGTTTTATAAAATTTGGGGGTTTTTCTTTTATCTCAATTATATTCTATTAAATTGTTAATTGGATTTTATGTGTTGTTGTTTTGGTTCACTTATTTGAATTTGAGAATTGGGAATTTAGACATATGAATTTCGAATTAATGAAAATATAGATGGGTTTGTGTTTTTTTTTATGAGTTGTTATGTGTTATTATAGTTGTTGATGAAATTGGGTAAATTTATTTTGAATAGAGATGAGTTGTAGTTTATGCATACAAGGTGTTTGTTAAAATGCCTGAATGAGATTTTATGTTGTTGGACTTGTTTGGCTAGTTGTGATTCTAGTAACTATACTTATGTGATTTTGTTGAGAATTGTGTTAATTGAATGATATAATGTTATTGGTCGAGGCCTTGTGTTTTATTTATTGGCAATGGTCTATGTCTCTCCCTATACCGGGGGCATAAGACGAGCCGAGGGGTATAGGAAATGACTCGTCTTACGGACTGGAGCGAGTGGCGTGAAGAGGTCCAAGTGCGCACTTTAAATATTTATAGGTTGGCAATGGTCTATGTCTCTCCCTATACCGGGGGCATAAGACGAGCCGAGAGGTATAGGGAATGACCTACCTTACGGACTGGGGTAGGTGGCGTGAGAGGTCCATGTGTGTTATTTTATATGTTGGCAATGGTCTATGCCTCTCCCTATACCGGGGGCATAAGACGAGCCTAGGGGTATAGGGAATGACCTACCTTACGGACTGGGGTAGGTGGCGTGAGAGGTCCATGTGTATTATAGATGTGTGTTGGAGTTACTTAATTTATTTCGTTGTACGATGTTATTACATTTCTTTTTATACGTTGTTATTGTAGTTGTTGTTTGTGAGTTCTTACATTTATTGGATAGAGTGACGGTATCTTGTGTGGTGCCGCCCCGTCTATGTAGGTGTGTGGGACTCACCGTTACAGTTTTGTCTTTCAGGTACAAGTTAGGTTGACACATTTGTATAGAAGCATTAGCGATGTATCGCATGAGTTCGGGGCTTCTTTGAGGCGCTTTCTTTTTAGTTAGACTATTTTTGAGGTTGTAGCCTACGGGCAAATTACATTCGTTTGGTATCTTTTTATATATATCAGTTAAAACCATTTTGTCTTATAGCCGTGTTTGGCAAACATTTCTATTTCATTCGTTTAATTGTTCTTTTAGCTCGCAAGTTGTTTTCCTTTTAAAGTTAAATTTTGTACCAATAGGTTCTTTTTCCTTTTTTTCAAAAGGTCACGCTTTGATGTCCGTTTTTCGGATTTTGGGGCTTGACACAATTTAACCTCAGAACGTCGTTTTTACATAATATTATTATAATTTTTATAACTAGTGTGTAAATTAATTTACATTAAATTCATTATATTTGTATTCTAAAATGTTCACTTTAATAAAACTATATTTTATTAGTTTTTATAAAAAAATAAAAAATTCAATTTATCATCCGTCCGATAAAGTACCCGAGACCTATCCAGCTTCTCTTATGAATGTTTTACCCAACCCGTCCGAATTAGTCAAAGCAAAAAAAAAAAGTTTTCTGTACATGAAAAACTGTTACAAAGCCAGGCCTATAATCTTTGGCAGCGAAAATCAGTATTCAATCTAGTCATCACTTATCCAAACTTGATGACTTTTTCATCAGGCTCAGAATTTAATAAGATATGTGCTACTACATCGAAACAAAAGTGGTTTATAGAAGGGCACTTGCCCTCGTTTGATGAATATCTAGTTAACGCGTTGTCACTTGCACATACTTCATCGACATTCCAGCGTTGTTTTGGGCATCAAGGAAGCGGATGAAAAAGCATTTCATTGGCTTCAAAATCAACCTAGAGCTTTCATCTCTTGCGCAACAATTGGACGTCTCCTTGATGATATAGGAACCTATGAGGTATGGATTTACATTTTCTATTTGAACATTTCCAGTTACCGAAACTTTTCTTGATTCAGAACTCTTGAAGATATGAGAATCAATGAAGATATGATGAATGAAAAACTATCACCTTGAATAACATTTGCAGATCAGTATGAGTTTCTTACTTTGTATTTGTTTTTTAATAATACTTTTATCTGTTTTACTTGTTATTTAAGCCATTACTTCATTTTAAACATTTGCCTACATAATGAAGTGTAAAATAAGAGAGATCATATATAGTGAAAATATTTTTTGAGTGTTGTTACGTAAGTGTTTTCTAATGTTTTTTTTAATGCATAAATGGTTTTTTCTTAAAAAGAAGAAGAAGATCCATGCAAATTGAAATTCAAGCCTTATATATTTATATAGTACCCCTCTAACTCTCATACAAAATATTTTGTTACAGAGGCACCCCTCTCATCCTTGGATTAATTAAAAAAAATCGAATGCGAACTTCACACGATGGATACAATCCGGTAAAATATATCATTTCATTCAAATGCAAACAAAAGAGAGATGACGTTATATATTTTTTCTAATAATAAGCTATGTATATAGCAGATCATTACAATACTACTATCTGATTTTGATTTCTTTGCTACTAAGAAAATTGAGAGAATTTATTAATGATTTAGTTTCTTTTTACATGAAACTGTAGACTAAATAGGCCAGTCATATATTTTCTTCCACTGTCCCATGACATTATTGAAATAAAAACCATCTTTTCTCACTTCCCAACTGCAATAAGCACCTTTTGTATAAAAGCAGTTCTGACCGATATGGCGAGTGTATACAAAGAAACCTATGTCTTTCAAGTGCCAGGTAAATTGGCAGTGATAACGCAATTTTCCAAAGGGAGTTGTACCAAATTTCCAAGAAAACTCTTCTCCTTGGTTGAGTGTACGAAGTCCATAATCCGTCCCTTTACCTTGGCACCGAAATTTTATTTGCTCAGGAACTCGGTTGGTGATACGCATATGTACGATATCCGCAAAAATTGTTCCAAATGAGCTTTTGCAAATTGAGAGACATATTAGAATGCTCAAAAGAAGGAAAAAGCGACTCATTATATTTTATTTTTAGAATTTATGTTGAAATTGTTCCTCCAGATTTATGTGTATCTCTCCATACCTGAGATAGATAGATAGATATATAGATAGATAGATATAGACACTTGTGGATTACAATTTAAACATATATGTTTTGGGATTATGGAAAGTAATATTGGTGCATTAAAATCATTCATGAACCATGTAAATATTAATTGGTTACCACATGCATGTTTGTTAATTGAATGCTATACATGTATAGAAAACAAACTGAAGAGCTATATATAGTAATAAACAGATGTTTACAATTGTGTGTTTGACTAATGACTTGTACTACTATATTAAGTCCAGAGTATATGAATAGACAAATAGTAGTATATCTTGAATTGACGAAGCCATACTATACATACTTGTAATTCATTATAGTCACCGAAATAGATTAACATATGAAGTTGTTAATAATTATGTCTAATTGATAGTTATATAAACCTGTAGAATCAAACCTATTACCTTCAGAAGCAATAGGACCGAATAAACCACACCTCAAACATTTGGAGTCACACTGCAATAAATCTGTAATTGTTACTCTCTCCGTTCTCATTTAATTATCCATTACGAAATTACGAAACTATATGCAATTTTGACAGGCCAAGAACTTGTATCAAAATTATCAGAATGAAATTTTTTAAAAGTTGATCATATAGTTCAAATGTTAAATTTTATGACTAGATTTAAAAAAAAAATCATTTTGACAATTTTGATACAAGTTATAACTCGGTCAAAATTGCACGTAGTTACGTAGTGGAAAATTAAATGAGAACGGAGGAAGTAATATTTTAATAAAATTAGTGACCTGGTTCTTGTAGTACCTCATATACACAACACAAAACATATGTTTCGAATCTGTCTATATTTGGCAAAAGCATGCGAACGTGGAACTTGCTAATGTAGATTAAATAATTGCCCTAAATCAAATTTGATTACTTAGATGATTGTAGTATATCTTATATGTTATCATGTATAAAACTTTACACATAAAATAATAGATTTGTATAATATTTATTTGGGGCAATGTCCAAAACATACGATTAAATTACAAAACATATTATCAAAACATACAATAACTAAAACTTTATTCTCAAAACATACAAACATACCATTACACATATTTATTACAGTTGTTTGTTTTGGGAAAAAAAGTTTTGGTTTGTAATTTTTGGTAATTAGAGTTGAAAAATTGTATGTTTTGTTAATTTTTCCTATTTATATTTAGATGTTGCAAGTGTAAAATTGGTAAATAATAATCTATATTTATAGTGTTAATTTAATTTTCTTATTAGGAATATGTGCTACCATGTTAGAATTATTAATCATGTCAACATGTGCAATCTAGATAAGCTTACGATAAGCTTACGGTAATACGATCAAAGTTACGTGAATGGTATGTCAATTAAAAAAAACATTTATTTATATATATGTATATATGATTCAAGTTACGAATTCAAAAAATTCAATAACATGTTTAACAACCTTAATAAACAATTTAACCTTAGAACGTCCTCTTTACAGAATGTTATTACAATTTTTATAACTAGTGTGTAAATTAATTTACATTATTTGTATTATAAAATGTTCACATTAACAAAATTATATTTTATTAGTTTTTATAAAAAATAAATATTAAATTTATCAGCCGTACCGATAAAGTACGTACCCAAGACGTACCCAACTTCTCGTATGAATGTTGTACCCAACCCGTCCGAGTTGGTCAAAGCAAAAAAAAAAAGTTTTCCGTACTTGAAAAACTAAAAGTACAAAGTTCAGGTCTAGAATCTTCGGAAGCGAAAAAGTTTTCTGAATAAATGGTTTTTTGTTAAAAAAAAAGAAGAAATTCCTAATTTAAATTCAACCCTTATTTTGTTACGAGGCACCCCTCTCATCCTTGGATTTAATTAAAACAAATTAAATTGAATGCAAGGTTGATTCTATCACAACCCGATACAATAGTACCATTTTATTTAGATATATGAAATCAAAAAGATGTCATATACGGTAGAAACTCTATAAAATAATACACTTGGGACCATCAAAATTTATTAATTAAAAGAGTTATTAATTAATCGATAAATTAATAATTATTAATTAATATTTTATTAATTTATAGTACAATACTTAGTTTACAAACACCTTTCAAGCTTCCACTTAATTATTATATACAATGCATGTATATCAAATGAAGGGCCCAATTTGAAAGAAACATTCAATCTCCCACCTTATTATGCTTCTTGTGTTCAATGCTTCTTGAGCTATGAGAAAACAACACCAGAAGTTCTTACCATGCTAAGGAAAATTAGAGACGAGATTCAAGGGGAAATTGATTTCAACAAAAAACAAAAGACAATTGAGTCATTTTTCAAGAAACCTTCGTAAATTATTCATGTAATATGCTATATATAAGAAATTATTAATTTATATTTTATATGGGGTCTAAAGAAATTATCAAAAATGTATTATCTTATAATTTTAGCGAATTATTAATTTAGCACCCTATCCCCGAGTCGGGACCGGCCAAAAATATTATCTTAGAGAGTTTATTAAATAATCGAGTATTAATTTATCGAGTTTCTACTGTCGTTAATTTTTTTAATACTAAACAAATAAAGCAGACCATTACAATACTATTGATTTTGATTTCTTTGCTATTAAGTAGAGAGTTGAATATAACATATAGTTTATCAATGATCTAAATTCTTTTACTTCAACAATGCCAGATTTATTGAACGAATTTTTACATAAAACAGTACACTAATTAGGCTAGTCATATATCTTCTCCCACTCTCCCTTGATATTATTGAAATAAAAACCATCGTCTCTCACTTCCCAACTGCAATAAACAACTTTCGTATCATAAAAGCAGCGGTTACCGATAGAGCGAGTGTATACGAAGAAACCTTGATTTTTCAAGTACCCAGCTTCTCGTATGAATGTTGTACCCAACCCGTCCGAATTGGTCAAAGCAAAAAAAAAGTTAGCGGTACTTGAAAAACTGTAAAAAAAACTGATAATACAAAGTTCAGGCCAAGAATCTTTAGCAGCGAAAATCAGTATACAGTCTAGTTAATTATCACTTATCCAAACTTGATGATTTTTTGATCAGGCTCAGAATTTATTAAGATGCTACTACACCGAAACAAAGCGGTTTATAGAAGGGAACTTGCCCTCGTTTCACTATAAGAAAAAGTTTATTTACCAACAGTTTTCAGAAAGTAAATTGATGGTAAATGAACTTTTTCTTGTACTGTTTGTAGTTAACGCATTAGTCACTTGCACATACTTCATCGACCTTCCAGCGTTGTTTTTGGGCATGAAGGAAGCTGACGAAAAGGCATTTCATTGGCTTCAAAATCAACCAAGAGCTTTCATCTCTTGCACAACAACTGGACGTCTCTTTGATGATAAAAGAACCTATGAGGTATGAATTTACCTTTTCTAGTTGAACATTTCCGGTTACCAAAACTTTTCTTGATTCAGAACTCTTTTTAATTTTCCCTCATTCCATGTAATTAAATTAGTTGATTATTGCTACAACACCGTAATCCCATACTGAATCTTAGAATTTTTTCAGCAATTCTACGCTCCAACGTAATATTATCTCTTAATTAGGATAAGTACTGAGATGCATTCATTCAAGTGACATTTTTTAAATGGTCACACAGAAATTCAGATGGAAGAAATACTTGAGAGAGAACTTTTTCTTATCAGAACTGAGTTTTTTTAATTGATCACAATCACTGTTTTAAAACCGACGCTATATTGCGTAACATTTCGCGATATAGCGATTTTCGAAAAAAAAAATTGCCTACGCTAAAACCCTATTGGGTGAAAAAACGCTAAATTCGTGCTATTATGACCAAAAGCGTAAATAGCGAGTTAGGAAAAAAAAAACTGCGGATCTAAATAACTAATGTGTTGTGTAATTTTCACAAAAGAGTGTAGTCCAGATGGTTATGATAGTGCATTCTATCTCACGTGACCCAAGTTTGAGATTCACCAGCAACATTTTTTTTTCGAATTTTTTTTAATTATTTGTATTCTTTATTCAATTATACAAAATAATGTATAATCAATCACCAATATAATTGTGCATTCTATCTTTTGTTGTTATGTATTCTAAAATTTAGTGCATATTTAGGTTAAAAAAAAAATTACACCGCAAAAAGCTACGTAGCAACACTATTTGCGTTTTTAACGTTTCTCTAAAAAAATGCTACGATAGCGATAACGCTAGGGCTGGAAAAATTCCCGAAATTCCGACCCAACTCGTGTCCCGAATGAAATTTCTCGACCCGAGAAGAGTAACGACCCGAAAATATCGGGTTTTGTCGCGACCCAACAAATTTCGGGATCGGATGCTAATTTTGATTTCGTCGGTTGTCCCGACTCGACCCGATTTTTTAATTAATTAATATTTTATATTAAATAACATGATTTTTTTTATTTCAATACAAAAATATAAATTAATTAATATCAAATGCAAGTGATAAGAATCGAAACTTATAACTCTAGCATACAATATAAGCACTCTATCATATGAACTACAATCGTTTTTGTTTAATTTATATATTAGTTATAATTAAATAAGTATAATATAGATTTGTACTTTTGAATATATGAAACTATTAAAATAAAAAATATATTTAAATTAAAAAGTTATATTGTTATTTCAAAAAAGATAAATGATCATTATTTTCCGATTATAAAATTTATAATGATATTGTATCTCATTTAATATGATAATTGTTGCTTGTATGAATAAAACTAAATATTAAAAGAATCTGATAAAAAACATGTAAATTTTTTTATCTACTTCATTATTTGTAGTTTCACACTATTTTTTCTACTATATGTTAATTTATTTTTTCATTTATTAGGAATGTTATTTTTAAAGTATGATTATATTTCGTGTTAATAACATGTTTAGACTTATCAAATGAAAATTGTTAATAAAAAATGACGTTGTCGTAAAATAAAATAAAAAAATATGTCGGGAGATTCGGGATAAATCTATCCCGACCCTATGGGATCCCGAAAAAGCCGGGTTCCGATTTTTGTCGGGTCAGGATCGGAATTTTTTTTTTCACTTCCAAAAGTAATTTGGTCGGGATACGGGTTGAGTATTTACGGGTCGGGTACCGACCCTAACCCACCCTAGATAACGCTATTTAAAACATCGATTACAATTGAGTTTTTTAACATGTATAAATGCATATAAACATCAATGCGGGCGTGTGTATTTATTTACTTATTTTTGTCACTTTGTGACTCCGCCTCAAACTTGTGGTCTTGCAACTTAAAGGTGGAAAGAGCAAGGGGACAGATAGCTACCGGAAACGAATGCTACAATGTATCAAAGAAAGATGCAATCATCGAGTTCAACCACAGAATCGATCAGAAATGAAAAGATTTGAACGAAGAGTGCCTTAAGCCAACACCTGTTTTAAAGCACCTCTTAGAGAGACTTGTTAACTTTTCACGCTTGATGGAGTTGGCTTACCGTAAAGGCGACGGATATACACACCCCGAGAATATTATAGCAGATGTGATCGTCTCACTACTAAAGACTCCGATACCTTTCGTCGTTTGAATTGTGCTCATGTCAACTTCTCCCTCTCATTTCTTGTGAAGTGAAAAAACTTATTACTTTTACATGCATACTTGTGTGATGTTATCCCTTTATCGGACTTATGTTTGATTTTAAGGCCACTATGGGAGTCTTTGACCCATAGAAGGATATTTTTCTGGTAATAAAGTTGGCCTAGTTTGTTTAAAAATAAAATAAAATTGCGTGATGTTATCATTTCGGGATTAAGATATCAATACGTTTCTAGAATTGCAAGTTTGGATTGTAAAACTTAGAATATACGTTCCTGAAACTTTTTGCAAAAATTCAACTGTTATAGCAATCAAAATAATGCCTCAAAATGATTGAAGGAGAACGAGAATAAAACTTGGATAATGGTTAGTTTTCTAGGTAGCTATTTTGCAGCCCCAAGGTGAAGTTCTATTTCCGTTCGACATTTTGGAATTTTATAAAGCCTACAGATGCTCAAATAAGTATTAACAAAATCAAATTAGAACTCGCAAAATTGTAACACTATAGTTATCGGAGACAGAATAACAGCCAACTAAACATCAGCCATAACCCACTTCTCCTACGAAATGCATACAGATTTTGAGCGATAATATGTTACAGATCAGTTTTCTTGTATACACATGATTAGAGCTGGGGCACACTAATTATGAAGTACTATTATGTTCTTCCTTTTAAAAATTCTCATTAAAACAAAAATTCCTTGTATTAAGAACTACTCCTTGATCCTTATAATATAACTCATTTGGACCTATTGATGGGCAGTTTTCAATATTTTTGGCCTGTCCCACCGTCCTTATAAGCATCGGGGATGCTGGCATATACGTACAAATTATTTGACATTTCCCAACTCCAGTCGTGCTTCCTAGAAACGTTCATGCGTGGCCAACGGTTGATCCTAACATAATGGTCCCTAATTCTACCATCAGCTTCGAAAATACTTGAAACGGTCAAATACGACGATTCATGTCCCCCCCATACTCCGTCTCCAGGATCTGCAGTTAAGCTTCCGTCTGGGTGGAAATACCGCCGCATTGGTGGGCCCGTCCCTTTCCAGTAAGGATCACGATTTCGCCAATATTCTGGCGCCTCCTTAGAAATTAACAATAAAAAGCAGGAAAAAGAAAGGAATTATCGATAGAATACAACACGGAAATTTAAATCAGCAATGTAGAAAGTACAAAGTTCCGCCACTCTCCAAAAGCCATAGATGAGAATTTCCCAGTTTTCAAAATTTATATCATAATTAGCTTTTAAAAGCAAAAAAGCATTTCATGTTCTAAAAAAATATACAAAAGCAGCTAAATTTTATTGCCAGGTTGTGGTGTCCATGACCAAATTCTGAATTCAATATCCGTCAATTATTTAGAACATAGGAGTACAATTATGAGACGGGGGTTACAATTACAATTTTTTTAAAGATTATATATTCTCTATTCAGTCGTAAAAGACAAAAATAGTCATTGAAATTGCTGGTCTATAAATCTATTTCCAAATTAATTACAAAATATCCACGCTGATCTTTCTTTCTTTTTTCTTTTTTTTCCGCAGAGTTTTCCCATAATGAGAAAAGCTCTTCCAAAAAATGACGTATGCCACTGATTGCAACAAGCACACGGTATTCTTTCTGTTAGTTTGTGATGGAGCAGAAATTAGCGTTATTTTTCTGACCATGAATAGAATTTTTCTTGTATAATTCGACAATATCTTAAGATATAGTAAATGAATAAGAGGACCTAACATAATATTACATGTACCTCGTTAAAATGAAACTCCCAAACATGATCACATAAATCTTCCCTCAAGATCCGTGTCTGCATCGAAAACATCCTTACAGATATTGCAAAAAGCGTGGAACAAATATAAGCGTTTAACCACAAACAACTTCAAGAGTATGATGAAGAATTACTTACCCGTTTACCATCCATTACGGATATGGAGTAAGAGGCTAACTGTGACAATCCCTTGACTTGTGAAGAACGAGGTATATGTGCTTTGTCATGCCATAATTCCTTACACTACAGAGGGACGAAAGATATCCATTTAGACTCTATTACGCTATTTCCTTAGGAAGGAACCCGGCCCTGTGTGATGTTGAGCCCGTTAGCAGGGTTCAGTACTAAAAGGCTACTCACAACGACTAACAAGAGCTTGACATATTTCAAACTGTATTTCAAATTTGTTCCTTTTTCGAAATAGCAGTTTCAAATTCACAAAAGACGCCCCAATTAGCAAGGCTCTGTACCAAAAGGCTACCCGTAATTAACCAGACCGTGATCAAAATGGGTACATCGTTTTCACAAAGAAACTGGACATCTTTTTACAAAAATGAATATGATACTAACCAGAAGACGCTGTTTTCCATCAAATGGAAAAGAAGAAAATGAGGAAAACAAATATGCAGAAAAGAAACTAGATCTCAGACGTAATAGGTGTAATTCATCAGCCAAAACCAAGCCGCAAAGAAAATAAACAACCCGAGAAAGGGATGTATGATACTTACGGCAGTTACACCATAACCTCTTAAGTAAAGTCCTTAGAGTGGGTACAAAACAGATGAAGCAATGTTCCCTACCCATACTCTCTCAGACCTTGGCTTTAAGCACGAACCTTAAACATGAGATACGACAAACAATACCTACGTAAAATGGATCCAGTCATTAAACTTTCGTAAATTAACATGACATTAAGGCTATAAATTGAGCTTAGACATGTGCACTGCTTATTTATAAAGAAGTTTGGCGTAGAAATTTTGGGGAAAATAATCTTAGACATCTCTATCATTTGAACAAACATGATGCAAAAAAAAAAAAAAATTTGCTATAGTCGAACAAAGTATATGATTAAATAATTCAAACCGAAGCTAAATTCTTCTTTCCATTCTTGCTTTATTGTTAATAGTTGTTCTGCATGCATTTTATTATATAGTTCAGAAGTGCATTTTTTCTTTTGGAAATCTAGAAGACCAGAAATAAGTTTCTTTCTTTGAAGATTTGAGCAACAAAACTAGCATTTTCTGATTTCAGAGAAAAAAAAAGGGGGATAAATCAGCAAAAATATTGTAGCTTATTAGGGCCAAAATCACCAGAAAACAGTCACATGCACAACAACTTATTACCATAAAGAACTAAAGAAACATAGTAAGTATAAAACTTACAGCCAAACAAACCTTTAGACAACTAATATAATGGAATATAACAGGCAAATAATCCCTAATTTTTGAACAAATCAATTTAAGCCCAACAACAATTTACTTATAAGGTGGGTAAACTGAAACTTCAAAGTAAGAGTTAGTTAGTACACCGTATTTAGTTTACACTTGTGCTAGTGTTACGTGTTGAATCTTGTTTACTCGAGTCTAGACTAGGATATACATATACTCCTTGATTTCGTTTACTGAACCACGATATCATCCCAATTTAGTATCGTGTCTGCCAGGTTTTTTATACTGAACTTTCATCATTTTTCGATAAAAAACAATATATAGTGAACTAAACGGAGAAATAGTAGTTCAGCGAACAAAATTGAAAATTATGAAACTTGATTATACAAAAGCGACTACGGCGGACTAATTTGAAAAGGAAATCATGCTCTAGTCTACAAAATTGAAGTTTCTTAATACTTGAATGTACTAAAACTTATCAGGACATGCATGAAAATATAGTAACATCAACAAAACAGAAATGTAAAAAGAAAAAAAAAAGTAAAAAAAGATTACCTTAACGGACCAGAGTGTATCGGAAGAAGCGATAGCATGCCAACTACGCGATACGAGTAGCGACCGTGCCAAGCTGCATGCGTCGAGTCGGTGAAAAACCATAGTCATGATATCTGTCCCCAACACCATTAATGGGTCCCACACCATCACCAATCCTTTATTCTTTTTCTTCTTTTTTTCTTCTTCCATTGAAATAAAACTTGAAGAAAGTATAATAGCAGAGACAAGTGTTGTATAGTGTATGTATTATAGAAGGGGACAATTGTAATGTGTCCAACTGGACTACCGAATCGGTAGTTATCTTAGTAAAAAAATTCGCTTTATTTTGTTTTTTGTCCCCACCACTATTTCGATGACTTGGTGCATGGTACATGCAACCAGACATCTGCGTTATATAGTTAAAAACGTAAATAGTGAAACAATATAGCTTGCGTTTTAAATTTTATTTTACTTATAAATATAACAATATAGGATTAGATAGTTAATAAAAAATCAAAATATATAATAAATATGTTTTTAAATAAAGATAAACAAATAATTAGTAAATATTCAGACTTAAATTTATGCCTAATTTATTTTATTTTAATTAAGAACGGAATTGAATAAAAAAATACAAATAATTAAAAAAAATCCTAAAAAATATGTTGCTCTGGGCCGCAAACTTGGATCTCGTGGGAGGCAGTGTAGTGTGATCACAACCATCCGGACTAAACATTTAATTGTAAAAACTATACAACATATATTATTTATTTCAAATAACAATTACATGTTTTTTTTTCCTTTTAAAAAACTCGCTATTTACGCTTTTGATCTAAAACATCGTGTTTTTTGCGCTTTTGGACCTAATAGCGCGTTTTTTGCGCAATTCCACCCAAATAGCGTTTTAGCGTATGCATTTTTTTTTTCGAAAACCGCTATATCACGCTATGTTGCGCATCATAGCGCGCTTTTCAAAACACTGCTATAAAGTAGTACATAATTTGGTAGTTTAAGGTATTTATTTGCTTAATCAAAAAATATTTATAAAAATATTTAAAATGGTAAAATCATCCGTCATATGTACTCCACTATCATTCAGATCATCACACGTTATTGATATACACAATTATTCGAAATTTATAATTAATCATATGCACAAAACATACAAAATTAGTTATGTATACAAACTTCAAAACATACAAAATTAGTTATGTACATATACAAACTTCTTGGTATCGGTGAAAGAACGGCAAAGCTATCTACATTATTATTTTTTAATTTAATGGTAGGAAAAAACCATATTTTTATTTTATTAATATGAATAATAAAAATATGGGGGGAAAACCTCGTAAAAAGATTGGACCAAAACTGCACCTATCTGGGGAAAAAAAAGGTTCAAAACAGTAAATTCAAAATTACAAAGCTATCTACATTAATTGATAATTAAATACACTTTTAATATGTTTGTCAAAACAGTGATCCATTCATTTTAAAAAAACCTCACAAACTTGTAAAAAAATGTTAAACAAATACACACTCCAAATAAACATGCATGTACATTACTTTTTTTCATTTTATTGTATTAAATGGTATCACTACAAAATAATGTTTTATTTAGTGAGAGTCAAAAACTGTCACAAGTCTGTCACTAATCTAAAAAGTTGTCACAAATCTGTCACAAATTGACTAAGCTGTCATAAATCAAATAATGCTTTATTTAGTGAGAGTCAAAAACTGTCACAGGTCTGTCACTAATCTAAAAAGTTGTCACAAATCTGTCACAAATTGACTAAACTGTCATAAATCCGTCATAAAAACCGTCGCTAATACGCTCGTAACAAAAAATACCGTCACTAATATTTGAGTATTTTTTTTGTAGTGTGGAGGGGTGGCCGATTAATTCGGTTTAAGGTATAGTGCATATCTTATCTAGTCATCGGTAGATATTTTTAGTTTTTTGTCAAGATAAAAAATTAGTAAAAAACTGTATTTGATATCTCTAAATATAGGTACACTTTCCAATATTGTGTTTTGTTTGTATATGTAGATAACTTAACAAAAGGGTTTACGTTCGATTAAAATTCAGTAATAAACTTTTTTCATTAAAATAAGTTATAATTTTATTTTTTTAAATTTAGTCGGTGACAAATTATTGCACAGGGTAGTCTTTAGATGACGTGGCAGGCTTCTGAGATGATGACAACTGGAAGTTCAATGTAACGGCTACTTGTAAATATTCCACAAATTAGCCTATTTTCACTTTAAAAAAAAATATATACTCAAATAGCGACGGAATTAGTAACTGTATTTTTTGTTACGAGCTTATTAACGATGATTTTTATGACGGCTTCGTGACAGTTTAGTCAATTTGCGACAGATTTGTGACAGCTTTTTAAATTAGTGAGACTTGTGACATGTTTTGACTTTTACTAAATCAAACCTTATTTTGTAGTGTTTATTGTGCGTACATTTGGTCACGTTTATAAGGACATGTTTTGAATTTTGTTCATATTTATTTATAATTTATTTAATTTATTTTTTTTATTTCTATAGTGTTTGTTTAAAAAATTCTGTAAAATTTGACTTTTCATTTTTTTTTATCTATTAATATTACTAACTTATAAATTGGCAAAAACAAAACAATAAATATCCAAAAAATATAAAAAGAAAAAAAGAAAAAAAAATTAAACAAACTTTTTAAAAATAAAATAAAACGGTGATTTAAAAAAAAATACGAATACATATAACAAAAACGATAACATGACACCTTAGACACCTAACCAAATTTCTTACCATATTTTTCACCCAAGACAAAATACATTAAAAAAAATACTCAAATAGCGATGGGATTAGTGACGGTTTTTGCGACGGCTTTGTGACAGTTTAGTCAATTTGTGACAGATTTGTAACAACTTTTTAAATTAGTGACATGCTTGTGACAGCTTTTGACTCTCACTAAATCAAATATTATTTTGTAGTGATAAAGTTGAAAGTAATATTTCAACTTAATTTTGGGACCAAATAATATTTATTTTATGATACTGCAAAAAAAAAAATGGTTTTATTTAGAAAAAATGTAACCAGAAGAATTGCCATCTATGATCACAAGAAGTCAAATACAGATAAAAGCAACGCTATTTGTTATAAATTGAATTAATAGACGCTACAACTTTTATCATAGTCTGTAAACCCTAGATGTCGGAATACAAAAGCTTACTCAATCAATTAATACACTTCGAAATTTCGAAATAATAGAGTGACTCACTGTTCACTCTTATTTTCAAATACTAAATAAATGCAAATTTCATTTCATTTCATTTCTTCTCATTAATTCCAAGTGTGTTCTTCACACCATCAATAGCACCCTGAGCCATATGCACCACTTGCTCCCCGGTCTGTAAAAATTATAATTTTGATATTAAAAAAAAGTACCATTAGGAAAATTTTAAAATGCTAATTAGTCGATTTAATTTACTCCTTTGCTCAAAATCTATGCTAAGGATTGGCTCGATTTTGCCAGAAGCACCCCATTTTCCAGCTCGTTTTATTCAGGTTCGCTCTTTAACCTTGTCCATGTTTAAAGTACAATTTAATTAATTTGTGTAAGTTTTAATTAAATTAATTAAGCTCAGTTAACGAGAGCAGCCTAACACGAATATATCCGCGACCAACTCGACTGAGTTAATTTGCACCGTAGCTAAATATATACATGTATATATGACATTATTTTTCATGTGTACACATGAAGAAAGAAACTGCTATTTTTTTTTTATCTAAACAGTTTTGACATATTTATTGTTATACTAATTAAAATTTTAATGTAATTACCTGCTGGATGAAACCGGCACTTTCCTCCTTTTTTTGTTGGGCTTGCTGAGGAGAGTCGGACAATTTGTCGCATGCCTTGTTTGCTGTAAATATTGTTCGATTATTCATAATCTCAAGTGAAAAAGCGGCACAAAATTTTTTCGAAAAAAAGAATTAGCAATAGACAACATTTCCAAAAAAAATTATAAGCAACTATAGCCCAATTTACTTAAAAGATGGTGTTGGTTAATCATAAGAGTTGTTGAGAGCTTTGTTAGTTTTTTTCCTTTATTATTTGTAACATGACACACACAAAAAAAACTTTTCAGTGAAAATTTTAATGTCGAGTAATAATTAATAATTAAGCGAAAATCATTTATATATTTACGTCATGAGCAAAATGTCATATGAACAGAATTAACCTCACCAATTAGAATTCAGTTTATTTTCGTTTCCAAACGATGTTAGCTTCAAATTTTACTAAGTAAACCTAGAAAAGGGGACTTTTGGCTTAAATATTGTCCAAAGACTACTAGACCAGCTGATCAAATATCAAATTTCTAATAAAAATTAGAAATAAATTACCTTGGCCTGGCCACGGGTTTCACCTGCATTGAATTGGTTGCTCGACATGGTTATTGTTTTAGATGTTAAATATTCCTTAATCAAAAATTGCTTTGTGAAATTATGTTAATCTTGCTGACAATCAATTAATTTGCGGTATATATAGTGCAAATAGGACTGTAAAATAGGGTACTTGTGGAGACAAGAAGTGGTGTTTTTAGTAGAAGATTAAAGGATGAGAATTTTCCTTTTGACCAGGAAACATCGAAAATTGAGGTTACGAAATATTAGTTACGAGTTTTATGTGTCTCCAATAAATTATTGTACTGCTATAGTGTATATATATATACTTTTTAAAATGTGTAAACACATGTACTTTATCAGTTTTACATGTGAACAAAGTATCGAATCACAACACTTTTCCATCTCCATCTCTATATTTATTGAGCTTATTTCAATATAATGTAGGCCTGTTAACTTTAAAAAAAAAATGAGCTTATACTTTATAGAGGCTCTTATTTTTAAATCCCTTTCTTCTTTCCATTTCTGTTAAGATTAATTTATAGCTTTTCAAAACTAAGAACATATCACTTTTATAACTATATAAAGGTAAGTGGCTGGATCTGAGGGGAAGATCTAAAAGGCCATGACTAAATAACTGTAAAACTAATCATAATTGTTGAAAAATTAGGTTTTGCCTTATGAGTATTACTTATGATGAGGAAAAACAAGACTTTAAGTAAGTTTTCAATGTATTTATACGTGGAAAAGCAATAATACAGCTTGAAAAGAGAAAAAACAAGTTTAATTGCGGAAACACAGATGCAAGTGCATTATCGGCGTATCGGTTGTAGTGTATGCAGAGTTCCAAGTCACAAAGTCGGTCAATTAAGGTCGTTTACATTAGAGTGATAGAAATTTGAACTTACTTCGATCATGATTGTTTTTGGTGCCTTTTGAGGGTGAAAATGAAATGATTCTAGATATGCAGTTTTATTATCACGTCATTGTAACTTAATTATTGTCATAAGATACTGGTAAGTGGTAACTGGTAATCTGCTAGTGTATTTTTTTTTTTTTTAAAGTTGATCTAAAAATTAAATTAAAAGATCGAATATCTGAAGTTCTACACTAGGCCAATTTAAAGTTATGCCTCAGACGTATCCGATATATTATCATGAGCTTTAGACATTAACTTGGTCATTTTTCATTACGAATTCCAATTGAAAGGCGAATGAACCCCATTCGAAAAGCCGTTATTATTTATTAACATTCCCAGGAGAATTTCCCTCTAGTACGTATGAAAGTCACAAACAACGAACAAGTAGTAATATTGGGTTAGGTCATTTAATTTCTTATTATAGTCCTATTCATTGTGAATGTACATACGATTAAACAAAATGTGGAAATAATCTAGAAATCACTGAGAACCAAAATGTTGATCGTATTATTGAGAACCAAAAAAATGCGTCTTCAAATAAACGCACTTACAAAAATTTATCCGAAAGAAGGAGATCCTCTATCAATTAGCTAGAATCATAAAGCCGACGACCCTCTCTAAAGCATTTAGGACGGTCAATTAACTAGCTAGCTAGCAACAAAATCAAAATGACTAATACTAAGCTGCTAACTAGCTACTCGGTACTTCGACAAAATCTGGCTAGCTGAACCCTAACTGGAAGCTAAAAGAAATGAAAATTTTCTAAATAAGCTACTTCGACAAAACCTAAACTCTTGTCACAGCGACTCCAGCTGTCCCAGGAACACCAACTGGATAATCAGAATCTCGATATCCGGGTCCAAGGCGGTTGGTAAATATACCGGCGTGGAGAGACAACAAGCTGAGTAGCTCAGTAAATGTCAATATTATTGCAAACGCTTCGACCACTTTAAGCCTCCACCCTCTGTACCCTCCCACTGATATCTCCTTGCATGCCAACCTATATTGAAATTTCAAAACATATTAAATATATTTGGATACAAAACTTAACATTACGCTTAAATTTAAATGGTGGGGGGGTTTTGTGTTCTAGGGGCAAAAAAAAAAAAACATAATTTGCAATATTCAATCAAAATACATACTAAAAATAAAAATAAAAAAACTCCAAATTTTAAATCAACATGCCACTTTTGTTACTGAAACTTATATAATCTGAAGTAACTTAACACGTATACAATGTTACTATACATATTACACTGAAACTGTAACTTTAAACATCAAACTAGTTTATTAAAGACCAAACTCATACCCAAATGCTAGAACCGTGACAGCCCATGCAACCAAAGAAGAAGCGCTAGCGGCAGGCAAACTGTCATTTCTCCAAAACCTAATGTGATTTCCACCCGCAAACTTAGACGCTATCCCGAGCACCGCCGCTAGCATCGCAAATGTTATAAAGAAGGGTGTTGCTCCGTTCCCGCCAAAGCCTATATATATACAAAATAGCAAATTTTTATTAATAAAAAAATTATCATTACATGTAAAATCCTTAATTAAATTTACTAGCTTATTTAATTTAAGTCTCATTACTACAACACATACACTTTTTTATTCACTTTGTTCTTATTATGTTGCTATATTGGATTTCGCTAAATTAACCAATAGTTTGTTTCTATTAATTTTGCTAATATATTTAAATGCGATCATATTTATTTTCCTCATATTAACAGATAAAAATATGGGTTTCCCCACCATGAAAAAGTGTGATCCTATATATTATGACATTTTTTTGACCGAAACTTAGAAGCTGATATGGGAATAAACTGTACCCTAGACATTCAAAAGATTATTGTGCTTACTTATGCGATCACTAATTGTATGATTCTACCACAATTATATACTCCTATAAAACATACAGGGATCAAATTATCTAGAAAATAACAGCACCATAATCTTCAAATTTAGAGACACATTTATAATATCACCCAATATATATGGCTAGCTAGCAATATTTCTTCTTATTATAAATTATAAATTTATAATATAACAAGCTCGAAATAGAGAAAATCTACTTACTAGGATGATTAGATGTGCCATCGATGTACCTATTTAAACACCAACTGGTAAAACCCAACAAAATAAAATATAACACCAAATTCAGTAACAGCACTGGACCAGCAATATTCCTTTCCATAGCCATTTTACCTTCTTCGACCCTCTCTCTATTTATTTCTAAATATATACTATATATATACGACCCTAAATTTGTATTTTGTTAATGACCTACAAAAGAACTATCTTCATTTTAATTAGATCTCTTTATATGATTTGTGCTGGTCTTGTGAGCTAGGTGACAAAATATATAATACGAAATGAAGTTGAAATAATATGGTTTACCAAAAAAAATGAGGTAAGGGCTGTGCATGAGTGACACGTGTCATAGTTGTTTGCCATATAATAAAACTTTTGACTACAAAATTAAGAGGAAGGAACACTTTTCACTCTTTTTCTATGAATTTATAACGATTCTATTTTTTGGGAAAGGTGAGAGGTTAGGTTAAAAGACTTGGGATTCCATTCATTTTATTTTTTTAGTACTTCCTCAATAAAATAAAAAAATAAAATAAAAATGGTCTTGTTTGATTTTTTTTTTTCAAATTATGGTGTCGTTTTTAATTATGAAATGATTTTTATGGTTAAATTTTCAAATGTACCTCTTTTAAATAAGCATTAATAACAACTAATATTAAGTATTAATATTGTGAAATGGTAACTTACTAAAATTATAACCATATTAATTATTCTAACTAAATTTTCTTAATATTGATAAAAATCCAAACAAGACCATATTTTTGGGATGGATGGAGTATAAAATTATATAGAAGTACATTGTTGTAAAATTTTAAAAATTAATCATATAGTTTAAAAGTTAAATTACGTTTTTAAAATTTGAAAATGTTGACAATTTTGATACAAATTATTAACGGTCAAATTTACACGGGATTTCATAGGAAACTATTATTTTGATACGGATGGTGTGATGCCACGTTTTTATTGGAAACGGTTTATCAGAAAATTGCCCTTTTGGTAGTATACACAAAATCAATTAAACGATCTACACACGCAGAAAATCGGTTATGTATTAGCTAGATGAGGTGACAAATTGATGATTTCATATTATAAACGCATGTTTCCTATCTTTTTTAATTGAAATTTGTGATCAGCTGTGCCACATAAAAATTAATATTGGCTATATTTTTAAAAACTTGATTACCTTTTCTTTTTTACTAATATTAATCGCTTCATCTTTGTGGTGTCACGTTTATCTGGAGTTATAAGGAGTCTTGGAGTTGCACTACAAAAAAAAAAAAACATTAGCGACAGTCTTTCCCGTCGCAAAAAGCTATTTTACCATCGCTAAAACCAACTTGTGACAGCTCTGCTACATGGTTTTTCCCGTCGTTTTGAGCTTCGTCACAAAATGTTTTGACAGCTAAATGTCGTCACAAATCTTTTCTACGACGGCTTTTTGACATACTAGAGACGAATGAAAAGTTTATGTTGATGAGATTTGCGACGGCATTTGCGGCGATATTTTCGTCACTATAGCCGTCGTTTATAATTTTTTATTAATATTTTAATCAATATTAAATCTTTAAATCCTCATCTCTTTAGTGCGTGATGTGTATTATATAATTGCTAGTAAACTAAACTTTTAAAAACTAAATTTAATGACTAAATATAAATAAATGAACACTAATATATAAAATCAAATATCTCGAATTGCGTAAATCATTTAAAATGACATCATAAGAGAACATTACTACGCGCTACAACAAATAAAATATTAAAAAATAACATACCAGTAGTCTTGAATCATAAAAAGAACATTACTATCCACTACGACAAGTAAAATCGCATATTATTAATTTAGAACATTTTCCGTTAAAAGATTGGTGATGAATTGTTGATCGTTAACGCCAACGTTAGGCTCCGTGGCTGTTGTGACATCATCAATCCTATTATCATTGTCTTTTGCCATGTTCATCCCATCACTCACTCACTCTTTTTTCATAACTCTCGGTCCAATTGTCATCGCTAATATCAGTAGTGCCTTTAAAAATGTGTATCTCGTCGTTTGCAGCCATGTCTAGTACCACTTCACGAATTATCTCTTTCATTGCTTGAGAAGAGAACACTGCGGTGAGAACTCTTTGTAACATACAATCCTCGAATGTTTGTTACCCAGATGAAATCCGTTTGGCTGATGCAAAACCATGAACACCTCCGATTGGAGTGATTGAGGTCTCGGTTAGAGCTCATGTCCACCTCCCTTTTTTTGGCGGCCCGATAACTTTAAAAAATAACTCGTTGTCGTTCTTAGGCAAATGATTTGAGCCAGGTGGCATCTGTGATGCGAGTGCTTCTTCTTCTGCTTTTCTTTTGTTGAATTTGGTCTAAAATTAAGAAATAAACAAACAAAAAAAAGCTAAATAAATGTACATGTTTAATTCGAAAATTGAAGTAATTTGAAAATGTTGGTTGGCAGGTACGTGTAAAAAGATATATTAATAAAGTAATAATTACAATAATAATGTCAAAACCGATTAATAGTTATTGTTATGCGTTAACAGGACTACTATGGTTGGCATAATCTAACAGTTACTCTCGCAAATGATTAGTTTCTTAGGAACACAATTAAATTTTGGTAGAACCTAATCTAAGGTTGAGAGAGTTATGTTGTGTGTCCATTGTTGAAAAGAGCAATAGCCCAAAGAAATATAATCTTATGTCTAATCTAATTAGGTAGTTTCAAAATGCTAAGAAAGTATGAGAACAACAATCTAGTAATTTGATTAGAAGAAAAAAAATGTGGTGGTGTTATAGGATGACAGTCTCTCTCTTAAATTCAAGAACAACACACTAATTTTAAAGTAAGTTACTTACAATTACGCGACTGACTCTCGAATTGTAATGGTGGTCCTCATTATTCTTCGGCTTATGCAAATCGCTGTACAATTCAATGTGCTTAAGAGGTTCACCTGCGGCCAATATTGCCTTATCCCTTGCATGATCTCTGTGGGGTTTACGGCCGCCGGTGTGTCCCGCCGGTGCCTTTGCTTCCAAATCCTCCGACCCATACCTACGGTTCTTTTTGTTCCGTAACGAGATAGCCTGATGCTCAGGACTTAGCCAATGATTAATGAAGGAGTTCCAAATATCCGTGGTGAAACAGATTGGCACATCCGCCTCCTTCATCCATACATCTGTTTTCAATCTGCATACCCAATCAGCACCGTTTTCTCAAAATTTTCTACTCACTAGCATAGATATTCATGCTTCCAACCGTCTGAATTAAGGTGAAGAAAGCTATAAGACAGTGTAGAATTTTTTAGAAAATATTTAGTTTTTAATTTATTTGTCTGCATAACTAATCAATCAATTGAAGCTTAAAGAATACAATTTGGATTCTTAGCTTTGTACATCCCATCTGTAATTGGTTTTCATTAAATTGTCCAAATATATGCTACAAATCAAAACATAATTTTAATATCTCTCCAAATGCATTAAACCTTAAAATGCAATCATTAGTTATCTTATCTTATTTCCTTTGAATAAGAAAATCCATTATTTACTTCCACCACTATTCATATGCTTCTTTTAAATATATTAAGCTATGTTTAATAGTAATAATAAAATTAACAATTTATGTTATAAAATACTATAGTATACATCTGTGTAACTAAAAATAATAGTTGATGTTAACAATTTAAGTTTAACAAAGTTAATTAAAATTAGTTAACACTTAAAAATAGTATCTGAGTTAATATATACACATCTAAATCCATCTAACACAACCAAAATCGGTCGATATTTACAACATATAACAATATATAATATCTTATTTTAACAATATGATCAAATTTAAGCTAATACTGATGTCTAATTTCAACATTACCTAATTGTGACAAATCAGTTTGAGGAAGAAACTAGTGACAGTTTTCAAAACTCAAACTACTATCGAAACTTCTAAAGAATAAACTATTAAAGTTCATCATTATGAATAGAGGCGAAACTATACAAGGACTAAACAGGCGACAACCCCATTATGGGCCCGTTTGGCAACAAATTTTTTTAGTGGATTTTTGGATTTCAGATTTTAAAAATCTGTGGATGTTTGGAAAGTCTGATTATTCAACTTCTACAAATATGATTTTTAGGCTGAAAAAGCTAAATAAATCTAGATTTTTAAAATCTAGTTTTTCAGTGCATTTTCAAAATAGACTTTTAAAATATGATTTTGAACCAAAAAATCTGCTACCAAACATAGCATATGAATAAGTCAAGTTTTCAATGTGTTAAGTTAAAACATAGATTCTTGCTATTATACCATCCTAACAATATTTTTTTCCTTGAAATACATTATTGTGTTGTTGAGTATTGCAAAATAACTTATAAACAAAAGATTATTGAACTTTTTGAATAATCCTTTATATCTTAAAATAGAGTAACTACAGGAGAACTAAATATGCGACTTGCCCACACTATCGATCAAAATTACAACAATTTAATTTTACTATCAAAATAAGTTAAGTATTAAATTAGAATAAACACAATTTCGAGAATGAAGTAGCTGAAGTTTATTCCAACTGTTCAGCAGCTGTAGATAATCTATATTCAAAACCTACCATACATTTTTATTAAAGGATTGAAATATAATGAATTATTTTGATCCAACATTGAGGATTGAAGATTAAATAAATGGAGCGTGTGGATGATTAACAGGTTAGAAAAAAAGCCTTACTTCCTACAATTTCACAAATTAATGCAGTAAATTAACTAAATAATATTGGAATATTTATTTAAGGTAATATGTGAGATTCCATACCTTATCACAGATCAAGGGAATTGCAGACGACTTATGGATGATATAGACGAAAATAAATTATAAGGAAAGGATTGAGTAAATTAATTATAATTAAGGGAGGAAATTAAGGAATCGGTAATTAAGTGATTATTATTTTGGGTATATATCTCAAACCATAACTATAGCAACAAAATCTCAAATTAATGGTTACTGACAGCAATTAAAGCTGGACACAATTACTGTAGCAAATATGTCGCAATCCCTTCACAAATTTGAAATTGATTTTTCCCATCACAAATCTCTCAATAGACCATCACAAATTACTGAGGGCTATAAAGCCGTAAGAAAATCCTGTCGCAATTGCTTTATTATTTTGTAGTGTTATTTGGAAAAAAAAAAGTGTTTTTGTTATGCGTAAAATTAAGGATGGGTAAAAAAATTTCAAACTCAACCCGTAATCCAATCCTTATGGATTGTGCTGGGTTGATTGTCTAAAAAAAAATCAATCCGCTCCGTCTCAATTCGGGATATATTTTTGCGGGTTGGGTTAGGGTTGATGTTTCCAAACTGTGGTTTAATCCGTTTCAACCCGTAATATATATATAATGGGAAATGTTATATGAACATCATGAAAAACACCCAACTGGACACTTTTTTTCAAAAACGCTCCAAATCAAGATTTGGCTAAGGCAAATCTCCACGGTTTCATGACGGGAACACAAATATGCGTCTTGTTTTTTTTTCCGAGATGTATAATGACATGTTTTGAATTTTTAAATTTTACCATAATTTCGAAAACATGTCATTATACATCTCGGAAAAAAAAACAAGACACATATTTGTGTTCCCGTCGTGAAACCGGAGAGATTTGCATTAATCAAATCTTGATTTGGAGCGTTTTTGAAAAAAAAAGTGTCCACTTGGGTGTTTTTCACGATGTCCATATATCCTCCCCCATATATAATTATATATTTATATATACATATTGTGTGTATTTCAAGATATCAACATTACATTCTTGTTATATTTTAGTTTTTTTATTTGTTCGTGAATGTTCTAAACATATTTTGATTGATTTTAATTTATATTTCTTTTTGAAAAAATCAATTTATTTTAAATTTTAGATTAATTATGAAAAAGAGTATCCAAGACAATAATTATTTTTTATAAAGAGTATCCAAGACAATAATTATTTTTTATGTTGCCAATTGTGGTATCCAATTACTAATTATATAATTATAGTGAACCGCACTTTTGCCTCTTTTTTTTGCCATTAATTTCAATATATAATTTGTGGATATGGATAAATTTGCACTAAATTCTAACCTTTTCAATGCAAGGCTGCTCTAGGAATTTTGTTTTAAATTTTAAAATTATTAACGAAAAGGAAGTTACCGAATCATATTCATGAATCAGCATGTCAAATATACATAACAAGTTCATGGCCAAATTATAGACAATTTGGTTCTTGAAATCTTTATGATAATCAATAATAATTTACTTTCCCATTAAAAATTATGGAAATTCTTTCTCAAATCAACATTTACTATATAAACACTTCTTATTACAATAAGTCTATACGTGAAAAACAAAAAATGGCTACCTACATTAAAAACACTTATCTCTCCTTTCTCCTCCTTTTTCTCCCACTCCTCCTCTTCATCCAAGTAGCTCGTGGCGAAACCGTCATTGTCGATTTCCACAGCACTTTCGATGGAAATTCTTCACCGTTACAATTTAGCTGTAGACAAGATGGTCGTTTAGTTACAACACAACCATTAACGCCGAATGGACACTATACTTTATATGCCCTTACAAGTGCGAAGTTATACACATGTGGTGCGACTTGGGCCAATTATATTGCAACTTTTAACGGGTATTCAATAACGAGAGATGGCGGAAACTTGAGGCTGTATTGGAAGGTGGATACTAGTGGGTGGTATTTATCGTATGACAACTCTAATTTTGTGAAACAAGCTGGTTGGGGGAATCCTTAATTGCAATTTTGGCGAACTTAATTACTTGTTTTTTTTTCCCAGTGGTTTTGACCTTTGATAATTGTAATGATGACATCCATGGAAACATATTGAATAGTAAAAATATGATTATCATATAAAGCATTATTTTATTAAATAGGATTTTTGCGATTAAGATTTAATAAGAGTAATCATTTATGAGTGTTTCTTTACAAAAAGAAATTATTTTTAATCTAAATTAAGCACTACTCTTTCCATATAAGGTGAGATGAACTCTTGACGAAATTTCTATCATGAGACAAATCAATAGAAAAAAATGTTGTCCTTGCTCGGACAATGCATGTTATCATTTGCTAGCTAGCATTCAAATTTTGCATCTAAACTTCGAGATGAAACAAGATTAATGACCTGTAGAATTGTATCCAACTACACTGTTACAATAATTCAGTGTCAAGGTAAAGATCAGTCATTGAAGAAACATTTGAAAACCGATGTAGTTGGAAAAAAATAAAAACATGAGAAACAGCGGTAATAAACCCCCAACTATCCAAGAATGCCTGTAGAAGTCAGCTGAAAGACGGGAAGGAACAGAATTGTAAGTATTCATAACAAACGGAAACAAGTATTACAACTAAGTAATAACATTATTCTCTTTATTTAGTGTCTAAATTTTTATGTATCTAAAAACTCTGAAAGCGAAATTTAGACTTCCAAAACTTTTACTATGTGCTTCAAAAGAGGCTAATGATCAAATACCAAAGGAAATCACAAAGAAACTAACAGGCTAATTTTGCTGAATTTTCTTATACAAAATTATACTTCAGGAAACACGTTTAGCAGTAAATTAACTATAACTAGTTTTGCGCCTTTATTTGCAAATAGGGTGTGGACGTCCCAAGTGGAGTGATTTTGGCTAAACCAAAGCCCGTTTAAGATTAATTCAGACATCAGATCCTACCCGAGTATATAGTTATTAATTCTGAACCCAAACCAACAGTCATAATCAGTTGTGGTTTATAACGGGTTTTTCGGACATAAGGTCCTGAACCGGCCAGTTTTTTATTTCCAAACCCAACCTAATGGTCAGAATCAATTGAGGGTCGTTTCAGGTTTTCCGATCTACTCCATTTAAGACTGCTAACAATTTCAAATCTAAATTGAAAAGAAACAATTTCATACTAATCCTTCCAAATACATAGTTGATAGTTGTGATGGTTTTTTAGTTTCAGAATAAAATTATAACAAAAAACCCAACATTTGTCACTAAAATATACTTTATTTCAGAATAAGATGATACTACAATTCCAAACATCACTCAGATGTGCAAGCAGATTAACAGATGTTTATAGCCAAACATACTATTTTCCAGTATATATACTCCAGACTTTATATATAAGTTCTAACTAAAAAATTTACTAAGTTTTTTACAAATCATACCTGGCTATATCGGGATCAATGGATTACATGGTCTATACTAACTTCAATTTACAAACATTGTGAACATTACAAGCATCGAAAATATTAAAACAGGCCTAAAGCAATATACGAGAAAGAAAATTACTTACCCCTATATTCATTATACGCGTTCTGGTCTTGAAAGCAAATTCTGATAAACAAGGTAGTCAAGTAAAAAAGGATATATATAAACAAGTCTATGAAAAGATTCATAAACAAAAGCTAATAGCATACTTCCTCTTTTCTGTTGTTTTTTGTTTTTCCATGTATTTTAAAAAAATAACAAAAATAACTTGGAAATTCCAGTTTCAAACCTTCTAGTACAAAAATCACTCAGTTTAGCCGTTTGCTTAACAAAAATTGCATGATTTTGATAGTTTAAGGTACCAAATCATCACAAACCTCCATTTTTCTTTTCTAAATTGAAAAGGATTTATTGTATAAGGTATTAAACTGTTTAAATCCCAACTTTTGTTTATTGAAACATTTTTTCTTGAGACAGAATTAGCTTAAAAGGTGAGAAGAAACATAACAAAAAATAAATCTTCTAAATACTTACTCGATGGAACCAGAAAATTTTCATAGAAGGGGATGGAACACTAATTTTTGAACAATTTAATCAAAATACATGTTAATAATCATAGTTAGACAAAATCATTGTTTAATAAAAACAGGACGCTGTGTCCCCGACCATGTCTCCACCAGTCCATACTAGGGCTGGGTTAGGGTCGGGACCCGATCCGTAAACGCTCAATTCGTATCCCGACCTGATTATTTTTGAAAGTGAAAAAAAAATCCCGATCCTGACCCGACAAAAGTCGAGACCCGACTTTTTCGGGACCCCGTAGGGTCGGTATAGGTTTATCTCGAATCTTCCGACATATTTTTTTATTTTACAACGACGTCATTTTTTGTTAACAATTTTCATTTGAAAAGTCTAAATATTTTATTAATACGAAAAATAATCCTAATTTAAAAATAACATTCATAATAAATGAAAACAAAAATTAACATGTAGCAGAAAAAATAGTATGAAATTACAAATAATGGAGTATATAAAAAAAATTGATACGTTTTTTATCAGATTCTTTTATTATTTAGTTTTATTCACACAAGCAACAATTATCATACTAAATGAGATACATTATAAATATAATTTTTATAATCGGAAAATAATAATCATTTATCTTTCTTGAAAATAACAATATAATTTTTTAATTTAAGTAATATTTTTATTTTAATAGTTTCACATATTCAAAACTACAAATATATATTATACTTATATAATTATAACTAATATATTAAACAAAAAATATTTTAGCTCATATGGTAGAGTGTTTACATTGTATGCTAGAGGTACGTTCAATTCTCATATTTTGCATTTGATATAAATTAATTTATATTTTTATATAAAACATAAATTAATTTAAAAATCGGGTCGGGTCGGGTCGGGACACCCGACGAAATCAAAATTGTCACCCGATACCGATACTGATACCGAAGTTTGTCGGGTCGAGACAAAACCCGATATTTTCGGGTGCGGGTCGGGTCGGGATTTCAGTATTTTTTCCCAGCCCTACTCCATACTATTATTTATGTGAAGAGTACCTATAAATACTTGAAACAATTATTTACAAAAAACAAATAAATATAAATAAGTAACTACCCATGCACTTTTTCAAATTCAAAATTGTAACTGCCGTGAAATAGTCTCTTACATTACCTCATATTGAAACTGTCTCAAATTACTCCTTCAACATGTATTTAATTTTTTTCTTTATAAACATTTTTTTTTTAGATTTGTTGGTAAATATTTGTATTGTTTAGTTCAAGTGTTACATCAGGGTTACTCGATCACACAAGCATCGTGTGGGCGTAGTTCGCTAGTTAATAGTTTATGTGTAGAGCCCCTATGAGGCATGTCAAGTTTTTTTTTTCAAAAAACCCTTCAATTACCATAAATTACAAAAACCCACAAATTTAAACTATATTTCTAACATGGTACGTAATATCACGATAAACTCTCCGGTAAGATCCTTTTATTTTTTTTTCCCAAAGTCAATTAATTCCGTTTTGATAGAATACTATATATGTATTTTTTTTCTTATTATCAAAAATTTAGTGTAATTTGAGTTTTCTTGGTAGAACAAAATTTTATTGTGCAACATATTCTCAATAACCCACATGTTGCATTACACATCGTGTGGGCTTGGTCGCTAATATATTTTATGTAAAGCTAACGGGATGACTTTATAGGAGGACATTAATTTGGTCGTTTCTAATGTAATGTTTTGATCATCTTATCAATTTTTTTTAAATCAACATTTTATTTTATTTGTAAAGTTTTTGTAAAAAGAATTGCTAAATTTGAATTTTTATATTTTTTTGATTATTTATTAATATTACTATCTTATAAATTGCTAAAACAAACAATAAAAATAATAAATACCCAAAAAATATCAAAAAGTCAAATTTTACCGATTTTTTTTAACAAAATAAAACATTGATTTAAAAAAATTGAATTTTTTTACAAATACATATGAAAAAATCGATAACATGACTTAGAAACATGAGCAAATGTGCACAATGACTTTATAAAACAAAAACTTGAAGGATCTTATATGATGAAAATAAATCACTTCTTAAGTCTTGAAACAACTATTTATAAGAAAACCTTGTTAATTAAACAAATTACAGTTTAGTATATATCCTGATTCAACTCTCCATTTAAAAAAAAAAAAAACATTACAAGAAAAAAAATCATTTAATATCATAAAACTTTTTGAGTTATGTTGCTAAATTGGTTGTGCCTAAATTTTAACAACAGTTTAGCAACAAATCGCAACATAATTTGTTGCTAAACTGTCGCTAAAATTTAGCAACAACCACTTTAACAACATAACCGAAAAAAAATTATGATACTAAATAAGCTTTTTCTTACGGTGAAAATTGTATAATATTTTGAAATAAGAACCGTCCATTTTAAAAACCATTCTTTCTTAGTTTTCTTGCAGAACGAATTTCCAATTACCTTTTCTCAAATTATTCTTACAGAGCAGGTATTATATTTATTTCTTTAATAGTTACAAATATTTTTTTTGATTCACACCAATCGGAAGGGCACGGCTACTATATATACTGGCAGAATACGTAGAAGTAAAATCTTAAAAAAATAACTTATCAACAAATCAAATCTTCAAGAATCAAATCTTAAAATAATTGTGGGTAGTTGAGGGAACTCTTCATAGATTCAGTACACGAGAGAGAACATATCAGAGAAGTTAAAGGTGAAATGAATGAGTCGGTTTTAATTTTTAGTAGACTAGCGAAAGTTGTCCATGCAATGCGAGTACGAATAGTTCGTGGAAAATACGTAATTGTCGATTTTCACATCAACTTTGATGAAAATTGTTCGTCGTTACAATTTAGCTGTACACAAGATGGTCATTTTGTTACAGTACAACCGCTGACGCCCATTAATAGACACTATTTTGTATGCCCTTACAAGTGAGAATTTATACATATGTGGTGCCACATGAGACAAATATGCTGCAACTTTTGACGAGTATTAGATAACGAGGGATGGCGTAAACTTGAGGCTGTATTGGAAGGTGGATAAATCGTAATTGTCGATTTTCACAGCACCTTCTGTTGAGTTGTAGAGCCAAATGAGATTTGACCATGTTTTCTAATTATCCCATATCGCCTGTAATTGTAATATGACCCACTTTGGTTTCTATTTATATGCACCAATATCTTGTATTTTAATTACACCTTTACACATCACTGTGAGAATATTATATAGAGAGAGTTCTATTTGCGAGAGAACCATAGCTTGTAACTAGGCTAGATTACGATTGTAATCCTCTTAATAATATTAAGTGCCACGTGTAGCGGCCCGGAGACGTAGCCAATTTGGGTGAACTCCGTTATCAAAGAGTGTGTGCTCGGTTTAAGTTTCTGTCTTTCTCATTGTTCGCCTGTTCGACCCCAACAAGTGGTATCAGAGCTCGGAACATCGATGGCGAAAGAAGACAGAACCGCACACGGGATCGAGAAGTTCGACGGGAAGGACTTCGCATTCTGGAGAATGCAAATAGAGGACTACCTCTACGGGAGGAAGATGCATCAGCCACTTCTCCTTGAGGAAAGGCCGACCACGACCACCGAGGAGACGTGAAAACTCTTAGACCGACAAGTGTTGGGAGTGATCCACCTAACACTATCTAGGAGTGTAGCACATAACGTCGCAAGAGAGACGACGACGATGGGGATGATGAAGATCCTCACCGACATGTATGAGAAACCATCCGCGAACAACAAGGTACATCTCATGCGTAAGTTGTTCAACCTACGCATGGCTGAGGGGACACCTGTCGCGAGTCACGTGAACAAGTTCATCGACACCGTAAATCAGTTGGATGCAGTGGAGATAACTTTTGAAGATGAAGTGAGAGCCCTTATACTGCTAGCATCTTTACCGAACAGTTGGGAATTCATGCGAGCTGCTGTTAGCAACTCAATTGGAAAAGAGAAACTGATTTACAACGGCATCCGAGATCAAATACTCGCTGAGGAACTCAGGAGATTAGACATGGGTGAATGCTCAAATGATGGAGCAGCCTTGAACGTGGGTTCAAGAGACCGGGGTAAGGCCAGGGTATGGGACGTTAGAGGACGACCACAATCCCGAGGTAGAAGAGGGCAAAGCCGATGAGGCAGAGATAGTGATCAAAGTAAGAAGAATCTTCGATGCTATAACTGCCAGTGTATTGGACACTTCAGTCATGAGTGCAAGCAGCCGAAGAAGGGTACCGGCCGTGATCACGTGGCTAATGTTGCGAGCGACGAGGATTCGGGAGACTGTTTAATGCTTGCCGAACAGAGAGATATAGATTCATGGATTCTAGACTCTGGGGCATCATTTCACACAATCCCTCAGAAGAATTTATTCGAAAATTACCATGCGGGTAATTTCGGTAAAGCGTATCTAGCCGACGGAAAAGCGTTGGATGTTGTTGGAATGGGCGATGTGAAGATTCGCATTCCAAATGGATCGGTATGGAAGCTGACGAAAGTGAGGCATGTTCCGAGGTTGACCAAGAATCTGATCTCAGTAGGTCAACTCGATGCCGAAAGGCACTCCATTTCGTTCAGCTGTGGAGCTTGGAAAGTTTCACGAGGAGCTATGGTGATAGCCCGAGGGAGTAAGGTCGGTACGCTGTACATGACCGATGAGGAGCGTATAATTGCGGCAGCTGTGTCGCAAAACTGCTCGGAACTGTGGCATCGACGGTTGGGTCACATGAGTGAGAAGGGGATGAAGGTGTTAGCGAAGGACAGCAAACTTCCAGGCTTGAAGTCTGTCAACCTCGACATGTGCGAAGGTTGCATCTTCGGGAAGCAGAAGAAAGTGAGCTTCCGGAAAGGTGGAAAAGCTCCTAAGGAGGAGAAGCTAGCACTGGTCCACTTAGACGTATGGGGACCATCTCCAGTAACCTCACTGGGAGGATCTCAGTACTATGTGACCTTCATCGATGATTCGACGAGGAAAACATGGGTCTATTTCTTGAAACACAAGTCTGAGGTGTTTAAGAAATTTCAAGAATGGAAGGCCATGGTCGAACTAGAGACCGGGAATAAACTCAAGTGTTTGAGGTCCGATAACGGCGGAGAGTACATTGATGTGAAGTTTGTAGAGTTCTGTGCTCAGAGAGGCATTCGAATGGAGAAGACCATCCGAAGAACGCCACAGCAGAATGGCGTGGCCGAGCGAATGAACCGAACAATCAATGAGCGTGCTAGGAGTATGAGACTGCAAAGTGGGTTGCCCAAAGCGTTGTGGGCACATGCAGTAAGCACAGCGGTTTACCTCATTAATCGCGGACCCTCAGTGCCAATGGAAAAGAGAATTCCCGAGGAAGTATGGATAGGAAAGCCTATCTCGTATGAACACTTGCGAGTGTTCGGTTGTCTGTCATATATCCATGTCGACATAAATGAACGTACCAAGCTTGACTCGAAATCCAAAGTGTGTTACTTTGTGGGGTACGGTGGAGCTGAGTTTGGATATCGCTTTTGGGATGGTCAAGTTAAGAGGATCATTCGCAGTAAGGATGTCATCGTCAACGAAAGCATTTTGTACAAAGATCGACAAAATGTGGAAGAACAAGCGCTCCCGTCCGAGGAAAGTGGTATGGTCGACATGAATGCGTTTCCAAGATTGGACTTCAAAAATGACACTGAAGATGAGCCAGTGGTGCTCGATAACCGACCAGCAGATGCTGAAGAGGAAGAGGAGCTGCCCCAAACTCCCCAACCTGAATTGGGCCGAGGTCATCGAGAGAGGAGACCTCCTGCCCGATACTCTCCTTCCCTGCATTACATACTGCTCAGTGATGCAGGAGAGCCCGAAAGTAGAGATGAAGCTCTGGAGCTGAAAGACTCAAGCAAGTGGGAGCTCGCGATGAAGGATGAGATGAAGTCACTTGAGAAGAATGTGACTTGGCAGTTAGCCGAACTGCCCAAGTGGAAAAGGGCACTGAGCAACAAATGGGTGTTCCGACTGAAGGAGGAACAAGACGGCTCGAAACGGTATAAGGCACGATTAGTAGTCAAAGGGTTCCAGCAAAAGGCAGGAATTGACTACACCGAGATCTTTTCACTAGTCGTAAAGTTGACGACTATTCGGCTATTGTTGAGCATTGTTGTAAATGCGAATCTTCATCTTGAGCAGTTAGATGTGAAAACTGCATTTCTCCATGGAGATCTAGAAGAAGAAATTTACATGCTCCAACCTGAAGGGTTTGCCGAAAAGGGAAAAGAGAAACTGGTCTGCAAACTGAGAAAGAGCTTGTACGGACTAAAACAAGCACCACGGCAGTGGTATAAGAAGTTTGACAGTTTCATGGCGGATACCGGGTTCGAAAGAAGTGATAGTGATCACTGCTGTTTCGTGAAGAGATTTGAGAACTCTTCGTATGTCATACTACTGTTGTACGTAGATGACATGTTGCTCGCCGGGTCGAGCCTTGTTGAGATTAACAAGGTGAAGCAACAGTTGGCGAAACAGTTCGAGATGAAAGATTTGGGTGCTGCAAATCAGATCCTCGGTATGAGGATTTCTCGAGGAAGGGATGGGTCCCTGTATCTGTCGCAAGCCGAGTATGTGAAGAAAGTGTTGGCACGATTTAGCATGAGTGATGCCAAAGCTGTAGGCTCACCGCTAGCCGCACACTTTAGCTTGTCGAAGATACAATCACCATCAGACGAGGAAGGAAAGGATCGTATGTCGAACATACCCTACGCTTCAGCAATTGGTAGCTTGATGTACGCTATGGTGTGTACAAGACCGGACATTGCCCATGCAGTGGGAGTTGTCAGTCGTTACATGAGTAACCCAGGAAAGCACCATTGGGAAGCTGTGAAATGGATATTGAGATATCTCTCGGGTACCGTGAGTTCGGCATTATGTTTCCGAAAGACCTCGGAAGGCCTGCACAGCTATGTGGATGCTGACATGGCCGGTGATCTGGACAGCCGAAAGAGCACAACGGGATGTGTTTGTACCTACGGTGGTACTGCTGTGAGTTGGACATCTAAGTTGCAAAAGATTGTTGCACTGTCAACCACAGAGGCTGAGTACGTCGCGATGACGGAAGCAAGCAAATAGATGATTTGGTTGCAAGGTTTCTTAGAGGAGCTCGGTCAGAGGACCGACAAGGGAGTTCTGCACTGTGATAGTCAAAGTGCAGTTCAGCTAGCTAAGAACTCTGTATTCCATTCACGCACAAAGCACATATAGATTCGTTACCATTTTATCCGGGCTGTTCTAGAAGATGGAATCTTCGCGATAGAAAAGATTGAGGGCGCTAAGAACCCCGCCGATATGCTAACGAAGACTGTTACAATCAACAAACTGAGGCTGTGTGCAACCTCGGTGGGACTCCGAGCATGAGGCTCAGGGTCGTCGCTACACTGGAAGAATGAGCAACTCGCCGATGACGGCAGAGTATCAATTACTATACAAGGATACCGATGCGAGCATTCTGCTCGGTGGAGCACAGTGAGTTCGGTGGTCGGGGATAATTGGAGTTCTTTTGAAGCACTCGACATTTGACTCCAAGTGGGAGATTGTTGAGTTGTGGAGCCAAATGAGATTTGGCCATGTTTTCTAATTATCCCACATCGCCTGGAATTGTAATATGACCCACTTTGGGTTCTATTTATATGCCCAAATATCTTGTATTTTAATTACACCTTTACACATCACTGTGAGAATATTATATAGAGAGAGTTCTATTTGCGAGAGAACCATAGCTTGTAACTAGGCTAGATTACGATTGTAATCCTCTTAATAATATTAAGTGCCACGTGTAGCGGTCCGGAGACGTAGCCAATTTGGGTGAACTCCGTTATCAAAGAGTGTGTGCTCGGTTTAACTTTCTGTCTTTCTCATTGTTCGCATGTTCGACCCCAACACCTTCGATGAAAATTCTTTGCGTTAGAAAGGAGATGAACAAAAAACAAGCACCTTCGATTTTCGAATTTCTTTGTAAAGTGGCTGGAATTTAATTAATCCCACCAAAAGTCTTGCGACAGAAAGGAGATAAACTCATAGATAAACATAGTCCATTATCATTTATCAATAAGCGGGACAATATTCAACAAGTAGAAACTCTTTGTTTCCCAAGTTGATACTGGAGGCTTGCTTTGTATACATTTCTTTACCACCGATCGAGTATTAAAATGTCAAGTGAAACACGTATTCATTATGTTTAATTGCCCTTTTTTGTAACAATGTTGTTTCCTGTTACATATTCGGATATTCCTACATACGTTCAAGACGAAATTTGTCTCCATTTAAAAAGAAACTACGTGTAAAATATGACATAACCACACATCCATTTAAGAATATAAAACGCAATATCTAGAGAACAATATATCGATAACCAGTTAGGTGTAAAGAAATCGCAAAACTATCGTACACTAGCTTCTCTCTGTTCCGATTAAATAGATATATAAAATATATATAGTCTATGCCAAAAGCCAAAAGTTTTTTTGTGTTTTTGTATTGAGAAGATAGCCTGCATTTTGGCCCTTTTTCTGAACTGCAACACAGGTACACTTGCTATTCTCGATCAAGTAGTCTGCTGTGTCTACTGGTCTCCCATTCTTCATCTGCCTATTGAAATATTTATACACACATACGCACAAATAATTGATTATTATTCATGAAAAAAATCCAAACATGAAATGGTAAATGAAGGATGTCGCTAGAGAATGCAGAGAATTTCCAGACATGCAAATTGCAAATCTAGGCCTGTTATTTTTGACAACCTTAATTGTATCGATTGTGAAAATTTAAGTACAAATCCTGCAGCTTCAACTTGAATGATCTATATGATGTCCGTTTGTGAGCTAATCTTTCTTGTGTGCAAACTCAAGGAGCATGAAATAAAAAGAATGAAAGATCGTGGATGTATTTAGTTCTATCAGAAGTTAACATACGATGTCGCTCGTTCCTTTTTGTTTTTATTGGATCATCATGAGGAAACTTAAAAGATTAGCAGATGGTGCTTAAACATTCCAGATACAGTAACGTTATATAGTTATACGCCTATACCGGATACCAAATTGGTACCCCAATTGAGTAGCATGGCTGCTATCAACCACAAGTGAAATAATGCAGTAAAGAATAATTCAAAGTGTGGTTCTAATGGCCGTACCATTCAATCAGGGTACTAATCTGATACACAAAAAGGTATGAAGGATTACTCTTTCACATAGATAGAAGTTTCTTATTGTTTTCAATCACGTAACTTCGAGCTTAGTTATGATAAATATAGTTTTTTTCTTGTTTTGTTACCACTCTTTCTCATTGCAAATCATTTCTTCAACTTTAAGAATAGAAAGGCCAAGATTCAAGCGAGTACAAAGTCAAGACTTCGTAACGTAATTTACCCCAACAATATACATGCTCTAGCACAAGCATTCTTATAAAGAGAACCAGTAACCCCTTTCCGCGTATAATAAACAAATTCAATATCTTAGTCTCAAACTTAGATGCCTTCCTTTAGTCGTAAAATTTAAAACGTTAATCAAAAGAAAACTTACCCTAAGATTGCATTTGATAAACTCCGTTTTTGGCCTATAACGAGTAGATCAACCGAATATAACTCACTGTAATGAAGAATAGCAGGGCCCCTCTCTTTCCCATCCATTCCCACCTGTTCCACTCGTATGTTCATTTTCGGTTGTGCAATTTCACAGGCGCGTTTCATTGCATCTAAAAAATCTACCTCTCCTCCAGGTCCACCTTCCAATGACATGGCGGATGCAGGAGAGGGGGCAAAATGGGAATTTGGCATTGGCCACTTTAGAAATGCAAACGGATTCTTCCAAACGTTAGGGTTGTCCACATGGATCAGGATCAGTCTGTCGTGTTCCAGAACCACGTGGGATAGCGCATATTGCAGTGCACCTGCTGATTCGCGCGTAGGGTCCGCTACCACCATCACATTTCTTGCTGGCGCGAGCCCACCTTCCATGCTGATAAATCGGTTGTTACCATCAAATGTGTGCCCTAGCACGACTACCGCCACCACCACCAATCACCCCTCTTTTTTTATGTATAAAATATCAAACAAATAGGAAGGAAAATTAACGCAAATAATTAAGATGGTGGTAAATTTTGCAACAATGAAAATAATGAGAGGTTGGCATTGACTATTGAGCCTTTTGGTTATCTTTGATTACCAGAAAAATAACAAGCCATTAAATAGATGACTAACAATTTAAATTATGCCAAGGGGCTTATATGTAAGTTTTCGCATTTGTATATAAATAGAATGTACCAAAAATAAATAAATAGAATGTAGAACGGAGTTACAATAGATTCACGTTACGACAATATAACATACAATACATACATGTATACTTGATATATAGTACTTGTATTTTACTCCATAAATAACACCTTTCAGTTTTTTTTTTTAAACCTATATCGAAATCTTTGATTACTCTTTTATTAAATTTTCTCTGGTCAATTGGCCTCATAGAGAACTAAGTGGTTATTCTCTTCTACATCGGATAAATTGTTCTCAATGAAGATGACACCTTCCTTGAGAACAATTGTTGGATAGGCTCAACAATTTTGCTCCGCATTTCATATGCAATGAGACAATAATTTTCTTGGTTTGTAGAAAAACCAATTTATTTGTCACAAACAAGTGGAAGATCATTGTACCAGATTGTACATGATGATGATTATTGTAATGATACACATGCCTTGTGTATGAGCTCAAGAACCTTCGATGCTAATGCTGCTAAAGCAACCGATGGAGGATTAGAACGAAAAGGCCCTCTTAATGCAGAATTTCCGTAGGCGTTCTATGGTGGCGCTTGTCAGTTAGGCACATTGGGTTTGAAATACATAGCTAGTGTGGAGTTATTTCTACTTTAGGTTCTTTAATTATGGCCATCTCTTCTAATTATGTTTTGAAGGTAAACCTTAATATTTCATCTATATGCTTCATGAGATAGTGCAATATCGCAAAACGATCTGATGAATATGTTCAGGTTCAAAAAAAATTTATGACCAAGTGTGATATCTACTACTTCTCGAGTGCATCTATTAACGTGTTCTCAAATCCAATTCTTTGACGACTAAATAGACTAGTCCGGCTACAACTTATGGGCAATTTAACTGACTTAATGTAGGTACAAAGGAATCTGAATTCGTGGAGCTCAATAAAGGAAACAGAAAATATACTTAGATTTTAAGTCGACCAACCAAATGGATGATTACATGAAAATTAGCTGCAGTGTAGGAGTTCACAACCAAAAGGCGTATGCTCGCCTTTCTTGGTCCTTCACTGAAATCGCTACCGATTACAAAACTAAGTAGACAATTACATTGTCAAAAAATGACTTGGTGTGTTGATATTTTTAGTTCAAGAACATATAGGTATTGGCAAATTGAGGCCTCAATTTACCACGAGTTCGGTTATACTTCCACCACTATATATTTTAGCAAAAGAATCAAACGATGCGATATTGGAAAGAGGCGAAAAGCCAATTTTCTTCATAAAACCATCGTTTTTAAAATGATAAACACACACTTAAATCTTTCCATGCAGCATTCTACTTACGTTGATGAATCCCCTACTCTTTGTAACGATCCGGCCCCTCGGACCGAACCGCCACGCCCGTATCAACAATATTGTCCGCTTTGGCACAACTTTCCAGGGGGGTCACCCATCCTGGTACTACTCCAAGCTAAGCACGCTTAACTGTGAAGTTCCGTCCTCGCTATTGTGCCGCACGGCTTTAAAAGGCCTTGTTGATAGGAAATGGATCTTTAAGCTCATATACCACACGAGTACTCTCATATCTGGGCGATGTGGGACTGACGCACAACACCGCACCACAGAATTTCCTTCCTGGAAATCTGGGTCGTCACACTCTTCTTCCAAAATTTCTTTAGTTCCGGTCTTTAGAATGGGAACAGCAATAACAAAGAAACACGATTTTAAACATATTTAAGGATAACAAAAGATATTATTGCTTTAAAAAAGTAAATGATCGAGCATCGTATTCCATGTTTTACGCAGCTTTTAATTGTGAGGAAATATGTAGAAGGCAACTTTCCCATATGATTTTTGGAAACGGAGAGTTTCTGCATCAGAAGCTAGTTTCCAAATAAATGTGAAGATAGACTATGAATGATCGGTGTTTTTAAAAGGGTCTATCGTAGCTAAAGCATACGATGGAAAGTTAAAGCATAAGTATTAGAGCATAAAAAAGAAGAAGTAAAAAAGGTAAAAAAGTGAACGGTTTTGAATTTCCATCGAAAGCGTTCCTTTTCCAGCTTTGGAGCTAAAAACAAGCCTTTTGAGATTCCAAGCAAGCATATAATTAAAGACAGAGTAAATCTGTCAATGTCTGAAACAATACAATTTATATGTAAATAGAAATGAGTTTCATCTCACTACTACTAGAATGAAATAAAATAGCAAGCCACCATCAAACAACATAACAAAGTTTATGCACAAATTATTTCTTAACCTTACAATGTTTTTTCTTCAGCTGGAAAATGTAAACTTTATTGATTTATATACTCATATGATGCATGTATTGTCTCACATGATAGTGCAACCCGTAGAGGAAGCAATCGTGCCTATGGCAATTGTTTGTTGCAATGCTTCAAAAGCAGCCTTCCTCTTCCTCTACAATGAATTACAATAATTTCAATCAGTACGTAGCTTGTATTTTCATTGTTGAATAAATATGTTGTATTTCCCTTTAAGATAGCGATAATAAACAGATGAAAAGAACTCACGTGGCGGTTTTCCTGTGGCTGCGCTTGCGGACTAGGGTTTCCCACCTGCACCAAAATTTACCAAAATGAAACTGTTTATTAATTGTTTCACTATATAGTATACTAGTAATCGTAGTTCACGCGTTACGCGTACGATACGTATATAAATATGATCTCGGACAAATCAATTTAAAATTTTCAAAAAAATGAAAAAAATGATATAATGGATATAGTAAATTAATAATCGTGTAATATATGTTTTATTGTTATAAAATTATAATTTGTGAGATTAATTGATGTGTAAGAATGGGCATATTTATTTATGTATTTGAATTGTATTACGGTATATGAGTAATTAGTAAATTAGAATATAATCATTTTTGAAAAAAAATGACAAAATTGAACAGTTTTATTTCTGCTGGATTGGGTTATATTAATAGCATAATACAGGGTTATGAAGCTGGAAAACTAAATAAACACGTAAGTTCCTATTTCAGGCCTTCATAGTAAGGGACTACTTGGCTTGGTATTAATGAAATACGCTGAATTATTTGAGATTAAGGAAAAGGTTTTGTTCATTCAGCTAATCTCCAATATTTTTCAAGCGTGAATAACACAAATCAAAGTTTATATTGGTCAACCAAATACTATATCCATAAGCAAAAAAGAATTGGCTTAAAGCTGAACCCAAACAAGTCCTAAATTTGTTGATCATAACAATTAAATGCTGAAATATACACACATTACAAGAAAAATGATTAGTCATCAGCTTGATTTTGTGGATATTACAGTAATAGACGATTACTGTTTGAATAAACCATATGTTATTTCTGTCCGATAAAAAATTTTAAAGAGTGAAAGGGGAAAAGAGTATTATGAAGAGAAACGGTCTGTAGTCATCGACAACGTTAGATTTTACACAAAATCTCTCCTACTTCATGGCTGAGCCGGTCATCTTTGTTGTAATATCCAAATCATTCACTATATTTTTTTCCCAGTAGCCTTAGAAATCAGCAACTCAAAATAGTAAAGGAAAAATAATACCAAATAACTCAAAGACAAATTAAATATTTTGTTCTTAATAGAAGCATAGTATTTTGTATGGCTAATCTATGTGCTTTTCATAATATATAAGTGATAATATATAATTCACGGGTTCCCGTTTCATATCCATCAAGCGTTCCCTTCTTGTGATTTGAAGCAAAGCAAAATTATCTACGAAATCCGCATGCTTATGTACGAACTGTTTATTCGCAAAACATTCTTGATGAAGATCGAAAGAATCCTCATTTTCCTTAAAACACGTCTCACATGTAAAATATAAACCCTTAATTATTCCCATACACCCGTCACAGAATGGTCTAAAGTGTAGCATGTAAAATAAAGTGACCACATCTTCCCTGTTTAAACCGTTGGTCTTCTCTGTGCAGATCTCGTCGAAAAATAAAGACAGGCTATAGCCCACGTTAGACATAAAACTGGAAAACTCATCAAAGTCGATAATTCCATCTTTATTCACATCCATGGTGTTGAAAAATTTGTCAAACTTAACTCTAATTTCCACTGGAGCAGTTTTATAGTAAGTAATTGCTGTTTGGCGCAACTCCTCCATTGTTAAGGATGAGAATATAGAAGATGTTTACAATTAATTAGTTCACTTGGCAAGTCTACCTTCTAACGCCATTTTTGTTTATTTTCTGGCCAAATTGACAACTTACTCATCTAACGCCATATGAACAATATTCGATTCCCTTTTGTGGTGGTGGTTGTTTTTATTAATTTTCAATGGATAAGTGTTGATAATTACTAAGTGGAAATAAGCACTTGAAGTAGATTTTTCATTGATACATACTACTACTATACTTTGCATGGCATTGATAGGTACTGTTGTAGTAAGTTTTATGTTAACTTAGAACTAATAGTACAAAAAAGTCGATACAAAGATTTACCTCAGCTTTTCTAGGATGGAAGGGGATAATTTCTTAAGTTTGGAAAAATAAACTGCAATTGGTATCATCCACAACAGTTTGCAAAAAATATAGTAAGTATTTTTAGGTCCAGTAAATTTGATAGAGCACTAAACCTTCTCAATATTTGATACAGACCTACAGTGATACAGTTGTTGGGTTTTGGTACTATTTCGAATACGATAATTGAAAGGACAATAAAGTAAAAGACAGGAACGCAATGGAAATAACACTTTATTTCTCACAATTGGAATATGAATTACAATTCCTGACTCGTACAGAATTTAAATTAAACTGCTGGACTGGTTTGACAATAATACAAACTGCCGGACTGTTTTGATAATAAAACAAACTGCCGGACTGGTTTGACAATAAAACAAACTGCAGGACTGTTTTGACAATATAAAAACTGCCGGACTGTTTTAACAAACTGCCGGACTGTTTTAACAAACTGTCGGACTGGTTTTAACAAATAAAAACTGCAGGACTGTTTTGACAATATAAAAACTGCCGGACTGTTTTGACAAACTGCCGGACTGGTTTTAACAAATAAAAAACTGCCGGACTGTTTTGTAAATAAAACAAACTGCCGGACTGTTTGAACAAAAAAGAAACTGCCGGACTGTTTTAAACAAACTGCCGGACTGTTTTAACAAATAAAAAACTGCCGGACTGGTTTTAAACAAACTGCCGGACTGGTTTTAACAAATAAAAAACTGCCGGACTGTTTTGTAAATAAAACAAACTGGACTGGTTTTAACAAATAAAAAACTGCCCGGACTGTTATTAAATAAACTGCCCGGACTGTTATGTAAATACTGGAAATTAAAGTACAGGAAAGTAAATTACAGAATAGGAAAGACTGAAATGTAAATTACAGAAACTAAAGGTACTGGAAAGAAAAATACAGAAGGAAAACAGTACTGAAATTAAATGGACAGAATAATAAAGGACTGAAAAATAAATAACAGAAATTAAAAGAAGAGGCAACTGCTGAGCAGTTTCCCTTAAACAATATTTCCCGAACCACCTTTAAAGGTTTCTGGTTTCGGGACTTTGTTCCCAAGGTACAACTTCTATCTCAGAGTGGCTCGTATGGAAACCGGCACCGAACCACAGGTCGAGCTGTTGGTGGTGCGGTTCTCTCTCACTAAGTGTATGCTTATGCTGTGAGTTGTGTGTATGAAGGTGTGTCCAAATGAGAGGGGGATGGCTGCCTTTTATAGGCTCTAATGAAACCGCAGCCATAAATGTTGGCCTTTAATTCTGGGAGTTACACCCCCAGAATCCGCTCAATCAATTCTGAAACCGCAGCATTTAATCTCATTCATTGCTGGAGCGTTTCTGATTGCTGGAAACTCTAGGGACTGCTTTGTATTTTATACAAAACTCCCTATTCGGGTTTGGACCCAAGACCCGAGACCCGAGACATTCCCCAAATCCCAAATCCCAAGCCCAAGCCCAATACACACTAATACTCTTAGGTGTATGTGGACATGTTAGTTTAATAACTACATGGGTTGGTATGGTATATATATTGTAAAATTAACTCTTAATCTTCCAATATGGGATTATACTAAATGGTTTTCCTTTACCATTTCGGTTTTTCCAGATTTGAGCTTTCGAGACACCAACTTTGAAGCCACTTTGTATTCACACCCATTCTCCGAATAGGTCATGTGATATACCGTTACGAAGCTCGTCACACGGGCTACTCAACCACGTTGAGTTCGGTATAAACAACTCAGCGCTGTTACACGAAATAATGACTCGAAGTTGGTCCAGTGACCATTCGGAAACACCCATGTTTTCACATGTTTTTCCAACAACAGTATTACCTTGAAACATAATAAAGAATAATTAATTCGTATTACTATCATCAGCAGATATACTTGTTGGATACGTTGTAATTAAATACAATAATTTTTACAGAAAATAAATGAGCAAATAAACAGAAAAATAATTTCTCAAATAAATATATATCAATTACAACCTTCAAAAATAAGAGTATGTAAATGATACTAAAATAGACTAAAGTCCGAGACGAGCTAACTGCAAGCAGTGTCCCTTAAACGATATTTGTCCCGCCACCTCTGCTTCTGGCTAAATGGGGCATTTCGTTCCCAAGGTACAACGTCTATCACATGCGACTCGGCGGAAACGGCACCGAGCCACGGTCGGACCGTTGGTGGTACGGTACTCTCTCTATATATCTATGCATATGTGTATGTGTGTGAATATGTATATATGTAATGTATTTTCTTTGTTATGGAAAAGTCTCAAAAAAAAAAAAAGGGACAAGTGTTGGGTTTTGGTGTACGTAAAAGCAATAATTTAAAGTGCAAGGACTAAAAAGAAATAAACAATTTTATTTCTATAATGGAATGTGACTCTATTACAAATTCCGACACTTGCAGAAAGTAAATGCAATTAATTAAAATTCCAGACAGATTAATATAAATTATTAAACTGCTGGACTGGTTTGTAATTAAACGAAACTGCCAGACAGAATAGTATAATTACTAAACTACTGGACTGGTTTGTAATTAAACGAAACTGCCAGACAGAATAGTATAATTACTAAACTGCTGGACTGTTTCTGGAATTAAATAAAATTACTGGACTGGAAAATAAATTACAGAGCAGAATAGAATAGAAATTACAGAAAAGAAAATGGACTGAAATGAAATTACAGAACAGGAAAATAAATTACAGAATATAAAATTGCTGGAATGTAAAGACGGAATAAAAATACAGGAAAATAAATAGACGAGGCGACTGTTTAACAGTCTGCCCTTAACCGATATTCGCCTAACCACCTTTGAGGTTTCTGGTTATGTTTGGCGCTTCGATCCCAAGGTACAACGTCTCGGATGACTCGCCGGAAACTGGCGACGAGTCAAGGTCGAGCTGTTGGTGGGTGGCTCTCTCTGACTAAAATGTAATGCTGATTTTTGAGAGATGATATATGCTGCTGTTTGATTTCAGAATGTTATATCTGTGTTTGACATGTGGAGGGTCTGCCTATTTATAGGCTTGCTGAGTATCTCAGCCATTAAAGTCACTTTACTACTGTCAGTTTTCGAAATTCGAAACTGCAGTATTAACTTTGCAATGAATTCATATTTATTGCAACAGTTACCGCTTTGCTGGAAATTTTCCTGACCTGGAAATTTTGGCCGAGCTGGACACTTTGGCCGAGCAGGACCATTGGCCGAGCTGGACACTTTGGCCGAGCAGGAGCACTTTTCTCCGAGGAGGAGCTCTTTTCCCGAGGAGGAGCTCTTTTCTCCGAGTAGGAGCTCTTTTCCCGAGGAGGAGCTCTTTTCTCCGAGGAGGAGCTCTTTCCTTTTCAATGTGGGACAATTCCCAATGAGTTATCCTCATTAAACCCATTTTCCAGCATTAAGAGTTTTCCTCTTTCTCAACCCCATTCTTTGATGCCAATTTTCATTCACTCCCATTCTCCGAATAGGTCATGCGACATACCGTTACGAACCTTGTCATACCATCTACTCAACTGTCTTGAGTATGGTGCCAAAAGACAACGGCTGTCACTTGGAATCTTGACTCAAAGATGGTCTCGTGACCATTCGGAAACTACCATGTTAAACATGGTTTTTCCAACAACAAGACCATCATTTTTTATTAATTTTCAACGATGGATACGTGTTGATAATTACTAAGTGGAAATAAGCACTTGAAGTAGATTTATCATTGATACATACTACTACTATACTTTGCATGAGATTGATAGGTACTATACTTTGCATGACATTGATAGGTACTGTTGTAGTAAGTTTTATGTTAACTTAGAACTAATAGTACAGAAAAGTCAATACAAAGATTTACCTCAGCTTTTCCAGGATGGAATGGTATAATTTCTTGAGTTTGGAAAAATAAACTGCAATTGGTATCATCCACAACAGTTTGCAAAAAATATAGTAAGTATTTTTAGGTCCAGTAAATTTGCTTGTGCACTAAACCTTCTCAATATTTGATACAGATCTACAGTGATACAGTATTACCTTGAAACATAATAAAGAATAATTACTTCGTATTATTATCATCAGCAGATACACTTGAAAAGTACGGTTATTTAAAAAACAACCTGTTTAGGTTCTTTAACTATGGCCATCTCTTTTTAATTATGTTTTGAAGGTAAACCTTGTATATTTCATCTATATGCTTCATGAGATAGTGCAATACCACAAAACGATATGATGAATATGTTCACGTTCAAAATTGTTTTATGACCGAGTGTGATCGATTACTTCTCAAGTGCATATTTTAACGTGTTCTCAAATCCAATTCTTTGACGACTAAATGTCCGGTTACAACTTATGGGCAATTTAACTGACTTAATGTAGGTACAAAGGAATCTGAATTCGTTGAGCTCAAGACAGGAAACAAAAAAGATACTTAGATTTTAATTAAGTCGATCAACCAAATGGATTACATGAAAATTAACTGCAGTGTAGGAGTTCACAACCAAAAGACGTATGCTCGCCTTTCTTGGTCCTTCACTGAAATCACTACCGAAGTTTAAAAAACCAATGTTTTAAATAGCGTTATCGCTAGCGTAGCGTTTTTTCGAGAGAAACGCTAATAGCGTTGCTACATAGCGTTTTGCGGTGTATTTTTTTTTGCCTAAATATGCACTAAACTTTAGAATATATAACAATAAAAAAAGAAATGTATAGTTATATTAGATAGTAATAAAAAAAAATCGGAAAAAAAAATCGTTATAAGTAAGTTTCGAACTTAGGTCTTCTGGAAATTACAGCACTGTCTCAACCATATGGACTGCACACACTATTATGAAAATTACACAATATATATTAATTATTTAGATTCGCTGGTTTTTTTTCCTAACTCGCTATTTACGCTTTTGGTCCAGAATTTCGTGTTTTTTGCGCTTTTGGTCCACTATAGCGCGATTTTAGCGCAATTCCAGCCAAATAGTGGTTTTTCGTTACGTTTTTTTTCCAAAAAACGCTATTTCGCGCTATATAGCGCGATTTTTAAAACATTGTAAAAAACTAAGTAGACAATTACGTTGTAACAAAATAACTTGGTGTTGTACTGATATTTTTAGTTCAAGAACATATAGGTATTGGCAAATTAAGGCCTCAATTTACCATGAGTTCGGTTATGCGATATAGCAAAAGAATCAAACGATGCGATATTGAAAAGAGGCGAAAAGCCAATCTTCTTCCTGGTGCCATTATAAAACCATCCTTTTTAAAATAATGAACTTCCACTCAAATATTTCCATGCAACATTCTACTTACGTTTTGAATCCCCTAGCACCTTTTCTTCCAAAATTTCTTACAGTATGGAAAATAAATTTTCCGTTATTTGCTTTAAGTAAAATTTATTAAGATGTTTCCAACCATAAAACTTCTCCCTCGAGATTGCATATTGTATCCAGCTTATAGATGGATGTATGGTTTATGTGATTTTTTTAGTTCCGGTCTTTAGAATGGGAACATCAATAACAAAGAAACACGATTTTAAACATATTTATGCATAACAAAAGATATTATTGCTTTAAAAAAGTAAATGAGCATCGTATTCCATGTTTTACGCAGCTTTTAATTGTGAGGAAATATGCAGAAGGCAACTTTCCCATATGATTTTTGGAAACGGAGAGTTTCTGCATCAGAAGCTAGTTTCCAAATAAATGTGAAGATAGACTATGAATGATCGGTGTTTTGAAAAGGGGCTATCGTAGCTAAAGCATACGATTGAAAGTTGAAGCATAAGTATTAGAGCATAAAAAAGAAGAAGCAAAAACGTAAAAAAGAAAACGGTTTTGAAGTTCCATCGAAAGCGTTCCTTTTTTGGAGCTAAAAACAAGCCTTTTGAGATTCCAAGCAAGCATATAATTAAAGACAGTAAATCTGTCAATGTCTGAAACAATGCAATTTATAGGTAAATAGAAATGAGTTTCATCTCACTACTACTAGAATGAAATAAAATAGCAAGCCAACGTAACAAAGTTTATGCACAAATTCTTTCTTAACTTTACAATTATTAAAGTTCATCTATTCCCACCGAAAGACCTTGTAATAGAAAGGAGAGAAACTCATATATAAGCATAGATTAGGATCAACAAACCATCTGTTAGGGTCGATATAGGCGAACAATGAGAAAGACAGAAAGCTAAACCGAGCACACACTCTTTGATAACGGAGTTCACCCAAATTGGCTACGTCTCCGGGCCGCTACACGTGGCACTTAATATTATTATAATGAGGATTACAATCGTAATCTAGCTTAACACAAACTATGGTTCTCTCGCAAATAGAACTCTCTCATTTATAATATGTATAAGTTATTGGTGTAGGTGTAATTAAAATACAAGATATTGGGGCATATAAATAGAACCCTTAGTGGGTCATATTACAATTCTTTCAAGTGATGTGGGATAATTACAAAACATGGCCAAAACTCATTTGGCTCCACAACTCAACACCATCAATGTGGGACAATATTCAACAACAATGTTTTTTCTTCAGCTGGAAAATGTCAACTTTATTGATTTATGTACATATGATGCATTGTCTCACATGATAGTGCAACCGGTCGAAGCAATCGCGACTACGGTCTCGGAAGCAATCGAGATTATGCCATCGGAAGAAATCAACTCTCCGGACCCGGAAGCAATCGAGACTAAGGTCTCGGAAGCAATCGAGGTTAAGATCTGGGTAGCAGTTATTTTCAATACTTCATAAGCAGCCATCCTCTTCGTCTACAATGAATTACAATAATTTCAATCAGTACGTAGCTTGTATTTCATTGTTGAATAAATATGTTGTATTTCCCTTTAAGATAACGATAATAAACAGATGAAAAGAACTCACGTGGCGGTTTTCCTGTGGCTGCGCTTGCAGACTACGGTTTACCACCTGCACCAGATTAAATTTACCAAAATGAAACTGTTAATTAATTGTTTCACTATATACAGGGTTATGAATCTTTTACCCTAAAAAAAAGGGTTATGAATCTAAATAAACACATAAGTTCCTATTTCAGGCCTTCATAGTACACTACAACAAACTTAAGCTTATTTGTTAGGATACAATTTGTTTTTACGTCTAAAATATTATTTGTCCATAAAAATTACTATTTAAAGATAAAATTTAATTGTCTATAAAAATTTAATTGTAAGGGACCACTTGGCATTGTATTAATGAAATACGCTGAATTATTTGAGATTAAGGAAAAAGTTTTTCTTCATTCAGCTAATCTCCAATATTTTTCATGCGTGAATAACAAATCATAGTTTATATTGGTAATACAACAAACTTAATAATTATGGACAATTTTTATAGAGACAATCAAAATTCGTCTCCAAATGATAACTTTTCGGTTGTTTTCCCAAATCTAACGTTTAGTCGCATAATTTGAAAAAAATTGTCTCCAAATACAATCTCATACGGACATTATGAGACAATTTAATTTCGTCTCAAAAATTATTAGGAGAAATTTTTTAATTGTCTACTTATATTCGTATGTGATTGTCTTTAGAGACAAAAAAAATTCAAATTATTTGCCTAAAGTTAGATTTGTAGATAAAAAATTTATTTTTTTGTCTAAAAGATTATTTTTGTGTCTAAAAGATTATTTTTGTCCCAAAACGTTACAATTTAGAGACAAAATTTAATTGTCTCCAAAAATATTGTCTCTAATTCTTAAGTTTGTTGTAGTGTGGTCGACGAAATACTATATCGATAAGCAAAAAAGAATCGGCTAAAGCTAAATCCAAACAAGTCCTAAATTTGTTGACCATAACAATTAAATGCTGAAATATACACACATTACAAGAAAAATGATTAGTCATCGTCTTGATTTTGGAAACTAAGATATATTCGTGTAAATAGAACTAATAAAAATACTAAAATATAAAATTGAGATTAACTCACCTGGTGAGACTCTTGAAAGGAGCTGGGTAATTTGGCCACCTGAAAAAAAAAAAAAAAAAAGAGTTTTGTGGATGTTACAGTAATAGACGATTACTGTTTGAATAAACAATATGTTATTTCTGTCCGATAAAAAATTTTAAAGAGTGAAAGGGGAAAAGAGTATTATGAAAAGAAACGGACTGTAGTCATCGACAACGTCAGATTTTACACGAAATCTCTCCTACTTCATGGCTGAGCCGGTCATCTTTGTTGTAATATCCAAATCATTCACTAAAAAAATTTTCCCAGTAGCCTTAGAAATCAGCAACTCAAAATAGTAAAGGAAAAATAATACCAAATAACTCAAAGACAAATTAAATATTTTGTTCTTAATAGAAGCATAGTATTTTGTATGGCTAATCTATGTGCTTTTCATAATATATAAGTGAAATATATAACTCACGGGTGCCGCATGCTTATGTACGAAATCCGCATGCTTATGTACGAACTGTTTATTCGCAAAACATTCTTGATGAAGATCGAAAGAATTCTCATTTTCCTTAAAACACGTCTCACATGTAAAATATAAACCCTTAATTATTCTCATACACCCGTCACAGAATGGTCTAAAGTATAGCATGTAAAATAAAGTGACCACATCTTCCCTGTTTAAACCGTTGGTCTTCTCTGTGCAGATCTCGTCGAAAACTAAAGACAGGCTATAGCCCACGTCAGACATAAAACTGGAAAACTCGTAAAAGTCGATAATTCCATCTTTATTCACATCCATGGTGTCGAAAAATTCATCAAACTTAACTCTAATTTCCACTGGAGCACTTTTATAGTAAGTAATTGCTGTTTGGCGCAACTCCTCCATTGTTAAGGATGAGAATATAGAAGATGTTTACATTGTTTGCTCAAAACTACCTTCCTATATATATAGGGGAAAAAAACATTTTTTAATTCCTTCACTAGGCAAGTGCATGATTAAAAGAATGAAACAATGATGGAAGGCACCAACAGGCTAATCTCATCATTTTTCTAATGGTTTGACAATTTCTAAAAAACAGCATAAAATTAATCTATTTTTTACATCATACATGCATATTCACAATCAGGGGCGGAACAGGGGCCAAGGGCAGGTGTCACCGTTACCCCAAAAATTTTAAAAATATTTTGTTTTTATATAGAAAAATTCATAAATTTAATATTTTATGCATTAATAGTCTCACCAAATAAATAAATAGTAACTTAGTTCAAATGGTAAACATAAAGTTTCTATCTCAAAAGATCTCTAGTTCGAATCTTTTGGTTATTTTTTACTCTTTATTTAATTAATATTAGTTTACTCTTTAACTTCTCTATTAATTAATTACATCTTTAACTTACTATTAAAAGGTTTTATAAATAAATGTTTTTGTTTAGTTTCATAAACATATTACAACAATGTTTAAATTAATAAATTCGTAGTTTTAGTCAATTTTTCCGTATTGTTTGAAATTTTTAGATCAATGGAGAAGTCAGATAAGTTTTAAGCTCCAGGTTTTTTATAGCTTTTATTGTTATTGTAATAACCAAAAAAATCAACGTTTTAAATTTTTAGATCAATGGACAAGTCAGTTAAGTTTTAAACTACAGCTTTTTTGTTTTTTATACCGTTTATTGTTATTGTACTAACAAAAAAAATATATTAACACTCCCCGCAAGATGAAAACATAATAGAAAGGATGAAAACATTTCTCTGTTTCCACTGTAGTCCTTATAAGTAAAACATATGGAATTTATATTATTGTTAACTAAGATTAGTAGATAAAGTAGCTAGGGGGTATGAATTGTGCTAATTCTTCTATTATTATTTGTTTTAGAGTAGACAAGGGCACAAATCCTTTTAATTTTATGGGCGCAAAATTTAATTGGCTAAAATCTAAAGGATAAAAAAATGTTGTGTTCTTGAATACGTAACATGATTTAAAGACACTAACTTGATTTAAAGACATCTATTCTTGTTAATTAGTATAATTTCTATTTCATGCGTGAGGACCGGGTCAAGATGGTTACTCTAGTGAATATATAAATAACAGAATTGCAGTCATTATATCGTGAGGACCGGGTCAAGAGGGTTACTCTAGTGAATATATAAATAACAGAATTGCAGTCATTATATCGTGAGGACCAGGTCAAGATGGTTAATTAGTATAATTAGTATAATTTCTATTTCATCTATTCTTTTTAAGTCGTCTTCTCATCATAAATTGCAGTCATTATATCGTACAAAACTTAAATAATTATTTCACTTTTCTTGATAAGATTTTGCCGACTTAGAATAAGGCTACCAAAGGTCGATTTGACACAGTGGCTTATAATTTGCAATGAAGATGGAATGGTGTTAGAGGTGTCATAAATGTGACCAAAGTTGAAGTATTGTGGCGGAATTTAGAATTCGTATCTTCATTTTCTAAAAATTCTTGTTTCAGATATATCTTGTAGAATAAAACACCCCGACGACCTAATTAATAACGAGCAAGAATGCTTTATGTAAGAAAGATTGTTGAACATGATTAATTGGTCACAATGAAATAGATTTAAATTATACTAATTGGTCTGGTATCGGTCATCTCCTTATTGAAATCTTTCCTAAACAAGATAAAGTTCCAGATTGCAATCAATATTGATTAAAATATGAGTCTGAAGCAGGATATTTTGGATACTGAATTGGCTTATTTCAGATATAGTATGCTTGATCGACGTAGCTCCTTCATTTTATTTAGTTACATTTATAGTCTCCTTACATTTATGTTCATTATAGTATATATATTAGGAAGAGTTGACCGAGTCGGAAAGTGGCTTGTTTGTAAAATCCATTTAGAAATACAATTTTTTTGTATAAAATGTTGTAGTTCCTTTTGAATAACAACTTACTTCCTTTTCTTATCTATGTAGCCTGTTCAGAAAACATTGTGTATGGTTGGCGTATAATTATGTTGATATTATTGCCTCTTAATAGCTTTTCTTGATTATCTAAAGCTGAAAGTGATGTTGAGCAATTGGAGCATATTTTACAAAGAATTTGACCCCCAAAATCGATCATTCAATTCAATATTTTAACGGATAGATAGCTAAAATATCTAGGAATATATTATTTTTTCTGATCAGCGAAACCGATTATTTCATAACGAACAAAGTTGAAGTTTTATTTTCAGAACTGGAGTTTTAAAATTCTATTGGTTAACAATCCTTTGGCATGCGATTTCAGTTCACCATTTAACGATATGAGCAAGTTTTGATCGTGGTGTACTGGTGCTTTTCTTATCATTGTAACCCGGTTTAAATTTTAATAAAAGTTATTTAGTTATGAGAAAAATGTAATATCATTTTAACCATTGAAAAGAAACATTATTAAGATATCTAGCTAATCATCCAAGCTCTCAGGGGAAGCTAAGTGCATGTCATCGGAAGTCACAACACCTCTCATAATTCCGATATTTGCGACTTTTTAAATTTTTAACCATGTATTTTTATTAGAATATGTCAAAAATGTTGGTTTGGCACCCCATTTTAATTATTTCACTCAATATAATTGATTATATAAATTCGGCACCACCACAAGTTATTTATGGTTTCGCCTCTGGTTATGCTTATCGATCTGATATATGCTCATATTAGGGAGGGGGGGAACGACTCTTAGTTGACTTATCTTACCTTTTAATTTTTTTCTTTCAATTAATTAGTTCACTTGGCAAACCTACCAAACTCGATAATTAACGTCATCTAATTAACGTCATGAAATTTGTCATTGTTGTTGTTAATTTTCTATGACAGATAAGTGTTGACAACAAATTAAGAGGATGGGAATAAGAGCACTTTTTTTTACTTTTTTTATCGGACCAACTTTTATTAGAAATTAAAAGTCTTACAATAGTTTGGAAAGCAATAAATTACGAATAAGAGCACTTGAGATGAAGTAGAATTTTCATTTATACATATTACGTACTATACTTGCATTAAAAAAGTATTTTCAGGTCCAGTAAATTTGCTAGACCCCTAAATTAACCTTTCTCATCATCATTTTATACAATGAGACAAAATTAACTTGAATCATACAGAATAATTACTTCATATCTGAAAATGTGATTTTTTTCCCCCTACTTTTATTTTCTCCTTATTAATAAAATAAAAATACGGGGTTTCCCCACCATTTAAAAAAAAAAAAATTGTATCTGAAATTATGTGGATTTTTTAAAAAAAATATGGGGTTTCCCCACCATTCTCTAGTGCGTTTCCAATGCTTGAAAAGTTGCCATTACAATCAATTAATAAAATAAAAATGTTCATTTATTATAGTGACTATCATATATGAAATATTTCTCACTTGAATTTTTCTTCGAAAAAACAATTATCATAAATGAAACATTTCTCAATTGAAATATTTAGCCAACTAACAATACGATGTATACAAAATGTATTGAGACAAAATACAAAAAGGGATAGGGATCTGAAATTTCCTGATAAGTTCTCATAAGTTGTTATACTTATGGTTTAGAAATCAGAAAACTCGAAGTAGCTTATTTTTTCGTCATTATTATTATGCATCCATGGTGTCGAAAATTTGATCAACTAAAAAAAAAACTCCCTCGAGTCCTGACCATGGAACTGTCTCCCATTTATTTGACAATTTTAGCTGTTAAACAAAAAACAAAAAAACTTACCCGTGAATAAGTACACAAACAATTATTTCCATAAAGTGGTAGAAGAACAAATACATCGTTAACACTTAACAGGCAGTCCCCATATGAGTTCGTTGTCGGGGAATTTATTGTTACAATCGCGTAAACAACTTTAATAGGAATTAAATTACAAATACGGTTTATTACAATCACAGTATAACATCACGAGTTTTAAATAACATAGACTTGCAATCACAACTCAAACAGAAGTAAAACACAGGTAACGCGCAGTCCTGGCGAGCGAGACCACTGAGACTGAGAGGTCCAGTATTGTCACCTGAAAAGTAAGAATGAGCAAGTATTTACAATATTCTGAAAACAAACGAGCGTAACATATAGCAAACATATTCCAAAACAAATAAAACATAAAAAACAAGTTACACACAATATTGAATATCGACATCTGCCAAGTACGACAGGTAAATACACAGACGATAATATTCAATTTCTTTTCTTATTACTCCAAAAACTTTTTAACTGTTTACATCGTTATGTATCCTTCATTATCTTGGTAAACACCGTAAAAATTAGCATTTTTCTATTATAAAATGCGACCAATATATTATTATTGAAACTCATAATTTCGTGATGCTTACCGCCTTACATGATGGTGCAGTTAGAGGTCAAGGACTCCAATACCGTCCAAGCAGCCTTCCACTATACAATCAATATTAGTACACATGTTAGCCTTAAAACTAATGTCCAGAATTTTAAGTCCCAAAATAATTTATGTGTATTGATTTCATTGAAGAAATTGATCAGTCGTTAGTCAGGCCATGACGGCTGATATTCTCAGAGAACTTTTATGCATAATCTCACAAACGAACCAGTAAATTATTCTGGATAATATGAGGCGGCAAAAACTTCATAGCTTCAAATGAAATGATTAATGGTTGAAACTAACAAATGTAAAGATGATTTTCCTTTTCAGGTGCAAAATCTTGTGACTTGGGCATATTCCATTTTTAGCATATGATATGTACTGATCAGGGGAGACAATAGCAAAATACAAAGCCAGAAAAATATTCCTTTTACTAACATTTGTAAATCAAATCAATTGAAAGCTTATGTTTCATGTTCTGGAAGCGTATTAGCTAGGTTGTTATTTGAAAATGCATATTTTGTGACCATTTTAGTTAGATATTGGTGTAGTATAAATTTCATTTTTCCATCCCTAGTTACACAGGAGTTACATGGCAAACTTTTAGATTGCCGTATAAATGTAACATATACGATGAACTCACGTGATTATAATGGTTAGATGGCCTGTAGGCAGCAACTACACCAGAGTTGTAACTAGGCTCGTCTATCTTCAATAAAAACCAGAAATTGTTAGACTTATCTGTACCAATTGTTAGTCTAATTTTACGCAAATGAGAAAACCAATTTACTAAATGAAAAAGAAGACTACAAGATCAATCAACTAACTTGTTCAATTTCAATATTGGTGCTGGAGCTTGCCTTGGCTTCCTGCAAGAAATCAAAGTCATGCATGATATTAATGAATATTAGATAGGCTCAAGTTCTTAAAGTATATATATGAGTCGATATATAGTGTTACATATGTGTAATTTGAATCTAGATTAGCAGTCTTGTCTTTCTTTTTGGACACGCTGGTCTCTTACTCGTAGCTTAAACAAGCCCGAAAAACATTTAGTCAATACTCCGTAATAAAATCTAAAACATAGAATTATAAGAAATGAAAAACTACATTAAACGTCTAAACTCTCTAAAAACTACATCTTTCTGGAGTGATGGAATATACGATAATAAAGAAAACTGATTTATATCTTATTGCATCAAAAAATTGTTTAACTTTGTGACTCTTTTCTAACCTCTATAGCTGCTTTCAGTTTAGCCTGATGTTTCTCTTTCATGAGCGAGAGCAAAGTGAAATTGTCAACGAAATTGGCATGCTTATGTATGAATTGTGCGTTTGCGTAACAATCACGGTGGAGATCGAAGGAACGCATGTCATCATCAATGCATGTCTCACAGGAGAAAAATATACCTTTGATTAACTTCCTGCACCCTCCGCATAGAGGCCTGCCACTTTTTAAAATATAAAAAAGAGTTATAACGTCATTCTTATTCAAGTCATTGCTCTCCTCGGTCCTGATCTCGTCGAAAAAAGAGGGGTTATTGATGCATTCGTAGTTCTGTCTTTCAGAAACAAAATTGGAATACTCAAAGAAGCTAATCAATCCATCTTTATTTGTATCTAGGGTGTCGAAAAAATGATCCACTCTGTCTCTAACACCCTTTGGAACGGTTTGATAGTATGTCATGGCTGTCTGGCGCAGCTCCTCCATTGTCGTGTCCAGGCGCCTTGCATAATGTTGATCCATAACTCAGTTGCGATATTTGGAAGATAAAGCTCTATATATATGGAGTATTTGCATCTTATGTTCAAATATATATATGTACTTGGAACATGGAAGGAAGATGTTGAGAGTTGACCGTGTCTCGGTTAAAGTCTTACCATGAAATTGATATGTTATTGCCATGAAAGGAACTAGGTGAATACAGCGGGGGCCCATTTTGCCAAAAATACTAAAAAAGTAAAATACATTTACGTAATTTGACCAAAATCTTCATAAATTAGCATTCTCTCCCAATATTACGAAAAAAAAATACTCATATAGGGTATATGATAATTTCTTATATAGAATCGGTCACTCTCGATCTCATTTAGAATTTTTAGTTTGGTGCTTTATTCGAGTTTATATTTGTTAGGAAAAAAATGTTCAGGAAAGTAATTTTCAGCTCATAGGTTGTAAAAACCTATTATATACACAGGATAGGTAACGAAACAAACGTTTTTTTCTGAACTGCTTTGAATCCTCGTTAGCATTATGTCGAGTTATATATACGAATCCATGGTGACTCTAAATTTTACTTACACCGCATATAACTGCCTTCCAATATGGATTCTAAGTCGTACTTGGGGACGTCCTCCCTAAAACTCATGCATGATTTATATCATACATATTCTTAAAACCCGACACACTCCGAATTGGCAGGGTTAGGCGGAAGAATACCCGTGATTTATATCGTATTTTCTTACACAGTAATTTGTACCGAACCGCGGAGAATAGTTACGGATCAATAAAATAAAAAAGGATTATTTTTAATCGGAACCGTTAGCACCGGGACAAGAATATTGTAGTCACTGGTGGATATATAACCAAATATTTATCTTCAAGTAAGTTTCTCATCATTGGTCGTAAAGTTTTAATTATGATTACATGCTAGCTAATAACGTGTTGTTAAATTGTAAGGTATGAAGTCATTTTACACTATATATACACTTGTATTATTTCAAATTTTTGTTCTCCTAACTAAAGGATCGATAATCTCATAATCCATATATAGCTAATTAACAAGACCGGTTCAAACTTTTTTAATTTATGTAGGTGAATTAGTCAAACTGAATTTCCCTTTATATAAGTTCAATTATCAAAAAATTTAAATCAAACTAATAACTATTTGGTGTTAGTCTAGAAAAACGAGTTACTCTCCATATAATTAATTAATGATTATTTTGGTGTCATTCTCGCTTGGAACATTATTAGAACAGCGCTAGAACAAGCTTTCTCAGAATCATTCCACCTTAAAGAAAAGTATTTCTTTGGAATGTTTTTTGAAAACATTGCACTAGTTGACTCTGAATCGAAGAGATTTAACACTAAACATCCTTCAGAATGTAGCATTTTTTATCTGAGATTGTAACCAGAAGTTCCGCTGTTTTAGCTTCGATCGCAAACTTAACACAAAGATAGGTGACATATATTTGAAACAACAGACATCAAGTATCTCACTTTACAATTACATTAGGGGGGGAAACATCAGACGAATATGTAACTTGACAAACAAGTGGCTTAAATAACCAACTGCAAACGTATAGATAAAGTGCACACAAAAGTCTTCTCTTTAACCCTAAGATATATTTCTTCCGTTTCTGATTAATATATCATCGTAATCATCTCACATGATTGTGCAATTGGAAGCAATCGAGGCTACGGTAATTATTTTTTCCAATGCTTGATAAGCAGCCTTCCTCTTCCTCTACAATAAATTACAATAATTTCAATCAGTAGCTTGTATTTCATTCTTGAATAAATATGTTGAATTTCCCTTTAAGATAACGATAATAAACAGATGAAAAGAACTCACGTGGCGGTTTTGCTGTGGCTGCGCTTGCGGACTAGGGTTTCCCACCTGCACCAATATTTACCAAATGAAACTATTTCTTAATTGTTTCACTATATAAAGGGTTATGAATCTGAAAAAATAAATAAACACATAATTTTCCTATTTTTGGCATTCATAGTAAGGGACTGATTGGCTTGGTATTAATGAAGTAAGCTGAATTATTTGAGATTAAGGAAAAAGTTCCGTTCATTCAGCTAATCTCCAATATTTTTCAAGCGTGAATAACTAATCACAATGTATATTGGTCAACCAGATACTATATCGATAAGCAAAAAAAAATTGGCTTAAAACTGAACCCAGACAAGTCTTAAATTTGTTGATCATAACAATTAAATGCTGAAATATACACACATTACAAGAAAAATGATTAGTCATCAGCTTGATTTTGGAAACTAAGATATATTCGTGTAAATAGAACTAATAAAAATACTACAATATAGAATTGAGATTAACTCACCTGGTGAGACTCTTGAAAGGAGCTGGAGTAAGTTAAACTCGGGGGTAAATAGGCCACCTGATAAAAAAATTGTGGATATTACACGATTATTGTTTGAATAAACCATATGTTATTTCTGTCCGATAAAAAAATTTAAAGAGTGAAAGGGGACAAGAGTATTATGAAAAGAAACGATCTGTAGTCATCGACAACGTTAGATTTTACACGAAATCTCTCCTACTTCATGGCTGAGACAGTCATGTTTGCTGTAATATCCAAATCATTCACTCTATTTTTTCCCAGTAGCCTTAGAAATAAGCAACTCAAAATAATAAAGGAAAAACAACACCAAATAACTCAAAGACAAATTAAATATTTTGTTCTTAATAGAAGAATATTATTTTGTATAGCTACTCTATGTGCTTTTTATAGCATATAAGTGATAATATATAACTCACCCGTGCCGGTTTCATATCCATCAAACGTTTCCTTCTTGAAAAATGAAGCAAAGCAAAATTATCGATGAAATTCGCATGCTTATGTATGAATTGTTTATTTGCAAGACATTCTTGATGAAGGTCGAAACAACCCCCATTTTCTTTAAAACACGTTTCACATGTAAAATATAAACCCTTAATTATTCTCCTACACCCGTCACATAATGGTCTACCACTTTGTATTATGTAAAATAGAGTAAGCACATCTACCCAGTTTAAATCGTTGGTCTTTTCTGTACTGATCTCGTCGAAAAATGAAGGATTGTTAAACAAGCTATAGCCCTCTTCAGACATAAAACTGGAAAACTCAAAAAAGCTAATCATTCCATCTTTATTCACATCCATGGTGTCGAAAAATTCGTCGACCTTAACTCTAATTTCCACAGGGGCGATTCTGTAGTAAGTAATTGCGGTTTGGCGCAACTCCTCCATTGTTAAGGATGAGAATGGGATATGTTTTCATCGTTTTCTCAAAACTTCCTTCGTATGTATATTGGAAAAAAAGTAATTTTCTAAAAAGCAAGTGCATGATTAAAAGAATGAAGCAATGATGGAAGACACCAACAGGCTAAATTCTCATCATTTTTCTAATGGGTTGACAACTTCTAAAAAATAGCATGAAAATTGATCTATTTTTTACATCATACTTATGTATATTCATAGTGTGTATCGACATGTCTAGATATTATTTTTAACATGTGGTTAAAAATAATAGAAAGGGTGAAATCATTTCTCTGTTTCCAGTTTAGTCCATATAAGTAAAACAAATGAAAGTTTTATTATTGTAATTAAGATTAGTAGATAATGTAGCTACAGAGTGTGAATACGCTAATTCTTCGATTATTATTATTTTTTTAGTAACAAGGGCACCAATCCGTTTAATTTTATGGGAGTAAAGTTTACTGGGCTAAAATCTAAATTAAAAGATAAGAAAATGTTGTGTTTCTTGAAAAAAAAACTTGATTTAAAGACTTTTACTATCTGGTTATGATCTATACTTGTACCAAAATGAGAATAGAAGTTCATCATGAAAAAAGTTCTTGTTATTATAATTCTAATCTATTTCAAGGTGGTTACTCTAGTGAGTATATATATATAAATAACCAATGATTCTTTTAAAGTCGTCTTCTCATCATTAATTAGTTGTAAAATTTAGTTTATATTCTCTTATTTGCTAGTGGACTTGATATAATTAGTTTATAAATTGCATCAAACTGTCATGAATGTGTGTAAATTTTCTCTAAGTTAACTACATCAGAATCTCATAAGGTTAGGTTTTTCATCTGTATTCGTAATTACTTTTCGATTATATTTTTTAAATAAATATTCTATTTTATTTCTAATGTGTTAGTTAAAAAAACAGTAAATTTTGACATTTTATATTTTTTTGGTATTTAGTAAGATTATTACCTTATAAATCGCCGAACAAACAATTAAACATAAAAAAAGTGTATGAAATGTTAAATTTTATAGATTTTTGGAGCAAACATTTTAGAAATAAAATAGAACGTTGATTTGAAAAAATATAATCGAAGAATAATTAAAAATACATATTAAAAAAATCTATAACTTGATAAAAACATGTTGTAGTTAATTTGAGAAAATGTGCACCCGTCATGAATGAGTCGCTATACCTTACAAAACTTAAATTATTTCAATTTTCTTGATAAGATTTCACCGACTTAGAATAAGGCTACCAAAGGTCGATTTGACATTTTCTTCAATGTTAAGACTCTCCTCGTTTGTGTGATCTTTGCCTCAGATCCCACAAAGACCTTGACAGGTGAGATATAGAAAAAAATTGGCTAGTTTTTTCAGTAGAAAAATATCGTAAATGATATAGCTGAACAGTCACTTGACATAGTGGCTTATAATTTGCAATCCTTCTAAAGAAGATGGAATGGTGTTAGAGGTGTCAGAAATGTAAGTTGAAGTATTGTGGGGGAATTCGAATTCGTATCTTCATTTTCTAAAAATTCTTGTTTCAGATATCTTGTAGAATAAAACACCCCGACGACCTAATTAATAATGAGCAAGAATGCTTTATGCAAGAAAGATTGTTGAGCATGATTTATTGGTCACAATGATATAGATATAAATTTTACTAATTGGTCAGGTATCGGTCATCTCCTTATTGAAATCTTTCCTAAACAATATAAAGTTCCAGGTTGCATTCAATATTGATTAAAATATGAGTCTGAAGCAGGATATTTTGGATACAGAATTGGCGTATTTTTCCAAAAGTCGAGAAAATGTCTCATAGATTCAATGATTTGGTTATCGTCTCTAAGTTTATAATTGAAAGTCGTACACTGGAGTTACCAGCTTGGAACATTATTAGAACAGCACTAGAACAAGCTTTCTCAGAATCATTCCACCTTAAAGAAAAGTATTTCTTTGGAATGTTTTTGAAAACATTGTACTAGTTGACTCTGAATCAAAGACTAAACGTCCTTCAGAATGTAGCATTTTTAGAAGCTGGTAGCATTTTTTATCTGAGATTGTAACCAGAAGTTCCGCTGTTTTAAATTCGATCACGAAGTTGATACAAAGATAGGTGACGTATATTTGAAACACTGAAACTAATACATAAATAGACTCAATTTCTAACAGACATCGAGTATTTCACTTTACAATTACATTATTATGGGGGAACATCAAACGAATATGCAACTTGACTATTTCAAAAAAAAAAAATGTAACTTGACAAACAAATTGCTTAAATAACCAACTGCAAACGTATAGATAAAGTGCACACAAAAGTCTTCTCTTAACCCTGAGATATATTTCTTCAGTTGCTGATTAATATATCATCGTAATCATCTCACATGATTGTGCAATTGGAAGCAATCGAGGCTACGGAAATTATGTTTTCCAATGCTCGAAAAGCTGCCTTCCTCTTCCTCTACAATCAATTAATAAGAATATGTTCATTTTTTATAGTAACTATAATTTTTCTCAGTTGAGATTTTCCTTAAAATATTAATTAGCATGGAAGAAGAACTCACATGATGATTCGGATTTGGCTGTGCGGGAACAATGGCAAGGGAGCTGGAACTGGCGCTAGCTTGGTAAGGGTTCATAGAATTTACCCTAACCTAATGTCACCATAAGTAAGTTTGTTTAATCAATTGTCTACTGTGGCTATCCCAATGTTGATGAGCACCAATTTTTTAGACAATTAACAATACACTCTATGCACAATGACATTAACACTAAATACAAAACGGTCATGGATCTGAAATCTCCTGACAAGTTTTCATAAGAGTTCTCCGTCCCCGATTTTAACCACTTGGATCCTTAATTCAACACGTCATGTATACAAAACCACTTGGATCTACTTTCTAAAAATTATTTTCAAATCCTGGGATATAATGGGGTGATATCTAACCGTAATTCGTACAAAGAAGCTAGCTAGCTTGAAAATTAGAAATTAACTCACAGTTTGGGGGCGGTAGTGACTAGGACTTGCCTGCGCAAAGCTCACAACCTGCAAAAAAAAAACACAACTGTTATCACTAATTAACCATTATTTAATTTGAAGTTATAATATGATTCATATCTATTGTTGCTCCTTAGTCAGCTACCGAAACAATAAGTGAAGAAACACGAAGTAAAATTTCACATATCTTTTTTGTACTTGAAGGAAGAGAAGTTGTTTGAGGACATTACCAAACAAGAAATATATCTGTAAAATGCATCTCACCTGGGATGTGTTCTCAGCAGGAAAATGCTTACTTCTCGTGAGCGTGAGCAAAGTGAAATTACCAACCCACTTTGAATGCCTGTGGCGAAACACCTTTTCTCCAAGACAATGCGAGTGAAGGTTACAGGAAGGCCCGTTTCGCTTAAAACACGTCTCACAAGTAAAATACAAACCACTGATTAATCTCCTGCACAAGTCGCAAACTGGCCTTCTGCTCTTTAAAATGTAATAAAGAGTTATTACATCGGCTTTATTCAAATTGTAGGTGCGTTCGGTTCTAATTTCATCAAAAAAAGAGGGGTTGTTATACTCATGGTGACCCTCGTCGACTAAGAAATTAGAAAATTCGGAGTAGCTTATTTTTCCGTCATTATTTGCATCCATGGTAGTGAAAAATTGATCGACAGTGACTCTAACATCTGCTGGAAAGGCATTATAGTAAGTCATTGCTGCTCGACGTAGCTCATTCATTTTATTTGGTTAAGATGAAATATGGTCTGCTTACATTTATGTTCAATATAGTATTTATATATTGGGAAAAGTTGATCGAGTGGTCGAAAGTGGTTTAATTGTTTGTGAAATCCATTTAGAATTACAATTATTTTGTATAAAATTTTGTGGTTCCTTTTGCATAGCAACTTGCTTCCTTTTCTTATATATGTGTAGCCTGTTCAAAAAACATTGTGTGACTTGTGTCATAGTCGACGTATAATAATGTTAATAGCTTTTCTTGATTATCTAAAACCGAAAGCGATGTTGAGCAATTGGAGCATACTTTACAAAGATTAGACCCCCAAAATCAATCATTTAATTGAATAATTAATGTATAAATAGCTAAGTTATCCAGGAATATACTTTATTGTTTTTCTGATCAGAGAAACCGTTTATTCGAAACAATACGAGTGTTGGTTGCCTTTAGTACGTGCTCCGAAAGGGAATAATATCATGACAAAATAGATTTTAAGGTATTTTACAGACAACGGAAAAACCATTGCTTTTGCTCACTTAGACATGATACTTAGCTCGATTGATCAGACGGCCTTTTAATTACGAACCCGTTGTTACCAATCCACATGCCAGTTAGGAGTCAAGACGATAGTAATATATAAGTATTATCTTTTTTCTAAAAAAAAATCGAATTTTTTATATATCTGCTTCTATAGTTATATTTATACATACAACAACAAAGGAGAGAAAAAAGTCGGAACTCGTATTTGGTGTTCAATACATATACTCTAGTGGATAAAAGTTTTATAATCGTGTGTTTGATCATTGTAATTCTGTTTGGATTTTAATAAAAGGGCCGGCTTTTAGTTATAAGAAAAATGTTCATTTTCACCATTAATAAGAAACATTATTAAGATATCCAGCTTATTATGCAAGCTATGCTTATCGAAATGATATACTAAATGTAGTTAATCAATCAATTTTCATCATCTATCTACATTACAAACTCTTGGTTATTTTCAAAACAAAAAAAAAAATCTCCTAGTTGACTTGTTTATTTTTCAATTAATTAGTTCGGTTGGCTTGCCAACCGACTCGCTCAAAAGTCATCACAACATGACCTTAATTTTTGTTTATTTTCTTGCCAAATTGGCAACTTACTCATCTAAAGTCATCAACAATATTCGATTCCCTTTTGTTGACAGTGTTGTTGTTGTTTTTATTAATTTTCAATGATGGATAAGTGTTGATAGTTATACTAAGTGGGAATAAGCACTTGAGATAAAGTAGATTTTTCATTGATAAAATTGTTCTCTGTGTGATATATACTACTTCCTGAGTATGTATGCTGTGTTCTCAAATCCAATTCTTTGACAACCCGGGGTTAGACTCAAGAGTCACGGGTCTAAAACCCAAAAAAAACTTATATTTTCAAATCACTCGTTTGGAAAAATATTAAATATATATATATATACAATTCATTTTATTTATCTAATCAATATTTATCAATGGCCGAGTGGTTGGTTTCCTTGCTAAAGAGTCTAGTCAAACCGTGTTCGTCTCTTTGCAAAGACAGACAAGATTTTTTTTTTTTTATTTTATTATAAAATTTAGTACACTCATAAACCATTTAATTTTATATAAGTTTCTATGTGGTCTCTTATATTAAATAAAACATAAAAGGAGATGATTTGTTAAATATATAACAGATTTGGTCTTTGATTTTTTTTTTTTTAAATCATAGTATAATTTTAAGTCGAATGCGAAATTTGTAAAAATTTTGCTTGGTATCATTGATTTTTTTGTTAAATGTGCTCTACTTATTAGATGTAACATTTTCTAGCTTAATATTTTACCATTTATTAATCGTATCTTATAAGTTTTATTTAAATAGGTTCTTTTTTTTTTTACGTAAAAAAAAATGCCCATTTTTAAGATGGTCTGAGGCCTACAAAACTCTGAAAACGGTCATTTTGACAACATTACGTGACTAAATAAGATTATCCAGCTACAACTTTGGGAAATTAAGCTAACTTATTGTAGGTACAAAAAGAATCTGATTTCCTTTAGCTCATAACTTGCATATCAAAAAGCTACTCAGATTTTGAATTGACCAATCAAATGAATTAAAAGCGCAAATTACATATGAAAAGGCGTATGTTCGCCTTTTCTCGGTCCCCAACTAAAATCACTATCCTTAACCAAAAAAAGTAGACAATTACACTATCACTAAGTAACTAAGTGTTGCACTGATACTTATAGTTCAAGAACATATCCCCATTTTACCACGACTTCAATTATGCTTTCCACATTTATATTGTATAACAAAAGAATCAAATCAAACGATGAAAAAAGAGGCGAACAATCAATTTTTTCTCTTCATAAAGGCATATTTTTTGAAATGGCAAACATACACTTAAATATTCCATACAACATTCTAATACTATTCAACTTACCTTTGAATTCCCTACTTTTCTTCCAAAATTTCTTACATTAGAACAATTTTTTGAATTTCAACCGCCCTGCCAATCTATGCCATATTACCCCTCGTATTGAGATGAGATGGTTCGAAAAGTGGCTAAAAATTGGGGATGCCTAAATGTCCATGGTTCTTCTGATCAATAATCTGCACGAAACCGTTAAAGGCACAAATGCATTAGATATATACGTAAAGCAACATGACTGATTTGATTGCTACTTTTAAGTTCAGTTTTTTTCTTCTTTGGCTAATATATTGCAATGCATTTGATTGTCTAGCTTAAAGTTGAGTCCTTTTTTTTTTCCTTCTCTGTATTGTGGCGTCAAAAGAGCTAGAAGTTTGAAGCAGGATGAACCTTTTTTTCTGATTCAAATAAGCTATACCACATTTGCTTAAAGAAAGCAGCGAAAAATAATAAAAATAAAATAAAAGTGTGAATACAGGAATTTGGCAGACATATACTTACCATCGTGTTTCTTCATTGCATTTTTAAGAGCTAACAAAAGGATCACCAGAAATCCTACTCCTACAGCACCTCCTAATATGATAGCCACAGTCTTTCCTGTGTTATGCCCTGAACCTGCTACATGATTAATAACATCTCATATTAAAGACTTTAAATCATGAAGGGGATCAGGGCTGTCATAACAACAAACAAAAAGAGTTACGGCTGTAATTGCGGCTAATATGGTCAACATGTGATTGCTCACCTTAGAAGTGAGTTTTTTTGGTCTTTCAGCGGAAAAAACCTAGAAATTGCTCCATCCATTATAAACTCATATTTTCTCTCTGTATAAAAAAAAACTCTCTTCTAATAGATAGATATGAAGCAACTTTGATGACTACATGTGACTACGAAAAATGGAGCATACTTACTGGATGGAGCATACGACGAATCAGAAGCAGACGATGATGACGATGTCGAAGAGCCTGAACCTGACCCAGAATCTGAACCAGACCCAGAACCGGATCCTTTAGGCATACCACTAGACCCGTAATTATAACTAACAAAACACTTATCCAAAAATACCATCCCAGAAACTGAGCTCCCACACTCCACCTGCACCCTCTGTACCGCGCTCCTGACGCAATCCCCACAATCAGCATTTCCTAAATCGCCCTCGCACTGTCCCAAAGCGTATACCGACTGATAACCCGTCGCAAAAAATCCATTATTACTCCCTACCCCGTTTTCCAATTGGGAAAGTGCTGTGTCTCTTTTTTCTTCAAAAGTGGCTCCTTCTTTGTTTTTTCCGCTACATGTTTTGTAAAGAAGCTGTAAACCAGAGACTTGAGTAAAGCCGCTTATTTCGTATAGCATGTAACAGCCTACGAGTTGGACCCTTGCAGCTATCTGTTGGCCACATAGTTTGTCAATTAGGATCGGGAGTCTGCTTACACAGTTGTAACAGTCAACATTGGTGAGATCACCTGATGCAGGATACCATAAGACCGTAAAACAAATGATTAGAACAAATTTAAGATAAGCACAAACAAAACCTGATAACAAGAATACATTTAGTACGGAACTTGTAACAGAAAAGAACCATTCATTTACCTTCAGTTCCAAATTCATTCTGAATACGACACCTTACCCAAAAAAAAATATAGAGAATGGGTTTTCCAGTTACAACTTTTTCAAGCTCATTATTCCTTCTTAATTTTTATTTTTCTTAAAATAGTTCTGCTTCGTTGTCAACCTTTTGTAAGTGATACTGCATTTCTAGCCAGTGGCGGAACCAGGATCGATAGATGGGGAGGGGGAGGGCTAGCTCCTCCCCTGTTTCTAGCCTAGATAAACTACAAGCTTTAAGCTAAGTTTACCCATTTCTTTATCCCTCTGGTTATAAAAAAAAACTGAAAAGTACTGATTTCAAATTAAGCTTATAAACGAAGATTTTCTACATTTAGCTTTTTCTGTAAACTAGCTTTAATAAACTAGTAGCTTTAAGCTGGAACAACAACCCAACTTGTTACTACTCTAAGACTATCCACAATGTATAAAACATTCAACACCCTACTTTTTACCCTACATCATCTTCTCTCTCTTACACCTAATAATTCAACACCCACTTAAGTTTTACACTCTACAATGGGTGTGTTTAATAAAATTCAACCAACCAATACAATAATGACAAGTGGCCACACCAAATGATGACAAGTGGCGAAATGGTCTCCTCCCTTTTGTTTATTCAACCCGTTGAATGGTTTCAACACCATTTAATCCACCTAACATTCAACACCCTCTACAACACCTCCATTAAATGCATTCAATACCCATTTTATTCATTCAACACATACATTGTAACTAGTCTAAATACATCTACCTCGCTAAACGTAATAAGACTAGTTACAATGTATGTGTTGAATGAATAAAATGGGTATTAAATGCATTTAATTGAGGTGTTGTAGAGGGTGTTGAATGTTAGGTGGATTAAATGGTGTTGAAACCATTCAACGGGTTGAATAAACAAAAGGGAGCGGACCATTTCGCCACTTGTCATCATTTGGTGTGGCCAAGCAATAAGAGTGTAGTACACTTCCACTTGTCATTATTGTATATTTGTATTGGTTGGTTGGATTTTCGGAAATTTTATCTCATCCTTATTATTTGAGCTCAATTATTTCATTGTAAATTAATTTATTTTTTTAATTTTTTAATATCAAAATTCATCATTTTTTATCCCATATATATAGAGCTTTGTTTCACTTGATTTGGACACAGGAAAAAAAAAACATCTTTTTTACTACAATTCTTCTATTAGTTTCTAATAAACTCTTGTTTATAGCTCTAAATATCCCCTTTTTAGTGAAATGGATCCCAACAATAATCCATTTAACACCCAAAATTCTACTAATTACCCTTTTAATTACCCTTTTAACTACCCATATTATGGATCGATGATGTCATATTCATCTCAAACACCCCCTTATTATTCTTCTACTCCAATGGAAAATGAAAATGTTCCGAATGTTGGAGCAACAGAATTTCCTGAGTTTTCTACAAAAATGGCTCTTGGTGGCATAAGCGAGGTTAAGGAAGTCACTCCAAATCCAGATGATTCAACTCCGGCTCGCAGGAAAAGAGAGAAATGGACCACTGCTCAAAATTTGGTGCTACTTAGTGGGTGGATTAAATATGGAACGGATAGTGTTGTTGGGAGAAACCAAAAAAGCGAAGCATATTGGGGCAAAATTGCTGAGTACTGTAATGAGCATTGCTCATTTGATCCTCCGCGTGATGGATCTTCATGTAGAAATCATTACAACTACATGAACAAAATACTGGGCAAATGGATTGGTGTTTATGATAACGCTAAGCGTATGCAACAAAGCGGGTGGTCAGAAAATGATGTATTAGCAAAAGCGCATGAATTATATTCAAGTGGTAATATTGGACATTTCAATTTAATGTCAGAATGGATCGCTATCCGTGATCAACCACGTTATGGTAGTCAAGTAGGAGGATATACTGGCTCCGGAAGCAGTGGATCCAAGAGAGCCCACGAGAGTGATGCTAGTGACTCCCCACTCTGTAGGATCTAGTGCTCGTCCAATGGGGAGGGATGCAGCTAAGAAAAAAGGTAAAAAGAAAGGAAAGGGCGCAGCCTTGGAAGTGGTCAATGAAGAGTGGAATGAATTAAAAAAATTCAAGGAGCAAGAGTTGGAACGATTAGACAAAATAGCAAAGAATCAAGAGGATGCAAACCAATTGATGAAAGAAAGGACTCAAGCTAAGAAGATGAAGATGTTTATGAAGCTAAGTTTAAAGGAGCATCTCGATGACCGAAGCAAAGAGCTGTTGGAGAAGTTGGGCCACGAGCTATTTGGAAATTAATTGTTGTCAAATGCTAGATTGTATTCTGTTATTTTTCTGCTTTAATGTTTGTCGTCAAGTGTCTGTCTGTATTCTGTCATTTGAATTAAATGTTTGGAGTCCGCCGGTTTCAACCACTCAATTTGAATTCAATCCTTATCTATAAATTAACTAAATTCAATTAAATGTTTGGAGTCCGTCGATTTCAACCACTCAATTTGAATTCAATCTTATCTATAAATTAACCAAATTCAATTAGTTGTTTGAAGTCTGTCGATTTCAACCACTCAATTTCTTATAAATGAAGACTCATTCTTCCATTGATGTACCAATACCATAAATCTCATTTTACTAAACAAATATCAATGGATCCATCAGAATTTCCTTTTGATATCGAAGCTTACAAAAGGCAATCTGAAATCGAAGAGAGGTACATCATCAATCGTTTCAGGGAGCGCCGAAAGAAAATAGAGGAAGACTACGCACCTCGTAGTAAGAGAAAATATGTCAATAGAGATCATGGAGCGGCAAACCAAAGATTGATTGAAGACTACTTTGCTGATCAACCTAGATATGACGATGCAATGTTTCGTCGGCGATTCCGGATGCGAAAACATGTTTTCCTTCGAATCGTTGGGGACCTATCAAGCAGTGACAACTACTTCACTCAAAGAGTTGACGCGTTTAATAAAGAAGATATATCTCCATTAGCAAAATGTACCACAGCCATGCGAATGTTAACATATGGTGTGGCGGCCGATGCGGCCGATGAATACATCAAAATAGGAGATACAACAGCATTGGAGTGCTTGCGTAGATTCTGTAAAGGAATCATACAATTGTATGAGCAAGTGTATCTCAGAGCCCCAACTCAAGATGACCTGCAAAGAATACTGCAGGTTAGTGAAATGTGTGGGTTCCCGGGAATGATTGGGAGTATTGATTGCATGCACTGGAAATGGAAAAATTGTCCTACAGCGTGGGAAGGTCAATTTACTCGGGGAGATAAGGGAACCACCATTGTTATTCTTGAAGCAGTTGCATCTCATGATCTATGGATCTGGCATTCCTTTTTTGGATGTCCGGGGACATTGAACGATATAAATGTTCTAGACCGTTCACCAGTGTTCGATGATGTTGAACATGGAAATACTCCAAGAGTCAACTTCTTCGTGAATCAACGTCGGTATAATATGGCATACTATCTAGGTGACGGTATCTACCCTTCATATCCGACTTCCGTCAAATCAATTAGACTTCTCAAAGTGAACCAGGTAAGTTATTTGCAAAATATCAGGAGGGATGTCGGAAGGACATCGAACGTGCATTTGGAGTGTTGCAGGCTCGATTTAAAATCATTCGTGAACCAGCCCGCTTGTGGGACATAGCCGATTTGGCTATCATCATGAGGTCATGTATCATATTGCATAATATGATTGTTGAGGATGAACGAGACACATATGCTCAACATTGGACCGATTATGATTAATCTGAGGCAAGTGGGTCTAGTGCACCGGAACCATTCTCTACCGATGTGCTACCTGCATTTGCAAATCATGTGCGTGCTAGATCCGGGTTGAGTGATTCAAATGTTCATCATGAATTGCAAGCAGATATAGTCAAACACATATGGGCAAAATTCGGAATGTTTCGTGATTGATGAGATTTTTAAATTTCTATGTGTGATTTAAGAGATTTATTGTTTGTGAGTTGAGTCTATTGTACTAATTAAGTTATGTGGGTTACATTTAGTCTAAGTGTGCTAAGTGTATTGTATTGCATTTTAAGTTTTATGTAACTTTATTTGTTTTAATAATGACTATCCTTATTTCTCATCTTTATTACTTGCATAAAAAAAAATGAAGAATATAAAATTAGAAATAAAATAATTAGAAAGAAAAAAAATTAAATAAATTTTTTAACTCTTAATTATTTTAATTTAATTGTAATCTATAATTATTATTAATATGTAATCATAAAAACAAAAATATAAAAGAAAATAAGAATATGAAATAAAAGTGGTGGGGTAGGGTGTTGAATTTTATTAAACACACCCATTGGAGTGTAAAACTTAAGTGGATGTTGAATTATTAGGTGTAAGAGAGAAAAGATTATGTGGAGTAAAAAGTACGGTGTTGAATGTTTTATACATTGTGGATAGTCTAATAAACAAGCACAATGTACCAAAGTTACTAAAAATAAAACAACTTCGAAACACCAAAATAATCAAAAAAATACTTTAAAAAGTTGGCAATTAATCTACAAAATCACATATTGCACCGGAAGAGTCCATTCATGTGTGTGCTTGTTATTTTGCTTAAATTAAAAAAATAAACAAGCACAATGTACCAAAGTTACTAAAAAGTAGTAAAAGCAACTAAGAAACACCAAAGTAATCACAAATACTAAAAAGTTCGCAATTAATCTACAAAATTACAGCTTGCACTAGAAGAGTCCATTTATGTATGTGCTTGTTTATTTCTCTGTTTCAAAAAACTCGATTCAAAGCTGGAAAAAAATCTAAAAAAGCTCGTTTTTCGGCTTTTTAGGCCGCCAAAAGCTTACATTTTTTGCGCTTTTAGCATAGTGGTGCAAAAACGCTTTAGCTAAGTTTTCGCTTTGTAAACACCGGTTTTATTTTGCTAGTAAAAACAAACATGCACACTGTACTGCTACTAAGTACCACCTTAAAAACACCAAACAAACTCCAATTTTGTATTTTCTTTTGTTTACAATAAATCTTGCATACCACTGTACTGCTACTAAAAAAATAAAAAAAAATTGCATAAAATATACCTCTGCATTGAAAGAGTCCAGTGATGGTAGTTTGAGCAGAGCCAGCAGTGGTTTTATAAAACTTAGATTTAGAAGATTGTGCAATTAAAGCCCCAAATAAAGATGAAACAGCTTGAGAATAAACCCCACTTGGATCTGTTAAAGCTTGTTTTGCACACCCTTTGTACACTAAACTTGTGTAATCAGACTCAGATTTAGTGTTCAAAGCTAGGAATAAAATTATAAAGACAATTATTAGGCTAAAAAAGGTTTTTGATGACAAAAATCCCATCTTTGGTAGGGTTTGAGTGAGCTCTTGGTGGGATCAAATCATGGGTTTTTTTTTTTTTTTTGGGTTTTTTGAGATATGGGTTTTGTGTTAAAATGTGGATAGATTAAAGGGTTTGTCTTTTTATTTTTTATTATTATTATTTGGTTTTTATTGGAATGGGACCCTTAGTACAGTAAAAAAAAATTAGTGTATGTGCACTTGTGCAGAGATTTGGGAATTTGTTTTCAACTTTTCATAATGCTGTGTGAAAAAATAATGTTTTATTGAGATTTGAGGAGTGTGTATTTTTTTTATTAAGATTGGAGTAATTATTTAAGCTATTTGCATGGGGGAATGAGAACAAATGTTGTTAAAATATAAGATGTTTAAAAAAATGAGAAGGGAATGGTTGGTGGGGAAAAGAATGAGATTGATGTGAAGTTTGACTGTAGACTCTACTTTTCACAAGATTTAATCACGTTCAATTTTTAGACTATAAATATTCTGAAAAAACGTATAAACTGTAGAAAAGTTTGCAGTGATTCTATGTAAACCGTAGATTTAATTTATGCTTTACAGTGAATTACTGAAGACCGTAGATTAAATAATCTACGATTTGCAGCAATTCTGTAGAAATTACACAGTCAGTCCCCATTTTTCAAAAATTACATGTCCCTCCCTACGTAAAAATTACAAAGAAGAGATACCTCACCAGGTGTGATCCCATTCAATTGACTATCATTTACTGCAGACAAATGTACATATGCCATGTCTACAAATTCCTATAAATTCACCCAAAATATGTGGCCTTTGGCATATCGAAATTTTATGACCTTCAAACCAACTTTTTCATGTTGTATGCTCAGTTAACTTGAACATTTTTTGTATGCTGTTTTAAAATAATTACTGGGTATGATTGAAACAAATTGCCCCCCTCATTACACTCATTCATTGTTTTTTTCTGTTTTTTGCATCTGATACTGGAAATCATAATGAAAGGAAGATAGTCAGTACCACGATTTGTAGCTTAATGAAAGGAAATTGATAAATGTCGGAAGATGTTTAACTAACAAGTCTTATTCCAATAAAAAAATAAAAGGCTCAGACAAAAGGATATTGGAAAGAGCTTGATTTGAATAAAACGATTTACTCAATTTTGTTATCGATCACTGCAGTTATGGAGACAGATTCTCCGACGACATTAGCTTATATGGTAAAAATACCCTTCAGTCTGTATAAGATGCATATAAAGCTTATCTGATAAAATGTCGGTCCCAAACTGTTCTAGCTGTCAAAAACATATTTTACGTCATTATTTTTTGTTAAAGTAATCCAAGTTATATAGAGATTTGAAGAGTTCAAAAAACGTAATGTCCAGATCCCGAACGTAAATCACAAGCCTTAATATTTAATTTTAACTTGAGTCACTAGTTCTTTTAGACAGATCAACAGCAAAAGACTTGCTTCCAAAGTTTCTAATAAGAAAATAATAGAGCACCAATTTATCAAAAAACAGTGGAAAGTAGGTAGACTTCTACAACTCAGGCACTAGTTCATTTCATCAAAAGAATGTCTTCCTATCAAGATACAGTCGCAATATTTATAAATTTTCATCTACAACAAAACTAAATTGGAAAAAAGGGTATTAAGAACTTCAGACATAAAACCATTCAGGAAACGTAATACAAAGCGACTCCCTCCCGGTCACCGGATACAATTTTCAAGATTCTGATGCATTTTCCTCAGGCAAACCAAAAATGCGAAGATTACGGTCCATTGATCCGACTGCCAGGTATTTAGCATCTTGGCCGAATTTTACATAAGTTGCTTTCCCTGCAATCCGCACAGGGGGTGTCAGAATATAAAATAGAAATGCCACTAATGATAATCCTAGTGTATAACGAGTATTAGCGTAAGGAAGCAAACCTGTGCCGGACATATCGGGGAGAGTTTTGATACATTTCCAATCGGATTTCACATTTGCGACTTGATATACTCTGCAAGAAAGTGCATTCAGAATTAACCAATAAATAAGGGCAAAAGGAAATGTGGAGACCAAATGAGATTTCAATTCGATTGTCTTAAACACAAATGGACAAACCTTATATCCGAGCCAGCAACGGCAAGATAACTTCCACTATGGTCAAATTCGACTGCAAAACAAGCAGAAAAACTCAATAATCGAATCAGTGATGTACAGTATAAAGATTTTTTTCATACAGAAAATATCATCAAATTTGAAAGACTCTTTTTGTTAAGGAACGTGCAAGGAAAAATTGAACATCACTCAATAAATCCTAAATTACGAGAAAGAAACAACGATTTTTATTTATATGCTACAATAGAGAATGAATTTACAGAGCATGGGGAAATATACCAGATTGTGTGGGTGTGTCGTAATCATAAGGTGCAATAGACCTGAAGTTTCTTAGTTTCCGGAGATCCCACAACTTCACTCCATCACGAGCGGCAGTCTGCTCAGTCAAAAAGAAAAAATAAAAAATTATAACAAGACACTGTATCCAAACTGTTACAATAAACAGATATAAAGGTGACACTTACCGCGAGAAAATAACCATTTTCTGAAAAGGAAATTGCAGTCACTGCGCCAACATGTCCCTCAAACTGTGCAACACTTGCCTGCAAGACCAAGTAAAGACATCAAGTTGGGGATAACACGGTATATAGAGATAATGCAACAGTAAAATTATACCTGACTTTTGACATCCCAAATTTTAACAACAGACTCTGAGGTGCCTGTTCCTAGAATGAGACCATCAGGGTGAAAAGATGCTGAAGTAAAACCACCCGATCCTGGAGTGTTTTCTACCTAAATACCAAATTCATGTTATATAATCAAAGAAGAAATGCAGCGACCATAAGTGGATAATAAGTCTACAAAGAGCAATGAAACAAACAAACCTGTGAGAGGCATAATCCAGACGAAAGATCGTAAAAGCACCATGTGTTGTCTAATGAAGCTGACACAAAGTAGTTATTGGTGGAGTGGACGGTGAGTGCTTGCACCTGCCAGAGAAGCAAAAAGATAAACAAGTATAAGTTTTCTCTTTTATCTACTTCTGTTTATCTTTTTGAATAAGTTAATTATATTCTGTTTCTCTTTTTAGGCAAGTTATTCAATTCTATTCTTCTGTGGGAAGCAAAAGTTAAAAAAGATTTATTACTGGCAGAGACATGAGAAATACGCATGCTTATGAAAGAGTGAGGAGCTAGAAAGTAATAAATATTTCTAATAGCAGTCAAAAGTTTACTACGTTCTCAGATATAGCATCTCCTAGTGAAGCAGATTTTAAAGCAAATGGAATTTCTCACTGAATGTTGTGAGAAATTGCATATGCTCATAAAAAGTGAGCACTTGGAAAGTCTGAGACTTAATTACCTCTGCTGTGTGATCCTTCAATGTATGCCTACATTCATACCCATTTTCTGATCCTTGCCACAGACGAACCGTCTGTAATAGCACATAGAAAGCTACACAATCAAAGCTCAACAAGCTGAAAGACATAAAGGCTGGAAAACTCAACCACAGATTACAAAATCATGCCAAGCACCGATGAAGACACGACAGATAAGACACATACACGTGTACAAAATTATATCTTTTCTTTAACAATGAATCAATTATTCTATAGAAATTCAAGAGAAGAGGGCAGAAGCCAAAACAATTACAGCATATGGCTCACTATCATCTCACCATTAAACTAGACTGGTTTTAAATGATAAAAGACATTCAAACATTTTCTGAACAAGGAAATTTTATAAATAAAAAAGCAGCAGAGTAAATTAACATATTTGACTAATATATCTTAACACATTCACTAAAAAGTTGCATTGGTTACCTTATCTGCTGAACCAGTAACAATTGAATCACCCTGACCTATGATTTTAACACTGGTAACCTGAAAAAGGAGCAGAAAAGACAAGAAAATAGAGAAAATTAATGTGTGCAATCGCCTTATTTTAAGGATAAAAGTTCAAAACTAGCTAGAGGAAAGTGTAAACAACCTTCTTGGAATGACCGCTGAGTGTCGATAAGATCTCTTCTGACGACCGATTAAAGAGCACAGCATTTGAGTCTGCCCCACCCGTTGCTATAATGTCCTATAACAAATGAAGGAACTGCTCACAAATAGTTTCTAAAACCAAGACTCCGTTTTAAGCTTGGAAGTGTTTGTTCCAAAAAAAAAAAGTTTTGGACTTATTATATGCGGCAACAGATATAGCAGATAGCCGATGTTCCCATCACTACCTCCAAGCTTGAGGAAAAGAGTACAACCAATAAAAAATTAAATATATAATACAAATTTAAGAAGGCAGCGCAAGCGACAGTATTAAGCAAAAATCTGGTTTGTATGCAACAAGTGTAGAGAGAACTTTGAAAATTCCAAATGTAGAAATATCCATACCTTGGAGTAAAGAATATCGATTGCCAATATGCCAGGTTTGTTAGTTTTGTGAAGTGGGTAACTCGAGAGCTGGGTGTACCTTTCCACAGCATCTAGAGGAGCCAATGTTGAAGGAATCTATAACAAGAAAAGGACAAAAAACAGCTGAATCAAATAATAAAGAAAAACTAAATCGAGAACTAATCTCTAATTTTCATGAATAACTGGTTTTACACATCATGTATATTACCTGTCGCTTCTTACGCTGCTGGGAAAGTGAGGCATTACAGTCTGTAAGCTCTGTAATGATATTTTCAGATATTCCAGGTCGGCTTTTCTTATCAATATGGCCCACATCTTCATCAGCAGGGCCTGCAAAGGAACTGACCGATGACCAAATGAAACACAATTAACAAAGAAAGAAAATTCAAACCGACCTCTTTTCCCATTGCTCAGAGCAGAAGGATGAGCTGTCACTGATGTTTGTGCTGACATAGGTATCTGTCTTTCTGCTTGTGCTAGTAATGACCTTGACTCATCCCTTTCTTTTTTTAGTCTTGCAATTACACGACAGGCAGCATCATGCTACAAAAACAATCACACATTTAACTTAAGGGAGCAAGGGACGGAACAAAGAACTAGATGATCATCATGGGTCTCTAAATCCCCATTCTAAAACAAAGTTACAGAGATGCAATTGAATTATAACTTATATTTTGAATCTCCGTCATCAGGACATGAACTTTGTTGTGATAAGATTCAGGGTGTGTTTGGTAACAGATTTTTTAGTCAAAATCAGATTTTTAGAAGCTGAATAATCTGACTTGCCAAACACCCACAGATTTTTAAAATCCAAAATCCAAATATCAAGTAAAAAAATATGTTGCCAAACGGACCCTCAGCCTAACCATTTATAATCCTCAGAAACTCAATGTGCGTGAGCAAAGCGAGAATTACACAAATTTAATTAATTAATAATTATCAGATTGAGATAAGCTCTTTACCTGGTATAACGCATGACTTAGCTCTTGCCTTGCGGTATGTAGTTGTTGCTCCAGAGCAAAATTCGATAACATAAGAGCATCCCATTCCTGTCAACAGATTAATAACTGTACAGCATCAAACACAATAGTATGAGGTACTTCTTCCTACTCATATTGAAATGAAATAAAAGCTGTAAGATCATCCTACTGAACTGGCTATCTTTTCAGAAGTCCAGATGGGAAGCAAGGAATGTTATTACTTTCTCTCTCTGCCGTCCCCTCCCTCCCAGTTCTTATAAGTACTATCCAAGGTTATGCACTAGTGAATGGTGACATATAATGTCCTTAACATCTAAAGTGGATGGGAAGACGACCAATCACATAAAACAAGCTATCCAAACATACATAGATTCATATTGGCACCTACTCCGGAAGATGTGAAAAGATGAAAGGCGTTAACGGCGTGTCATTGTTTCCATAAGCTGCATAACCTTATTTATCTTGGAGAAGTTCTTATCTACTAATATTTTCAAGTCATAAGTTTTTATAAAACAGATATACTTGTACGAGCTTAGTACTAAATCTTTCTGGCTAGAGTAAGGCATGCTAAAGCGAAAGTGTCAATGCAGTGCATATATATCAAACAGTACAAAATACAAAGTTTATCAAATTGAAAAAATAGATTGCAATGCCAAGTTTGAATCAACAATAAAGGTACAACATGTTTGTAAACCAAAGAGGTTTATACAGACATTAGATTTATAACTAATTAGAAAAAGGCAATAAACATTTTCTTTAAGCATGTTCACTTGGCACAACCTGATCTCAATTCTAACTACATAGTCAATATCATAACCACAATTGTATCATTACTGAAAATGTGTGAAACTCAGACTCAATGGTGTACATCTCAACCATCATACAGTTGCCACGAATATTGCATACCATATATATTGCAAGAAAACATGAAATAGTGTATCAAATACCATGAGAATACATACCGTCTGAAACATCCCAAGCATCCCATTTATACTCGCAGCTTGTGCCGACCTGGGCTTCACTATCTGCATGTAATTTTGTTTCAGGGTAAAAACCTTCTATATATCTCGTCTTTTGTACCATTTGGTTATTGAAAAATATGCTCAACTCAAAACGAGAAGAGAAAAAGTACACATGGAGAAAGTAAACCTTGCCAGTTTTGATCGGAACAATGTCATCCATGGACAAGGGCTCCCCAGTGATAGGGCATTTTCCATAATCCTTCACAGCCATAAAAACAGAAATTAAAATATGTAAATATACATATGAAGCTTTAGCAATACTCGTGGATTAGTAACATAGCACCGCCTCAAACCTGTGAAAAAAGGACGGTATGTTTTCTTCTCTATGTAAACAAACTCAAGATCCTTTTGATTTTTATCTCATTCATCATTATGTATCCTTCATTAGTAAACTTCTAAAGTCTGTCTTAATCTTTGCCTCCACAAAAAAACTAGACTCTAGTAATAATATAGGGACAACAAAAAATAACAAGCAAACCATCTATTCCCAAAAGTGAGAAACCGAAAATGAAGTTTTCTAAAGGAGCAGGGAAAATCAAATTTCATGAATAACCCTAATCGACTGAAGCTGCTAATGTTCTAACTATTTTATCGTATGCCTTCATTATTCAGGTATTTTTTAGGAAAAACTAGTTATGAAATGATCTAAAAAGGAAGAATATAAGAACAATGATTCTGTAAACAATCTTAATCAAATTCAACAAAATCAACTAGGAATAGGAAAATCAGAGCTTCTTGCAGCTCTGAAAGCTTACAATTCTCTTCTGCTCCGGTTTCTAATCCTCATAACACCCTACTCGAAACAACTCCACTCAAAAACTCTAAATTAATTACATATTCCTATAAGTAACAGAAAATTACCAACCAAAAGTAAAATCAAGTCTTAACCAACCCTAGGCAACTAGGCTGAAACCAGTTTCAACCCTTTATTATTTCTATTTTTTCCTTAGTAAATCTGTGGTTGAAACGCCATCACAGTCAAGAAATTCAACACTGTAAATCACAGCAAAGGAAAAAAATCCCCCAATCTAATCCTACACATTTGGAACTCCTATTACTAAATGCAACCAGTGTTCACAATGCTATTTGGGTATCTATCTATCTATACTACTATAATAAGCAAACCCAATAATGGGTGGTGAAGCTGCCAAAACTGAATAAACGTTAGAATGAATAAACCCAAAACTGAATTAACAATTAGAGATAATAAGGGAAAAGAGGCATACAGAGATGTGTCTCTCGATCAGCCTCTTCTCGAATAAAAGACCCGACTTTGTCGATACCACAGGCTCATCTGGTATATCTCCCGAAACTGCTCACAAAACCATACATATCAGAAAACACACTACACACACTAATCAATTATACATACATATACATACGTATTCACTAATTATAGATACACTAATAGACACAAAACTGAATAAACCCTGGATAATAATAAACCATAAATTTGAATAAACATTAGATCAAATAAACCCTGAACAAAAATAAACACTAAATTGAATAAACTATGAACAAACCAACCCTTAGATTAAATAAACCCTATACTTATAAACACTAAATTGAATAAACCCTAAATTGAATAAACCCTAAATTGTATGAATCCTAGATTGGATAAAATAAACACTAAATTGAATAAACCCAAAATTGTATAAATCCTAGATTGGATAAAATAAACACTAAATTGAATAAACCCTAGATCAGATACACACTACACACTAGTTAATTATACATAGATACACACACACACACACATATATATATAGATACATATACATATATATATATATAAATAGAAATTTACTTGAACAATTCATGGCGGTGTTTATCTAGGGTTTTAGAAAGTCACGCCGCAATTCAGAGAGATTCAGAGAGAGAGAGATAAAAGAGTGAGGAGAGAGATTTGATTAGAAGTTTTAAACGATTTTGGGCTCGGGTAAACGGGTTGGTTGTTATACTATAACTTTGGGCTGTTTTGTAAACGGGTTTTCTTGTGGGCTTCATACGGGGCCTTATCGCTAACCGGGCTGGATTCGGGTCGGTCCGGTTCGATTTTTGACAAAACCGAAACCGAGCATATTTTTCGGTTCGGATTTTTTCAGTTTCGGTATTTTTATTTTTTGGACCGAACCAGACCGGTTTTTTCGGTCCAGTTTAGGTTTATTTCGGTTATTTTTCGGTTTTATTTTTTATTTTTCGGTCTTTTTCAGTTTTTTTTCGGTTTTTTTCTGTTTCTGTCTTTTTCGGTTCGGTTTTACTGAAAACCGAAACCAACCCGAATTTTTTTTGGTTTTTCGATTTCGGTCTTTTTCGGGTTTTTTCTATTCGGTTCGGTTTTTCCAGTTTTTTGTCCAACCCTAACCGTGAGGCCTCGTTGCTTTATGTCAAAAATTATGTCACAACTAGGGCTGGGCAAAAAACCGGAAAAATCGAACCGAACCGAACCGAAAAAATCCGAAAAAGATCGAAACCGAAAAACCAAAAAAATTTCGGGTCGGTTTCGGTTTTCAGTAAAACCGAACCGAAAAAGACCGAAAAATAAAAAATAAAACCGAAAAATAACCGGAAAAAATCGAAACTGGACCGAAAAAACCGGTCCGGTTCGGTCCAAAAAATAAAAATACCGAAAACGAAAAAAAGCGAACCGAAAAATATGCTCGGTTTCGATTTTAATTTTATCAAAAACCGAACCGAATCCAGCCCAGCCCTACTCACAACTAGTTAGTGTACATTTTTGGGTATTTTGTAGTTTTGCATTAGAAAAAAAAATGTATTTTGTTTGTACTGTACATTGTCACTGTACATGACAACATGTCATGGTTTTACCAAATGGAGTTTAGTCATATGTATCTTTCTATACTGGGAACCAGCTCATATATATATAATATTATTTCCATTTTTCCCTCCTTTCTCTTTCGAATCACTTTTGGAACATTGATTCAATATTATAAAGTATCCAATTTTGATTCCTCTATACGGGAAAGAATAAATGTGTCCGTCTTGTCACATGGTTCGTCTTGATTCATTTAGTGACCATGTAATCTATTATAGAAAAATTTCGGGGTTTAAATACCGTTACGACTTGGTATGAATGTATTGTATGACATCATTTGGAGAGCAGCAATTTCAGCTAGAAATGAGCCATCTGTGAATTTTCTCATGGATTCATCTCGGAAAGATCTACATTTAGGCAGCAGACGTTATTGTTTACAGTTTAAACATTGAAAAACATGCGTGTGTTAATCTTATCGGCGTTTCGTCCTTGGCGGAGTTTGGTATCGAAGAATTTACCGTGGGTCACGCTGGTACTACTGCAGCGACAACGAATGTAGAGAAACAAGAGAAGACCTGACAACATAATCAGTACGGTTTCATACATTTTACGTTTGATACATTTGAGTTTTTATCTACTGACTCTGTTGAGTTTCTCAGGAGAGTGCAGAAAGTTATAAATAAAATTGTATTTACTGTAGGTTCAGCTGGATATGTATTTAAAATGATATGAGTTGATATTTAAAGAGTACTAACGGCTGTTATCCGTTTACTCAATTTTATTAATATAAATTCAAAAACTAAGTGTTTATTCAAAAAATCATTTCCCATGAAATGACATCCATTTGTAAATACAAGGCCTGATTTATTTCAAAAATAAAATAAAAAAAGACATGCCTGGTTCCTGTTAAAATATACTTAAAATCAATGCACCGATTTTGTGGGTCCCTACCCCTTTTTTGGGCAAAGACCATTCATTTTTCAGCAAAATTTATTTTAATAGTTATCATAGTTTAATTAAATTTGTATTTGGTACATACACTTTCACTAAAAACTGTAAGTCCCATGTTAGTTAAATTGCAGGTTATATCCATACCATATTAAATATGACAAATATAGTAAAAGAAATAACCACGTTCACGGTTCGGTTCATGAATCGAATCCAGAACCATAATGTGAGTTTTTTACTTAAGAAATAATAAGAAGCAGGGTGCCTGACTCTGAGCCAGGGTGACTCAAAGTCAGAAATTGCGTTAAAAAATAGCCAATTTTATATTTTAATTGCCTTTAATTTTTAAAGTCAAAATTATGTAAAACTTACAAATATGAAAATAAACAACAAGCAACACTTTGTATCTATATATTATTATATTTACATATACATATTTATAATATGTATGTATACTACATATATAATATTCAAAATTTTCAAATAATAGTTATAACTTGATTTCATTGAATTGAAAAAAAAAAAACTCATATAATTTTGATTTTTAAAAATTAAAGGCAATTAAAATATAAAATTGGCTATTTTTTAACGCAATTTCTGACCCTGAGTCACCCTGACTCAGAATCAGGGCCCCTGCTTCCGAAATAATGTGTGATTTTTTTCTTAAGAAATAATCTTATACCGAATAGTTTTTGTTTTGCTATAACCACGTTCATGAATTGAATCTAGAACCATATATGGAAAAAAATTACAATTAAGGCAACTTATTTTCATCATAATTTAAATTTAATAAAAAAAGTGAGTGATCCTCTCAATCTATTTTTTATACTATTGTGGTTTAACCATAACAAAGTTTGCAGTTTAGAAAAATGTACAAATTAACTAAATATATCACCTATTATAAATTTTGGAACCTGAAATCAAATAGAACACTCTGAAATTTTTTGAGGGCCATTATGATTAATTTGGCTCTTCTGTAATAAATGAGTATTTATTATCAAGTATTTATTTTCATTGACTTATTTTCCTTTAGACTCTCTCTCAATAAATATTATAATATGTACATATATATTTATATAATACATATACACTTTATATATATATATAAGGAATAAGAACAACAGTCAAGTTCTGAAAGTGGACTCTGTTTCCATGTGCAAAGTCATTTTAGTATAAAGGTTTCCCTTTTTCCCCCACTTGTTGAATGTGTTAACTCTTTTAAGTTTTAATATCACATTTACTATTTTCATATTTAATGTCATATATAGTAACTGTTGGTTTATGCTTTTTTGCCTCTAAATATTGGGATTCATGTGATTTCAGTGTTTGAGTTGAGCTAAAGGTAAAGGTACTCTTCTTCAGATCCATTCCTTCAAGTTTTGAACTTTCTTGTGATATAGTATTAAATATATTCTTTCTAGGTGGTGTTTTTGTTTGGTGGATTAATGACTTGTTTGTTTTGCATCTTTTAAGTTGGGTATTCTTGCATATATGGAGTAAGTTTTACAGCTTTTGGTTGTTTAGCATTGATATATTATTTCTTGTGTGTAAGTTTTGAACTTTCTTGTGATATACTTAGTATTGATATATTTTTTCTAGGTGGTGTTTTTGTTTGGTGGATTAAGGGCTTGTTTGTTTTGCATCTTTTAAGTTGGGTATTCTTGCATATATGGAGTAAGTTTTACAGCTTTTGGTTGTTTAGCATTGATATATTATTTCTTGTGTGTAAGTTTTGAACTTTCATGTGATATACTTAGTATTGATATATTCTTTCTAGGTGGTGTTTTTGTTTGGTGGATTAAGGGCTTGTTTGTTTTGCATCTTTTAAGTTGGGTATTCTTGCATATATGGAGTAAGTTTTACAGCTTTTGGTTGTTTAGCATTGATATATTATTTCTTGTGTGTAAGTTTTGAACTTTCTTGTGATATACTTAGTATTGATATATTCTTTCTAGGTGGTGTTTTTGTTTGGTGGATTAAGGGCTTGTTTGTTTTTTGCATCTTTTAAGCTGGGTATTTTTGCATACACTAAGTTTTACTGCTTTTGATTGTTTAAGCTATACTTTTAGTAGTTAGTATTGATATATTCTTTCTTGTGAGTAAGTTTTGAAATTTCTTGTGAAATACTTAGTATTGATATATTATTTCTAGGAGATGTTTTCATTTGATGGATTAAGGGCCTGTTTGTTTTGCATCATTTAAGTTGGGTATTTTGGCAAATACTAAGTGTTTTCCTGCTTTTGGTTGTTTAAGCTATTTGTTTGTTTGCTTGCTTGAGAGCTGTTTGTCTTGTCAGTTTGAAAGCTGAGTTTTTTTTATACTGAAAAAGTTAGAAGTTGTAAGTCGAACTAAATAACTTTTTTTCTTCCTTTATTGGCTTATAAAGTTTTGAACTTTCTTGTGATATAGTATTAATATATTATTTCTACTTTCTAGGAGATGTTTTCATTTGGTGGATTAAGGGTTTGTTTTGCATCTTTTAAGTTGGGTATTTTTGCAGATACTGAGTTTTACTACTTTTGGTTGTTTAAGCTTTCATTAAGAAGAATAGAGCAAGCTCAGATTTTGTGCTCAGCTTATCTGCTTTATTCCCCATGTAAGCTGCGATAAATTCGGCTGGTCACCTTTTGCTTTTCTGAATTGATAATCTCTTTTCCAACTTAAGAAACAAGCCAGATCAATTGCTTCAAAGGGTTGCACAAAAACATGCCCTATGATTTGAGTGCTGGGCAGGGCGAAAATACCGAATGAAATGGAGAAAGTTTTAACATTTATAGCTACAAACCAACAACTAGCAAGTAGCAAATAAGTAAAGTTGCTGATAAATCAAGAAATTTTATACAATATGTTTATACTTCAGCTCGAGTTTCCTTTTAATACTAAAAAATATCATATAGAAATCCCCAGTTTCCTTGACAGATCTTTGTGCTATTTGCTTTGTCTGTGTTATTTGTCTTCTTCATGTATTAACCACTCATTATTCCCCAATCTTGCAGGATTTTGCAGACTCTATTGTGACAACTTGTCGATAATATCTTACCGCTTTTATGGTTCTGCGTACCGCAACTCATTGTTCGTTATCGAGTTTAGCTTCCAAAAGAGATGGAAATCAAGATTTCCAAATCATATAAAGATGAACAAGAGAGAAAAGAGCCGCTAAAAAGGATGAATAAAGACGAGGAATCAACACATGATAATGTGTTAGTATTAAATGGGCACAGAACAAACAACCCTGGATATTTTAATCAAGAACCTTTTCTTCGATATATGCAAAGGTTAGATCGTAAAATACCCAAGCATATCATTACCTTTGATGAGAAGTACCTTCGTCATTGTCTCGAGTTAGTGTATGCAAATGCAATGAGCAGAACCTCATGCACCAAAGTTCCCGAGTACCTGTCCTCACAAATAAGCACGTATTTCAAGGAAACAAGTTCACTAAATTTCCAAAGTGAATTTGAAAATTATTTCCCTCTTCAAGCTGGGATAATTGAGAATGGAACAATCGGCACAATCACAAGAAGCAAGGGTGGTGTAAGTTTACGAAAAAGCCCCTTGTTTGGTCAATCTTTTAATGACGAAATTGGCTATCTAACTGAAGATACTGTTTCTACAAGTTCGAGGCTGAGTATAAACTCATTACAAAGACCAGATACGAAAATGACACCTTTCGAGAGTGGAAGGTTTAATTTTGATCCTCAAGTATCGAGCTCACATACTCTCTCTAATCGTTCATCTTTCTCATTATTTGGTAATATTAATCGGGGGATGCTCCAATGCACATGGAAAGCTGGGCTTCCTCATTTTATTTTCAATTTAGACGATCACAACAAGATTTATGTAGCTAATATAATCAAATCCGAAACCCCAAGTGACAATGGTTTTGATTATATCTACACTTTTCATACAAATGAGGAATATCTGGTGGGAAAAATGAGAGTTTCAACATCTTTGAAGCTCTGCTCAAATAATTCGCAAATAAAGGAGACTGAGTTTGTCTTGTTTGGCCAAGAGGAAAGAGATATAAGAGAAGGTCAAACTTCTATAAGCCGTAACTCTAGAAAGACAAAAAGGCTGTCAAACATGATGTCAGATATTTTTAAGACTAGTCACAGTGTAAAGGAAAGGCCTTCTTTGAGGTATGGTTTGACTAATGAAAATCCGCTTACAGATCTATATACAGATTTTCCACCTAATCTTGAATTAGCAGCCATCATCGTGAAAGAACATGTTTGCGTGAATCGTCTAGAGCCTGAAGTTGGGGGTTGGGGATTGAAGTTTTTGAAAAAAAATGAGTTGAAATATCCAAACTACTTGACAGATCCTTCACTTTCATCTTGTGATTGTATTTCGAGTACGAATATTTTAATCCCTGCTAATTTTCATGGGCGGGCACGAGATCAAACGGGTGGTCCCTCTGGCCTTGTTGATAGGTGGCAACGGGATGGAAAATGTGACTGTGGTGGTTGGGATATAGGGTGTCCGATAACTGTGCTTGATAGTGCGAGAAGCATAGAGGGAAATTTGTCGCAAACTGATATACAAGTAGCTGGTTTGAGAGATTCTGTTCCGGTGATGAAAATACTGAATATTCGTGATGGTCTGTACGTTATTTATTTCAACTCTAATTTATCGGCTTTACAGTCCCTATCGACTGCCATGTCTATTATTCATAGCCAAAATGTGCAATGAAATCCATGACTCTTTTTGAGTTATAGAAGGTTCAAAATGTTAAAAGTTATAGATTTTGAGTAGCAGTTATAGTGAGATGTTGTGATTAATGATACGGGTTTTTGGGTTTGTTGTGTGTTGTTCATCGTCAAACTATGCCTTTATCAAAAGAATTTAGGGTCGGCTATTTTGGGTTTGTTGTGGTATTGATTATTTTTTGACATGATTTGTACTTGTTATGAATGAGGGTGGAATGGCCCCTTTCATGAATTTTAAAAGAAAACATAATGAATGATTCTTTTCTTCCTATTGTCAATGTTTAGCATCTTGTGATGGAAATTGAGAATCTCTACATGAATTCCCAATATATGTATTAGTACTTTATTTCAAGCTTTATAGTGAAGTAATTACTATGATATGAATTAGTCAATTACTATTGAATTTTGTTTCTGAGGCACCTTCTTTTCCGATTTTGCTGTTTTCATAATTTATTCACTACTTCGTTCACTGTTTTACGAGTGTCTGGTTTGCAAGATTCCGATAGCGGTGATGAAAATGCGAACACTCATAATTGTTTGCATGTCATCTCGTTCCAGTGTTATTTATCCGTTTTGCAGTTTCTATCGATTGTCATGCCACGTTGTATACACAGAAATTACTTGACTTTGGAGCTGATCTTGTTCTAACTATACTTACTTAGAAGAAGTCGTATACCTAGTTAAATGTATCATATCCCATTAAAATCTTGTAAAATTTCTTATAAAGAAGACTAGAAAAGGCCATTCGCAGAAAACTAGTACTAGTAAAATCTTGGGACACAAACAATTGAATGTTAGGATTTTGTTTCGTGTTTTATGTCGGAATCCATATTACGGCTGGGTTCCAAATAACCCTTTTCACCATCATTTACAGCCTTGTATATGTGGTATTGAAATTAGTCCGGACTTCCACGGTATCGTTATTCTGACCTTCACTTCGAAACCACCACTCATAATCTCGCCCGGACTGTCAATCTCGGGATTTTTAACCCGCAAACAATCAAGACCCAACCCCAAAGATAAACAAATATACTCTCTTTTTTAGTACCCAGTCTTCCAAAAATACCCTTCCTATTTAAAAAAAATAGTCAAAAATACCTTCGTTTAACTTTCATATTCCATTTTTACACAAATCATATCAGACCCAAATTCATCTCTCTTTCTCCCCACAAGGTATTCTTAACGTTCTTTAAAGCATTTTTCATATTTTTATTAAATGCTTTGATCTTTTTTTTTTAAATTGACCCAATGCAGAAATAATGAGCAGCTAAGATTTTGATCTTTTTTTAAAAAAAAAAAACGCATATTTGTGTTTCCGTCGTGAAACCGTGGAGATTTGCATTAATCAAATCTTGATTTGGAGCATTTTTGCAAGAAAGTGTCTAATTTGATGTCCAAGTTGATGTTATATATATGCCTTGTTTGGTTGTATAATTTATGGCTCGTTTTTTTCCCATCTAGAAGGGTAATGTAAAGCTTGAAATCTGATATTTTTAGTTTTATATGAGATTAATTTAGTAACCTTCTTTTCTCAGCCTTAAATAACATACTAGCTTATTTAATTTAAGCTGTTTGTTTGATAAAAGGTTTATTCAAACAATCCTTTAAAAAAACATCTAATCATAATTTGGTTTTTAATCCAATTATCTCAATGCCAATGTGGATTGATTCATAATACTTTCATGACTTGGCTTGTAATTTTTTTCATGGATTTGATATTTTCCGATTAAACTTTCTCAAGTTCCCGATATTTGGCACCATGGCACCAAGTTTAGGTAATAACCTCATGCTTTATCCTTTAGCTTTGTTTAGCCTGCGTAGTTTTTTACAATGGTTTGATAATTGTTGAGTTTATCTAACTAAAGCGTCAATCTTTTCCAAATGTAATTGCAAGTCGAATGATCAAACTTAATAAAGGTTGCATCTTTTTTGTTCTGTTGGTTTCGTTTAATCTACGTCATCAAATGCAATAGTGGTTTATGAGTGAGAAAATGGACTTTAAAAGGCGCCAGTAAAAAAAACTCGGTTTCTCGTCTTCCTTTTGTACAAATCATGAGCTTTTCATTCTACAACTTTCACTTTATTTCCCATACTAGAATCGTAAGATTTGTTTGGCTACAGCTTCTAAGCAAATAAGTCGGTTTCTAATGTCTTCGGCAAATGTTTTGCTCATTCAGCCTGAAACTCTAGCCTTTTCCGGAGTAGGAAAACAAAAACGCTTAACTTTTAGCATAGTTAATCAGATGCAGACCAACTTAACAGTGAAAAGTTCAATAAAAAAAATGTTTGTAAAAGACAGCAACCAAGCAAACCAATAGTATAAGAAAGTTTTTGTCACAATAATTTCGCATGTGTAAGTCATCATTTGGACATTCCCTCTGTTTTTTTTTTTGCAGCTTCTAAGCAAATAAAGTGGGTTATTTTCAGGTTAAAGAAAGCTAGATTCAACCAGCTCAAACTTCTAACCTATTCAGGTAAAAATAACCCAGAAAAGCTGAACCTTTAAACTGGTTAGACGAACGAAGCCCAACTTCTAAGCAAAAAACCCGAGCTTCTAAGTTACAACCAAACAAGGCCTAAGTCTATGAATCCGTCACCGTCATATTCCCCTTGGCCACGTGGGCGTGTGCTCTCTCCCTCCGAGATGGCAGCCCAACAAATCTCTCACTCTCTCGAACCCTCTCTCATCCAACTCATCAACGACTATAACGCCTCCTCCATCTCACTACACAATCAAACCGAGAAAGCAAAGAAGAAAGCTTCTGAAAACGCTGCCCGTGTTTCTGCCCTGTTGGTAAAAGCAGTTGATGGGGGCGTTCAAGAGGCCTTTTTGAACGAGAAGCGGATCGAGATTGAGATCCGTGCGTTGTCAAGTACGATTGTGCGGTTTGCAAAGCAGACGGATAAGTGGGTTGCTAAGTCACGGGAGATAGATACGGCTTTCAAGGAGATTGGCGATTTTGAGAACTGGATGAAGATCATGGAGTTTGATTGTAAGAGTATAACTACTACTATTAGCAATATTCATAATGCTTGAATCTTGATGAATATTAGAATAGATGTTTTTTTTTGCTAATTTTGTAATAAGGTTTTTCTGGAAGATTGCTGGTGATTTAACATCTGTAGCTGAGTTTAGCGGTTCTTTGTTAGGATCCTTAGTTATAGTGGTTGAATCACATCTTGTATTCTGATTACAAATAAGAAAGTGATTACATTTTACATTCTCGTTTATCAAATTTTTGGTTTTCTGTTTTTTTCGCTGAAAACCCTTTCTTGCGTATTTTTTATGGTATTGTATCTGGTTGATTCGTAACACCAGCTTAAAAGTTGCAGTTTGGTTTTTGAACTTAAAAGTCCTTAACGCTGCACAATGCTCAACTTTTTCTTAGTCTCAATTAACTCAGCTTGATAGCTGTGAGAGTTACAAGCAAATAAGCTATGAACGTTATCACTTTACAAGATAGATAGACCACATACCAAGCCACATATTGCTATGCTATAGCATCGCTATTTTTACTGCGTGAGATTTAACTCCAAAAATATACCATAAAACAAATAATGTTTGGCTTCAAGAGATTCAATCAATTTTACAGTCCAATTAATTGAATATTCTCATCTAAGCTAGGAATCCAAGCTTTTCACCGTTCTTTTTCGCCAATCGGATCAACCCTTGTCTTTGTTTCGCATCTGCTCCAATTGATTTGCAGAACTCAGTTATAACCTGAAGAATTTCACAGTTTAAATAAAACATCGAAGTCTTGGCACTATTCAATATACAATTGCAACTTTGAAGCCTAGTTTTCTTCTTTTCTGTTTTCAAGTGCTATGCATTTTAATCCCCAAGATTCAAGCTAAGTTAATCTCATAATCAAAACGTTTTTCCTCGAAAAATGAAACGAAACAAGCACAAGTAAAGAACTGAGTGTGTAAAGTACCTGAGAGTGAAGTGCAATTGCTTTTCCTCTAAGCTGATTAAACCTTTTTTTCCCAATAACATTTCTTGTTACCACAACAATAGGAGCAAACAAACCCTTCCCCTCATTTATATTTTTCATCATAGGTTGCGATCTTATCGGCTTACTAACCCGTGTTGGGACTGACTTTGCCAGCGTGGCATAATCCTCACCGTTCATCGATTTCCCCCAACTCCCATGAAAAGATGAGGTTAGAACCCCATTCAAGCTAGAGACTGAAGTGGTTGCCATAAAAAAGAGATGGAAGAACTTTTTAGCTGTTCTCTGGACTAGGAAAAATATAGAAGAGTAGTATTGTTTGTTTAAGTTTTTTGTTTGGCTAATGTATTGTAAGTGTGAGTTTGTGGTATGGTTTTTGATGGCCTTGTGTGTGTTCTATGGTTGGTAATGAGAAAAAAATGAATGGTGATTTAAGGCCACACATATTGCTGATAGTGATTGAGTAGTTTCTTGAACTTCCTTTTTGTTGTCACCAATTCTCAATTAGAGGAAATTCTGAATATGCCCTCGTACTGTTATTTCTAGCTTTTCTTCTGAAAGCGCAATTTGTAAGCTAATTAACCAAAAACAGTCCAGATTTGAAGAGAAAAAAAGAACATCAAACCTGCAACAGAAACATGACCAATACTAAATCATATTTATCCCTGAAAATGTGCTACATCTTGGAACTTGTTAGATTATAATGAAAACATTACTATAACTGAAAATGTTCATAGCCTGAGTCACTACAGTTCTGAGTCATCAGCCAAGTTATAAAAAATAAAATGAAAATCACAACCCTTGAAAATTGTCAACAGAAAGGACAGTATAACACTTGAAACATAGAGAAACGACACTGACTTATATGTAACACACTCTTATGTAGTATTGTATAACACTTGAAACTCCTTTTCTTTTTCATGTTTACCACACTTTTTTTTAGTCCGTCTTTGAGGTCAATTGTCGGACCAGAAAGCTGCACTCTTATTTGATTTCGATGAACCTAACCAACTTGATAGGCTTGTGTTCACTGACATGCCTTGCATTAGAGGCTTTATTTCACTAATATTCGCTTTACAATCAAAATTCAATCCCGCGTTCTCTTTCCTTTGCCGTTTCGATGGCATTGGTACCTTACCTTTTACTGCTTTCCATTGTGCTAGATTTTCAATCGGATTTAACACAGAGAACACATATTCGCTCCTATCTCTTTTTGCCTTAGAATTACACCCAAGTTTCTTCAATTCTTGATCCAGCGAAGACCCAAGAGTCATATCATTACCATTTTCGCCCTTACACAACTGATCAAAATCAATACTTGCCTCTGATTCGTCAAGATATTCTTTCTCGCTCATTTCTTCATCATCACCATCACTTCCATAATCATCCACGTCACTCTCCTCAAATGCCATGTCATCGTCGCTCTCTTGCCAATTTTTATACCTGTTGTAGACTACTTAGTAAGCTTTTGTTTCATAAAGAGGAAGAAATTTAGAATAGGTCAGATTTAAGAAGTTTTATGACCCATAAAGGCTGTAATACCTATGGTCAGAGGGGAAAGCTTTTGTTTCCAAATTATCCGAGTATGAATCATAATTTCCACTCATGTTCCCCTCGCAAACATCCTCTTCACTTTCTGAGAATTGATCTGTATACTCAACATGTGGCAGCGGCTCATAGCTCTTGACATTTAAGTTGAAGCTGACTTTTTTCTTTATTCCGCTGCTTGATATCGCCTTCCCTCTGCTACCGCTATAAAACAAGAGGAAAATGGCTTGTAAGTGTTGTATGTAGTATCAGAGTAATGCGATGACTTTATTTTCCTAAAGTTTACATGATCTATCATGATAACTTGTCGGTGTTGCGTATAGACAGGACGACCTTATGTCATTATTCACTATTCACTATTTCAGCATTTAATTCTAATCTACCAGAAAAGAAGAATGTATACATTAAGGACTTGCTTGGCAGCAGATTTATTTCGGGTGGAGAAAAAAGCTAGTTTCATTTAGCTTAAAACCACCAACTTTCCAAAGATATAGAACCAAAAAGGTCAGTATCTAAGCTAACCAGTCGAATGCAGTGTAACTTATACACGAAAGAGGCAAGGAGCTGAGTTTAAAATCTACAACCGAAGTAATGAACAAGCCGGAAATTACGACCTATAAAGTTTTTATTGGGATGGAGACATGTATTAACACAACTTAAATATGGTGAGAACCTGAACCTTGATTCTGAGCTATTAGAGATCGATTTAGTCTTCGCATGAGAGTCCAGATGTTCATAGCTTCCATACATCTGCAAAAAAGATACATAAATACGTAAACGTAAAATACGTAAGGAGAAAGTTTATGCATTCGATAAAATGGAATATTAGCATAAGGTGTTACTTGGTTTGTATATTTAACCCTGTTGGGTGCCTTTCGATGTTTTCGGTTCTTAGATATGCCAAAACAGGCAAGAAAGCACCTCATTTGAAGGTCTTTTCTTAGCTTCTGTTTTTCGCCAAGTGCTCAATTTTGAATTGTTGTTCATAAGGTTTATACATTTGATATTAGAGATGTTTTGAATGGTGTTTGGCTCGAAATGTGGTTTGAAAATTAGTAACGTTGAGTTAGTAATATGATGAAATTATGTAGTGGTGGGTGCACGAGTTTAATTAAATATGAAAATATACTTTTTGTTAATTATTTCACTAAAGTGGCTCCTGCTTTCGGATCCTTCGTCTCTTTTTAAGCGTCTCACTTATAATTTGCTATTTTATAAGAGTATTAAATTTTAAAATATAAAATAGCAATAATGGCCTTATAAATAGTATAATTAAAGTTAACGCATGTAACTTATTTTCTAAAAATTATCGCTGTTACAACCATAAATGTTAAGTGTATCAATTTTTTATATTTATTTCCTTAAATGCTCTTTTTTTTAATATCATATAAATGGTAAAAGAGTAAATTTGTTACTTTATAATTATCAAATTGAGAAAACGGATATTTATTTAGGAAAAACCCAATAAGAAATAGTGGACACTTATTTAAGGACGGATGAAGTATAATTGATTTTAATTTTTATTTCTCTTTGAAACATACAATTTATTTTAAAATTTAGACTTATTGTGCAAACTATGAAAAAATAAAGGACCAAAATAAAAATTTAAAAATAAACCCGTCCCAATCCATAATTCTTTTTTGCGGGTTGGATTGACTTGTGTTGATATTTAAAATTTATAAATTCTTCCCAATCCGCCCCGTAATTTATTATACGGGTTGGGTTAGCGTTGAAGTCAATCCGTCTCGTGCCCATCCCTAATTAGGGATGGGCGAAAAACCGAAAAAACCGAACCGGACCGATAACCGAACCAAAAAAGACCGAAACCGAAAAACCGAAAAAATTTCCGGTAGGTTTCGGTTTTTAATAAAACCGAACCGAAAAAGACCGAAACCAAAGAAGACCGAAAAAACCCGAAAAAGACTGAAAAATACCGAAAAATACCGAAAAATAACCGAAAAAACCCGAAACTGGACTGAAAAAAAGGGGTCCGGTTCAGTCCAAAAAATAAAAAGACCGAAATCGAAAAAAACCGAAACCGAAAAACCGAAAAAATTTCCGGTCGGTTTCGGTTTTTATTAAAACCGAACCGAAAAAGACCGAAACCAAAAAAGACTGAAAAATAACCGAAAAAACCGAAACTTGACTGAAAAAAACGGGTCCGGTTCAGTTCAAAAAATAAAAAGACCGAAACCGAAAAAAACCGAACGGAAAAATATGCTCGGTTTCGGTTTCGGTTTTGCTAAAAACGGAACCGAATCCAGTCCTACCCCTAACACGAAGGAGTAGATATTATTTAGTGAAGAAGGGACTAAATAGAATGGAATAAAAACTAGAGGTACTAAATCGCATAACTACAAAGACCTAATACAAATAAAATATCTCCCTTCTTTAACTTTACACAAACCCTAGTCGGCGCACACTCTTATCTCTCTCTCTCTCTATACACAAACCTATAGATACAGATATATAGAGAGAGAAAGAGAGTTAAAAAACTAAACAATAAAATAATAAAAAAAGTAAAAATGGATTCGGATCAAGGGAAGCTATTTATCGGAGGAGTATCATGGGAAACAGATGAGGAGAAGCTAAAACAACATTTTTCTAATTATGGTGATGTTTCTCAAACTGTTGTTATGAAGGATAAACTCACCGGTCGTCCTCGTGGCTTCGCTTTCGTTGTTTTCTCTGATCCTTCCGTTCTCGATCGCGTCTTGCTTGACCAACATACTATCGACGGACGCACGGTCTCGTTTTCTTCTTCTTTTTTACTAATTAATTTCTTTGTTTTTTCTATCTTATTCTATCTTACTTTTTATTCTTTATTGTTTCCGCTATTTACCTTATTTCCCCTGCTGTTTCCGCTATTTACCTTATTGCCCCTGCTGTTTGTGATATTGACTGTATTGCCCCTGCTGTTTGTGTAATTGACTGTAATGCCCCCGGTTATTCTTTAGTCGAGTGTAATGCCCATGTTATTAGATTATTTATGCCGCTTATTGAGTTTAATGCCCATGTTATTAGATTATTTATGCCGCTTATTGAGTGTAATGCCCATGTTATTAGATTATTTATGCCGCTTATTGAGTTTAATGCCCATGTTATTAGATTATTTATGCCGCTTATTGAGTGTAATGCCCATGTTATTAGATTATTTATGCCGCTTATTGAGTGTAATGCCCATGTTATTAGATTATTTATGCCGCTTATTGAGTGTAATGCCCATGTTATTAGATTATTTATGCCGCTTATTGAGTGTAATGCCCATGTTATTAGATTATTTATGTCGCTTATTGAGTGTAATGCCCATGTTATTAGATTATTTATGCCGCTTATTGAGTGTAATGCCCATGTTATTAGATTATTTATGCCGTTTATTGAGTTTAATGCCCATGTTATTAGATTATTTATGCCGCTTATTGAGTTTAATGCCCATGTTATTAGATTATTTATGCTTCTTATTGAGTGTAATGCCCATGTTATTAGATTATTTATGCCGCTTATTGAGTGTAATGCCCATGCTATTAGATTATTTATGCTGCTTATTGAGTGTAATGCCCATGTTATTAGATTATTTATGCCGCTTATTGAGTGTAATGCCCATGTTATTAGATTATTTATGCCGCTTATTGAGTGTAATGCCCATGTTTAGAGGATTTGCCTTGGTCGTATTCTCAGATTCTTTGGTTTTCGATCGCGTCTTGCAGGACCAACATACTATCGATGGACGGACGGTCTCGATTTTTATTATTAGGATATTTGTTTATGTTGCTTATTGAGTTATCTTATCGTGCTTTTATTCTTGCTCTTGAGTGGATAAGTTTTGTTTTTGCTTGATTGTTTCAGATATTTACCGTATTGCACCTGCTGTTTGTGATATTGACTGTAATGCCCCTGGTATTTTGTCGATTTACCATAATGCCCTTGTTATTTGTCCAATTTGACCATTTATTTGTGCAATTGACTGTAAAGCCCCTAACTGTAGATTTTGTTAGATTTGAGTAAATTAGGTTTGATTTTGTTAGATTTGAGTAAATTTGGACCAACACAACGGATTGAATGGGTCGATAGCTTTTTTTTTCTCTTTTTTTTAATATTATATGTTATTTATTTATGCTGCTTGTAATATCATATACATACTACTTCTATTCTTTATTTTGAGACCATACGTTTTCAATTTGCTTGATTGTTTGAGCTATTTACTGCAATGCCCCTGCTATTTGTGCAATTAACTGTAATGCTCCTGGTGTTTCTTTAATTGACCATATTGCTCCGTCTTTGTTCAATTTACCGTAATGACCCTGTTATTTGTTCACTTTGACTCTAATGCCCCAGTTATTTGTGCAGTTTACTGTAACGCCCCCGGGCTTTCTTTAATTGACCGTTATGCCCCGTCTTATTTCTGCAATTTGACCATACGGGACCCTGTTATTTGTGCAATTGACAGTAATGCCCTTGGTCTTTGTTCAATTGACCCTTATGCTCCTATATTTTTGCAATTTGACTGTAATGCCCTTGTCTTTTTTCGAAATATTAGTGCTTTTGTTTGTGCTTCTTATTGTATCCTACTTCTATTCTTGATTTTGAATGGATAAGGTTTCATTTTGCTTGATTGGTTGAGCTATTTATCGTATTACCCCTTCTATTTGTGCAATTGGCCATAATGCCTATAATGCCTCTGCTCTTTTGTCAATTACCATAATGCCCTTGTTATTTATGCAATATGACCATAGCCCCCCCTGTAATTTGTGCAATTAACTTTATTTCCCCTGTCTTTTATGCTGCTTATCGTATCATATGTACTTCTATTATTGATTTTAAATGGATAAGTTTTCTTTTTTTCTGATTGTTTGATAGATTTATCTTATTGCCCCTGCTATCTATGCTTTTGACTGTATTTCCCCTGCTATTTGTGCAATTGATGTTTGTGTAATTAACTGTATTGCCCCCGGTCTTTTTCAATTGACTGTAATGTCCCCCTGTCTTTCTTTAATTGACCATCAGCCCCTGTTGTTTCTGCAATTAATATTTGGGCAATTAACTGTATTGCCTCCGGTCTTTCTAGCTGACCATTATGACCCTGCTATTACTGTAATTTGACTATTATGGGCCTGTTATTTGTCCAATTGACCAATGTCCCTGCTTTTTAAATTAACCGTAGATTCTGTTTATTGTATATATGCTAGATTTGAGTAAATTAGGACAACTTTTTGTTTGGTTTTTTGTTCTTAGCATTTTTAAAGATGGGTATTGTATGTATGGTAGATTTGAGTAATTAAGGTTATATTTCCTTGTTAATTAGAGAAGTGGACTGACTGATTTACTGCACGTTGATATTTGAATATTAAGAGTATTCTCTCTTTAACTTGTAAATTAATAGAAAATTACCTATTGTCTAATACTTTCTTTTCCCCACTTTGAGAGTTTGTTTGGCTGCAACAGGGTTAGAAGTTAGAGCTTGTAGGTTTTCTGAAAAGGAGTTAAAAAAAGAAGTTATTTTTCTAGCTAACCAACACAGTTTTTACTGCATTGCATAGAAATTCTGAAAGTAAGCATGCGTAAAAGCTACAACCAGACTGGCATCTTCGTAATATTCCAGAATGTCATCTCTATGGCCAACACACAACCAACTGTGATAGATTTGAATAATTTCAGCTTCAGCTATCCTTGTTAACGAGATGTTTTGTCTAGTTTACAGAAAGGCCCTAGTCTTTGAGTAGTTTACATGAAGGAACATTACATTTTTTTTAACTTATCTAATAACCCGTACGTCCTAACATCTTTTTGTAATGCTTGGTAGTTAGCTTTTTACCTTGCATCATAGTAACCGTTATATTTTTTTAAGGATGGACTTAAAAACATGTTAGTTGATGGGGTGGACTTCTCTGGTTGCAGCTTCAAGTGTTTTCTCTTGAGCTTATCGCAAATCATCCCCCCCCCCCCCCCAACACACACACACGAAGGTTCCAGCTATACTGCTTCTTTTATCATCCTCCATTCCTCCTATAAGCCAATTCTGATAGACTTTGTTGTTTGGACAATTTTTAGTAGGACTGCGACCCAGCCAGTTGTAATTGCCCACTCTCTGAACAATGTGTATGAACTGTTTCAATTGTTTTTTTATTATGAGCACATTGCTTGAACTTTGGACCTTCTTAACTTTGAATATGTTTCTTCTGAGGCCTGAAACTCCTTTCGTGTGTGATTTGTTGCCGATCGTTTTTTTAAAGCCGTTCGATCTCAGGTTTTATATGCTTAGTTCCTTCAACTTCTGCTGGTGTGAGATTTAGTTTCCCAAACCATGCAGTTCAAAAACTTCATTACTGAAGAGTGTTCTTTAGATATAATGGAGATTGGATAGTTTATTCTCAAGTTCCTCAGACTATGCCCAATGTATAATTTTCCTTTGCTTTTCTGGGTCTTGTATCCGTAAAATGGTATTTGTAAGTTGTTCTTGGGGAATGATTAATATGCAGCCAGCTAATATGCAAGCTAGTGTGATACTGTGATGTATTATGTGTTACATTTGATGTTATATAAAATAACTTGGCCTAATATTCTCTCTCAAGCAACTCATCGAATATCCTATAGTAAAATAAGCTTTCTTTTTACAGATGGAATGTTATCGTAAATATGGTTATGAATTATTGTGGTTTCCCTGATTTTACAGTTTTCTGCATTTACTATGTACTGATTTTGCTCTTAATATAACCACAAAGCAGTGTATTGATTATTTACCAGGTTTAGATGCCAGCAGTCTTTGTATGCCAATATTATGAAAGTGTTTTTTTCCCTGGTATTTTCAGAAACCTAGTGAATTGTTAATATCAGAATTAACCCTTTCCTTTTTTATTTCAGGTTGAGGCTAAGAGGGCCTTATCTAGAGAAGAGCAACAGACATCCACCAGACCCGGTTTTTCAGCCAATAATAGGACTTCCAGTGGAGGTGGAAATACTAGGACTAAAAAAATATTTGTAGGAGGCTTGCCAACAACAATAACAGAGGACAGTTTCCGTCAGTATTTCGAAACATACGGTAGCGTAACCGACGTGGTAGTAATGTACGACCAACAAACACAACGTCCACGTGGATTTGGTTTCATCTCATTTGATACCGAAGATGCGGTCGATAGGGTTTTGCACAAAACATTTCATGATCTAGGTGGGAAGCAAGTAGAGGTAAAGCGAGCACTTCCTAAAGATGCCAGCTCAGGTGGTGGTGGTGGTGGCGGCGGTGGCCGTGGTGGTAGTTATCAGGGTTTTGGCGGTTCAGGTGGAGGCAACACCGGTTCGTACGGTTCAAACACCTACTCTCAGAACACTGGCGGTGGTGGGTTCCCTTCATATGGTTCTGCTGGTGGGTATGGGAGTACACCTGCTTATGGGTATGGTCAGGCGAATAATACGATGGGTTACGGCGCCGCAAATGCGGGTTATGGTGGGGCAGGTTATGGGAGTGCTCAGCCTGCTGGTCAACGTAGTTCATGGCCCGCAACTGGCCCCACTGGATATGGGTCGATGGGATATGGGAATTTTTCCGCTAATGCTGGAGGTGGTGGTGCGCCTGTATCAGCAGCACCAGGTGGCGGGGCCCAAGGGTATGGATATAGCGGATACGGTGGATCTGAAGGGTCGGGTTATGGTGATGCCGCTAATGGGAATGTAGGGTATGGAAATCAAGGTTGGGGATCGGATCCCTCACAGGGTGCTGGATCCTATGGTGTGCAGACAAATGGACACCTTGGTGGTGGTGCTGCTGGATATGGTGGTTATGGCCGACAAGGTCAACAGTGAAGAGGATGAAATTATTGTTCGGTTTACCATTTTTCCCTTTTTATGCTTGCCAAAGGGATGATGAGTTTTTAGTGATCTGTTTTGATAAATCATAACTAGTATTTTGAGCAGTACACTTGCATCGTCTTTCTTAGCTTGTTCTCCAATGTAGTTTAAAATTCTGTGTGCTTATGGTTTTTGCTATTATTCGTTTCGGACATTTCTTTTCTATTATTATTATTCAAGCTCTAGTAGCTTTTATTTATATTTGTCTGCATGTATTGGTTGCTTATGTTTCCATTTCCCCCCGATTCGTTTTCAAAATGTATGTGTTTTGGGTATAGGTGAGAATAGAGCAGATTACCAGTATAATAAGCAGTTCACATACCTTTTCTATTATTATCAATTTCATTTCGACTGTATATTCTACTGTGATGTGCATTATGGCTTACCGATTTTAAATGTATTTCAGAGTTTATACCGTCCCTTACAATCTGGGAATAAAGTAGTGTTTTCAAGTTTCATAAGATATCTGTGTTCGATTAAAACTGTCCACAAAGTGAGGGACATACTACATTTATCCACATCTTTTACATTATTAGTTCCGAGTATTCCCCTTCTCTTTGCTAATATTTGATGTGAAATTTGGCAATGCATGTATAACATTTGATCTTCGGGTTTAGTTACAACTTCCAATTAGGAAAAAAGTAACAAGATTGAAAGCGACATATAATTGCTAGATTCAAACGAAAACTTGGACATATTTATTTGATCATCTATCGAAGTTTCATAAAGATGCATTATTTTTGTTATTCTGAAGCAAACAAAACAGGCTAGCCTTATTTGTGTGTGCCACTGTTATATTGGGTGACTACATGAGGTATTGAGCGGTATACAATATAATTAATTAGCCGATGGAAAGCCCTTGTATGGATCGCTCAACGCAGATAAATTGCCAGGTCTCGAGAAAACAATCTGCAATATGAAATAACAGTCGAGGCTTATTATAATCACGAAAGTATAAATCATCATGGTTTTTATACTTCATAGTTTATGCATAGAGATATCATGAGATTCGGTACGTTGTGGATAGACTAGCAGTACCTGGTAATCCCCAAGCTTACGTGATTTAAAACCAGCTGCACAATAATCAAAGTAATATTCCCATGTTCGGATAAACTTCTCATCGAATCCCATTCCTCTGATTTTGCTGAGAAAGAAATACCAATATTAATATTTTTGTTTTTCAAAAGAAAAATAGTTAGGAATCTTTGATATTTATTATCTTATTCTTACCTCTCATGCTCCAGAAAGTTTTTCCTCCAACACCTGAGTGTTTGGTAGTAGTGTATTCCAATGTTTTCTAAGTGTTCAATACTTGAAAAAACAGATCAAATAGAAATTAGCGAAAATGGAAGAACTTGTGTTAAGCCATTAGTCGTTTTTTTTTTTTTTACCATAGTCTAGATGAAGAAGCCATTCCTGAAGTTACTCGGCTTAATGATGGTAAGCACCCCCCGGAGAATATATACTCCTTAATAAACCCTGCACTACGCCTGTACTCATCGTACTCTGAATCTGGATAAGATATGAACTGGCCGGGAAGAAACAACAACTCTAAATCAGTAGCGTTAATTCGTGAATTAACTAAATCTGACAAATATTTTCTCAGTCTTACCTGCAGAACAAGTAGCCCTTCTTCAACCAGCAACGATTCACAACCACCAAAAAACTCATCGATGTACTCGTGGCCCACATGCTCTAGCATTCCACTGTGGACATGATCGTCGAGGTCAAAAACGTAAATATAACATTGTTGTTTGTAATAATAACAGTCAAACTTACCAAGAAATGATGCGATCATATTTATAGGTGCTTGGAAGTTCACGGTAATCACAAAGCAGAAACTTTATGTGATCCTGAATAGAAAATGATCACTCAAATATTGGGTAACATCCTGATATTAATATTCTCTACACACACACACACACACACACACACATATATACGCGCACACATATATATACATATAGTATACGTACATACACCAACCTGAAGACCAGCTTCTTTGACTCTAGACTCGGCAAGCCTCATTTGCTCCTCTGATAGAGTGATGCCTGTGTATTTGCATCCTGTTTGTTTCACAAGTTCAATTGCTAAGCTTCCCCAACCGCACCCGATTTCTAGAACTTCATGTTCCTTCTCAACCCTTGCCTATATTAGATTAGCGTATAATTAAGTAGCTTAAACCTTACAAAAACAATATAATCAAGTAACTGAATCAAGAAAGTTAAAAAGTTAAACCTTTTTTATAAGAAGTGAGAGTTTTCTTAGTTGTGCAGCCTTCAAGTCTTCATCTTCCGACTATGAAAAATTCAGAATTGAATAGGAAACTGAGAGGAAATAAACCCAATATGTGCTAGGTTGCAGCTTTTTAGCCCAACTTTAAGTTCTATTGTATTTTGTTTGGTCAACTTGAACTATGAGGTTTATTGGTCTTTCGGCCCGAAAAAACTAGAAGCTCAAGCTAGAAAAACTTGTTTTGTTCTCAGCCTCAAATAAGCGAGTTTTTGTTAGCTTAATATTTGCTTCTGGACCAGCCCTCAATATGTATGATGAAAATTAACTGACCTGAAATACTGAACATGAGTATGTCATTGTTTCATCCAAGAACAGTGCAAACATTTCATTACTCTGGAAACATCGAAGGTACTCGTATTTATCAGCATAATAAAAAGAGCACTGAATAAATTGGTTATTATTTGGGAAAAATGATATACCAGATCATAGTGTCGAGAGATGTTCCTGCGTGCTTGAGTAATAGTATTTTGATTACGAAGATGTTTGAAGAAGAATTTTGCTGTCGAAATACTAGCAGGATAAAGCGACGGCGTCCACCAACCCCTATCAACAATATAGGAGGAACTCACTGAAGCTCTAGATACAAGTACTGTACATGCTATGTAATACTATGATACCATTGACAAAAAAGTTTGTACCTTTTTTTGCTGAACTTTGATGGAGAAGTTTCTGTCACCCTGTTGGCAATTAAAATCTGTAGAATATGCAGTTTAAAATGAGTTATGAAAAAAAAACGAAAAATGTTGAAGGTTTGGCTACAGCTCTTAAGAAAAACAAGCTGGATTACTGAGAAAAGATAAAGGTATCACCATCATCCAGCTAAATGTCCAAGCTTTTTAAGACCAAAAAACCAAATTGCATCAAATTTCTAAGAAAATTGCAAAATATGAGCTTACTACGGCTTTAAATCCATTTCCTTACCATGAAAAGATTAAGAAGGCCGACATTTCCATCAGCCAGAGAAAAGTCACCATGTATGTATGCATCTGCAAGGCCTAAATCCGCCTCAGTAGCAATCTGCCAAGAAAATTTTCAAATTCTAAAATCCTATTGAAGGGAACGAATAGTTTCAACCAGTTATTGATCTATCATTTTTCTTCATGTATCAATAATTTTTGAACAAATTGAGAGGATAAGGTTAAGTTTTTTTTTTAAAACATAGACCCAAACTTTATAAAACAAAACTAATTCGTACCATGGAACACGCATCCATGGCTAGTGTTAGGACCAGATTTCTGGCCCATATACTATTTGTTGTCTATTGGTTTAAACTAAATAATCTTATTTGTATGTTAAGAATTGAATCAGCCTTTGGTTTCAAGTAAGGTTGCAACCTCAGTTGCAACCACAGTTCCAACCTGCTGATTCTGCAGAATTCTGTTCAGTTCTTTAATTCTGCATTACTACTCTTTAATGATGATTATTTGTTTTAAAGTATGCAGAATATATTCTCTTATGTTCTTAAAGATTTAGTTTATGTATATTGAGAATATTAAATTGATAAGAAAGATGTTTCCTAAAATAATAAGGAGATTAGTTTTTAAAGATATGTTTACTTTAAACTAGGCAATCTAAATATCTATTCTTATCCAAATCTTTATCACTTGTTTCAATTTATAATCTTTATCAAAATCAGTATGATACGTTTAAGATTGAATGAAATAAGGAGTTAATGTTTCATATGTTTATTAAGAAAGATTTTATCTCTAAAAAATACTATCTTATATGTTCCTTGTTTAAGGAATAGATTAACTCCTATTTTCAAGCTAGTTATTAACAGGTACTATCTTATAAAGATTGAGGTCAATCCTACGCTGAAGCATCTTGTGCTATATGGAAAGATTGAAGCCAATCAAAAGAGTCAAAAGCAATCATCAAGATCTTGAAGAAAGAAGATTGTTTTTACTTCTTTATATAGTTGATAACTATGCTTGTAAAAAGTGTGTGTTCTAAATTAAAAAGAACTCATTCTTGAGAGAATACACAGTGAGCTTTTAAAAGAAAACAATGGTGGGATGCCATTGATTTTTAAGTGATAGTTATAAAGTAGGAGTAATATAGAGATAGGCAGAAAAACCTAGAGTAAATCTGAGAGTTTTTCACTAAGACTTGAATCCTATATTGTAAGCTTTTATAATATCATAATCTGGGTAAGTGTCCCGGAGACGTAGCCCAGTTGGGTGAACTCCGTTGTTAAATGTGCGTGTGATTTTACTCAAGTACATTTAACTATACTGTTCTGTCCATTAATATACTTAGGTTCCAAGTGTGATTGCAACTTCACTTGGAACCTAACTGCAAAACTGCAACTAGAATAGCGGATAGGAATTTCAATTGGTATCAGAACTTCACACTAGACATTACTTAGTGTGGATCCTGTGTTCTAGTAAAGATGGACTTAATGAGGGAAGGAAACGCATTCAACAAACCTCCATTGCTTGAAGGAGGAGTTAACTATGGAGTATGGAAAATAAGGATGAGATCATTCATCAAACAGCAAAATGAACAAGCATGGAAGTCTGTGCTCTATGGATGGGAAGTTCCAACTGTCACTAATGGTGATGATGAACTGGTCCATGTACCTGAAAATAGGTGGTCTGCTGATGAAGACAGAAAGTCAAGTGCAAACTCAACTGCAATAAACCTAATCTTTGCTGGTGTAACTCTAAGCGTATTCAGGTATATCTCTCACTGTGAAACTGCCAAAGAAGCATGAGATATCTTACAGGTAACATTTGAGGGAACTGTTAAAGTAAAAGCCTATAAATTGCAATAGTTAACTACTCAGTTTGAAAACATAAGAATGGAAGAAGATGAAACAATTGAACAATTTAATGGTAGAATCTGTCACATTGCTCATCAAGCTGGAACCTTAGGTGAAAAATACAGTGATGATAAACTTGTAAAGAAAACACTTAGGTCTCTTCCAGAAAGGTTTGAAATTAAAGTAACTGCCATTGAGGAATCAACTGATTTAGAAAATTTAAAACTTGAAGAACTTATGGGAAATCTAAGCACTCATGAACTTAAATTCTTAAAACCCAAGAAAACAGAAAAAGGAATAGCCTTTCAAGCTAAGAAATCTGAACCTAAACTCTGTGAGAATATGCATGATGAAGAACAGTTAGCTTTCTTTGCTAAAAAGGTCTACAAAAAGTTTTATAAGAAAAGATAGGATGATCCTGGTATGTCAAAAACCTTTCAGAAAAGAGAAACTCATGATAAGTTTAACAATAATCTTAAGGGAAAGTGGAATCCAAAAGAAAAAGATGATAGAGACTATCAATCCAGAGAAATTAAATGCAGAGAGTGTAGAGGATTTGGTCATATTCAAGCCGAGTGTGCCAATACATTGAAAAGAAACAAAAGTGCTTATATAACTACTCACAGTGACCGTGAATCTGAGAACAATAGTGATGAAGAAAATGAATCTAACTTTGTTAATTTTATGGGAAAAATCACTGAAAAAGAACCTGTGTATGAAAGTGATTGTGAGTCAGTTTCAACTATAGTCACAACTGCTCTTAAAACCTACAGTAGTGATGAAGAAGAGCCATCAGATGATAATATTACTCAGCAGTATCTTGTTATTTAGGAAAATATCAAAGTCTGAGTAATCAATCCTTGATCTTAAACAAACTTAATGTTAATCTAAAGGATGAAATAAAAAATCTCACTGAGCAACTTAACACACAACTGGTTGAGTTGACTGAAACCAGGAAGAAGATAAAACTGCTGAATGTTCCTGCTTCAGAAAAACTAGATGACATGTTATCCTATTCTAGAGGCTCTAAAGATAACAGTGGTTTGGGTTACTATGGGTATGGAAGCACTGGTAAAACTACTTTTGTTAAAGCACTTGTTAAAACTGAAGCTCATGTTTTTGACAATAAGGTTAGAACTACAGTTGCAACCAAGAAAAAGCTGAACAATTTTAAGGGTCAAACTGCTTTTGATCTAAAACTGTGTAATTTGCAAAAGACCTGGACATCTAGAAATCAGGTGTTATTTAAAAATGCACAAGGAGTATATTCTCAGAGAAATAGATTGATTCCAGCTTGGAATAAAAAAATGAATTGGATTTGGAGAGTTAAAAGTAACAATAATCCAGTTGCCAACAATAAAGCTGTTATTACTTCTTTAAATGTTGTTACCACTGATGATTGGTACTTTGACAGTGGTTGTTCTAAGCACATGACAGGTTCTGCAAGTGCTCTCAAAAATGTTATTAATCTTACAGGAAACACTGTTGTGTTTGGAGGTGGAGATACAGGTAAAATTATTGGAAAAGGAATCTTAAACAAACCTGGAATGCCTAAGATTAATGATGTGTTTCTTGTAGATGGTTTAAAAGCCAATCTTATCAGTATTAGTCAACTGTGTGACAACAAGATGATTGTTAAGTTTAACAAAGATAAGTGCCTTATTACTAATCTTAATAATGATTTGGTCATGACAGGAATGAGATCAGCAAATAGCTGCTACATTTTTGAAAAATCTGAAAAAGAATTGCCTCAGAATAAGTGCAATCAAGCTATTACTAACAATGTTGATATTTGGCATAAAAGGCTTGGCCATGTAAACTATAAAACCTTGGATAAACTTGTTAAAGAAGAATTGATAAGAGGTATTCCTAAACTCAATGCTAAAACTCTAGGTATTTGTGGTGACTGTGCAATAGGTAAACAAACAAAGAGTATTCACAAGAGTACTAGTCAAATCTACACTAAGAGAGTCCTAGAACTTCTGCATATTGACTTAATTGGTCCTATGCAAACTGATAGTATTGGTGGTAAGAAGTATATTTTGGTAGTTGTAGATGATTTCTCTAGATATTCTTGGATGGTGTTTTTAAGGGATAAAACTGAAACCTTTGAACTGTTTAAAACTCTGTGCTTGAAACTGCAACTTGAAAAAGGTTCCACCATTGGTAAAATTGTTAGGGTCAGAAGTGATCATGGAACTGAATTTGAAAACAGCAAGTTTAGCAATTTTTACAACTCTTTAGGCATAAGTCATGAGTTTTCTGCACCAAAGACTCCACAACAAAATGGTATAGTGGAAAGAAAGAATAGAACTATTCAGGAAATGGCCAGAGTCATGCTTAACTCTAAGAAACTTGCCAAAAGGTTTTGGGCTGAAGCTGTTAACACTGCATGCCATATTGTTAATAGAGTGTATATTATAAAAAGGTACTACCATGACTGCTTATGAAATATGGAAAGGTAGAAAACCTAATGTCAAGTACTTTCAAGTGTTTGGGTGTGTTTGTTACATTCTTAAAGATAGAGAACATCTTGGAAAATTTGATTCTAAAAGTGACAAAGGGGTTTTTCTTGGTTATGCTCAAAACAGTAGAGCTTTTAGAGTCTTTAATCTGAGAACAAATTGTGTCATGGAGTCTTATAATGTGATATTTGATGACTTGAAAGATGTTGATGAGACTACAGGTGATGATGAAGAATCAGGAATTACAGGAGAAATTCAGCAAACAGGCAATCCAATAATGGTTGGAAGTCCAGTTGCAACTGAGGTTGAAACCGAGGTTGAAACCCAGAATACAACAGATTCTGAAGAAGAAGAGGAAATATCTCCAATCAAACTACAAACAAGTCTCGCTATGTAAGGACTCAGAAAAATCACTCTCTTGACAATGTCATAGGAGAAGTCACTTCAGGTATGAAAACCAGAGGTAAAAGGAATGATGTTGTTCACTTTGCTTGCTATACTTCACTGTTAGAACCTAAGAATATAAAAGAATCTTTGGAAGATAGTGAATGGATTTTAGCTATGCAAGATGAATTGTCTCAATTTGAGAGGAATGATGTATGGACTTTAGTACCCAGACCTTCTAATAAAAATGTTATAGGGACTAAATGGATCTTTAGGAATAAAAGTAATGAAGATAGAGTCATTATTAGGAATAAAGCTAGACTTGTAGCTCAAGGTTACACTCAAATAGAAGGAATAGACTTTGATGAAACTTTTGCTCCTGTAGCAAGAATAGAATCTATTAGAATGCTCCTATCACTTGCTTGCTTATATGATTTTAAGCTGTTTCAACTTGATATTAAAAGTGCCTTCTTAAATGGTGTCATTCAAGAAGAAGTCTATGTGAGTCAACCCAAAGGATTTGAAGATCCAAAATTCCCTGAACATGTTTACTTACTGAAAAAGGCTTTGTATGGTTTAAATCAAGCTCCTAGAGCTTGGTATGATAGGTTAACCAAGTTCTTAATTGAAAAAGGTTTCAACAGAGAGAGAGTTGATAAAACTCTGTTCACTAAGAAAACTACTAAGGATATCATCATTGCTCAAATTTATGTTGATGACATTGTGTTTGGTTCCACATCTGACAATAGAATTGCTAAATTTATTTCTGATATGAAGAATGAATTTGAAATGAGTGGTGGAGGAGAATTAACTTACTTCTTAGGATTGCAAGTTAAACAAAATGAAAAAGGCATTTTTCTATGTCAAAGCAAGTATGCTGATAATCTTGTAAAGAAGTTTGGTCTAAGTGATAGTAAAGAGAAAAGAACTCCTATGAGTACTACTTTAAAATTGTCCAAGAATGATAAAGGTAAGAGTGTCTGTCCTAGTCTTTACAAATCAATGATTGGTAGTCTTCTTTACTTAACTGCTAGTAGACCAGATCTTTGCTTAAGTGTAGGAGTATGTGCCAGGTATCAGGCAAACCCTTTAGAATCTCACCTTCTAGCTGTCAAAAGGATTTTAAGATATGTAAAAGGCACCATTCACCTTGGTCTATGGTATTCTAAAGACACAAACCATTATCTTGTTGGTTACTATGATGCAGATTGGGCTGGTAATATAGATGATAGAAAAAGCACTTCTGGTGGTTGTTTTTATTTTGGGAATAATCTAGTTTCATGGTTTAGTAAAAAACAAAACTGCATCTCTTTATCTACTGCTGAGGCAGAATATATTGCAGCTGGAAGTGGATGCACTCAACTCATTTGGATGGAACAGATGTTAAAAGATTATAACATTAAACAAGAAACGTTAACTCTGTTTTGTGATAACAAAAGTGCTATAGATTTGGCAAAGAATCCAGTTCAACATTCCAGAACTAAACATATTGATCTAAGGCACCATTTTATCAGAGAACTAGTTGAAGAAAAGAGCTTAATTTTAGAACATGTTTCAACTGAAAGACAATTAGCAGATATTTTCACAAAACCCCTTGATACAAACAAATTTGAATCTTTAAGAAGTGATATAGGGGTATGTCACTATAGATCTAATTGATTACTCTTTCTATATATGTTTGTTTTGAGTACCTTTAATACATTTTATTTCTAAGGTAAGTCTTGATTGAGGTTTGAAGTTTTTATCTTGAAAAAGCCGCTAATTGGTGTCTCAAAAACAGATGTGAGGTAACCTCTCTGGTAATAGAGTTGCAAGCACAAAGTGCAATTTTTAACAAAGTGGTTGTAAGCTCAGTTGCAACACCAGTTGAAACCACATTCTCAAAATACAGAACAGATCAGTGTTGTCTAATGATTGTCATGATGCCTATGATACTAATCATAGTGAACAAATCAAATGAAAAAGGCAAGACAAAGTCTTGTTATTTTTGACATCACTTATACTATTTTCTTGCTGAGGTCATCAATCTAGTTTTTGTGTAGAAGAAAAATGGATTTGCTCAATATAAGCTTCTAAGTTTTAATTTTTATTAAAGTTATTCTATGATAAACATATCTTCTTGAGTAAATGGCTAGAGTCTTGTTTTTCAAAGGTCTATATCTTGATATTATTGCTATCCTTATCTTGAAACAAGTCAAATTTCCTTCAAAACTTCAACTCCTTAAAATTCGAAATTTTGGATAAATCTCTCTCTCTTTGGAATGTATATCTCATTAATTTGCTGAATTTATCTTACTAAAATCAATATCCTTCGTGATTTCCTTGTTATTCAATCTTTAAATATCTGTTGCAAGGAAAGTTCCTATTTTTCAGAAAATGTGTTTCAAATTTGATTTGGGTGTATCTTTTTCTAATTGTAAATAGATTTGGGCTTAATTGCTATTTATACTAATTTCTTTTACTATCCCAAATTATTAACAAAATCAGAATTACTCTCTCTCTCTCTTTCTATTAAAAACCCTAGGTTCTCTGTAAAACCCACACTGCGAAGTTTCAAGTCCAGTTGCAACCAAGGTTGAAACCATGTCTTCCAATTCTCAACTATGAAGATGATAGTACTCTTAGAGACTTCATAAATCAGTCCCAAACCAGTACATGCTCTAAGGCCAAGGTAAGTGAGTCTTCTTCCTCTAAGAAACATAGGTCTAAGAAACGTGCTCGTAGAAACCTACAGGATGATCCTATCTCTGTCAAATTTGCTTATGATTCTCTATTCAATGAGGTTGATCCTAGATTCTGGAATAAAAATATGTCTGAAAGGTTCACTTCTCTTGCTAGTAGGGAAATTCATTCTGAAAGGAAATTAAATTTAGCTAGCTATCAGCACATACAGGTGCATGTTGAGAAATTGCTAACATATGTTGGTTTAGAGAGAACTATATGCTATCCTGACTCCTACTATCCTGAGATTGTTAAGGAATTTTATGCAAATTTAAGTGGTAGTGTCTTTGATGAGGGTGATCCAGCCTATGGCAGAGTATTTGTGAGGGGTCTCACTTTAAATTTTACCCCTAAGATAATCAATGACTTTCTGAGTTCTCCTAGCCCTTCTGTGAGTAGTGATGATTATGACATGGAAGTTGTAGCTCTTGTCCTTACAGGAAAGAATAACAGGTTTGATGGCAACTCTATTAAGACTTCATCACTCACTCTGTGTGCTGCTGTGCTTCATAAGATTGCTAGGTTTAATTGGACTCCTACTAAACAACCCTCTAGAGTCAACAAGGATATGGCAATTTTTCTGTATAAAATAATATCCAAATTACCAATTAACTTTGGTAATCATGTGTTTAATCTCACCAGAGATTTCAGTGACATTAAATCACACTCCATTCTGCTCCCATTTCCTTGCTTAATTACTGGACTAATTCTATCTCAAGTTATACCCATATCTTCTACACATCCTAGCAGAATCTCATCTGAACAATCTACCAATTGTCCTCCTGCCTTGTACATTTCTGCAAAACTTCTGAAGGAAGGGCATGTGAATGACATCACTAGTGAAAAAGAGAAAGAAAAGGAGACAACAAGTGCTCATTCTAAGAAGAAAGGTGTGAGGTGGTATCTGCTACAAAAACTGACTTCAAATCAAGAGAGAAGGGTTGAGCTAGATACAGATGACTATGAGATAAAGAAGCTGCTGGAGAATCTCACAGAAAGTGAAGATGATGGTGACAGTGATGGTGTCTACTCACTCAGCAGTGCAGAGGAAGAAGAAGAAGAAGAAGAGATTATCAGAGATGCACCTCTAAGGGAAAGAGCTCCTCACTCCAAAATGCCTCTTAATTAGTTTATTTTGGGTTCTGCCAAATAGGGGGAGAAAAGAAAAGAAGTTTATGTGTCCATTTTTATAATGTTTCAATTTCAAAATTCTGTATCTGAAAATTCTGTGTTCAGACTGTTTTGTGCCAGTATTTTTGCCCTTATGTTTTCTGCAGTTTATTTCTAAATTCTGTTTGTTTTTGAATTTGAATATGTTCTGAAACTTTGGTGAATGGATATCTATCTATGCTTAAATGATGCCTGCTATTCTAACTTACAGGGGGAGCTCAAATCAGTGACATAAAAGCATTGAAAAATGACATAGTCTAAAAACCTGTGTTTGCTAACACAGTTGCAGGTGAAGTGTCTGGGTATAAACTTAGGATATTTGTCAAAACCAATGACAAAGGGGGAGATTGTTAGGACCAGATTTCTGGCCCATATACTATTTGTTGTTTATTGGTTTGAACTAAATAATCCTAGTTGTATGTTAAGAATTGAATCGGCCTTTGGTTTCAAGTAAGGTTGCAACCTCAGTTGCAACCACAGTTCCAACCTGCTGATTCTGCAGGATTCTGTTCAGTTCTTTAATTCTGCATTACTACTCTTTAATGATGATTATTTATTTTAAAGTATGCAGGATATATTCTCATATGTTCTTAAAGATTTAGTTTATGTATATTGAGAATATTAAATTGATAAGAAAGATGTTTCCTAAAAGTAATAAGGAGATTAGTTTTTAAAGATATGTTTACTTTAAACTAGGCAATCTAAATATCTATTCTTATGCAAATTTTTATCACTTGTTTCAATCTATGATCTTTATCAAAATCAGTATGATACGTTTAAGATTGAATGAAATAAGGAGTTAATGTTTCATATGTTTATTAAGAAAGATTTTATCTCTAAAAAATACTATCTTATATGTTCCTTGTTTAAGGAATAGATTAACTCCTATTTTCAAGCTAGTTATTAACAGGTACTATCTTATGAAGATTAAAGTCAATCCTACGCTGAAGCATCTTGTGCTATATGGAAAGATTGAAGCCAATTAAAAGAGTCAAAAGCAATCATCAAGATCTTGAAGAAATAAGATTGTTTTTACTTCTTTATATAGTTGATAACTATGCTTGTAAAAAGTGTGTGTTCTAAATTAAAAAGAACTCATTCTTGAGAGAATATACAGTGAACTTTTAAAAGAAAACAATGGTGGGATGCCATTGATTTTTAAGTGATAGTTATAAAGTAGGAGCAATATAGAGATAGGCAGAAAAATCTAGAGGCAGTCTGAGAGTTTTTCACTAAGACTTGAATCCTATATTGTAAGCTCTTATAATATTATAATCTGGGTAAGTGCCCCGGAGACGTAGCCCAGTTGGGTGAACTCCGTTGTTAAATGTGCGTGTGATTTTACTCAAGTACATTTAACTATACTGTTCTGTCCATTAATATACTTAGGTTCCAACTGTGATTGCAACTTCACTTGGAACCTAACTGCAAAACTGCAACTAGAACAACGGATAGGAATTTCAGGTAGCATAATAAAAAACCAAACAAAAGAACAGATCAACAAAATTGATTATAAGAAACAAAGCTAAAAGTTCAAAAGAACCTGCAAAAGGGAGAGAAAGGCTAAGAAATTATGTTAAGTTACCTTCCAGTAAAACTGAGGATTATGAATTCTGAGGGTAGTTTTCAAAGGACATTTCTTGCTCGTTCCTTCAAATGTAAAAACTTGGCCTCCTTCCTCCAGTAGGCTAGAATACAAAATTTTAATTGAGAAAGGAACACTGTTTTGGAAAAGAATAAACCTAATATGACTATATACTACAAGAAAAAGTTAATTTACAATCAATTTACTTTTTGAAAACTGTTGGTAAATGAACTTTTTCTTGTAAGATATGAGTACGTAACATTGGAAAATTAAGGTGGACTTACACTAAACAACCAGTAGAAATGAAGTTTTTAAAGAATCGAGTAACGAGAGTTCGAGCCCATGCTTCTAGAAAAGAAGGCATTATATGTTTAGGTTGCTAAGTTTACTCGTTTTCTAAGTGCACTATGTGAAGTTAAGACTAGTAAATCATATATATATATATATATATAAGAGCAACCGCATCGCTCTACTTAACCATTTACTTAAACCTAACATATTTTATATATTTTAATGAACCGTTTAAATTTACACAAAATTTCAGTCTGCTTATTAATTTCTTTATAATAACCATATTATTTATTTTTATGTGTTTATTATCATTTAATAATAATAACAATATTTCAACAACAAAAATATGGACCCCATGATAGTTTATTACTATTATATTTATCGAGTAAATCATTTACATTACTTATATATAATATGAATTTTATGTTCACTGAAATTTAAATAATTTATATGGCTTCTGATGTATGCCACTTGTTATATCATAATCATCAAATTTTAGAAAAAATTATGTTTTGACCTAACACGTGCGGACGCTATTAATATTCACAATATTAGCATTATTGTGATACGGACAATTCAATTCATCTGCTACAGCTAAGAGATAATATGATACAGAGGAACCACTATTCTAGTGCATATAACTCAGATAAAAGCTTACTGCATATAACTTATTCTAAATTCTATTTTAGTGCATATAACTGCCTAGATACTGTACACTTATCAGCCTAACTTTACCAACCAAAACAATTAATGAGGGATAATCCTTTCAGATGAACCGTTCGTGAAATCGTTCGTGTTCGGCTCGGTTAATTTTTGGTTCATGTTCGTTTATATAAACGAACATGATAATGAACAAGAATGTAGTGTTCGTTTATTAATTGAACTGAACATGATCATCATTTTATTCGTTTCGTCTAAACTTGTGTTTTTGTAACTATATATAAAATTTGAGAAAATTAAAAAACTAATTCTATTAACGATGTAACAAAAACTAGTTAGTATTAATAGAAATTAATAAACTTATTTATACTACAATAATGCTAATGATATGTTTGTATTATTTCAAACTTATTAACGTAATTTATATCATTATACCATAAATACAATTACTGATTTTATTGTTAAGTGCTCGACTCGTTAAAGTAATTAATTATACATATGTAAAAAAAATTATACAATAATAGAATATATATAGTTAAAACTAAGAATTTTTTCATGTTGTAATGTCAAATAGGTTAATTAACGAACGTTTTATTTATTTCTAAACAACTATATCATAGTAAACAATTTAATAATAAAGATAAAATTATAATATAATTCAAAAAGAAATAAAAAAAATTCTATTTTTTAAATTATTAAATGTTTTGAATGAAAAGTGATGTTTACGAACAACTCGTGTCCGGCTCGTCGAATGTTCGTTTCATGTTCCTCAAACGTTCGTTCATATTTAAATGAACATGAACAAGTGTTTTGCTTCATAAACATGAACATAAACATAGCATTTTTCGACTCGTTTCGCTTCATTTACGGCCGGCCCTAGATGCTACCAATAATCTATCTAGCTAGACTGGTGTGGTAAACTATTAGACTTGACCATGAGTGTTTAATTTGTTAAAATTAAAGGGTAACCAGGATTTAATTAGTTCATAGGTAATTGGTTGTACCATGCAACAACATTTTAACTCAAATACTATTTTCAGAATTTTAGATGAACTATTATATATAGTATAAGTTTGTATATTGAAATTCTGAACTCCACACATTTAAGGAAATAATATTACCTTTTGAGCTTTATCTCTAGTTGTAAAATATTCAGAAACACAAATTTCACTTTTTACTGGCAGTTCTTTTTTCATCTAAGCTGGCTAATTAACTGTATAAACTTGGAGAAAATATTAGACTTATCACGTATGCATTAGAATTAATGAAAGCATACCTAACGGATAAACCTATACAAGCCTATCTATAATATAATAGACTTCGTGTAGCTAGTTAGAATAGTTAGTTAGATACAACAACCACAATTCTCGGGGATCGTTAATTTTTTTTTGTTAATATAATAACAATAACCGGTATAAAAAATCAAAAAAATCTACAATTTAAAACTTAGCTGACTTGTCCATTGATCTAAAAAATTAAGACGTTGAATTTTTTTGTTAGTACAATAACAATAAACGGTATAAAAAAATAAAAAAATCTGGAGCTTAAAACTTAGCTGACTTGTCCATTGATCTAAAAAATTTCAAACGATACAGAAAAATTGACTACAAATACGAATTTATTAGTTTAAACTTTGTTATAATATGACTATGAAACTACACAAAAATATTTATTTATAAAACTTTGTATTAGTATCTTATAAATGCAATTAATTAATAGAGAAGTCAAAGAGTAACAAAAAGTTAATTAAATGAAGAGTAAAAAATAGCCACAAGATTCGAACTAGAGAGCTTGTGACACAAAATCATTATGTTTACCATTTTAACTAAGTTACTATTTGTTCATTTAGTGGGACTATTAATGTATAAAACTTTAAATCTTCGAATTTTTCTATATAAAATTTTTTTTAAATTTTTTTTTGGGATATAAAACTTTGTATTAGTATCTTATAAATGCAATTAATTAATAGAGAAGTCAAAGAGTAACAAAAAGTTAATTAAATGAAGAGTAAAAAATAGCCACAAGATTCGAACTAGGAAGCTTGTGACACAAAATCATTATGTTTACCATTTTAACTAAGTTACTATTTGTTCATTTAGTGGGACTATTAATGTATAAAACTTTAAATCTTCGAATTTTTCTATATAATTTTTTTTTTAAATTTTTTTTGGGATGGCGGTGGCACCCCTTGTCACCCCTAGTTCCGCCCCTGGTTCGATGTCCTTATCTCACATATAACGGGGTGGATATCTCACTTAAGTATAATCGACCTTATTTTGTTTCAAAAACTGATGTCCACTTTAGAGATATAAATAAATACGGAGTAATGATTATTATATATTCGGACCGGAAACACATTTCAAGAGATTTAGAAATTAACGAGATATTATCTAAGTTACGTTAATTACTTAAATGAAACTGGAAGTATATGCTTAACAATAAGGTACAAAATTAAACTTTAGAAGCTCCAATCTAACTATCTAAGTTACTTAAATGAAACTGGAAGTATATATATGCATATAAGTCAAAAGTTAAAACTGTAAACGGATAAAGAAAGTAATAAAAAAGAGCTGAGTTTGGGTACCTTAATAAAGATGGTGATGTTAGTACTTGTCGGGTCTTTTTTATATGAAAATATATACTTTATCTCAAATACCCTATAAAGTCGTGAAATAAGTATTTATAAAAAAACCCATTCAATTACATAAATTGCAAATAAAATAAATATTAAATAAAACTGCTATGTTACGTTAACTGCCATCCCACTTTCAAATTCATTTGTTTATTTTAGGTTTCTCTCTCCTCTTCTCTCCCTATCTCTCCAATTTTTTTACTATTCCAAGTATAAAAACTTTTTTTTTTCAATAATATTATTGTTATTAATTTATGTGATTTCAATTTTATGGTTGGCAAGTTTATATTCGATTTAATTAGTATCTATGAATATAGGTTACCGTCAGCCCAACGTATCGCATGGGCATGTTCGCTAGTATATATATATGGACGGCTAAATTTAGCTTACTTCACAAACAAATAAAGAGATTTATCATTTATATATGTTTAGGGTTTTGGTGTGTGAGCGGCAAAGAAATTACATAAGAGAAAGAGAGACGTTTGGAATATGGCAATATTGGACATGTGTTCTTCTGCATATTGCAGCTTATTATTTATTATTTATTTTATTTTTTATTTTCATTTTCATGCAGCTAATCATTCTAAAGATACAAAGAGGGTAAATATAGACGTGTTCTTCTGCATGCAGCTTATACTTTATACTTTATTTTTATTTTAATGCAGTTTATCATTCTAAAGATGCAAAGGGAGTAAAAATAGAGTGACTAATTACCATACCCCTCACTTAGGAATTAGGGTTTCAAACCGTATGTGGTGGTACGTGTACTATACTGGGTTCTCAATCACTCATATTACCGACTATTTTGATCGATAATTTACATTTATGTTTAATCTCACCCCATAGGAAAATACACTCAAACAAGATATTATTATCGAAGTTTAGCTATAGCATATATGACCCAAAAAAGAGTAATGAAGCTATATATGTATTTCTTCTCTCTTTTGAGTTATTAGTCAAAAAGAAGCACTCTTGAAAAAGAATAAATCTGATATGACTGGCTACATGAGTACTATAGTATGAAATATTGAAACATTAAGGCAGACTTACACTAACAACCAGTAAATATAAAGTTTTTGAAGAATCGAATAACGAGAATTCGAGCCCATGCTTCTAGAAAAAAAGCACGATTTGTTTAGGGTTGCTAAGTTGAGTAAAACTTTTTCTAAGTGCACAATGTGCAGTTACTATGCCAGCCTGCAAAGGATTAGTAAATCATGTACTATATAAATAGAAATCTACTCACAATATTAGTCAAATTTTACAGATTTTTTCAAACAAACATTTTAGAAATAAAATAAAACGTTGATTTAAGAAAAAAATCGGTTTTATTTTTTACAAATAAATATGAAAAAAGTGATAACATAACAAAAATATGACGTTACAAACAAGATCAGACGATCATAGTATTAACGATACAGAGGAACCACAGACTTATTATAACTTACCTAGCTAGTACTATCTAATCTTATATCAGCCAAACTTTGCCAATAAAAATAAATAATCCGACCCACACTATAAAGTCTATAAATCGATCATATATAGTGGGCATGTTACCAAATTGGTAAACTTGACAATGAGTGTTTAATTTGTTAAAGTTGAAGGGTAACCAGGAGTTGATTGATTAGTTCATTGGTTGTTCCATGCAACTACATTTTAGACTTTTAGCTCAAATACTTTTTTTAAAATTGAACTGTTATATATATACCCAGTAAGTTTGTAATTTAAAACTTAAACTCCACATACTTTAAGATGATAATATTAAGAGGAAATACATACAAAATTCAAGATGTATGCAATTTTTATTCAATAAGTTTTTCTAAGTGAGATGAGAGTTTTTTAAATTTCTCCTTAATTCGTACTAAACTGGTGATTAAGTTGATATTACATACTTATGCATTGGTCAAATTTTACAGATTTTTTTAAACAAACATTTTAAAAATAAAATAAAACGTTTATTTAAGAAAAAAAAAAAACGATTTTATTTTTTACAAATAAATATGAAAAAAGTGATAACATAACAAAATATGACCTTACAAACATGATCAGATGACCATAGTATTAGCGATACAGAGGAACCATATACTTATTATAACTTATCTAGATACCTCTGTTTTAAAATTCGCGCTACATAGCGCTACGTAGCGCGAAATAGCGCTTTTTTGGTAAAAAACGCAACGAAGAATCACGATTTTGGGTGGAATTGCGCTAAAATCGCGCTATAGGGGACCAAAAGCGCAAAAGGCGCAAAATTATGGACCAAAAGCGTAAATAGCGAGTTAAAAAAAAACAGCGGATCTAAATAATTAATATATATTGTGTAACTTTCATAAAAGTGTCTGCAGTCCAGATGGTTAAGACAGTGCTGCAATTTTCAGCAGACCCGAGTTCGAAACTCAGCAACAACAATTTTTTAATTTTTTTTTATTACTATCTAATATAACTATACATTTTTTTTTTTGGTTATATATTATAAAGTTTAGTGCATATTTAGGAAAAAAAAAATACACCGCAAAGCGCTATATAGCAACGCTATTAGCGCTTTTAGCGTTTCTCTCGAAAAAACGCTACGATAGCGATAACGCTATTTAAAACACTGCTAGATACTACACATCTTATCAGCCAAACTTTGCCAACCAAAATAAATAATCCGACCCACATTATAAAGTCTATAAATAGATCATATATAGTACTGAGCCTGTTACCAAATTGGTGAACTTGACAATGAGTGTTTAGTTTGTTAAAGTTGAAGGGTAACCAGGAGTTATTGATTAGTTCATTGGTTGTTCCATGCAACTATATTTTAGGCTTTTAGCTCAAATACTTTTTTTTATAAAAAATTGAACTGTTATATATACACAGTAAGTTTGTAATTTAAAACTTGAACTCCACGTACTTAAGATAATAGTATTAAGGAAATCGCAGTATGAAATTTTTATTCAACAAGTTTATCTAAGTGAAATGAGAGTTTTTTTTATATTTCTCCTTAATTCGTACTAAACTGGTGATTCAGTTGGTATTACATACGTTGCATTGGTTTTTTACACTAAATTAACATGACTAATCTCATTTTTAAGCAAAAATTTTGCTCTTGAACTTGTTGTTTAGATCAATTTGATCACGACGATGTATAAGAGATATAAGGATAAAAGGCATAATGAGTAAAGAGGAAATTATCGTAAATTATTTTTGTTTTGAAAAGTGGAGATTAAAAGTGTTAATTATGTTGTTTTTTTGCCATGTATTTAGTAAAATAGTTTCATTAACACTAGATGTCTTTTGAACGTATGTTGTAATGCCATCATTTCTCGTTAAAAAATAAAACTAACCATATGTGGACCAGAATCACATCTCAAGAGAGTCGTTGTCCGTCCTAAAATCAGATTTCGTATTACATAAAACAAACGATCTGATATTATTTGTAATGGTAAAATGTACAAGAACATAGTCTTCGCACATTAAGAATTATGCGAGTGCCGCAACAAGGTAGATAAATTAATACGATACAACTGTTGCATTTTATAATTCAATTGCATATTATAATCACGATCTTTGCCTTACGTCGATGCCAAAATGTCGCGTTTTTTTTTGTCGGTTTGGGTCTCGGCTAGGGGAACTTAAAAGAGTCGACCATTATTCTGAGCTGTTCGACATGCAATGTTTTTATCGGTTTGTTCTCATGAATTTTGATATACTTCTTTTAGTATATGGAATGCTACAGCAACTTCACTTCCATATATAATACTGATTTCATGAATCAATCTCGTTCTTGTATGTCTTGTATGCGATACTTCTATCTTCCATGCGATGTTATATTTTCCAGTGACCTACGTCCTACCGTGTATTGTGTTTCCAGTATGCGGTTATGTGGGAGTAATGTCATTTGCAAAGTGTCTCAAGACATCTCTGCTTTGACAAGTTTAAAATCTTCAGAATTTTGCTTATCCGCATTCGATTTGTTTACTGAATATGATAAGAGGTGAGGGTTGCATTAGAAAGGTCTTTCAAAACAAAGTTCTAGTTAAAAACATTTTTTCCATCTTTGTCTTTGATCGTTTCTGGTTAGATGGTTGTAATTTTTGTTGTATTGACGTTTGTAAGACATTTCGAATTATTAATAAAAGTTGGACCGTGATTATTAAAACAGATGTGGGAGTAATGTTAGAACTTAAAAGTGGTTTCGGTAGTACGCCTGACTTTTAATTGAGTAAACTAGTGTTACCATCACGTCTAATAACCATCCAACAATTGACAGTGAGGGTAATAATAAATCAAGTGTTTGTGTAAGTAAATGGTACTAAATTGAAATTTTATAAGTAGGGTGCACTAAATTGAAAAAAGTGGAGTGTAGAGACTAGAGGGTACTATACTAAATATTAATTAATACTCCGTATTTATATATATATAAAAAATACTAAATATTAATAAAATGGTCTTTAAATTGCGAAAAGCCTGAGTGCGTATTCTCATAGTGAACAATTTAGGTCTGTTTCTACAAATCTCGTTTTTTCATATGAATTAGTTCTGGTAAATTACTATACTAAATATGTGTTTTTTTTAGGGTAAAATTAAGCATGTAAAATAATAACTTAAATACGAGAACACCTGTATGTGTTTACCCTTCTCTAATCGCGTTCAAAATTAAAAATGCATGAATAACGATAAATATTCTCATATTTAGTTTTCGTTATAAATGAACAAAGAAAAATACAAGATAGAACACTGAACACAACATATCTTTTATTTCATTTTTGAGAAAACATAACGTTCTGATTCAAACGAAAAATCATTTCATGCTTATTTTGTATCATCTATTACAACTTTCATAGAGATGCATAATGCATTAATTTATTATTTTAAGCTAAACCATAAAGGCGACCCTGATTCGGATGCACGGTCACAAAGGTTATCTGGGTGTGAAGGTAGATTCTGATCACTCTACAAAACGCGGTTGATTTGCCGAATGAAAGCCCTCATATGGATCCTTAAAAGCAGATAAATTACCAGGTCTTGAGAAAACAATCTGCAACAGGAAAAAGACAATCAGTCACGGCCTTTACGTATAATCATGAAAATTGTGGTGGTTTACTTTATACACCTAAATACAGTACCTGGTAATTCTGAAGAATACGAGCTTTAAAACCGGCTGCACAATAATCAAAGTAATACTCCCATGTTCTGATAAATTTTTCATTGAATCCCAATTCCCTGATTTTACTGAAAAGACAATACTGGTTAAAGTACTTCTGGTTTTAAAATTAAATAAAATGAAATATACAGTCTGATATTCTTTTTTGTTTTACCTCTCATTCTCCAGAAAGTTTGTCCTCCAACACCTGAGTGTTTGGTGGTAGTGTCTTCCTATATTCTCCAAGTGCTCAATACTTGAAAAAACAGATAGTAATAGAAAAATTAGCAGAAATGGAAGAATTCACGTAAGCCGTTAGTCGATTTTTACTTTTTTACCATAGTCTAGATGAAGAAGCCATTCCTGAAGTTACTCGACTTAAGCATGGTAAGCAACCACCAGGGAAAATATATTCCTTAATAAACCCTGCACTAAGCCTGTGCTCATCGTACTCTGAATCTGGACAAGATGTGAACTGGTCGAGAAGAAACAACGCTAAATCAGTAGGGTTAAATCTTAAACCTAATTTTTTATATCCGTTGGTAGTCATTTTAACTAAATTTGGAAGATGTTTTTTCGTAGTCTTACCTGCAGAACAAGTAGCCCTTGTTCAACCAGCAACGATTCACAAGCACCAAAAAACTCACCGATGTACTCGTGACCCACGTGCTCTAGCAGTTCACTGTGGATAGATGACCGTCAAGGTCAGAAACGTAACCATTACATCGTTGTTTGTAATAATAACCATCAAACTCACCAAGAAAGGATGCGATCATATTTATAGGTGCTTGGAAGTTCACGGTAATCACAAAGCAGAAACTTTATGTGATCCTGAATAGAAGATGATCACTCAAATATAATGTAACATCCTTAATATTGTCGACACACACACACACGTATACATACACCAACCTGAAGACCAGCTTCTTTGACTCTAGATTCGGCAAACCTCATTTGCTCCTCGGATAGAGTAATGCCTGTGTATTTGCATCCTGTTTGTTTCACAACTTCAATTGCTAAGTTTCCCCAACCGAACCCGATCTCTAGAACTTCATGTTCCTTCTCAACCCTTGCCTATATTGGTCTAGCATTAATTAAGTAACTTAAATCTTACAAAAACAAAATTTATCAAGTAACTGAATCAAGAAAGTTAAAAAGGTGACCTTTTTTATAAGAAGTGAGAGTTTTCTTAGTTGTGCAGCCTTCAGGTCTTCATCTTCCGACTATTACAAATTCAGAATTGATTAGGAAACTTAGAGGAAATAAACCCAGTATGTGCTCGGTTGCAGCTTTTAAGCTCAACTTTAAGATCTAGTAAACTTGGTACTTTTTTTTTTAATTCAAAGGAGCGATACTCCTCCGTCTTAGATTGTATTAAAAGATTGGGGCCTTACCCAGATTACAATGAAATCATAGACCAAACTAAAACAGGTTATAGAAAAAGCAAACTAAATTATAGACACTAGACCTGCCTTAATTTTCAGCCAAACAAGACTTAAAAGTTGCAGAAAAAAGTGGAGAAACAATTTCCACTTTTCACTAAGATGAAACATGCAGCGAGGCACGCATTAAACGCAAACAGTGGCCCATTAATCTTTCTTCTCAATAGCCATTTATTTTCTTCTAAAATAGACAAAACCCAACTTGTCCATTTGCATCAGCCCAAACACTTTTGGCGGCAGCTCACAATTTTCAAAAAAGGTGCCACATTTTCCATTCATTCCTTCTTTAGCAAGACAATCCGCCACCATATTTTGCTCCCTCCAAAACTGGTTTATTTCTACCCCAATCAACTCCATTAAGTTCAGAATATCTTCCCATATATTTTCATACATCAAATGTATTTTACCTTTATTCTTCCACCAAATTTCAAGCAACTTTAAATCTACTTCTACTTCCAAGTCATAAAGGCTCAGACTATAGCAGATTTGTAGCCCATATAGTAGTGACATTATCTCAACTTCCAAAGAAGATACGCATTTTAACTTGCATGAAAAAGCCATTATCATAGTGCCTGTGCTATTTCTCAAGATACCACCACCTCCAGCATTTTCATCCCCTCTTTTAAGTATCATAGTAAACTTGGTACTTAAATTATGAGGTTTATTGGTCTTTCTGCCCGTAAGAACTACTCCAGAAGCTTAAGCTAGATGAACTTGTTTTGTTCTTAGTCTCAAAAAAGCGATCTTTTATTAGCTTAATATTTGCTTCTGGACAAACCCTCAATATGAATAGTGAAAATAAATACCACTAATACTTGAAGAACTGACCTGAAATACTGGACATGAATATGACATTGTTTCATCCATGAACAGCGCAAACATTTCACTACTCTGGAAACACCGAAGGTAGTCTCCAATTTATCAGCATAATAACAAGAACACTGAACTAATTGGTTATTATTTGATAAAATCATAAAATTATATACCAGATCATAGTGGCGAGAGATGTTCCTGCGTGCTTGAGTAATAGTATTTTGATTACGGAGATGTTTGAAGAAGAATTTAGCTGTGGAAATACTAGCAGTATAAAGCGACGGCGTCCACCAACCCCTATCACCAATATAGGAACACAGTGAAGCTCTAGATACACCATGATACCATTGACAAAAAAGTTAGTACCTCTTTTTGCTGAAATTTGATGGAGAAGTTTCTGTCACCCTGTTGGCAATTAAAATCTGTAGAATATGCAGTTTAAAATAAGTTATGAAAAAATAAAAAAAAGTGAAACTATGATTGCAGCTCTTAAGAAAAAAAAGGTGGACTACTGAGAAAACAAAAAAGGCATCACCATCATCCAGCTAAATGTTTAAGCTTTTTAGGCCAAAAAACCAGAATATCATAGCTTTAAAGTTGGTCAACTAAATTGCATCAAACTTCTAAGGAAAAAACAAATCAAAATATGAGCTTACAAGATCCTACTAAACAAGTCTTTTAGTCCATTTCCTTACCATGAAAAGATTAAGAAGGCCGACATTTCCATCAACCAGAGAAAAGTCACCATGTATGTATGCATCTGCAAGGCCTAAATCCGCCTCACTAGCAATCTGCCAAGAAAATTTTCAAATTCTAAAATCCTATTGAAGGGAACGAATAGTTTCAACCAGTTATTGATGATAGAAAATCAGTCTGTACAGCCGAAAAAACGTGCCCAGATTGTTAGCTTTAGTATGTACGTATATTATCAAAAATTAATCATGTTTTACCGTATAGGTTTAGATTATACCGAATGATAGAATGGAACATATGACGGTTGTGAGATGGAACAGATCGTCTCAACTTTTCTAACTTATTCATAACCTAGCACATTACTGCTTGAAAGAGGGTGTACTCTCTCTCTAGCCAATCTCGAAAATATAGTTATGAAAACTTATATTTGCCAAAAAAAAGGGCGTGCTATATATATGCTAAGGTAGGCACTTGTAGACGGATTATGATAGAACTCCTTAAAGATTTCGAGCTATTATATCTCCGTAAAACCCGAGATATACAAAATCGTGATTAATTCCACTAAAGGTCACGACCGATCTCTCTACCATAATCCAAATATTTAATTCGTTTCAATTGTCAAACATTATTATTATCTCCCCACATAAAGATTAACGTGATATTCATTTATTAAATTAAATCAGTGACTGATTTCTTATTTAATAAACGTATTGTCCCTAAGGCTGTCCGCTTAACTTATTTGTCGTGTTGGATTATAAATGCATGTGCATGGTTTACACGCACAAAACTTATAAGGTTTCTCAAGTGAGCATCATCAATTCCTTACGGGACGTGAATTTATTTTATTACTAATAAATAATGCTACGAATAATGCTGACAGACCTACTAAAATCACGTACTACAACTCTACTGATGGTGTGTCTATTTACATCTAAAACTGTACATATATAACTTATATTCCATTAAAACCGACGGTCTAATCTTATGTTTGTTTGTAAGCTATATTCTACACACTGTATCATCTACTAAATATAATAATAGACACTTATTTAGTCATGCAAACAATAATGATAAATAACAATTGTTTATATTATTCTCTTTAAATAAACCAATTCAAAACATTGTCAAATATAAATAAAAAAACAAACATGTATTTTAGTATATTTCTAACGATTGATCTATCATCTTTCTTCATGTATCAAGAATTTTTTAACAAATTAAGAGGATAAGGTTAAGTTACCTTCCAGTAAAACTGATCAGGATTATGAATTCTGAGGGTAGTTTTCAAAGGACATTTCTTGCTCGTTCCTTCAAATGTAAAAACTTGGCCTCCTTCCTCCAGTAGGCTAGAATACAAAATTTTAATTGAGAAAGGAACACTTTTTTGGAAAAGAATAAACCTAATATGACTATATACTACAAGAAAAAGTTAATTTACAATCAATTTATTTTTTGAAAACTGTTGTTAATGAACTTTTTCTTGTAAGATATGAGTACGTAACATTGGAAAATTAAGGTGGACTTACACTAAACAACCAGTAGAAATGAAGTTTTTGAAGAATCGAGTAACGAGAGTTCGAGCCCATGCTTCTAGAAAAGAAGGCATTACATGTTTAGGTTGCTAAGTTTACACCGTTTTCGAAGTGCACTGTGTGAAGTTAAGACTAGTAAATCATATATATATATATATAGAACGGCAAATGCATCCGTCTCTTTAACCATTTAATCAAATTTAACATATTTTATATTTTTCTAGAAACCGTTTACATTTACACAAAATTTCAGTTTAGTTATTAATTTTCTTATAATAACCCTACATTATTTTTTTATTTTTTTATTATCATTTAATAATCATAACAATATTTCAAACATAAAAATGTGGATCTCATGATAATTTATTACTATTATATTTATCAAGTGAATCATTTACATTACTTATATATAAGGTAAATTTTGTGTTTGCAGAAATTTAGTAAATTTATAGAGTTTCTGATGCATGACAATTTTTATATCATAATCATCAAATTTTAGGCACACAACTCAGATAAAAGCTTACTGCATAATGCATATAACTTATTCCAAATTCTATTTAAGTGCATATAACTGCCTAGATATCATATACCTGTCAGCCTAACTTTGCCAACCAAAACAATCAACGAGGGATAATCCTTTGATAGCATATAAAACTATAAATAAATCATAAATACATGTGGATATTGCTAGATAGTTTAGGGATGTAAATGAGGTCAGCCGTTCATAGAATCGTTCGTGTTCGTCTTGATTAATTTTTGGTTCATGTTCGTTAATTTGTAAACGAACATGATAAGGAACAAGAATTTAGCGTTCGTTTATTAATTAATCTGAACATGAGCACCACTTTATTCGTTTCGTTTAAACTCGTTTTTGTGTAACTATATATAAATTTGAGAAAATTAAAAAACTAATTCTATTAACGATGTAACAAAAACTAGCTAGTATTAATAGAAATTAATAAACTTATTTAATTATACTACAATGATACTAATGATGTGTTTGTATTATTTCAAACTTATTAACGAAATTTATATCATAATACCATAAATACATATGTTAAAAAAAAGTATACAATAATAGAATATATAAGCTTAAAACTAGGAATTTTTTATATGTTGTAATGTCAAATAGATTAATTAACGAACGTTTTATTTATTTGTAAACAACTTTATCATAGTAAACAATTTAATAATAAAGATAAAATTATAATATATTTCAAAAAGAAAGAAAAAAATTCTATTTTTTAAATTATTAAATGTTTTGAATGAAAAGAGATGTTTACGAACAACTCGTGTCCGGCTCGTCGAATGTTCGTTTCACGTTCGTCAAACGTTCGTTCATATTTAAATGAACATGAACAAGTGTTTTGCTTCATAAACATAGCATTTTCGGCTCGTTTCGCTTCATTTACGGCTCTAAATACTACCAATAATCTATCTAGGCTGGTGTGGTAAACTATTAGACTTGACCATGAGTGTTTAATTTGTTAAAATTAAAGGGTAACCAGGATTTAATTAGTTCATAGGTAATTGGTTGTACCATGCAACTACATTTTTGCTCAAATACTATTTTCAGAATTTTAGATGAACTATTATATGTAGTATAGTTGTTTAATTTGTTAAAATTAAAGGGTAACCAGGATTTAATTAGTTCATAGGTAATTGGTTGTACCATGCAACTACATTTTAACTCAAATACTATTTTCAGAATTTTAGATGAACTATTATATATAGTATAAGTTTGTATATTGAAATTTTGAACTCACACACATTTAAGGAAATAGTATTTACCCTTTGACCTTTATCTCTAGTTGTAAATTATTCAGAAACACAAATTTCACTTTTTTACTGGCAGTTCTTTTTCCATCTAAGCTGGCTAATTAACTGTACAAACTTGGAGAAAATATTAGACTTGTCACGTATGCATTAGAATTAATGATAGGATAAACCTATACAAGCCTATCTATAATATAATAGACTTCGTGTAGCTAGTTAGAATAGTTAGTTAGATACAACAACCACTATTCAATTCAATTCTCGGGGATCCTTAAATTTTTTTTTTGTTAATATAATAGCAATAACCGATATAAACACTACAAAAAAAATACTCAAATTGCGACGGGATTAGTGACGGTATTTTTTGTTACGAGCTTATTAGCGATGGTTTTTGTGACGGCTTTGTGACAGTTTAGTCAATTTGTGACAGATTTGTGACAAGTTTTTAAATTAGTGACAAACTTGTGACAACTTTTGACTCTCACTAAATCAAACATTATTTTGTAGTGAAAAAACTAAAAAAAATTGGAGTTTAAAACTTAGCTGACTTGTCCATTGATCTAAAAATTTAGTGTTAGGACCAGATTTCTGGTCTAAATATTGTTTATTGTCTATTGGTTTTTACTTAATAAATCCTAACTGTTGTAAAGAACTAAGACAGTATTGACAGGTTTCAAGTACCAGTTGCAACCTCAGTTACAACCTACTAAGTCAGAAGTAACAGGTTTCAAGTACCAGTTACAACCTCAGTTGCAACCTATTAAATCAGTAGTAGCAGGTTTCAAGTACCAGTTACAACCTCAGTTGCAACCTTCTGTTCAGCAGAACACTGTCTAGTTCTGTAAATCTGCGTACCTATTCTTTAATGATTATTATGTGATTAAAGTTATGCAGGTTATATTCTCATATCTTTCTAAAGATCTAAAATACGTTTATTGAGAATATCAAAGTGGTAAGGAAAGATTTCTTAAAAAGATATATAGAGATTAGTTATGTTTCCTTTACATTAACAATTCTATTCTTATACAAATCTTTATCACTTGTTTCAATCTTTGTTCCTTATCTATATTCAGTATAATTTGTTTAAAAGATTGATTGTAATATGGAGTTAGGTGTTTCATATATATATGGAAAGATATTATCTCTAAATGATATTATCTTTATATGTTTCCTAGTTATAGGAAAAGACTAACTCCTACTTTCAAGCTAGTTATTTTAACAGGTATTAACTTATGAAGATTGATGTCAATCCTACAAAAGGCAGACGTGCAATATGGAGAGATTGAAGCCAATCAAAAGAAGTCAAAAGCAATCATAAAAGATCTTGAAGCAAGAAGATTGTTTTTACTAATAAATAGTTAATAACTTAGCTTGTAAAAAGGTGTGTGTTCTAAATTATAAAGAACTTATTTTCTAGAGAGAATACACGTGAGCTTCAAAAAGAAAACAATGGTGGGATGCCATTGATTTATATTTGATAGTTATAGAGTAGGAGCAATATAGAGATAGGCAGAAAAACCTAGAGGGAGTCTAAGTGTTTTTCATTAAGACTTGAGTCTCATATTGTAAGCTTTTTATAATATCATAATCTGGGTAAGTGCCCCGGAGACGTAGCCTAGTTAGGTGAACTCCGTTGTTAAATGTGCTTGTGTTCACTTTGAGTACATTTAACATTTTACAGTTCTGTCCATTTAATACACTTGGTTCCAACTGGTGGTTGCAACCTCACTTGGAACCTAACTGCAAAACTGCAACTAGAACAACGGATAGGAATTTCAATTGGTATCAGAGCTTTACACTAGACCTTACTTAGTGTGGATCTTGTGTTCTAGTAAAAATGGACTTAATGAGGGAAGGAAACGCTTTCAACAAACCTCCATTGCTTGAAGAAGGAGTAAACTATGGAGTATGGAAGATCAGAATGAGATCTTTCATCAAACAGCAGAATGAACATGCATGGAAAACTGTGATGTATGGATGGGAGGCTCCAACTAGCATTGATAGTGAAGGAGAACTGGTTTTTATACCTGAAGACAGATGGTCTGCTGATGAAGACAGAAAATCAAGTGCCAACTCAACAGCCATAAACTTGATTTTTGTTGGTGTAACTCTCAGTGTATTCAGGTATATCTCTCACTGTGAAACTGCCAAAGAGGCATGGGATATTTTGCAAGTTACTTTTGAAGGAACTACCAAAGTAAAAGCCTTCAAACTTCAGCAGTTAACTACTCAATTTGAAAACCTAAGAATGGAGGAAGATGAAAACATTGAACAATTTAATGGTAGAATCTGCCACATTGCTCATCAAGATGGAACCTTAGGTGAAAAATACAGTGATGCTAAACTTGTTAAGAAAACTCTTAGATCACTTCCAGAAAGGTTTGAAATAAAAGTTACTGCTATTGAAGAATCAACAGACTTAGATAATCTTAAACTTGAAGAACTTATAGGAAATCTAAGCACTCATGAGCTGAAATTTTTTAAACATAAAAGACAAGAAAAGGGAATAGCATTTCCGGCTAAGAAATCTGAACCTAATGTCTGTGATAAAATAAGTGATGAAGAACAGCTAGCTTTCTTTGCTAAAAAGGTTTTCAAAAAGTTTTACAAGAGAAAAGAGGATGATACTGGTTCTTCTAAAAACTTTCAGAAAAGGGATAACCAATTTAAGACAGAATTCAGGTTCAATAATAACTCTACAGGAAAGTGGAATTCTAAAGAGAAGGATAACAAAGATTATAAGCCTAAAGAGATTCAGTGTAGAGAATGTAGAGGCTTTGGTCATATTCAGGCTGAGTGTGCTAATACTTTAAAAAGGAACAAAAATGCCTATATATCCACTCATAGTGATAGTGATTCTAAGAGCAACAGTGATGAAGAGGATGAGTCTAATTTTGTTAACTTTATGGGAATAATCACTGAAAAAGAACCTACTTATGAAAGTGACTGTGAACATGTTTCAACCATAGTTACAACCACTCTTAAAACCTACAGCAGTGATGAGGAAGAACCTTCTGATGAAGACATTTCCCAGCAATATCTTGTTCTTTATGAAAAGTATAAATGTCTGAGTAAACAAACCTTGATCATAAGCAAACTTAATGTTAATCTAAAGGATGAGGTTAAAAGTCTTACTGAGAAGATGAACTTACAACTGGCTGAACTTACTGAAACTAAAAAGAAAATAAAACTGATGAATGTTTCTGCTTCAGAAAAATTAGATGACATGCTGTCATATTCTAGAGGTTCTAAAGATATCAGTGGTCTAGGTTACTATGGTGGTAAAAGTACAGGAAAAACTACCTTTATTGAAGCTGTTGCTAGAGCTAAAACTCATAATTTTGACAATAAGGTTAGAAGCTCAGTTGCAACCAGATTTGCAACCAGGAACAAAACTCAGGTTTTTGTAGAGAAGGTTAGAAGCTCAGTTATAACCAAAGTTGCAACCATGAATAAACTGAATAGCTTTAGGTATAAAAATAACTTTAGGTTGAAGCTGTGTAATTTCTGCAAGAAACCTGGTCATTCTGAAATCCAGTGTTATTTAAAAAGAAATAGAAAGTATATTTCTCAGAAAACTTGGTTGGCTTCTGTCAATAAAAATTTGAACTGGGTCTGGAAAGTTAAAGAAAAAGCTACCTTAATTGCTAACAACAAAGCTGTCATTAACTCCTTGAATGCTGTTACCTCTAATGATTGGTATTTTGATAGTGGTTGCTCTAAGCACATGACAGGTACTGCAAGTCTCTTAAAAAATGTCACCATTCTTACTGGAAACACTGTTGTGTTTGGAGGTGGAGATACAGGTAAAATTGTTGGTAAAGGTACCTTAAACAAACCTGGAATGCCTGTTATTGAGGATGTTTTTCTTGTAGATGGTCTAAAAGCTAATCTTATAAGTATCAGTCAACTCTGTGATAACAAAATGATTGTTAAATTTGACAAAGAAAGGTGTCTAATTACTAATCTTAACAATGATTTAATCATGACTGGAGTTAGATCAACCAACAGCTGCTATGTGTTTGAAAAAGCTGAAAAAGAATTGCCTCAAAGTAGGTGTAATCAAGCCATTACTAATAATGTGGATATTTGGCATAAAAGGCTTGGGCATGTGAATTACAAAACTCTTGATAAGCTTGTTAAAAATGAATTGATAAGAGGAATTCCTAAACTAAGTGCTAAAACTCAAAGTGTCTGTGTGACTGTGCTATAGGTAAACAAACCAAAAGTATTCACAAAAGTATTAGTCAAATCTACACTAAGAGAGTCCTAGAACTTCTTCATATTGACTTGATGGGGCCTATGCAAACTGCTAGTATAGGTGGTAAGAAGTACATTCTGGTAGTTGTAGATGACTTCTCTAGATACTCTTGGGTAGTGTTCTTAAAAGATAAGACTGAAACTTTTGAACTGTTCAAAACTTTGTGCTTAAAACTTCAACTTGAAAAAGGTTCAACCAGTGGTAATATTGCTAGGGTTAGAAGTGATCATGGAACAGAATTTGAGAACAGTAAGTTTAGAGAATTCTGCAACTCCTTAGGTATTAGTCATGAGTTCTCTGCTCCTAAGACTCCACAGCAAAATGGCATAGTTGAAAGGAAAAATAGAACCATTCAGGAAATGGCTAGAGTCATGCTTAACTCTAAGAAACTTGCCAACAGATTTTGGGCTGAAGCTGTTAATACTGCCTGTCATATAGTTAATAGAGTTTATATTACTAAAGGCACTTCCATGACAGCTTATGAAATATGGAAAGGTAGAAAACCCAATGTTAAGTATTTTCAAGTCTTTGGGTGCATCTGTTACATTCTCAGAGATAGAGAGCATCTTGGTAAATTTGACTCTAAAAGTGATAAAGGGATCTTTCTTGGTTATGCTCAAAATAGTAGAGCATTCAGAGTCTTCAATCAAAGAACCAACTGTGTTATGGAATCTTATAATGTGTTATTTGATGATCTAAAAACTGTTGATGAGATTACAGGTGATAATGAACAGCCTGAGATTGCAGAAAAAGAGAAAGAAGAAACTCAACAAACTAGGAGTCCCAGACACTACACCAAAATGGTAATTTTGGAACTCTTGGTCAGGAACGCTTTATTTCCGTTCCTTGACTTTGGAACGCATAATAATGGTTCCAAAAGAGAATAGCGTTCCAAATATTTAATTTATTAATTTTTATGTGAAAAAATATTTAACTTATACCGTGTGCATTAAGGGTGGACTTTTTGTACCGATTTGTACCAATCGACCGATTTTCGAATCGAAACAAACAAGTTGTTACCGAAACTTCGGTATACCGACTTTTCGGTACGGTACAACTAAACATTAAAATTATAAAATATATATAAATTACACATAGTCATAACTTACAAATAAATTGTCTTATAGTTTAGCTTAATTTTACTTACAATTTATTTTTCTATTTACGAAGTCAAATACAATAATTTCGTGTTTCTCCATTTTTCTTGTCTAATGTTATAAAAGAATTATTATTTTAAAAGTGTTTACTATTTTAATCAAATTCACGATAAATGTAGCAAATATAAGAATAGTTGTACACATTTTACTTTTTACAAACTTTTTTGCTATTTTATTGGTATCAAGAATTGTCTTTTAATAATAATAATGTTTCGGTATAAAACGGAAAACCGAACAATATTATACCGACTTTTTCGGTTCGGTTATGGTATAATTTTTTCTAAACCAATCAAATTCGGTTCGGTATTGTTAAATGATAAAAAAAAAGCATCTCAGTGATACTGTACTAAACAAACAGAACCTTCTCTCCCCCCCGTTACTTCTGCCCTAAAATAATTTCCATAATATAATTTTACTCTCTATCTCTCTCTCTCTGGTCTTTTGACCTGATTTTCCCTAAATATTCATCACTTCAACTCAAAGTTTATGTTATCCTCTAAATCTTTTTATATATGGGACAAGCTTAATCGATTGTGTGGGGGAGTTATGGGTTGTGGCAACATATATGTATAAATCAGTGTTCGTTAAAAAAATACTCCAATTGAAGCCTCGCAATCCGGTACAATTTTTGATTTATACTTTATATTTTGTCTTTAAAGTTATTTTCAAATAATTAGGGTTTATAGATACAGTTTAAGCTGAATTTGTAAACTTTTTCCTAGGTATGGAAAAGCTAGATTTACCTAATATCTGGCTGTTTTTGTTTAGGGGATTGTTTGGTTACTGTGTAATAAGAAAAAATACTGATTTTTTTGGAGCTTAGAATTAAAATTTATGAATTTGGGGATAGTTTGAAGATTTTGAATTGATTTTAGAAATTTTAGAAGGTTATCAAATTAGGTTCCTTTTATAATTTGGTTATGGGTTTGTATTAATGTTGAATGTTTTTTTTTTGGAATTTTGAAATTGGGTTATTTTGTTTTGTATATTGGTTGTGTTTTCTGTGTTTTTTGGCCCAAGGAAATTAAAATAGGAGGTAATAGGGAAGAATTGGAATATTATGGTGAATTATCTTTTTGGGTTTTATTGTGAATTTTTGGGAATATTTGTTTTGGCAATTGAATTTGGTGTACCTTTTGTAGGCAGATAGAGATCTATTTTGCTAGATTTACCTAATATTTGGCTATTTTTGTTTAGGGGATTGTTTGGTTATTGTGTAATAACAAATCCTTTAAGGAGATTCCAAAACTTAAATTAAACTATGTTAAGAGTAACGATACCAAAATAATCCTTCCCATAGGTACAGCAGCTAAAGGAGCTGCTAGATGGAATAATACTCTAGTTGGTTATTTCCTCCAAAACCAACTTCCTTTTAATGTTATTCTGAAACAAGCTCAACTCAAGTGGAGTAAATTTGGTTTTGAAAAAATTATTCCCTCTGGGAAAGGTATATTTTTGTTCAAATTTCATGATAATAAAGGATGCAAAGCTGTTCTAGAGAGAGGTCCATGGCAAATGGTTGGCAATCCTATCTTTCTTAAAGAGTGGTCTGAAGAAAAGAATGTTTTAAAAGAAAATTTTAAAAGCGTTCCTATATGGGTTATGATGTATGATTTGCCTTTAAATTACTGGAATGATGTTGGGTTTAGCATGATTGGTAGCAAAATAGGTACTCCTTTATTTGCTGATGAATCTACTTCTGAATTAAATAGTATTGAATTTGCTAGGATTTGCATTGAAGTTAATTTAGATAGCGAGTTTCCCACTGAGATTGAAGTTATTGATGAATTTGGGGAAGATTTTACCGTTTTTATTAAGTATAGTTGGATTCCTAAAAAGTGTGAAACTTGTAAACAATTTGGTCACTTAACTAAATTCTGCAATAAGACCTTAAAAAAAGTGTGGAACCCTAAGATTACTAATTTTAGTAATGAGTAACAACCTTGGGTTACTGTTAACAATGGTAAAAATAAAACTAGTTTAGTAAGTAATATGGGACCAAATCCCACTTCTATAGTTTTAGAGGATGGAGAAATGTCAAACTGTAATGATAATCTTATTAGAACTAGAAATAACAATAATACAGGATTTAATAAATTAGAAAAAGTCATCTGTAAGGATAAACAGTTAAATTACTCTACCCCTATTAGTAGTACTGTTGGTAAGGAAAACACGTATAATTGTTTGATGAATGATATTGAGACTCCAGAAAATATAGTGGACCTTATGCATATATTCAATAAAGCAATGGAGAGTAATGCTAATGCTATAATTCCCGGGGCTCTCACTACAGCCGCTAAAATGATTAAAAAAATTGATGGAAGCAGCTATTTAGGACCAAACAATAACCTTACAGTGCTTGGCAAAATTATCCCTGACAAGGGCTCTGGTATTGTTAAAAAAAGTAGGATTAATCCTTCTAAGTCCTCTTCACCTACCTTATTATCTGAATCAAACCAATGAATATGAATTCTATAGGGAGCTGGAACATAAGAGGTTTAAACAGTAGGCTTAAACAATTACCTTATTGATTGGTTGGGTTTGTCAAATTATTGTGTTTGTTAGTTGTTTTACCTAAAGAAGTGAATTGAAGCTTTGGAAGTTTTTTTATTTAATTTTTTGTGTGTCATGGCACTCTTTTGGGTTAAAAAAGAAAGCTATTTTTGTTGAGCAGTTTATTTTTGTTGCATGATGTCTTCGAGTGTTGGCGACATTTCTAATCATCATGAGCAAGATGACTTGTCACCTGACGTTAACCAAGTAGAAGAGGATAGGGTTATTGTCCAATTTAATCCTTTTGGAGAAGCTGTTGGACCTAATGCTACTCATTTTAAGACCGTAATTGGTGATTTGGTGAGAACATTTGTGCCTATTCGTTATATAAGTTGGTTAAAGGTACCTCAAATTCACAAGGATGACGTATGGCATGGATTATTGGTGAGAATAACTATTTACTTTGTTATATATTTCTATTTTGGTTTATCTTGGATGTTCTTAGCAATTCATTAAGTTTATCGAAACATTGTTTAAAACGCAGGAAAAATTTAACATCCCAGCTGGTATTAGAAAACAAATCGAAAAATCAATGCCTGAAGTTTTCAGAAAGCAAAAGAATACTCTTAGAAAAAACTTTTTGGACAAACATCCCAATTTGGAGGCAAAAATATTGGATGTTCCTCCCAAGATTAGACAAGAAGATTGGGAGCAATTTTGTATCAATGAGTCCAGTGATAAACAAATACAAATGAGAGCTAAAAGTGTTGAAAATAGAAAGCGTAGGATGTACGGTCACACCGGAGGACGAAAGAGTGCTGCGATGGTAGAGTATGAAATGGTAATTCTCCCATACAAATTATGTAATTTGTAATAAACTTTGTATATCCCATACAAAATTGAGTGTTAAAATGTATGATGTAGGCTGAAAAGCGAAAAGGTGATGTATCACGAACTGAGGTGTGGATAGAAACCCATAAAAGCAAGGACGGAAGCATACCGCCAAATGTTAAGCCGTTTATGGTAATACCATTAATGTAAAATCTCATCAGTATCATCTACTTCGTCGTGGCTAGAGATATTGAAATCTTGTTTAGTATAACTCCTGGTGTGAATGCAGGATAAAGTCGAAGATAAACTGCGTGAATCGAAAAAAAACAAAGGCAGTGGTGTTCATCCCCTATCAATTGAAAATGATCCATTGTCTCAAGTTTTTGGCAAAAAAGCTAAAGGTCTTCCTGGTGTTGGGAGTTCAATTTCTAAGAGTATGTATGAAGCTACATTGCGTTCTCGTATTATGTACTCCGAAGAAAAAAATAAGAGCAAGAGTTTGGAAGCCAAGATTGATAACATGGGTACACAACTTGACCTTGTTTACAGACATTATAAGGTAAGATAACCATATATTTATATTACTGAACTAGTTGTTCATATGTACTCCATACTATCATAAAGATTTATACATGTTTTTACTTGTTTTTATATGGCATAGAAACAAATGTTGGCCGTGTCATCAACGTCCGTGCACCCGCATGAGGTTGCATCTGAGCCCATGCCTAAGGTGTCTTGTACGTCCATGCCAAGGGTGTCCCGTACACCTATGCCTTGGATGACACCTTTACCCATACCCAATCTTGCACCCCATCCTAGCGCTCAGGAAACTAATAGGTCATCAAGGTTGTCACGTCAAAAAATGATGAACAATGCACCTACCTCACCCTTGGTTGAAGGAGACTCTGCGACTTCAGCACGCAATGAACCAAATGTTACACCGAGGTGGTGCGAACTTCTTGATGATAATAACAGATGTGTTGCAATTGCAAGAGAAGTAATTGATCCAAATCATAAAAGTATGTGTCATAATTACTTTCTGAAAGAGAATGAAATGAAGGTGAGTGTTCATGTACGAAAGATCTATCCGGCAAAACTCTATAAAGAAACTCCGGATGCAAAAACTTTTCAAGAAGTAGGGGCTGGAGATTTTATTGTATGGCCCAAGTCATGCATTAGATTCACTGATAAACCAGTAAGAAAATTTATCATCACTGATAAACTTAAGATTGTGTAAGAATATTTACAGCTCAACGAGAATAATGCTCGTTTTACTCGATTTTACAGGTTGTATAGTTGGATAGAAATTTCCGGAGGGAGCTGAATATAGAAGGTACAAGCTCTAATTTTCTACAAATACTAAAATGTTTTCTTAGTTTGTTTTCTGTTTTGTATTTTTGATGATTCACTCTTTTATCTTAATTTTTAAGCGACTGTCTTCTTTTCTTTCTAGTTTTGATGTATGATTCTGTTGGGGTTGTTTGTTGGATAGAAATTTCGGGTTGGTGTTGTTTATTGGATAGAAATTTCCCATTTTGGTGTAGTGTCTGGGAATCAAGCAGTTGAGCTTCTAAAAAATTCACCAGTTCTTTTCTTGAAACCAATGTAAAACAAGAACACCAACTGAAATTGAAAATAGTACTACAACTAGAGATATATATACCTTACACTTTGAGGGGAAGGAAAATATTATGTACACTTTAATCCACTTATAAAGACAAGACTACAAATATGTCCCTTCACTGGATCCAAGTTCAATAGTTCTTGCCCTTAACCTTTGAAAATGAGTACAACAATTAGATCATAGACCGTAAGTTTCTGAATTAATTTTTAATTGCTGATATCTTTCTATTTGTTCTTTTTTTTATGATACAGATTTGTGAACTTCATAAACGAAATTGGACAATGTGCGGCAAGGCAAAACCAGCAACCACCGTTTTTTGGACAAAGCTAGCATAACGATTTTGCGTAGATCAATTGAAGTTAATACTAACTTTTGATTTGGATGTTTTGCGTCGTAGCAGTATCTTTTGCGCTATTCAAGTGAAAAATCTGATGTGTAAACTAATGGATAATATGTCGGTTTTAATTATTGCGTTGTTATGGAACTAATTAGATATTTTATGGAAGATTATGCAATATATTTGGATTAATTATTTTTGTTAGCTTTTTTATATGAATTTGTGTTTGTTTGGAATAAATTAGTGATATACTAAAAACTTTTGAATGTGGCAATTTCTTTTTAGTAGAATGCAAATAGTTGTGGATAACAAAATTAAAAAAATTAATTTCAGTCCCCTATTTGGAACACGTAATTTTCATTCCAAATAGAACTTTGGAACGCCAAAATTCCGTTCCAAATTGTATTTTCAGGAACGCATAATTTCCGTTCCAAATTGTATTTTCAGGAACGCATATTTTCCGTTCCAAATTGTATTTTCAGGAACGCATATTTTCCGTTCCAACTTGTATTTTCAGGAACGCATATTTTCCGTTCCAAATGACTGGAAGGCCATTATTAGAAACGCTTAAAATGCGTTCCTGAAATGTATTGGAATGCCATTTTACCCTTCCAAATTGCCCATTTTGGTGTAGTGAGAGTGGTTGGAAGTCCAGTTGCAACTGAAGTTGAAACTCAGAATTCAACAGAATCAGAAGAAGATGGATCTGCTATGCCAACAACAAGCAAGCCACGCTATGTAAGGACTCAGAAAAATCACTCTCTTGACAATGTCATAGGAGAAGTTGCTTCAGGTATGAAAACCAGAGGTAAAAGAAATAATGTTGTTCACTTTGCTTGTTATATTTCTCAGTTAGAACCTAAGAATATAAAAGAAGCTTTAGAAGATAGTGAATGGATTATAGCTATGCAAGATGAGTTGCATCAATTTGAGAGAAATGATGTATGGACTTTAGTACCCAGACCTTCTAATAAAAATGTTATAGGGACTAAATGGATTTTTAGAAATAAAAGTGATGAGGATGGAGTGATTATCAGGAATAAAGCTAGGTTGGTAGCTCAGGGTTATACACAAATTGAGGGAATTGACTTTGATGAAACATTTGCTCCTGTAGCTAGAATTGAATCCATTAGAATGCTATTATCTCTTGCATGCCTGTATGATTTTAAACTGTTTCAACTTGACATAAAGAGTGCTTTTCTGAATGGTGTGATAAATGAAGAGGTTTATGTCTGTCAACCTAAGGGATTTGAAGATCCTATCTTTCCTGAACATGTTTGTTTGCTGAAAAAGGCCTTGTATGGTCTTAAGCAAGCTCCTAGAGCTTGGTATGATAGATTAACCAAGTTTTTGCTTGAAAAAGGTTTTAACAGAGGGGGAGTTGATAAAACTCTATTTTACCAAGAAAACTACAAAGGATATTATCATTGCTCAAATCTATTTTGATGACATTGTTTTTGGCTCTACTTCTAATAAGAGAATAGAAGAATTCATTTCAGATATGAAGAATGAATTTGAAATGAGTGGTGGAGGTGAACTAACTTACTTTCTAGGATTGCAAGTTAAACAGAATGAGAAAGGCATTTTTCTATGCCAAAGTAAGTATGCAGACAATCTTGTTAAGAAGTTTGGTCTGGGTGAGAGTAAAGAGAAGAGAACCCCTATGAGTACTACTCTTAAACTGTCTAAAAATGATAAAGGAAAAAGTGTCTGTCCCAGTCTTTATAGATCCATGATTGGAAATCTGCTATATTTGACTGCTAGTAGACCAGACCTTTGCTTAAGTGTAGGAGTATGTGCCAGATATCAGGCAAATCCTTTAGAACCTCATCTTCTAGCTGTCAAAAGAATTCTAAGGTATGTAAAAGGAACACTTCACGTAGGCCTATGGTATTCTAAAGATACAAATCATTTTCTAAGTGGCTACTGTGATGCTGATTGGGCAGGAAACATAGATGATAGAAAGAGTACTTCTGGTGGTTGTTTTTATTTTGGAAATAACCTTGTTTCTTGGTTCAGTAAAAAGCAAAATTGCATATCTTTATCTACTGCTGAGGCAGAATATGTTGCAGCTGGAAGTGGATGCACTCAACTTATTTGGATGAAACAGATGTTAACTGATTATAATGTTAAACAAGAAATATTAACTTTGTTTTGTGATAACAAAAGTGCTATAGATTTAGCTAAAAATCCAGTTCAACATTCCAGAACTAAACATATTGATCTAAGGCATCATTTTATTAGAGAACTAGTTGAAGAAAAGAGCTTAATTTTAGAACATGTTTCAACTGAAAGACAATTAGCAGATATTTTCACAAAACCCCTTGATACAAACAAGTTTGAATCATTAAGAAGTGACATAGGGGTATGTCATTATCAATCTAATTGAATATTCTTGCTAAATATGTCTGTATTGAGTACCTTCAATAATTTTTATTTCTAAGGTTAAGTCTTAATTGAGCTATGATGTTATTGTTTTGAAAAAGCCGCTTTTTGGTGTCTCAAAAACAGATGTGAGGTAACTTGTCCTTGAAAACCTCTCTGGTAATAGAGTTGCAAGCACAAAGTGCATTTTTGTAAGTTGGTTGCAAGTTCAGTTGCAACCTCAGTTGAAACCTCATACTCTCTATAACTGGTTAGAAGTTCAGTTACAACTTCAGTTGAAACCTCGTGTTAAAAACTTACTGGTTGCAAACTCAGTTGCAACATCAGTTGAAACCTCCGTCTAATCTATAACCACCAAGACAAAGTCTTGTTATTTTTGACATCACTTATACTCTTTCCTTGCTGAGGTCATCAAACTAGTTTTTGTGTAGAGATAAAAACGGATTTGCTCAATTTAAGCTCCCCAAATTTAATCTTTATTAGAGTTATTCTTTGATAAACATATTTTCTTGAGTAAATAGCTAGATTTTTTTTCTAAAAGTTAGATATCTGTTCAATTGTTCTTTATCTTGAATCAAGTCAAATTTCCTTAATAAGCTTCAACTTCTGAATTTTCAAATTTTGGATGAATCAGTTTTGAAAAAGGAATGTTTATCTGTTTAATTGGCTGTATTTATCTTAATGCTATCTGTTTCTTTCGTAATCTTAGTATGATTTATTTTTCAAAATTCTGTTGATAAAATACTTCCTATTTTTAAGCCACAATCTGTCTCTTAATTGATTTGCATGTATCTATTTCCAATTTCAAAAAGATATGGTCTTTATTGCTATTTATACAAACTTCTTTTCTCTATTCCAAATCAACTACTTTTTACAGAATTACTCTCTCTCTCTCTTCTCTGTAAAACCCTAGGTTCTTCGTATAAACCCAGTGCAAGGTTCTAAGTAAGGTTCCAACCCCCAGTTGAAACCATGTCTAATAACCCTAATTCTGATGATGATTGTCCTCTAAGGGATTTCATATCTAAATCACCCACCAGTCAAGGCTCCAAAGCTAAGGTTAGTGAGTCTTCTTCCTCTAAGAAACAGAGGTCAAAAAAACGTACTAGGAGAGATTTTGATACTGATCCTGTTATTGCTAAGTTTGATTATACTCCTAGGTTTAATGAAACTGATCCTAGGTTCTGGAAAAGAATCATGTTTAGGAGGTTTAGAGCCTTTGCTGATAGGGAAATACATTGTGAAAGAAAACTCAATTTGGTTAGCTATCCTCACATACAAGTGTATGTTGAAAAGTTGCTTTCTGATGTTGGTCTAGGAAAATCTATTACCTATGCTGATTCCTATTTCTCAGCTGTAGTTAAAGAATTTTATGCTAATCTGAGTAGCATTGTGTTTGATGAAGAAAACCCTGCTTATGGGAGAATTTTTTTTGAGAGGTGTTACTTTAGACTTTACCCCAGAGCTTATTAATAAATTCATGCAATCCCCAAATCCTTCTGTAGATAATTCTAAGTATGATATGGAGGTCATTGCTTTGGTTCTCACTGGAAAGAACAACAGATTTGATGGTACTTCCATCAAAACATCCTCTCTCACACTTTGTGCTGCTGCATTGCACAAAATTGCTAGGTTTAACTGGACCCCTACCAAACAACCTTCCAAAGTTAACAAAGACATGGCCATCTTTCTGTATAAGATAATGTCTTCTAACCCAATAAATTTTGGCCATCATATTTTTAATCTTATAAGGGATTTCAGTGACGACAATTCATCATCTATTCTGCTTCCTTTCCCCTGCCTAATAACTGGTATCATTCTAAGCCAAGTTCATTCAATGAACAGAGATTCTCCTATAAATATCTTGAATGAACCCTCCACTAATTGTCCATCTGCCCTGTACATTTCTGCCAAGTTGTTAAAAGAAGGGCATGTTAATGACATTTCTGGTGAGAAAGGCAAAGAAAAAGAAGAAGAGACCTCTAATGCTCCCTCAGACAAGAAGAAAGGAGTAAAGTGGTACTTACTCCAGAAGCTGGCTTATAATCAAGAAAAGAGAGCTGAATTGGATGCTGATGATTATCAAATCAATAAACTACTGGTGAATATCATTGAGGATGAGGATGATAGTTCTAGTGATGACTGTTTCTCTATAAGCAGTGAAGATGAGCATGAAGAGGTTGTAAGGGACAGACCCCTAAGAGAAAAACCACCCCAGTCAAACATACCTCGTGACTAGTTTGTCAGGCTTGTGACAAATAGGGGGAGTAAAAGAAAGTTTATTGTGTGTTTTCAGTTTTATGTTTAGTATTTCAATTTCAAGACTCAATGCTGCTGTTTTTAATTACTTTTTTAATTGCTTTACTAAGACATTGTTGTGCCATGTTTTTGGCCTTTAAAATTCTGCAATTTCCATTTTGATGTCTTTAAAATTGAATTTATGAATGGATACATTCTGTGCTTATTAAGTACCTGCAATTCTAACATACAGGGGGAGCTTAAACAGATTACTCATTAGTATTGTTAATATACTATTTAAAGACTGTGCTGATATTGAATTTGCAGGTGGTTGGGATGATTTATAAACTTAATTGATTTGTCAAAACCAATGACAAAGGGGGAGATTGTTAGGACCAGATTTCTGGTCTAAATATTGTTTATTGTCTATTGGTTTTTACTTAATAAATCCTAACTGTTGTAAAGAACTAAGACAGTATTGACAGGTTTCAAGTACCAGTTGCAACCTCAGTTACAACCTACTAAGTCAGAAGTAACAGGTTTCAAGTACCAGTTACAACCTCAGTTGCAACCTATTAAATCAGTAGTAGCAGGTTTCAAGTACCAGTTACAACCTCAGTTGCAACCTTCTGTTCAGCAGAACACTGTCTAGTTCTGTAAATCTGCGTACCTATTCTTTAATGATTATTATGTGATTAAAGTTATGCAGGTTATATTCTCATATCTTTCTAAAGATCTAAAATACGTTTATTGAGAATATCAAAGTGGTAAGGAAAGATTTCTTAAAAAGATATATAGAGATTAGTTATGTTTCCTTTACATTAACAATTCTATTCTTATACAAATCTTTATCACTTGTTTCAATCTTTGTTCCTTATCTATATTCAGTATAATTTGTTTAAAAGATTGATTGTAATATGGAGTTAGGTGTTTCATATATATATGGAAAGATATTATCTCTAAATGATATTATCTTTATATGTTTCCTAGTTATAGGAAAAGACTAACTCCTACTTTCAAGCTAGTTATTTTAACAGGTATTAACTTATGAAGATTGATGTCAATCCTACAAAAGGCAGACGTGCAATATGGAGAGATTGAAGCCAATCAAAAGAAGTCAAAAGCAATCATAAAAGATCTTGAAGCAAGAAGATTGTTTTTACTAATAAATAGTTAATAACTTAGCTTGTAAAAAGGTGTGTGTTCTAAATTATAAAGAACTTATTTTCTAGAGAGAATACACGTGAGCTTCAAAAAGAAAACAATGGTGGGATGCCATTGATTTATATTTGATAGTTATAGAGTAGGAGCAATATAGAGATAGACAGAAAAACCTAGAGGGAGTCTAAGTGTTTTTCATTAAGACTTGAGTCTCATATTGTAAGCTTTTTATAATATCATAATCTGGGTAAGTGCCCCGGAGACGTAGCCTAGTTAGGTGAACTCCGTTGTTAAATGTGCTTGTGTTCACTTTGAGTATATTTAACATTTTACAGTTCTGTCCATTTAATACACTTGGTTCCAACTGGTGGTTGCAACCTCACTTGGAACCTAACTGCAAAACTGCAACTAGAACAACGGATAGGAATTTCATTTAGAACGTTGAATTTTTTTGTTAGTACAATAACAATAAACGGTATAAAAAACCAAAAAAATCTGGAGCTTAAAACTTAGCTGACCTGTCCATTGATCTAAAAATTTTCAAACGATACAGAAAAATTGACTACAAATACGAATTTATTAGTTTAAATTTTGTTATAATATGACTATGAAACTACACAAAAATATTTATTTATAAAACCTTGTATTAGTATCTTGTAAATGCTATTAATTAATAGAGAAGTCAAAGAGTAACATAAAGTTAATTAAATGAAGAGTAAAAAATAGCCACAAGATTCGAACTACGGAGCTTGTGACACAAAAATCTTATGTTTACCATTTTAACTAAGTTACTATTTGTTCATTTAGGGGGGCTATTAATGTATAAAACTTTAAATCTCCGAATTTTTCTATATAATTTTTTTTTTGAAATTTTTTGGGATGGCGGTGGCACCCCTTGCCACCCCCTAGTTCCGCCCCTAGTTCGATGTCCTTATCTCACATATAACGTGGTGGATATCTCACTTAAGTATAATCGATCTTATTTCGTTTCAAAAACTGATGTCCACTTTGGAGATATAAATAAATACGGAGTAATGATTATTATATATTCGGACCGGAAACACATTTCAAGAGATTTAGAAATTAACCAGATATTATCTAAGTTACGTTAATTACTTAAATGAAACTGGAAGTATATGCTTACAACGTCCAATAATAAGGTACGAAATTAAACTTTAGAAGCTCCAATCTAACTATCTAAGTTACTTAAATGAAACTGGAAGTATATGCTTATAAGTCAAAAGTTAAAACTGTAAACGGATAAAGAAAGTAATAAAAAAGAGCTGAGATTGGGTACCTTAATAAAGATGGTGATGTTAGTACTTGTCAGGTCTTTTTTGATATGAATTATACTTCACAAACAAATACAGAGATTTATCATTTATGTTTAGGGTTTTGGTGTGTGAGCGACAAAGAGTTTACATAAGAGAAAGAGACGTTTGGAATATGGCAATATTGGACATGTTTTCTTCTGCATATTGCAGTTTATTATTTTTTATTTATTTTTTATTTTCATTTTCATGCAGCTTATCATTCTAAAGATACAAAGAGGGTAAATATAGACGTGTTCTTCTGCATGCAGTTTATACTTTATTATTTATTTTAATTTTAATGCAGTTTATCATTCTTTTTTTAAATAATTAGTGGGGATCCCACCATTTTATTAAAATCGATCTGAGGAGGAAAACTCCTTAAAACGAAAACATAGGTATTTACAGGAAAAATCTCTACTAAAGAGACCTAATCGAAATAAATGCAAACTATTACAACCAAATGAACTGATTGAAACTTAAAAGCAAAAATTCTCCTTCTTTGGACTCAATAGCATGGTGATTGAAACTATGGGCTCATCTTGGAATTAACTGTATACACCTGTCCCTTGTCTCTTGCACCTCTTCATTTCCACTTCATTTCCACTTTGCGAAAACCTAACAGAGAGACTCTCTCTCTCTCTTATTCTCCATTTTCATCGCCTTTTCACCTCCACCTTATATCAAACAAAATTAAACAGCTAATTTCCCACCTTCCTCGTCATCCAAACCTTAAATTTGACAAACCAATAGCTTCTGTTAAAATAATCCCCTTTAAAACCTGTGGGAAATCATCCAAGCTTGAAGAAATGGTGGTTCCCTCCCAATTCGCAAGTAGATCTGCTGCCTTATTGCCTTCTCGCTCTACATGCTTAAACTGATAGTCTCTTTCCTTTATAAGATTTTTAATACAGTTAAATATATCTAAAACTTTCCATGGGCATGTTTGTTTACCTTTGATGATATTGATTAACTGTAGCGAGTCACTTTCAACTATTAGAAGACCTTTTGGAGATATTTGTAAGCCATAATATAAAGCTATGAACTCAGAATAAAGAGCTGAATAGCTTGTAATAGCCTTAGAAAACCCTTTGATGAAAGACCCTTTATCATCCCTAATTATCCCCCCAATACCATTAAGTGCCTCAAAAGGTTTATAACAGCCATCTATATTTAGTTTTAGATAACCAGATGGTGGATTAATCCACTTAATAAGAATGGCCTTTTTAACAGTCCTCTTATCCCTATAATTAGTGTAAGAAAAATCTTTCTCTTTATAACCTGTTTGAGTAATCAATTCTTCAGTAAGTCTGATAATATTGCTAGCCCTCATTTTGATATTCTCAAATATGCATGAACATCTGGATTTCCAAATAACCCAAATAAGAATAGAAGGAAGAACCTGACAGATTTTCCTTTCAGAAAAGTATTTTTTCTTACTAATAGATGACCACCAGCTGTTAATTCTTCCAAACAATGAGTTATTCTGAATAATAATACCCCATTTACCTTCAAAGAAATTCCAAACCTCATTTGCCACTATACCATTACTAAAAATATGATCAAAAGTTTCTTCTGACTTTTTGCAACACCCACACATAGAAGCTAAATGAATGCCAAATTTATACAAATTGCAATCCAAAGGAACTGCTTGGTTAAATAATCTACACATAAAACAGGATACTTTTAAGGGTAGCATTCTATTCCATATAAAAGTACTTCTCCAGTTTATAGGGCATACTTTTCTAACAATATTCCAAGCTGAATTTATAGTAAAATTTCCCAGAGTGGTAGGCTTCCATATAGATTTTAATCCATTTTCAACAATAGTAGTATTGCTTTCAGTCAGATCTCTTGCTTGTAGCATTCTGCACCAAGTATTATTACCTTTCATTATAGGAATAACTTCTGCTTTCTCCTTTCTACAATATTTAGCTTTCATAAAGTTGGTCCATAAAGAATCTATAGTTTTGAACCTCCACCAAAGTTTCATAGCAAAAGCTTTTGAAATATCATGAAAACTTTTAACATTCAAACCTCCTTCATTCACAGGAGAACAAATTTTACTCCATCTAACCCAATGGTACTTATTTTTACCATTTTTACTACCCCTGAAAAAGTTAGACAGTATTTGATCTATTCTTTTAATAACTTGAATAGGAGGATTCATAGCTGCCAATGTATAAATAGGTATAGATTGGAGAACATGCCTTATCAATATTAACTTTCCACCTGAACTAAGCCAATTACCCTTCCAACTAGACAGTTTACTTCTGACTTTTAGAATAAGTTCATGAAAAAGAATACACTTTTTATGCCCAGAATATAATTTGCAACCAAGATAAGAGAAAGGAGGTTTCTTTCTAGCAATATTAAGCTCTCTGCAAATAATTCCTTTTTGAATAGCACTTACACTTTTTGAGAAGTAGATTGAGCTTTTTTCTAAACTGACTTCTTGACCAGAATCTCTGTTATAACTTTGCAGGATATTACCAATCTTTCTGGTTGAATGAAGATTTGCTGAACTGAAGATTATCATATCATCAGCAAAAGCAAGGTGAGTTATGATAGGGCTTCCGATAGGAGCTTTAAAAGCTGACCACCTCTTGATATTAATAAGATTATTTAGATTCCTGCTTAATACCTCAGAACAAATAATAAAAAGGCTAGAAGATAGTGGATCACCCTGTCTTAGACCATTTTTAGGTGTAAATAAGTCAGTAGGACTGCCATTCACCAAAATAGAAGTTTGATTTCCAGATATAATCCTCCATACTAAATCAATAACCTTCTCAGAGAAACCCAATTTCCTTAGTGTAGCAATAAGGAAATGCCATGATACTTTATCATAAGCTTTTTTCATGTCTAGCTTAACAGCTAAATTTTTCCCACTAAATTTTTTATTAAGAGTTGAAATAAACTCTTGAGCCAGAAGAATGTTGTCAATAATGACTCTAGATTTGACAAAACCACTTTGGTTCTCAGAAATGATAATAGGTAGTATGTTAGCAAATCTAGTAGCCATAATTTTAGAAATAACCTTGCTGTAGAAAGTGCATAAACTGATAGGTCTGAATTCAGCAAATGTCTTGGGCTTAGTCTTCTTTGGTATGAGAGCAATAACAGTAGTAGAAAGAGATTTAGGTAATAAATTGCCCATGAAAAAAAGCTCAATAGCTTTGATAACATCTGCACCAATAATATTCCAACAAGATACAAAAAATTTTCCTGTAAAACCATCAATACCAGGTGCACTAGAGTTACTTAGGCTAAAAACAGCTAGCTTTATTTCTTCTCCAGAAGGGTCTTTGTCCAATAAATAGTTCATGTCTTCATTAATAACTGTAGGAATTATGTCTAAGCTTTTGTATACAAAACAATTAGATTGATCAGCTGTCAATAGTTTTTGAAAATAATCAATTGCCTCCTTTTTGATATCCTCTGGTTCAGTTACAACAGATCCATCTTCTTTTTCTATCTCCTCAATAGCACACTTTAATCTTCTTTTCTTTACAGTGCTGTGAAAGAATTTTGTATTTGCATCCCCTTGTAATACCCATTTCAGATTAGCTTTTTGAGCCCAATATTTCTCTTCTATACTGAGTTTGACTTTTAGAACAGCTTCTTCTTTATTGATTTTTATTCTATTGATAGGTGTTGGATCCATTTCAAATAACTGTTCTGCTCTCAACAACTTGTCTTAAGCTATAGTGATCTCTTGAAAAATATTCCCAAAGGTACTATAATTCCACTCTTTAAGTTTCTTTCTAACTGCTTTTAAGTTGGTAGCAAGATTGTTTAAAGCATTAGAATTAGAACTAGGAACCCAAGTTTCTTTCACCACATTTTGAAAATCTTCATGATCTACCCATAAATTTTGAAAAATGAACCTTCTTGGAATGTTGACTTTAACCACCTGTAACTTTAGAAGTAATGGGCTATGGTCTGATGTAGCCTTGCTTAAGTGATCAAGAAATATATTGTAAAATAAGTTGGCAAATTCTTGATTGTATAAAATCTTATCTATTCTTTCAAAAATAGCATCCTCCCCATTACGCTTGTTGCACCAAGTGTACTTAGAACCACTGTAACCTGCTTCTGAAACACCTAGATTGTTTATACAAGATAGATAATCATTAGCAGAGGTAGAATTAATAGGAAGGCCCCCTATTTTATCTTCTTCAGCTGACACAGTATTAAAGTCCCCTCCAATTAACCAAGGAGTATTAGTATAAGAGCTTTCTAAAAAGCTCCATAAAGATCTTCTTTCAACCACTGTACACTTAGCATAGACCACTGTAATCTGTAATTGAAAACCCAAATGGCCAATAGAAACTGCCATTGAAACAGCTTGATTCATTTGATGAATTATAGAAATAGTAATCTCTTGCATATAGAAGATCCAAATCTTATTCTCTTCTTGAACCAAAACTTCATCAAACCCAAATTTTCTTCTGTAGAATTCCACTTTATCTTGATTTTTCTTTGGTTCAATACAAGCTAAGAACATAACATGATGTAATTTACATAATTTATTAATACGTCTAGTGGTTGATTTGTTACCCACTCCTCTTATGTTCCAGAAAATTGTATTAATCATTTAAAACTTTTTTTAACCCCTACATTAGAGGATCTGAGAACCATAGCATCTTTACCAACAGCATTAGGCTTTTTCCCTACTTTTCTTTTAGGAGTTTTCCATTCTCCTTCTTCCAAAATACTGGGAATTTCTCTAGGAGATAAACCCAGATAAATTCTTAAGTTTTTTGAAATGTCTGGAGCATCAATTAAACTAGTGTTCCTCATTGTCACATTATCTTCATAATCAGTAATGTTTAAAGGCTCTAGAACAATAGGTTCACCAGTAAATAGAACTATGTCAGTATTCAGATTACAATTATCAATCTTGTCTTCCTCTCTTACTGAACTAATGTTGTTGATTGCAGAACATTTTGCAGCTGGCTTTGCAACTACTCCATCATCATTCTTTGATATATCAGTGGTGAAACTTTTAGTGACCCATTATTTTGTACTTACTACCTCATTATTATTGTAATAATTGGCCTTTTTATTCTTTTGTTTAGCTTGTTTATCGCAGTTACCTTCATTAGCTAATACTTTTTCTTTTGCTGTGTCCTTCTTGTTGGTGATTTTCTCTTCTTTGTTTTTATCCTCTTTTCCTAGATCAGTGAACTTACAAACTTCTATAGAGTGACCCATTTTGAAACACTGAGAGCAGTAATTAGGGATATCTTCATATACACAGTGCTGCCAAAAACCTTCATTTAGTCCATAGTTTATTCTTACTCGTTTAATAAGTGTTTTCCTTAGATCGATTTCAACACAGATTCTGGCTAGACCAGGTCTAGTCAGTTTCGCAGTTGATTCATCTACTTTTAGGGGTTTCCCAAAGGCTGATGCAATACTAAAAATGCTACTTTTATTATAAAGGTGAATAGGTAGTTTAGATAGAGAAATCCAAACAGGGGATACTGAAGATTCCTTTTCCGAGCTGAAATCATAAGACCATTTAAAAGACCTCATAGGGCAATTGTCAATATACCATATTTTACGCAACCATATACGTAGAAAGTCTTCTTCATAAAAACAACGAATTAAAATATGTTTTGAATCGATGACTCCAATATGATAGTTAGCTTTCAACCCCATTGAACTAAAAGATTTACGGATTATATCTATATGAGGCTTACCATGTGAAAATTTCCCTACAAGGGTATATTTGAATGGTTCTGAAAGAGTGTTTAAGTCTTCAATCGAATAATGAATCATAGGTTCTCCTTCAAACGATTCAATTGGTTTAACTGGAACTTTTGAAGAAACAATTTGGGTTTTTAACAAAGATGCAAAAGATTTAGACGTAGGTGGTTCCGGTGTTAAGGTTTGGTTTGGATCCGATAAATGATTGTCGATAAGCTTAGGAATAGTTGTGGTTTTTAGAATAGATGCGAAAGACTTGACTGTGGAGGGTTCCACAGAGATGGGTAGTTTGGGATCAGGTGGCTGAATAGCGGTCATCTTATCGGCGGCTAGGGTTTTTCACCCTAGACGTCTCTCTCTCTCTCTAGGGCCGGCTTTTTTTTTAGAATTGCTAATGCAGTTTATCATTCTAAAGATGCAAAGGGAGTAAAAATAGAGTGACTAATTACCATAACCCTCACTTAGGAATTAGGGTTTCAAACCGTATGTGGTGGTCCGTGTACTATACTCGGGTCTCAATCACTCATATTACCGACTATTTTGATCGATAATTTACATTTATGTTTAGCTATAGCATATATGACCCAAAAAAGAGTAACGAACCTATATATGTATTTCTTCTTTCTTTTGAGTTATTAGTAAAAAAGAAGCACTCTTGAAAAAGAATAAATCTAATATGACTGGCTACATGAGTACTATAGTATGAAATATTGAAACATTAAGGCAGACTTACACTAAACAAAAGAGTCGACCATTATTCTGAGCTGTTCGACATGCAATGTTTTTATCGGTTTGTTCTCATGAATTTTGATATACTTCTTTTAGTATATGGAATGCTACTGCAACTTCACTTCCATATATAATACTGATTCCATGAATCAATCTCGTTTTTGTATGTCTTGTATGCGATACTTCTATCTTCCATGCGATGTTATCTTTTCAAGTGACCTACGTCCTACCGTGTATTGTGTTTGCAGTATGCGGTTATGTGGGAGTAATGTCATTTGCAAAGTGTCTCAAGACACCTCTGCTTTGACAAGTTTAAAATCTTCAGAATTTTGCTTATCCGCATTCGATTTGTTTACTGAATATGATAAGAGGTGAGGGTTGCATTAGAAAGGTCTTTCAAAACAAAGTTTCAGTAAAATCATTTTTTCCATCTTTGTCTTTGATCGTTTCTGGTTAGATGGTTGTAATTTTTGTTGTATTGACGTTTGTAAGACATTTCGAATTATTAATAAAAGTTGGACCGTGATTATTAAAACAGATGTGGGAGTAATGTTAGAACTTAAAAGTGGTTTGGGTAGTACGCCTGACTTTTAATTGAGTAAACTAGTGTTACCATCACGTCTAATAACCATCCAACAATTGACAGTGAGGGTAATAATAAATCAAGTGTTTGTGTAAGTAAATGGTACTAAATTGAAATTTTATAAGTAGGGTGCACTAAATTGAAAAAAGTGGAGTGTAGAGACTAGAGGGTACTATACTAAATATTAATTAATACTCCGTATTTATATATATATAAAAAATACTAAATATTAATAAAATGGTCTTTAAATTGCGAAAAGCCTGAGTGAGTATTCTCATAGTGAACAATTTAGGTCTGTTTCTACAAATCTCGTTTTTTCATATGAATTAGTTCTGGTAAATTACTATACTAAATATGTGTTTTTTTTAGGGTAAAATTAAGCATGTAAAATAATAACTTAAATACGAGAATACCTGTATGTGTTTACCCTTCTCTAATCGCGTTCAAAATTAAAAATGCATGAATAACGATAAATATTCTCATATTTAGTTTTCGTTATAAATGAACAAAGAAAAATACAAGATAGAACACTGAACACAACATATCTTTTATTTCATTTTTGAGAAAACATAACGTTCTGATTCAAACGAAAAATCATTTCATGCTTATTTTGTATCATCTATTACAACTTTCATAGAGATGCATAATGCATTAATTTATTATTTTAAGCTAAACCATAAAGGCGACCCTGATTCGGATGCACGGTCACAAAGGTTATCTGGGTGTGAAGGTAGATTCTGATCACTCTACAAAACGCGGTTGATTTGCCGAATGAAAGCCTTCGTATGGATCCTTAAAAGCAGATAAATTACCAGGTCTTGAGAAAACAATCTGCAACAGGAAAAAGACAATCAGTCACGGCCTTTACGTATAATCATGAAAATTGTGGTGGTTTACTTTATACACCTAAATACAGTACCTGGTAATTCTGAAGAATACGAGCTTTAAAACCGGCTGCACCATAATCAAAGTAATACTCCCATGTTCTGATAAATTTTTCATCGAATCCCAATTCCCTGATTTTACTGAAAAGACAATACTGGTTAAAGTACTTCTGGTTTTAAAATAAAATAAAATGAAATATACAGTCTGATATTCTTTTTTGTCTTACCTCTCATTCTCCAGAAAGTTTGTCCTCCAACACCTGAGTGTTTGGTGGTAGTGTCTTCCTATATTCTCCAAGTGCTCAATACTTGAAAAAACAGATAGTAATAGAAAAATTAGCGGAAATGGAAAAATTCACGTAAGCCGTTAGTCGATTTTTACTTTTTTACCATAGTCTAGATGAAGAAGCCATTCCTGAAGTTACTCGACTTAAGCATGGAAAGCAACCACCAGGGAAAATATATTCCCTAAGAAACCCTGCACTAAGCCTGTACTCATCGTAATCTGAATCTGCACAAGATGTGAACTGGTCGAGAAGAAACAACGCTAAATCAGTAGTGTTAAATCTTAAACCTAATTTTTTATTTTTTTATATCCGTTGGTAGTCATTTTAACTAAATTTGGAAGATGTTTTCTCGTAGTCTTACCTGCAGAACAAGCAGCCCTTGTTCAACCAGCAACGATTCACAAGCACCAAAAAACTCACCGATGTACTCGTGACCCACGTGCTCTAGCAGTTCACTGTGGATAGATGACCGTCAAGGTCAGAAACGTAACCATTACGTCGTTGTTTGTAATAATAACCATCAAACTCACCAAGAAAGGATGCGATCATATTTATAGGTGCTTGGAAGTTCACGGTAATCACAAAGCAGAAACTTTATGTGATCCTGAATAGAAGATGATCACTCAAATATAATGTAACATCCTTAATATTGTCGACACACACACACACGTATACATACACCAACCTGAAGACCAGCTTCTTTGACTCTAGATTCGGCAAACCTCATTTGCTCCTCGGATAGAGTGATGCCTGTGTATGTGCATCCTGTTTGTTTCACAACTTCAATTGCTAAGTTTCCCCAACCGAACCCGATCTCTAGAACTTCATGTTCCTTCTCAACCCTTGCCTATATTGGTATAGCATATAATTAACTAACTTAAATCTTACAAAAACAAAATTTATCAAGTAACTGAATCAAGAAAGTTAAAAAGGTGACCTTTTTTATAAGAAGTGAGAGTTTTCTTAGTTGTGCAGCCTTCAGGTCTTCATCTTCTGACTATTAAAAAGTCAGAATTGATTAGGAAACTTAGAGGAAATAAACCCAGTATCTTCTCGGTTGCAGCTTTTAAGCTCAACTTTCAGATCTAGTAAACTTGGTACTTAAATTATGTGGTTTATTGGTCTTTCAGCCCGTAAGAACTACTCCAGAAGCTTAAGCTAGATGAAATTGTTTTGTTCTTAGTCTCAAAAAAACGATCTTTTATTAACTTAATATTTGCTTCTGGACGAACCCTCAATATGAATAGTGAAAATAAATACCACTAATACTTGAAGAACTGACCTGAAATACTGGACATGAATATGACATTGTTTCATCCATGAACAGCGCAAACATTTCACTACTCTGGAAACACCGAAGGTAGTCTCCAATTTATCAGCATAATAACAAGAGCACTGAACTAGTTGGTTATTTTTTGATAAAATCATAAAATTATATACCAGATCATAGTGGCGAGAGATGTTCCTGCGTGCTTGAGTAATAGTATTTTGATTACGGAGATGTTTGAAGAAGCATTTTGCTGTGGAAATACTAGCAGTATAAAGCGACGGCGTCCACCAACCCCTATCAACAATATAGGAGGAACACACTGAAGCTCTAGATACACCATGATACCATTGATAAAAAAGTTAGTACCTCTTTTTGCTGAAATTTGATGGAGAAGTTTCTGTCACCCTGTTGGCAATTAAAATCTGTAGAATATGCAGTTTAAAATAAGTTATGAAAAAATAAAAAAAAGTGAAACTATGATTGCAGCTCTTAAGGAAAAAAAGGTGGACTACTGAGAAAACAAAAAAGGTATCACCATGAAAAGATGAGCTTACAAGGAAAAAAAATCAAAATATGAGCTTACAAGATCCTATTAAATTGCATCAAACTTCTAAGGAAAAAAAATTGGTCAACTAAATTGCATCAAACTTCTAAGGAAAAAAAATCAAAATATGAGCTTACAAGATCCTACTAAACAAGTCTTTTAGTCCATTTCCTTACCATGAAAAGATTAAGAAGGCCGACATTTCCATCAACCAGAGAAAAGTCACCATGTATGTATGCATCTGCAAGGCCTAAATCCGCCTCAGTAGCAATCTGCCAAGAAAAATTTCAAATTCTAAAATCCTATCGAAGGGAACGAATAGTTTCAACCATTTATTGATTATAGAAAATCAGTCGGCACAGCGGAAAAAACGTGCCCAGATTGTTAGGTTTAGTATGTACGTATATTATCAAAAATTAATCATGTTTTACCGTATAGGTTTAGATTATGCCGAATGATAGAAGGGAACATATGACGGTTGTTAGATGGAACATATCGTCTCAACTTTTCTAACTTATTCCTGACCTAGCACATTACTGCTTGAAAGAGGGTGTACTCTCTCTCTAGCCAATCTCGAAAATATAGTTATGAAAACTTATCTTTGCCAAGAAAAAGAGCGTGCTATATATATGTTAAGGTAGGAACTTGTAGGCGGATTATGATAGAGCTCGTTAAAAAGATTTCGTGCTATCATATATCCGTAAAACCCGAGATATACAAAATCGTGATTAATTATTCCACTAAAGATCACGACCGATCTCTCTACCATAATCCAAATATTTAATTCGTTTCAATTGTCAAACATTATTATTATCTCCCCAGATAAAGATTAACCTGATACTCATTTGTTAAATTAAATCACTGACTGATTTCTTATTTAATAAACGTGTTATCTCTAAGGCTGTCCGCTTAACTTATTTGTCGTGTCGGATTATAAATGCATGTGTATGGTTTACACGCACAAAACTTATAAGGTTTCTCAAGTGAGCATCATCAATTCCTTACGAGACGTGAATTTATTTTATTACTAATAAATACTGCTACGAATAATGCTGTCATCCAACTCATTAAATTTATTGACTCGTGACGAATCTCAGCATGTATGAATCAAAATGACAAACACATTTATGCATGTCCAAATAGTAATATAGGAATTAAGAGCATAAAAAATAAGCATTACCAAATAAATCATTTTGTCTAATCAGTTACCAAATAATTATTTCGTAGCAGTTCTGTTTAATACACACAAAGTGCACTAGTAAATGGAGTTTGAATTTATCCGTTCCCTGTAGTTAAGACAGACCTACTAAAACCACGTACTAAAATTCTACTGATGGTGTGCCCATTTACATCTAAAACTGTAAATATATAACTTATATTCCATTAGAACCGACGGTCTAATCTTATGTTTGTTTGTAAGCTATATTCTACACACTGTATCATCTACTAAATATAATAATAGACGCTTATTTAGTCATCCAAACAATAATGATAAATAACAATTGTTTATATTATTCTCTTTAAATAAACCAATTCAAAACATTCTCAAATATAAATTAAAAAATAAGCATGTATTTTAGTATATTTCTAACAATTGATCTATCATCTTTCTTCATGTATCAAGAATTTTTTAACAAATTAAGAGGATTAGGTTAAGTTTTTTTTTTAAACAAATAGACCCAAACTTTATAAAACAAAACTAATTCGTACCATGGAACACGCCTCCATGGGTAGCATAATAAAAAACCAAACAAAAGAACATATCAACAAAATTGATTATAAGAAACAAAGCTAAAAGTTCAAAAGAACCTGCAAAAGGGAGAAAAAGTCTAAGAAATAAGGTTAAGTTACCTTCCAGTAAAACTGAGGATTATGAATTCTGAGGGTAGTTTTCAAAGGACATTTCTTGCTCGTTCCTTCAAATGTAAAAACTTGGCCTCCTTCCTCCAGTAGGCTAGAATACAAAATTTTAATTGAGAAAGGAACACTGTTTTGGAAAAGAATAAACCTAATATGACTATATACTACAAGAAAAAGTTAATTTACAATCAATTTATTTTTTGAAAACTGTTGTTAATGAACTTTTTCTTGTAAGATATGAGTACGTAACATTGGAAAATTAAGGTGGACTTACACTAAACAACCAGTAGAAATGAAGTTTTTGAAGAATCGAGTAACGAGAGTTCGAGCCCATGCTTCTAGAAAAGAAGGCATTATATGTTTAGGTTGCTAAGTTTACACCGTTTTCGAAGTGCACTGTGTGAAGTTAAGACTAGTAAATCATATATATATATATATAGAACGGCAAATGCATCCGTCTCTTTAACCATTTAATCAAATTTAACATATTTTATATTTTTTTAGAAACCGTTTACATTTACACAAAATTTCAGCTTAGTTATTAATTTTCTTATAATGGCCCTACATTATTTTTTTTATTTGTTTATTATCATTTAATAATTATAACAATATTTCAAACATAAAAATGTGGATCTCATGATAGTTTATTACTATTATATTCATCAAGTGAATCATTAAATTACTTATATATAAGGTAAATTTTGTGTTCGCTGAAATTTAATAAATTTATAGGATTGTTAGTGCATACCAATTTTTATATCATAATCATCAAATTTTAGACACACAACTCATATAAAAGCTTACTGCATATAACTTATTCCAAATTCTATTTAAGTGCATATAACTGCCTAGATACCATACACCTGTCAGCCTAACTTTGCCAACCAAAACAATTAACAATTAACTTTGATAGCACATTAAGAAAATAAAACTATAAATAGATCATAAATACATGTGGATGCTAGATAGTTTAGGGGTGTAAACGAGGTCAGCCGTTCATAGAATCGTTTATGTTCGTCTTGATTAATTTTTGGTTCATATTCGTTAATTTATAAACGAACATGATAATGAATAATAATTTAACATTCGTTTATTAATTAAACTGAACATGAGCACCACTTTATTCGTTTCGTTTAAACTCGTGTTTGTGTAACTATATATAAATTTGAGAAAATTAAAAAATTAATTCTATTAACGATGTAACAAAAACTAGCTAGTATTAATAGAAATTAATAAACTTATTTAATTATACTACAATGATACTAATGATATGTTTGTATTATTTCAAACTTATTAACGTAATCTATATCTTAATACCATAAATAGAATTACTGATTTTATTGTTAAGTGATCGATTCGTTAAAGTAATTACTTATACATATGTTAAAAAAAAGTATACAATAATAGAATATATAAGTTTAAAACTAGGAATTTTTTATATGTTGTAATGTCAAATAGATTAATTAACGAACGTTTTATTTATTTGTAAACAACTTTATCATAGTAAACAATTTAACAATAAAGATAAAATTATAATATATTTCAAAAAGAAAAAAAAAATCTATTTTTTAAATTATTAAATATTTTGAATGAAAAGAGACGTTTACGAACAACTCGTGTCCGGCTCGTCCAATGTTCGTTTCACGTTCGTCAAACGTTTGTTCATATTTAAATGAATATGAACAAGTGTTTTGCTTTATAAACATGAACATAGCATTTTTCGGCTCGTTTCGTTTCATTTACGGCCCTAGATGCTACCAATAATCTATCTAGCTAGGCTGGTGTGGTAAACTATTAGACTTGACCATGAGTGTTTAATTTGTTAAAATTAAAGGGTAACCTGGATTTAATTAGTTCATAGGTAATTGGTTGTACCATGCAACAACATTTTAGCTCAAATACTAATTTCAGAATTTTAGATGAACTATTATGTATAGTATAAGTTTGTATATTGAAATTTTGAACTCCACACATTTAAGGAAATAGTGTTACCCTTTGAGCTTTATCTCTAGTTGTATAATATTCAGAAACACAAATTTCACTTTTTACTGGCAGTTCTTTTTCCATCTAAGCTGGCTAATTAACTGTACAAACTTGGAGAAAATATTAGACTTATCATGTATGCATTAGAATTAATTTTTTTGTTAATATAATAATAATACGGATACACCTATATAAGCCTATCTATAATGTAATAGACTTCGTGTAGCTAGTTAGAATAGTTAGTTAGATACAACAACCACTATTCAATTTTCGGGGATAGTTAATTTTTTGTTAATATAATAATAATAACCGGTATAAAAAACCAAAAAAATCTAAAGTTTAAAACTCAGCTGACTTGTCCATTGAAAGAGAACCTGTTGGTACAAAATTAAAATTTTAAATGAAAACACTCACGACCTAAAGGAACATTTAAAAGGATAAATAAAACTGTTTGCCAAACGCGGTTACAAGGCAAGATTTATAAAAGCTAAAAGTTAACAAACGAATGAATTTACCCGTAGGCTACAATCTCAAAAATGTCTAAGTAAAAATGAAAGCAACAGAAAGAATTCCCGAGCCCATGCAATACTTTGCTAATGCTCCTATCCAACGCCTCAACCTAAATTGTACCTGAAATACAAAACTGTAACGGTGAGTCCCACGCACATACATAGACGGGACGGCACCACAAATACCGTCACTCCATCCCATAAATGCAAGACTTATAACAACAACTATGATAGCAACATATAAAAAGAAATAAAATAACGTCGTACAACAAGATAAATTAAATAGCTCCAACACACATCTATAGCAAACATGAGGCTCTCATGCCACCTACCCCAGTCCGTAAAATAAGTCATTCCCTATCCCCTTGGCCGTCTTCTGTCCCCGGAATTAGGAAGAGACAGAGACCATTGCTAACATAAAAGTAGATTTAAATTGCGCACTTGGACCTCTCATGCCACTCGTCCCAGTCCGTAAGACGAGTCATTCCCTATCCCCTCGACCGTCTACTGTCCCCGGAATTAGGAAGAGACAGAGACCATTGCTAACATAAAAGTAAATATAGTGCACACTAGGACCTTTCATGCCACTCGTCCCAGTCCGTAAGACGAGTCATTCCCTATCCCCTCGACCGTCTACTGTCCCCGGAATTAGGAAGAGACAGAGACCATTGCTAGTGTATAAGTATTAAGGCCTCGACCAATAATATTATACTATTCAAATAACACAATCTCATACGTCACTTTAACGTAATTCAATAAAACACGTAAGCATAGGTACTAGATTCACAACTATCCAACCAACTCCAACAACATAAAATTTCATTAAGGCATTTTAACAAACACCTTGTATGCGCAATATAAAACTCATCTTTATTTCAACAATAATTTACCCAATTCTATCAACAACCATAATAACACGTAATCAACGCATAAAACACGCAACCCATCAACATTCTCATTAATCCGAAATTAAAAGACTAAATTCTCAACTACTCCAAAATCAAATAAGTGAATTAGACGTACAACAAATAAACCCAATTAACAATTTAAGAACATAATTAAGATAAAAGACAAAAAGCCTCAATTTATAATAAACGCAAAAGCTAATCCTAACATACACTCTCGTCTAGTCGCAATGGATAACCCCCGTTAGCTTAGTGCGTAGAGGAGATGCTTCCGGTAAGAACCCGCTAATGGTGGTTTCCTCTTCTTCTTCATCTTCTTCTCTCTTTTCTCTCTTTTTCTCTCTTGTTTTAGGTTATTGTTTTGAAAGAAGTGGGCATATTTGAAGATGTAAAAACTGTTTTGAGAAAGTTTGTGCTAACGAACTATTTGGTCCCCAAAATTCTAAAAGTTAAATCTAAATCAAAAAATATTGTTTTACTACTCAAAATAACAAATGTTTAGAAACAAATCTATTGGATCCTTTTTATTAGTAAAATTAGTAACAGGTTTTTAAAATAAAGCTTTTTGGAAGAGTTTCGCTTTTTGGCTAAAAATTAGTCGAGTGACCGGTTTTTGGTAAAATTTGAATAAAATGTTTTTGGATAAATTAATTCCTAATTAAAAACACTTATAAAAATACGGGATGTTACATAAATAAATACGGAGTAATAATTATTATATACTCGGACCGGAAACAAATTTCAAGAGATTTAGAAACTAATGATATTGCATAAACACTGGGGAGAGATATTATCTAAGTTAATTACTTAAATGAAACTGGAAGTATATAATAAGTTAATTACTTACAACCTTCAATAATAAGTGCAAAATTAAACTTTAGAAGCTCCAATCTAACTATCTAAGTTACTTAAATCAGGGTCGGTCTTGAGAGTATGCAGAGGGTCCGGGTGGACTAGGCATCCCACCGTAAGAGTAAATAATTTCCTGAAAAAAATAAAATTATACTATGTTTTTTTTAGATTTTTTTTAAATAGGCAAAACAAAACATGAATCAATAAGGCAACCCAAAAAAAAATTATTTTTTGGGCCCGCTCTGACTTAAATAAAACTGGAAGTATATCTGTATATGCATATAAGTCAAAAGTTGAAACTGGAAACGGATAAAGAAAGTAATAAAAAAGAGCTGAGATTGGGTACCTTAATAAAGATGGTGATGTTAGTACTTGTCAGGTGTTTTTTGATATGAATTACTTCACAAACAAATACAGAGATTTATCATTTATGTTTAGGGTTTTGGTGTGTGAGCGACAAAGAGTTTACATAAGAGAAAGAGACGTTTGGAATATGGCAATATTGGACATGTGTTCTTCTGCATATTGCAGCTTATTATTTATTTTTATTTTATTTTTTATTTTCATTTTGATGCAGCTTATCATTCTAAAGATACAAAGAGGGTAAATATAGACGTGTTCTTCTGCATGCCGCTTATCATTTATTTTTATTTTTTTAATTTTATTTTCATGGAGTTTATCATTCTAAAGATACAAAGGGAGTAAAAATAGAGTGACTAATTGCCATTTTTTTCTTATGAAATAACCCTCACTTAAGAATTAGCATTTCAAACCCTGGTGGTCCGTGTTCGAACCAGTAGATATACAGTTTTTGAAGAATCGAGTAACGAGAATTCGAGCCCATGCTTCTAGAAAAAAAGGCATGATTTGTTTAGGGTTGCTAAGTTGAGTAAAACTTTTTCTAAGTGCACAATGTGCAGTTACTATGCCAGCCTGCAAAGGATTAGTAAATCATGTACTATATAAATAGAAATCTACTCACAATATTAGTCAAATTTTACAGATTTTTTCAAACAAACATTTTAAAAATAAAATAAAACGTTGATTTAAGAAAAAAATCGGTTTTATTTTTTACAAATAAATATGAAAAAAGTGATAACATAACAAAAATATGACGTTACAAACAAGATCAGACGATCATAGTATTAACGATACAGAGGAACCACAGACTTATTATAACTTACCTAGCTAGTACTATCTAATCTTATATCAGCCAAACTTTGCCAATAAAAATAAATAATCCGACCCACACTATAAAGTCTATAAATCGATCATATATAGTGGGCATGTTACCAAATTGGTAAACTTGACAATGAGTGTTTAATTTGTTAAAGTTGAAGGGTAACCAGGAGTTGATTGATTAGTTCATTGGCTGTTCCATGCAACTACATTTTAGACTTTTAGCTCAAATACTTTTTTTAAAATTGAACTGTTATATATATACCCAGTAAGTTTGTAATTTAAAACTTAAACTCCACATACTTTAAGATGATAATATTAAGAGGAAATACATACAAAATTCAAGATGTAACAGTATGCAATTTTTATTCAATAAGTTTTTCTAAGTGAGATGAGAGTTTTTTAAATTTCTCCTTAATTCGTACTAAACTGGTGATTAAGTTGATATTACATACTTATGCATTGGTTTTTTGCACTAAATTAACATGGATAATCTCTTTTTTAAGCGAAAATTTTGATATTGAAATTGTTGTTTAAATCAATTTGATCACGACGATGTATAAGAGATATAAGGATAAGAGGCATAAAGAGTAAAAAAACAAGTTATCGTAAGTTATTTTTGCTTTGAAAAGTGGAGATTAAAAGTATTAATTATGTTATTTTTTTGTCATGTACTTAGTAAAATGTGTTCATTAACATTGGATGTATTTTGAATGTAGGTCGTAATGCCATTATTTTCCGTTAATGTTTTTTCGATCGAAAAAGCTATCATGGGGGCTTGACTCATGAAAGAATATTTTTGCTACTTTATCAATAAAATGGATCGGATATTGATTAAAAAAAATAATAGTATTAAGCATTAACCTTTAATTTTGATCTCTTGTTGTAAAATATACAGAAACACACATTTCACTTTTTACCGTGACTCCTTTTTCTACCTAAGGTGGCTAACTTGAACAAATTTGGAGAAAATATTAAGATATTTGCATTAGAATCATTGCATTAAAAAATATACAAGCCTAGCTATTTGTAATTTAGTCTTGGCGTAGCTATTTATTTATAATAGTTAGTTTAATGTACTTATCTCATATTCAATGGGGGTGGTTTTCTTGTAGAGATGGGAGTTTTTTTTTTTTTTTAATATTTGCTTTTAGTATTGTTAGTCTAGGCTGTCTAGTTACTTCTATTTTCTTATAAAATAAAACTTACTCAAGAGAAAGTCGTTTTCCGTCCTAAAATTACATTTTGTATTACATAAACAAATGATCTGATATTATTTGTAATGGTAAAATGTACAAGAACATAGTCTTCGCACATTAAGAATTATGCGAGTGCCGCTATATACAAGGTAGATAAATTAATACGATACAACTGTTGCATTTTATAATTCAATTGCATATCATAATCACGATCTTTGCCTTACGTCGATGCCAAAATGTCGCGTTTTTTTTTTGTCGGTTTGGGTCTCGGCTAGGGGAACTCAAAAGAGTCGACCATTATTCTGAGCTGTTCGACATGCAATGTTTTTATCGGTTTGTTCTCATGAATTTTGATATACTTCTTTTAGTATATGGAATGCTACAGCAACTTCACTTCCATATATAATACTGATTCCATGAATCAATCTCGTTCTTGTATGTCTTGTATGCGATACTTCTATCTTCCATGCGATGTTATCTTTTCAAGTGACCTACGTCCTTCATGTATTGTGTTTGCAGTATGCGGTTATGTGGGAGTAATGTCATTTGCAAAATGTCTCAAGACACATATGCTTTGACAAGTTTAAAATCTTCAGAATTTTGGTTATCCGCATTCGATCTGTTTGCTGAATATGATAAGAAGTGAGGGTTGCATTAGAAATGTCTTTCAAAACAAAGTTTCAGTTAAAATCATTTTTCACATCTTTGTCTTTGATCGTTTCCGGTCTGATGGTTGTAATTTTTGTTGTATTGACGTTTATAAGACATTTCGAATTATTAATAAAAGTTGGACCGTGATTATTAAAACAAATGTGGGAGTAATGTTAGAACTTAAAAGTGGTTTCGGTAGTACGCCTTACTTTTAATTGAGTAAACCAGTAAGGGAAATAATCACGGTCCAACTTTTTCCTTTTTCGGTACAACTTGATTTATTTTCCCTTTTTCAACATGGAAAACCCAAACAAACCCAAATAGACTTGTTTTATTGAAGCATTGAATCTCATGCATATATATCGTTCTATTATAATAAGTCAAACCAAAATAAATGAGTCTGTCAAATTTTACCCAATTTTTTTAAAAATACCCTCAGTATGTTTTAATAATTATCAATATATCTAATCTAATTAATTAATAATTTGTTCTCGCTATATTTTTCTAATTACAGATGTAGCCGAAATTAATTAGCGATTCATTTTAACCTGCATAACTACAATAAATTATACCAAATCTGAATATTATGTTCAAAATAAAATATATTACGATATTTATGTCATTACGCGCTTCACACGCAACGAATGGGTAAAATTTATATATATATATATATATGGGAAGGGATCCATACACACATAAAAATACACATTATGTTTACAAATAAATCACAACCCTCCATTTACTTACTTTTAATGGTCATATATATATATATATATATATATATAGTGCCAATGGATTATGTCCACGATTACAATTGACTCTTACACTTCTAATCTCGGGACTATTAACATTAAGCCTCACATAACTTTTCAAATACACCAATTTGACATCATTTCTAGTCCAACCGACACACATTCCCGACTCCAAAAATGTACCAAACAAATACTTCATCCGTTCCCAATTAATTGTCATCTACGAAATTACGTACAATTTTGACCGGCTTATAACATGTACCAAAATTGTCGAAATGAAAAATTTCAAAACTAAATCATATAATTTAATGTTTGAACTATATGATTAACTTTTAAAAAATTTCATTCCGACAATTTTGATACAAGTTATTCGCAGTCAAAATTGCACACAGTTAGTTTCACATCAGTGGACAATTAATTGGAAACGAATGGAGTATTTTTTATTAGGTTCACGATACTTTGTCGTCTAATCCCATCCCACAAATTATACAACCAAGGTATTAATTATCATCAAAGTTATAACATATACTAGCTTTAAAAAAAAGTATTTATAACTAAATTACTTATCATCACTTTGTTTATTATGGGCTCAATAATTTACACTATTAATAATCACCTCACAAGAAATAAAGACCGTTAGATTTGTAACGGCTATTTTTCATTTCAAATTTATTCCCAAAATGTTCTATTTTCTTTTTCTCTCTAATTTCCCCAAATCTCTCTCTCTCTCTATATATCTATCTATATATATACACACATACATATATACATCATTTGTGTAACCCTAAATCATCTGTAATCACCAATTTTTATTAATTTTGCTTTTGTTTTTGTGTGTAAAAACCTTAATTACCAAGAAAATATCAACTTTTATTATTTTCTTGCAAAAATCCTCTACCGGGTTTTCTTAATTACTATAAATATCACAAATTTCCATCTGGGTTTTCTTCATTTTCGCAAAAATCCAGTTTTGGGTTTTCTTATTTACAATAAAAATCACAGCTTTTTCATCTAGTTTTTTTTAATCATAAAAATCTCATCTGGGTTTTCTTAATTACTATAAAAATCACAAATTTTCATCTGGTTTTTTTATAATCACAAAAATCCCATCTGGGTTTTCACAGTCACCATAAAAAAACCCATATTTTCCTAATTAGATAATCTCTCTCTCTCTCTCTACAATGGCACCTACACCATCTTCATCAAAATCCCACACACCACATTCGAAACAAAACCAAAACCTAACTAAAACCCCGCAATCCAAACACCGACTCAATTTCGGAACGAAAGAAAACAACCCTTTATCTGAACACCCAGTCGAAGTCATCGGACGAATCAGAGATAATACTAATTCGGAATCAGTTTTAAATATAATTTCTGATAAAAACCTTATTAGGGTCAAAACTGATATTGGGTACCGAGACTTTAGCCTAGACGGCGTTTCTTCCTCCGAAAACCAAGATCTTGATGATTTTTATAAAAAAATTATCGAGACTAGGATTAATGGGGTGAAAACAGGGGCTAAATGTACTGTCATGATGTATGGTCCGACTGGTTCGGGGAAGAGTTACACTATGTTTGGGAGTGGGAAACAGTTTGGGATAGTTTACAGGTCGTTACGGAGTATTTTAGGGGAGGAAGACAGTGATGATGGAGTGGGGATTTTTGTGCAGGTTAGTGTTTTGGAGATATATAATGAGGAGATTTATGATTTGTTGGCGACGAATGGGGGAGGTGGGTTCGGGCTTGGGTGGTCGTCTAAGGGTAACACATCAAAGGTAAAGTGCCGAATCCTCGTTTGTTTGTTTCTGCGTGACAAATTGGATTATTTATGTATATTGTTTCAATTGTTATGATAATTTGTGGCTTAGTAGTGATTTTTCGAAAGTTGCCTTTTTAAGTAGTCTATGAGATTATGTTTAGAAGAACCCTAGTTTGTTTTCGTTGGTCTGTGTGACAAATTGGATTATTTACGTATATTGTTAGAATTGTTATATGATAATTTGTGGCTTAGTTAGTGATTTTTCAGAAGTTGCCTTTTTGAGTAGGCTATGAGGTTATATTGAGTAATGCGTCGAAGGTGAAGAGACGAACCGTCGGTTGTTTCAGTTGGTGTGTTTCTGTGTGACAAATTGGATTGTTTATGTATATTGTTTCCACTGTTATGATTAATATGTGGCTTAGTGATTTTTGGGAAGTTGCCATTTTGAGTAGGCTATGAAATTATGTTGGGTAATGCGTCGAAGGTAAAGAGATGAACCCTTGTTTGTTTCACTTAGTCTGTTTCTGTGTGACAAATTGGATTATCTATGCATATCGTTTCAGTTGTTGTGATAATTTGAGGCTTAGTAGTGATTTTCCAAAAGTTGCCTTTTTGAGTAGGCTATATGAGAGTATGCTTAATGGTATCAGTAATCAACTACTGTTAATATTTGGAGACCCGACTTTGGACTGTGAAGTCAAAGAATCGTTGGACTGCCTTGTGTAATTGAAGGTTTTACTTTATATAATCTTATTTCTGTATGTGCTTTGATATGTATGTTCTGCAACTTGTTTATAATGTAGTAGCTGTAATGTTTAGAACTCAACTCTTTGAAAATGCTAAAGCTAGTCTTTGACCGGAATTGATCAAGTATGGGAAGTATTTTGAGATTTACTGTTGAATTGGATGAGTAACTAAATATTAGGAATACTGTGATATTCAACTTGGGATAGTTGTTTGAAGATTGTTTACATAATACAGCTTTGATTTTTTGTTAAACTATGTTAAGAACCCGAACTTTTTCCGTAGTTTTGAGCTAATGTTGCATAGGATGAGTGATTTAAGTATGAGGAATCTAGTGAGATTTAAGTTGGAACTTTTATATGTTTGTTTTAGGTTGCATTTCATCATGTATTTCCTTTATGCTCCGTAACTTGTTATGTAGCTGTGATTATGCTTTGAGATATAACTCAGAAATGTCTTGACTCAACTGTTTTGAAAAGGTTTTAAGCTACTGTTGAACTGGATAAGTGATTAAATACCAGGAAATTTTTGAGATTTAATTTGGGACCTTCTTGTTCCTGTGAAAGTTGTTTAAATTAATTTTTTTTGGTGTGGGCACTGATATTTATGCTTGGGGTAGCATGTTTTGTAATTGTGATCAAGTATTGGAAATATCTTGAGATTGAACTCGGGTCTTACAAGGTTAAAACTTTTTTCTTTTGGTATGGGCGTATGGCCATACACATGTACTGCAACTTGTTATGCATATATTCATTATTTATTGCTGTATTTCGGAATCAAGTTATAAAGAATGAGAATACAAAGGGGTAAGTGTACTCTGCAGACGGCATATGTGTTGGAATTCAGATTATTTTATACCATGAGAAGGATTTATATAAGACGAAGATATCATATGGAAACTAGTTTACTCATATGTGCTATTTCAATCAATATGAGCTTAGGCGCTTTGTGACAAGAATATCACCGACTCTTGTTCGTCCATATTTATATATTATGTTTAAGATTTCGCAACATTAACATCCATTTTTTACTTTTTTTCTCAGGTGAAACTGGAAGTGATGGGAAAGAAGGCAAAGAATGCAACTTTTATCTCTGGAACCGAAGCTGGAAAAATATCAAAGGAGATTCAAAAGGTTGAAAAACGAAGGATCGTTAAAAGTACACTCTGTAATGAAAGGAGCTCCCGTAGCCACTGCATGGTATGAAATCTATATGTGTCTCTCTTTTTTTAATCTTAAATTTCAAATCATTTATTTTGTCTTTTACATCTGATATTCGTTTATTTTGTCACCTACGCTTGTAATTTTGAACAGATAATTCTTGATGTTCCCACAGTTGGTGGTCGACTTATGCTTGTCGACATGGCAGGTTCTGAAAATATAGAGCAAGCTGGTCAAATCGGCTTTGAAGCAAAAATTCAGGCAACCATTTACTTCATCATTTGTTAATTTGTGTAGCGTTAATATCATGATATTTGTCGATAACATATTACTTAAACAACACCCTACTAATTAGTATTTATTTTGAATCACAGACAGGTAAGATAAACCAGGGAAACATAGCACTAAAGAGAGTGGTTGAGTCCATTGCTAATGGTGACTCACACGTGCCCTTTAGAGACAGCAAATTAACCATGTTGTTACAGGTATATTCAGCTAAATTTCAGCAGACTTAGATATGGTCCAAGATGACCCTTTTCACCCTTGGACTGATTCCCTTTTATTTTGCTTTTAGGATTCTTTCGAGGATGACAAATCAAAAATCTTGATGATATTGTGCGCTAGTCCAGATTCGAAGGAAATGCACAAGACAATCTCTACACTCGAATACGGGGCAAAAGCAAAATGCATAGTCCGAGGTCCTCACACACCAGTCAAGGACAAACATGCTAATGAAGAATCCGTCTTAGCTATGAACCAATTTGTGCTGAAACTGCAAATGGAGAATAAGATAAAAGAAAAGGAGCGTATTGAAGCTCACAAAGAGCTGGTGAAGAAAGAAGATGAGATAGCTTCCTTAAGGGCTAAGCTCGCAAAAGTTGAGGAAAAGGAAGCTGGTAATAGTGAAGAGGAGATTAATATGAAGGTCAACGAACGAACCCAAATGATAAAACAGGAGTTAGAGAGGAAAATAGTGGAATGTGAGAGAATGGCGAGTGAATATGTTGAATTGGAGAGGAGGAAAATGGAAGAAACGATATTGCAACAGCAAAAAGAGGTTGAAACTCTAAGGACACGTCTGGAGGAGATTGAGTTAGAGCTGAGACGTTCAAAGGAGAGAAATGGAGAAGAATATAAGCCTAATGATGAGATTGATGGAAATGGATTTGCTAAAAAATTACTAGAGAGATACGGTGATGAGGATACTGGGATGATAGAGTCGATGGACTTAGATAAATCGATGGATTTGGAAAATCCCATTATTGCAAATAACATTGCCATTAATTCTAATATGCTTTCATGGGATTCGGTGAATACTATTAGTCGTTTGAAAGAAGAAGCTGCTATTTTTACCCCTAGAAAGCTACCTTTGACCACTGTCTTTGAAGAGGAAGAAGAAGAGGAAGACAAAGAAAACTTAGGGGATAAAGAAGTTCAAAAAGAAGTGATAGAGGAGAAGACAATATCTCTGGATATGAACTTTCAGAAACTTGACTCTTTGGGAGAAGAACCTAAAATTACTAAAAGTCCAGTTTATAATCGGGATGAGAGGATTGCGAATATTTTTACTCTTTGTGGTAACTACAGAGAGTTGTCAACCAAGCAAAACGGTACAACACCTGTAAAGACCTTTGGGAATGAATATAAAGATTGTTTGGTGTCACCAAAAAAATCTCCAAAGTACAAAACTGGCGATTTTGACATAAATGATTTGAAAGAAAATAACGTGCCCCTGTCACAGGTGGTTAACTGTTGTGATGAGGTTGAAGTTTATGTCAAATGGGAGAGTTCAAAAGGGAAAAATGGGAAACTCATTGCTACTCTCAAGGTTGTTAAGGATGCGACTCTTGCTGATCTAAGGAAGCTGATTGAGATCTACCTTGGTGCAGATAAATCACAAGGCTTTAGTTTTCTTACATTTGAGGTATGTGTTTTCAAAATCTTTAGTTTTTTACGCATTGTGATATTCATGATTGCTATACATATTCCACTGCTTTTCTTTCGTTGCTAAGTGTTGTACTTTTGTTAATGTAAGGGTGCTTTTGATAGCTTCAAATATTAGGTTAACAAGAACAGATAAACAACAAAATCTTAACATTTAGTTTTCTTACACTTGGGATGTGAGTTTTCACAACCTTTACATCTTTTTTGCGCAGTGTGAATATCATTATGGCTGTGATATACTTCCTTTTCCCTACATATATTGGAATTTTCTGCTAAATATTGGAATTTTTTTGTGTGCAAATTTTTGTACTTTTGTTAATGTATGGTGCTTTAGCTAGTTTTAAACATTGGTTTAATAGAAACAAAAAAGCTGGTGGTACAGAGTGATGGAGTGGGGTTAGTCATCTTTAGATCACAACATCTAGAACAATCATTAAGAGGGTTAAAAATTTCTTTTGCTTCTTATTCCTTTTTTTGTTAAATGTAGTGTAGTATCGAGTCAGTTCAATTTTCTTTATTGTGGTACTTTTTGTTTAGCTACCTTATTAATTTGCTTGGTTCATGTGTAAAAAATTGTTCATATTTCTTACATACATATGTGATATATATTGTATAGGATCCTGCTGGGGCTCCATTGTCAAAAGAGAAGGAGTCTACGTTACCGGTGAGCAAACTGCCAATAAGTAAACAACCGAAAGGCCACCTGGCATGTTTACGCCCTATAACGAAGGGAAACCTAATTCATTCGAATCAACACCCTTTTACTCCTTTGCAAAGCATACTTAATGTCACTGCAGCTAGGTAATCAACCAAATGATGATTGGTGATCTAGTCATTTTGCGTTATTGTACGTGTTCTGTTTGTAGTCTATTATTCCTGTATTTCGTGTAAAATGGTACTGGTTGGCTGAACACACTGCTGTGATTGTATGATGATATGCACTTCCAGTGCAGTTTTTTATGGTGATCTAGTCATTTTGCGTTATTGTACGTGTTCTGTTTGTAGTCTATTCCTGTATTTCGTGTAAAATGGTACTGGTTGGCTGAACACACTGCTGTGATTGTATGATGATATGCACTTCCAGTGCAGTTTTTTATGGTATCTCTTCTCGTTATTTGCGTCATTTTGCGTTATTGTACGTGTTCTGTTTGTAGTCTATTCCTGTATTTTGTGTAAAATGGTACTGGTTGTCTGAACACACACACTGCTGTGATTGTATGATGATATGCACTTCCAGTGCAGTTTTTTATGGTATCTCTTCTCGTTATTTGTTCTTTGTTTTGGTCGAATGCCTTTTTTTCTGCTCCTTAGTGTTATATACATGGTAGTATTATAACACTAGGTTATATACATATATATAAAATACATGGTACTATTATGGCAATTATCAATTTAATTGGTTCTTCTGTTGAATTCTTTTTAGCAAAATGAGTGTTTCGATGGCTGTTCTTTTTTGACATTGCCTAGTTATTTTGTGACTTAAGTGCTTGAAAAAAGTGAATTCAGATATTGTTGTTACTGTAGTGGAAAATTATTTGCCCAGTTGTTTCTGGAGACGATGTGTGTTTTAGTATTGCAGCAGTAAGTTTATGTTCAGTTCTTGTGACTATCATCCGAAATGATTCGTCTCGTTTGATTGTTTTTTAAAAAATAAGCTGGACTAGTTTAGGTTGAGCAGAATTTTTTTCATCAGTTTAAAGCTTATACATTTAAGGAAAAACCTGGACAATTTTAACTTTTAGGCTGATAAACCAAAATTTTCTTAAAGCTGCGACCAAACAAGGTCCTTACGGTCTATTATATGTTTTGTTCGTCTCTTTATCATACTGTCTCAGTTCACAAGTACAATGTGAAGATAACGGTTAAAAGAACGATAAAAAGGTCTTCATGAATCATGGGTAACCAATATAGGCGCGCCAACTTTCTTCACAGATGAACAAATCAAAATTTTGGAAATATGTAGCTATATTCTTATAATCAAAATTGAGCTCAAAATGGTTTTACAAAATAGCAGAGTATATAATGACAAAAGTGAGAAGACCACATATAACGAGTGTCAGAGAGGACATCTGAAATAAATAAGTAAAAAATAGGCTTCAGAAAATCAAATCAAGTTTAACCAGGAAATTTGACGAAGCGCAGGTGAGGAAACTACGTTGATTATGAAACTTTCATGCCATCCAAGTTAAAACCAGCCTGCAAAAAAGAGTCGAGCACTTCATTGCTTATAATACGCTAACAAAAATAAACAAAGAAAAAAAGGTACTTTTTTAGAATGGAGTACCAGAAACTTGTGGATTTCTTGAAGAGTTGGTTGAAAAGTGGTGCAGAATTTGTCCATGTCAGCACTGACATCTCCATTACCACATATTACCTCCATGAACTTCTTCCTCTCAGGAACCAGTTTCATTGCAACCTGTGTTTTCATCGCTTGCAAGTCAAATTCTTTACAGAAGCAAAGTCATGTTTTATAACACACTTGAGCTACCTTCAGTAAATAAACATTGGATTTTCTGTTTTTTTTTCTTTTATGTTTTAAGAAAACGTCGAAAGAAGCAGGCTACCATTTCTTGTTTCTATGTCAAACTATAGCTTGTTTCATTGCAACTTTTAAGCTCTTTCTTTTCATTTTTCTCGTTTCTGTTTTTATTTATAAGCTGCACTGTCACTGTCTGCATCTGGTCGACTAGTTTGAAAGTGAGTTTTTTTTTTCTTCATGATCAAACATCTAGATAGTTTTAACAGAAATAATCCATTTTATTTTAACCCCGTTTAGTTGCTTATTTCTGTCAAACGAGCAATTTAGTTTAATCTGGTCTGTTGTCTTGGAAGTTACATGAGAATTTGTTTTGGTGACAGAAATGCCATATTTCTTTTGCAGGGGTTTGCTCTTTTTCAGAATTAGAATACTGTTTTGGGAAAAGAAAAAAAAACAAAAACTAATTCAACTATTTACGAAGAACAAGAATAAGAAACATTACAGCAAAGCTTGAGCTAGCAAGCCAGCCATGATAGGGCTTCAAAGTCTTGCCGTAAGAATCTGTGCAAACTTGCCCCATTGTCCAATCTTGATGATCTTGCAAATTCCGGAATAGCACCACCAGAAAATCCATCGCCCTATTATCAAAATCATCGAAACACTAGCTTCATAAATAGATGAAAAGGAAATAAATCTAAACATAAAAGCTAAGTTTTTTATTGTTATCGTTTTAACCTTGTTAACCACAGAAGACCTTGTGTGCAACTTGAAGACGATTTTGCTGTTTTCGTTTCTACTTCCGTTTGCACAAGACTGAACAAGTAGTTGAATTTGGTATCATTTGACGAATAATTTGATTCCAACCTCTGTAAATGAAACTAGTATCAAATGTTTAAGAAAATGTAATTTTTTATCCTAATTTTATACAAAGGACTTAGAACCTTACCGATATATTACCGCCTATGTCAGTTTTCACAACTTTCATTGCCGGTCCAAACTTGTCTACAAGGATAAAATAGAAATTTGATAGACTAAACCAAACAGATGAAATTGATAACAACAATTATATACTAGTATAATTTTAAGTAAGCATACCCAGAATAGGCAGTATATGTTTGCAGACATCCAAGAAAGACCTTGTCAAGATCTCACCCCGCTCGGACTTCATATGCTGCATTCCCTCTAGGGATTGGGTAAACACGGTCCCTTCCATTTCTGCGATAATTGATCATTACATTTATACGTAAATGACTTTTAACATGGGGTTTTTTGGTTGCATCAAATTTGCTTAGCCATATTAAAATTTGATTTCTTCCTTTTCTAGCCTGAAGATTATTAGGCTGGATGTTGATTCAGTCTCAATTAATTCGCTAGTTGATTGAAGCCAAATAATGTAACATGGCCGAGTAGCACGTGCCTTGAATCCCAACCATAATTTTCTATCGTTAGTAAATAAATCAAATAAAATGACACATTTTAGTATACAAATTATCACAATTGCAGCGGAAACATAAAAACTTAAACCGCAAGAGGTTTTGTTGGTACCAACCGACTCGACTCGTACTCTATATATATAACTTTACTGTTTACCTGAAAAGATAAAAAGAGAGGATAAAATAAATGATCTTAGTGAATAATAATTGTACTATATAAATATTTGTAACGAATGAAGGTATAAGAAATAAGTGGAATCTTTTTAGTTTTAGCCCATGTGTTTTTACTTACATAAATTAAGTTTAAATTATAAATCTAAAACACTGATCAATAAATATAAATCAATAAAACATTTATTCATCACCAAAATTTAATAAGACTAAAATCAAACTTGGAACTAGACTTAAAAGTTCATTGCCATTAATTTTTTTCTCTCTAATTGTTGAATCCTATTATCGTACTCAAAATCACAATCTAGGAAATACCATTAAGACGATCCGGCTATGGTCACCGCACTTAAATGCCTGTTTCAACACCGTTAAAAAAACTAGAGTTACCCATTTAAGTAGCCTATTGTCTAATCACCAACATGCCAGTTAATTGGATTTATAAATCATAAAGTAGAGGTCACCACAAAATAACTCACAAATCTCAAAATATTAGTTGGCATCAGGAATAAAAGTTGCTTTCAAAAGATGTTACTAAAACATAATATTTCATAAAATGCTTTGCAAATAACATGAGTTATAAATCGATTATACACAGGGTACAAAATCACTCACCTTGATTTAACAAATAAATTATGCGACTATATCCCTTTTTCTTCTAAAATAATCATATAGATCAATATTTCCTTTATGTCTAGCTTATACATAAAAATAGGTAGAAACTTGTGTATAACCATATCTAAATCTATTTACACGTTCATAAAAATAGGTAGTTGGAGTTTTGAAACCCACGTAACACATACAAGCATATTTTTAGGGATACAGTTTTAAGTGTGTTACTGGAGGATATTTATTTTGTAAATAACATTTTAACCTCCTTATTTTGATAATAACTTCTCAAATTAACTTTCTACTAGTAAATAACATTTTACTAAAACATTCATAATAAATAAATAAAATACTGGTCTTCCCCACTAAAAATAGTTTCGTCCTCGAAACTTAATTTAAAAACGCTTGTATCGACGATTCAACTAAACGCAAAAGATAACTGATGTTGAATTCACCTAATACATCCGTTTCTATTCTATTTCTATGTAGATATAGCTTCCCATACAGTTCCAAATAATTAATCATTTGATCTCGTACTCTAATTTTCTTTCTATTCTTATTCCCATAAAAAATTAAAAAGGAAAATTAAGAAAACCCCTTTTCAATTAAGCCACAAGTAAATTTATTATTTATGATAGTACATTATTAACATAATTCAAGAAAATAGGGATTTCACACAACTTTCCCTCTTTAAATAAGGCTTTAATCCGAACTTGCATGACATGCTTCAAAAATTGCAAATCACTCCTTTTTTTTTTATTAATAATAGTCATGAAATAATCACATTCAAATAGAAGACAAGCGAGCAACAAGCTACGCCGCTAGCCCTTTCGGAATCATCTTAATTACAAAAGACACTAAACAAAACAACATTTTATGACATTCTTCTATGAATGTAGTATGCAAGTACCTAACTAATCGACTATAACTAACAACTGAGGCAATTTAAGTTCATACTAAAATATATAACAGGGGTATTAAGTTGCCACAATAATGGGAATGAAAGAGATTGCTCCAAGTTTTTTTTTTTTTTTATCAAACAGAAAATATATAAAAACAAGGTCTCTATGGGATAAACCCCCATAGTGGTCATTACATCGAGATACATTCTGAAAATTGACTCTAAAAGCCATATAGGAAATATTGCTAGAAAGGTGAGAATATGTCAAACAGCCAGCAAGACCTCTTGTTTCATCGGAAAAAGATCACCAAAAACCAAACGCCTCTCCTTATACCTCCTCCACCTTGTATCTCCTAGATCAGTGTGATCAAAGGCATTTGATTCTTGGGTTTCTATTTCTAATTAGCAAAAGGAGCTCTGGATTAAAGCATTCAAAGACCTTCTAGTAATATATATACAAAGAAACTGCCACATGAATGGGCATAAAGCTAAGTACCAAAAAAGCTTAAAATTGCTAGACCATCTATATATACCATAGTAAACTAAAAGCTGCTCCACCTGCATCTTTAAACAAAGGATAATTAGAATTAAAAAGCGCAGAACTTTTTTCAGACATAAGTCCTCATTAAAAAGTTGCCTTTGTAGGCAAGACAAATCAAAAAAGCATAAGCTTCAGAAAAATTTCCTCACAAGCTTTAGATATCTGTTCTTATCCATTATATCTTATAAATCCCAAACACAACCTTGTTCTCAGACTGGTCATCTTCCCTGAACTGTTGTTTTGGTGATTTGGTAAACTTCAGAAAGAATTCATCATAAGTCAGAAGGTTAAAAACAGTAAAGTTTTAAACCTTTTCTACATTTTAAAGTAGCTACCCCTTAGGCAAGGTGTGCTTTTTTGGTCCAAAAAATAAGCAGCATAAATATTCTTAGGTAAATCCATAGCTCTGCCTGTAGTAAAATTGTTTCCATTTGACCCCATTTTGGCCAAACCATCCGCAACCTGGTTCTGCTCTCTGTAAGCATGCTTCACAGTTAGTCCAACATAATCCATAAGAATGATTATGTCCTTCCATATAGAGCCAAATTTGAAGCCAGAATAAGACTTAGTGTTCCACCAAGTAACTATCATTTCAGAGTCAGTTTCCACCATTACATTTGTCACACCCATAGTGTAGCAAATAATTAAACCCTCTTTAAGAGCCATCATCTCAGCATACATATTGGTTTGCTTGCCCAGATTTTTAGAAAAAGATAGTACTAGCATGCCTTTATGGTCTCTTAAAACGCCACCACATCCACTATTGTTGTTGTTAAGAGAAGATCCATCTAAGTTTAATTTTAATCTACCTGTGGGTGGACAATTCCACCAAACCAACTTAGCCTTTTTCATTTTACAGTGAATAGTTTTCAGGTTTAAAGACATAAGTGTAAGGCAATGAAAGTTATTAGCAGGTCTTTTTGGTTTGATCAAAAAATTAAGATCATGCAACCATTTAGTCACCTTTTTAATGATGCTTTCAGCACACATTTTCTCATTTTCAGCACACATTTTTGTTCTTACTAAGCCATATTTCCCAATTAACAATGAAAGGGACTAGAACAGCTAGCATACCAGTTTGAGAGGGGTCACATAACTTGCACCATTTTACCATGTTTTGCTTCCAACAGTTGGTAAAGCTAATATTGAAACCAAAGACATCTGCAAAATAACTCCAAACCTGTTTACAAATCTCACTAGAGCCAAATAGATGATTAGCTGTGTCAAGAGTGTGATCCCTAGCTACAACAAGAACAGCTAGTGACTGTGGAGATCCCATATTTTTTAAGATCCTCCTCCAGTTTAACAGCATTGTACCAAAGTTTCCAAGAAAAAATGCTAATTTTAGTGGGTAAAATAGTATTCCAAATATATTTTGCCACATTTAAAGCAGGTTTCTTTTCCCTTACAAAATTATAAGAGTTTTTTGCAGTAAAGTCCCCATTAAAAGTAAAAGGCCAGTATCTAACATTATCCCCTTTTCTTAAAAACAATCTCTTACACGTAACTTTCAGTAAAAGTTCATTACCCCCCATGTGCCATAGCAAGGTAGTGTCCCAGCCATTGTTAGTGATGACCTGATTAAGCAGCACATTAGGAAAAACAACATTAAAAGACTGGCTAAGAGGGCCATCTCCTAACCAATTTTCATACCAAAAGCTGATGGAACCCTCATTAATATCCCATAAACTATTATCCACCAACATCTTAAAATGAGGGTTAATCATCTTCCAGACGCAAGAAGAATGTGTGGCATTCACCACATGCTCACCCCAATTAGGGTTGTTATTACAGTATTTTTGAAATATAAAAACAGTCCATGGAGAATCTATTTCCATAAGTCTCCAACATAGCTTGGCATGAAGAGCATTCATAAATTCCTTTAAGCCCGTCACCCCTATCCCACCTTCATTTACAGGGCAGGCTAACTTCCCCCATCTCATCCAATGATGCTTGTTTTTACCATCTGTTTCCCCCCAAAAGAAGTTAGCAAACTTATTCTCAATTTTGTCTATGACAAGGGTTGGGGGATTAAGGACAGCAAGTATGTAAAGAGGCATGGAAGACAATACATGTTTAATAAGAGTAAGTTTAGCCCCAGCTGATAAAAAGTTTGCTTTCCAACTAGCCACTTTTTTTCCAATTTTATCAATCAAAGGATCATACATAGCAGAAGTGAGTTTAGTATTATGGAGTGGAATTCCTAGATACTTAGTAGGTAATGACCCCTCACTGAAACCAGTGATTCTGCTTATAATGTTATTCCTACCATTTTTAGGTTTATTGGTTAAGAAGACACTTTTAGCTTTGTTAAGCATTTGCCCAGAATTCTGTTCATACTTATTAATAAAAGACATAATCACCTCTAGGTTAGCTTTACTGCCATTAGCAAAAATCAAGACATCATCCGCAAAAAGGATATGAGATATGGGCTCTACATTTACACAGGTTTTATACGGTACCAAAGTACCTTTTATCATTAGATCACTCAAACCCCTACTTAGAATTTCTTCAGCTATAATAAATAGAAGAGGGGAGAGTGGATCCCCCTGTTTTAAACCTTTCCCAGAATTAAAATAGCCAGTAGAAACTCCATTTAAGCAAATAGAATAATTAGCATTAGCAACACATCTCATAACAAGTTGAATCCAATTTTTGTCAAAACCAAAACAATCAAGAACTTTTATCAGAAAAGACCAGTTTAATTTGTCAAAAGCTTTGGCCATGTCCAGTTTAACAACAACATTACCCCCCCTAACATTATCCCCAAGATGTTTAAAAAGCTCTTGGGCCAGTAAAATAGCATCTGTAATAAGCCTACGTACCTTCTACAAAGCCACTTTGGTTTTTGGATATAATTCTAGGTAAAAACTTGGCTAATCTAGCAGTTAAAATTTTGGAGATAATCTTATACAGCACTTGACACAGACTAATAGGTCTAAATTGGGTAAAATCAGTGGGATTGTCTACTTTGGGTATTAAAATAATAAGAGAAGAAACAACAGACTTTGGTAAAGAATGACCTTTAAAAAAACTATGCACAGCTTTTATCAAATCATTTTGAATAATATCCCAACAATGTATATAGAAAGAGGAAGAAAATCCATCAGGGCCAGGGGCAGAGTCACTAGGTATATCAAAAGTGGCATTTTTAATTTCCTCATCACTAGGCATAGTGTTGAGGATCCTATTATCAGACTCAGATATCAAATTAGGGATGACCTCAAAGAGATCATTAGTAATAGAAACAGGGGAAAAGGAGAAGTGATTAGCAAAAAAATTACCAGCCTCTCTTTGTATCTCTTTTAAGTCCTCAGTAATGGTTCCATCAGCCAGCTTTATTTGCAGAATCTTACTCCTTGCTCTTTTGTGTTTTAGCATTTGGTGGAAAAACTTGGAATTTCTGTCCCCTTCTTTTAGCCATTTAACTCTAGCTTTTTGCTTGTAAAAAATTTCTTCCTGTAGAGCTAAATCATTATAAATTTTTAGAATTTTAGTAAACTGTTCACAGTAGTTGTCCCCCAAAATAACAAGTTGGTTTTCAGCAAAAATCAAATCATCTTTTGCCTTGGCTAGATTGCCATGTATATTACCAAAAATCTCCTTATTCCATTTTTTAATACACATTTTAAGCCTTTTAAGTTTAAAACAAAAGTTGTCCATGCCTTCCAAATTAGTAGAGTTATCCCAATTATTAGCCACCATGTCTGTGAACCCCTCATGCTTAGTCCACATCCTGAAAAACTTAAAATTAGTGGGGCCAAATGTTGGTGCTGAAACAGTAGTAAAAATAAGAGCAGAGTGATCAGATACAGTTCTTTCAGCAACAGTGAGCTTTATATTGTGATAAATAGTTTCCCAATGAGAAGTTATCAAAGCCCTGTCTAGTTGTTCAAAAACAACTTTACCAAGATTAATCCTACTCCAAGTATAAATGGATCCAGTATGTGCCATATTAATAAAAGCATTACTACTAATGAAATCTAGGAAATCATTTTTATCAGCACTAGCTTTTTTGTTACCTCCTAGTTTCTCATGATCATACCTAATGGTGTTAAAATCCCCTACCACTTTCCAAGGTTTATTATTGAGATTCAAACATGTCAGATCATGCCACAATTCCCTTCTTTCTATATAATTACATTTTGCATAGACAACTGTGAGGAAAGATTCAATGGGAGACTCGAAATGAATGGTAATAGATTGAGAAGTTGAGAGTAAAACACTGATATCTAGTTCCTTTTTATAGAAAAACCAAATTTTCCCTCCTTCATGGGTGTTAGAAATAACTAAGTCCATATTAAATTTATTAGCAAGGGGGCCTGCTTTATCAAAATTGATCATAGGCTCTAACAGAGCAAAAAAATCTATTTTAAACTTCCTAACATATTTAAGCAATTGTGCCTGTGACAGTGCATTAGCAATGCCTCTAATATTCCATATAATGTAATTATACATTTAAAAGGTTGGATTGTACCTTTTTGGTAATTTTACCTTCAGGTGAATATCTCTTTGGTGGCTTCCCTCCTCTCTTGACTCTTGGTGTATCAGAGTAGTATCCTTCTTCTTCTGCTTGCTTACCTCTTCCAACACAGGTGTCTAGGTGTAGAGTGTCCATCATTTTTGCAGCTGACTGCATGATCACTATCTCTTCCCCAATCTATGTGGAATGTTCATTCTCGCTTTCCAAAGTGTTCATGGTTAGCTTGGCCTGTTTGTTTGCCCTATTTCTCTCTCTTTTTTTTTTGCTTTGTTAGTTTTTGTAAGGTTAGAAACTTGTTCAGAGAAAGACTGGCATAAGTTTTGGTTCCCCTTTTCTTTACTCTGTATTCCTTTTATGCTCAGTGTATCCCTCCTCTCCTCAGATCCCTTTTCCTTTGTGTCCATAATAGCCACTATTAGATTGTTGTCTTCTTCCTTTTTATTAGATATTTCCTTAAGGCTGGTACTTATTATCAAGCTAGGATTTCTTGTATCCTCTTTTTCCTCTTCACTTTCAATCTCTACCCATTTACATTTTTCTTTTCTCAGAAATTTTCTTTTTGGTTCTATACTATCCAGACCCAGATCTTTAACAGGTTTCTTAACTATATAAGCCTGTTTTAAACCCAATTTTTTCTTTTGATTATCCCTATTTTCAGGCTTACTCTCATTCTTATTCAAATTGTCAGCATTAGGTTTTACTTCTTGGTTACCCAAGCTTACTCAATTTCTAACCCTTTTGCATTCAAAATGTTCATGCCCTTGTAGACAACACAGGCTGCAATATTTGGGGGATTTTTCATAGTCAATTCTTTGCCAATACCCCTCCTCTAGAGATGAGCCAATCCAAATTCTATAAACCCTAGGTTTTGATAGATCCATTTCAATGGAAACCCTAGCATACATAGGTCTTACATGGGTAAGAGTAGCAATGTCTGCCTCTAGAAAACCACCTAAGGATTGAGTAATAGCTTTAAGGTAGGATAACACACAGAAATTTAGTGGTAAAAGGGGAATTCTAACCCAGACAGGTGCTATGGCAGATTCCTTAAAGAGTGAAAAATCACTTGTCCATTTAAAAAGTCTGTATAAAGCCCCTTCCATCTCATGAGATGTCCTAGTCCAGGCTTTATTATAATCATTTATATTAAGCATTTTGATAAAAACATGCCTATAATCAATAAGCCCTACAATTGGCATCTTATCTAACCCCCAATTTTTGGCAATATATTCCCTAATATTTTCTATCTTAGGTCTACCCTTGCTGAACTTAGCTATAAGTGCTAATTGTAAAGGTACCTCAGACCTTTGAAGTTCTAATTGTGAAAATATCACAGCAGGTTCTGATCACTTATTATTACTTTGTCTAAGTGGCAGTTGAATATCATTTATCGTAATAGAACGTAGATCCACCTTACCTTCTAATCCATTAGAAATAGATGATTTACCTGATACGACTGATACATAGCTTGGTTTGATACTCTCGTTTTCCTTGTTTTTCTCCATATCTGATTGACTGCTCTTCAAAATCTTACAAATTGAGGGTGGGGTTATTATATCTAACCCATTAGGGTTAGTATTATGTGGTGTATTTATGATTAAGGCGGTGTTTTAGTGGTGGAGAGGTGAGGAGATGAAAGGATAAGAGGCGGCGCCGTATCTCTCTGTTCTCTTTCTCTCTCTAGGGTTTGGTCAAAGGTGATGAGATTGCTCCAAGTTTGATATTATAATCATTTAACATCTGTAAACTTAGAACTGTAAAAATTCAACCAAAAATTAACAACGACATTCGACGAGATTATACTGTTTAACATATTGAAGTACGAAAATCTGCTTGCCTTCAATGTAATTATAATTATGATTGATTTCATTATATAAAAAGCCCTTTTGGAATTAAGATTTAATTTTTTACAAGTTCTGCCCGGCTTTTTCTAAATTAAAATCAGTATATACATATTTAATTAATGAATGCGTGTATTATTTGAACAATTAAGATCGTTTATGAACGTTTTCTCATAAGAGTAAACTTGTTTATTATAAAATAAATAAAATCCCTATTATGGAGACAGGAAAATAAATTAAATAACGAATTTTTTTATTGTGAAATGTCTGTACAGACTGTACTTCCTACTTTGTCCGATCTTCCTATTTACGGTTAATAGTAGTATGCATTGTGATTTTAAGGCTCAAAGTAGTATCACTTGACTATTTTGGTTATTTTCATTAGTGTTAGCATAGGTCTTTTCTTTTGCTTCATAGTATTATAGGCAGGGGCGGAGCCAGAACATTAACTTTGGAGTTGCCGAAAAAAATATCGACACTAAATTTTCTCATTTTACTGTGGGCAGAAATTTTTTACAGCGTCACTCGATCATCCGATTGTTTTGGCTAGTTTAAGACATCTGACTTAATTTTTTTCATAAATTAAATACAAAAAAAAAACACCTAAAATGAGAATTTATAGTAGAGAACAAAAAGTTTTTTTTTTATATTCAAGTTTCCAAAATATGGAATAAATAAATTTATAACATTGTTTTTATTTCCTTTCTAAAATTTTAAAGAAATATTTATGAAATTCATAATATATTATTGAGGACTTTCATAATTTATGGACAATATATTGATTAAAATATAATTTTTTTAGATTTATAACTTTATTGTTTTCTCTAAATTTAAATATGCATGATTTATATAAATGTTTTGTAATAAATAGAAAAATATTTAATCTTAATTTTGAGAGTTGTGTTTGTAATTTTTGTAATAAAAATTTGATTAATTATATATCACTACAAAATAATGTTTGATTTAGTGAGAGTCAAAAGCTGTCACAAGCCTGTCGCTAATTTAAAAAGTTGTTACAAATCTGTCGCAAATTGACTAAACTGTCACAAAGCCGTCAAAAAAACCGTCGTTAATAAGCTCGTAACAAAAAATAACGTCACTAATCCCGTCGCTATTTGGGTATTTTTTTGTAGTGTATCAATGCTTCGAACATGGTACAATATAAATGATATAATCCTCGGAAATCATGTTAAATTTAGTACTAATAGTAGTCAATAACACATTCATAGTTAGTTGTTATTGTACTTAGGGTCACTATAATCAATTTTCAATTTTATTTTCTCCTTCTTTTTCAGATTTTTGGTAAACAAATTTTAATTTTGAAAGGGGTTAACACAAATAAAATTTAAAGCGTTGCTAAAATAATTTATTTACAAATTACTGTGAAAAACACCATAGAAAATATCAAATTATTAAAAATTATGGGGTTACCGTGGCCCCCTGGTTATATATAAGTCCGGCCACTTATTATCGGCTTTTGGTCTTATGTAGATTTCTTCTTAGTTGGTTACCGTTTTAAAAGGGAATGGTCATCATGGGGCCTAACCCATGAAAACTTATGTGTTTTTACTTTCAATGATAAAAAAAGAAGTAAAAAAAAAAGGTCAATAGTAGTACCAAACTATTAATGATTACTTTGTCTTGCATTAAAATTTAAATGTGCACAAGGATTAAACGAGGGCCCATTGTAATGTCACACGTAAATTTTTAATAACGTTATGTAATAGCGTCACAATATATATTATTTCAATTTAAAATTAGGATTAATAGTTATCTTTCGAGTCGTATTGTTCAATTTAGGAGCTTTATATATTTATTATTACATATTTACTAGTGTGCATATATAAGGCAGAAGAACACCACTTTTATTATCATTATTATAAGGCAGAAAAAAAATATATTATCACAAAAATATATATAGTCTCATAAATTTTTACAAACGTAAGACTAACTCGATACACCGTTGTTATATTAGACATACCCATGATTAAACTATGCTAATATTAGTTGTTCATAATGTTTTGGAACAATTATTTTCATGTACTTAATAATTATTAACATATAAATGTATTTGCGTTTTTCTAGTAAAACTTACGCTTTTGGCGTCGGAACTTACGCTTCGATAAAACTCTTTTGAAAACGCTTCAGCGATGATTTTGACGTTTTAATACATTGATTAAAAGAGAGTCACATGACTCACATCATTCATCATATATATATATATAGGAGTATATATATATATATAATAGTATCAGACTTGGAACACTTGGTTCAAACTTTGACAGATTTTCTTGTGTTATAGTACTTTTGTAATTTAATTGAAAGAAGTTTGTTAAAATTATATAATTGAAGAAGACTAATTCAAATTCTAGCTTTTTCATGAAATTGATATACGATTTGGAGTATGGACAAAGAAAGTAACAATAAATTAAAAGTTTTGGGCCTTTGGCACTCAATTTGATTTAATTGCTAGCTTTTTTCTTGAAAAAATATGCAGAAAGTTCAATTTGGGTATATCCTATGTGTATCTTAAGCAAGTCTCTGATATGAGTCCAGTTTTTTTTTTAATCCGTAACAACTGGAATTCGATCACGCCTCGTGCAAATCATATCGATCTGTTAGGTTATATACGTGATCACATGTCTTTTCTTTTGTACGTGTATGTGTGTGTATGTGTGTGTGTGTGTGAATAAGCAACAAATTTCTTTTTCCCAATAACTGTATGTTCTCTCAGTATTTTAACTTGGGATAAATTGCGTAAATTCATTGCGTGATATGGTGTTGTACCAATATAAGTCAAACGACTCAAACCGAATTAAAACTGAAAACCCTAGTTAACCCATTGCATGCAGGAAAAAAAATGAATCAATGGCAGCATTAAATAAGTAATTAATTGATGAAGACTATTGATTAATAAATGAAGACAAAAATTACAACTCGATTAACGAAATCCCCAAACCGACTCGATTAACGAAATCCCCTAACCGACTCGATTAACAAAATCTCCTAACCGGCCTCCTCCTTGCCTCCTTACATAAAAAAAAAACAAAGAAATGCTGAATCTCATAGAAATTAAAAGAAACATAAACCATAATGTATCACAACTAAAAGGAAATTTCAAGTTTCTAGAGCTTTAGGGTCAAATCAAGTTTGATTTTCTTACGACCTAAGTTATCGATCTCATCACCATCATCGTCCAGTTCAATCACCTCGTTGATTGGTCGCTTTAGCTTGCTACTACCTGGTTTCATGGAATCACCTGCATGCATCATTTGCAGCATAAGCCCGTGGTCTGTGTTATTTGGTGTTTTCCGATTGAGCAATTGTGAGTACCACGAAAACAATGGCTCATTTGTATACCCATTTGCGTTAGGTTCATGGACCAAATGCGGCATAGGCTTTTTTCCAGAAACAACTGAAGACACTGTATTCGATACTAGTGTTTCTTGCAAGTGAACTACTGCAGAACCATCCCCATTCAAATTGCTATTTTTTGGTGGATATTCTAATGCTGGATGACCAGACCAGTAAGGAGATAGGAGACCTCCAAATCCATCAGTGGCTGGGGAAAGATCAGCGACTTGGTTTTTCGGAAAAGTCTCGTTTCCCTGATTCATATGTTTAGTCTCGAAATGGCTCAACAACTTTTTTTCATTGTCACATACGATATTGCAATATCGACATGCAATACGTCTCGGGTTATTGAGCCTTGTTTGGATCCTTTTTGCAAGTTCATCCATGTATTTGTTTGCCAAGTCAGAGTTAGCCTTGGAAAACATGATTTTTTTATAATGATGTTTTTTCTTTAGGAAAAGTATGAGAGGATTAGAATGCACTGATAGAATGGTAAACATGCACATATTTATAGTGAATTTGCAAGCAACAGTACAGGTAAGTACATTAGGAAATGACTTATTACTTGAAAATATAATTAATTAATTAATTAATTCAGAAATTCTAGAGTTTTGTATCTGATTGTATTCACATTAAATTTTCCAAATACATTTAACATTTGCTTTCATAAATATTCACTAATAGTAATATATATTAGTATATTACTATTACTGAAAGGTATATTTAATTTATCAATTAACTCAGAAATACCAGATTTTTGGATCACATCGTATTCACAATAAAGTTTGCAAATACATTTAACATTTTCTTTCATAAATATTTATTAGTACACAAGCTGGCATCGACAATAAAGTAATATATATTAAAGTCGTTATGATTTTTTGCCTTTGAGGGGTGAATAATGAATATATTTATGCATTCTTGCAAGGCAAATTAGTAAATGGTGGAATTCTAATCCGCATTTATTAATTTAATATTGAAACTATTTAAGAATATTTACTACTTTATCATAATTATATTAAGTAGCTAGCATCCCTCTTTTGGGAAAATTAAGATTAATTGAACATAAAATTTACGTTCATTTATATGACAGAATAAGTGTTTCATTAATTTGTGCCAGCATGATACATGGACATGTAAATTAAATTAGATAAGGGCTTATCCAACGGCAAAATTTCTGGGATTATCTCGTAAAAATAAAACGGAAGAAAATTATTCGGCTTTAATGCCACGGTCGAAGGCAGCATAGAACCTAATTTTCTACAATTTTCTCTTATAAAAATAACATTTTTAAAATTTTGAGGGAGGCCGCCGCCACCCCTGGCCCTCCACTGGATCCACCCCTGATGGTGACATTATCGGTACTTATTTAATACACAGACATGGCTTTATGGAAGCAAATTTCATCCCTAAACAGATCATCTTTTGGGACAGAAAGAACTCCTACTACAATCCCGACCTCCAAATAATGCAACCAAACAAGACTAAATATAACACTCTTTTGAAATAACATAGTCAAGCACGAAATAAACCCGAAGAAAATAAGGACTAGGGGAAAAGCAACACACTGATATATTGTTTTAAAAGTCTGATCAAACCGTGCTCTAGAAGTAAACTGAAGTAAACTGGTCACATGGCCCTTAATCTCACTACACCTGGGTGCCTAATTGCCGATTAGGCGCTATTAAGAACATCGGTTATACAAGAATAACAAAGCAGAAAGTGATGGGCGAGCATTGAAATCATTCATAAATTAACATAAAGAAATTAATTATCATGAAAATTCAAGCAACCTATATCTTGTGTTATACATTATTAGCTGAAACAGTTCACAGAAAGACCCAACACGAAACTTAAATTTTAAGGGGAACCAAAAAAATGAATAATGACAAATAAAAAATGATTACTTTGTCTTGCATTAAATGTGCACAAGGATTAAACGAGGGTCTATTGTAATGAAACACGTAAATTTGTAATAACTTTTATGTAATAGCGCCACAATATATATTATTTCAATTTAAAATTAGGATTAGTTGTTATCTTTCGAGTCGTAGTGTTCAATTTAGGAGGCTTATATATTTATAGTTACATATTTACTAGTGTGCATAAGGCAGACTAATACCACTTTTATTAGCATTATTATTTAGTTTAATCATTGTTTGTTTAAGTATGGAATAGTGAGCTTACGATTATATATGTTACGACTATGTTAGCCAGTCCACCCGAGTTTAGAGTTTATTTTCCTATTTAAATATAGTTAACGTGTTATATTATTGTTGACGTGAGCTGTCAATTAAGACTATATTGGAGCAAATCAGAGATTTAGTTTCTATTCTTTCTATCATATAATATCCCTCTCTTTAAGGGTTGAACCTAATCTTGGTTAAAAGATTGTATTTCCTAGAATAGCTTGTGTAGAAGGTTCATTGTACTCCTATATATACTTGTATGTTCTGCTAATATAAATATAAAAGAAAAATCTTACATACTTTTATCATGGTACCAGAGCAGAGATCCTAGGATTTTTGTTATACACAACCCTTCCAATTACTTTAGCCAAAAAAAAAAAAAATGACTGGAACCCCTCCCGTACTCGGAGACTCTACAACTGCAATCCTCGAAGACCTAACCTCCCGAATGACTCAAGCCTTTGCCCAGAACCAGACTCAAACTCACGTACCAAACTATGATTCTTCCGCTGTGCAGATTGGCATTAAGTTGGATGGAACCAACTATGCTTTATGGTCCCAAATTGTTGAGATGCACATCTCAGCAAAAACAAGTTGGGATATATCAATGGTGACTTGCAACAACCTCAAACAACAGATCCAACTTTCAGAAAGTGGCGTACAGAAAATGCAGTTGTCAAGGGATGGTTGATTAATTCAATGGACCCGGCTCTTATAAGCAATTTTATTCGCTTTCCAACTGCAAAAATGGTATGGGATTCGATTGCTGTAACTTACTTTGACGGAACTGACACCTCACAAGTGTATGATTTAAAAAGGCGTGTGACTAGAATGAGACAAGACGGAGGTCCTATCGAAAAGTACTATAATGACCTGCAAGGCTTATGGAGAGAAATTGATTTTCATCGTCCTAACCCGATGGAGTGTCCCTCGGATATTCAAAAGTACAATTTGGCTGTACAAGAAGACAGAGTTTATATTTTTCTCGATGGGTTGGATGATCGCCTAGATAAAGTTCGGGCTGATGTGTTACAAATTCGACCATTTCCTACTGTTGAACATGCTTATGCTCATGTTAGAAGGGAGGATGTAAGACAAGCGGTTATGATGGAGGGAACTGAACAAGTACGTGGTGCTGCTATGGTTTCAAAAGGAGTTAAAGTCGGAACTCAACAATCACCGGTACTTCAGATTACTAAAACTGAATTTAGCCCTTTCGGAGGTGGGAAAACGAATAGATATTTGAAGACGAAGATGCAATCTGATCAAAGTTGCACTCATTGTGGGAGTATAAAACATACTCGTGAAACTTGCTTTAAATTGAATGGGTATCCTGATTGGTGTAAAGAGCTCAAGGCAAAGAAACAACATGAAGCTAATAGCGAGGCTGGACGAGCTTCTTTGGTAACTGCAGAACCTCACCTATCTTTTGTTACACAAGTAGAAACTTCAAGTGATTCATCGCCTCTCATGGATCAAGGTAAGTATGGTTTGGCCTTACTTAGTTCTCGTCAGGATAATTATAATGGATGGATTATTGATTCGGGGGCAACTGACCACATGACTTCCAACTCGGACGAATTCATCCGGTTGTCCCACCCAAGAAGAAGTAATGTTGCTAATGCGAATGGGGTCATATACCCTGTTAAAGGGGCTGGAACTGTTGCTCTCTCGCCCTCTTTCTCTTTGTCTAATACCTTACTAGTTCCATCGCTTTCAAATAAATTGATGTCTGTAGGACAAGTCACTGAAGAACTAAATTGTGTAGTGTTAATGTATCCCACTTTTTGCCTTTTTCAGAATATTCTCACAAAGGAGATCATTGGGCGTGGTACTAAGAGAGGGGGGTTATACTACATGGATGATTTTAGTCCGGTTCAAGCAAGTAACATGCAGTCCTCACCTAGTGTCAAAGAGAGTGAAATAATTCTTTGGCATCGGCGTTTGGGCCATCCATCATTTAGTTATATGAAGTACTTATTTCCAAGTTTATTTTCGAGTTCACATTATTCAGATTTTAAATGTGAAACATGCATTTTAGCTAAATGTCATCGTGTACCTTTTCCTATAAGTTTGAATAAAAGTGATGTTCCTTTTGCATTAATTCATTCCGATGTTTGGGGACCGTCTCCTATAACTACTATTTCTGGAATTCGCTGGTTTGTGACTTTTGTTGATGATTGCACAAGAATGACTTGGCTATATTTAATGAAACATAAAAGTGAGGTGTTTGACGTGTTTCGTAATTTCCATGCTATGATTCAGACTCAGTTTTCAGCTAAAGTTCGAATTCTTCGATCTGATAATGGTCGAGAATATATCAATCAACATTTTCAAGCTTATTTTCAAAAACATGGCATTCTTCATGAAACATCGTGTACTCAAACGCCACAACAAAATGGAGTAGCCGAACGGAAAAACAGACATATCTTGGAGACTGCACGAGCACTATTGATCGGAGCACATGTGCCTTGTAGGTATTGGGATAATGCTGTGGTCACGGCAATATATCTATTGAATCGTATGCCTTCAAAAGTGCTGAATTTCAAGACTCCATTGCAGGTCCTTTCGAGCCACGTTTCCTTACCATCAGTTTTGTTAATTCGTCCTCGAGTATTTGGGTGCGTTGCTTTTTTTTACCTTCACAAAAATCAGCTTACGAAGCTTGACCCTTGCGCGGTTCGTTGTATATTTTTGGGGTATGTCACACTGAAGAAAGGATATCGATGTTATGATCCCATTAACAAGCGGACGTATGTAACCATGGATGTTACCTTTGTGGAGTCTGAATATTTTTTCTCGTCTCCATCATCTCATTCTTCTCTTCAGGGGGAGATACAAAATGAAGAGCAGAATTGGTGGGATTGCATTGTCTACGACGACTCTCAATTTAGCGGAACCAGACAACTTGATAACCAAGTTAGTGAAATATCTTCAAACAACGAAGCTGTACAATTTGGTAGCCAACTTAGTGATGAAGTGGTAGATAATAAAGAAAATGACATTACAAAGGAATTTGAACTTGGATCAGATTTTGAAAATGTAGTTACCCCCCACTCTTCGCTGCCCAACGACCCGACTCATGAGAATATTCATGAGGTAAATTCTTCAATTATACCACATGCTCTAAATGATTTGAATACTCCTGCTAGTTATAACTTACCTTTCAGGCATAATCGCGGAAAGCCTCCAAATCGATATTCACCAGAATTTGAGGAAAAAAGATCAAAATATCCAATTACAAACAATGTATCAACTCACAGATTACCTCAACCTCTTAAAGCTTTTGTAAACACCTTATCTTCCGTTCATGTTCCCAATGGAGTACATGAAGCCTTGACAAATGAGAAATGGGCTCAGGCAATTAATGAAGAAATGGATGCGCTACAGAAAAATAAGACATGGAAGCTTGTTCCATTACCGGAAGGAAAAAAGACAGTTGGATGCAAATGGGTCTTCTCTATTAAACATAAAGCGGATGGGTCCATAGAAAGACATAAGGCGAGACTTGTAGCAAAGGGTTATACGCAAAAATTCGGTATTGATTATCACGAAACTTTCTACCCAGTGGCGAAACTAAATACTGTTAGAGTTTTATTGTCTCTTGCTGCAAATTTAGATTGGCCGTTGCACCAGTTTGATGTGAAAAACGCTTTCCTTCACGGTGACCTCGAAGAGGAAATTTATATGGATATCCCACCAAGATACACCACTACATCAAGGCAAGGATTTGTATGTAAACTGCAACGTTCCTTATATGGTTTGAAACAATCACCACGGGCTTGGTTTGGACGATTTAGCTTGGCTATGAAAAGGTACGGTTTCTACCAGAGCAATGCAGATCATACTTTATTCTTGAAACGGAAAGGAGAAAAAGTAACTGCGTTAATAATCTATGTTGATGACATGATTATAACAGGGGATGATGTGGAAGAAATTGCCAGTCTTCGAAAAAGATTGTCAACTAAATTTGAAATAAAAAATCTTGGTGGACTCAAGTATTTTTTAGGGATCGAAGTAACCAGATCAAAAAAAGGTATATTTCTTTCTCAAAGGAAGTATGTCCTAGATTTGTTATCTGAAGTGGGCTTGCTAGACAGTAAGCCAGCTGAGACTCCGATGGTTCAAAATCATGGGTTAGGAGAGTACCCAGATCAAGTGCCTACTAATAAGGAAAGATATCAAAGATTGGTGGGTAAATTGATTTACTTATCTCATACCCGTCCAGACATCGCTTACGCAGTTAGTATAGTTAGCCAATTTATGCACTCACCGAGCGAAGATCATATGAATGGGGTAATTAGAATTCTTTGTTACTTGAAGTCCGCACCAGGTAAAGGGATTATATTCTCTAAGAATAATCATCTAAATATTGATGGGTATACAGATGCGGATTGGGCGGGGAGTATCTCTGATAGAAAGTCTACCTCGGGCTACTTTACCTTTGTAGGAGGAAACCTTGTCACGTGGAGGAGCAAGAAACAAAAGGTAGTGGCATTATCTAGCGCTGAAGCCGAGTTTAGAGGAATGGCCAAAGGACTTTGCGAACTTCTTTGGCTTAAGAGACTACTAACAGAGATAGTTTTGCTCCTAACTCGGAAATGAACCTATTCTGTGACAATAAGGCAGCCATTGATATTTCTCATAATCCGGTACAACATGATCGCACCAAGCACGTTGAGGTAGATCGCCTAATAAGAACATCAGTTATAGAAGAATAACAAAGCAGAAAGCGATGGGCGAGCATTGAAATCATTCATAAATTAACATAAAGAAATTAATTATCATGAAAATTCAACCAACCTATATCTTGTGTTATACATTATTAGCTGAAACAGTTCACAGAAAGACCCAACACGAAACTTAAATTTTAAGGGGAACCAAAAAAATGAATAATGCCACACAAAAAATGATTACTTTGTCTTGCATTCAATGTGCACAAGGATTAAACGAGGGCCTATTGTAATGACACACGTAAATTTGTAGTAACTTTTATGTAATAGCGCCACAATATATATTATTTCAATTTAAAATTAGGATTAGTTGTTATCTTTCGAGTCGTAGTGTTCAATTTAGGAGGCTTATATATTTATAGTTACATATTTACTAGTGTGCATAAGGCAGACAAATGCCACTTTTATTAGCATTATTATTTAGTTTAATCATTGTTTGTTTAAGTATCGAATAGTGAGCTTACGATTATGTTACGATTATGTTACGACTATGTTAGCCAATCCACCCGAGTTTAGAGTTTATTTTCTTATTTAAATATAGTTAGTGTGTTATATTATTCTTTTTATCATTTTTTTATATCAAAAAGTGTAGTGAGATATAAAATTTTAGGTTATTATTATCTAGTCTCGGGTTTCTCATCTTTTTCTTTTCACAATATTGTTATTATTTTATTTTTTTAGCAGACCCAAATTTAATTGAAGAAAAAACACAAATATTCATACCATGGAACAAGCCTCCATGACTAGCATAAGTAAAAAAACAAACAAAGAAAACACAGCAAATCTACTGCTGATATTACAGACGGAGTCCCAAATAGGAATTGCAACTATGAATCATGCTGAAATAACATCTCTAAAAATAACAAAAACTCTGTCTTGCAAGCAGGTTGTACACCCATCTTCAAACAGATCTTATCTGAATTTGTTACCATCTTGTTTGTACCATATGTCCCCTAGTGATCATAGAATATTTTTTATTTTTCTTAGCTTCATAATCCGAGAGATATTCGTATCCATCTGATGAGTAATGTTCATGTTCAACAAAGCAAGAATTGTCTAAGCTATACTCTCCCATCAAATCCTCTAATGTGTTGTTGAAAGGTACATAAGATTGCTAGTATGGATCTTGCTGGTTTCAACCTCCTTCTTCTTTTCTTTTTTCTTTTCCTTTTTCCTTCTATTTCTCTCAGTTCTTGCTGATTCCTCAATGAGAGGAGTGTTTTCCTTAGTTACAACCTTTGAAGTTGTAGAAATATGATTGAAAGACTTATCATTTGAAGAAAGGGCAGATTCCCCACATTCCTCACTAGGTTTTGGATCCCCTATTGAGTTAACATTTGCATTTGGGCTAGCAATCTGCTCTTTCTCCAAAATTGATGTGTTTTTTGGCCACATTTCACAACTCTGTTCAAGGTCCTTTTCAGATTCAGCAAAATCATGAAACACTTCTGCTTCATTTGATTGTTTAACAGGCTTCACAACTAAATGTTCTTCCTCATCTTCACTATCAACTTCCACTAGCTTTCCATTCACTTTTGTATAAAACTTGTTTGCATTTTTGGCATTTTGTGGCTTCTTAGCCACATACTCATGTCTAAACCCCTCATTTTTACCCATATTCTGAACCCTATTTGCATTCTTTTGAACATTCTGTGCAGTCATGTTATTTACCCCCTTTTCATCCTCACTCTGCATCCTATAGTCCACATTCTCTTTATCTTTGGATGTCATATCAGGAGAAGAGTTGGTTTTTGGTTTCTATTGGGTTTTTATAGATTTTTTACATTCATTGGGAGAATGACCCTGTAGCCAGCACCTATCACAGTATTTAGGGAGTTTTTCATACTCCACTCTTTGCCATAAACCATCGTTGTGGGAAGTACCAATCCATACTAACTCTTCTCTTTCATTTAATAGATCTAGCTCCACACACACTCTAGCATAGGCAGGCCTAGCATGAGTGAGTGTGGCTAAATCCGCAACCAAGAATTTACCAAAAGACTGAGTAATGGCTTTTAAATATGGCAGAATACAAAAATTTAAAGGCAAAAGGGGAAGCCTGATCCAAACAAGAGCTACAGCTAATTTTTTTTTAGATTAAAATCTATTGTCCATTTGAAGATTCTAAAAAGAGCTGCTTCCATCTCATGGTTATTTTGAGTCCAAACCTTATTGAAATCTGTAGCATTTCTTGTTTTAATAAGAACATGCCTATAATATATGAGACTCACAACATGGGTTTCAGATAATCCCCATTTTTTGGTGATATGGTCCCTAACAATATCAATCTTAGGTCTTCCTCAACTGAATTTGGCAATTAGGTCATATTGAAGTGGGAAACCCGACCTCTGTAATTCCAAAGGGGAAAAAATAACTGCAGGTCTAGATTCCTTTAATTGAGTTTGCTTCAAAGGTAATTGAATATCATTTATTTCTAAAGAGGTAAGATTCAACTTGTATTCGTGTACCTCTAAGTCGGGTTTAGATTGATTACCTTTTACAGCAGCCGCATAAGAGAATTTTGGTTGACAACTCTTTGGTGGAGATTCGCACTTGAAACCATCTTTAACAGTCGCCATCAAAAGGCCCCAAATTAGGAGAAACTAAAAACCCTAGAATTTGGTATAGAAGGAGAGAGGGTGAGAAGAGTTGTCCGAATATATAGGGGGATTTGAGAAGAGAGGTGGTGGATTGATGGGAGACGGAGCCTTAAGGCGCCGTCATGTTATCGCCGTAGCCTCTCTCTCTCTAGATCAGTTTGGTCACCAAATCACAATATTGTTAGTTTAAAGATGGAGAAATCTGATCTTCATCATTTGAAATCTGAGGCGGCGCTTTTGCATACTCTAGGTACTGATTTTGTTACTTGAGGGATTTACACAGAATACAAAGCAAGCACATACAACCGATACATATATACTGATGGCTCTTATAGACCATTTAATCATGGAAAACGAGGGGTATTTTCAACAGAAAAATAACTAAAAACAATTATGTAGGATTATTTTCGTAAAGTACGAGTCTTTACCCAAAAAGTTAACAGAATGACAAACGGTTGGATTATCCTAGTTTGGTTCCTCAATCAAAAAAGAAATTGTAACCGGGTTACCGGGGTTACAAAAGTGCAATTTAAGGTAAATTTAAGGTAAATAAGTGCAAAAAAAGAGAACACCGACCTTTCTTTTTTTAAATTAATGGTGGGGAAAACCCACTCCTTTATTATTAAAAAGTGGATGAAAAACCCCACAATATAAAACAAAGTAACAATTGTAACAGAGCTTAATAATTACAGTACTTGATAACAAATAAAAGAAAACTCTCGGAATAAAGAATAAATACATAAAGCTTAATAACTAATTAGCTGTGCTCCTTAAATAATAGGGACCAATTATGTAATTGACCAAACGGCCACCTCTTCATCTGATCCACACACTTTTCAGACCATCCATCTTCTTCTTCGCTAGAGAGAGAGAGAGCCAGTCTCTCAAACTCTCAAGCTTTTCCTTTTCTTAAACGAAGGTAAGAAATACCTTCTTCTTCCAACTTCAGAATGCTTCTCAATTTACTGGGAAAATCATGGATGTTTGCTGAGATTAAAGGTTCATTAGTACATCCCAAATTAGCCAGTAGATCTGCCCCTGAATTAGCTTCTCGTTCCACATATTTCAACAGATAAGTACCCTTCTTCATTTCCTCTTTGATTATGTTAATTAACTTTTTAATTTTCCAATGACTCTTGCTTTTTCCAGTCAAGATATTAATAATTTGTAGACAGTCACTTTCTATAATAATATTGGTAAAGTTCACCACAGTAATTCCTTGTATAATAGCTTTTGCTTCTGCTTCTAACCCAGAGATGCTAATAATTTTACCATAAAAACCTTGTATAAATTTACCTCTATAATCCTTTAGAATACCACCAACACCACTTGAATTTGTGGAGCTTTTGTAGCAACCATCTATATTCAATTTCATAAAACCACTTGGTGGATTCTCCCATTTTACAACCTTGGCCTTTTCCCCAATCTTTACTGTTTTCAATAAGCTTATTTCCTCCCAAGTCCACTTTTTAGGGAAACTTTTATCAATTTTGGAAGAGTTCTGAATTAAAATTATTATATCCAGAATAATATTTTGAGCCTCCATTCTTTTATTGTCAAACTTACTGGCGCATCTAGCCTTCCAAATTGACCATATTATGTACACTGGAAGAACGTTTATTATCTTTTTTTCTAATTGAAAACTCTTACTATCATGTAGCCACCAAGAAATGAATCTACCTTTTACTGTTAAAACATTTTGTTTAACCCCCAAATTCTGAGCAAATTACTTCCAAACTTCCATTGCAACATCACTGGTACTCAACAAATGTTCTAAGCTCTCTTCTTTCTTTCTACAGCATTCACAACTTGAGGCTAATTGCACACCAATTCTTTTTATAGCAAGGTCCACTGATACTGCATTATTTACACACTTCCAAGCAAAGCAAGATATCTTTAAAGGTATTAATTTATCCCAAATCATCTCATATATCCAATTTTTTGAGTATTTTTGTCTCATTATATGCCAAGCAGATTTAAAAGTAAACTCCCCATTATTGTCATCCATCCATATTGGTTGATCTGGTTCATTTTTTTGATAGATTAAATCATGTGTGAATAGACCCTGTTTATCAGTAGGTATATTGTCAGTTATAGCTTCATAGTTCCATTCACCATTATTAATTAGGCTTGACAATAGCAGGTTATCATCTATATTAGGATCCTTAATTGGCCCATTTCCAACCCAATTATCCAGATTCACAGATACATTGCCCCTTCTAATCAACCATAGAATATGTTCTTCAGCCACTTCCTTAACCTGTACCATTCTAGACCAAGTATTAGAACCTTTTGTAGCTTCAACCTCACTAGGATGCTTTTTCTTATAATATTTAGCTCTCATGTACTGAGCCCATAGTGATTTTTTTGTTCTAAACTTCCACCAGAGTTTAAGTGCAAAAGCTTCAGAAATGTCTTTAAAACTCCTCAAACCTAATCCACCTTCAGAAGTAGGTCTACAAATTTTACCCCATTTAATCCAATGATATTTATTCTTACCATCTGTATTTCCCCAAAGAAAATTTGCTATTATCTGATCTATCTTTCTTATCACCAATTTGGGAGGATTCATAGCAGCCATAGTATATATAGAAATTGTTTGAAGTACATGCCTGGCAAGTAGCAATTTTCCTCCCATTGTTAAAAACTGAGTCTTCCACCCTGATAATTTACTTCTCACTTTAAGAATAAGCTCATGATACAATATACACTTTTTATGACCAGAATACAATTTACACCCTAAATAGGTGAATGGGGGCTTTTTAACTGATATATTCATAAGCTTGCATACTGCCTCTTTCTGTTTATCAGTAACTTCCTTAGAAATATACATAAAACTCTTCTCTAGATTTACTTCCTGGCCTGAATCCTTATTATATTGTTGTAACACCCTTTGAATATGTTTAATAGAATTGGTATTAGCACCACTAAAAATAATAATGTCATCAGCAAAAGCCAAATGAGTGATAATAGGAGTCCCAATAGCTGCTTTGAATGATTTCCAGCTCTTCTTATTGGTCAAATGATTAAGATTTCTGGACAATATCTCTGAACATAGAATAAAAAGACCTGAGGATAAAGGGTCTCCTTGTCTTAATCCATTTGTAGGCTTAAAATAACCAGTAGGGGCACCATTTACCAATATAGAAATACCATTATCAGATATAATTCTCCAAATTCTGTCTATCCAAATTTCTGAAAAACCAAACTTTCTAAGAACACTTACAATGAAGTACCAATAAATTTTGTCATAAGCTTTCTTCATATCTAGCTTCAAAGCTATATTATTTCCACTATTTTTAGAATTAAGAGTAGAGATAAATTCTTGAGATAAAAGAATGTTGTCAATAATGTCTCTATTCTTCACAAAACCACTTTGATTTTCTGAAATAATATTAGGCAGCACTGAAGAAAGTCTAGTAGCCATAATCTTAGAAATAACTTTATTACAGAAGGTACATAAACTTATTGGTCTGAAATCAGAGTACTTATCTGTATTTGCTTTCTTAGGAATAAGAGCAATTAGAGTAGTAGACATTGCATTAGGAATTTCATATCCAGCAAAAAACTGTTGAACTGCCTTCAATACATCTTCACCAATAACATCCCAGCTATATGTGAAGAAAAAACCATTAAAACCATCTATACCTGGAGCACTGCTTTTCTTTAATTCCCATACTGCTGTCTTTACTTCTTCCAAAGTAATATCTTTAATCAAACCTTCATTTTCCTCCACTGTAACACATTGTGGTACTATATCCAATGATTTGTAATCATTGCTAGTGATATTGTTTGCTACTAAAAGTTTTTGAAAGTAGTTAATGGCTTCCTTTTGGATATCTTCTTTTGCGGTAATTTCTTGCCCTGTATCATCTTTAATACTGAATATAGTACTTTTCCTTCTTCTTTTCTTTACAACCCCATGATAGAACTTAGTGTTTGCATCACCCTCAAGTACCCACTTTAAGTTAGCTTTCTGTTTCCAAAAATCTTCCTCTATTTTGAGTCTATAATTCAATTCAGCTTTTAATCTGTTATATTCACTTCTTTTTTCAGGTGAAGGATCATCTTCAAATTGTTGTTCTGCACCCAGAACCAAATCTTCTGCATCAATCACTTTCTGAAATATATTACCAAAGGTATCTCTATTCCAGATAGATAACTTTTTCCTCATTCTTTTTAAATTTTGAACCAAAGAGAACAAAGCATTGCCTTCTTTATAATGCAACCAGTTTTTAGTAAGAATATTTTTAAACTCATGGTGTGACAACCAAAATTTCTGGAAAATAAATCTTCTGACATTATTATCCCCTTCCATATTAAAAGTAAGTAATAGAGGACTATGATCAGAATTAACTTTAGAAAGATGCTCCAGTGCCATACTTTGAAACATATCTGTGCATTTAGAATTAACACATGCTTTATCAATTCACTCCATAATCAGCCTATCACCTTCCCTTTTATTCCACCAAGTAAACCTGGAACCCAAAAACTTCAATTCAGTCACCCCACACTTATCTAGACATTCCAAATAATCATTAGCACCATTAATATTAATGTCCAATCCTCCAATTTTATCATCTTCTGTAGAAACTGTATTAAAGTCCCCAACTATTAACCAAGGATTAGTAGTCTTAGAATTTTCCAAAAATTGCCACAAATTCTTTCTTTCTTGAACTGTACACTTAGCATACACAGCAGTTATTTGAATAGCAGTATTCCAGAGCTTGACTTCAAAATTGATACTTTGACAACCTTCAATTCCCACTTTTATTTCTAAATCATCATTGGAAAAAACCCAAATCTTATTCTGTACATGGGTAAACACATTATCAAACCCTATTTTTCTTTTATAGTGTTCAATTTTATCTTGCTGCACCATAGGTTCTATACAGATTAATAGCACTATTTTGTTGATTAAACATAACTTCTTGATTCTTCTTAATGTAGCTGTATTCCCAATACCCCTCACATTCCACACTAGGGCCTTAATCATTGATTATACCTTTTTCTATCCCCCACATTAGAGGCTGATCTTAGCTGCATTTGTTTTTCTTTCTCTTGAATCTTTTTCTTTGCCTTCTCTATCTTTTTTTCCTTTTTTCTTTGACTCTTTGATATTTGCTCTTCCCACTCACTTGCTGCCTCATTTGCATATTCTAATTCCTGGTCTTCAACTTGTTTTTTACTTCCTCTGTCTTCATCTATAGTGCCCATTGGACTCTTGTCTATTATCTCAGTTATTACAAAATTATTGTTGATAGAACTTAGATCTTGATAAGTCACCATAGTCATTCTCTCTTCTTCCCCATTCTTTACTCCATCTATCAAATGTTTTGAAAGCTTTGGACTGTCACATATTATTTCTTCATCAATTTCTTCATCTTTGTCATCTTCATCTACAACTTGTACTATATCTATTTCCTCTTCATCTTCAACTTGAACTATAACAGTATCTTGTTTCTTTTTTTCAGGTACACTTTCTTTACTAATCCCCTTCTCAACTACTGAGCTTGACTGCAGCTGGGTATGAAATTTAGCTCTATACACCCACTCTTTTGTACCCTCTTTTTTTCTATTTATTTCTTTATTAGGTTTGTGCAATATGTCCTCCTTTTCCTTGTTTGGTTTGAATAATATGGCCTCTTTTTCCTTCTTCTTTTGTGACTGCTTAGTTATAGATTCATCTTTCTTTTTGCCCATTTTATTTTCTGCAGCTAACTCTGTATTTTTGAACTTGCAGACTCCTTCTTTATGACCTTGTTTATAGCAGAAACTACAATAATCTAATAAGTCTTCATATATGCAGTACTGCCAGAATCCTCCTTCTTCACCATAGCCAATTCTTACACGTTCAAAAAGCTCAGTTTTTAGATCAATTTCAACACAAATCCTAGCTAGGCTAGGTCTAGTTAATTTAGAAGTTGGCTCATCTACCCTTAAAGGCTTTCCAAATGCACTTGCTATTGAGTATATACTTGATGTATTATAAAGATGAATAGGTAATTTTGGCAAATTGATCCACACAGGTGCTACTGAAGTTTCTACTTCTGGGTCAAACTTATAAGTCCACTTAAAAACTCTCATAGGATAATCTTATACGTACCATATTTGCTTCAGCCAAATTCTGGTGAAATATTCTTCATGAAAACATCGAATCAAAACATGTTTGTGATCCAGAATTCCTATATTGCAATTAGCTTTTAATTCCAACTTCCCAAACAATTTTCTTATGACTGCTATATCGGGTTTTCCATGAGTAAATTTTCCTACTATAGTGTACTTAAAGGGTTCAGCAAGTTGCTTTATATCATTCATAGAAAATTGAATTAAAGGTTCACCTTTATAGGAACCAACTTCTTTTAATGATATTTCAATTTTTTTAGGTATTGCACTGACCACCGACGCGAAGGATTTTGTTGGTTTAGGGTCTGGCGGCATAAGCTGCCTATTTGGTATGTTATCTGGGGTGATGTTATCGGATTCGGCCATGCTTTCGGCGGCTAGGGTTTTTCACCCTAGTCGTCTCTCTCTCTAGGGTTTATTAAAATTTAGTATTTTTTGATAGTTGAACACCGACCTTTCACTTAAGAGTATATATGTTAATTAATTCAGCCCATTTAGGGCTAATATTAAGGTTACTTTTTCCATTTAAACATCGCTCGGGTGTTATTGTTATTTACCAAAAAAAAGTATTGAGTTTTCTCACCTAAATTTTCAAGTTTATCATCTTTTTCTTTCACAAACCTCTTAATAGGTTTATAGATGGAGAAGTCTGGTCTCCATCACATACCCACAAAGAATTTAAAGTTCCCCTTATGATCTAGTGGCTAAACAAATGTCATATATAAAACCCGTACAAATTTAACCGACAAAATTTTCATATATATATATTTCCGAAAAAAATATTTTCAAAAGTTAATTACGTAGTTCATGGTTAGAACTACATGATGGAATTTTCAGTCTTTTCATTTCGGAAATTTTAATATAAAAAATTTGATGGTTATACTTACACGTATTTTCGTAGAAGATATTTGTTTAGGGACGGAGTGGGTATATAAAAATGATTCAAATTACATAAAATCAAATAAAATTTTACAAATGAACTCATGAACCTGTTGTTGTTAGATGGGCAGAGATTTCTGCTAATAAAGAAACACATGTGAACTTCTTGACTGGCCCATAAGAGACTCGATCGACATTCAAACCAGCCGATATTTTAGTTTGCGGGGTAGATAGGAGGCAAACTGTGTGGCAAGCTGTCTCGACCAAAATGGCTAAGCATGAGAAAGCGTGCACCGGTAATCAACACGTTTTTATACCATTTCCTTTTGACACATTTGTTTTCTTAGCACATGACGTGGTGAAACTTTTTAATAGAGTTCAAATGGACATGCATAGTAATGTCATGACTCGTATATCTATTAATTTAGTGTTTAAGAGAATTCAATTTGTTATTTAGAAATGGCTAACGACGTAACTTGTTTCTCGCTTACTATCTATGTCCGTGTAATCATTTTATCGTTTATAATAAAAAAAATATATACAATTCTGATTCACAGTGAGTCTTTCCTCTGCCGCACCTTAAAGAGCATGAATGAATACAGATACTTATATGCTGATAAAATGTTATATGAGCATTCGAAAACCTCAAAATTTTTAGAATTTTAAAAATTCGTAGATATGATAGTTTATAATCCAATTATTAAAAAACAACTGAATCATTATCGTACAAAATACCTCCCTTATGTAATATTTCAATGGTTTTCTATGATATTTTCTCATTTATATGTACACTTTATTTCGGTTTAGCATCATGTACTAGTATAAAAAAACTGGTATATTGCTGCCACATCACCCATTTCCGTTAGATAGAGTCTATTTTGGTCATTTTTGTCACAGTATTCATTCAATAATCTATTAAACAATTAACGGCTCTATGATGTATTCCGTTTATTTGAACATCTGGTTACTGGATTTATTGATCATTATGGGGGCTTGTTCCATAAAGGATTTATTTTTACTGTTAATAAAAATTAAATTAAACAATTAACGTAATGGTACTTTTTTTTAATATTATCAAAGTAAAAAAAAAAAAAAAAAAAGGGTACTAAAGAGGTTACTAAACCGAAATGGAGAGGATAAAAAACATAACATTCCCACCTATCAAAGAGTTCATCAATTTAATATAATGAAATGATTAATAAATGAAGACAAAAATTACAACTCGATTAACGAAATCCCCTAACCGACTCGATTAACGAAATCTCCTAACCGGCCTCCTCCTTGCCTCCTTACATAAAAAAAAAACAAAGAAATGCTGAATCTCATTGAAATTAAAAGAAACATAAACCATAATGTATCACGACTAAAAGGAAATTTCAAGTTTCTAGAGCTTTAGGGTCAAATCAAGTTTGATTTTCTTACGACCTAAGTTATCGATCTCATCACCATCATCGTCCAGTTCAATCACCTCATTGATTGGTCGCTTTAGCTTGCTACTACCTGGTTCCATGGAATCACCTGCATGCATCATTTGCAGCATAAGCTCGTGGTCTGTGTTATTTGGTGCTTTCCGATTGAGCAATTGTGAGTACCACGAAAACAAAGGCTCATTTGTATACCCATTTGCGTTAGGTTCATGGACCAAATGCGGCATAGGCTTATTTGGTGCACTGACCACCGACGCGAAGGATTTTGTTGGTTTAGGGTCTGGCGGCATAAGCTGCCTATTTGGTATGTTATCTGGGGTGATGTTATCGGATTCGGCCATGTTTTCGGCGGCTAGGGTTTTTCACCCTAGTCGTCTCTCTCTAGGGTTTATTAAAATTTAGTATTTTTTGATAGTTGAACACCGACCTTTCACTTAAGAGTATATATGTTAATTAATTCAGCCCATTTAGGACTAATATTAAGGTTACTTTTTCCATTTAAACATCGCTTGGGTGTTATTGTTATTTACCAAAAAAAGTATTGAGTTTTCTCACCCAAATTTCTAGTTTATCATCTTTTTCTTTCACAAACCTCTTAATACGTTTATAGATGGAGAAATCTGGTCTCCATCACATACCCACAAAGTATTTAAAGTACCCCTTATCCCTTATGATCTATATAAAAAGGATTCAAATTACATAAAATCAAATAAAATTTTACAAATGAACTTCATGAACCTCTTGTTGTTACACTGGCAAAGATTTCTGCTAATAAAGAAACACATGTAAACTTCTGACCACAAGAGCGTCGATCGACACTCTGACCAACCGATATTTTAGTTTACGGGTGTATAGGAGGCATTTGTATATCTGACAGAGGTTTCTCCACTGGTAGTATTGAGGAGCGAGTTTTTACCATGTGACAAGATGCCTCGGCCAAAATGGTGTAATCATTTTATCGTTTATAATAAAAAAAAAACATACAATTCTGATTCATAGTGAGTCTTTCCTCTGCAACACCTTAAAGAGCATGAATGAATACAGATACTTATATGCTGATAAAATGTGATATGAGCATTTGAAAACCTCAAAATTTTCAGTATTTTAAAAAGTCGTAGATATGATAGTTTATAATCCAATTATTAAAAAACAACCAAATCAATATCTTACAAAATACCTCCATTATGTAATATTTCAATAGTTTTCTATGATATTTTCTCATTTACATGTACACTTTATTTTGGTTTAGCATCATGTACTAGTATAAAAAATTTGGTATATTGCTGCCACATAACCCATTTCCGTTAGATAGTCTATTTTGGTCATTTTTGTCATAGTATTCATTCTATTATCAATTAAACAATTAACGGCTCTATGATGTATTCCGTTTATTTGAACATCTGGTTACTGGATTTATTGATCATTATGGGGGCTTGTCCCATAAAGGATTTATTTTTACTGTTAATAAAAATTAAATTAAACAATTAACGTAATGGTATTTTTTTTTAATATTATCAAAGTAAAAAAAAGAAAGTAAAAGGGAACTTGAGAGGTTACTAAACCGAAATGGAGAGGATAAAAAACATAACATTCCAACCTATCAAAGAGTTCATCAATTTAATATGTTTCACAAATACCCATATCTTGAATTATAAGGCAAAATAAAATCATGATTTGATACATTTTAAAAGGGAGTCATATGACTCACATCATTCATCATATTTCTATGATATATAGTATCAGACTTGGACCATTTGGTTCAAACTTTGACAGATTTTCTTGTGTTATAGTTTTGTAATTTGATTGAAAGAAGTTTGTTAAAATTATATAATGTAAGAAAACTAATTCAAATTCTAGCTTTTTCATGAAATTGATATACGATTTGGCACTCAATTTAATTTCATTGCTAGCTTTTTTCTTAAAAAATATATTCAGAAAGTTCAATTTGGGTACATCCTATGTGTACCTTAAGCAAGTCTCTGATACGAGTCCAATTTTTTTTAATACGTAACAACTGGAATTCGATCACCCCTCGTTGATCTGTTTTCTTATGTACGTGATCACACGTCTTCTTTTTGGTGCTCGTGTCGTGATCACATGTCTTTTCTATTGTGGTTTCTATCTGACTGGTTGGGTTGATGATTGAGTGACTACTGCAGATTGATTTGAGTGTTACGTTGATATTTTGGGATAATTTGTCTCGGTATACCTGTTTAGATAGGGTTTTTAATGTGCTGGCACCCCGTGGTTCGTGATTATTGAGTCGTATCGAGTAGAATATTTTTGTTTCTAAGATGTCTCTTATTGGATGCATTGTGTCTATCGACTTGCTGCCCTCAGTTTACCTCTTAGTATTTCAACCGATCGTTTGTCTTGCACGACAATATTCCACCGGATTGTATAGACTTTGGTTTTGATGTTTTGTTTATATTTATGATTTATTTAGGTTGTATTGTTTTATTTATTATGTGATTGACATGTTTGTAGATAGTCTGAGTTGTAAACTAACAACCATTAGAAAAGTAACGTAGGGTCCGTGGATAGGCAAAAAATAATAATGTCACGCCCCAAAATCCATAGACACGGATATCGAGGCATGACCTTTTTAAAACAAAAGAAAATAGAACCTGTTGGTACAAAATTGAAATTTTAAAAGAAAACATTTGCAAGCTAATGAAACAATTTAATGAATGAAATAAACTGTTTGCCAAACGCGGCTACAAGACAGGATTTATAAAAGCTAAAAATAACGAAATAATGAATTTGCCCGTAGGCTACAACCTCGAAAATGGTCTAACAAAAAGAAATGCAATAGAAAGAATCACCGAGCCCATGCGATACTGCGCTAATGCTCTTATCCGAACGTCTCAATCTATAATGTACCTGAAAGACAAAATCGTAACGGTGAGTCCCACGCACCTAACTAGACGGGACGGCACCACAAATACCGTCACTCCATCCCATAAATGCAAGAGCTCACAAATTCTACAACTACGATAATCGACGTATAAAAAGAAATATGATAACATTCTACAACGGGATAAATTAAATAAATTAAATACAAATCAACAGCATACATGGACCTCTCACGCCACCTACCCCAGTCCGTAAGGTAGGTCATTCCCTATCCCTTCGGCCGTTTTCTGTCCCCGGAATTAGGGCGAGACAGAGACCATTGCAACAGAAAAGTAGATTTATAGTGCGCACTTGGACCTCTCACGCCACTCGTCCCAGTCCGTAAGACGAGTCATTCCCTATCCCTTCGGCCGTCTTATGCCCCCGGAATTAGGGAGAGACATAGACCATTGCTAACATAAAAGTAAATATAGTGCGCACTGGGACCTCTAACGCCACTCGCCCCGGTCCGTAAGACGAGTCATTCCCTATCCCCTCGGCCGTCTTCTGTCCCCGGAATTAGGGAGAGACAGAGACCATTGCCACTACAGCTAAATCACAAGGCCTCGGCCAATAATATAAAATCATTCAAATAACTCCATCTCATACGTATAAATATTAAGGCCTCGGCCAATAATATTATACTATTCAAATAACATAAACTCATACGCCACTTAACGTAATACAACATAAACCATAATCATAGATGCTAGATTCACAACTAGCCAATCACTTCAACAACATAAAAACTCATTCAGGTATTTTAACAAACACCTTGTATGCATAAACTATAATCCATCTATATTCAACAATAATTTACCCAAATCCATCAAAACCCATAATAACTCATAATCAACGCATAAAACACGCAACACATCCATAATCTCATTAATTCGCAATTGATATATCTAAGGTCTCAATCTCTACAATTCAACTAATGGAATTAAAAGTAAAACAACTAAACCCCAGTTATCAATTTAAGAACATGATTAATATAAAGGACAAAAACCCCCAATTTGTAATAAACGTAAAACATAATCCTAAACATACACCCTCGTCTAGTCGCAATGGATAACCCCCGTTACCTTAGAGCGTAGTGGAGATGCTTCCGGTATGAACCCGCTAATGGTGGTTTCTCTTCTTCTTCTTCTTCTCTCTTTTCTCTCTTTTTCTCTCTCTTCTCTTGGCTGATTTTAGGTTTTAAAGAATTGAAAGTGGCTGATTTTTGGTTTAGAAAAAAACCTGTTTTTAGAAAGTTTGTGGAAGCGAACTATTTGGTCACCAAAGTTCTAAAAGCTAACTCTTAATCCAAAAATATTGTTTTACTACTCAAAAATAACAAATCTTTAGAAACAAATCTATTGGGTCCTTTTTATTAGTAAAATTAGTAACAGGTTTTAAAAATAAAGTTTTTCGGAAGAGTTTCGGTTTTTGGCTAAAAATTAGTCGAGTGACCGGTTTTTGGCTAAAAATTAGTCGAGTGACCGGTTTTTGGTAAAATTTGTATAAAACGTTTTTGGATAAATTAATTTCTAATTAAAAACACTTATAAAAATACGGGATGTTACAAATAAAACCCTAGAGAGAGAGACGACTAGGGTGATAAACCCTAGCCGCCGAAAACATGGAAGAGATTAACGAAATCTCCCCGGATAGCATATCGAATAGACAACTAATGCCGCCAGACCCAGTACCTACGAAATCTTTTGCGTCGGTAGTTAGCGCATCACCCAAAAAAATCAAAATAGCATTAAAAGAGGTTGGTTCTTATAAAGGTGAACCGTTAATTCAATTTTCTATGAAAGATATAAAGCAACTTGCTGAACCGTTTAAATATACTATAGTTGGAAAATTTACTCATGGAAAACCAGATATAACTGTCATAAGAAAGCTGTTTGGGAAACTTGAATTAAAAGCTAACTTCAATATAGGAATTCTGGATCATAAACATATTTTAATCCGATGTTTTCATGAAGAAGACTTCACCAGAATCTGGTTGAAAAAGATTTGGTATATAGAAGATTATCCTATGAGAGTCTTTAAGTGGACTTATAACTTTGATCCACAAATAGAAAATTCGTTGGTGCCTGTATGGATAAATCTGCCAAAACTGCCTATACATCTATATAATACCTCTAGCATATATTCTATAGCAAGTGCTTTTGGGGTGCCTCTAAGGGTTGACGAACCTACTTCAAAGCTAACAAGACCTAGTTTAGCTCGTATTTGTGTTGAAATTGATCTAAAAACAGAACTCTATGAGCGTGTTAGGATTGGCTATGGTGAAGATGGGGGTTTCTGGCAGTACTGTAAATATGAAGATCTACCTGACTATTGCAGTTTCTGCTTTAAACAAGGTCATAAAGAAGAAGCTTGTAAATTCAAAAACACAGAGCAACCACAAGATAACAAGAAGAACAGTAAAAAAGAAGAAATTATTCCAAAGCAACAACAAAAGAATAAAGGAAAAGTGGCCTCATTATACAAACCAAATAAGGAAATAACTGGGAAAAAAGAGACGACAAAAGAGTGGGTTTACAGAGCTAAATTTCACAATCAACAGCAACCAAGCACAGCAGTGGAGACTAAGGATAGTGCAAAGAGTCTTCCTGAAAAGCAGAAACAAGAAGCAGTTATAGTTCATATAGAAGATGAGGAAGAAAGGGATGAAAAAGTGGATGAAGAGATTATATGTGATAAAATTGGATCTAAACAGACAAGAAGACAATGGTAATAAAATAAATAAAGAATCTATAGGTGTTACTAAAGGGAATGTGAATGAAGAAAAGGGGATACTAGCTATAGTGTCTTACCAAGATTACAGTTCTATAAACAGTAGTTTTGTGGTTACTGAAATTGTAGATATAAGCCCAAATGGTGATACTGAGGATACAAGAGGTGGTAAAGAGCAAGGAGAAGAACAGGAAATAGAAACTATGTCTGAGGAAAAAAAATGAATGGGAAGTTCAATTATCCAAGAGCCAGACAAAAAAGAAAAATGAATGGCAAAGAAGAAGAGCCAAGAGCAAGATAGACAAATGCAGCTAAGATCATCCTCTAATGTGGGGGAAAGAAAGAAGTATAATCAATGAGTAAGGTCCTAACATGGAATATGAGAGGTATTGGAAATAGAGCTACATTAAGAAGAATAAAAAAATTATGTCTTATAAATAAAATTGTGCTATTGATCTGTATAGAACCAATGGTTCAGCAAGATAAAATTGATCTTTATAAGAGAAAAATTGGTTTTGATAATGCTATTAATCATGCAGACAATAAAATCTGGGTGTTTTTTAATGATGATCTAGAAATTACAGTGGGCACTGAAAGCAGTCAAAGTATTAATTTTGAAGTTAAGATGTGGAATTATGCAGTTCAGGTCACAGCTGTTTATGCTAAGTGTACAATACAAGAAAGAAAAGAGCTGTGGAAATTCTTAGAAATCTCTAAGACTAATGATCCTTGGTTAATAGTTGGAGACTTTAATACTGTTTCTAGAGAAGAAGATAAAATAGGGGGTCTGGATATTAATGTAAATGGGGCTAATGACTATTTGGAATGTTTGGACAAGTGTGAGGTGTATGAATTGAACTTTCTAGGCTCAAGGTTCACTTGGTGGAATAACAGGGAAGGTGATAATTTGATAATGGAGAGAATTGATAAGGCTTGTGTGAATGATAATTGCTCAAATCTGTTTCATAGTATTGCTTTGGAGCATTTGTCTAAAGTCAATTCTGATCATAGCCCTTTGTTAATTACATTTAATAATGAAGGAGATCATAATATCAGAAGATTCATATTTCAGAAATTTTGGTTAACACATCATGAGTTTAAGAAGCTTTTATCAGATAATTGGGTGCTTCATAAAGATGGTAATGCTTTGTTTTCTTTGGTACAAAATTTAAAAAGACTCAGGCAAATACTATCTAAATGGAGCAGAGTTACTTTTGGTAACATTTTTCAGCTAGTAATTGATGCAGAAGACCTGGTTCTGGGTGCAGAACAACATTTTGAGAATGATCCATCCCCTGAAAAAAGAAGTGAACTTAGCAAGTTAAAAGCTGAGCTTAATTACAAGCTCAAAATAGAAGAAGAATTCTGGAAACAAAAGGAAAACTTAAGATGGGTGCTTGAAGGTGATGCTAATACCAAATTTTATCATGGTGTAGTTAAAAAAAGGAGAAAAAGTACTATTCATTGTATTATTGATGATAATGGGCAAGAATTAATGGCAAAAGAAGACATTCAACAAGAAGCCATAAAGTACTTTCAAAAGCTTTTAGCAACTAATAATAATTGTGGCTTCAAGTACAGTTCTCTAGATATTATTCCAAAGTGTGTTACAGATGGAGAAAATGAAGAATTAATTAAAGAAATAACTCTAGAAGAAGTCAAGACAGCAGTGTGGGATTTGAAGAAAAGTAGTGCTCCTGGTTTGGATGGGTTTAATGATTTCTTCTTTACACACAGTTGGGATATTATTGGAGTGGATTTATTAAAAGCAATACAGCAATTCTTTGCTGGACATGAAATTCCCAATGCAATGTCTTCTACTCTTATTGTTCTAATTCCTAAGAAGGCTAATGCAGATAAGTATTCAGACTTCAGACCTATTAGTTTATGTACCTTTTGTAACAAAGTCATTTCTAAAATTATGTCAACCAGGCTGTCCTTTGTTTTGCCTAATATTATTTCAGAGAACCAAAATGGTTTTGTTAAAAATAGAGATATTATAGATAACATTCTTCTATCTCAAGAATTTATCTCTACTCTTAACAAAAAGAACAGTGGTAATAATGTAGCTTTGAAATTGGATATGAAAAAAGCTTATGACAAGATTTCCTAGCACTTTATTGTTAGTGTTCTTAGAAAAATGGGTTTCTCAGAAATTTGGATAGATAGAATATGGAGAATTATTTCTGATAATGGCATTTCTATATTGGTAAATGGTGCTCCTACAGGTTATTTCAAGCCTACTAATGGATTAAGACAAGGAGATCCATTATCCTCAAGTCTTTTTATTCTATGTTCAGAAGTTTTAACCAGAAATCTCAACCAACTAATTAGCAGGAAGAGCTGGAAATCTTTTAAAGCAGCTATAGGTACTCCTATTATTACACACTTGGCCTTTGCTGGTGATATTATAATTTTTAGTAGAGCAGACACCAAATCTATTAAACATATTCAAAGGGTTCTACAGCAGTATAATACAGATTCAGGACAAGAAGTTAATAGAGAGAAAAGCTTTATGTACATCTCTAAGGGAGTTACAGACAAGCAGAAAGAAGCAGTCAGTAAGATATTGAACATTGCAGTCAAAAAGCCTCCTTTTATCTATCTAGGGTGTAAGCTTTATTCTGGCCATAAAAAATGTCTGCTATACCATGAACTTATCTTAAAGGTAAGAAGCAAGCTCTCAGGGTGGAAAACTCAGTATTTAACCATGGGGGGCAAATTACTACTTGCCAAACATGTACGCCAGACTATTCCTATTTATACTATGGCAGCTATGAATCCTCCAAAATTGGTTATCAAAAAGATAGATCAAATAATAGCAAATTTTCTCTGGGGAAATTCTAATGGCAAAAATAAATATCACTGGGTTAAATGGAGTAAAATATGTAGACCTACCTCTGAAGGTGGCCTAGGGTTGAGGAGCTTTAAAGATATTTCTGAAGCATTTGCTATTAAATTATGGTGGAAGTTTAGAACTAAAAATTCTCTATGGGCTCAGTACATGAGAGTAAAGTATTGCAAGAAGAAGCATCCAAATGAGGTCAGTATTACTAAAGGGGCTAACACATGGTCCAGAATGTTGCAAGTTAGGGAGATTGCTAAAAAAAATATTCTTTGGTTGATTGGAAAAGGAAATGTCTCAGTTAACCTAGACAACTGGGTTGGAAATGGACCACTACAGGATCAAAATATTGATAATAAGCTGCTGTTGTCTAGATTAATCATTGATAATGAGTGGAACTATGAATCTATTGCTGAAATTATTCCTATTTCTAAACAAGGTGTGTTTAGTCAATGTTTAATCTATCCAGGGGAAAAAGACCAAGCTATATGGAAGGAGGATAATAAGGGTGATTTTTCATTTAAATCTACCTGGAATATTATGAGAAAGAAAAGTACAAAAAGTTGGTTGTATGAAATGTTATGGGATAGAATAATACCTTTGAAGATCTCTTGTTTTGCTTGGAAGTGTTTTAATGATGCAGTGCCAGTGGACATTGCTGTCCAAAAAATTGGAGTCCAATTAGCTTCAAGTTGTGAATGCTGTAGAAGGAATGAAGAAAGTTTAGAGCATTTGTTGTGTTTTAGTGCTATAGCTAAGGAAGTATGGATGTATTTTGCACAGTATTTGGGAGTAAATCATAATGTTTTAACATTGAGAGGGAGATTTACTTCTTGGTGGGTACATGAAGAAAAAAGAAGTCATTTTCCAGAAAAGAAGATTATAAAGGTACTACCTGTGTACAGTATTTGGTGTATTTGGAAAGCTCGCTGTGGCTGTAAATTTGATAATAAAAAAATGATTGCCCAAAATATCATTTTAGAAATTATTAGATTAATCCAGGACTTTTCACAAGTGGATAAAAGGTTTCCTAAGAGGTGGATTTGGGAAGAAATAAATCTATTACAAGCAGTTAAGAATAGCAAAAAAGCTAGGGTTATAAAATGGGAAAACCCCCCAACTGGATTCATGAAATTGAATACAGATAGTTGTTTTAAAAGCTCCACCAATTCTAGTGGAGTAGGTGGAATATTAAGGGATCACCAAGGTAAATTTATACAGGGTTTTTATGGAAAAATTACTAGCAAATCAGGTATTGAAGCAGAGGCAAAAGCTATACTACAAGGACTAACAGTGGTTAATTTGCCTAAGATAATTATAGAAAGTGATTGTCTACATCTAATAAACATCTTGTCTGATAAAAGCAAGTGTCCGTGGAAGATGAAATTTCTAATTAAGAATATAAAGGAGAAGATGAAGAAGGGTACTTATCTGTTGAACCATGTGGACAGAGAGGCCAACTCATGCGCTGATCTATTGGCCAATCTGGGTTGTGTCTCCGATCATTTAGTTTCAGAAGATATTGCAGTTTTTCCCAGTAAATTGAGAAAGATTATTAAGTTGGAAGAGAAAGGTATTCCTTATTTACGTTTGGGAAATGAGAAAAAGCTTGAGTGTCTCTCTCTATATCAACAATGAAGATAAGTGAAATGAGAGAAGGAGAAGACCAGATGAAGAGGTGGATTGTGGTCAATTACATATTTGGTCCCTTAACTTTGGTCGAATTTTTATCGTTGGTTAAGATTAAATCTGAAAGTTTCAATTTCATTTTATTAAGCCATGTAATTTTAAGGTTGTTATTAATTGCTACTCTGTTTTGTTTTCGTGGGGTTTTTCATCCACTTTTTTACATCTATTAATAAAAGAGTGGGTTTTCCCCACTATTAATATAAAAAAAGATAGTCTGAGTTGTATGTCGATTTACACCTATGTATTTTATGTTTTACTTAGCTTTTGGAGTACATTCCAAAAGCAGTGAATCCTGTAATAACGCTTGTTATTTTGATTAATAATGAGAAATTTGTGAAAAAAAAAAAAACAATAAGCAACAAATTTCTTTTTCGCAATTATAATGGTATGTTCTTGCAGTATTTTAACTTGGGATAAATGGCTTAAATTCTTCGTGTGATATGGTGTTTTACCAATATAAGTCAAACGACTAAAACCGAATTAAAAGTGAAAACCCTAGTTAACCCATTGTATGTAAGAAAAAACAAAATCAATGGCTGCATTAAATAAGTAATTATTTGATGAAGACTATTGATTAATAAATGAAGACAAAAATTACAGCTCGATTAACGAAATCCCCTAACCGACTCGATTAACGAAATCTCCTAACCGGCCTCCTCCTCGCCTCCTTACATAAAAAAAACAAAGAAATGCTGAATCTCATAGAAATTAAAAGAAACATAAACCATAATGTATCACGACTAAAAGGAAATTTCAAGTTTCTAGAGCTTTAGGGTCAAATCAAGTTTGATTTTCTTACGACCTAAGTTATCAATCTCATCACCATCCTCGTCCAGTTCAATCACTTCAACGATTGGTCGCTTCAGCTTGCTACTACCTGGTTCCATGGAATCACCTGCATGCATCATTTGCAGCAAAAGCTCGAGATCTGTGTTGTATGGTGCTTTCTGATTGAGCAATTGTGGGTATCTCGGAATCAAATTCTCATTTGTATACCCATTTGCATTAGGTTCATGGACCAAATACGGCATACGATTTTTTCCAGAAACAACTGAAGACACTGTATTCGATACTAGTGCTTCTTGCAAGTGAACTACTCCAGAACCATCACCATTCAAATTGCTAATTTGGGGGTGATATTCTAATGCTGGATGACCAGACCGGTAAAGAGATACGAGACCTCCAAATCCATCAGTGTTTGGGGAAAGAATGGCGACTTGGTTTTTTGGAAAAGTCTCGTTTCCCTGATTCATGTGTTTTGTCTTGAAATGGCTCAACAAGGTTTCTTCATTGTCACATACGATATTGCAATATCGACATGCAATACCTGTCGGGTAATTGAGCTTTGTTTGGATCTCTTTTGCAAGTTTATCCATGTATTCGTTTTCGTTTTCCAAGAAAGAGTTAGTCTCGGAAAACATGATTTTCATAATGATGTTTTTTCTTTAGGAAAAGTATGAGAGGATTAGAATGCACTGATAGAATGATAAACATGTACATATTTATAGTGGATTTGCAAACCACCGTACAGCTAACTAGCTAAGTACATTAGGAAATGACTTATTACTAGAAAATATATTTAATTTATTAATTAATTCAGAAATTCTGGAGTTTTGTATCTTATCATATTCACATTAAATTTTCCAAATGCATTTAACATTTTCTTTCATAAATATATTCATTAATACACAGGCTGGCATCGAGAATATAGTACTATATATTAGTATATTACTATTACTGAAAGGTAAATTTAATTTATCAATTAACTCAGAAATACTAGATTATTGGATCACGTCGTATTCATTCACAATAAAGTTTGCAAGTACAATTAACATTTTTTTTCATAAATATTCATTAATACACAAGCTGGCATCGACAATTTAGTCGTGATGATTTTATTGCCTTTGAGGGGTGAATAATGAATACATTTATGCTTTCTTGCAAGACAAATTAGTAAATGATGGAATTCTAATCCATTTTCCAAAAAAAAACCACTTTTGTTATGTTTGTAATGGCAACATCCGCATTGATTAATGTAATATTGAAACTATTTAAGAATATTTACTACTTTATCACAATTATATTAAGTAGCTAGCATCCCTCTTTTGGGAAAATTAAATTTAATTGAACATAAATTTTACGTTCATTTATATGACAGGATTAGTGTTTCATTAATTTGTGCCAGCATGATACATGGACTTGTAAATTAAATTAGATAAGGGCTTATCCAACGTCAAAATTTCTGGGATTATCTCGTAAAATAAAACGGAAGAAAATTATCCGGCTTTAATGCCACGGTCGAAGGCAGCATAGAATGTCGCTCAATTAATTTTGATTATCTCGGTATCCATTGTATTAATTCAACTTTTATCACTAATTGGTCCCTATCATAATTTTATGGCTGGTTAAATGCACTGAAAAACTGAACTCATTTTGCTTCTGATTTTGTTCAACTAAAACAGGCACTGACCAGTCCGTTCGATACAAATAGGTCATTGGAAATTGACTTGGTTCAAAGGGTTTTACTTGCATTTTTGAAACCTGGGAAATCCAATACCAAGATATTACGTAAAATTTAGCATTCCACTTTATCTCGAATTGAAAATGAATTTACATATACCAATATATCAACACGGGTTACATGGATAGTTCAGATACTATCCGAATTTCGAGAGAGCAAATAAGGTCGAATATTTTAAAAGAAGTTCGGACTATGGTGACCATGTGTACTGAATCCTTGGAGGGACCGTATAGAAAAAAAATTACTACTATAATTTTAAGGAAAAAGGTTTAAAATAATTGAAAACCGAATTTAAACGTGGATTCTAACATTACTAAAAGACGAGCTGACCATTCTAAAAAAACACCGTAAATTTGCAACATAAAAGGGTTTTTTTAGTTTGCTAGCATCAAAAAGGAAGTAGCAAAGGAGTCTTCTGTATATTCTACGAATAAAATACTGTATAAGGATTTTAAAGAAAATAATGGGAAATGGAGTCACTCGTGTAACTAAAAAAAACATGGTGGTTTGGAGTCGAACTATGAACCTCTTCTTTAACTATAAAATGTTTTACCAAATGAGCACAATATGTGTATATATCTTATAGGGGTTATAATTAATATATATAACTTAACTTTCTATAATTCTCTCCTATACAAATAACAATTTTAAAATTTCCGGGGACGCCGCCACCACCCTTGGCCTACTCCTGGATCCGCCTCTGATGGTTACATGGTCGGTACTTATTTAATAGACAGACATGGCTTTACTGATGCCTCTAAAAGCAAATTTCATCGCTAAACACATCAACTTTTGGGACAAAAAGAACTTCTATTCCAATCCCGAGCTCCTAATGATGCAATCAAACAAAGCTAAATATAACACTTTTTTGGAATAACATAGTGAAGCACGAAATAAATCGGAAGAAATTAACGACTAGGGCAATATTGAATTCATTAATAAATTAACATAAATAAATTAATTATCCTGAGAACTCACGCAACATATATTTCGTGTTATACTTTATTAGCTGTAACAGTTCACAGAAAGACCTAGAAATTTATTTAAGGGCTACCAAAAAAATGAATAATGCCACACAAAAAATGATTACTTTGTCTTGCATTAAATGTGCACAAGGATTAAACGAGGGCCTATTGTGATGACACACGTAAATTTGTAATAACTTTTATGTAATAGCGCCACAATATATATTATTTCAATTTAAAATTAGGATTACTTGTTATCTTTCGAGTCGTAGTGTTCAATTTAGGAGCATTATATATTTATAATTACATATTTACTAGTGTGCATAAGGCAGACGAATACCACTTTTATTAGCATTATTATTTAGTTTAATCATTGTTTGTTTAAGTAACGAATATTGATGATAAAGTTGAGTTTTATAAAAGGAAATTTGGATTTGATGAAGTTATTATACATGAAGATAATAAGATGTGGATCTTCTATATGCAAGAAATTAACATCTCTATTATTAACCAAATGAACCAAGCAGTTAATTTGGAAGTTTCTATTAATAATTTGGGTCTTCAGCTTCAAGTTACAGTGATCTATGCCAAATGCACAGCTACTGAAAGAAAAGCTCTTTGGGATTTCTTAGGAAATTCTTTTACTACTAAACCTTGGGTGATTGGTGGGGATTTTAATACTGTTTCTAATGAGGAAGATAAGATTGGGGGTCTTCCTATTAATATTAATTCTGCTAATGATTTCCTATCTTGTATTACCAATCTGTGTGTTACAGAATCCACATATAGTGGCTCTAAATACACTTGGTGGAACAAACGCAGTGGAGTGGATGCTATTTTTGAAAGAATTGATAAGATTCTTTTCAATCAAGAGTTTGCAAACTTATTCTGTAATATTTTTCTGGATCATCTAAGCAAAGCTACTTCAGACCATAGTCCATTATTATTAAAGATACAGGTAATTCCAGTCAATAGTCCAAAAAGATTTATATTTCAGAATTTTCTGGGTAGATCATGAAGAATTTTCTAACTCAGTTAAAGAAGTATGGGTTTGTTCAAATTCTAATGCATTAGATAATCTTGCTGCTAATTTGAAGGCTACTAGGAAGAGATTGAAAGAGTGGAACTACAATACCTTTGGGAATATATTCCAAGAAATAATCAAAGTAGAAGATCTCCTTCTAAAAGCAGAGCAGCAACTTGAAATGGATCCAACACCTGTTAACAGAACTGAGGTTAATAAAGTGTAAGCTTTGTTAAAAGCTAAATTAAGCATTGAAGAAAAATTCTGGGCTCAAAAAGCTAATCTGAAATGGGCTTTACTTGGGGATGCTAATACTAAATTCTATCACAGTGTAGTGAAGAAAAGAAGATTAAAGAGTGGCATTTATGAAATAGAAAAAGAAGATGGTACTTGCACTAAAGACCCAGAAATCATTAAAAAAGAAGCTATTGTTTATTTCAAAAGCTTATTGGCAGCAAATCTCCCTCTTTCTAGTGGTTATAATAGTTTGAATAATATTCCTAATCTTATATCTACAGAGATTAATAATTTCTTAGATAAAGACCCTACTAATGAAGAGATAAAATAAGCTGTCTTTAATCTAAGCAGATCAAGTTCTCCTGGAATAGATGGCTTTACAGGTCAGTTCTTTGTATCTTGTTGGGAGTTTATTGGAGAAGACATTATCAAAGCTATTTCACTATTCTTTATGGGGAATCTACTTCCTAAATCTCTATCCACTACTGTTATTGCTCTAATACCAAAGAAGATTAAGCCAAAGAACTTTGCTGAATTCAGACCCATCAGCTTATGTACTTTCTGTAGCAAAATTATCTCTAAAATTATGTCTACTCAGGAATTTATATCTACTCAGGAATTTATATCTACTCAGGAAGATTTGCAGCTATTCTTCCTAATATAATTTCTGAGAATCAAAGTGGGTTTGTTAAATCAAGAGACATTGTGGACAATATTCTTCTAGCTCAGGAATTTATATTTACTCTCAACAAAAAGACCAGTGGTAAAAACATAGCTCTAAAGCTAGATATGAAAAAAGCTTATGATCGTATTTCTTGGCATTTTCTTATTTCTACTCTAAGAAAAATGGGTTTCTCTGAAAAGACTATAGATATAGTATGGAGAATTATTTCTGGCAATCATACTTCAATCATGGTAAATGGCAGCCCTACAGAGCTTTTTACTCCTAGAAATGGCCTGAGACAGGGGGATCCTCTCTCTTCTAGTCTATTCTTATTATGTTCTGAAGTATTAAACAGAAATGTAAATGGCTTAATTGATAACAAGAGATGGACAGCTTTTAAATCACCTATTGGAAGTCCTATTATTACTCACCTTGCTTTTGCTGATGATTTACTTATTTTTAGTTCAGCTGACCTCCATTCTGTAAGGAAGATTAGGGATACCCTGCAATGTTATAACAAAGATTCTGGTCAGGAAATCAGTCTAGACAAGAGTTTTGTATACTTCTCTAAAAGTGTAAGTACACCACAGAAAACAAATATTTGCAAAGTGCTTTCTATATATAGTAAGACTCCTCCTTTTTCCTATCTTGGTTGCAAATTATATTCTGGACATAAAAAGTGTATTCTTTTTCATGAGCTTATATTAAAAGTTAGAAGTAAGCTGTCTACATGGAAGGGTAATTGGCTCAATTTGGGTGGTAAATTAATATTAATAAGGCATGTACTACAATCTATACCTATCTATACTTTGGCTGCTATGAATCCTCCTACACTTGTGATTAAAAGAATAGATCAATTGCTGTCAAACTTCTTCTGGGGTAACAAAAATGGAAAAAACAAGCACCATTGGATTAGATGGAGTAAGATTTGTACTCTAGTAAAAGAAGGGGGATTAAATATTAAAAGTTTTCATGATATATCTACTGCTTTTGCAATGAAATTATGGTGGAAATTTAAAACTAAAGATTCATTGTGGACCAAATTCTTGAAAGCTAAATATTGTAGAAATAAACAAGAAGAAGACATCCCTATAAAAAAAGGTTCTAACACTTGGTGCAGAATGCTTCAAGTAAAAGAATTGACAGATAGTAATTCTATTATATCTGGCAATGGGGTACCTATATGGAAACCTACTAATCTTGGGCATTTTACTATTAATTCAGCATGGGAAATTACCAGAAAAGTAGGTTATATTAATTGGAGAAGTGCTTTTATTTGGAACAGAATGATACCTTTGAAAATATCTTGTTTCATGTGGAAGCTGTTTAATCAAGCAGTCTCCTTGGATTGCAATCTGCACAAATTTAATATTAGTTTGGCTTCTATGTGTGGTTGCTGTAAAGCATCAGAAGAAACATTCAATCATCTCTTTAGTACTGGGTTAATAGCCAATGAAGCTTGGGAATTTTTTGAGAGGAAATGGGGGATATTTATTCAAAAGAACTCCTTATTGGGGAGAATTAACAGTTGGTGGTCTTATATTAATAAGAAAAATTATTTCTCTGAGAGGAAGATTTGTCAGGTTCTTCCTTCTATCCTTATTTGGTACATTTGGAAATCAAGATGTTCTTTCAAATTTGATAATGTCAAAATGAAATCAAGTTATATCATCAGGAAAACTGAAGAGTTGATTATTCTATCTGGCTACAAGGAGAAGGGCTTTTCTTATTCCAATTTCAGTGTTAAGAAGTATACTGATAAGACCACTATTATTAAGTGGCTTCATCCTCCTATTGGGGTTCTAAAGCTTAATATAGATGGTTGCTTTAAACAATCAAATATCAGAAATGGTATTGGAGGTCTTATAAGAGATGAAAAAGGGGTTTTTATTAAAGGTTATTCTAGATCTATAATCAGTTCTTCAGCTATCTTCTCAGAGTTTCAAGCCCTATACTATGGTCTACTTATTTCCCCTAATAAACAGATTATTATTGAGAGTGATTCACAGGTATTAATTAAAATCATAGAGGGTAAACAAAAGTGTCCTTGGAAGATTATAGAACTGTGTAACCTTATTAAAATCTTGTTAAAAGATGGTGATTACCTGTTCAATTACGTGGCCAGAGAAGGTAATAAGGCTGCTGATCTTCTGGCAAACTGGGAGGGTAACATCTCTTCTAATTGTTTGGATGATTTTCCTCATATTTTAAAAGGGGTTATTTTAACAGAGACGAAAGGTCTTTCTAACCTAAGAAGGCGATGAAAATGGAGATAGGGTTTTCTCTCTCTGGACTCAATTACTCACTGGAAATGAAGAGGTGCAAACGACACCTGTGAAGTTATTACAGCTATTCACAGTTCTAGTCCCTCAAGTTCTCGTCATCAATCTATTGGCTATTCAGATTAAAGAGTATTATGTTTCATTAATTTCTATTGGATGTAATAGTTTTATGTTTTTCCTATTTGATCCTTTTATTTGCGTTTCTTTCAGCATGAATACTAAGTTTTAATTTTGTAAGGTAATTTACCTACATTTCATCAATAAAAGTGGGTTCTCCCCACCATCTATTTAAAAAAAAATAAGTAACGAATATTGAGCTTATGATTATGTTAGCCAGTCCACGGGAGTTTAGAGTTTATTTTCCTATTTAAATATAGTTAGTGTGCTATATTATTCTTTTTATCATTTTTTTTTATATCAAAAAGTGTAGTGAGATATAAAATTTTAGTTTATTATTATCTAGTCTCGGGTTTCTCATCTTTTTCTTTTCACAATATTGTTAGTTTAATCCATTGTATGCAAGAAAAAAATGAATCAATGGCAGCATTAAATAAATAATTAATTGATGAAGACTATTAATTAATAAATGAAGACAAAAATTACAACTCGATTAACGAAATCCCCTAACCGACTCGATTAACGAAATCTCCTAACCGGCCTCCTCCTTGCCTCCTTACATAAAAAAAAAACAAAGAAATGCTGAATCTCATTGAAATTAAAAGAAACATAAACCATAATGTATCACGACTAAAAGGAAATTTCAAGTTTCTAGAGCTTTAGGGTCAAATCAAGTTTGATTTTCTTACGACCTAAGTTATCGATCTCATCACCATCATCGTCCAGTTCAATCACCTCATTGATTGGTCGCTTTAGCTTGCTACTACCTGGTTCCATGGAATCACCTGCATGCATCATTTGCAGCATAAGCTCGTGGTCTGTGTTATTTGGTGCTTTCCGATTGAGCAATTGTGAGTACCACGAAAACAAAGGCTCATTTGTATACCCATTTGCGTTAGGTTCATGGACCAAATGCGGCAAAGGCTTTTTTCCAGAAACAACTGAAGACACTGTATTCGATACTAGTGCTTTTTGCAAGTGAACTACTCCAGAACCATCCCCATTCAAATTGCTATTTTTTGGGGGATATTCTAATGCTGGATGACCAGACCAGTAAGGAGATAGGAGACCTCCAAATCCATCAGTGGCTGGGGAAAGATCAGCGACTTGGTTTTTCGGAAAAGTCTCGTTTCCCTGATTCATATGTTTAGTCTCGAAATGGCTCAACAAGTTTTTTTCATTGTCACATACGATATTGCAATATCGACATGCAATACGTCTCGGGTTATTGGGCCTTGTTTGGATCCTTTTTGCAAGTTCATCCATGTATTTGTTTGCCAAGTCAGAGTTAACATTGGAAAACATGATTTTTTTATAATGATGTTTTTTCTTTAGGAAAAGTATGAGAGGATTAGAATGCACTGATAGAATGGTAAACATGTACATATTTATAGTAAATTTGCAAGCAACAGTACAGGTAAGTACATTAGGAAATGACTTATTACTAGAAAATATATTTAATTAATTAATTAATTCAGAAATTCTAGAGTTTTGTATCTGATCGTATTCACATTAAATTTTCCAAATACATTTAACATTTGCTTTCATAAATATTCACTAATAGTTTAATACACAGGCTGGCATCGACAATATAGTAATATATATTAGTATATTACTATTACTGAAATGTATATTTAATTTATCAATTAACTCAGAAATACCAGATTTTTGGGTCACATCGTATTCACAATAAAGTTTGCAAATACATTTAACATTTTCTTTCATAAATATTTATTAGTACACAAGCTGGCATCGACAATAAAGTAATATATATTAAAGTCGTGATGATTTTTTGCCTTTGAGGGGTGAATAATGAATATATTTATGCATTCTTGCAAGGCAAATTAGTAAATGGTGGAATTCTAATCCATTTTCCAAACAAAAAAGAATCCAATTTTGTTATGGTTGTAATGGCGACATCCGCATTTATTAATGTAATATTGAAACTATTTAAGAATATTTACTACTTTATCATAATTATATTAAGTAGCTGGCATCCCTCTTTTGGGAAAATTAAGATTAATTGAACATAAAATTTACGTTCATTTATATGACAGAATAAGTGTTTCATTAATTTGTGCCAACATTATATATGGACTTGTAAATTAAATTAGATAAGGGCTTATCCAACGGCAAAATTTCTGGGATTATCTCGTACAATAAAACGGAAGAAAATTATTCGGCTTTAATGCCACGGTCGAAGGCAGCATAGAACCTAATTTTCTATAATTTTCTCTTATGAAAATAACATTTTTAAAATTTTGAGGGAGGCCGCCGCCACCCCTGGCCCTCCACTGGATCCACCCCTGATCCGCCCCTGATGGTGACATTATCGGTACTTATTTAATACACAGACATGGCTTTACGGATGACTCTAAAAGCAAATTTAATCCCTAAACAGATCATCTTTTGGGACAGAAAGAACTTCTACTACAATCCCGACCTCCTAATTATAATGCAACCAAATAAGACTAAATATAACACTCTTTTGAAATAACATAGTCAAGCACGAAATAAACCGGAAGAAAATAAGGACTAGGGAAAAAGCAACACACTGATATACTGCTCTAAAAGCCTGATCAAACCGTGCTCTAGAAGTAAACTGGTCACATGGCTCTTAATCTCACTACACCTGGGCGCCTAATTGCCGATTAGGTGCTATTAAGAACATCGGTTATAGAAGAATAACAAAGCAGAAAGCGGTGGGCGAGCATTGAAATCATTCATAAATTAACATAAAGAAATTAATTATCATGAAAATTCAAGCAACCTATATTTTGTGTTATACATTATTAGCTGAAGCAGTTCACAGAAAGACCCAACACGAAGCTTAAATTTTAAGGGGAACCAAAAAAATGAATAATGCCACACAAAAAATGATTACTTTGTCTTTAGTCTATTATTATCTAGTCTCGGGTTTCTCATCTTTTTCTTTTCACAATATTGTTATTTTAAAGATGGAGAAATCTGATCTTCATCAGTTGAAATCTGAGGAGGCGCTTTTGCATACTCAAGGTACTGATTTTGTTACTTGAGTGATTTACACAAAATACAAAGCAAGCACTGACAACCGATACATATATACTGATGGCTCTTTATATATAGACCGTTTAATCGTCGAAAACGAGGGGTATTTTCAACAGAAAAATAACTAAAAACAATTATGATTAACTTCGTAAAGTACGAGTCTTTATCCAAAAGGTTAACAGAATGACAAACGGTTGGATTATCCTAGTTTGGTTCCTCAATCGAAAAAGAAATGGTAACCAGGTTACGGAGTTACAAAAGTGCAATTTAAGTTAAATTAGTGCAAAAAAAGAGAACACCGACCTTTCACTTAAGAGTATATATGTTAATTAATTCAGCCCATTTAGGGCAAATATTAAGGTTACTTTTTCCATTTAAACATCGCTTGGGTGTTATTGTTATTTACCAAAAAAAGTATTGAGTTTTCTCACCCAAACTTCAAGTTTGTCATCTTTTTCTTTCACAAACCTCTTAATACGTTTATAGATGGAGAAATCTGGTCTCCATCACATACCCACAAAGTATTTAAAGTACCCCTTATCCCTTGTGATCTATATAAAAAGGATTCAAATTACATAAAATCAAATAAAATTTTACAAATGAACTCATGAACCTCTTGTTGTTACACTGGCAAAGATTTCTGCTAATAAAGAAACACATGTAAACTTCTGACCCACAAGAGCGTCGATCGACACTCTGACCAACCGATATTTTAGTTTACGGGTGTATAGGAGGCATTTGTATATCTGACAGAGGTTTCTCCACGGGTAGTATTGAGGAGCGAGTTTTTACCGTGTGACAAGATGCCTCGGCCAAAATGGCTAAGCATGAGAAAGCGTGCATCGATAATCTGCACGCTTTTATCCTATTCGTTTTTGACACATTTGGTTTCTTAGCACATGACACGGTGAAACTTTTTAATTGAGTTTAAATGGTCATACATAATAATGTCATGACTCCTATATCTATTGATTTAGTGTTTAAGAGTATTGTGTTTGTTATTTAGAAAGGGTTAGCGACGCAAATTGTTATTCGCTTACCATTTATGTCCGTGTAATCATTTTATCGTATATAATAAAAAAAAAACATACAATTCTGATTCATAGTGAGTCTTTCCTCTGCAACACCTTAAAGAGCATGAATGAATACAGATACTTATATGCTGATAAAATGTGATATGAGCATTTGAAAACCTCAAAATTTTCAGTATTTTAAAAAGTCGTCGATATGATAGTTTATAATCCAATTATTAAAAAACAACCAAATCAATATCTTACAAAATACCTCCATTATGTAATATTTCAATAGTTTTCTATGATATTTTCTCATTTACATGTACACTTTATTTCGGTTTAGCATCATGTACTAGTATAAAAAATTTGGTATATTGCTGCCACATAACCCATTTCCGTTAGATAGTCTATTTTGGTCATTTTTGTCACAGTATTCATTCTATTATCAATTAAACAATTAACGGCTCTATGATGTATTCCGTTTATTTGAACATCTGGTTACTGGATTTATTGATCATTATGGGGGCTTGTCCCATAAAGGATTTATTTTTACTGTTAATAAAAATTAAATTAAACAATTAACGTAATGGTATTTTTTTTTAATATTATCAAAGTAAAAAAAAGAAAGTAAAAGGGAACTTGAGAGGTTACTAAACCGAAATGGAGAGGATAAAAAACATAACATTCCAACCTATCAAAGAGTTCATCAATTTAATATGTTTCACAAATACCCATATCTTGAATTATAAGGCAAAATAAAATCATGATTTGATACATTTTAAAAGGGAGTCATATGACTCACATCATTCATCATATTTCTATGATATATAGTATCAGACTTGGACCATTTGGTTCAAACTTTGACAGATTTTCTTGTGTTATAGTTTTGTAATTTGATTGAAAGAAGTTTGTTAAAATTATATAATGTAAGAAAACTAATTCAAATTCTAGCTTTTTCATGAAATTGATATACGATTTGGCACTCAATTTAATTTCATTGCTAGCTTTTTTCTTAAAAAATATATTCAGAAAGTTCAATTTGGGTACATCCTATGTGTACTTTAAGCAAGTCTCTGATACGAGTCCAATTTTTTTTAATACGTAACAACTGGAATTCGATCACCCCTCGTTGATCTGTTTTCTTATGTACGTGATCACACGTCTTCTTTTTGGTGCTCGTGTCGTGATCACATGTCTTTTCTATTGTGGTTTCTATCTGACTGGTTGGGTTGATGATTGAGTGACTACTGCAGATTGATTTGAGTGTTACGTTGATATTTTGGGATAATTTGTCTCGGTATACCTGTTTAGATAGGGTTTTTAATGTGCTGGCACCCCGTGGTTCGTGATTATTGAGTCGTATCGAGTAGAATATTTTTGTTTCTAAGATGTCTCTTATTGGATGCATTGTGTCTATCGACTTGCTGCCCTCAGTTTACCTCTTAGTATTTCAACCGATCGTTTGTCTTGCACGACAATATTCCACCGGATTGTATAGACTTTGGTTTTGATGTTTTGTTTATATTTATGATTTATTTGGGTTGTATTGTTTTATTTATTATGTGATTGACATGTTTGTAGATAGTCTGAGTTGTAAACTAACAACCATTAGAAAAGTAACGTAGGGTCCGTGGATAGGCAAAAAATAATAATGTCACGCCCCAAAATCCATAGACACGGATATCGAGGCATGACCTTTTTAAAACAAAAGAAAATAGAACCTGTTGGTACAAAATTGAAATTTTAAAAGAAAACATTTGCAAGCTAATGAAACAATTTAATGAATGAAATAAACTGTTTGCCAAACGCGGCTACAAGACAGGATTTATAAAAGCTAAAAATAACGAAATAATGAATTTGTCCGTAGGCTACAACCTCGAAAATGGTCTAACAAAAAGAAATGCAATAGAAAGAATCCCCGAGCCCATGCGATACTGCGCTAATGCTCTTATCCGAACGTCTCAATCTATAATGTACCTGAAAGACAAAATCATAACGGTGAGTCCCACGCACCTAACTAGACGGGACGGCACCACAAATACCGTCACTCCATCCCATAAATGCAAGAGCTCACAAATTCTACAACTACGATAATCGACGTATAAAAAGAAATATGATAACATTCTACAACGGGATAAATTAAATAAATTAAATACAAATCAACAGCATACATGGACCTCTCACGCCACCTACCCCAGTCCGTAAGGTAGGTCATTCCCTATCCCTTCGGCCGTCTTCTGTCCCCGGAATTAGGGAGAGACAGAGACCATTGCAACAGAAAAGTAGATTTATAGTGCGCACTTGGACCTCTCACGCCACTCGTCCCAGTCCGTAAGACGAATCATTCCCTATCCCTTCGGCCGTCTTATGCCCCCGGAATTAGGGAGAGACATAGACCATTGCTAACATAAAAGTAAATATAGTGCGCACTGGGACCTCTAACGCCACTCGCCCCGGTCCGTAAGACGAGTCATTCCCTATCCCCTCGGCCGTCTTCTGTCCCCGGAATTAGGGAGAGACAGAGACCATTGCCACTACAGCTAAATCACAAGGCCTCGGCCAATAATATAAAATCATTCAAATAACTCCATCTCATACGTATAAATATTAAGGCCTCGGCCAATAATATTATACTATTCAAATAACATAAACTCATACGCCACTTAACGTAATACAACATAAACCATAATCATAGATGCTAGATTCACAACTAGCCAATCACTTCAACAACATAAAAACCCATTCAGGTATTTTAACAAACACCTTGTATGCATAAACTACAATCCATCTATATTCAACAATAATTTACCCAAATCCATCAAAACCCATAATAACTCATAATCAACGCATAAAACACGCAACACATCCATAATCTCATTAATTCGCAATTGATATATCTAAGGTCTCAACCTTTACAATTCAACTAATGGAATTAAAAGTAAAACAACTAAACCCCAGTTATCAATTTAAGAACATGATTAATATAAAGGACAAAAACCCCCAATTTGTAATAAACGTAAAACATAATCCTAAACATACACCCTCGTCTAGTCGCAATGGATAACCCCCGTTACCTTAGAGCGTAGTGGAGATGCTTCCGGTATGAACCCGCTAATGGTGGTTTCTCTTCTTCTTCTTCTTCTCTCTTTTCTCTCTTTTTCTCTCTCTTCTCTTGGCTGATTTTAGGTTTTAAAGAATTGAAAGTGGCTGATTTTTGGTTTAGAAAAAAACCTGTTTTTAGAAAGTTTGTGGAAGCGAACTATTTGGTCCCCAAAGTTCTAAAAGCTAACTCTTAATCCAAAAATATTGTTTTACTACTCAAAAATAACAAATCTTTAGAAACAAATCTATTGGGTCCTTTTTATTAGTAAAATTAGTAACAGGTTTTAAAAATAAAGTTTTTCGGAAGAGTTTCGGTTTTTGGCTAAAAATTAGTCGAGTGACCGGTTTTTGGTAAAATTTGTATAAAACGTTTTTGGATAAATTAATTTCTAATTAAAAACACTTATAAAAATACGGGATGTTACAAATAAAACCCTAGAGAGAGAGACGACTAGGGTGATAAACCCTAGCCGCCGAAAACATGGAAGAGATTAACGAAATCTCCCCGGATAGCATATCGAATAGACAACTAATGCCGCCAGACCCAGTACCTACGAAATCTTTTGCGTCGGTAGTTAGCGCATCACCAAAAAAAATCAAAATAGCATTAAAAGAGGTTGGTTCTTATAAAGGTGAACCGTTAATTCAATTTTCTATGAAAGATATAAAGCAACTTGCTGAACCGTTTAAATATACTATAGTTGGAAAATTTACTCATGGAAAACCAGATATAACTGTCATAAGAAAGCTGTTTGGGAAACTTGAATTAAAAGCTAACTTCAATATAGGAATTCTGGATCATAAACATATTTTAATCCGATGTTTTCATGAAGAAGACTTCACCAGAATCTGGTTGAAAAAGATTTGGTATATAGAAGATTATCCTATGAGAGTCTTTAAGTGGACTTATAACTTTGATCCAGAAATAGAAAATTCGTTGGTGCCTGTATGGATAAATCTGCCAAAACTGCCTATACATCTATATAATACCTCTAGCATATATTCTATAGCAAGTGCTTTTGGGGTGCCTCTAAGGGTTGACGAACCTACTTCAAAGCTAACAAGACCTAGTTTAGCTCGTATTTGTGTTGAAATTGATCTAAAAACAGAACTCTATGAGCGTGTTAGGATTGGCTATGGTGAAGATGGGGGTTTCTGGCAGTACTGTAAATATGAAGATCTACCTGACTATTGCAGTTTCTGCTTTAAACAAGGTCATAAAGAAGAAGCTTGTAAATTCAAAAACACAGAGCAACCACAAGATAACAAGAAGAACAGTAAAAAAGAAGAAATTATTCCAAAGCAACAACAAAAGAATAAAGGAAAAGTGGTCTCATTATACAAACCAAATAAGGAAATAACTGGGAAAAAAGAGACGACAAAAGAGTGGGTTTACAGAGCTAAATTTCACAATCAACAGCAACCAAGCACAGCAGTGGAGACTAAGGATAGTGCAAAGAGTCTTCCTGAAAAGCAGAAATAAGAAGCAGTTATAGTTCATATAGAAGATGAGGAAGAAAGGGATGAAAAAGTGGATGAAGAGATTATATGTGATAAACTGGATCTAAACAGACAAGAAGACAATGGTAATAAAATAAATAAAGAATCTATAGGTGTTACTAAAGGGAATGTGAATGAAGAAAAGGGGATACTAGCTATAGTGTCTTACCAAGATTACAGTTCTATAAACAGTAGTTTTGTGGTTACTGAAATTGTAGATATAAGCCCAAATGGTGATACTGAGGATACAAGAGGTGGTAAAGAGCAAGGAGAAGAACAGGAAATAGAAACTATGTCTGAGGAAAAAAATGAATGGGAAGTTCAATTATCCAAGAGCCAGACAAAAAAGAAAAATGAATGGCAAAGAAGAAGAGCCAAGAGCAAGATAGACAAATGCAGCTAAGATCATCCTCTAATGTGGGGGAAAGAAAGAAGTATAATCAATGAGTAAGGTCCTAACATGGAATGTGAGAGGTATTGGAAATAGAGCTACATTAAGAAGAATAAAAAAATTATGTCTTATAAATAAAATTGTGCTATTGATCTGTATAGAACCAATGGTTCAGCAAGATAAAATTGATCTTTATAAGAGAAAAATTGGTTTTGATAATGCTATTAATCATGCAGACAATAAAATCTGGGTGTTTTTTAATGATGATCTAGAAATTACAGTGGGCACTGAGAGCAGTCAAAGTATTAATTTTGAAGTTAAGATGTGGAATTATGCAGTTCAGGTCACAGCTGTTTATGCTAAGTGTACAATACAAGAAAGAAAAGAGCTGTGGAAATTCTTAGAAATCTCTAAGACTAATGATCCTTGGTTAATAGTTGGAGACTTTAATACTATTTCTAGAGAAGAAGATAAAATAGGGGGTCTGGATATTAATGTAAATGGGGCTAATGACTATTTGGAATGTTTGGACAAGTGTGGGGTGTATGAATTGAACTTTCTAGGCTCAAGGTTCACTTGGTGGAATAACAGGGAAGGTGATAATTTGATAATGGAGAGAATTGATAAGGCTTGTGTGAATGATAATTGCTCAAATCTGTTTCATAGTATTGCTTTGGAGCATTTGTCTAAAGTCAATTCTGATCATAGCCCTTTGTTAATTACATTTAATAATGAAGGAGATCATAATATCAGAAGATTCATATTTCAGAAATTTTGGTTAACACATCATGAGTTTAAGAAGCTTTTATCAGATAATTGGGTGCTTCATAAAGATGGTAATGCTTTGTTTTCTTTGGTACAAAATTTAAAAAGACTCAGGCAAATACTATCTAAATGGAGCAGAGTTACCTTTGGTAACATTTTTCAGCAAGTAATTGATGCAGAAGACCTGGTTCTGGGTGCAGAACAACATTTTGAGAATGATCCATCCCCTGAAAAAAGAAGTGAACTTAGCAAGTTAAAAGCTGAGCTTAATTACAAGCTCAAAATAGAAGAAGAATTCTGGAAACAAAAGGCAAACTTAAGATGGGTGCTTGAAGGTGATGCTAATACCAAATTTTATCATGGTGTAGTTAAAAAAGAAGGAGAAAAAGTACTATTCATTGTATTATTGATGATAATGGGCAAGAATTAATGGCAAAAGAAGACATTCAACAAGAAGCCATAAAGTACTTTCAAAAGCTTTTAGCAACTAATAATAATTGTGGCTTCAAGTACAGTTCTCTAGATATTATTCCAAAGTGTGTTACAGATGGAGAAAATGAAGAATTAATTAAAGAAATAACTCTAGAAGAAGTCAAGACAGCAGTGTGGGATTTGAAGAAAAGTAGTGCTCCTGGTTTGGATGGGTTTAATGGTTTCTTCTTTACACACAGTTGGGATATTATTGGAGTGGATTTATTAAAAGCAATACAGCAATTCTTTGCTGGACATAAAATTCCCAATGCAATGTCTTCTACTCTTATTGTTCTAATTCCTAAGAAGGCTAATGCAGATAAGTATTCAGACTTCAGACCTATTAGTTTATGTACCTTTTGTAACAAAGTCATTTCTAAAATTATGTCAACCAGGCTGTCCTTTGTTTTGCCTAATATTATTTCAGAGAACCAAAGTGGTTTTGTTAAAAATAGAGATATTATAGATAACATTCTTCTATCTCAAGAATTTATCTCTACTCTTAACAAAAAGAACAGTGGTAATAATGTAGTTTTGAAATTGGATATGAAAAAAACTTATGACAAGATTTCCTAGCACTTTATTGTTAGTGTTCTTAGAAAAATGGGTTTCTCAGAAATTTGGATAGATAGAATATGGAGAATTATTTCTGATAATGGCATTTCTATATTGGTAAATGGTGCTCCTACAGGTTATTTCAAGCCTACTAATGGATTAAGACAAGGAGATCCATTATCCTCAAGTCTTTTTATTCTATGTTCAGAAGTTTTAACCAGAAATCTCAACCAACTAATTAACAGGAAGAACTGGAAATCTTTTAAAGCAGCTATAGGTACTCCTATTATTACACACTTGGCCTTTGCTGATGATATTATAATTTTTAGTAGAGCAGACACCAAATCTATTAAACATATTCAAAGGGTTCTACAGCAGTATAATACAGATTCAGGACAAGAAGTTAATAGAGAGAAAAGCTTTATGTACATCTCTAAGGGAGTTACAGACAAGCAGAAAGAAGCAGTCAGTAAGATATTGAACATTGCAGTCAAAAAGCCTCCTTTTATCTATCTAGGGTGTAAGCTTTATTCTGGCCATAAAAAATGTCTGCTATACCATGAACTTATCTTAAAGGTAAGAAGAAAGCTCTCAGGGTGGAAAACTCAGTATTTAACCATGGGGGGCAAATTACTACTTGCCAAACATGTACTCCAGACTATTCCTATTTATACTATGGCAGCTATGAATCCTCCAAAATTGGTTATCAAAAAGATAGATCAAATAATAGCAAATTTTCTCTGGGGAAATTCTAATGGCAAAAATAAATATCACTGGGTTAAATGGAGTAAAATATGTAGACCTACCTCTGAAGGTGGCCTAGGGTTGAGGAGCTTTAAAGATATTTATGAAGCATTTGCTATTAAATTATGGTGGAAGTTTAGAACTAAAAATTCTCTATGGGCTCAGTACATGAGAGTAAAGTATTGCAAGAAGAAGCATCCAAATGAGGTCAGTATTACTAAAGGGGCTAACACATGGTCCAGAATGTTGCAAGTTAGGGAGATTGCTGAAAAAAATATTCTTTGGTTGATTGGAAAAGGAAATGTCTCAGTTAACCTAGACAACTGGGTTGGAAATGGACCACTACAGGATCAAAATATTGATAATAAGCTGCTGTTGTCTAGATTAATCATTGATAATGAGTGGAACTATAAATCTATTGCTGAAATTATTCCTATTTCTAAACAAGGTGTGTTTAGTCAATGTTTAATCTATCCAGGGGGAAAAGACCAAGCTATATGGAAGGAGGATAATAAGGGTGATTTTTCATTTAAATCTACCTGGAATATTATGAGAAAGAAAAGTACAAAAAGTTGGTTGTATGAAATGTTATGGGATAGAATAATACCTTTGAAGATCTCTTGTTTTGCTTGGAAGTGTTTTAATGATGCAGTGCCAGTGGACATTGTTGTCCAAAAAATTGGAGTCCAATTAGCTTCAAGTTGTGAATGCTGTAGAAGGAATGAAGAAAGTTTAGAGCATTTGTTGTGTTTTAGTGCTATAGCTAAGGAAGTATGGATGTATTTTGCACAGTATTTGGGAGTAAATCATAATGTTTTAACATTGAGAGGGAGATTTACTTCTTGGTGGGTACATGAAGAAAAAATAAGTCATTTTCCAGAAAAGAATATTATAAAAGTACTACCTGTGTACATTATTTGGTGTATTTGGAAAGCTCGCTGTGGCTGTAAATTTGATAATAAAAAAATGATTGCCCAAAATATCATTTTAGAAATTATTAGATTAATCCAGGACTTTTCACAAGTGGATAAAAGGTTTCCTAAGAGGTGGATTTGGGAAGAAATAAATCTATTACAAGCAGTTAAGAATAGCAAAAAAGCTAGGGTTATAAAATGGGAAAACCCCCCAACTGGATTCATGAAATTGAATACAGATGGTTGTTTTAAAAGCTCCACCAATTCTAGTGGAGTAGGTGGAATATTAAGGGATCACCAAGGTAAATTTATACAGGGTTTTTATGGAAAAATTACTAGCAAATCAGGTATTGAAGCAGAGGCAAAAGCTATACTACAAGGACTAACAGTGGTTAATTTGCCTAAGATAATTATAGAAAGTGATTGTCTACATCTAAGAAACATCTTGTCTGATAAAAGCAAGTGTCCGTGGAAGATGAAATTTCTAATTAAGAATATAAAGGAGAAGATGAAGAAGGGTACTTATCTGTTGAACCATGTGGACAGAGAGGCCAACTCATGCGCTGATCTATTGGCCAATCTGGGTTGTGTCTCCGATCATTTAGTTTCAGAAGATATTGCAGTTTTTCCCAGTAAATTGAGAAAGATTATGAAGCTGGAAGAGAAAGGTATTCCTTATTTACGTTTGGGAAATGAGGAAAAGCTTGAGTGTCTCTCTCTATATCAACAATGAAGATAAGTGAAATGAGAGAAGGAGAAGACCAGATGAAGAGGTGGATTGTGGTCAATTACATATTTGGTCCCTTAACTTTGGTCGAATTTTTATCGTTGGTTAAGATTAAGTCTGAAAGTTTCAATTTCATTTTATTAAGCCATGTAATTTTAAGGTTGTTATTAATTGCTACTCTGTTTTGTTTTCGTGGGGTTTTTCATCCACTTTTTTACATCTATTAATAAAAGAGTGGGTTTTCCCCACTATTAATATAAAAAAAAGATAGTCTGAGTTGTATGTCGATTTACACCTATGTATTTTATGTTTTACTTAGCTTTTGGAGTACGTTCCAAAAGCAGTGAATCCTGTAATAACGCTTGTTATTTTGATTAATGATGAGAAATTTGTGACAAAAAAAAAAAACAATAAGCAACAAATTTCTTTTTCGCAATTATAATGGTATGTTCTTGCAGTATTTTAACTTGGGATAAATGTCTTAAATTCTTCGTGTGATATGGTGTTTTACCAATATAAGTCAAACGACTAAAACCGAATTAAAAGTGAAAACCCTAGTTAACCCATTGTATGTAAGAAAAAACAAAATCAATGGCTGCATTAAATAAGTAATTATTTGATGAAGACTATTGATTAATAAATGAAGACAAAAATTACAGCTCGATTAACGAAATCCCCTAACCGACTCGATTAACGAAATCTCCTAACCGGCCTCCTCCTCGCCTCCTTACATAAAAAAAAACAAAGAAATGCTGAATCTCATAGAAATTAAAAGAAACATAAACCATAATGTATCACGACTAAAAGGAAATTTCAAGTTTCTAGAGCTTTAGGGTCAAATCAAGTTTGATTTTCTTACGACCTAAGTTATCAATCTCATCACCATCCTCGTCCAGTTCAATCACTTCAACGATTGGTCGCTTCAGCTTGCTACTACCTGGTTCCATGGAATCACCTGCATGCATCATTTGCAGCAAAAGCTCGAGATCTGTGTTGTATGGTGCTTTCTGATTGAGCAATTGTGGGTATCTCGGAAACAAATTCTCATTTGTATACCCATTTGCATTAGGTTCATGGACCAAATACGGCATACGATTTTTTCCAGAAACAACTGAAGACACTGTATTCGATACTAGTGCTTCTTGCAAGTGAACTACTCCAGAACCATCACCATTCAAATTGCTAATTTGGGGGTGATATTCTAATGCTGGATGACCAGACCGGTAAAGAGATACGAGACCTCCAAATCCATCAGTGTTTGGGGAAAGAATGGCGACTTGGTTTTTTGGAAAAGTCTCGTTTCCCTGATTCATGTGTTTTGTCTTGAAATGGCTCAACAAGGTTTCTTCATTGTCACATACGATATTGCAATATCGGCATGCAATACCTGTCGGGTAATTGAGCTTTGTTTGGATCTCTTTTGCAAGTTTATCCATGTATTCGTTTTCGTTTTCCAAGAAAGAGTTAGTCTCGGAAAACATGATTTTCATAATGATGTTTTTTCTTTAGGAAAAGTATGAGAGGATTAGAATGCACTGATAGAATGATAAACATGTACATATTTATAGTGGATTTGCAAACCACCGTACAGCTAACTAGCTAAGTACATTAGGAAATGACTTATTACTAGAAAATATATTTAATTTATTAATTAATTCAGAAATTCTAGAGTTTTGTATCTTATCATATTCACATTAAATTTTCCAAATGCATTTAACATTTTCTTTCATAAATATATTCATTAATACACAGGCTGGCATCGAGAATATAGTAATATATATTAGTATATTACTATTACTGAAAGGTAAATTTAATTTATCAATTAACTCAGAAATACTAGATTATTGGATCACGTCGTATTCATTCACAATAAAGTTTGCAAGTACAATTAACATTTTTTTTCATAAATATTCATTAATACACAAGCTGGCATCGACAATTTAGTCGTGATGATTTTATTGCCTTTGAGGGGTGAATAATGAATACATTTATGCTTTCTTGCAAGACAAATTAGTAAATGATGGAATTCTAATCCATTTTCCAAAAAAAAACCACTTTTGTTATGTTTGTAATGGCAACATCCGCATTGATTAATGTAATATTGAAACTATTTAAGAATATTTACTACTTTATCACAATTATATTAAGTAGCTAGCATCCCTCTTTTGGGAAAATTAAAATTAATTGAACATAAATTTTACGTTCATTTATATGACAGGATTAGTGTTTCATTAATTTGTGCCAGCATGATACATGGACTTGTAAATTAAATTAGATAAGGGCTTATCCAACGTCAAAATTTCTGGGATTATCTCGTAAAATAAAACGGAAGAAAATTATCCGGCTTTAATGCCACGGTCGAAGGCAGCATAGAATGTCGCTCAATTAATTTTGATTATCTCGGTATCCATTGTATTAATTCAACTTTTATCACTAATTGGTCCCTATCATAATTTTATGGCTGGTTAAATGCACTGAAAAACTGAACTCATTTTGCTTCTGATTTTGTTCAACTAAAACAGGCACTGACCAGTCCGTTCGATACAAATAGGTCATTGGAAATTGACTTGGTTCAAAGGGTTTTACTTGCATTTTTGAAACCTGGAAAATCCAATACCAAGATATTACGTAAAATTTAGCATTCCACTTTATCTCGAATTGAAAATGAATTTACATATACCAATATATCAACACGGGTTACATGGATAGTTCAGATACTATCCGAATTTCGAGAGAGCAAATAAGGTCGAATATTTTAAAAGAAGTTCGGACTATGGTGACCATGTGTACTGAATCCTTGGAGGGACCGTATAGAAAAAAAATTACTACTATAATTTTAAGGAAAAAGGTTTAAAATAATTGAAAACCGAATTTAAACGTGGATTCTAACATTACTAAAAGACGAGCTGACCATTCTAAAAAAACACCGTAAATTTGCAACATAAAAGGTTTTTTTTAGTTTGCTAGCATCAAAAAGGAAGTACCAAAGGAGTCTTCTGTATATTCTACGAATAAAATACTGTATAAGGATTTTAAAGAAAATAATGGGAAATGGAGTCACTCGTGTAACTAAAAAAAATATGGTGGTTTGGAGTCGAACTATGAGTGTAACTAAAAAAAATATGGTGGTTTGGAGTCGAACTATGAACCTCTTCTTTAACTATAAAATGTTTTACCAAATGAGCACAATATGTGTATATATCTTATAGGGGTTATAATTAATATATATAACTTAACTTTCTATAATTCTCTCCTATACAAATAACAATTTTAAAATTTCCGGGGACGCCGCCACCACCCTTGGCCTACTCCTGGATCCGCCTCTGATGGTTACATGGTCGGTACTTATTTAATAGACAGACATGGCTTTACTGATGCCTCTAAAAGCAAATTTCATCGCTAAACACATCAACTTTTGGGACAAAAAGAACTTCTATTCCAATCCCGAGCTCCTAATGATGCAATCAAACAAGGCTAAATATAACACTTTTTTGGAATAACATAGTGAAGCACGAAATAAATCGGAAGAAATTAACGACTAGGGCAATATTGAATTCATTAATAAATTAACATAAATAAATTAATTATCCTGAGAACTCACGCAACATATATTTCGTGTTATACTTTATTAGCTGTAACAGTTCACAGAAAGACCTAGAAATTTATTTAAGCGCTATCAAAAAAATGAATAATGCCACACAAAAAATGATTACTTTGTCTTGCATTAAATGTGCACAAGGATTAAAGGAGGGCCTATTGTGATGACACACGTAAATTTGTAATAACTTTTATGTTATAGCGCCACAATATATATTATTTCAATTTAAAATTAGGATTAGTTGTTATCTTTCGAGTCATAGTGTTCAATTTAGGAGCTTTATATATTTATAGTTACATATTTACTAATGTGCATAAGGCAGACGAATGCCACTTTTATTAGCATTATTATTTAATTTAATCATTGTTTGTTTAAGTATCGAATAGTGAGCTTACGATTATATTGTTACGACTATGTTAGCTAGTCCACCCGAGTTTAGAGTTTATTTTCCTATCTAAATATAGTTAACGTGTTATATTATTCTTTTTATCAATTTTTTTTATATCAAAAAGTGTAGTGAGATATAAAATTTTAGTTTATTATTATCTAGTCTCGGGTTTCTCATCTTTTTCTTTTCACAATATTGTTAGTTTAACCCATTGTATGCAAGAAAAAAAATGAATCAATGGCTGCATTAAATAAGTAATTAATTGATGAAGACTATTGATTAATAAATGAAGACAAAAATTACAACTCGATTAACGAAATCCCCTGACCGACTCGATTAATGAAATCTCCTAACCGGCCTCCTCCTCGCCTCCTTACATAAAAAAAACAAAGAAATGCTGAATCCCATTGAAATTAAAAGAAACATAAACCATAATGTATCACGACTAAAAGGAAATTTCAAGTTTCTAGAGCTTTAGGGTCAAATCAAGTTTGATTTTCTTACGACCTAAGTTATCGATCTCATCACCATCATCGTCCAGTTCAATCACCTCGTTGATTGGTCGCTTTAGCTTGCTACTACCTGGTTCCATGGAATCACCTGCATGCATCATTTGCAGCATAAGCTCGTGGTCTGTGTTATTTGGTGCTTTCCGATTGAGCAATTGTGAGTACCACGAAAACAAAGGCTCATTTGTATACTCATTTGCGTTAGGTTCATGGACCAAATGCGGCATAGGCTTTTTTCCAGAAACAACTGAAGACACTGTATTCGATACTAGTGCTTTTTGCAAGTGAACTACTCCAGAACCATCCCCATTCAAATTGCTATTTTTTGGGGGATATTCTAATGCTGGATGACCAGACCAGTAAGGAGATAGGAGACCTCCAAATCCATCAGTGGCTGGGGAAAGATCAGCGACTTGGTTTTTCGGAAAAGTCTCGTTTCCCTGATTCATATGTTTAGTCTCGAAATGGCTCAACAAGTTTTTTTCATTGTCACATACGATATTGCAATATCGACATGCAATACGTCTCGGGTTATTGGGCCTTGTTTGGATCCTTTTTGCAAGTTCATCCATGTATTTGTTTGCCAAGTCAGAGTTAACATTGGAAAACATGATTTTTTTATAATGATGTTTTTTCTTTAGGAAAAGTATGAGAGGATTAGAATGCACTGATAGAATGGTAAACATGTACATATTTATAGTAAATTTGCAAGCAACAGTACAGGTAAGTACATTAGGAAATGACTTATTACTAGAAAATATATTTAATTAATTAATTAATTCAGAAATTCTAGAGTTTTGTATCTGATCGTATTCACATTAAATTTTCCAAATACATTTAACATTTGCTTTCATAAATATTCACTAATAGTTTAATACACAGGCTGGCATCGACAATATAGTAATATATATTAGTATATTACTATTACTGAAATGTATATTTAATTTATCAATTAACTCAGAAATACCAGATTTTTGGGTCACATCGTATTCACAATAAAGTTTGCAAATACATTTAACATTTTCTTTCATAAATATTTATTAGTACACAAGCTGGCATCGACAATAAAGTAATATATATTAAAGTCGTGATGATTTTTTGCCTTTGAGGGGTGAATAATGAATATATTTATGCATTCTTGCAAGGCAAATTAGTAAATGGTGGAATTCTAATCCATTTTCCAAACAAAAAAGAATCCAATTTTGTTATGGTTGTAATGGCGACATCCGCATTTATTAATGTAATATTGAAACTATTTAAGAATATTTACTACTTTATCATAATTATATTAAGTAGCTAGCATCCCTCTTTTGGGAAAATTAAGATTAATTGAACATAAAATTTACGTTCATTTATATGACAGAATAAGTGTTTCATTAATTTGTGCCAACATTATATATGGACTTGTAAATTAAATTAGATAAGGGCTTATCCAACGGCAAAATTTCTGGGATTATCTCGTACAATAAAACGGAAGAAAATTATTCGGCTTTAATGCCACGGTCGAAGGCAGCATAGAACCTAATTTTCTATAATTTTCTCTTATGAAAATAACATTTTTAAAATTTTGAGGGAGGCCGCCGCCACCCCTGGCCCTCCACTGGATCCACCCCTGATCCGCCCCTGATGGTGACATTATCGGTACTTATTTAATACACAGACATGGCTTTACGGATGACTCTAAAAGCAAATTTCATCCCTAAACAGATCATCTTTTGGGACAGAAAGAACTTCTACTACAATCCCGACCTCCTAATAATGCAACCAAATAAGACTAAATATAACACTCTTTTGAAATAACATAGTCAAGCACGAAATAAACCGGAAGAAAATAAGGACTAGGGAAAAAGCAACACACTGATATACTGCTCTAAAAGCCTGATCAAACCGTGCTCTAGAAGTAAACTGGTCACATGGCTCTTAATCTCACTACACCTGGGCGCCTAATTGCCGATTAGGTGCTATTAAGAACATCGGTTATAGAAGAATAACAAAGCAGAAAGCGGTGGGCGAGCATTGAAATCATTCATAAATTAACATAAAGAAATTAATTATCATGAAAATTCAAGCAACCTATATTTTGTGTTATACATTATTTGCTGAAGCAGTTCACAGAAAGACCCAACACGAAACTTAAATTTTAAGGGGAATCAAAAAAATGAATAATGCCACGCAAAAAATGATTACTTTGTCTTTAGTCTATTATTATCTAGTCTCGGGTTTCTCATCTTTTTCTTTTCACAATATTGTTATTTTAAAGATGGAGAAATCTGATCTTCATCAGTTGAAATCTGAGGAGGCGCTTTTGCATACTCAAGGTACTGATTTTGTTACTTGAGTGATTTACACAAAATACAAAGCAAGCACTGACAACCGATACATATATACTGATGGCTCTTTATATATAGACCGTTTAATCGTCGAAAACGAGGAGTATTTTCAACAGAAAAATAACTAAAAACAATTATGATTAACTTCGTAAAGTACGAGTCTTTATCCAAAAGGTTAACAGAATGACAAACGGTTGGATTATCCTAGTTTGGTTCCTCAATCGAAAAAGAAATGGTAACCAGGTTACGGAGTTACAAAAGTGCAATTTAAGTTAAATTAGTGCAAAAAAAGAGAACACCGACCTTTCACTTAAGAGTATATATGTTAATTAATTCAGCCCATTTAGGGCAAATATTAAGGTTACTTTTTCCATTTAAACATCGCTTGGGTGTTATTGTTATTTACCAAAAAAAGTATTGAGTTTTCTCACCCAAACTTCAAGTTTGTCATCTTTTTCTTTCACAAACCTCTTAATACGTTTATAGATGGAGAAATCTGGTCTCCATCACATACCCACAAAGTATTTAAAGTACCCCTTATCCCTTATGATCTATATAAAAAGGATTCAAATTACATAAAATCAAATAAAATTTTACAAATGAACTCATGAACCTCTTGTTGTTACACTGGCAAAGATTTCTGCTAATAAAGAAACACATGTAAACTTCTGACCCACAAGAGCGTCGATCGACACTCTGACCGACCGATATTTTAGTTTACGGGTGTATAGGAGGCATTTGTATATCTGACAGAGGTTTCTCCACGGGTAGTATTGAGGAGCGAGTTTTTACCGTGTGACAAGATGCCTCGGCCAAAATGGCTAAGCATGAGAAAGCGTGCATCGATAATCTGCACGCTTTTATCCTATTCGTTTTTGACACATTTGGTTTCTTAGCACATGACACGGTGAAACTTTTTAATTGAGTTTAAATGGTCATACATAATAATGTCATGACTCCTATATCTATTGATTTAGTGTTTAAGAGTATTGTGTTTGTTATTTAGAAAGGGTTAGCGACGCAAATTGTTATTCGCTTACCATTTATGTCCGTGTAATCATTTTATCGTATATAATAAAAAAAAAACATACAATTCTGATTCATAGTGAGTCTTTCCTCTGCAACACCTTAAAGAGCATGAATGAATACAGATACTTATATGCTGATAAAATGTGATATGAGCATTTGAAAACCTCAAAATTTTCAGTATTTTAAAAAGTCGTCGATATGATAGTTTATAATCCAATTATTAAAAAACAACCAAATCAATATCTTACAAAATACCTCCATTATGTAATATTTCAATAGTTTTCTATGATATTTTCTCATTTACATGTACACTTTATTTCGGTTTAGCATCATGTACTAGTATAAAAAATTTGGTATATTGCTGCCACATAACCCATTTCCGTTAGATAGTCTATTTTGGTCATTTTTGTCACAGTATTCATTCTATTATCAATTAAACAATTAACGGCTCTATGATGTATTCCGTTTATTTGAACATCTGGTTACTGGATTTATTGATCATTATGGGGGCTTGTCCCATAAAGGATTTATTTTTACTGTTAATAAAAATTAAATTAAACAATTAACGTAATGGTATTTTTTTTTAATATTATCAAAGTAAAAAAAAGAAAGTAAAAGGGAACTTGAGAGGTTACTAAACCGAAATGGAGAGGATAAAAAACATAACATTCCAACCTATCAAAGAGTTCATCAATTTAATATGTTTCACAAATACCCATATCTTGAATTATAAGGCAAAATAAAATCATGATTTGATACATTTTAAAAGGGAGTCATATGACTCACATCATTCATCATATTTCTATGATATATAGTATCAGACTTGGACCATTTGGTTCAAACTTTGACAGATTTTCTTGTGTTATAGTTTTGTAATTTGATTGAAAGAAGTTTGTTAAAATTATATAATGTAAGAAAACTAATTCAAATTCTAGCTTTTTCATGAAATTGATATACGATTTGGCACTCAATTTAATTTCATTGCTAGCTTTTTTCTTAAAAAATATATTCAGAAAGTTCAATTTGGGTACATCCTATGTGTACTTTAAGCAAGTCTCTGATACGAGTCCAATTTTTTTTAATACGTAACAACTGGAATTCGATCACCCCTCGTTGATCTGTTTTCTTATGTACGTGATCACACGTCTTCTTTTTGGTGCTCGTGTCGTGATCACATGTCTTTTCTATTGTGGTTTCTATCTGACTGGTTGGGTTGATGATTGAGTGACTACTGCAGATTGATTTGAGTGTTACGTTGATATTTTGGGATAATTTGTCTCGGTATACCTGTTTAGATAGGGTTTTTAATGTGCTGGCACCCCGTGGTTCGTGATTATTGAGTCGTATCGAGTAGAATATTTTTGTTTCTAAGATGTCTCTTATTGGATGCATTGTGTCTATCGACTTGCTGCCCTCAGTTTACCTCTTAGTATTTCAACCGATCGTTTGTCTTGCACGACAATATTCCACCGGATTGTATAGACTTTGGTTTTGATGTTTTGTTTATATTTATGATTTATTTGGGTTGTATTGTTTTATTTATTATGTGATTGGCATGTTTGTAGATAGTCTGAGTTGTAAACTAACAACCATTAGAAAAGTAACGTAGGGTCCGTGGATAGGCAAAAAATAATAATGTCACGCCCCAAAATCCATAGACACGGATATCGAGGCATGACCTTTTTAAAACAAAAGAAAATAGAACCTGTTGGTACAAAATTGAAATTTTAAAAGAAAACATTTGCAAGCTAATGAAACAATTTAATGAATGAAATAAACTGTTTGCCAAACGCGGCTACAAGACAGGATTTATAAAAGCTAAAAATAACGAAATAATGAATTTGTCCGTAGGCTACAACCTCGAAAATGGTCTAACAAAAAGAAATGCAATAGAAAGAATCCCCGAGCCCATGCGATACTGCGCTAATGCTCTTATCCGAACGTCTCAATCTATAATGTACCTGAAAGACAAAATCATAACGGTGAGTCCCACGCACCTAACTAGACGGGACGGCACCACAAATACCGTCACTCCATCCCATAAATGCAAGAGCTCACAAATTCTACAACTACGATAATCGACGTATAAAAAGAAATATGATAACATTCTACAACGGGATAAATTAAATAAATTAAATACAAATCAACAGCATACATGGACCTCTCACGCCACCTACCCCAGTCCGTAAGGTAGGTCATTCCCTATCCCTTCGGCCGTCTTCTGTCCCCGGAATTAGGGAGAGACAGAGACCATTGCAACAGAAAAGTAGATTTATAGTGCGCACTTGGACCTCTCACGCCACTCGTCCCAGTCCGTAAGACGAATCATTCCCTATCCCTTCGGCCGTCTTATGCCCCCGGAATTAGGGAGAGACATAGACCATTGCTAACATAAAAGTAAATATAGTGCGCACTGGGACCTCTAACGCCACTCGCCCCGGTCCGTAAGACGAGTCATTCCCTATCCCCTCGGCCGTCTTCTGTCCCCGGAATTAGGGAGAGACAGAGACCATTGCCACTACAGCTAAATCACAAGGCCTCGGCCAATAATATAAAATCATTCAAATAACTCCATCTCATACGTATAAATATTAAGGCCTCGGCCAATAATATTATACTATTCAAATAACATAAACTCATACGCCACTTAACGTAATACAACATAAACCATAATCATAGATGCTAGATTCACAACTAGCCAATCACTTCAACAACATAAAAACCCATTCAGGTATTTTAACAAACACCTTGTATGCATAAACTACAATCCATCTATATTCAACAATAATTTACCCAAATCCATCAAAACCCATAATAACTCATAATCAACGCATAAAACACGCAACACATCCATAATCTCATTAATTCGCAATTGATATATCTAAGGTCTCAACCTTTACAATTCAACTAATGGAATTAAAAGTAAAACAACTAAACCCCAGTTATCAATTTAAGAACATGATTAATATAAAGGACAAAAACCCCCAATTTGTAATAAACGTAAAACATAATCCTAAACATACACCCTCGTCTAGTCGCAATGGATAACCCCCGTTACCTTAGAGCGTAGTGGAGATGCTTCCGGTATGAACCCGCTAATGGTGGTTTCTCTTCTTCTTCTTCTTCTCTCTTTTCTCTCTTTTTCTCTCTCTTCTCTTGGCTGATTTTAGGTTTTAAAGAATTGAAAGTGGCTGATTTTTGGTTTAGAAAAAAACCTGTTTTTAGAAAGTTTGTGGAAGCGAACTATTTGGTCCCCAAAGTTCTAAAAGCTAACTCTTAATCCAAAAATATTGTTTTACTACTCAAAAATAACAAATCTTTAGAAACAAATCTATTGGGTCCTTTTTATTAGTAAAATTAGTAACAGGTTTTAAAAATAAAGTTTTTCGGAAGAGTTTCGGTTTTTGGCTAAAAATTAGTCGAGTGACCGGTTTTTGGTAAAATTTGTATAAAACGTTTTTGGATAAATTAATTTCTAATTAAAAACACTTATAAAAATACGGGATGTTACAAATAAAACCCTAGAGAGAGAGACGACTAGGGTGATAAACCCTAGCCGCCGAAAACATGGAAGAGATTAACGAAATCTCCCCGGATAGCATATCGAATAGACAACTAATGCCGCCAGACCCAGTACCTACGAAATCTTTTGCGTCGGTAGTTAGCGCATCACCAAAAAAAATCAAAATAGCATTAAAAGAGGTTGGTTCTTATAAAGGTGAACCGTTAATTCAATTTTCTATGAAAGATATAAAGCAACTTGCTGAACCGTTTAAATATACTATAGTTGGAAAATTTACTCATGGAAAACCAGATATAACTGTCATAAGAAAGCTGTTTGGGAAACTTGAATTAAAAGCTAACTTCAATATAGGAATTCTGGATCATAAACATATTTTAATCCGATGTTTTCATGAAGAAGACTTCACCAGAATCTGGTTGAAAAAGATTTGGTATATAGAAGATTATCCTATGAGAGTCTTTAAGTGGACTTATAACTTTGATCCAGAAATAGAAAATTCGTTGGTGCCTGTATGGATAAATCTGCCAAAACTGCCTATACATCTATATAATACCTCTAGCATATATTCTATAGCAAGTGCTTTTGGGGTGCCTCTAAGGGTTGACGAACCTACTTCAAAGCTAACAAGACCTAGTTTAGCTCGTATTTGTGTTGAAATTGATCTAAAAACAGAACTCTATGAGCGTGTTAGGATTGGCTATGGTGAAGATGGGGGTTTCTGGCAGTACTGTAAATATGAAGATCTACCTGACTATTGCAGTTTCTGCTTTAAACAAGGTCATAAAGAAGAAGCTTGTAAATTCAAAAACACAGAGCAACCACAAGATAACAAGAAGAACAGTAAAAAAGAAGAAATTATTCCAAAGCAACAACAAAAGAATAAAGGAAAAGTGGTCTCATTATACAAACCAAATAAGGAAATAACTGGGAAAAAAGAGACGACAAAAGAGTGGGTTTACAGAGCTAAATTTCACAATCAACAGCAACCAAGCACAGCAGTGGAGACTAAGGATAGTGCAAAGAGTCTTCCTGAAAAGCAGAAATAAGAAGCAGTTATAGTTCATATAGAAGATGAGGAAGAAAGGGATGAAAAAGTGGATGAAGAGATTATATGTGATAAACTGGATCTAAACAGACAAGAAGACAATGGTAATAAAATAAATAAAGAATCTATAGGTGTTACTAAAGGGAATGTGAATGAAGAAAAGGGGATACTAGCTATAGTGTCTTACCAAGATTACAGTTCTATAAACAGTAGTTTTGTGGTTACTGAAATTGTAGATATAAGCCCAAATGGTGATACTGAGGATACAAGAGGTGGTAAAGAGCAAGGAGAAGAACAGGAAATAGAAACTATGTCTGAGGAAAAAAATGAATGGGAAGTTCAATTATCCAAGAGCCAGACAAAAAAGAAAAATGAATGGCAAAGAAGAAGAGCCAAGAGCAAGATAGACAAATGCAGCTAAGATCATCCTCTAATGTGGGGGAAAGAAAGAAGTATAATCAATGAGTAAGGTCCTAACATGGAATGTGAGAGGTATTGGAAATAGAGCTACATTAAGAAGAATAAAAAAATTATGTCTTATAAATAAAATTGTGCTATTGATCTGTATAGAACCAATGGTTCAGCAAGATAAAATTGATCTTTATAAGAGAAAAATTGGTTTTGATAATGCTATTAATCATGCAGACAATAAAATCTGGGTGTTTTTTAATGATGATCTAGAAATTACAGTGGGCACTGAGAGCAGTCAAAGTATTAATTTTGAAGTTAAGATGTGGAATTATGCAGTTCAGGTCACAGCTGTTTATGCTAAGTGTACAATACAAGAAAGAAAAGAGCTGTGGAAATTCTTAGAAATCTCTAAGACTAATGATCCTTGGTTAATAGTTGGAGACTTTAATACTATTTCTAGAGAAGAAGATAAAATAGGGGGTCTGGATATTAATGTAAATGGGGCTAATGACTATTTGGAATGTTTGGACAAGTGTGGGGTGTATGAATTGAACTTTCTAGGCTCAAGGTTCACTTGGTGGAATAACAGGGAAGGTGATAATTTGATAATGGAGAGAATTGATAAGGCTTGTGTGAATGATAATTGCTCAAATCTGTTTCATAGTATTGCTTTGGAGCATTTGTCTAAAGTCAATTCTGATCATAGCCCTTTGTTAATTACATTTAATAATGAAGGAGATCATAATATCAGAAGATTCATATTTCAGAAATTTTGGTTAACACATCATGAGTTTAAGAAGCTTTTATCAGATAATTGGGTGCTTCATAAAGATGGTAATGCTTTGTTTTCTTTGGTACAAAATTTAAAAAGACTCAGGCAAATACTATCTAAATGGAGCAGAGTTACCTTTGGTAACATTTTTCAGCAAGTAATTGATGCAGAAGACCTGGTTCTGGGTGCAGAACAACATTTTGAGAATGATCCATCCCCTGAAAAAAGAAGTGAACTTAGCAAGTTAAAAGCTGAGCTTAATTACAAGCTCAAAATAGAAGAAGAATTCTGGAAACAAAAGGCAAACTTAAGATGGGTGCTTGAAGGTGATGCTAATACCAAATTTTATCATGGTGTAGTTAAAAAAGAAGGAGAAAAAGTACTATTCATTGTATTATTGATGATAATGGGCAAGAATTAATGGCAAAAGAAGACATTCAACAAGAAGCCATAAAGTACTTTCAAAAGCTTTTAGCAACTAATAATAATTGTGGCTTCAAGTACAGTTCTCTAGATATTATTCCAAAGTGTGTTACAGATGGAGAAAATGAAGAATTAATTAAAGAAATAACTCTAGAAGAAGTCAAGACAGCAGTGTGGGATTTGAAGAAAAGTAGTGCTCCTGGTTTGGATGGGTTTAATGGTTTCTTCTTTACACACAGTTGGGATATTATTGGAGTGGATTTATTAAAAGCAATACAGCAATTCTTTGCTGGACATAAAATTCCCAATGCAATGTCTTCTACTCTTATTGTTCTAATTCCTAAGAAGGCTAATGCAGATAAGTATTCAGACTTCAGACCTATTAGTTTATGTACCTTTTGTAACAAAGTCATTTCTAAAATTATGTCAACCAGGCTGTCCTTTGTTTTGCCTAATATTATTTCAGAGAACCAAAGTGGTTTTGTTAAAAATAGAGATATTATAGATAACATTCTTCTATCTCAAGAATTTATCTCTACTCTTAACAAAAAGAACAGTGGTAATAATGTAGTTTTGAAATTGGATATGAAAAAAACTTATGACAAGATTTCCTAGCACTTTATTGTTAGTGTTCTTAGAAAAATGGGTTTCTCAGAAATTTGGATAGATAGAATATGGAGAATTATTTCTGATAATGGCATTTCTATATTGGTAAATGGTGCTCCTACAGGTTATTTCAAGCCTACTAATGGATTAAGACAAGGAGATCCATTATCCTCAAGTCTTTTTATTCTATGTTCAGAAGTTTTAACCAGAAATCTCAACCAACTAATTAACAGGAAGAACTGGAAATCTTTTAAAGCAGCTATAGGTACTCCTATTATTACACACTTGGCCTTTGCTGATGATATTATAATTTTTAGTAGAGCAGACACCAAATCTATTAAACATATTCAAAGGGTTCTACAGCAGTATAATACAGATTCAGGACAAGAAGTTAATAGAGAGAAAAGCTTTATGTACATCTCTAAGGGAGTTACAGACAAGCAGAAAGAAGCAGTCAGTAAGATATTGAACATTGCAGTCAAAAAGCCTCCTTTTATCTATCTAGGGTGTAAGCTTTATTCTGGCCATAAAAAATGTCTGCTATACCATGAACTTATCTTAAAGGTAAGAAGAAAGCTCTCAGGGTGGAAAACTCAGTATTTAACCATGGGGGGCAAATTACTACTTGCCAAACATGTACTCCAGACTATTCCTATTTATACTATGGCAGCTATGAATCCTCCAAAATTGGTTATCAAAAAGATAGATCAAATAATAGCAAATTTTCTCTGGGGAAATTCTAATGGCAAAAATAAATATCACTGGGTTAAATGGAGTAAAATATGTAGACCTACCTCTGAAGGTGGCCTAGGGTTGAGGAGCTTTAAAGATATTTATGAAGCATTTGCTATTAAATTATGGTGGAAGTTTAGAACTAAAAATTCTCTATGGGCTCAGTACATGAGAGTAAAGTATTGCAAGAAGAAGCATCCAAATGAGGTCAGTATTACTAAAGGGGCTAACACATGGTCCAGAATGTTGCAAGTTAGGGAGATTGCTGAAAAAAATATTCTTTGGTTGATTGGAAAAGGAAATGTCTCAGTTAACCTAGACAACTGGGTTGGAAATGGACCACTACAGGATCAAAATATTGATAATAAGCTGCTGTTGTCTAGATTAATCATTGATAATGAGTGGAACTATAAATCTATTGCTGAAATTATTCCTATTTCTAAACAAGGTGTGTTTAGTCAATGTTTAATCTATCCAGGGGGAAAAGACCAAGCTATATGGAAGGAGGATAATAAGGGTGATTTTTCATTTAAATCTACCTGGAATATTATGAGAAAGAAAAGTACAAAAAGTTGGTTGTATGAAATGTTATGGGATAGAATAATACCTTTGAAGATCTCTTGTTTTGCTTGGAAGTGTTTTAATGATGCAGTGCCAGTGGACATTGTTGTCCAAAAAATTGGAGTCCAATTAGCTTCAAGTTGTGAATGCTGTAGAAGGAATGAAGAAAGTTTAGAGCATTTGTTGTGTTTTAGTGCTATAGCTAAGGAAGTATGGATGTATTTTGCACAGTATTTGGGAGTAAATCATAATGTTTTAACATTGAGAGGGAGATTTACTTCTTGGTGGGTACATGAAGAAAAAATAAGTCATTTTCCAGAAAAGAATATTATAAAAGTACTACCTGTGTACATTATTTGGTGTATTTGGAAAGCTCGCTGTGGCTGTAAATTTGATAATAAAAAAATGATTGCCCAAAATATCATTTTAGAAATTATTAGATTAATCCAGGACTTTTCACAAGTGGATAAAAGGTTTCCTAAGAGGTGGATTTGGGAAGAAATAAATCTATTACAAGCAGTTAAGAATAGCAAAAAAGCTAGGGTTATAAAATGGGAAAACCCCCCAACTGGATTCATGAAATTGAATACAGATGGTTGTTTTAAAAGCTCCACCAATTCTAGTGGAGTAGGTGGAATATTAAGGGATCACCAAGGTAAATTTATACAGGGTTTTTATGGAAAAATTACTAGCAAATCAGGTATTGAAGCAGAGGCAAAAGCTATACTACAAGGACTAACAGTGGTTAATTTGCCTAAGATAATTATAGAAAGTGATTGTCTACATCTAAGAAACATCTTGTCTGATAAAAGCAAGTGTCCGTGGAAGATGAAATTTCTAATTAAGAATATAAAGGAGAAGATGAAGAAGGGTACTTATCTGTTGAACCATGTGGACAGAGAGGCCAACTCATGCGCTGATCTATTGGCCAATCTGGGTTGTGTCTCCGATCATTTAGTTTCAGAAGATATTGCAGTTTTTCCCAGTAAATTGAGAAAGATTATGAAGCTGGAAGAGAAAGGTATTCCTTATTTACGTTTGGGAAATGAGGAAAAGCTTGAGTGTCTCTCTCTATATCAACAATGAAGATAAGTGAAATGAGAGAAGGAGAAGACCAGATGAAGAGGTGGATTGTGGTCAATTACATATTTGGTCCCTTAACTTTGGTCGAATTTTTATCGTTGGTTAAGATTAAGTCTGAAAGTTTCAATTTCATTTTATTAAGCCATGTAATTTTAAGGTTGTTATTAATTGCTACTCTGTTTTGTTTTCGTGGGGTTTTTCATCCACTTTTTTACATCTATTAATAAAAGAGTGGGTTTTCCCCACTATTAATATAAAAAAAAGATAGTCTGAGTTGTATGTCGATTTACACCTATGTATTTTATGTTTTACTTAGCTTTTGGAGTACGTTCCAAAAGCAGTGAATCCTGTAATAACGCTTGTTATTTTGATTAATGATGAGAAATTTGTGACAAAAAAAAAAAACAATAAGCAACAAATTTCTTTTTCGCAATTATAATGGTATGTTCTTGCAGTATTTTAACTTGGGATAAATGTCTTAAATTCTTCGTGTGATATGGTGTTTTACCAATATAAGTCAAACGACTAAAACCGAATTAAAAGTGAAAACCCTAGTTAACCCATTGTATGTAAGAAAAAACAAAATCAATGGCTGCATTAACCCATTGTATGTAAGAAAAAACAAAATCAATGGCTGCATTAAATAAGTAATTATTTGATGAAGACTATTGATTAATAAATGAAGACAAAAATTACAGCTCGATTAACGAAATCCCCTAACCGACTCGATTAACGAAATCTCCTAACCGGCCTCCTCCTCGCCTCCTTACATAAAAAAAAACAAAGAAATGCTGAATCTCATAGAAATTAAAAGAAACATAAACCATAATGTATCACGACTAAAAGGAAATTTCAAGTTTCTAGAGCTTTAGGGTCAAATCAAGTTTGATTTTCTTACGACCTAAGTTATCAATCTCATCACCATCCTCGTCCAGTTCAATCACTTCAACGATTGGTCGCTTCAGCTTGCTACTACCTGGTTCCATGGAATCACCTGCATGCATCATTTGCAGCAAAAGCTCGAGATCTGTGTTGTATGGTGCTTTCTGATTGAGCAATTGTGGGTATCTCGGAAACAAATTCTCATTTGTATACCCATTTGCATTAGGTTCATGGACCAAATACGGCATACGATTTTTTCCAGAAACAACTGAAGACACTGTATTCGATACTAGTGCTTCTTGCAAGTGAACTACTCCAGAACCATCACCATTCAAATTGCTAATTTGGGGGTGATATTCTAATGCTGGATGACCAGACCGGTAAAGAGATACGAGACCTCCAAATCCATCAGTGTTTGGGGAAAGAATGGCGACTTGGTTTTTTGGAAAAGTCTCGTTTCCCTGATTCATGTGTTTTGTCTTGAAATGGCTCAACAAGGTTTCTTCATTGTCACATACGATATTGCAATATCGGCATGCAATACCTGTCGGGTAATTGAGCTTTGTTTGGATCTCTTTTGCAAGTTTATCCATGTATTCGTTTTCGTTTTCCAAGAAAGAGTTAGTCTCGGAAAACATGATTTTCATAATGATGTTTTTTCTTTAGGAAAAGTATGAGAGGATTAGAATGCACTGATAGAATGATAAACATGTACATATTTATAGTGGATTTGCAAACCACCGTACAGCTAACTAGCTAAGTACATTAGGAAATGACTTATTACTAGAAAATATATTTAATTTATTAATTAATTCAGAAATTCTAGAGTTTTGTATCTTATCATATTCACATTAAATTTTCCAAATGCATTTAACATTTTCTTTCATAAATATATTCATTAATACACAGGCTGGCATCGAGAATATAGTAATATATATTAGTATATTACTATTACTGAAAGGTAAATTTAATTTATCAATTAACTCAGAAATACTAGATTATTGGATCACGTCGTATTCATTCACAATAAAGTTTGCAAGTACAATTAACATTTTTTTTCATAAATATTCATTAATACACAAGCTGGCATCGACAATTTAGTCGTGATGATTTTATTGCCTTTGAGGGGTGAATAATGAATACATTTATGCTTTCTTGCAAGACAAATTAGTAAATGATGGAATTCTAATCCATTTTCCAAAAAAAAACCACTTTTGTTATGTTTGTAATGGCAACATCCGCATTGATTAATGTAATATTGAAACTATTTAAGAATATTTACTACTTTATCACAATTATATTAAGTAGCTAGCATCCCTCTTTTGGGAAAATTAAAATTAATTGAACATAAATTTTACGTTCATTTATATGACAGGATTAGTGTTTCATTAATTTGTGCCAGCATGATACATGGACTTGTAAATTAAATTAGATAAGGGCTTATCCAACGTCAAAATTTCTGGGATTATCTCGTAAAATAAAACGGAAGAAAATTATCCGGCTTTAATGCCACGGTCGAAGGCAGCATAGAATGTCGCTCAATTAATTTTGATTATCTCGGTATCCATTGTATTAATTCAACTTTTATCACTAATTGGTCCCTATCATAATTTTATGGCTGGTTAAATGCACTGAAAAACTGAACTCATTTTGCTTCTGATTTTGTTCAACTAAAACAGGCACTGACCAGTCCGTTCGATACAAATAGGTCATTGGAAATTGACTTGGTTCAAAGGGTTTTACTTGCATTTTTGAAACCTGGAAAATCCAATACCAAGATATTACGTAAAATTTAGCATTCCACTTTATCTCGAATTGAAAATGAATTTACATATACCAATATATCAACACGGGTTACATGGATAGTTCAGATACTATCCGAATTTCGAGAGAGCAAATAAGGTCGAATATTTTAAAAGAAGTTCGGACTATGGTGACCATGTGTACTGAATCCTTGGAGGGACCGTATAGAAAAAAAATTACTACTATAATTTTAAGGAAAAAGGTTTAAAATAATTGAAAACCGAATTTAAACGTGGATTCTAACATTACTAAAAGACGAGCTGACCATTCTAAAAAAACACCGTAAATTTGCAACATAAAAGGTTTTTTTTAGTTTGCTAGCATCAAAAAGGAAGTACCAAAGGAGTCTTCTGTATATTCTACGAATAAAATACTGTATAAGGATTTTAAAGAAAATAATGGGAAATGGAGTCACTCGTGTAACTAAAAAAAATATGGTGGTTTGGAGTCGAACTATGAACCTCTTCTTTAACTATAAAATGTTTTACCAAATGAGCACAATATGTGTATATATCTTATAGGGGTTATAATTAATATATATAACTTAACTTTCTATAATTCTCTCCTATACAAATAACAATTTTAAAATTTCCGGGGACGCCGCCACCACCCTTGGCCTACTCCTGGATCCGCCTCTGATGGTTACATGGTCGGTACTTATTTAATAGACAGACATGGCTTTACTGATGCCTCTAAAAGCAAATTTCATCGCTAAACACATCAACTTTTGGGACAAAAAGAACTTCTATTCCAATCCCGAGCTCCTAATGATGCAATCAAACAAGGCTAAATATAACACTTTTTTGGAATAACATAGTGAAGCACGAAATAAATCGGAAGAAATTAACGACTAGGGCAATATTGAATTCATTAATAAATTAACATAAATAAATTAATTATCCTGAGAACTCACGCAACATATATTTCGTGTTATACTTTATTAGCTGTAACAGTTCACAGAAAGACCTAGAAATTTATTTAAGCGCTATCAAAAAAATGAATAATGCCACACAAAAAATGATTACTTTGTCTTGCATTAAATGTGCACAAGGATTAAAGGAGGGCCTATTGTGATGACACACGTAAATTTGTAATAACTTTTATGTTATAGCGCCACAATATATATTATTTCAATTTAAAATTAGGATTAGTTGTTATCTTTCGAGTCATAGTGTTCAATTTAGGAGCTTTATATATTTATAGTTACATATTTACTAATGTGCATAAGGCAGACGAATGCCACTTTTATTAGCATTATTATTTAATTTAATCATTGTTTGTTTAAGTATCGAATAGTGAGCTTACGATTATATTGTTACGACTATGTTAGCTAGTCCACCCGAGTTTAGAGTTTATTTTCCTATCTAAATATAGTTAACGTGTTATATTATTCTTTTTATCAATTTTTTTTATATCAAAAAGTGTAGTGAGATATAAAATTTTAGTTTATTATTATCTAGTCTCGGGTTTCTCATCTTTTTCTTTTCACAATATTGTTAGTTTAACCCATTGTATGCAAGAAAAAAAATGAATCAATGGCTGCATTAAATAAGTAATTAATTGATGAAGACTATTGATTAATAAATGAAGACAAAAATTACAACTCGATTAACGAAATCCCCTGACCGACTCGATTAATGAAATCTCCTAACCGGCCTCCTCCTCGCCTCCTTACATAAAAAAAACAAAGAAATGCTGAATCCCATTGAAATTAAAAGAAACATAAACCATAATGTATCACGACTAAAAGGAAATTTCAAGTTTCTAGAGCTTTAGGGTCAAATCAAGTTTGATTTTCTTACGACCTAAGTTATCGATCTCATCACCATCATCGTCCCCTGGTTCCATGGAATCACCTGCATGCATCATTTGCAGCATAAGCTCGTGGTCTGTGTTATTTGGTGCTTTCCGATTGAGCAATTGTGAGTACCACGAAAACAAAGGCTCATTTGTATACTCATTTGCGTTAGGTTCATGGACCAAATGCGGCATAGGCTTTTTTCCAGAAACAACTGAAGACACTGTATTCGATACTAGTGCTTTTTGCAAGTGAACTACTCCAGAACCATCCCCATTCAAATTGCTATTTTTTGGGGGATATTCTAATGCTGGATGACCAGACCAGTAAGGAGATAGGAGACCTCCAAATCCATCAGTGGCTGGGGAAAGATCAGCGACTTGGTTTTTCGGAAAAGTCTCGTTTCCCTGATTCATATGTTTAGTCTCGAAATGGCTCAACAAGTTTTTTTCATTGTCACATACGATATTGCAATATCGACATGCAATACGTCTCGGGTTATTGGGCCTTGTTTGGATCCTTTTTGCAAGTTCATCCATGTATTTGTTTGCCAAGTCAGAGTTAACATTGGAAAACATGATTTTTTTATAATGATGTTTTTTCTTTAGGAAAAGTATGAGAGGATTAGAATGCACTGATAGAATGGTAAACATGTACATATTTATAGTAAATTTGCAAGCAACAGTACAGGTAAGTACATTAGGAAATGACTTATTACTAGAAAATATATTTAATTAATTAATTAATTCAGAAATTCTAGAGTTTTGTATCTGATCGTATTCACATTAAATTTTCCAAATACATTTAACATTTGCTTTCATAAATATTCACTAATAGTTTAATACACAGGCTGGCATCGACAATATAGTAATATATATTAGTATATTACTATTACTGAAATGTATATTTAATTTATCAATTAACTCAGAAATACCAGATTTTTGGGTCACATCGTATTCACAATAAAGTTTGCAAATACATTTAACATTTTCTTTCATAAATATTTATTAGTACACAAGCTGGCATCGACAATAAAGTAATATATATTAAAGTCGTGATGATTTTTTGCCTTTGAGGGGTGAATAATGAATATATTTATGCATTCTTGCAAGGCAAATTAGTAAATGGTGGAATTCTAATCCATTTTCCAAACAAAAAAGAATCCAATTTTGTTATGGTTGTAATGGCGACATCCGCATTTATTAATGTAATATTGAAACTATTTAAGAATATTTACTACTTTATCATAATTATATTAAGTAGCTAGCATCCCTCTTTTGGGAAAATTAAGATTAATTGAACATAAAATTTACGTTCATTTATATGACAGAATAAGTGTTTCATTAATTTGTGCCAACATTATATATGGACTTGTAAATTAAATTAGATAAGGGCTTATCCAACGGCAAAATTTCTGGGATTATCTCGTACAATAAAACGGAAGAAAATTATTCGGCTTTAATGCCACGGTCGAAGGCAGCATAGAACCTAATTTTCTATAATTTTCTCTTATGAAAATAACATTTTTAAAATTTTGAGGGAGGCCGCCGCCACCCCTGGCCCTCCACTGGATCCACCCCTGATCCGCCCCTGATGGTGACATTATCGGTACTTATTTAATACACAGACATGGCTTTACGGATGACTCTAAAAGCAAATTTCATCCCTAAACAGATCATCTTTTGGGACAGAAAGAACTTCTACTACAATCCCGACCTCCTAATAATGCAACCAAATAAGACTAAATATAACACTCTTTTGAAATAACATAGTCAAGCACGAAATAAACCGGAAGAAAATAAGGACTAGGGAAAAAGCAACACACTGATATACTGCTCTAAAAGCCTGATCAAACCGTGCTCTAGAAGTAAACTGGTCACATGGCTCTTAATCTCACTACACCTGGGCGCCTAATTGCCGATTAGGTGCTATTAAGAACATCGGTTATAGAAGAATAACAAAGCAGAAAGCGGTGGGCGAGCATTGAAATCATTCATAAATTAACATAAAGAAATTAATTATCATGAAAATTCAAGCAACCTATATTTTGTGTTATACATTATTTGCTGAAGCAGTTCACAGAAAGACCCAACACGAAACTTAAATTTTAAGGGGAATCAAAAAAATGAATAATGCCACGCAAAAAATGATTACTTTGTCTTTAGTCTATTATTATCTAGTCTCGGGTTTCTCATCTTTTTCTTTTCACAATATTGTTATTTTAAAGATGGAGAAATCTGATCTTCATCAGTTGAAATCTGAGGAGGCGCTTTTGCATACTCAAGGTACTGATTTTGTTACTTGAGTGATTTACACAAAATACAAAGCAAGCACTGACAACCGATACATATATACTGATGGCTCTTTATATATAGACCGTTTAATCGTCGAAAACGAGGAGTATTTTCAACAGAAAAATAACTAAAAACAATTATGATTAACTTCGTAAAGTACGAGTCTTTATCCAAAAGGTTAACAGAATGACAAACGGTTGGATTATCCTAGTTTGGTTCCTCAATCGAAAAAGAAATGGTAACCAGGTTACGGAGTTACAAAAGTGCAATTTAAGTTAAATTAGTGCAAAAAAAGAGAACACCGACCTTTCACTTAAGAGTATATATGTTAATTAATTCAGCCCATTTAGGGCAAATATTAAGGTTACTTTTTCCATTTAAACATCGCTTGGGTGTTATTGTTATTTACCAAAAAAAGTATTGAGTTTTCTCACCCAAACTTCAAGTTTGTCATCTTTTTCTTTCACAAACCTCTTAATACGTTTATAGATGGAGAAATCTGGTCTCCATCACATACCCACAAAGTATTTAAAGTACCCCTTATCCCTTATGATCTATATAAAAAGGATTCAAATTACATAAAATCAAATAAAATTTTACAAATGAACTCATGAACCTCTTGTTGTTACACTGGCAAAGATTTCTGCTAATAAAGAAACACATGTAAACTTCTGACCCACAAGAGCGTCGATCGACACTCTGACCGACCGATATTTTAGTTTACGGGTGTATAGGAGGCATTTGTATATCTGACAGAGGTTTCTCCACGGGTAGTATTGAGGAGCGAGTTTTTACCGTGTGACAAGATGCCTCGGCCAAAATGGCTAAGCATGAGAAAGCGTGCATCGATAATCTGCACGCTTTTATCCTATTCGTTTTTGACACATTTGGTTTCTTAGCACATGACACGGTGAAACTTTTTAATTGAGTTTAAATGGTCATACATAATAATGTCATGACTCCTATATCTATTGATTTAGTGTTTAAGAGTATTGTGTTTGTTATTTAGAAAGGGTTAGCGACGCAAATTGTTATTCGCTTACCATTTATGTCCGTGTAATCATTTTATCGTATATAATAAAAAAAAAACATACAATTCTGATTCATAGTGAGTCTTTCCTCTGCAACACCTTAAAGAGCATGAATGAATACAGATACTTATATGCTGATAAAATGTGATATGAGCATTTGAAAACCTCAAAATTTTCAGTATTTTAAAAAGTCGTCGATATGATAGTTTATAATCCAATTATTAAAAAACAACCAAATCAATATCTTACAAAATACCTCCATTATGTAATATTTCAATAGTTTTCTATGATATTTTCTCATTTACATGTACACTTTATTTCGGTTTAGCATCATGTACTAGTATAAAAAATTTGGTATATTGCTGCCACATAACCCATTTCCGTTAGATAGTCTATTTTGGTCATTTTTGTCACAGTATTCATTCTATTATCAATTAAACAATTAACGGCTCTATGATGTATTCCGTTTATTTGAACATCTGGTTACTGGATTTATTGATCATTATGGGGGCTTGTCCCATAAAGGATTTATTTTTACTGTTAATAAAAATTAAATTAAACAATTAACGTAATGGTATTTTTTTTTAATATTATCAAAGTAAAAAAAAGAAAGTAAAAGGGAACTTGAGAGGTTACTAAACCGAAATGGAGAGGATAAAAAACATAACATTCCAACCTATCAAAGAGTTCATCAATTTAATATGTTTCACAAATACCCATATCTTGAATTATAAGGCAAAATAAAATCATGATTTGATACATTTTAAAAGGGAGTCATATGACTCACATCATTCATCATATTTCTATGATATATAGTATCAGACTTGGACCATTTGGTTCAAACTTTGACAGATTTTCTTGTGTTATAGTTTTGTAATTTGATTGAAAGAAGTTTGCTAAAATTATATAATGTAAGAAAACTAATTCAAATTCTAGCTTTTTCATGAAATTGATATACGATTTGGCACTCAATTTAATTTCATTGCTAGCTTTTTTCTTAAAAAATATATTCAGAAAGTTCAATTTGGGTACATCCTATGTGTACCTTAAGCAAGTCTCTGATACGAGTCCAATTTTTTTTAATACGTAACAACTGGAATTCGATCACCCCTCGTTGATCTGTTTTCTTATGTACGTGATCACACGTCTTCTTTTTGGTGCTCGTGTCGTGATCACATGTCTTTTCTATTGTGGTTTCTATCTGACTGGTTGGGTTGATGATTGAGTGACTACTGCAGATTGATTTGAGTGTTACGTTGATATTTTGGGATAATTTGTCTCGGTATACCTGTTTAGATAGGGTTTTTAATGTGCTGGCACCCCGTGGTTCGTGATTATTGAGTCGTATCGAGTAGAATATTTTTGTTTCTAAGATGTCTCTTATTGGATGCATTGTGTCTATCGACTTGCTGCCCTCAGTTTACCTCTTAGTATTTCAACCGATCATTTGTCTTGCACGACAATATTCCACCGGATTATATAGACTTTGGTTTTGATGTTTTGTTTATATTTATGATTTATTTGGGTTGTATTGTTTTATTTATTATGTGATTGACATGTTTGTAGATAGTCTGAGTTGTATGTCGATTTACACCTATGTATTTTATGTTTTACTTAGCTTTTGGAGTACGTTCCAAAAGCAGTGAATCCTGTAATAACGCTTGTTATTTTGAATAATAATGAGAAATTTGTGACAAAAAAAAAAAACAATAAGCAACAAATTTCTTTTTCGCATTTATAATGGTATGTTCTTGCAGTATTTTAACTTGGGATAAATGGCTTAAATTCTTCGTGTGATATGGTGTTTTACCAATATAAGTCAAACGACTAAAACCGAATTAAAAGTGAAAACCCTAGTTAACCCATTGTATGTAAGAAAAAACAAAATCAATGGCTGCATTAAATAAGTAATTATTTGATGAAGACAAAAATTACAGCTCGATTAACGAAATCCCCTAACCGACTCGATTAACGAAATCTCCTAACCGGCCTCCCCCTCGCCTCCTTACATAAAAAAAAACAAAGAAATGCTGAATCTCATAGAAATTAAAAGAAACATAAACCATAATGTATCACGACTAAAAGGAAATTTCAAGTTTCTAGAGCTTTAGGGTCAAATCAAGTTTGATTTTCTTACGACCTAAGTTATCAATCTCATCACCATCCTCGTCCAGTTCAATCACTTCAACGATTGGTCGCTTCAGCTTGCTACTACCTGGTTCCATGGAATCACCTGCATGCATCATTTGCAGCAAAAGCTCGAGATCTGTGTTGTATGGTGCTTTCTGATTGAGCAATTGTGGGTATCTCGGAATCAAATTCTCATTTGTATACCCATTTGCATTAGGTTCATGGACCAAATACGGCATACGATTTTTTCCACAAACAACTGAAGACACTGTATTCGATACTAGTGCTTCTTGCAAGTGAACTACTCCAGAACCATCACCATTCAAATTGCTAATTTGGGGGTGATATTCTAATGCTGGATGACCAGACCGGTAAAGAGATACGAGACCTCCAAATCCATCAGTGTTTGGGGAAAGAATGGCGACTTGGTTTTTTGGAAAAGTCTCGTTTCCCTGATTCATGTGTTTTGTCTTGAAATGGCTCAACAAGGTTTCTTCATTGTCACATACGATATTGCAATATCGGCATGCAATACCTGTCGGGTAATTGAGCTTTGTTTGGATCTCTTTTGCAAGTTTATCCATGTATTCGTTTTCGTTTTCCAAGAAAGAGTTAGTCTCGGAAAACATGATTTTCATAATGATGTTTTTTCTTTAGGAAAAGTATGAGAGGATTAGAATGCACTGATAGAATGATAAACATGTACATATTTATAGTGGATTTGCAAGCCACCGTACAGCTAACTAGCTAAGTACATTAGGAAATAACTTATTACTAGAAAATATATTTAATTTATTAATTAATTCAGAAATTCTAGAGTTTTGTATCTTATCGTATTCACATTAAATTTTCCAAATACAATTAACATTTTCTTTCATAAATATTCATTAATACACAGGCTGGCATGGACAATATAGTAAAATATATTAAAGTCGTGATGAGTTTTTGCCTTTGAGGGGTGAATAATGAATATATTTATGTTTTCTTGCAAAAAGACAAATTAGTAAATGGTGGAATTCTAATCCATTTTCCAAAATAATCCATTTTCGTTACGTTTTTAATTAATGCTGACATCCGCATTGTGTGATGTAATATTGAATTCAACGCATCTAAGAATATTTAAGAATATTTACTACTTTATCATAAATAAGCAAGTAGCATCCCTCTTTTTGGAAAATTAAAATTAATCGAAACATAAATTTTACGTTCATTTTTAGGACAGAACAAATGTTTCATTTGTACCAGCACGAGACAGGATTTGTAAATTAAATTAGATAAAGGCTTATCCAATGTCATATTCTAGGATTATATCGTACAATAAAACGGAAACAAATTATCCGGTTTAATGCCACGGTCGAAGGCAGCATAGCATGTTGCTCAGTTCAACTGTATCATAATTTTGTGGCTGGTTAAATGCACTGAAAAACTGCAACTCATTTTGCTTCTGATTTTGAGAGTACTTTGTTCGATACAAATAAGCCATTAAAAATTGACTTGATTCGAAAAGTTTTACTTGCATTTTTAAAAATTGAAAATTCCAACCAAGCTATACCAAGATATCATGAGCTATACGTTATTACAGTAAAATTTAACATTCCACTTTATCTCGAATTGAAAATGAATTTACATATACCAATATACCAATACTAGTAATCGTGTCCCACGCAAAGTGTCCCACGCTTTGCGTGTGAGACGCGTAATGCGATAAAATTTAGAAAATAAGTGTAGTTATGATACAAATATTTGGAGAATAAAAAAAATATAAGAGTATAAGATGAGAATACTCAAAAGAATTTTGAAAGTTTAAATAGTGATAAAAAACGTTATTAGTTATTACTTTTTCTCTATTTTTTATGAAAATATGGTATTGTGGTAATTAATAAAAAAGTGTAAGGGTATTTTTGGAAAAAAATGGTAAAATTTGACAGCCTCAAAAAAGTTTGGGTTGGCTTATTATAATAGTATAGATACCAACACGCTCAAAAGTCAAGACCTAATTTGGTTGACACATTATTAGTCCAGATACTGTCCGAATTACGAGTGAGCAAAAAAAGTCGAATTTTCGATAAGAAGATAGGACTATGGTGACATGGTCGGTACTTATTGGCATGGCTTACTGATGCCACTGAACATCAGTTGTATGGATGGGAGATTTAGTCTAAAAGCAAATTTCATCGCCAAAGAGGTCATATTTTGGGACAGAAAGAACTCCTACTCCAATCCCAACCTCCTAATGATGCAACCAAACAAGGCCTAAGATAACACTCTTTTGGAATAACAGTGAAGCAAGAAATAAATTGAAAGAAATTAACGACTAGGGGAAAGGTAACAGACACAGACACACTATCTAAAAGGCACAAAGAGGGGTCCAAAAGGAAATACGTCACATGGCCCCCAATCTCACTACTTACGGGCGCCTAATTGCTGCCCAGACGCTATTAAGAACAGTGGTTAAAAAGGAAAAACAAACCAGAAAGCGATGAGCGAGCATTGAATTCATTCATAAATTATCATTAAAAAAACAATTAACAAGAGAACTCAACCAACCTATATTTCGCGTTATACATTATTAGCTGAAGCAGTTCACAGACCCAACAAGAAATTAAGGGGAACCAAAAAAATGAATAATGGCCAATAATTAACGGCAGTCTGTAGTTATCAACTAAATCACTCATACATGAAGATCAAAAACAAATAACAAAACACCAAACATCACTTAGTAATGCTACAAAATGAAGTAAATTTACCCTATTGCCTTCTTACTCAGTATCCCTGAGGCTCTCGCTTGTTAACCACAGTTTCTTTTGAACAATAAAGAGGACCTCATCCCCATCGAGGTCAGAATCTGACGACGAATCAGCTGTAGCAACAGCCTCCCAGTGCAATGCAGGTAAATATTTTTTAACAAAATCTATAACGTGTTGTTTATCACGGATTATTGCGAAACCAGTGGGCCTGAGAATTCTGTCCATTTCGAGAAGGAGGTCTTCGCCACTGCATCCTTTTTTCTCGATATCAGAAAATACAGTATAAGCATGGAGTAGGTCGTAAGTACGGGGATATGTTGAGTACGCCTCGCACCTATATGTAAGTCATCAACAAAGTTATATAAGATAAATGACCACTCAGAACATTTGCTAACCAGGCAATACCCATTAATAAATAATAATCCAAGGGCATAATAGCTCAAGAAAATAAAAAATTTCAACATACCAGCCAAAGATCTTTGGGAGTAAGAGGTCGTCTTACATCTTTTTTAATGGCCTTGTTTGGCCACAGTTTTTGAGTGAATGAACTGGAATTTTAAGTTGGAGAAAAAAACTTAGGATCATCCAGCTTATAGCTTCTAGTTTTTTCAGGCAAATGGAGACAGAAAAGTTCACATTTAAGCTGGTTAATCGAATAAAGTTTAGCTATGAAGCAACAAGGCAAAAAGGCAAAAAGGCAAAAAGGCACGATTACTGAGCACAACGGTTGCAATCAAATATTTCAAACAAACTGATACTCTTTCAACTTCTTTGATTAACTTATGGCTAAAATTATGTGTGTGTTTTCAGGTAAATACAAACAGTAAGTTTGCATTTAAGCTGGTCAATCAAATAAAGTTTACCTATGAAACAAAAAGGCAAAAAACTGAGCTTAAAGGATGCAATCAACAAGCCTAACAAAAACTGATACTCTTTCAACTTTTTTGCCAGATTTATGGCTTGAATTCAAGCTTTTCTTTCTGAATTTGTTAACGTGAAACCTACATTTAACCACGGTTTACAACTAAATTCTCTTCTTTGTTTTAAAGTTTCTAGAATAATTAATTGACTTCATGATTTTATATGGCAATTTCCATATTGTCATGTACCCAAATCGCATAGTGTTACAAGAAATGCCTCTTAGACAAATTTCCTGAACTATAACATGATTAAAGTTGCAAATCAGTGTGTTTGTGATCGTGATTTTTCAATATGGTTTTGTGCAACAAAATATTCCCTCAAGAAGTTGACTATCATACCAGTTGTGAATTGAGCCAATGAGGCCTCTATCGTAAATTATCTTGAGTGTATTCGGTCCATCTTCAGGAACAACATTCATCACCCACACATCCTTCTCTTTCAAAGCAGCTCCAAATGACCCAAGATTTGCCTTCATGTCCATCAAGTTCCTTACACTGTTTGATGATATTTTCGAACTCATCAGATTCCAATAATTATCCACTCTTTTTCGCCATAATTCCTGCGAGAAAACAGCAATATAAACATCAGCTGACTAACACCTATCGTTTTTACAATTTGTTAATCGTTTCTTCGGTTCTTTGCTGCTACTCATAGAGATGAGTAAATTACAGAAATGTTCCCCAGAATTTAAGAAATAAATTTTAATTTAGTCCCCATAGTTTTGGTTACAACACTATTGGTCCTCATAGTTTGAATGAGTTAAAACGGTGGTCACGATATATTCTATTACAACAGTGAGAGTCCTATAATATCGGTGAATTTCACCAATGGTCTTTCCCCACATGAGGGACACTTATGTATTCAATTCACCAATGGACTTTCCCTATGAAAATCAAGTGTTTTAGATGAGGGACAGTTCTTTAATCTATTTAAATGTGGGGGATAGTAGTGCTACTTACTCAACTATCAGGACAAATGTTGTTTCAAGAGAAACTATGGGGACTAAATATAATACTACCTAAAGTGTGGGGATCATTAGTGTTGCAACTGAAACACTGGGAATCAGATGGAAACTTCATCCCGGGTCTGGGAATCATAGCGGTACTTCAACCAATAGACACTGAACATCAGAATACTGAAGAAGCAAAAAAGGAACAAGTGAGAAATTACCGTATCTTTTTCAAACATTTCACTTGAATAGCTAAAATCAGCAAGACGGGGAGGGGGTGTTGTAAGACGAGCTGGCCAAGGAGCAAGTCCACTTCCTTTGGCTTTGTGGTCATCTGACAAAAGATGGGAAACGCCATACGTATTGAACTTAATTTGCAACTTCAGAAAAAGAACATCTTTTACGACCAAAAAATATGCAATCTGAAAATAATCCCACTGAGAAGATAATTGAACCAAAAACAGAAGCGAGACATTTTTGCTAGGATTTTCATGTTTCATTTCAAGCAATCAGACCCTCTATCCTACACCTACTAGTTATCAATTCAATGTTCAGGCAAACTTTCGAAGGAAATAACAAATTTAAACACCTACATATCAGCTTTAAACAATTTGCAAATGATACCATTGAATTTCACAATTTAGAAAGCAATCTACACAAGATCGAACAATTAGGACACCAGCCTATCAAATTTCAAATATAGACACCAATCTGCAAAGAATTTCCATTAAACACATCAACCTATCACAACAATTCACGAGAGGTTAAGAGTATCCACACAATTTGATTTTGTTTAGGCAGGTGCTTAGTCATCGAAGAATTAGTCCATAACTAGTGATCAACGGTTTCCTAATTATGAATGTATTAAGGTTTTGTGTAAATCGGTGTCTAAATTGTGAAACTTAGTAATATGACATAAATATTGTCAACAGCAACTGTTGGTTATAAAAGTATAATTTTCTCTCTGAGAGTACTTGCTTCTTACTCTCTGAGAGTATTTACTTCTTTAATTTCTAATTCAACGGTTAGACAAACTACTACACTCATTTCAATTTTTCAACACAAAGAAAAAAAAATACTTACGATCAGTATAAGGCGTGATACAAGGTTCCATATTCACACCCCAGACAGCATCAGGATCATCATCAGTCTTACAAAGAGGAGGTTGAGTGCCAGGTTCTCTCGCCATATAACAGTCATTCGTCAAAGGTTTTTGCCAAATAACGGTTTGGTTCTTTTTAGACGCTATTCTCCAACACATACGCTCAACAAGAGCACTCATCTCTTTCCAAATTCTTAAATCCTCTTCGTCCTGAGCATAAGCCTCGGGTGATGAATACGCAAAATAGCCACCTGGTCTAAGAACCCTGTCTAACTCGAGCAGAAGAAGACCATCTCTTTGTAGCCAATCGATTCTACAACGAGAACAATGGGCTAACTCAAACGAACGGCTAGGATAAGGTAGTCTTTTTGTTCCTAAAACGCCGAGATATGCTGGGATTCCTCTTTCTAAAGCAAATTGGATTTGGTTTTGATGAACATCGTTTGGTGCTAAAGACATTGTCATAATATCAGATGCAAGGAGATAGCCTCCGAAACTTGCAACACCGCAACCGACATCTAGAAATGTCCTCAAATTTCCATCGTTGTTTAAAATATTGTTCGAAAAGTTGAGCATCTGTAGATAGAAAGACAATAGATCATGATATAGAGGGAAAGTGGATAATTGATATAGAAAATTAGCATTAATGTGAATCAGGAGTAATGTAATTTTCGCACATCGGCCGTATTATTAAGATCCCTAATTTAGCCATTAATCTATATATAATCATACAATTAGTTCACCAACCTATCAAATTCACAATTTATACATCATACTATGCAAAATCTCAGAATTAGTATGCCAACCTAACACAATTCATTAGTGCACAAAGATAAGATTTTCACCCAGTGCACGAAGTGTTCTACCTTATGTAAATCGGTGCTAACTGCACCGATTTGATCGAACAATTAGTACAAACTTGGTGCTTTTGACTTTTGAGTAGAAATTTCAATCACGATGACTTAATTCTTCGATTTTGGTGTTAGCTTGGTGATAAATTCTGATTTTTACTAGCATGATATGATGAAACTTGAAAGACTGTTAAAATTTACACAAGTCATTGGTTTCCAGTGAGTAATGGAAGAAGGAAATTCCCATCTAGTCACAGGAATAAATTTATTTCCATTTTAATGGTACTTTTGATACAGACACACTTTTATCTCTATGAACTTGTTTTCAATAAGCATACTGTTCAAAAAATGATTTCACAGTTGACGGGTCAACACTTCTATAAACTGTTTTGTATATGCATTATTAAAAATGCACTACTACTAAATGGAGACAAACTTGACATTAGCACTTACTAAATAATAAGTCCAAAATATGTCAATGGGAAATTTCCATTGTTATGAATGGTCAAAAAAGTTAACTGTTTGATCAAAAGGGATATAAGAGACTTACATTAGCAAGAGAGGCAATATACTTGTCGGCCCCGTAGTGAAAGTGGGTCCCCCCGCCTGGAAAGTGAATTTTATCTCCTTTAACAACCATCCAGTTTTGGTCAGACTTTTCATGAGCGAGGTGAGTGTGAGGGATATTTGCTTTCTCCACTTGATCTCGGCTTTTCGGCCACTTAATTGGGATCTGGCCCAATAAAAGAAGTTAATGACCTAAAGCCTAAAGAGATGGAAATAAATTACAACACAATTTTCCAAAATATTAGCATTTTATTTTACCTTATAGCCATGTGGGGGAGGAATTAGGCAATTGAATCTCCTTTCAGCTGGAGGGCAATGTCTTTCGTAATGCTCCATTAGAGAAACATCGAGCTTTAACCTCATTTGGTAAATCAGATTCCTGTCTAGGCATGGTATTAACTCTGAATGCCGATCATCACAAACCTTAAAACAAAACGAGTATATCATTTATTGCTGTTAAAGAAAAGCCGCAAGTTATATAAGGAAAATTTCACTTTAGTGTTCCAACTTTTTAGTCGTGTTTGATTTAGTGTCCGGCCGTCTAGAAAGAGTCCAGTTTAGTGCCCATACATTTAATATTATGTAGCAATTATGTAAATGATCGCTAATTTTAGTTAAAAAAACAAATTAATATCAGTCACGGGACTCGCCCAAAATTATCAGAGAGATATCCGACCAAATTATGGGTTTAATCAGAAATTAGTTAAGAAAGAAAACCGGGAAAGAGCTTATTTTAAATGGATCATTGATTTTATTTTATTTTTGCAAAAATATCTAATGTAGAACTTCAAAACGAGTCATCTAAGGTCACAGATGAAAAAGGTCGGCCAACTGTTTGAATGCATTTGTGAGTGGGTACTCAATTGCTACACTTGATGAAAACATTAAGCACTAAACGGAACACAAATGAAGTCCGGAGTGAATCAAAGATAGGGATACCATAATGAAATGTCACAATTATATATTTGTTGAAAAACCTGCTTTTTTTCTACAAACTTACGGGAAAACTTTTAGGAGTAGTTGTATCATCTCCATCATCCAAACCAAACTTGGTAGTCTCATCTGGTTTGCCGCCACTATCAGCTTCTTCATCACCACCCAAATAAGACGACCCAAGTTTTCTCAAACGACTACCATACTCTAATGCAGATTCACCATTGTTGTGAGAACCAAAATACGCATACAAACACACCACCAATACAGCTATAATACATACAGACGTGATCAGCCGCTTCTTTTTCCCTTCATCTTGCCTTCCCCTCATCATTACAAGCTTCTAGATTTTTAATATTTTTCAGAGAGGTGATCCCCTGACAAGTCAGTTCCAGAGGAGGAATATCATAACCACGGTATCTGTGGTGGTTCACTAAACGATTTGGAGAAAAAGTTACCACAAAAAAGTACTCCCTTTTCCTTGCTTTTCTACAGATCTGATAATTGTAGATTCTGCAGCTGAAATATGAAGCATGTTAATGAAATAAGCAAGCTTGTGGAGACAAACTAGATCTAGGAGATTATTCAAATAATTAAGAGATCAATACTAAGATCTCAAAAGACCACCTTTAAGAAGAAAAATAGGGTAATTTAGACCTAGTGTTAACTTTAAGTAAATGGATTGTGTTTAATAAGATCTGATTACCACCCTATCAAGTAACACAAGCAAGCCATTCAACGCATACGATCAAAGTACTTTGTGCCCATATTAGACACTAGAAATCTAGGCATACTAATCAGGTCCAATAGTATATCAAGATTATCCGTAAATACTATGATCTATGTAACTTTTACACAAATTATATCAATAACCAATAAAGATGTGATACGCATTATGTATGAGTACAACACTTCAATACTACTCTATCAATAATAAGTCGTTAATGAACTGCTAGTCGTAGTATTTGATTAAAACGACCACATAACACAGATCTCAACCAATGAAAACGTATCGGATAGATCAGACATCGGTAAAATCCCTCAACTAGATTCCTCTAAAAACATTACATTCATTCGCTATTAAGGTGGGTGACCTAAGATCCAATGAAGAATAGAAACAAATTAGACGCCCAACTGAACCAAAACACAATTAAGCATCGTCTGTTGAGTAATTCCTATCAATAATTAACCTTTATTTAATGGTTGCAGTTTACACCACCATAATTAGTATAAAATGCCATCAATTTCAATCTAATCACAGAACCGATTCACAACGTTATAATACGGATCTTAAACCTAAAACTAAACGAATCTATACCAAACTGATATAAGGTGGTAATGAGCCCACATAGAATTCATTATACTAATTAATAAATAGCATTATAATAATACCAGATCCATTAAATAACACAAAAACAAACCAGACACACAAATCAAACACTAAAAATCATCCGTTGGGTCATTGCTAAATTTGCAATTTAAGCTAAAAGATCGCAAAAAGATCGAATCTTTTTTCGACAACATCGAATTATAAACTAACCCTGATCCAGAATAACAAATTACCAGCCAAAAACACAAAAAATCTTAAATGAAAAAACAGAAAGAACAAAAAAATCGCAAAAAAGATCGAATCTTTTTTCGATAACATAATATTTTCAACTAACCCTGATCCAGAATAACATATTACCAGCCAAATATACAAAAAAGCTTAAATGGGTAAGCAAATTGATGGTTAATAAGTATAAAAAAACCCAAAAAAAAAAACAGTGAGAACAAAAAAACAAATAATTAATTTACCTAAAAAGAGTTAGATCTAAGAAAAACAGTAGCAGATAAAGACATGAAAAATGTGAAAGCTTGAGAGAGAAAAATAATTGAAATATTACTATATTTTGCAAAACAGATGTGTGGCCTATGAGTTTGAGGCTTCTACTTAAAAGGAGAAATATACTCAAATAGTGTTATTATTATTATTATTATTATTATTTATATATATATATATATATAGAAATATAGATATAGAAGGGGAAGACAGCAGTACACGGTATGCATCTATATGACAGAGAATTTAGATCTGTGTTTTTAACTTTTTCAATTCTATTTTTAGATATTTTTTTTGCTTTTTTTTCAACTTTTATTTTAGTGAAAAATGAAGAGAAAAGGGGGAAGCAGAGTATTCAGTGTTATTCTGCATCCGACGTCTATTCGATCTGTTACACTTTAAATTTAATAACAGATTCAATGACTGTGGGAAGCAGAATAACCCTGACTCACAGTCAGGTACTCTGCTTCCAGAAAAAGGTCGGTGCCAAACTATCCTATGTTTGATTAGTTAACTAATGATTAGCCTTGATCAGTAGGTCTGAGTTCGGTTCGGTTTCTGGCAAAACCGAAACCGAACAGATTTTTTGGGTTTTTTCGTCTTTTTTCGGTTTTCGGTCTTTTTATTTTTTGGACCAAACCGAACCGGTTTGTTTCGGTCCAGTTTCGGTCTTTCGGTTTTATTTTTGGTTTTTCGGTCTTTTTCGGGGGTTTTTGGTTTTTTTTGGTTTTTCGGTTTTTCCCGGTCAGGTTTTATTGTAAACCGAAACCGACATGAAAAAGTTTCGGTTTTTCGGTTTCGGTCTTTTTCGGTTCAGTTATCGGATCAGTTTTTCGGGTTTTGGCCCAGCCCTATTGATTACTACAGTAATGTTTATTATATAATCAAAAGTGTGCAAAATTTAACGATGACACGGTTATTAGTTACTACTATAATAAAATGTCAATATATCATAATACATATTGTTACTTGCTAACTTGGTAGTTATGAGTGTCATTAAATTAATCAATACACCCAGATTTGGAGTGTATGTTGTACAAAATTTAATCATGTTCCTCAAAATCAATGATAGGTAAACATTAATTCATTAGAGAATTAAATATTCGATTATAGAAAAATATTTAAAAAATAAGATTCGACGCGAAATGTGAAACGCGATTACGGAAAAAAACTAATCCGAAATAGGGAAACAAGAAAGGTAATTTTTTCCCTTGGACGGCAAGTTCTTTGGTAACCATAATTAATCATCGTCTATACTAAATTATAAATATGTACCCAGTTGAATTGACTATCATAAAAAAAGTTGACTTAATATATGACTTGTTTAACGTTGAAAATCTCAGATATCAAGATAAAAATATAAAGTTGTATAAAAAATGTGGTGTCTGGTTAATTAGATATCATTCTATTATTATAATAAATTAATCAAAGATTTGTCGACACTGTCAAATTTTATTTTATTTTTTTTCAAAATTATTATTATATTTTTTTATTAATTATCGTAATACGTAATGCCCCTCTCATAAATAATAGAAAAATGAAAAACTAATTAGTCACTATTTATTCATCTTTTAACAACTCAAAATTCTTTTAATTTTTCTCATTTTATATGTTTTTTTTATTCTTCATATATTTATACTAAAACTATATTTATTTATTATATTTTAATTATATTAGGCGTGGTTCGCACAACTAACCCAACACATGGGATACAATTAATATTAATTAGAGCATCTCCAATTGTGTTGTTATCTCTATTGTTAAGTAAAATGGTTAGTTAACAGTGCATTTTTTTATCTCCATTAGTTACGTTAAAGTATGCGTTATTTTTTTGTAACTGCTTACGTGACAAACACAACCCACAATCAACGTTATTATCTCCTATAAATTCTCCTCATAAAAATAGTGACCAGTAAAATAAAAGATAAATGCTTAATTAAAAATTGATAACATTGTTAACGTAAAACTAATGTGATTATTAAATTTAAGACGGTTATGTGTCATTTAACAACTTTTTAAACGATGATGTGTCATTACTAACATTAAAAAGTTAACAAAAGTATTGTGTATGTTATTATATAAGAGCATCCACAATAGTTTTGTTAACTTTTTATTGTTAACTAGTGACACATCATCATTTAAAAATCTATTAAATGACACATAAGTATATTAACTTAAACACCAACATTAGTTTTAACTTTAACAATGTTATCTATTTTAACTTAAAATTAATTATTCAAAATACAGTACTATTGATAGGTGCTGAGAGAAAATAAATAGCAGTATAATAGAGATATAAAATATATACGTGATAAATAACAGTTAATTGTGGGTGTTGATAGATTTTTTTGTCATGTCATCAAGTAATAACAATTAAAAAGATTGTTATCTTTAACAATGTTTTTAACATCTATAAAGTTAACACACACTTTAACACAACTAATAAGGGAGACAAAATTGTATTGTTAACTAATATTTTTAGTTAACAATAAAGATAACATGCACTGCATTAATAACTCAACTTGTGTGACTTGGTAGGTGGTATTAGTCATTTTCTAAGAAAATTGATGTGCTATAAACAAGTACACTATTTATTTCTTAGCATTTCAAAGGATACAAGTGGAGCCTCGCCGACACTCCAGTGATTTTATTTTATTTTTAATTTTGCAATGAAAAAAATAGGATAAGATTGATCCAAGTTTTAGTCCATTTTTCTTAAACTATTTTATTTTTTAGAACAAATTTATCTAGTTATCTCCACACAAAAAAAAATCATTAAGCTAACACGTGTATATAAAAAGCCAGTAAAAGAACCCTGAAAAAATGATAAAAAAAAAGTTATTAAAAAAGTTCAAAACAATTCAAATTTGCGAAAAAGGCTGGGAAAAATAGAAGAACAACAAAACAAGTCGGGAAAAGGCGAAAAGCCGAAAAACCTTCTTAAAAGGCAAAAAAAAAAAAAACTAAAATCCGAAAACACTAAAAATATTATTGTAGATGGAAAAATACGGGATTTTCTTTTGTGCCGTTCTACATTGAACGATACAAATTACCGTTAAATAGAGGATCGTTGGATCATTTACTTTAGATTTATACCGTAAGATTTAAGAGTAAAATAGTAATTTAAAGGTTCTTTTTTTTTAATAGGCTTTAGATGTTACGGTTCAGATCTAATTTAAATTAATCAAACGGTCCACACACAGATTATTGTAGATGGAAAAATACACCAGACAATGCCCATGATTTAACAATATCACACAGACAAATTGTTTATAAAACAGTCTAAAATATAAAATACGCTAAACAATGGTCCACGACAAACACTTTCTGGTCATTGAAAAAGAGTTCAAGGTTATTTGAAAACAGTATAGGATCGTTTGAAAACAATACGAGTCATTTAAATTACTTATAAAAACAATGAATATTCATATGAAATTAGAGTATGTTCAAAATTGTACTTGTTTGCAAAATAATAAATTACTGAAATATGTTTTATATTACTAACTAATTCAAATAGAATATCAGTTAAAAAATGAATTAGGTATCAACGCGTAAACAATTTAATTTATTATATTTATAGTATACGTAGGGTTTATAAAAACCCCATCGCCAATGTTGCTCTTGCTTAGGATTCTATCAATGATCATTGCCACCAGAAGATCACTCGACCAACGATATAGAGATACTACATAAAGATCGATGAAACGGAGAAATGGACCCTGCGGCCGGAGGTAGAAAGAGCACTCATACAATCCATCACCGGAGTTCGGATAAGACTCGCTACCGTAGATAGTTGCTCATTGTCGGAGCGTCGATGTGGATATTGTTCTGAAGAGAAAAACTTGGAAATTTAAGTTATATTCCAAAACCTTGGATATTAACAATACATTTGGACATTTCCGATGGATCTTCACATTGCTGACATTTAAGTAAACAGGCCAAAATGTCTCATTCATCTACTTCTTCATATTTTAATTGGCCCATTACAAAAATTCTCGATTTGTTTCTTTCTTTAAAGAAATAATTTGATCTTAGTGTTTATTAAACTTATGCATCACTTATTTTGTTTTATTTGTGCTGTATTTGTTCACAGAAAGACGTGAACGGTTTGAGACGAGATTTCCGGTTTGAGACGAGATTTCTAAGAGGTACTCCGATTCTCATTGTTCACATTGATTTCGAAAACATCAATAAGAAAATATTGACAATGATATATATATAATTTTGGATTCTGAACGTCTAAGTTGATCAGTTGCAATATGCACATTATCACTTGCTTTATTAAAAGATCTTCTAGTAAGTGAGAAGAGTAACATATTATACACATACCATGATATATTCATAATTGATGTGCGGTAATTCATTTTGAGACAAATCAACAAGTTAGGTAAAGTGGTTGTCCCAAAATTTTAGCAACAGTTTAGCAACTACTAAAATATTGCTAAAATTTAGTCACACTCATTTTAACAACATAAACGAAAAAGTTTTATAATTATAAATGGGCCTTTTCTTACGGTGACAATTAATAACTTACGTTTTCACCTTTTTATTTTCTTCAAAAATTGTAACTATTTTAATAAATAGTATCTGACTCACTACAAAATAATGTTTGATTAAGTGAGAATCAAAAGCTGTCACAAGCATGTCACTAATTTAAAAAACTGTCACAAACCTGTCGCAAATTGACTAAACTGTCACAAATCTGTCACAAAAAATCGTCGCTAATAAGCTCGTAACAAAAAATACCGTCAGTAATTCCGTCGTTATTTTGAGTATTTTTTTGTAGTGACCTTTTAACTAAGAAATTCATCCGTGGTTTTATGGATACATGTCATGCAAGCCTGAAATAATCACACAAAACATGAGTGAGTGATTATATGGACAAGAAACGAAAAAAATCCATTATAACATTGCAGCCCCATGCACGACAATCCGCATGAATGATAATGGTAGTTTTGTTTGAGGGAGTGGATTGCTCGAGCTTAAACGAATAACCTTTAGCCGTTATAATTTGCGTGATGATCCGTAGATCTTAATCTTTCAGTTGAAATGGAACATTTTCGCATACGTACATCACAACCGTTAGACAACAGTCATCGACTAAACTTTACGCGTTAATTAGTTGTTTGTATTAAGCCTTAGCAACTATTTTTTTCCAAGAACCATGTCACTGTGTTATAAGAGCAATTAGTATTTCCGGTTTAAAACCACTAAATCCGCAAGTATTGGCACTAGGGTTGGCTGAAAAACCGGAAAAACCGAACCGGACCGATAACCGAACCGAAAAAGACCGAAACCGAAAAATTTTCTGGTCGATTTCGGTTTTCAATAAAACCGAACCGAAAAAGACCGAAAATAACCGAAAAAACAAATAATAACCGAAACTGGACCGAAAATAACCGGTCCGGTTCGGTCCAAAAAATAAAAAGACCGAAACTAAAAAACCCGAAGCGAAAAATATGTTCGGTTTCGATTTCGATTTCGATTTTGATAAAACCGAACCCGACCCCTCTTTTTTTTTTTTGAAAACAATTTATTGACTAATATTGATAAAATTATAGATTTGTGATGTCCACATCAGATGCCGACCATCAAAGGTCAGGATAGTGACACGTGGCATATATTTTGTTGAAAAATACAACCAAAATGAGGTTCGATTTTAAGGGGGCTTTATAAGTGGGCCTATCTTAGCACGTGGGTGAGTTGATTTGGACCAAAAAAGTGTTGAAATTTTGATGTCTAATCATAACTCCACTAATTTAAAAGTTACTTTCACTGAAAAAAATAAAATCTGGTACGAATTTGGAATTTTCCTTGTATTGTGCCGAATACAAATATTATACCCATATTCTCTATCTATTTTTGTCTCATTATTTATTTTTATTTAAATTTTTATAGTTTTTTTGTAAGTTTATAATATTTTATATTATGTTATATTTAAAATTTAAAACACTTGAACATAATATTGTTTTAAATAATTTTTCTAAACTTTAATGTTTAATTTACACTGATTTATACATTTATTTCAAAATAAATTGTGCGTGTATTTTCTTTTAAAAATAATTATTGTAATGTATTGACACATGTGTTGTAGTAATTATATAATTTTTTAAAACTTTTTTAGAACAAATTTTTAGATAAAATAAGCAAATGGATTGAAAGAATATAGAAAATAGAGGTAGAATATTTGGACTTATTGTTACCAGAGGAGAAACATTTCATATTAAATAATATTAAATGATGTAAATTCTTAGATTTAGTTATGATAAACTTAATATTATAATTTTTATAAATTAATTATATATATATTTCAAAATGGGAATTGTGATGAAATTAAGGTTCGATATTCTTTTCGATAACTTTATTAAGGGGAAACGAGGGACTCCTCCTTTATTTCGATGGTTCGGTCACCATAGTGTATGGATCACTTCAAGCAACCACCGGCGTTAAATGAGAAATGTAATCCCGACACTTTTATATTCATCGGTGTTTGCAGTAAATGAACAATGAGACTTTCCCAAATACAGTAGATTAATTAATATACCAATGATAACCTAGCTATAGCACATTTACAACTTATCGATGAAACCATGCACTACAAAATAATGTTTGATTTAGTGAGAGTCAAAAGCTGTCACAAGCCTGTTGTAAATTGATTAAACTGTCACAAAACCGTCACAAATTGACTAAACTGTCACAAAACCGTCACAAAAACCGTCGTTAATAAGTTCGCTTGAAATCACACAGAGTCCACTAACTGAAAGTTCGTCTCAAAACGTTTAGCCACTATAAAAACAAAATAAAATGAAAAAACTTGAATATAGGTATTCTTTTTTTTAGTTTATTTATTTATTTATGAAATAGGGGTTGCTTACACCCATCTCAACCGAACTATGTCATGTGGAACATTTTACATATTCGGTAATTGCTAAAACAAAAAATTGTGGGTGTTTGTGTGGTCTGTGTGAGTGTGATGTGTGTGTAGAATGCTTTCCGTCCTCACTGCTGATCTTTTCTCTAATAATTTTCAACAAAACTTTGGTGCAGAGCCTTCCATTCCTATGAATAATCTTTCTATCCTTTTTGTCCCGCTTCCGTCTCCAGCCCCAAAAGTTTTCTGGAAACCAGATCTTACATATGCTTATTCCGTTAAGTCCGCATGAGATTTTATACGCAAAAAAAGTGAGGCGGTCTCTTGGCACCATGTGGTGTGGACAAGAATCTCACCTCCAAAATGTAATTTAATACTTTGGTTAGCCGTTTTGAATAGGGTTTCAACTTTTGATCGCCTTAAAAAAATGGGGCTTGTTAGAATTAATGGATGTTCGCTTTGTCTAAAAAATCGAAAAGTGTAAACCACATATTTTTTCAATGCGAGTTTTCTAGAAGAGTGTGGACTATCGGTTGTTCAAAAGCTGGATTTATGGGCTCGTGTGTGACTTGGAACGAGTGGGTTAATTGGTTAGGTGAAGTTTTCAAAGGAAAATCGGCATCCGCCACTCTAGGAAAGTGTTTACTCGCATCAACGGTATATAGTTTGTGGCGGGAACGCAATGCTAGAATTAACGAAGGAAGAAAGTCTAGTCCCGGACAAGTTTTTAGAATCATTGAGTTTTATGTAATTAATAGCATGAACAAATTAAGTAATGTTACTAAAAATCGTAGAAATATGTTTATTAGTAGACATTGGAAGCTTAGCCCGAACTTTGTTGGCGATTAAGCTTCATAGCCTATCATGTAATGTAATTTTTTGTAATTGTTTGTTCGGGGATTGTACATATATATTCATTTATCAATGGTTCGTTTAATCTTAAAAAAAACAAAAAAACTATGTCATGCTAATGTTCTTCAAGTATAATAGAATGATAGCAAACTAAATAATTTTAATTTAGTTATAACTTATAATAGCAACAGTTTAACTTTTGCATGTACCTATTTATTTAAACTTGTAACTAAGAGAATTAAATTCATGAGCATAGGGACAAATTAACTTTGGCTAATTATGTGTAGATCTCATGTTTAAAAAACATGGCACCGACAGAACGATAGTCTATAAGCACCCCAAATCTTCATTTTTTTTTTTTAAAGGTCCCAAATCTTCAAATAATAATAATGACTCATAATTAATTCATCCAGAGGGAGAAAATAATGGCCAATTATTGATAAACGTCTCGTTTGTCTTAATTATGTGATATTATTGAAAAATTCTCTTTTTTATTGAGTGTTATTTTGACTTACTATAAGTCTATAACAATTGATAAGGTCTCTAGGACAGGCACTATTATTAATTTGTTGTTATAAAATTAAATTATGTTGCGTCTCTCAAATCTAGATTTATCCCAAAGAATCAACAATTTGAATTGCTCCCCACAAGTATTATTAATTCTCATTCCATCATTTTTTTTTTCAACCAAACCATTTTTATTATTGGAATAATGTCATCATGTAAACTAGCGCACCTAACTCATGATATACGTGGTGTAACACGTGCATTATTCATAATTGTTGCATAAATTACTTTAAAAGTAATGTATAAAAACGCAATAAAAACTGAACAACAGAAAATATGGAATAAACAGGGTGAGATTTTATAATTCCTATAACCTAAATTTGACTTTTAACGAAGTTAAAAATTACCAACCGATTTCTTTGTCAAGCAAGTAGATTGCTTTTGTTCTGCACGTTTTTTATTTTTTGTGGCAACTTGGAATACGTTTTTAAGTGAACACAGAAATAAAGAGAAAGAGATGAGATCAGGAAAGAGCCTGTATTTTTCGATTACAAAAAATCTTTTTTCACGTCAAAAACGTAATTCCGAATTAAAAACCGTAATTCAGAGTTACGGTTTTTTTTTAATAAAAAAGGTAAATAATAAATCAGAATTACAATTTGTAATTCGTATTTACAATTTTGGCGTTAAAACATAATTTTTGCAGTCAAAAAATCCAATCTCATCAGAAATCATTCCCACAGAGAGAGAAAGGAGAGATTGGTATGTGCAGTTTTTATTTTAGTTGTGAATGTGGGGTGATTTTCTTATTACAACGGTGACGTTTTTTTTTTTTTTTCATTATAACATGTGTTTTAATATTTGTTTTATTTGTAATTTGTGTAATTAGAAGGGTATTTAGTAATTATTTGTTTCAAGAATTTATAAACCCTATTCATAATGCACTTTTCTCTCTCTTATCCATGTCTTCTTTGCATATCCCTGGGTCACTCGCTGCCTTATAGAAAACCAACTACATAAAATAAGTTTTAAAACGAATTAACTGGAGTAGTAAATATATTTATAGATTTAAATGTGTTTTGGTTGATGTTTGTTGATTACGAGTCTCAATCTGCAAATAATTACCCTAGGGCATGTTTTGGTAGAGATTTTAATGATGTTGCCGTACGTAGAAGCGGTAAAAACGGGTTGGATTTTGCGAAACTTCACCACAAAACTTGGCACAAGATCAGAATCAATGTTGTGACGCAACCACAAATACATCTTACGAAGAGAGTTTCCAAATTACAATTTATATATAGAACCGTGTGTCACGTCCATAAACGTCTTAGGCTAAGTTTCGAATTTGAAACGTAGCAAAAGTAATCTCAGGTAAAACAACTCCTTTTCGCATTGTCCGGTAAGTAATATTATGTCCTTAAAATTAGTGCAATATAATCTCACTACAACTGTATGTGTTAATTGGTTGAAGCTAACATTTTTGTTTAGGCTGCCTTGTAAAGATGATATTTACATCGTTCTCTTGTTTGTGTTAATTGAAATTACTGTTCCAAGTAAGGCAACACTTAGGTAACTGTAATCCATCCGTTTGAAGGCATACCTCCATAGAGATAGAGAGAGAGAGAGAGAGAGACGACTAGGGTGAAAAACCCTAGCCGCCGTTAAGATGACCGTTAATCAACCACCTGATCCCAATCACACCATCTCCTCGGAACCACCTACAGCTAAAACTTATGCATCCATTCTTAAATCCAAAACGGCGTCAACTACTATTCAATCACCTGACCCAAACCAAACCCTATCCCCGGACTCACCTACTTCTAAATCTTTCGCCTCTATACTAAAAACCCAAATCGTGTTACCTAAAGTCCCTATTAAAGTAATTGAATCTTATGAAGGAGAACCAATGATTCATTATTCGATTGAAGATCTTAATACTCTATCAGAACCTTTCAAATATACCATAGTTGGAAAATTCTCTCATGGTAAGCCTCACATAGATATTATTCGTAAAACGTTTAGTTCTATGGATTTGAAAGCCAACTATCATATTGGAGTTATTGACTCAAAACATATATTAATTCGGTGCTATTATGAAGAAGACTTTCTACGACTTTGGATGCGCAAAATCTGGTTTATTGATAATTGCCCTATGAGAACTTTCAAATGGTCCTATGAATTTAGTCCAGAAATTGAATCTCCGGTAACTCCTATTTGGATATCCCTATCTAAACTCCCTATTCATCTTTACAATAAAAGTAGTATTTTTAGTATTGCTTCAGCTTTTGGAAAACCCCTAAAAGTAGATGATCCAACAGCGAAACTGACTAGACCAGGTCTAGCAAGAATCTGTGTTGAAATCGATCTAAGGAAAGCTTTAATAAAACGAGTAAGAATTAACTATGGTGAAAGTGAAGGTTTCTGACAACACTGTATATATGAAGAAATTCCTCATTATTGTTCTCAATGCCTGAAGTTAGGTCATTCTATCGAGGTTTGTAAGTTTACTAAGAAAGAGGAAGAAAACAAAGAAGGTAATAATAACAAAAAGAAAGAGCCTGCAAAAGCCAGTGAAGAAGCCAATAAAGAAGGTACTGAAAAGCAAGTAAAGCAAAAGAATATAAAGGCCAATTATTACAAAAACAAGGAAAAAATTAGTACAAAAGAATGGGTTACAAAGAACTTTAACAAGGAATTGACTGTTGAAGAAACAGCTGCAAAGTCAGCTACAGAAAAACCTGAAATTAACAAAATAGTTTCATTATTGGAGGATGATAATGGTGAAGAGTGTAATCTAAACACTGATATGGTTTTATTCACTGGTGAATCACCAGTACTCAGTCCTTTAAATATTACTCCTTTATATGAAGGAAATGTTACTATGAGAGACTCTAGTTTCATTGATGCCCCAGATTTATCTAAAAATCTCAGAATTGATCTAGGTCTCTCTCCTAGAGTAATTCCAATAATACTAGAAGAAGGAGAATGGAAAACTCCAAAAATTAAAAGAAAACAGGGCAAAATTTCAACTGCTATTGGTAAAGATGCTATGATTCTTAGATCCTCTAATGTAGGGGTTAAAAGGAGTTTTAAATGATTAATACACTCTTTTGGAATATTAGAGGAGTGGGTACAAAATCTACAACTAGGCGTATTAAAAAGCTTTGTAAATTACACCAAATTATGTTTTTAGTTTGCTTGGAACCAATGAAAAATCAAGAAAAAGTGGAGTTCTACAAAAGGAAGTTTGGGTTTGATGAGGTTTTAGTACATGAAGAAAACAAAATCTGGGTTTTCTATATGCAAGAGATTAATATTAATATTATTAATCAAATGAATCAAGCTATAAATTTAGAAGTTTCTATTGATTATCTGGGCTTGCAGTTACAGATTGCAGTGGTTTATGCCAAATGTTTAGCAGCTGAAAGAGTAGTTCTTTGGAGTTTCTTAGAAAACTCATTTACTAATAATCCTTGGTTGATTGGGGGAGACTTTAATACTGTTTCATCTGAAGAAGACAAAATTGGGGGTTTGCCTATCAATATTAATTCAGCTAATGCTTATTTGTCTTGTATGAATAACTTGGGTGTTACAGAAACTATCTACAGTGGCTCTAAATATACTTGGTGGAATAAGCGTAATGGGTTAGATGCTATATTTGAAAGAATAGATAAAATTCTATTTAATCAAGAGTTTGCCAATTTATTTTGCAATATTTACTTAGATCATTTGAGTAAAGCTACTTCAGACCACAGTCCTTTATTGCTAAAATTACAGTTGGTTCAAGTCAATAGCCCTAGAAGGTTCATTTTTCAAAATTTCTGGGTTGACCATGGTGGTTTTCAAGATTTGGTGAAAGATGTTTGGGTTCATAGTTCTAATTCTAATGCTAATGCTCTGGAAAATCTAGCCTCAAATTTAAAAGCTACTAGAAAGAAACTGAAAGATTGGAATCATATTACCTTTGGGAATATTTTTCAAGAAGTCATAAAAGCTGAAGATAGTCTCTTGAGGGCAGAGCAATTATTTGAAATAAGTCCTTCACCTGTCAACAGAATGGAGCTCAATAAGAAAGAAGCTATTCTTAAAAATAAACTAAGTACAGAAGAGAAATACTGGGCCCAAAAAGCTAATTTGAAATGGGTTCTACAGGGGGATGGAAATACTAAATTTTATCACAGTATAGTCAAGAAAAGAAGAATGAAGTGTACTATTGGGGAAATTGAATTAGAAGATGGTTCTTGTATTAGAGATCTAGAGGCAATTAAAAGAGAAGCTATTGTTTATTTTCAAAGCCTATTAGCAGCAGATCAATCTCAGTGTTTTGAATATCCAAGTTTGAAGAAAATTCCTTTATTAATTTTTGAAAAGTTCAATAATATATTGGACAAAGACCCAACTAAAGATGAGATAAAAGAAGCTGTGTTTGCTCTTAGTAAATCTAGTGCACCAGGTATTGATGGTTTTACAGGCCAGTTCTTTGTCTCATGTTGGGACCTAATTGGAGAAGATGTCATCCAAGCTATTATTCTTTTTTTCATGGGTAATCTACTACCTAAATCTATTTCTACCACTGTTATTGCTCTTATTCCAAAGAAGGTAAAACCAAAGAAATTTGCTGAATTCAGACCTATCAGTTTATGTACATTCTGCAGCAAGATCATCTCTAAAATTATGGCTTCTAGATTTGCTTATGTATTGCCTTATATTGTTTCTGAAAATCAAAGTGGGTTTGTCAAATCTAGAGATATAGTGGACAATATTCTCCTAGCCCAGGAATTTATTTCAACTCTTAGTAAAAAGGCAAGTGGTAAAAACTTAGCCCTAAAGTTAGATATGAAAAAAGGTTATGACAAAATTTCTTGGCACTTTCTCATTTCTACACTAAGGAAAATGGGTTTCTCAGAGAAGGTTATAGACATAGTTTGGAGAATTATTTCTGGAAATCATACTTCTATTTTGGTGAATGGATATCCTACTGAGCTTTTTATTCCCAGAAATGGTCTTAGACAGGGGGATCCTCTATCCTCTAGTCTATTTATTATATGTTCTGAAGTGTTAACCAGGAACTTAAATTATTTGATTGATAACAAAAGGTGGTCAGCTTTTAAAGCTCCTATTGGAAGTCCTATTATCACTCACCTGGCTTTTGCAGATGATCTGATTATATTTAGCTCAGCTGATCTCCACTCCATCAGTCAGATAAGCAATACTCTGCAATGTTATAATAAGGATTCTGGTCAAGAAATAAGTCTTGACAAAAGTTCTGTCTACTTCTCAAAGAGTGTCAGTACTATTCAAAAAAGGAAAATATGCAGAGATCTAAATATTACAAGTAAGAAGCCTCCTTTTACTTATCTTGGCTGCAAATTATACTCTGGGCATAAAAAGTGTATACTTTTTCATGAACTAATTCTAAAAGTTAGAAGTAAGTTATCTACTTGGAAGGGTAATTGCTTAAATCTGGGTGGAAAATTAATTTTGATAAGGCATGTTCTTCAATCTATACCTATATTTACACTAGCAGCTATGAACCCACCTCTACAAGTGATTAAAAGAATAGATCTTATATTATCCAATTTTTTCTGGGGGAATAAAAATGGTAAAAATAAGTTTCATTGGGTTAGATGGAGCAAAGTGTGTACACCTGTGAAAGAAGGGGGTTTGAATGTTAAAAGCTTTTATGACATATCTAAAGCATTTGCTATGAAACTTTGGTGGAAATTCAAAACTATGAATTCTTTGTGGTCCATATTCATGAAGGCTAAATATTGTAGAAATAAGCAACCAGAAGATATTCCTATTAAAAAAGGTAATAATACTTGGTGCAGAATGCTTCAAGTTAGAGAATTGACTGATAACAATATTACTACAGTTGAGAATGGGGTGAAATCTATTTGGAAACCTAATACTCTTGGGAATTTTACTATTAAGTCAGCATGGGAAATTTCTAGAGAGGTAGGTACTGAAAATTGGAGAAGCACTTTTATATGGAACAGAATGATAACTTTAAAAGTCTCTTGCTTTATGTGGAAACTCTTTAATAAAGCTGTATCTCTGGACTGCAACCTGTATAAATTTGGTATTAGCATAGCTTCTATGTGTGTTTGCTGTAAAATGTCTGAAGAGACATTTGATCATCTATTTAGTACTGGTAAAGTTGCAAATGAAGTATGGAACTACTTTGAAAGTAAATGGGGAATACTTATTCAGAATAATTCTTTATATGGAAGAATTAACAGTTGGTGGTCTAATATCATTAAAAAGAAGACTTTTTCTGGAAAAAAGATTTGTCAGGTTCTACCTTCTATTATTGTTTGGAATATTTGGAAATCTAGATGTTCATGTAAATTTGAGAACATCAAAATGAAGACAGACAGTATTATCAAAAATTCTGAGGAGTTGATTATTCAATCTGGTTATAGGGAGAAGGATTTTTCTTATTCTATTCTCAGTGGCAAAAAGAAAATTAAAAAAGTCACCTTTATTAGGTGGCTTCATCCTCCTATTGGGTTTTTAAAACTTAATATAGATGGCTGTTTCCTACAATCAGGGGTCCTTAATGGTATTGGGGGTTTAATTAGAGATGAAAAAGGTTTTTTTGTGAAGGGTTTTTCTAAGGCTGTATACAGCAATTCAGTTCTTTATTCTGAATTTCAAGCTCTCTACTATGGCCTTCTATTCTCTCCTTATAAACAGTTAATTATTGAGAGTGACTCTCTTCAATTAATTAATATAATAGAAGGTAAACATACTTGTCCATGGAAGATTCTAGACTTATATTATTACATCAAAGAATTATTAAAGAAGGGAGAATACCAGTTCAGGCATGTGATGCGAGAAGGTAACAAAGCTGCTGATTTTCTTGCTAATTGGGAGAAAGACCTTATTTCTTCTTATCTGAATGATTTTCCAAAGCTATTGAAAGGGATTATTTTAACGGAGGCAAAAGGGCTTCATAATCTAAGGGTCAGATGATGATGGCGAAGAAAGGCAATGGAGAGTTTCTCTCTCTTAGGGTTTTTCTCAGGAAAAGGCGAAATGGAAATGAAGAGGTGGAGAAGACAGATGTTATCATTACATCTATTCTCACTTTAAGTCCCTCAAGTCTACTCCACCATGTTATTGAATCCAGGCTTTTCAGTTTTCGGATTTTAAGTTTCTATTAATTCAATTGAGTGTAATAGTTTGGTTTTATAATTTTGGGGTCACGAAGTTTTGTTGGTTTTGATACTATTTCGAATACGATAAAAGAAAGGACAATAAAGTAAAACCAAAAAATGTTATTGTTTAAGATTGTTGGTTTTGGTACTATTTCGAATACGATAAAAGAAAGGACAATAAAATAAAGAAGACAGGAACGCAATGGAAATAACAATTTATTTCTCACAATTGAAATATGAATTACAATTCCTGACTCGTACAGAATTAAATAAAACTGCTGGACTGGTTTCGCAAATAACCAAACTGCCGGACTGTTTTGGAAATAAAACAAACTGCCGGACTGTTTTCAACAAACAAAAAACTGCCGGACTGTTTTGTAAATAAAAGAAACTGCCGGACTGTTTTAACAAATAAGAAACTGCCGGACTGTTTTAAACAAACTGCCGGACTGTTTTAACAAATAAAAAACTGCCGGACTGGTTTTAAACAAACTGACGGACTGGTTTTAACAAATAAAAAACTGCCGGACTGTTTTGTAAATAAAACAAACTGCCGGACTGTTTTTTAACAAATAAAAAACTGCCGGACTGGTTTTTAACAAATAAAAAACTGCCGGACTGGTTTTTGTAAATGCTGGAAATTACAGAACTGAAAAGTAAATTACAGAATTGAAAGACTGAAAGTAAACAGTACTGAAAAGTAAATACAGGAAAGAAACAGTACAGAAAAGTAAATTACAGAAAAGAAATGGTACTGAAATGAAATGTACAGAATGTAAAGGACTGAAAAATAAATAACAGAAATAAAAATAAGAGGCAACTGCTGAGCAGTTTCCCTTAAACAATATTTCCCGAACCACCTTTAAAGGTTTCTGGTTTCGGGACTTTGTTCCCAAGGTACAACTTATATCTCAGAGTGGCTCGTATGGAAACCGGCACCGAACCACAGGTCGAGCTGTTGGTGGTGCGGTTCTCTCTCACTAAGTGTATGCTTATGCTGTGAGTTGTGTGTATTCTGGTGTATTGAAATGAGAGGGGGAGGGCTGCCTTTTATAGGCTCTATAGAAACCGCAGCCATAATTGTGGTCATTAATTCCGGGAGTTACACCCACAGAATCCGCTCAATTTAATTCTGAAACCGCAGCATTTCATCTCATTCATTGCTGACGTTTCTCTTGCTGGAAACTCTAGGGACTCCTTTTGTATTTTATACAAAACTCCCTATTCGGGTTTGGACCCAAGACCCAAGACCCGAGACATTCCCCAAATCCCAAGCCCGCGCCCCGAGACCCGAGACATTCCCCAAATCCCAAATCCCAAATCCCAAATCCCAAGCCCGCGCCCGAGCCCCGAGACACGAGACACGAGACACGAGCGAGCGCGCGTGTGTGGTACACACTAATACTCTTAGGTGTATGTGGACATGTTAGTTTAATAACTACATGGGTTGGTATGGTATATATATTGTAAAATTAACTCTTAATCTTCCAATATGGGATTATACTAAATGGTTTTCCATTACCATTTCGGTTTTCCAGATTTTCCAGATTTGAGCTCCCGAGGTACCAACTTTGAAGCCAATTTGTATTCACACCCATTCTCCGAATAGGTCATGTGATATACCGTTACGAAGCTCGTCACACGGGCTACTCAACCACGTTGAGTACGGTATAAACAACTCAGCGCTGTTACACGAAATAATGACTCGAAGTTGGTCCAGTGACCATTCGGAAACACCCATGTTTTCACATGTTTTTCCAACAAGTTTGTAAATAATTTAGCTATTACTGTGAGGTTTATTTCCTCCAGTTTTCATTAATAAAATGTGGGCTTCCCACTAATTATTTAAAAAAAATAAAAAATAATTGGTTGAAGCTTTCGACAACTAGGCTCACAACTCTTTCGAAGAAGCTGTCATACATAAAACTATGGTCTCGTTTGGTTGCGGGACTCGTAGTCCCGGGACTATGAGTACAAGCGAGATTACGAATGACCCCCATGGTATTGTAAAGATACAACTTCGGGCTAATTTGTTATCCCGTTTCATTAATAATCCCGACCATATTTACCTAACCAAACATAGTAAACCCACTGTATTTGAAATCTTATTCCACCTTAATTCCAGCCAAACAAACAAGGCCTATACATATGCACAACCGGTAATATCATAATGTTGCATATAGTTGTTGTTTAAAATTGTAGACTACAAGAAGGTACGTATGGCAAATTCAATGTTGTAAGTTGTAACGCAACCACAAAAATTCATTTTCTATATAGAGAGTTACGAAATTAATTTTAAAATAAAAACATGATTTGGTGGATTAAACCGTGTCATGTCCATAAACTTAGGCTAAGTTTCGAATTTAAACTTGATAAAAACAAACCATTACACAAGTAGATTCCCCGTCGTTCGGATGCATATCTCACTTGAACATATTTAACGTCGTATGTAGTTAATTGGGTTAAACTCGCAGTTAGGCTCGGATTACATGACTCATTCTAAATTTTAAGAAATTAATATGCATAAAAATATACATGTGTACAACCGATCCAGGGGTTATATCAATGACGACATTAATATTGTAACCGTTAGTCTGTTACAATGTTGATGTTGTCATTTGTCGATGAGGCGCCCCTAATTTCTATTTGATGGAATTAACCGGCAATAAATCGATCCTATTATGTGCGTTTGGTATGCTAACTTTTATGGATTTTAAAAAGCTATATTTTGACTATAAAGCAGGATAAACTTGAAAAGCAAAAATCTAAGTTTTTTTTGGAATTTTTTAGCTTTTTCGGTACCAATTTCGGAGTTCAGTTTTTTTAACGTTATTTATGAATATATCCTTAGCATTTTGGGGAAATTACACGCTAAAACAAATATTCCACTATTATATGAATATTAAGCTAAATTATCTTTAAAGTATGGACAGTTTGGTTATTTTGAATAAATTAACAAAAAAAACTAAAATCTAAAATCAAACACAAATCTTAATAAATATAACCTTTAAAGATGTGTTACTAATCGGATCTTATAATTAAGTATTTTTACCGTTGCTTTCGAAAATCAGCTTTTTGCCAAAAAAGATTTGATGCCAAACGGATGCATTATAAAATACCTAAATCATTGGAATCCCGATTATTCCTGGATCGGTTTATTGAATGACATGGTAAAATAAAACCGAAAAAGGAAAAGTGAAAAAACTCGGAACACTATTTCCCAGATGCAAAATAAACAAAAGTGATAGACAAAACTGACAATGATTAGCCAATACCATGTAAAGAAGTCTAAAAAAATAACAGAAAAAAGACATGGCACACGATATGCAAATCTACTAACTTTTGTCATAAATGGCTTTTCAAAGGATAGTACGTACTATACTACACAATAATACACATTCATGACAAAGATACACATAGAGCTAATAAGTAATCTCATTGACCCTTTTGTATAACTAATTAAAACTAGTACAATCACTACTACTAAATTTGCCCCTTTGGCATAAGTGTCCCGTTCACAAACATTATAACAGCATGGGAGAAAAATATAAGTAGCAATAATTTAGCATACAGACTTGATAACATAAATATATATATATATGGTAGCTAATTAAGATAGTTGGTAGGAATTAATTTGAATATTGGGTTGGTAGGAAATTTGTCTGTGGTGGTGGAGGTGGAGGTGGCGGTGGTGGTGGCCTTTTTCGCTTCTTCTTCTCATAGGTAATTCCTCGTGCTTTCGCCTGAGAATCACGGACCTCACGGAGATATAGCCGCACTGCTCGAGCGGCAAAAGGATTTGCTTCAGGTTTACCTGTTTTAAAAAGAAAATATCAACTACAACAATTTTTATTACGCACATCCCACATCTTATATATATATATATAGATCATATGAAAGATTGAACTTGTATAAATATTACTTGTATCGTTTGCCTAGGTACAAGTTAAACCTTCTCGATTCCAGTATCGGTCTAACCTTACATGCCGTTCGAATAATAGATACATGATAGATTAGAGAACAGTTTTCAAAGGTTTTTCATAACCAAGGACAGATTATATAACAAAAAGTAATCAAATGAGAAGTGTCATTTTACGGCTTCTAAATAGCTAGGCTCGACCTAAAAATTATATGTTAAGCTGAAACAAAACTGTACTTTGAAGAAAGTTTCAGCATTACTTAGCAAATGGTTTCGCTACACAATCTTTAGATTATATGTAATCAAAGCGTCTCAGAATAATATAAAGAAAAACAAACAAGTACCTCTCTAGAGGGAAAAACAAACAAGATCTTTTAATTCATTCATATGAATGGAGGTAAAAAAGAAACATGCCACCAAAAAAAAAAAAACAGCACAAAAATAGAGTGCCAAAAAGGAGAAATGACTAAAATTTCATCAAACAAAATGCCTAGACAACTTTAAGAATCGTTTTGTTTTTTGCTAGTTTATGGATACAAGACAACAGAAGTTTATGATTCGTAGAAAATTATCTCTATATATGGATGCACTCACATTTATCACTCATTCACTGATAAGGAATTTTTTTTACCTCTAGAAAACATTCTAGTGGTATATTTTCGTTTCATTGCTTATATAATGATCACCTCAATTTGGAAAAAACACCATTATTGAAGAACTAGTACAAGTTTTGTGTCATCTTAAGCAAACAAATGTACCTTCATTCTTAAGCAAATTAACCAATACTGCTACTATTATTTATTTATAATCTTGATAATGCCAAGAGATGAATGACGTATCAAGCAAATGACAAATGCATATATATGTGTGTGTGTGTGTGTAATCACAAGAATGATGATTAACTTAAAAACTAAAAACTTCTTTTTATGACTATTGAAAATAAAAATAGTATGCTGTGATAGAAAGTGATTTAACATAAGTATCGTACATTAGAGAGTTTCCTAATAGTCAGAAAAGCTCTCACATGCTATAATTTCTTATTCTTGTTTCCCAGACAATATTGATCCGTAGAGAGAAACAAATTTCCCATATCATATATAGTCTCTACTCACTATAGTAATACTATGACAAGAGCCGTTCACTACAAATATTGTAACCTCATTACTTAACAGAGCCGGTTCCAGAGTTTCGGGGACATACCATCATAATTATGGGGTTTCTTTCCGCCATAAACTAGCAAACTTATTTTGATTAAATATTTCGTCATTCACTAGTAATGATAAACACGCATAACCAACAAGACAATAATGACACATAAATTTTATACAAACTTTGCTATAAAAACCGAAAAAAAGCATGCTAACAAAATAAAAAAAGTAGACCTTTTTTATAAAGGACAAATCTTTAAAAATAAATAAATAATTAGTACTTTTATGATGCAATTAGTATATGTGACAAAAAAAATAGCTTATTTGAAACTATGAGATTCTGAAGTTTCAAAAGTATGTGGGTAAACCCAAAAAAAACTCATATTACAAAAATAATACTATATTTTTTGTAATAAATGATCAAATTTGTTATTTTTTAAACAAATATGGTATTTTTCTTATGTATGTAATAAATAGGACCGGAGAAAAGTTTACTAGAAACTATGACGCCTTTCAGTGTAATAAAATATGAGATTAAACCCAAAAAAATTAGACGAGGGATTATAACTTGTCGCATCTGCACGCTGGAGTTCTTAGTCTTTGCTGTTACCATTCCGACAAGTACAATTATATTGCTATGTATGAACGGTTAAATATATAATATTTCTTTAGCAAATTTAGGGGCTCTAAAAACATAAGTGTTTTGAGGGGCTGTAGTCACATGTCTCTTGTGTCTTAGCCCAAAACCGGCAATGGTACTCAACTCTTACTTAATGAAGCTGAAGTTAAGTCAAGATTTCTAAGTATAATTCCTTCGGGACATTTGATAAAATTGGAATGATAGGGGAAAAAAATATGGTGCCTATGAAAGGATGATCACAAGCACAAATCGAGAAATGGTCTGAAATAAAGCGCATCAAACGTTACATAAAAGAACAGTAAATTAATATACCACCATTAAAACATGTTCTCCTAGCTAGTTAATCATTAATATTACCTCCATTTTCCTCAAAGGCAGCACGGAGACGACCAACAAGTGCGTCAAGACTCCCCCAGGCCTGTCGTAAAGGGCAAGGGCACGGAGCAGGCGGGTTAGGGTTCCCGTAAAATGGACATGAGTGTGTATGCACCTTAGTCTTTCCAAACTGGTCAAGGTACCTAGAAAAACAAGCGTTCGGAATAAATTAAATTAGCCTTTTTATTTTAGTTTAGTATTTGTGTAATACAAACATATCTAGTCGTGATCCATGCTGTATAAAAAAAGTTCCAAAGTGGTCAAGGTACCTGAGGAACTCCAAAACATGAGCCCCGCTACATCTCTGCAGGGACAACGGCGGCCTATGGTTCCTTAAATACTGACCGAAAGTATTCCAGTCACGCCTTTTCTGGTTCTCGTACCGACTCAGCGTACTGGAAGAGGATGCTGATGTGGCGGAGGAGGTGCCACCTGGCGGTGGAGACGGGGATGAAGCGGAGAACAAGGTAGGCGGGATTAAGAGTGAGGTGGTGTTGGTGATGATACTTGAGATGTCCATTTCTTGGGAGCTTGATAAATCCATTTTTGTTAGGGTTTTAGCTAGTTTGCTACTCTTGCTAACACTTTTAAGTTTTAGTTGATAGATGTTCACTGGATATTTCTACCTTATATATACAGGGTAACTTGTAGATCAACAATTAGGACTGAGACTAGACTAAAGGATCACTGATTGATTTAACTTATGTTTTCAATAAGATAGAGATTGATCATATATATAGGGTTGATAATGAAGAGAAAAGTGACACTTAAGCTGGAGAAAGAAATAGAAAGAGTTACTGATTGTTGATTGATTTCATCAGCCCCCTTTTAGATCAGCTATTTAGTGTGCTGACACCCGACGGTGATTATTCAGTCGCGACGAGTAAAAAATTAGATTTTTCTTGAATTCATTTCGTTTACACCGAGCCCAATATTTTGTTATATGTCTTTTTTTCAACTTTTCGTTTGTACTGACTCATTCGACAATATTTCACTGGTCTACGTAATTTACTGATATGAGTTCTTTTTTTTACTTACGCTTTATTAGGGGTTAATTTGGATTAATTTTCTAACCATATATTCTCGGTTATGTTTAGTCATTTGCAGTTTGTTACAAAGACAACCAAACTTGTATTATCGCACATTAATATCAATAATAATGAGCGTGTTCCGGTAAAAAAATAAAATCATCAGCCCTTTACAGAGAGAGAGAGAGTTGTAGATCTGTGGCTAGGGATCTAATTATGTACTATAGAATTGAGAAAAAAGAGGGGGAGTAATATTTTGTGGTACTGAAAAGGATATTGAGACACATATATGTGATGAATGATATTTGGATTTTTGTATATTTGAAATTTTGGATTTTTTGAATTTTGGATTTTAGGTTTGTTTCTTGAAAACGTTTGGGAGAGGTCATATTTTCAGATAAATTCTAGATGAAGCAAGCTGTTTCTACTTTTCAGAAAGAGAGACATGAGAATTAGTGGTTTTGACTTAATTATTGGTGTATTAGCAACATTGGGAAAAACTAAATAGTATAAAGGTCTAAAACTAAGAGTAATAATACTAAAAAAATAATATTTTGGTCATCATAGAGTCTTAATAACGTCATTACAGTGAATCAGTCATGATAATTGTTGCATTTCAACACCTGACCAGGGAGTACTATATATGTTAGCAAAGCCTTCTTTTTAATAATTTTCTTTTTACATATTATCAAACAATATTAGAAATAATTGGACATGATTAAATAGGATTAAACAGTATTAGACATATAAGATTGGACATGATTGAACAAGATTAGATAGGATCAGACATGATCACATATATTTTTTGTATAAAAAATATATTTTTTTTAATTTTTGGTTTTTTTAATTTTGGTTCTTAATTTCTAAATATCTTTTTTGGATTTTTTTTTGGATTTTTTAATGACATGTGTACCTATTTCTAAATAAGTTCACAAAATATGTAGTTTTTTGTAAAAGAGTCATCAAGTTCAAAACAACCAGGTTTTTTTATAAATAAATTTCTAAATAGGTAATAAATTGTTATTTTCTCAAGAATTAACATAATGGAAACCCTAGGGTATATAACAGAGTGCAAATCTTCATTTAAGGGCTAATTGATTGGTGAGAAGTTAAGCTATATATATAAGTAAATATGCTGAGCTTAATTGGGGAAAAAACAACATTATTCCCATGTAATAAATAAAAATGTGGGACTCCATATACATAAATATACTTCTTATGTGGAGATCTTCAAAGACTTAAATAAATTAATCCATCCAAATAGTTTTTTTACAATATAGTAGATATAACATATATAGCTGATGATAGTATAATTAATTTGGTGAACATCATTATTATTAGTATGACAATTTATAGACTAGGGCTGGACTTTATTAGATATTGTCTTTTTAGGTAATTCGACTTTATATGGAAATGGTTACTAGTGGAGTGTCACAATATTAATTCTAATACAATCATATGTTTTAATAATTAATTTATTAACACTACAAAAAAATATCCAAATAGCGACGAGATTAGTGACGTTATTTTTTGTTACGAGCTTATTAGCGACGGTTTTTGTGACGAATTTGTGACAGTTTAGTCAATTTGCGACAGATTTGTGACAATTTTTTAAATTAGACACAGACTTGTGACAGCTTTTGACTCTCATTAAATCAAACATTATTTTGCAGTTATAATCATAACGAAGCAAAGCACTCCATTGAATTAAGTATCCTAATAAATATATACTTCTAAATTTCATTGTTGCTAGGTCATTGTAGATTTGTAGTACTTAGTATAAAGTTACTATAATTCACTTTTTTATGGTAATTTTTATTGACAAAAAGTATGATGAATATTGTTGCTTCACCAATCAATCTTCTTACACTGATTGACAACACGTTCGATTTACCAAACTACCCTCTCTGCTGTTTTTGTCATCTGACAAAGTTTCCAAACCTTATTCACACGGGCAAGAAACTCAGCTTTTGTCATTCAGCAACTCTCTTTTATGTACACGATTATGTTAGTAAATCAGTCTGAGTTTAAATGAAGACAAATTCAAATCGCACACAATTTGATAACAGAGTTCATTCAAAAATTAGTTACGTTTTCGGGCCGCTACACGTGTCACTTAATATTATTATAAGGATGATTACAATTGTAATCTAGCTCGATCACAAAGTTATGGTTCTCTCACAAATAAAACTTTTTATTTACAATATTCTCTCTTGAATATATGTGATACGTACTAAAATACAAGATAGATGGAACATTATATAGAACTCATAGTGTCTCTTATTACAATTCATAGTGATTTGGGATAATTAGTGAACATGACCAAAACACATTTGCCTCCACAAATCAACAGTTTAATTAAGAACGGTATTGAAATTTTAAAAAACATAAATATGATCATAATTAGATTTTATAATCACCAGCAAAATATTAGTTAGGTCTGCTGAATTTAATAAACTATATATTTATAAGTATTTTTCATGATATTTCGTAAGTAATTTACATGATATTTTACTTACAATTGCATAATTTTATAATTGAGGAGTTAAAATTATTAGAGGAACACCTACAAAATAATGTTTGATTTAGTGAGAGTCAAAAACTGTCACAAGCCTGTCACTAATTTAAAAAGTTATCACAAATCTGTCGCAAATTGACTAAACTGTCACAAAGTCGTCACAAAAACCGTCACTAATAAGTTCGTAACAAAAAATACCTTCACTGATCCCGTCGTTATTTGAGTATTTTTTTGTAGTGGAGTTAAAATTAATGTATGTATTAATCAAATAGTTTGAGTTATTTTGTGAAAGATGCACTAGTTCTCAAATTTACATTATACAGATGTTGATGTTCCATAAGTTGGTGAGTTGTGCATAAATTACATCCTTAATTATTTGATTTAAAACTATTACAAATTGTAAAGTGATAGATATTGCCCTCACTGAACCTTAATATAACCAGGTCAATTTTACATTTACTCTAGTGAAACTTTATTGAAAAGAAGCCAATGTCTAGGCAAAAATGGTTAAACCTACTGTGGTCGTACCAAACAACTGTTATGGACCTTTCTTTAGTAGTATAAAATAATGTTATAAAGCATCTAATTTTAGACATACCTACGAAAAATACGTCACTGTAGTCAAGACTCAAGACTAAATCATATGCAAAGTCTTTGTATGGTAAAGTTAAATCAATCTATCCAAACTTGGTACAATTTAGTACTTCCATTTAAAAATGAAGACCAACTTCATAGTACAAGGTTCAACCCACATAATGAATTGTCACTTTTTCTTTATTAATTGTTATGGGCAAGATAGTTATAATTAGGGCTGCAAAGGTGTGAAAATTTTCGTTTTCTTTTCGTTAAAAGCTTGTTTCGTTTTCATTCATTACTAAATGAAATAAAATATACATTTCGTTTAGTAAACAAGATGATAACGATCAAAGCCATGTTCGTTTCGTAAAATTTCGTTTTCGTGTAATAAATATATATATACGTGTGTGTGTTTGTATCAATAAAGATATAGTAAAAAATATAAGTAATATAAATTTAAAACTCATTATATAAAAATATATAAGATGAGGTGTAAATAGGATTACGTGTAACATACAAGTATTCGCGTAAGAAATTAAAAGTTACTAAGTTAATTACAAACTAATAGGAATGTGAATTAGGCAAAATTTTATCAAAAAAAATCGTTTTCGTTACGTTAAAATCTCGTTTTTTTTTTCGTTCATCACTTAACGATAACGAAAAGCTCAAAAACAAAACAAAATGAAATCGTAATTGACCGTTTTCGTTTCGCTTTGTTTTCAGCCCTAGTTATAATTATCAGCGTAGCCACTTTATTTATTTATTTTATAACCAAAGCGTAGTCCAAACTTGATTACGATTGCTGTAGTAAATATTCAGACTACGCATTGATAGGGTATTTCATTGTTTCTTTTCACTACAACAGACTTGAAATTAGAAATAAAAAAAATTACAGACACAATCAATTTTTGTCTCTAAATGCTAACTTTTTAGGACAAAAATAATATTTTAGAAAAAAATATATATTTTTTGTCATAAAATCTAACTTTTAGACACATAATTTGAAAATAAAAATTGACTACAAAGACAATCTCATAGGACATAAGGAGACAATTTAATTTCGTCTCAAAAAAGTATTTGTAGATAAATTTTAATTGTCTGTTTATGTTTGTATGAGATTGTGTTTGGAGACAAAAAAAAATTCAAATTATGTGACTAAAAGTTAAATTTGGAAAAAAAAATTGTCTAGAAGATTATTTTTATCCCGAAAAGTTATCATATTTGGAGACAAAATTTGATTAGATCTAAAAATATTGTTCATAATTATTAAGTTTTGTTGTAGTGTTTGGTGATCGATTTTCGAAAAGCATGGTTTATGAAATCCGTATATGGGTTTCTAATTATACAGAATAATCAAAATTGAAAGGAAGACAAATTACAACAATTAAGCTTGAAACTATTTGGAGAAGTATATATATATTTACTTAAAACTTTTCTTTTGGTAAATACCGGAAATTTACATGTATATGTTCTCTCTACAAGTTTCGAAGCATATTTGTCTTACAAACAATATTTATAAGTACCAAATGATTGGTAAAAAAAAATGTTTAAAAAAATGTAAGAATTGTAGCATTATAAGTACCAAGTAACAAATGTCCTCAAAACAAGATTCATAAGTACACCCCTAATATATAATGGTCTCATCGACTCGTGAGTTTTTCATTGTCACTAACTTTGACTTTGGAACTGTAACAATTAAATGCGATTTTGGACCCGTTCGCTGCAAGGAATAGGGTTGGGTATAAGTATTAGCAGGCGTGAAGCCATGAATCATGATTGAGGGTGACGAATTTGCATAAAAACTAATGAGAAGTGATAATGTACATCATACGAGTGCGAAATTATCATTTTTACTAACCTTATTAAAAACAAATGATGAAAATTCGAAAGAAAACAAAAATTGGGGGGCAGGGGGGGAGGTTCATCATAGAACACCAAATTCATCAAAATTTTCTATAAAGTAGGACAAACAACCTTACTTTATTATTTTTACATACAATATTATATCAATGTCCTTATTATTTTGCTAAAAAAAACTACTAACACGTTTTACTTAAGATTTAATAGTTTGAATTTTCAAACATGAGCTCAATGATTAAGGAAGGGAGAGAGAAAAAAATGACCCACTAATATTATTTATTTAATTTATAAGGAGATTTGTTTTTGTATTTGAGGACAAATATGTTGTACTTATGTAAATAAAGGAAGTTTTACATAAATTGATGTAGCTAGCCTATATATTTTTGCTTACAATCCACAAATTAAGTAAAATTTGTATTTGAGGGGATTGATACAATTGCTCTAGTACGAGATAATTCTACGTTATTTATAAATATGAGAAGCTTGAAAATGGTATATTGGTACCCCCATCACAATTTTTCTTTTCATTTAATTAACACAATAGTTTGATATGGATTTGGTAATTTTGTGTTTACAGTTTTCGGGTTCACCCCTTATTTAAAATGAAATTTTAGACGTCGATCGGCTTTACATATAGCTAGTTAATTAGGGATGTCATGTCGTTAAATAAAAAATCAATCGAGGTAATACACTTGGTTACCCATGAGGAAAATTGTCCATTTTGGCTTAGATAATAAACGTGTAATGGTCATATACAGAAAACTTCAAGTTAGATGGAATTTGGGATATATATATATATGAGTAACTCATTGCACTAGGGGAAAATGCCAAATAAATCGACCAAAATAATCACCAAATGTACATTACTTTTTGAGTTTTCTCGGAATAAGGTGAGAAAATTCAAATGCGTAAATGAGTAAATTGATGGATTTTACAAAATAAGCACCAAATGATTTTTAATTTCTCAACAGATATTAAACACTTGCTTGATTAGATTTCTGAGTTACCAATCGTGTCTCGGGTTTATTTCCAACCAACAGTTGAAACCAAACTCGTATGCGAAAAAGCTGGAGTAAAATCATTAGGCGAGTCATCTCCGAAAAGGCTGTCTCACAAATACAACGATGAGATTTCACAAGTATCTCCTCAAAACCCGAATGTTTTAACTTTTCATATCAACGTAACTTCAATTGTATATGAAAACATTTCCAGAAATAGTAATACAAAATTGCTCATAAGAATTGATTTCCATACTAATGAATATAAACATGAGCCTATCTATATATATTTATTTGAGCTGTTAAAACTGATTTATGGAAACATAATTACATTCCTTCCCCGACCCTTATCGGCCTATACAAAATTTGTTTCCGATCCGATTCCGTTAGCACCTGCATTACAGTTTAATATGGAAGGGGGGAGCAGCAATTATATTGTGGCAATTATTGCAGCAATAGTTAATCCTAGCCGTTAATCTCATCGATTGGTTTTTACTATTTTATTTTATTTATTTATTAAAATTATGTACCCACTCCGTTCCTATTATAGTACTTACCAAATCAAGATTAAACAAACCCAAATCATCCAAAATGAAAACTCTAAAGTCTAAACTGAGTAAATATTTAAAAAACATCCCTCAAAGTTTTGTTTACCATCTCAGGAAAATCTTTCTTTGAAATTGATTTTTTTTAATTCAAATTTGTTAAGCGTAAAAGTGTGAAACTGGAAAAGGCAGATGGGAAGATGTGATTTTTATATATACCGGCCGTAACCGAAAGTCAATTAATAAAAATAAAATTAAATAATTAATTAAATCCCTTAGTTTCAATATATTTTTTGAGTTTTGGGGTTTCTTAAAATATAAATACGATATGAACTAACTCATGATTTAAAATTTTGAATTATGTTTTTTTTTCTATATAGAGATCATAAGATCAAGTTATGTGTAATGGAGATTATGTATATAGCTTTAGAGATGAAAAATAGAAAATTAAGGGTGATTATTTATTAAGAGACATAAAACGAATTATAATACTATAAAATAAAATTGATTTTCTGATAGTCAAAATCTGTCATAAATTGACCATCATATCACAAAACTGTCACAAATTGACGGTTCTGTCACAAAGCCGTCACAATTTCCGTAACTATTAAACTCGTCACAAAAAAAACCCGTCACAATTCACGTAGTTATTTGTACATATTTTGTTTTAGTGTAAAGAGGGAAGAAAGGGGTAGTTCTACACTGCTATGCATACACGTAAAATTAACAAGTAAACAATTAATTTTGACCACTAGATCTATGTTAACGGATGGGATCAATTATGGCCGCATAATTGCTCCAATAAAATTGCCGGTCCCCCGCTTCCGTAAACATATATGTAGTTTAACATCGGTGAAAAACCTAAGTGGATGATTATTATACAACATGCTATAATAATGATTAACAGTAAATATCTTAGAGGAACCACACATGGATGGCTATACTCCAATATTCGTTATATTTAACTAGCCATTCCCTAAAACATAAGGTACATTGGGCTTTGAATTGTCTAACAACTAAAGTTAATATCATCTACTAAAATCACTAGACAAAAGGTGTACCCACCATTTACCACATGAATTGTTGTTTTGTTTCAAATAAATTTCCCACTAGACACACCATTTATTGTATAAAATAATGTTACTGTTAATTATAATAAAGAGGCTGCAAATTGAAGTATTGTAAATTAGATAGCCAAATGTAATAAAGTGTTGATTTTAAGTTAAATTTGAAGAAAATAGTAGCTAAGCCTAAGCCTAATGCGAATGATCTTAGATTGGTTCGTTTAATAAATTAAGTAAAACAACAAAACCTAAGTTAATTGTTATGTGATGATGACATTGCAACTTGTCAACAAAATTGGGTCAAGTCCACAATGTGACACTCGCTATAAAAAAATAATCAAATAACAACGGGATTAGTGACGGTATTTTTTGTTACGAGCTTATTAGCGACGGTTTTTGTGACGGTTTTGTGACAGTTTAGTGAATTTGTGATAGTTTTTTAAGTTAGTGACAGACTTGTGACAGCTTTTGGCTCTCATAAAATCAAATATTATTTTATAGTGACTCTTGTAGTTTCTACAGGTCGAAACAAAATTGTATCCATAAATAGAATTGTAAACAGGTAGTTAATTTGAGTCACTTTTCGATTTGAGAAGCCAAAACTTAATAAACAATAGTATAAGAATGGCCCCCAAATTAGGTGTCATTTGTGAACCTGTGATATTCTCATCTTTTAAACTCGTATAAATGTTAGTTAATGGTTATTCGGAAGCAATTCTTAATTGAGACATATTCGATCCGGCAATATATGAAAGACGTACGAGTATTTATTTATCGAAATTTTCTGTCAACATTGTGACAATACTACATACTCATCAGAACAGAAATGATCTAAAATTGGGAAAGAATTCATGTTTAGTTTTTATTATGAGTCGTCTTTACTCATGAGAGTTCTTCGACGAACTTGTTTCCCTTCCAATCGCAACGACACAAAAGCTTTGGATACTATGAAGATAATTAAGTTATTGATCCGAAAACTTTTCAAATAAGTAGAGATTTATTATTCGTGAGCCTCGTTTGCATTTTATGGTCATGCAAAAATTATTAATTGCTCATCTATACTTACATAGTCAACTACTCGTCTTTTTCTTCTGCATTCCCGAGAAGGTCTTCCAACACTTTATTATCCAAATACTCGAATTCGAAAACTTGTTTCCCTTGTGTAGTAGAAGACGAGGACGAAGATTCATTAATATTGAAATGACTATTTGTACGTGGCAAATTATACTCCTCGGGAAAGTTGAGAATAGCTGAATTACCCCTCATAGGAAAAGCAGCTCGATCATAAGCCCGAGCTGCTTCCTCAGCTGTATCAAACGTACCTAGCCAAATGCGAGCCCCATGATTAGTTGAATCACGTATTTCTGCTGCATATTTTCCCCACGGCCTTTTCCTTACCCCTCGGTACTTGGTCTCGCCTTCATTCGCCTTGCTCCTCCTAGGAGTATAATTATCTGCCATTGCCTTTTCATTTACTTCATGAGCAAAATTAATTCTCACATACCGTCTATTTAAATAGGCGTGGAAAAGAGAGTTTTATAATTTGGAGACATGTAACCAAATGCAATTAATAAATACGAAAAGACATTTCTAGTTTGGAAGTTGCATTGGGTCATGGTGTTTCCCTTTGTTTGTAGCCCGAAATAATGCTATAATTAAACTTAGTATTAACCATTTGGGGATCGATCCTATAATTTGGTTAATTGTGAAAATGATAGCTCAATGCTGGATGCTGCGTAGCTGACTCAGAGTCCACAGCCATTGGATATTGCTACAGTTAAAATATGAAATGTACTGTAGCAATATCAAATGGCTGTGAACTGTTCTGTAGCAATATCCAATGGTTGTGAACTCTGAGTCACTCTGACTCAGAGTCACCTACGTTGCTTCCCTGAATGCTTCAACTAATTGGGTCTTGTAAATTGTTAACTACTACCTCACAAAATAACAACTATATTACAAAAAGTTTGAGCATCTATATAATATTGGATTGGTTAGTTTTTACTAACTAAAACTTGCACACATTGGCAATAAAATGACTTTTATCACATGTTAAGTTTAGCTAGTAAAATTGAAACTACATTAGACTGAATAAGTATCCCGTCCAACAATTAAGTGACTCTTTTTTATTATTATTAAATGATTGGTTTGAAATATTAAATAAAAGAAATTAGGTCTTGTCATTAATTTGTGGCCAATAGCTTACCTCATTTCTGTTGGGTTTTGGTACTACTTCGAATACGATAAAAGAAAGGACAATAAAATAAAGAAGACAGGAACGCAATGGAAATAACAATTTATTTCTCACAATTGGAATATGAATTACAATTCCTGACTCGTACAGAATTAAATTAAACTGCTGGACTGGTTTCGCAAATAACCAAACTGCCGGACTGTTTTGGAAATAAAACAAACTGCCGGACTGTTTTTCAACAAATAAAAAACTGCCGGACTGTTTTGTAAATAAAACAAACTGCCGGACTGTTTTAACAAATAAGAAACTGCCGGACTGTTTTAAACAAACTGCCGGACTGCTTTAACAAATAAAAAACTGCCGGACTGGTTTTAAACAAACTGCAGGACTGGTTTTAACAAAAAAAAAACTGCCGGACTGTTTTGTAAATAAAACAAACTGCCGGACTATTTTAACAAATAAGAAACTGCCGGACTGTTTTAAACAAACTGCCGGACTGTTTTAACAAATAAGAAACTGCCGGACTGGTTTTAAACAAACTGCCGGACTGGTTTTAACAAATAAAAAACTGCCGGACTGTTTTGTAAATAAAACAAACTGCCGGACTGTTTTTAACAAATAAAAAACTGCCGGACTGGTTTTTAACAAATAAAAAACTGCCGGACTGTTTTGTAAATGCTGGAAATTACAGAACTGAAAAGTAAATTACAGAATTGAAAGACTGAAAGTAAACAGTACTGAAAAGTAAATACAGGAAAGAAACAGTACAGAAAAGTAAATTACAGAAAAGAAATGGTACTGAAATGAAATGTACAGAATGTAAAGGACTGAAAAATAAATAACATAAATAAAAATAAGAGGCAACTGCTGAGCAGTTTCCCTTAAACAATATTTCCCGAACCACCTTTAAAGGTTTCTGGTTTCGGGACTTTGTTCCCAAGGTACAACTTATATATCAGAGTGGCTCGTATGGAAACCGGCACCGAACCACAGGTCGAGCTGTTGGTGGTGCGGTTCTCTCTCACTAAGTGTATGCTTATGCTGTGAGTTGTGTGTTTGATGGTGTGTCCAAATGAGAGGGGGATGGCTGCCTTTTATAGGCTCTAATGAAACCGCAGCCATAAATGTTGGCCTTTAATTCTGGGAGTTACACCCCCAGAATCCGCTCAATCAATTCTGAAACCGCAGCATTTAATCTCATTCATTGCTGGAGCGTTTCTGATTGCTGGAAACTCTAGGGACTGCTTTGTATTTTATACAAAACTCCCTATTCGGGTTTGGACCCAAGACCCGAGACATTCCCCAAATCCCAAATCCCAAGCCCAAGCCCAATACACACTAATACTCTTAGGTGTATGTGGACATGTTAGTTTAATAACTACATGGGTTGGTATGGTATATATATTGTAAAATTAACTCTTAATCTTCCAATATGGGATTATACTAAATGGTTTTCCTTTACCATTTCGGTTTTTCCAGATTTGAGCTTTCGAGGCACCAACTTTGAAGCCACTTTGTATTCACACCCATTCTCCAAATAGGTCATGTGATATACCGTTACGAAGCTCGTCACACGGGCTACTCAACCACGTTGAGTTCGGTATAAACAACTCAGCGCTGTTACACGAAATAATGACTCGAAGTTGGTCCAGTGACCATTCGGAAACACCCATGTTTTCACATGTTTTTCCAACAATCCCCCACATGAATGCAATTGGCTGAAAATAAAATGCTCCTAAATGCATACGAGAGAACCGCAAGAGTTCACTGCATAAGGACAGGTAGCGCGCGCCTTGAACCTGCCGTAGTGACGTAAAATCTGATATGCTACTATTGGGTAGCCTTTAAGCCTTGAACCCTTTAGCGTTTGTGCATACCAGGGTAATGCGCACACAGTGTCCTCTCTACACCACTTACTAAGCCCTTTGGTTGTTGTCCATATTTGGCCGTGGACTGCCTTGGCAAAATTCAACCGAGTGCTCTAGTGATTTAGCCCATGGCTCATCACATAGTATCGGCCATACACACTCGTCATAGGTGATGTCAAGTCAAGGGTGTCCTGACTCACCCCTCTCGATCTTCTAGATACTTGTTTTCATTAAGAGCCTCATGCTCACCCTTAAGATGGTCTAGGTCTATCACTCTTTCATCCTAGAAATGGGCTGGGAACTTAAGTTCCCGAGTGCTTTGTTCGGTCACCCCCACAGTTCGGTTTTCCCATTGAACCCGAGGCTGGAGAATCCAGTTCGGGTTGGGTTGCCTCTGAGGAGGTTTCCAGTTTGATGGGCTTCAACCCCATTCCCCTCGATGAAACTTCAACTCCTACCTGAGTTAAGCCTTTTGTAAATGGATCCGCTATATTGTATTTAGATCTCACAAAATCTAATGACACCACACCGTTAGCTAACAATTCTCTTACGGATTTATGTCTCCGACGAATATGTCGGGACTTTCCATTATACATATGATCCTGCGCCCGTCCAATAGCCGACTGACTATCGCAGTGCATGCTTATTGCTGGGACAGGTTTCAGCCACATTGGAATTCCTTCCAGAAAGCTTCTCAGCCAATCAGCCTCTTCTGTTGCTAGATCCAACGCTATGAACTCGGATTCCATAGTTGATCTAGCTATGCACGTCTGCTTGGATGATCTCCATGAGACAGCTGCTCCTCCCATCATGAACACATATCCGCTAGTGGATCGTGTATTGTTGGAATCCGAGATCCAGTTTGCATCAGAATACCCTTCCAGTACAGCTGGATATCTTGTATAATGCAACCCTCGGTCTGCTGTGTATCTCATGTATCTGAGAAGTCTCATGATGGCCTTCCAGTGTTCCTCATTTGGATTACTGGTGTACCTACTCAGTCTACTCACTGAGTTGGCTATGTCTGGTCTAGTACAGTTCATGACGTACATCAGACTGCCTATTATTCGAGAATATTCCAATTGTCTCACACTCTCCCCAAAGTTCTTTTTCAGGGTGGTTGAGATCTCTATCGGAGTTCTGGATGTAGCTCTACTATCTTTATCAAATTTGTCAAGCATCTGCCTGACATAGTGAGTTTGAGATAGCGCATATCCGTCTGATGTCTTGGTAATTTTCATACCAAGTATAACATCAGCGACACCCAAGTCTTTCATCTCGAATTTTTGTGACAACATTTTCTTAGTGGAGTTGATGTTATCAATACTCCCTATTATTATCATGTCATCTACGTAGAGGCAGACTACCACGTAGTCCTTTTCATTTCCTTTTACGTAGACGCATTTGTCACATTCGTTTATCCGAAAACCGTTTGATAGCATCACTCTATCAAATTTTTCGTGCCATTGTTTAGGTGCTTGTTTAAGTCCATACAAGGACTTCACAAGTTTACACACCTTGTGCGCTTTACCTGGAACCACAAACCCTTCCGGTTGTTCCATGTAAATTTCCTCTTCCAGTTCACCATTCAAAAACGCCGTTTTAACATCCATTTGATGTATTTCCAGATCGAACAATGCTGCGAGAGAAATGACTATCCGGATTGACGTCTTCCTGGAGACAGGAGCATAGGTCACTACACCAAAACAGCATTTTTGGAACACTAGTGTTATTTCAATTTGGAACAGCTATTTTATGTTCCTAGAATTTGGAACGCAGAAACAGTGTTCCTGGTGAAAAAGGTGTTCCAAAATTTTCAGGAACACTAAATAAGTGTTACAAATACTTTTACTAGAGCATGTGCCACTCACATGATCATTTTATAAGCGTTCCTAATTTCAACCTATTTACCAGGGGCGGAAAAAAAAAGCGACTCGAAATCGGAAACCTAACCGGAACTAAACCATTCATTTCGGTTCAATTTTTTTAATTTTGAAAATAAAAAAAATTCAAGTGAACCGGAATAGTATGATTCTGTTTGGTTTTGTTTTTACAACTTTTCAAACCAAACCGAAACCGAAAAAATCATAATACATATAGGCCATTTTTTTTCTTATCATATTATTTTATGTCACCACAAAATAAGTATAATTCAGAGACAAATTCATCGTATATCCGTAACTAAATAGAGTCTGTGACGGTTTAGTGATGGCATCAAATGACATCCGCGAAATGAGCATTGAGGAATTTTTCTTATCATGTTTTTTCTTAAATGAAAATTTAATCTTACCAATTTCGATTGGTTCGGATTTTTTGGTTTTTTTGGAAATATAAAGAAAATTCAAATACAATTCTAAGAAAATACACACTTAGGTTTCAATTTGGTTTCATGTTTTTCTTAACTTAAAATTTAACCTTACCAATCTCGAACAGTTCGGATTTTTCGAAAATATGAAGAAAATTCAAATACAATTCTAGGAAAATACACTTAAATTCAAAATAATGTAAAAAAATATACAAATAAAACTGATTAAAAAAATTACTTGTATATAAAAATAAATGCAAACAACTTATTTGACTTGTTATTATAATAAAAAACCAATCTTATTATCAATATTTTTTATATTTCACTAATATCGTGTACGTATAAACTTTTTTTTATATTTATTGTATCATTATATTAATATATCTAGCTATTTGTATTTTTATACTTACGTATTATTAATTGATCAGATGAAGCAAAATTTTACAAGGTGAACATATTTTTGCCAAACGCGTTATGTATCTTGACTCATGTTCAATTCATTTAGAAACAAAAACCAACCGAACACTTTATGACTCGGACACGATTTTTATCTGAAATAGTTTAAATCATTACCATTTTGCATCTATATATTATACAATTATTTCTACATTTGCACTATGAATTTTAAGTAAAAATAGGAAAGAAGTCCAAATTAAAAGTTGGAATTACAAAACACAAATCTTAAGTATTCAATAATTAGAAAATAAAATCTAAAAATTATCCTATTTTTAGTAGTACTAAGATGATAACTATCATGTTTCAAGTTAAAAAATATGTTTAACAAATACAGTGCTTTTTTACGAGCGGGAAACCAATAAAATTTTCCCACCATCTCATATATACACGTACAAATAACTCCCAAGATAACCCCCAAATTACTCCCCCAAACACACACACAAAGACACACACACAGAGAGACCCACACACTATCTCTCTCTAGATCGGCAACTAAAACTCCCAAATTACTCCCCCAAACACACACACACACAGAGACAAACACACATAGAGACACACACTATCTCTCTCTAGATCGAAGGTAGGTTTTTTCCTATATAACTATTAGAGATTAGATTAAATATAATAGTAGTTGATTTGATTTTCTTAATTATTTATTATAGTAGTTCTCTACCCTAATATCAATTGATCTGGTCATTTACTTTGTACAGTAGTGATTTCCTTTATAGTTTAGGGTTTTTGTAAATTGATATCAAATCTAATTATTGTGAATTAGGGTCTCAATAAATCAATGATCAAATTGATTTGAATATTGAGATTTGAAGCTATTTCTCCTTGTGTGCCTAGTTTTTTCCATCTATGATCTATGTGATGCAATTCGTCATGGAAAGAATCAAATACATACATCACACACACAAAAAACAAAGAGTACTCACCAACAACTTGTAATGAAAAACGTTTCAAATTTCTAACCAAGTGTAAAAGCAAATATTTAAACTATGAATTAGCCACAAGTATTAGTTTTACATCTTTGTGCGCACGGCTAAACAAGCAAAATCGTTGTTCCTGTTAGATGATATTTGGTTGATTGTTCAACTTAAAAGTCTTAGTTTCTGACTTGAAAAACCTGCAAAATAAACTTAAAAGTTTCAAGATGGATGAACTTGATGTTTATCTAATATCAAATAATCAATTTTATTTGCGTAACAGCTGAAACCAAAGATGTTATTCATCATTGTCGATTTCTCTTATAAGTATTAATTAAAGGTTAAAACGATAATGCTTTTTTTTTTGGATGTAATGGTTTAATACTTTTATAATGTTTATTACTTTATTACAAGTTCTGTTCAATTTAATGCCTTTATATTTTTTTAGTTACTTAGCAGTTTAGTGCTTTATGAGATCTCTTTCAACTAGTTAGTGAACCGGTGAAGGAAATGTATTCGATCAAGGGCTCTTCACCCTTTATCACCCACCAGGTGGTATGCTGTGACACCAGGTAATATAAAATACGTTGTTCAGTGATGATATAGGAAATTGGGTATAATGCTATGGTGTGTCGTAAAATGAATGTAGTGACTATGCTTTTGTAAAGTTTTCAAGCCTACTTTTCCTAAAAGAGTTTAAAGCAATACAAAACTGAAAGATTTGAAGCCTAATTTGTCTTGACCTAATGAGTGTTTTGTCTCTAATTGGGAGCTATATATGCTTATATGAGCACTTGTTCTTGGCTTTCATGTACACATTCACATTTTAAATTAAAGTACATGCAACATTGTAGTTTGGCTCTTCTTATGCATTTTAATTAACACTTTAATTGCACTTGCAAACAGGACTATAAGTGTAGGTTTCTTTCCAGCTCGTGTACGTAATTACCCTAACTGGTTTGGGTTCAGATTCTTATATCTTAGGATTGTTTGTTTCAACTCTCATGTCTATGCATTATACTTATAATTAGTAGTTCGTTTATTATTTGAAGTTATTTTGTATGTAACTTCATTTTTTAACGCCTAGTAGACACTTAGGAGTTTTTACCATGTATAAGAGCCAAAAAGATTCTACACATTTATAGTTGTTTATATATTTGACTACAAACTGTACATGGTGATTAGTGTAGGTTCTTATATGCTATCTAATTGTTGTTTATTTGATTGGCCTATTAAGAAGATGATTGAGCTATGTGTTGTATGTGAATTTGTAATTTTGATTGCCTGTTTGGATTCTACTTAATAGAAAACAAGCTGGGTGAATCCAGCTTATTACTTCTTTAGACAAGTAAAATGAAAATTACAGCTTGACAACTATGTTAAATTAAGAAGCTTGAAATAAAGTACATAAAATTTAAACTTAAAAGTTGATAACGAATGAGTATATTTGCCTTGCAAAAGGATGTTCTATCTATATCGTGAATGAATTTGTATGTTGCATTGTTTGGCTATGTCTTGAACAGAAAAAACTACTCTTTTTAGTATGCACACTTCCAAATGCCTTGAATAAATAGTTGCTTTATTTATTTTTATTTCATTATAAAAAGTTTCTTTTTTTGGCAAAAACAGATTCTGAATTGATTGGCACAATGTCTGAGTATGGGTGAAACTTCTAGGCAACAGAACCAAGCCGACTTACCAGATGTTAGCGAAGAAGTATCTACAAAGAAAAATGTCGAATTTAATCGCCTTGGAGAAGCAGTGGGCACCAATGCAACTCATTTTAAGGCGAAAGTCGGTGACTTTATACAAACACATATACCTATCAGTTTTAAAAGTTGGCATCAAGTTACTTAAAATTACAAGGATGACGTCTGGAACGATATATTGGTGAGAAGTTACCATACTTTTTTTTATTATCATCTTACTTTGACGTGATGTTTTAAAAAAATAGCTTTTTATATTATAATGTTTAAATGCAGCAAAAATTCACATTCGATTCTTTGAGCCGAAACAGTGACTGGGTAAGTGCTTGTAATTTGATTGTCACTTGTATTTACAATTGAGCTCTTATATAATTTGGCTCGCTTTGTAGCATGTACTCTTAAAATGTCATTTGCACTTTTTTCCATTGTGTTTTTTAGATTCGGAATGACAGTCTCTTACATAAACTTATTATGAACTGAACATAACTTGGAGAACTATACAAAAACCAAAAATCAGCCTGTTACATAAACTTATTATGAACTGGACAAAATTTGGAGAACTACACAAACTAAAAATCAAAAACCAATCGAGTCCTACAAGATTATAATATACTTACAAAAAAAAACTTCTGTGTATAACTATTTCTCTCCCTCTCTTTTTATATGAATGTCTTTTTTCAGTAAATTAGAATGAATATTATAACATGACCAAAAAGCTAAATGAGTCCTTTAGATAACTTTGATAGGGATATTGGTTTCTTTCTTTAATATAACTATTGTTTTCCGTTAAGTTTACACCGGCTCTGACATATTCTTCAAGTATTACTTGTTATGACTATTGCTTTTTATTTAGTTTTAACTAATTTTTGCTCTTTCCTGTTTTTTCCCCACAGGATTTGCATATTGTGTTTGTACATTGGAGCAAGGGTTGAAACTTGGCGATCCGTAGCCCGCCTTTTAGATGGCTTGCGAAGATTTAATTTACTTTTACAAGTTCAATTTTTTTTTAGTTGTTAACTTCTGAATATTTGAATCTTGTTTCTTTGATTATTCTAGTCGTATTTGTGTGATTTGATAGTCATGAACTTTTAGACACATTAGTTGGTTTTTTAAAGATGTCGTTGGACAAGATTAATTTAGTTAAGCTATATTTGACGTTTTATTTGGTCTTATGTTAAATTATGAAACCGTGAATATTAATTTTCAATTATTTTGAAAATTAACAAGAACCGAGAAACATGCATCATTGCTCATGTGGATCATGCAATAGTATCTTTGTGCCAATTTAGACACCCTTTTTTAGTGTTCCAAAATGTGGTATTAAAGTGTACTATAATGACTTTGTAGGAACACTTAATTGTTGTTTCAAAATTGGAACCCTGAATAGGCATTCCTAATTTAGAATTAGTAACACTTTTATGGCGTTCCAAGAAATTGGCACATCACTTTTAGGCACTCTTTATAAGCGTTCCAGAATTTAATAGGAACACTTTATTTCTGTTCCAAAAAGGGCATTTTGGTGTAGTGGGTGTCGAAATAGTCGACACCTTCGGTTTGTCTAAAACCTTTCACTACAAGCCTTGCCTTGTATTTCTCGATTGTTCCATCGAGCTTTCTCTTCCTCTTGAAGATCCACTTGTGTCCTAGTGGTTTACACCCGGGTGGTAGATCCACTAGTTCCCAAGTGTGATTTTGTAATATCGATTCAACCTCATTGTTGATCGCTTCCTCCCAATATTGGGCTTCCGGGGATGACATTGCTTCTTTGAATGTCGCCGGTTCGCCTTCTATCATGAAGGTTACAAAATCTGGACCGAAAGACGTTTCCTTTCTAGCCCTTTTACTACGTCAAGGCTCTTCTTCTTCTTCCTCCAACGGTTCACTTGCCCCCACATTTTCCTCACTGTGTGACTCCTCAGTCTCTACAGTTATGGAAGACTTGCGGGGAAAGATCTCCTCGAAGAAAGAAGCTTCTCGAGCTTCGATGATAGTATCTACATGCACATCGGGATTATCCGACTTGTGCACTAGAAAACGATAAGCACTACTGTTTTGTGCATATCCTATGAACACACAGTCTACCGTCTTTGGCCCTATTCTCGTTCTTTTCGGAAGCGAGACAAGGACCTTCGCGAGACAACCCCAAACCCTTAAGAATTTATAGCTCGGCCTATGGCCTTTCCATAGTTCATAAGGTGGTTTATCACGCTTCTTATGCGGTAGCTTGTTCAATACATAGTTGGCAGAAAGCAGCGCTTCCCCCCACATGTTCTGGGGTAACCCAGAACTTATTAACATAGCATTCATCATTTCCTTGAGCGTTCTATTCTTACGCTCAGCAACCCCATTCTATTCCGGAGAGTATGGGGCTGTCGTTTGATGTATAATGCCATTTTCTGCGCATATCTGCGCAAACGGTGCTTCGTATTCACCGCCTCTATCACTTCTCAACATTTTAATCTTTTTATTGAGTTGATTTTCTACTTCGGTCTTATAAAGAGCGAATTTCTCTACCGCTTCGTCTTTACTTCTCATTAAGTAGACATAGCAGTATCTAGTACAATCATCTATAAACGTGATGAAATACTTTTTCCCTCCTCGCGTTTGTATAAACTTTAAGTCGCATACATCCGTGTGTATTAGACCGAGAGGTTCAGTACTTCGTTCAATATGTTGATACGAAGACTTGGTTAATTTTGCTTCAACACAAACCTCACATTTATGTTGTTTATCAAATACAAAATTAGGTAGTAGATTCAGTGATATTAATTTCTTCATAGAATTAGAATTCACATGACCTAATCTACCATGCCATAAATTAAATGAATCACAAGAATAAGCAAACGAAGTTTTATTGGCCACTTGGGCAACATTCACGATTACATTATTCTTGGTACTGGCCTCAGTCTTAGTACCCCCAATAGCTAACTCGGCTTTAGGAGCCGGAGTACCAACATTTAATTTAAACATGCCGTTGGTCATATAGCCACGGCCTACATACATTCCGTTCAAAGTGATTACAATTTTTGCAGATTCAAATACAAGTTTAAATCCTTTGTTCACCATCACGGACCCGGAAACCAGATTCTTGCGAATTTCCGGCACATGGAGCACGCCATTCAGTGTGAGCTCCTTTCCCGATGTCATCTTCAGCAGCAAGGTTCCTTTTCCTTCCACCCTGGAAGTAGCCGAGTTCCCCATGAAGCAGCTCTCATTGTCCACGACCGTATAGGTCTTGAACATCCACTTGCTGGCACAGATGTGACTAGTGGCGCCTGTGTCCAGCCACCATTCCTTTGGGTTGCTCCCCACCAGGTTCACTTCAGAAACCACAGCACTCAGGTGCATGTAGTCTTGTCCAGCATCATCTCCTCCCTCAGCCACATTAGCCGGAGCAGGTGCCCTCTTCCTCCCTTTCCCTTGGAACTTCCTCTTTGGGGGGGGGGGGGGGGGGGTTTGGGCTTGTCGGTGCGCATCTTACAATCCGCGGCACGATGGCCCGGTTTGTTGCACACAAAGCAGTCTTCCATGAATTTCTTCTTGAGAGAGGCACCGACCCCGCTGTCAAAGCGTTTCCGCTTAGACACAGCGTCCTCAACCACATGGGCATTGGCAACCGCGTTGCCTGCTCCGCCACCGCCTTTCCTTCCGGATCGGCGGTTGCTTTGCTCAACATTGAGCCTCTCAATGAGTCCCTCCAAGGTCATAGCCTTTCGCTTGTGTTTCAGGTAGTTTTGAAACTCTTTCCAAGAAGGTGGCAGTTTCTCAATCATTAATGCCACTTGGAAAAGTTCGTTGATAACTAACCCTTCAACCTCAAGCCTATGGTATATGAGTTGGAGTTCCTCAACCTGCTCGATGACACTCTTCCCATCAGTCATCATGTACTCATGAAAGTCCGTGATGACAAATTTCTTTGCGCCAGCGTTATTCACTTTGTACTTTCGTTCGAGAGACTCCCAAAGCTCCTTTGCAGAAGCCTTGGGCTCGAATACACTGAAGAGAGTGTCATCCAGAGCACACAGGATGTAGTTCCGGCATAGGTAGTCGCCGTGTTTCCACGCTTCCACCGCCGAAACCGTCTGCACGTCCTCATCGTCCTCGCTTAGGACGGGTGCAGACTCCTTAAGAAAACGGGTCAGATTAAGGGCAGTTAAATAAAACAGCATCTTTTGCTGCCAACGTTTGAAGTTGTTGCCCCTAAACTTTTCCGGTCTCTCCAGTTGAGAGGTTGGCAACATTGGCATCGCCGACGTTGCCGGAGCCTTGCCCTTTGCCCTGGCCGCTGCCACAAGCGCTGCTTTGGCCGCAGCCTTAGCAGCAGCATGTGCTGCGGCCACAGCCGCAGCCATAGCATCAGTCTTTGCCGCAGCGGCGTCGGCCGCAGCCTTTGCCGCAGCAGCTTCGACCGCAGCCTGGGCCTGAGCCTGGGCCCCCCCACTCGTAGCGCTCGCAATGTTATGGCTATTGCCAATCACAACTGCGCCCTGCACGAATCCCGAAGGATCGATGGGTGTTTGATCCTCATTAGTCATCTGAAATGACAAATTTAAAACCGTTTAGTTTCTCGCAAGAAAACTAAAATTCTTAATCGCAAATACTAATTATATCTTAATTAGATTGCTTCAAAAGAATAAAACAATAAAAAGATATTCTAGCGTGAAAATCAAATCACTTTTGATTTCACTAAGAATTCTTTATTATATTCTAGAATTAAAAGATTAAAACTAATTCGGATTTTATTCTATTTGCAAATTTCAATTTCTAGTAAACTAGCAATGATTTTGCAAGAATAAAACCGAGACGTCAACAACAATAAAATAAAAACAAAAGTCATTTTCTATTCGAAAATAGTAAAACCAAATAATAATATTGTTTAAGATTGTTGGGTTTTGGTACTATTTCGAATACGATAAAAGAAAGGACAATAAAATAAAGAAGACAGGAACGCAATGGAAATAACAATTTATTTCTCACAATTGGAATATGAATTACAATTCCTGACTCGTACAGAATTAAATTAAACTGCTGGACTGGTTTCGCAAATAACCAAACTGCCGGACTGTTTTGGAAATAAAACAAACTGCCGGACTGTTTTTCAACAAATAAAAAACTGTCGGACTGTTTTGTAAATAAAACAAACTGCCGGACTGTTTTAACAAATAAGAAACTTCCGGACTGTTTTAAACAAACTGCCGGACTGTTTTAACAAATAAAAAACTGCCGGACTGGTTTTAAACAAACTGCCGGACTGGTTTTAACAAATAAAAAACTGTCGGACTGTTTTGTAAATAAAACAAACTGCCGGACTGTTTTAACAAATAAGAAACTGCCGGACTGTTTTAAACAAACTGCCGGACTGTTTTAACAAATAAGAAACTGCCGGACTGGTTTTAAACAAACTGCCGGACTGGTTTTAACAAATAAAAAACTGCCGGACTGGTTTTTAACAAATAAAAAACTGCCGGACTGTTTTGTAAATGTTGGAAATTACAGAACTGAAAAGTAAATTACAGAATTGAAAGACTGAAAGTAAACAGTACTGAAAAGTAAATACAGGAAAGAAACAGTACAGAAAAGTAAATTACAGAAAAGAAATGGTACTGAAATGAAATGTACAGAATGTAAAGGACTGAAAAATAAATAACATAAATAAAAATAAGAGGCAACTGCTGAGCAGTTTCCCTTAAACAATATTTCCCGAACCACCTTTAAAGGTTTCTGGTTTCGGGACTTTGTTCCCAAGGTACAACTTATATATCAGAGTGGCTCGTATGGAAACCGGCACCGAACCACAGGTCGAGCTGTTGGTGGTGCGGTTCTCTCTCACTAAGTGTATGCTTATGCTGTGAGTTGTGTGTTTGATGGTGTGTCCAAATGAGAGGGGGATGGCTGCCTTTTATAGGCTCTAATGAAACCGCAGCCATAAATGTTGGCCTTTAATTCTGGGAGTTACACCCCCAGAATCCGCTCAATCAATTCTGAAACCGCAGCATTTAATCTCATTCATTGCTGGAGCGTTTCTGATTGCTGGAAACTCTAGGGACTGCTTTGTATTTTATACAAAACTCCCTATTCGGGTTTGGACCCAAGACCCGAGACATTCCCCAAATCCCAAATCCCAAGCCCAAGCCCAATACACACTAATACTCTTAGGTGTATGTGGACATGTTAGTTTAATAACTACATGGGTTGGTATGGTATATATATTGTAAAATTAACTCTTAATCTTCCAATATGGGATTATACTAAATGGTTTTCCTTTACCATTTCGGTTTTTCCAGATTTGAGCTTTCGAGGCACCAACTTTGAAGCCACTTTGTATTCACACCCATTCTCCGAATAGGTCATGTGATATACCGTTACGAAGCTCGTCACACGGGCTACTCAACCACGTTGAGTTCGGTATAAACAACTCAGCGCTGTTACACGAAATAATGACTCGAAGTTGGTCCAGTGACCATTCGGAAACACCCATGTTTTCACATGTTTTTCCAACAATTTCTACACTAGTTAGAATGCTTATTGTTATGGTTATTAACTCAAAACTTAGAGACCTACACAACATGTTGATCATGCTGATTAAAGCTGTGTCCAATGTGTAAAATTTACACTCACTACAATAAAATAACCGTATACCAACAATTAGTCTGTTACTATCACTACAAAATAATGTTCGATTTAGTGAGAGTCAAAAGTTGTCACAAGCCTGTCGCTAATTTAAAAAACTGTCACAAATCTGTCGCAAATTGACTAAACTGTCATAAAGCCGTCACAAAAACCGTCGTTAATAAGCTCGTAACAAAAAATACCGTCACTAATTCCGTCGCTATTTGGATATTTGTTTGTAGTGTATACGGCTTGTTGCAGAAAATTCAGCAACAATATAGTAACAGTTATCAGCAGTTAGCAACAGAAATTGTTGATATATTGTTGTTAAATTTTAGCAACAAGCCGTATAGTATTAGACAAACTGTAACTAAACTGTTGTTATATGAATATTTTTTTTTGTAATGACTATAGTTTAGTTAATGACACTAGCATAAAATAATGACTAAAATCTCCAAATGTGGTTGCTCTTATATAGACTAAAATTATAGTATTAGTGTACCACTAATATTTCTATTGTATGTATCATTAACTTGAGTAAAACAAATACTCCAATTATATATTACTGGAAAAAATTAGGGTTTTCCCGTAAAAAAATTGCACTCTTTTTTAGCAAGTGGATGAATAAGTGGCTAAGAAACAATGCCACCTGGTAACGTGACCAGGTTATATAATTAAATCCAATGTACCTGAATTTAATGCGATGACTTTCTTTCTTTTTCTTGACCAAAATTTATTGTTTTGAAAAAATAATACCCAAATAACGACGGGATTAGTGACGGTATTTTTTGTTACGACGGTTTTTGTGACAGTTTAGTTAATTTGCGACAGATTTGTGACAATCTTTTAAATTAGCGACAGGCTTGTGACAGCTTTTAACTCTCACTAAATCAAATATTATTTTGTATCGAATATAATTAAGTTAACATGCATGCGAGGATTTAGCCTATAGTTAACATGCAGCAATATAGAAATTAAAATTTGGTTTTGTAAATGAATAAATATTACTTACTATCAATGAAGAATCCATTGCTGCTGTGATACATGTCTAATTGTAATTTTAGTAAATTTTTTATAAAAATTTGAATAACTATTTTGGGTTAAAAAATAAATGGGATTCTGGAATTTTGGATTATTTTGACTACAAATCTTTATTTTAAAAATCAAACAAATACTAATAAGCTAACACCTATTAAAACATATGAAATTTTTTAAATTTTAAAAATTCAAAAATCACACAAAAAAATCTCAGACCAAACATGCCCTATATCTTTTAGCTAAAATCAAATTTTCTATCATGCTGAAATACTACACCTTAATTGACCATTTGACTGAATGTTTGTAACGATTCGGTTCTCCGTTTTGCCCCGATTTCGTATTCGTTTCTCGGACCGCACAACTTTAAAAGACTTTTGTGATAGTAACAATGATTTTCTTAGCCTGTATACCGTACTCACATATCTAGGCGATATGTGACAATAATTTCTATTTTACACCGGTATTTTCTACGAAAATTCGGGTTTTTACGCCGCTAATTTGTAGCAAGTTTTGAAGAAATCACAAATGGACTAAAATTAACGTGACCTAAGGAAGCAGCGTTTGTGACTCTGAGTCAGAATGACTGACTCAGAGTCCACAGCCATTGGATATTGCTACAGTATATTTCATATTTTAACTGTACCAATATCCAATGGTACAGAAGCTGAGTAACCCTGACTCTTGAGTCAGGTACGCTGCTTCCGTGACCTAATTTACACAAAAAGAAAAGGTAAAATAGTGAGAAATTATGGACCAAGGGGACTAGTTAAATAAAACCATACTACATCTGTTCCTAATTAATTATAATTTTACAAAATTACGTGTAATTTTGACCGGTTTAAAACACGTATCACAATTGTTGAAATGAAAATTTTAAAAAAGTAGATCATATAATTTAATATTTAAACTATATGATTAACTTTTGAAAAATTTCATTCCGACAATTTTGATACAAACCGGTCAAAATTGATTGTAAATAAGTCAAAACAAAATCAAAAACAACACTTATTACCACATATACTGTTCGTTTTGATCCGATTTCGTGCTCGCTTCTCGGGACGCACGGTTTTAAAAGCCATCGGTGATAGTAATAACAATTTCCTTAGCTTATATACCGTATTCTCTAGGCGATGTGAGACAATACTTTCTATTTCACACCGGAATTTTTCTACGAAAATCCGAATTTTTACAATGCGAGTTTCTAGAAAGTTTTGAAGATATCACAAATGGACTAAAATTAACGTGGCCTAATTAATTAACACAAAAGAAAAGGTAAAATACTGAGAAATTATGGATCGGAGACTACTTAATTAAAAACATACTTACTCCGTTCTCAATTAATTATACTTTTACGAAATTACATGTAATTTTAAGCGGATTATAACATGTATCAAAATTGTTAAAAGTATATCATATAATTTAATGCTTGAACTGTATGGTTAACTTATAAAAAAAATTATTCCGACAATTTCGATATAAATGATTGATTCATCAAAATTATACATATTTTTATAACCTAAAACTCAAAATAAAAACAAAAACAAAAACGTATGTTAGAATCTGGTCCAATCTTAATCTCATAAAGTCATATCCCATGACATTTTTATTATTTTAAAAATAAAATGAAATATAATCATTTTTAGCTTCTTTTTTTTTTGTGATAAAAATAATAAAAGTGGAATTGGGAAGATGTTGCCATTTGAAGATGGGAATTGGGATCTCTCAGATATTACCAGCTTTTTGAATGATGTTCCTTCACATGATCTCATTTGGTCCAATCCAAGGTTTTTTTTTTGTTTTTTTTATTTTTTTTGTAATCAGTTATTTATTTATTTATAAATATGTATATAGATAGATAGATAGATATGTATGTAATTATTTTTGCATTTTAAATTATTGTAAATGGTTTATTTTTAACTGATATAGGGGTGGATTTTGGTCCAATCAGAGGCATATATATATGTGTGTGTGTGTGTGTGTGTGTATCTTTGTATATGTATGAAACTATTTTTGCATTTTAATTTAATGTAAATGGGTTTTTTTTTTTCAACTGATATAGGGGTGGATTTTGGTTTTTTGTTTAAATTCTTTGTTTTTTAACTTACACATGGATAAAAGATGACTTCTTTTATTGTTGGTTTGGTAATAGTATGATGTTAAAAAGTTTTGTTCGGGACGCGTTTGATGATTTTAATTTGTGTTTGTGATGTAGAATTTAGCAATGGAAATAGAATTGTTGTTAATTGAGGAGGTAGCATGCTGCTATTATTCCTATTTTCTTTTTTTAGATGAAATTTTTCGACTAACCATAAACTGTGACAATATTTTGATGGTTAATCATTCAATGTTTCTTTCATGTCACAAGTTTTCTTTTCTTGAAAAAGGATAATTTTTTTTGTTCGTGACACATTTGATTGTTTGCTTTGTCTTTGTAATATAAACTTGAAAGAAGTAGAAGCTGATTTGTTATTATTCTTGAATATTCTAACCAAAGAACGGAACTGTATTTTGGGTCTCAACTTGATGCAGATTGTACATAATTAAATGGAATGATTAGGTACTCTCTCTAAGACTGAAGAATTACATTTAATTAGCTTGTTTTTTCTTTTAATAGCAACCCCGGAGTGCAACTTGATGCTCAGTTTTTGGACACTATTATACAAGATGAAGCTTGCTCTGTGAAAGAATGCCCGAGGAAGAGGTACACATGTAATTACTGTAGTTTATGTTTGTCAATTTGATGCTTTCACATGCTCCCTATTGGTTTAGAATTTGTTTGTTAACTTATAGAACCGAGAAAAGAAAAGAACGGTGGAGTTTAGGTTATCATTCCTGTGGTTTTTTTTTTATTCCATTCATGATATATCTCGTTAATTAGTTGGAATATCTTTCATTTATCACCATGAGCCGTGGCCCGTGGCATTGTAGCTATTAGGATTTAGTTTTATTGTTGCTTATGAGCTTAGCTCATTGAGAACTATATAGAGTAAAAAGAGAAAAAATAACGCGTATTTTCTGCATACCGAGATAAATAAATAACTTAGGTAATAGCCAACTGGGCCTAACGGTATTGGTTGCTTACATTACCTAACCCAGTATGGATTGGTAGCAAATCAAATGTGAAATTATTATATTATATATTTATCTTCTCCATATGCTAGTCTGACAGTAGATTTTTAGTTGAATAGTTTATAAATCAAAGAATATTAGAAAGATACTTCTTTTTCCAGATGGGTGTTAGTCTGATATAACATTTCTTATTAGGGGGCGAAATGATTCCTGCAGCAGACTTGGGACAAAAGCTTGCCGTGAGAGGCTGCGGAGAGAGAAACTAAACGAAAGGCAAGCACGTACTTATATCATATCATTATCGCAGTCCTTATTTGATGTTCTTCTTTTCTTGTCAATGTTTCATGGTTACGTTGCCTGATAAACCTTTAATTTGCTTGACATGCATAATGATCACTCTTCTTTTGTTCCTAGTGTAGGTTCGTAGAATTAAGCTCTATCTTAGAACCTGGGAAGGCCCCTAAAAGTGACAAATTGGCCATACTCGATGATGCTATGCGAGTGCTAAACCAGCTCAGAGCCGAATCTCAGGAGTACAAAGAGAGTAACGCGAAATTGTTAGAAGAGATAAAGAATCTTAAGGTTAGTCATCTACGTTCATTGTACCACATCGTGGTGGTTATTGTTTGGCTGCTTATTAAAGGTCGAGTTGGAAAGCAGATTCAGCATCAGACTCTAAGTAGTAATAGGACCAAATGACGAGAAAGAGATATTGTACCACTTGAGCTCAGTTTTTTAAAAAGCGAAATCTTAGCTAAAACATTTTTGCAAGAGCTAAGCTAAAAACGTAAAAAGTGTTAAGCTTTGAGTGGCCTAAAAGCCGAAAATCAGGCTTTTTAAGCTTTGAATCGAGCTATTTTACTATGAAGCACGCTTTTTGAAACAGTGCTTAAGCTAGCCAAATGGATGCAGTACAGCCAACTAGTTAAAAGTATTAAAAAAAACAAAAAGATAAATAAAAGCTGCAACCAAGTTTTTTTTGGATGTTTACATTGCAAGCCTTGTTTAGTTGCAGCTCATCAGCCAACTCTTTATTTGTTTTTTTGCTAAAACGATGGATTATGTTCGCTTGACCAGCAATGTTAAAACTGATCTTTACTGAATTTATTGCTTGAATAAGCTACAAGCTCTACGCTAGGCGGGCATTGATTTCACCTAATCTCAAAAAGCTGCAGCCAAAGTAGCCCTGATGGTTTCAAGACTTTTTTGAGTTATTAAAACTCACTTTTTTAAGCTATGAGTGTACAACTCACAAGTTACAAGTGATGCAGCAAAAAACAAATAAAAAGCTTGCGAGTTTTAAAAAGTAAACATTGTAATAAAATCTTGTTTCTTACTATTTCATGAAACAGGCTGAGAAGAACGAGTTACGTGAAGAGAAAACCGTTCTGAAAGCAGAGAAAGAAAAGATGGAGCAGCAGATGAAAGTTGTGTCTACTCCTCCTTCTGGTTATTTACCAGGCCACCCAGCTGCGTACCATCCGGGACCCGCTAAGATGTCAGTTTATCCGAGCTATGGATTTATGCCTATGTGGCAGTATCTACCTCCATCTGCTCATGATATTTCTCAAGATCCAGCACTTAGGCCTCCTGCTGCTTAGTTGATTTCTATTTTTTTTATTAGTTTTCGTTGCTTTTTCAAGTACTTTGGGATTTTATCCGACTTAAACTTGGAAATTTTGCAGCTGCTACAAGTTTGTTCGCTTTGTTCGCTTTGTTCGTTATTCATTGTAGCTCTAAATATTTAAGGCACAAAGTGGAAATAAACCGTTTCACCATTTCTAGCCATCTCTTACCTCCTTACATCACATTTTTGTGTTTTTATTGCAGAAGGGCAGTGTTGAAAACTGCAAAAGTTTAGAACAAATATTCTGCAACCTATAAGCAGTTAAGCTGTAATATATAGGTGGTAAGAAACACAGTAAATCAGCTCTTGAGACGAAACAATTAGCCATTTCAGGAAATAAAACCACAGTAGTCCAGCTTTGGAGCTGATACCCTAGTATACTACAGCTCACAAAAAAAAAAAACAAGACTCGACTAAAAGATTGTAGCGAAACGTGTTAATTACCGAAATTTAGTGGTTACAAAAGCATTACAGGATAGTGACTTTTTGTGTTTTCTGCGAAGGTCAACAAAATCAAGTTCACAGACGTGCCAGCTTATGATCGACATGATTCAACTATGTTGTTTAGTAATATCTCCTATGTACGAAAGTGGATCACTGTAATTTCTGTTCATGTTATTCGTTTTAAAACTAGGTATTTACAAAATACGACAATATTCATAAAATAAGTTTTAAACCTGCTACTTACATTTCAACAATGAAACGATGGTCAATGAGTTAAAATCCAGGTAATTTATCAGATGATTCACCATGTTTTCTTCTATATCTAGTATTCAACATAGATTTCAACAAAGAAGGATCGACTTCCTCTTAACAAAATTGGGTTACTCGCAATGTACTTCTTTCTGTTAACTACTTTGCAACATGAAGAAAAGTGAAGTTTTCTTCAGTATTTACGCCCATATATGGAGTTTGTTGGTAACCAAAGTATTTACACAATCATGACAGTGAGAGTTTTTCATGAAGATCGTTATCACAGCTGTGCATTACGCTATTCGTTTTTTGTAAACAACAGCTAAATGGCTATTTGAAAATAGACTTTGCACAGGGCGAGTTCTTCTGGTGGTCGTACAAATATCGTGGCACTTTCATAATTTTCTTATTCACTAGGCTATTACGCCTGCTTTTCTTATTGACTAGTCTTCACAACCCATAGATGATTCGAAGGTTGCCATTTCTGTGCTTTTCTTGCTGGGGATGAATATGTTTATTAAAAACGATGTAATATATATAAAGAGAGTCCTTCCTCTTAAAGACATATAATACAAACTTATATGGTCCGCATGAATTTTATGTCACCAAAGGACAAGATAGTGCAAGTGTGCGGTATCTATAAACATAATTTTGCAGTTGTCTATTGAAAATTGAAACACGATGGGAGATTGCAAGTGGCTTAAAATGTGATCTCGTCAATCTTTAGTAATGAACTCGGAGCTGAATAAAACTAAAAAAAAAAAGATGACAAATTTCTCCCCTTTGTGCAATACTGTTCAATGTTCATCTGTTCATTCAAGTTCTTGTCACACTTGCATGAAAGATGAGATCTACAGAGGTGAGATCTTGATTAATTTAAGATACTAACAAAAACAAAATCTGCCATTTACACAGTTATTGTGACAATTAGTAAATCGAAAATACGTCCATTTGAGCACCGGCACCTGCAAATAAAAGTTTTTAAGTATAAGAGCAAGAGATCTGTATATCAATTTTCTATTACCTGTGTACCAAACACAAAAAGGATTCAAGTACAACCCAGACGAGGTCACTTTCTGATGATATCAGAACCACCTAGTCTAAGTTTCCTACGTCGTCAGAAACTAAATAACATGAAGGTGTTGCAATTGAACACAAACTTGACGTATTCATGCCTAAATAATTGATGTAATCCAAATCTCGACCAAAAGAGATCAAACTAAAAAGTATAATGAACATTAAGCCAGAAACCAGGAATTGATGAATCTTTCTAGTAAACATAACATCCATTGTAAACTGAAAGAGAGGTAAAACTCAAGCAGCAAAATGTAGAACCATAAACTGTATATAAGCTACAAAAAGACTTGGTCTACTAAAACAAATTCTGTCACATGCCATAATACCAACTACAAAACGACACCTTCCCATTATCGTTTTTCAATTTGTCTTTGCTTTGGGAGACTTCTTCCTGATTCTTCTCGGCATTGAATTTTTCATGCCAATAAAGAACAACAGTGCCCCGAACAATGCCAAACTCTGCCAAAAGAATATAAAATATGCATAATTATTTTATACTTGAGTGCAAGTAGGAAACACGAATAACATGACATTTTATTGACAGACCGGGTGTGTTCACATACCTGAGTAAACTTAACAAAAATGTTAGCAAATTCTTCCTTGTCAGCATCATAGTTGTAGAAGTCATACAATATTGGAGTAGCAATTGCCTGGTGCAAAAGCTGGACAAAGAAAATTTACACATTACACACACACATCCACAGGTTATATATATATATATATATGACGGGTGAAAACGGAAGGAGCAATCCCCATTGATATATATATCATACTTATTTCTCATTACATCTTTTTCATTTAAAATTAGGGACGCATATCCGAAATCAGTTTACGGAATTGTATGCCCATTGCCCATCAAAAGTGAAAGTAGTTTATAGAAAAGGTATGCATGAAAGTGAATAGTTCCTTTCAGTGTGTATGAACATCAAAAGTGAAACCAGTTTGTTGAACAGCATGTCAATAAATTAAAAAAATATTTAAGTGTATGCCCATTGAATGTCCCACTAAATGAGAAACAAGTTCTTCCTTGTTAGCGAATAAGAATTACTCCAAATTTAGTCAGTTAATGGTAATTTTCTATAAATGTAAAGCAAAAGAGCTACGATATACCAGCAGATAGGCACCAAGAGAGCTGCCAAAAACAAAAAGAAGACTTCCGACACCCTTTAACGCTATAGCTGCTGCGACGAGGTACTTAATCTAGAAATATATAATATGTTAAAAACGATAACCGGAAAACATTGCAACGATCAAAAGAAAGTAATTAACAACAACAATGATGAGAAGTTACTTCAACATCTGGGATTTGCTGTCCTGTCTGAGCTGATACGTGGTTTGAGAAAACATCAAATTTTGGTTTTAAAGACTTTGCTGCATGCCCACCATCAGTGCCGAAATCATTAAACCTACAAGGAGGAAATAATAGCAAATTATAAACGTTGGTTAAGCAATGGAAAACGACCCAGAAAACAATAGTTTTTAAAACTGTAATCTTATGAGATCTCCAATAAATTGTACTAGAGGCCTGTTCCGACTAGAACCGAATATTTAGATTTTAGAGTAGTATTTGTTAGCATGCCTCTTGTTCTTTATACCTAACTAACCTCATGTCTGAAGCAAAAATATATGACATAGCAAAGTTAAAAGACAAGGGAAGGGAAATTATTTGCATCACCTCGTAGAACTATGTTACTTACTATGCTTCATATGCATAAACGCCTAAAACCCAAATCATTTTGTTAATTTGAGGTTTTTGTTTACTCTTACTTATAGTTTAAAAGAACAATTCCGATGTTGATTTACTTTGAAATTTTACATAATGTTGAATACCAAAACATTTCAAGGTAAAAAAATGTCCATTCAAACAGTTGAGGCTGAAAGACTTGTCAGATTAAGAAACCCCCCGAATTAAAATAAAACTCTAAAGATGTAATCTGAACATTTAGCTTTGACCAATTAAATTGGTAAAGTTAAAGCTCCCAGAGAAAATTAATTGCAGGAAAGAAAAAATGCAAAGCAAAATCCAGAATTTCATAGTTTGCAAAATATTGATTATGAAGCAGATATAAGAATGTCGACATAGATACTAAATATTCTGCAAGTAAGAGGACAATTACAAGTGTGCTCAGTATACTGATTAAGAAGCAGATATTACAGATACATATTTGGCAACCAAAATGATTTATTAAATTTGTGTATAATACTGATTAAGAAGCAGATACAAGAACATCGGCATAGATATCTAACACTCCTATCCTACAAACAAGAGGAGCATAAAACCTTTGTGCAAAATACTAATTAGGAAGCAGATATAAGAATTTTAGAACATCAACATAGCTACTAAATATTCTGCAATCAAGATTAGTATTAAACTTATGTAGAGTTTATAAAAAGGGTACTGTTCCCAAAGACAGGCCAGCACCCGAAACAAATTGATTAGATAGACAATTTGGGTTGATCCAAGAAGCGAAGATTAATTAGATATTCTATTAATTATTGGGAGAATACATCTAAAAGGACGGGTACCCAAAAGGACGAGTTTAAAAGGTAAACTTAGAATCAACTATTTGCCTTAAGTTGACAAAAACCTTACCCACTTACTACACAACTACCTATACAGCCGGACATGTTTTCAAAATCTGATAGCCAGGAACAAAAATTCACCCTCAAATATTATCCATAAATAACCTGTCGTGACAAACTCAGACGAATTCCCACCTACAATAGCCTTTAGTGGGCAAATTGCAGTGTTTTAGAAAATACTTTAAACAATTTCAGACCAGGAACAAGGCTTATTACAGTAATGTTACCCATGGTTCCATTGTCTAGATCAAACTTTTAAGTTTTTCAAAATATATTTAGTCTTTAAGTTTTGAAAATATGACTTTTTGGAGACAAAACTTTGATACAAGCTGCGTTTTTGGTCCTGCTATAGTTTTTTCCTAATATCTAAAACCAAAAAACTCTCAATGGAGAAAATAGGTTCTCATATTATAAACCTTACTTGCTCATCCTAGGAACTTGATCATCAACTATTATACTCCTACGTACTACTGTTTGGGTACTATTTTCGTCTGTAATATGGACTGATTATGTTACTTGTGTGTAAACATGAAGACCATTGATGTTTCAGTTAGACTATCAGAGGAGAAGAGAATTAGTTTTGTTAGTGTAACTAAGCCTCAATAACCAAGAACTATGCTAAAAGGAATAAACTGAATCGCATACAATCTAGAAATTGCAAGTAAGGTCTAGGAAGCTAATCATTACAACCGACTTTAAAAAAGTACACAAATACTATTTAAGATGTGTACATAAGTAAATAAAAAAATTCTTCCAGATTAGTAGTTAAAGAATTCACTATAAATATTTCCTACTTTGTAATCTCATTTAGCATCAAATGAATGAAGTTGGCAATAAATTCTCCTATAATTTTGCTCAATATAAAATGTGTTTTTGGAAAGTTACAAAAAAATTAAATACAAATTATTGAGTTTACTTAAAAAATTGATTCTTTAAATGAACAAATCCATCAAAAACAATATTTTACATTAACAATAAATCTCAGAAAGAAAGAAAAAATCGATGAACTCTGCAGAAAGTAAACAAGCTAATGACTTAAAAGCCAAATTGAGCAGATCTAAATAAATTCAAACAATATTCACTTCACAGTTACTAAAAAATCAAAATTTAAAGTCAAATAAAACCCTAATAATGAAAACAATGGGCAAAATTTTGAAAGATATATAGCAGATCAAGTTCAACTAAACTAAATCCAAAATATATACTAACACAGTAAACCCCCACAGTGAAATATTTCCTACTAAAACTGAAACCAAAATATATACTAAAAAACGGTAAAACCCCACAGTAAAATCAAATAAAACCCGTAATAATGAAAACAAAGGGGAAAATCATGAAGGATGAATAGCAGATCAAGTTAAACTAAAGCCAAAACATATTAAAACAGTAAAACCCCACAGTAAAATATTTCCGACTAAAACGGAAGCCAAAATATATACTAAAAAACGGTAAAACCCCACTAAAACAGTAAAACCCCACAGTAAAATATTTCCGACTAAAACTGAAGCCAAAATATATACTAAAAAAGGGTAAAATCCCACAGTAAAATCAAATAAAAACCATAATAATGAAAACAAAGGGCAAAATCATGAAAGATATATAGCAGATCAAGTTAAACTAAATCCAAAATATATACCAACACAGTAAAATATTTCCGACTAAAACTGAAGCGAAAATATATACTAAAAAACGGTAAAAACCCCACAGTAAAATCAAATAAAACCCATAATAATGAAAGTAAAGGGGAAAATCATGAAAGATAAATAGCAGATCAAGTTAAACTAGACTGAACCCAAAAATACACTAAAACAGTAAAACACCCAAAAAAAACAAAGACGCATATTTGTGTTTCCGTCGTGAAACCATGTAGATTCCCATTAACCAAATCTTAATTTGGACCGTTTTTGCAAAAAAGTGTTCAAGTTGATGTCCATATATATAATATATATATATAGCAGTATAGCAGATCAAGTTAAAGTGTTAAACTAAACTAAAGCTAAAAGATATATTAAAACAGTAAAACCACATAGAAATAAATATTACTATATGAACTATACATACACACACACACATATATATATATACATATATATATATATATATATATATATAGAGAGAGAGAGAGAGAGTTACTCTTGCCAAGCAGATAGAATAAAGAAAGAGACAAATAATACTCTCCCAATAAAACACACGAAACCCATATTTATATATATATATATATTGAATTAGTTTGTTTCTCGCTCTAGAATTGTAGAGACAAGACAGAGATATGTTGTGGAGTCAACGGGGGATTCTTTATTACATAGCCAAATTACTTCTGACCATAAGGGACGTGGGATTGCTGCAATCCCACGTCCCTTATGGTCAGAAGTAATTTGCCTATGTAATAAAGAATCCCCCGGAGTCAACACAGATATCTAAGTAAAAACAGGATGCGGTGTACCTGACTCACTCAAGAGTTAGAGCGACTCAGAGTCACAGCCATTGGATATTACTACAGTACATTTCATATTTTAACTGTAGCAATATTCAATGGCTGTGACTCTGAGGGACTCTTGAGTCATATACACTGCTTCCGTAAAAACATTATTTGGCCACAATTTGATTTGAGGACAATTTAATTATTTAGTCATAAGTAACAAAATTAATAAATAAAAAAATATAAAATATAAATTAATTGAAAGTGTTAACTTGATATAATATTATGATTATAAAATATTTAAATTTTGTATTTAGTTTGAGTGAAAAAAAAAACAGAGAAATGTATTAATTAATAATGTGATAGAGTGGGTAAATTTATTTATTTTGTAGATAAATGAAGTGTAATGAGATGTAATGAAATGGTGTTAGAGTTATTTATTTTGTAATGAAATTGAGCGGTGTTAGAGTTAGTTATTTATTTCGGTTCGGTTTTTTCGGTTTCAGTCTTTTTATTTTTTGGGTCGAACCAAACCGGGTTTTTTCTGTTTTATTTTTGGTTTTTCGGTCTTTTTCGGTTCGGTTTTATTGTAAACCGAAACCGACCCAAAAAGGTTTCGGTTTTTCAGTTTCGATTTTTCGGTTTCGGTCTTTTTCGGTTTGGTTCGGTTTTTTCGGGTTTTTTCCCGGCCCTAATTAAACTTTTAGCTCTTGTTTGGTTGTCGGATTGGTAATTCTAGGACTATGAGTCGGTCGGGATACTAAGGGTACAATAAATGATACTTACATTACAAATCTGGATAATTTATCATGTCCGGACTAGAAATCTCGATACTTGCATTACATTATGTAGTTAATGCATTGAAAATCTAACACCACCTTTTGGTGCTATTCCAAATAATGCTTTGAGAGTCATTTGGTGTCATGTCCAGATTACAAATCCCCGTCATAAATGATGTCGCCAAACATTGTATTTATAGGGCTTATGTTACTCTATATCCTACCCTACCCTTATAATGACTAAACAAACAAAGCAAGTTTAAACATACCATTATTTACATCGTGCAAACGTAACATGTGCAATACTTGTGATATTTCATGTGGATCGGTAAGTAAACCGAAACGTTCATGAAAATTCGTCTTCGATTCGTTAACCGTTTAGTTCATTAAACATGCATATGTTCGACTTCTTAAGTTCTTAACGTTTTTGTTTGTTAGATTAAGTATAAATCTACACATATATGTTATTGTTTTAAATTTTAATAACATATTATGATTATTATTACATTCTCAATGATATGATTTTGTTATATTTATTTATTTTTTATTTTTAAAGTTTCAAACTTGAATAAGGTCAAAGTTCTTTTACGTTTATGAAAAGTTATTTTAGGTTTGTGAACTAGGCGAATACGACTAAGAACAATTTTTGTTTAGCACAAACGACCATGAACGGGATGTTAAAAGTTTGTCACCAACACGATTAAAACTATTGACCAACCAAAGCGATCACGAATAGAACGCTGTTCCGTTAATGGTGGCTCATGTGTGCAAAATTGTTATGTTTTTTTATCTGGTGGATCAATTCGTCTAATTTTCAGAAACATCAACATATTGACATACATATGGAATTAAACATACCTAATAATTTTAGTGCTAAATTTTCAATAACGTTAAAGAGCAAACACTATACCTTTTCTTATATATTCTTTATATTTTGAATAAAAACATAATTTTTTTTCATTTTACATTTATATAATTCTTCAACTTCCTTATTTTCATTTTATATTAGTTTTTTATCTTCATTTTGTTATTTATTATATATACACGTGAGAGAAAAGTAAAAAAATAATTATAGAGAAAATATAAGTAAACAGCTTGGTTCCCCTTATATGAGAAACAATACGGTTTTTTAAAATTTGAAGAAAGAAATAAGTAAGCTGTTAAAGAAAGAAAATTAAATAATTTTTGGTAAAATTCCTCATTATTTAAGTGTCCATTACGAAACTATGTAAAATTTTGACCGGATTATAACTTATATTAAAATTGTCGAAATAAATTATTTTTTAAATATTATCATAAAATTTAACATTTGAGCTATATGATCATTTTTTGAAAACTGCCAATCCGATAATTTTGATACAAGTTATTGATCGGTCAAAATTGAACCATTATTTTTTCAAAATTGTTCACCGCTTTTAATTCTCTTTAATGGTGTCATTTGGCGCCAATATTTTCACAGCACAAATTAAAATAAAATAAACTAAACTATAGTTTCCCCCATTGTTTGTATTGAAATTATATTTGATCTTCCTAGTAATAACATTATTACTAACAGTACCTTAATTCAGGAAAATAACATGTACGATGTATTTAATTTTCCAAAGTTCTATAAGATTGTAACTTGTAAGCTACTAATCTTTATAGTATCCGATTATCAGTCTTAAATGGGTACTTCTAATGCATAACTTAGATCTGATTCAACCCATCGTAATAAAAAAGACTAGGAAAATAAAATTAGGGCTCCGTTTGGCAGCATATTTTTTTAGTTGATTTTTGGATTTTACATTTTAAAAATATATGAGTGTTTGACAAGTTAGATTATTCAGCTTCTAAAAATCTAATTTTTAGGCTGAAAAAGCTAAAAAAATCAGAATTTTAAAATATATCTTTTCAAGGGATTATTAAAATAGATTTTTAAATTCTGATTTTGGACTAAAAAAAAATCTGTTACTAAACATAGACAAATAATTTCCAAAGAACATAAATATTTATTTTTAACAATAGAATTATTAGTTAAATATTGTAATCAACTAAAATGTCGTTTTTATCGATTTGCAATATTACTCACTTGAACTCTATGTCAATTTGATGAATTGAAGAAGTATATAGAGACCAATTAACACTTTTCGAAAAATAAAAGACTATTTATGTAATCGAACCAAATAGTAACTCAACAACGCTGTAAAATTTCCAAGAAAAAAATTACCCGCGAAAAGTAAATAAAAACTCGCGCCAAAAAATCCCTTAAAATCCCCCACTTTCTCTCTCTATCTCTCTCTATATATATGCATATTAATATAGTAACTATAAATAGATATTAACATATATCTATATCTATATCTATATCTATCTATATATATATATAAATTATAATGGAACCGCCGATTATCAGCCGTACGATCACCTCAACCGGAGTTCGAATCTCACCGTTGATTAACGATGATAATAACAAAAGTATTGTTAAATCGAATAATGGATTTAGTGATTCTTTAATTGGTTACGAAAAAGGCGCTGATTCGGAGAAACTAGGCGAGGGTTTGGGAATTAAAGCCGAGCCTATTGATTTAGGGTTTGATAATAATAAATGTATTACTAAATCGAATAGTGGGTTTAGCGATTGTTTAATTAGTTCCGAAAAAGGCGCTGATTCGGAGAAACTAGACGAGGGTTTGGGAATTAAACCTGAGCCTATTGATTTAGGGTTTGGTGATAATACTAATAATTATAATTGTGTTGTTTTTATCCCTAGTGATAGTGATTGTAAGGATTTAGCTGATATTGAAAAGGTCGATGACGATTCGGAGAAATTAGTATTACTAGAAAAAGATTTAAATATTAAAAATGAGTGTCCTGATGGTGATTCTAGGGCTTTAGTTAGCTATGAAAATATCGATGATTCCGAGAAATTAGTTTCTGGATTAGAAAAGGATTTAGGAATAAAAGAGGAACCTTCCGAATTAGGGTTTGTGAATAAAGGTGCTTTTTCCATTTCTAATGATAATGGGTCGATGGCTTTAGTTAAGTGCGATAAAGTTAATGATTCCCAGAAATTAGTTTCGGAATCGGACAAAGATGTTATAATAATAAAAGAGGAGCCTTTGAGTTCTAAAATTGAGGATAAAAGCGGGGTTTTAGTGCCTAAACCTATATCTCAAATGTCGCCTAAAGAGTACGTCGAATACGTACTTAAACCTGTATCTGAGCCAAAACCAAAAGTAGAAACTAATATCCAAAATTTAGCTAAAAGGGAACTTGAGAATAGAACAAAAGGGCAAAATGGACCTTTTACGAAGAAAGGGAAAGTTGAGGATAAGGTTGTTGTGAATCTTGTGATCGAGGATGGGGATTTTCCGGAAGATCCGGATTGGCTGTTGGTGGGGAGGACGGTGATTACGGGGCTTTCGACTACTAAAGGTAGAAAATTGGAGGATAATGAGATTGTTCATTTTGCTTTTCCTTCGGATAGTGTTAGAAAAAGTGGCCCGATGTTCATGAGTTCGAAGTCAGCTGCTGCTAATTCAGCAATTGTTCGGTTTTCTACGAAGCGGTCTGGGGAGGTAATATCTCGATATGGGTGTGTATAAACTGTTCTGATTTTAGCTTATTTACAAAATTTGGATTATAATGTTGTGTTTGATGGAAATTCATTTTAAAATGTGTGGTTGCCTAAGGCTTTGCTTACATGTATTTGAATATCTTAATCATATTTTGCTACCTATCCATACCAGTGTTTTAAAAGGCGAAATCTTAGGTAAAAAGTGTTTCTGCAAGAGCTACGCTAAAAGCGTAAGTTTTTAGCAGAAAAGGCGGAAACACGAGTTTTTTAAGTTTGTTTAAATTGATCAATCGAGATTTGAGTCGAGTTTTTTGTTTTTTGTTTAGCTCAGTGATCCTTACTATGTAACATGGTTCAGTCAGCATAAGATAGATTTTTAAGACTATTAGTGTGTTTTACTGCACCTCTACAGCTCAGCTTACGTGTGGTTTTTTCAAATATTCGGTATACTATTTTTCTAAATTTATAATCTTTTTGATACCATAGCCGTCTATTTCCTGCAAAGATGCATTCAAACAAGCTCTGGTGCTTGATGTATCGTTATATTATAGACAGAGGTTTCAATAGTATCTAACATTTGATAGGAGATTGTGTATTTTTGATTTCTTGTATAACTATAGATTGGGAGACTGCCAATGGAATGGGCAAAGTGCCTTATACCGCTGGTTAATTCTTCAAAGGTGAAAGTGCTTGGACGGTGTGTAGCTGCACCAGCAAGTCTTTATTTGATGCAAGAAATAATGCTCTATATCAGGTAAAACACCAAAATTTTTACTTTAGTCTGAACTAGTTCAAATTATGTACCTTTCTGGCTTTCTGTATATATTATATATGTTATAGCTGATTTTTTTTACTTGTTTGCCAATATAGTGACACGTTCCTCTTAATTTTGTAGCTTTTATATCCATCACTCTATTTTTTCGGAGGTTGAGACAACTACGTGGAAGCTTGATGCTAACCCGAATATTGATTCCACAATATACCCTCTTCTTACACTTTTCAAGTTGTTGAAAACTCAACCATTTCAAAAGGTACTTTAACATATTATCACATCTGAAATTCAAATTGTCAGTTACCAGTTGAGCCTTTGAATTACAGTTATGCTTAGTTTCCTTCAAGGTGATAAGGTCTAATACTTCATTGATTCAATCAGGCTGAATTTACTCCAGAGGAACTTGATTCTCGAAAACGAGCATTGAATTTAGAGGTACATTTCACCCTTGGGATGCTATTTGTTAACATTTTACAGACATTTGTCAAATTGTTTCTTGTCCCTTATGGTCAAAGGGATAAAGCCAATGCTTTCGGATTTATTGAGAAAACGAAAATGTTTTAACCGCCTTATTCCATCAATCGAAACAGGCCGATTTGGCATCGTTGCCTGCTCTGAAGAAAGTAAGAGGTGTCCTCCCAGAACATGCCAAAGATGAGCAAGCTGTCTCAGAATCCTCTCTAAACAAGCTTGTTGGTGCTGTTGATGTTTATAACCTGGAGGTAAAGCTTATTGAAAATTTATACACGTATGCACACTTGCTAATATGCAAGTAAATAAGTAATATTACACATTATGCGCTCTGTCCATAATGTTACCATATTTTTTAAGGGAGAATCATTCATTAGTACATAAAAACACACTTAATATCCACAAACCCACATTTTCAATTCTTATTTAAGATTTGGTACATATCAACGTACCATAAGTGAAAAGGAAAGAGTAAAAAGAAGTAGCATCAGTCGGTATCGGTACCTAAGTTAAAAAGAGATTTTAATCATGAGTTTTTATGATGATTAAGTCTCAAATTATGTACTAAATGATCATTTTTCCTTTTTTAAGTATCTATATAAATTTGTTATCGTACAGGAGATGATTCCCCCAGATACATTAACATGTGATTTAAGGCCGTATCAGAAACAAGCTCTCTTTTGGATGACACAACTGGAGAAGGGGGTCGATGTTGAAAAGGCAGCTGAAACTCTTCATCCATGCTGGGCGGCATATCGTATAACTGACGAGTACGTACTTAATTTTTTTGAAATTTTATCATAAGTGCTATGGAAAAATAGAATGTCAGTCAATGCATGATAAATGTTTACTTAATTTGTCATGCTCTTTAACAGCCGTGCTTCTGCAATCTATGTGAACATATTCTCTGGCGAAGCGACTACGAAGTTTCCTACTGCTATGCAAATGACAAGAGGAGGAGTAAGCTTACATTTTAGCTTTTTTATACAGTAAAGAAAAAAATCATTACATTCTATATCAAATATTATCATATTATGCAGATTCTAGCAGATGCAATGGGCCTAGGCAAGACTGTGATGACCATTGCTCTGATTCTTTCAAACCCAGGCAGAGGTAGTTGTAATCATACGAATGTTGATACTGAATATGTGAAGAGAAGGAAGCAAGATATGGAAATAGTTCCGTATAAAGTAAAAGGAAACACTCTCATTATATGTCCTATGGCCCTTCTTAGCCAGTGGAGGGTGAGTGTTCCTATCTTGTAATAATATTTCAGAGGCCCATCTACAGTTCAAGCTCCTTGAATCATTTAACTTTTAGTTTAGAGTTTTCAGTAATGTATTACATGTTTGATCTGCAGGATGAACTTGAAACCCATTCAACGCCAGGGACTATCTCGACTTTTGTTCACTATGGTGGGGATAGAACCAATGATCCCAATGTGATAGGCAAGCATGACGTGGTATTGACAACTTATGGTGTATTGACTGCAGCTTTCAAAAGTGTAAGTGTTCAATAATTCCTTTCGTCCCACAAGTGATAGTTAGTTGCACCTGATCTACTGTCGATAATGTGTTATTGGTTTTACTGATGCACATTGTTCTTATTTTCTTGTTAAAATTTTCTAATACAGGAAGGTGAAAACAGTATTTTTCACAGAATTGAGTGGTTTAGGATCGTTCTAGATGAAGCTCATATTATCAAATCCTCAAGGACTCAAGGTGCTCAGGCTGCCTTCTCATTGACATCTCACTGTCGGTGGTGTCTCACAGGGACACCTCTGCAGGTATGACTCCAGATATTCTTTCTTGTGGAAGTTAAAACTTTGTAAGGATGGAAGACATACAAAGTTATAAGTAGTGTTAGTAGTGTACTTCCATGTCTTCATTGTTGTTGTAATTATTTACGAGACTATAATGAAATGTATATTGAAAGCACCAATTCTGTAAATCATCTTGGAACCTAATGAAGAAGTGGTTGCAGTTTTCAGACTTGTGGTGCTCAAGGATATTTTTGTTGCATGTGATTTTTTGTGAAATGGATTATTTCTTTTATCACACTACTAGTTTAACACATGAAAGTTGTTTCTAAAACCTCAACATATCATGTATACACCAGTCAAAATTGTATCGTTTTATTCACGTTCTATCATTCTGTTTATATTTTATTTATGTTCATTCAGTAAATAGTAATAATTATGAATATATCAGCGACTAGTCTTCTGAAGTAATATCTACCTTCTTAGTTGTGTGCAAGAGCATGGTAAGAAACTCTTTGCTTCACCCTCCGAAAAGAAAAAAACTCTTTGCATCCTTTGATAATTAGTAACTTGTTTATGGAACTTTTGCAGAACAATTTGGAAGACCTGTACAGCCTCTTGTGCTTCTTGCATGTTGAGCCATGGTGTATCTGGGCATGGTAAGTCAAGAAAAAATTCGAAAAGCACTGTTTTTATTTTTGGTAAATGTCAAAGGTTGCAAACCATTGAAAATGAAGCAACAAAGTCGTTTGTCCAAGTTTATCGAAATTTGACAGTAGCTGCTTCTCTAATCATTATACTTACTTTGTTTTATTTTAGGTGGTCGAAATTGATTCAGAAACCATATGAGAATGGTGATCAAAGAGGCATGAAGTTAATAAAATCAATTTTGAGGCCGTTAATGTTGAGAAGAACCAAGGAAACAAAGGATAAAGAGGGAAGGTAAATGAGTACTCTGATTGTTCTGTTAGATCATTCCTTTGTTGTGTATTATAAAGTTATTTTCATGCTCACCGATCTGATGAATAACTATTCTGAAATCAGGCCAATACTGGTTCTTCCACCAACTAATATTCAAGTGATCGAATGTGAGCAATCTGAAGCTGAATACGACTTTTATGGGGCCCTCTTCAAGAGATCGAAAGTATGTTCTCTTATTCATAATTCTACTTAAATTGGAAGATTAGTCGTAAAAGTTTAGTATGTGTTCTCCACTACTAACGTAGTTGTCTGTGATTTTACCCTCCTATGGTGGTTAAGTAGTATTTTTCTGCATTTTTAAAGGTCCAATTTGACCAATTTGTTGCACAAGGAAAAGTGCTTCACAACTATGCTAATATCCTCGAGCTGTTGCTACGACTAAGGCAATGCTGCAACCACCCATTTCTTGTCATGAGGTAAGAGTTTATGATTTTAATTTCTACTTTGCTTCTCGAGGAATATCTTTGTCTTTGTACTCGATAACCACTTTCCTCTATAAACAGAACTTAAAAATCATTTTTCAAGAGGCAATAATAACATATCAACCAACCTTTTTTTTAATCTTTAGCCGAGGTGATTTTCAAGAGTATGCTGACCTAAACAAGCTTGCAAGAAAATTTCTAGAAAGCAATCCCGAATCTGCTACCTCAACCCCTAAAGTCCCAAGCAAAGCTTATGTCGAAGAAGTAATCGACAACATCAGAGGTGGCGAAAACACAGAATGCCCAATTTGCCTGGAATCAGCAGACGATCCTATTTTTACGCCATGTGCACACAGAATGTGCAGAGAGTGTCTTCTCTCTAGCTGGCGGACACCAGCAGCCGGTCTCTGCCCGATTTGCAGACAATATATAAAGAAAACTGAATTAATCACTTGCCCATCTGATAACCGGTTCACAATTGACGTGGAGAAGAATTGGAAAGAGTCCTCTAAAGTTTCTAAGCTTTTTGAGTGTTTGGAGAATATAAGGGTGTCTATGACTGGTGAAAAAAGCATTGTTTTTAGCCAGTGGACTTCATTTTTTGATTTATTGGAGATACCTTTGAAGAAAAAGGGAATTGGGTATTTAAGATTTGATGGTAGATTGACACAGAAACAAAGGGAGAGGGTTTTGAACGAGTTCAATGAGACTACTGAGAAAACGGTAATCATATTCTATAACTTTATGTGTTTCCTGGAACATGAATTTGTTTTAAAGAAATGCTAATGTGATTTTCTTCATATTGTTAGGTACTTTTAATGTCCCTAAAAGCAGGAGGTGTTGGATTAAATCTCACTGCAGCTTCATATATGTTTCTTATGGTATTGTTTGTGCTTTGTTTTTATTATCCTCAACCTTTTTTTATGACTTTTATTTGTTCTTTGGCTAATTTGTATTGAAAATGATTTTCAATTAAAGGACCCTTGGTGGAACCCTGCTGTAGAAGAACAAGCAATAATGCGAATTCACCGTATTGGTCAGAAGCGGACAGTCTCAGTTAGAAGATTCATTGTCAAGGTTAGTTAAATCACCTTTTCAATATATAGTCTTGCCATAGAGTTTTCCATTGACATGTGTAACTGTTACTATTTTTGGTTTTCTGATTATTTCTATAGCTTGACTGTCAAAGTAAGTTTATCTATCATTTAAATGTGAACCTCTTGCAGAACCACCAAATCTTAGAGCACCAACTGGTTTCCCTGAAAGTACTTGTTGGCTTATAAAGTTAAACTCATCATATTTGCTTGTGTGCTCAATGCATATCAAGACATGGGCGATATGTTTTTCCAAACTCGTAGGATATAAACACCATTGGTTTTTCTATTTTCGAACTTTAATCAACTGATTGATACATGTCACATACATAACAAACCCAAAGATATACCAAATGTCCGGTCGTGACCTGGGATAATTGTGAATTTTTGCTGTTATACTACGTCTGTTTGTGCACTAACCTTTATGCTACTATAAATTCTCTTGTTAAAGTTTTAGTTAAAGGGATTTCTGATCCTACGTTTAAAATTTAACAAGAAGTCAAGAACCTTTGGTAATAGATGATCATTTTCAATAGTTTTAAAAAATCGACTCATTTTTAGGACACGGTGGAGGAAAGGATGCAACAAGTTCAAGCTAGGAAGCAACGGATGATAGCCGGAGCTCTGACAGACGAGGAAGTCCGGTCTGCTAGGCTCGAAGAGCTTAAGATGCTCTTTAGATAGACTTAAGCTATTTCTTTTTTTTTGTTATGTAGCAGTCTTTTGGGAGGATTTATGCTCAGTTTGGAGCCTTTTGTACATGCTTAATTATTCTACCAAGTAATTTAGTATTTGGAATCTGCAGAACCCATATTTTCACTATGGGAAATGTGACCTGATCCCCTCAAATTTTGAAATCTGTATAGAAGTTGAGATTGGATCAGTTCCTCTATTATTATGATCAAATGGTCATTTAAGACTGCATACATTACTGTTAGATTATTTGTGATACTTGAAAACAACAAGAAAAACTTCACTCGAGGTATTGGTTTAAAAGATAATTAAATTGGTCATTGTCGATACAAGAAAAAGTTAACAGAAACAGAAGCTATATGATACTGAACGTGTATTACGATAAGACTCTTAAACAAGAACATTTGAAAAATTTAGTCATAGAATTATTTACTTAATTTGGCTAGGCTATGTTGCCCAGCTAGGCTTGCTTGTATATTTGATTCATGATTTGATTTAAGATCCATTTTCAAATATTTCTATCCGACAAAACAACGGTGATTTATCAATGATTTGGACATGTTTTTTCTTCCCAAGTCTTCGAGTGAACTACACTTGACTGTCCCTATACTTTGGTAGAAAAATCCGGTTTGCCTTGTACTTCTAAATGAATTAAAGTCCCAATATCTCAGAAAGCACAATTTTGATCCGACAAGTAAGAAAACACATTGACACGTAATGCGGGAAAAGAGAGAGCAGATGTGAGAGAGGTAAACAAACTTATATGCTACTTGTAGAGAGACAAAAGTTATCAATAACCCGTAACGGTTCTGACTTCTATGGGTTTTTTAATCAGTGAGTTTGCCTTATAAATACACGACTTTGTCCGATCGAGATGATTTATTTTCTTCAAAATGGTGTATTACCCAGTTTATAAAACTGGATTAAAATGGTTTGTTTTCTGAAATCTTGTATTTTTTTTTAAATATCTATCCAGTTATATGTTTAGAAAAAGCAGTGTCGTGATCGAAATTGTGCTTTCTGAGATATTGGGACTTTAACTGGATATTATTTTATTTAAGTAAAATTTATTTTATTAGTTCAAACGAGTTTGAAAGGTTTGTGTAATGAGCTCGACCCAATTTACCTAAATTTAAACGAGTCAATTATTACATTTCATTATAACCGATAAATGTAAGGTTATAGAAAATCCAACAAGATACGTGGTAACCAGATACACGTAAATGGATTCACTCAAATTATACTCTGCTAGAATGCATAATTAATTATAAGCAATGTTTTAAATAGTGTTATCGTTAGCGTAGTGTTTTTTTGAGAGAAACGATAAAAACGCAAATAGCGTTGCTACATAGCGTTTTGCGGTGTACTTTTTGTTTTTGCCTAAATACATATAAATAAATCATTAAATTCAGAACATCTAATAAAAATTAACTAAATATATATAAAAAGTTGTAACTAATAATAACAAAATGATTGTAGTTGAGATGTCAGTGCATTTACTTTGTTTGCAAGAACTTTAAGGTTTTATTCTCTTTAGCCTCCAATAATTTCATTAAAATTTTGATAAAAAAATAATAATTAAATAAAAATAAAAATTGGACCGCACACGCTAGCTATTTACGCTATAGCGTCCTTATAGCGTAAATGCGTGCTATAACACAAGAAAAACGCTATTTCGCGAACTATAACACAATATAGCGCGCTTTTTAAAATAATGATTATAAGTAATCAAGCATAATTAATTATCAAGTAGTCAATTATTACATTTCATTATCAACTCATAATATCTAATCAGATACATTTTAAATAGATTCACTCAAATTTGCTCAAACTCAGCCAACAGAACATATACAAGTAAATAAGTAATCAAGTAATTATCAAATTTTACACAGTATTTTTTATATCTTCGATTAGAAACAACATAGTTCAAGACAATGAATAAGCACAGGTTTCCACTATAAACAATTAAACATCTTCGAAATGAAACAGAAAAAAATAACTCACAAGTAAATTGTTGAAGAACATAATTAATATCTCCCACAATTTCGACGACTTCTTTCTTATCCTTCGATCTTGTACTCAAGCTAGATTAAGCCATCTTCACGCGTTATATGAACAAACAATCTTCATTGAAAAAAAGAGAAGAAAGTGAAGCTTTTCAAATAATTCGCTCTTTAGTCTTTATGCACACACACAAAAAAAAGATATATGGAGATTGTCATATATAGCATCGATCAGGGTTTGTGACCAAGCCGAAGCTCCAAATCTACATCATCTACAATGTCTACATCCATTTTCTCCCCTCTATTTTTATCTTCGTTTTCTTCCAGATAAGGTTTTCCAATCCCCAAGCTCAAATTTGCACTCACACTAGCAGAATCTGCTTGAGAAAAACTAGGGTTTTGTATCGGAGCAAAATTTTGATAACTTGTATGTGACCCTAAGATCGGACTGTAGGGTTTTTGGTGGCTCATAAAGGGAGAAAAATAACTGCATGCTACATACTCTTTACTTAGCTTGTTGGAATTAGAAGCCTCAGAAGTGACTTGTTTGGTTTTGGTTAATTTAGCCTTATCTTTCCTATGGATATTCATGTGCCCTCCCAGGGCTTGTGCGTTTGTAAATCCACGTTTACAAAAGCTACACTCATATAATCGCCGTGTTCCCATAGTATCATGCTTGGATAGTTTTTCAGGTTGGTCATTTTCTTCGCTGGAGGTTTCCGAATTACTTCCTTGCTTGATAGAATCCATTCAATGAAAAGATAAATTATGCAATATTGTGACTTACCGAAAAAAAATTATGCAATATTGTGATTAAAGGAATTAGGGTTCCTGCGAGGGTGAAGGAGTTACCAGATAGGGAGGTAAGAGAGGGTTTATAGAGATGATATTTATTGACAACTAGATAAAGTTGGCACATATATTGCATGAAATGTGACTTGGTCTATGTAATCTTATAACTGAGTTAGTTTTTCTTATAGCCGGCCAAATATTTTAAATAATGTCTTACTGTCATTTTTAGATGAAAAGGGATGACAGATTATGAATTAATAATCTAGCTATAAGAATTGATATGAGATATAGATCATCTCAGTACCCTCTGCTATAAAGCCAGTATTTGGAAAAGTTAACATTTTAATTGGTGTTTGATGTTTCAATCAAGAGCCCCTCCGGGTCGTCGTTGCGTTTAGTGGTGTACGTAGTGTTAGGTTTTAGTTAGTTTACAAACATTCTTATTAAAATTAGCATTCTTTTCTCAAGGATCCTATTGACGTATAAAACTAGAAATAAGCTATATGAAGAACATGAGCTGCTTGAAATAAGTGATGAAGTGATAATGCTTTATTTGGTGACGATTCTTATATATTGGCTTCTGACCCTAAAATGAAACTAATTCAATTTGTGTGTGTGTATGTATGTGTGTGAAACTACTTCAACTAATTGCATATGTCCTGATATGTACCATGAAAACAAATTGACCAAAAATTCACTTGAAATGTTCGAATACAATAATGAGACCGGATTGGTTTGTTCATGTACTGGACCTATACGGGGACTCTAACTGCTCATAATTTAATGAAACTGCGATGGCAGTAGCAAATTAGTTTGGAAGCGAACGAAATCCACCTCTGATATGCCTCAATTTTCTCCGTCACCTATTTTCACAATACATGCAGATATTGTTCGTTTTTCGCTTCCGTAATGCGCGCGTTCAGCAAGTTTATGAGGTATTGGAATAGGTCATTCACACGGTTTTCCTTGGAAGAAAATCTGTTAAAAGATAGTTTGATTATAATAGGACAAACAATAAGATAATGACATCTTAGTTTTTTTTCTTCAAAAAAGAATATGTGCTCTCAATGTTCTCATTTACGAAAGAAGTGAAGCTAATTCATATTTTAATGTTTTGATGTTTGTAATGTTTCGTTATTTTCCGATCTTTAATTAAAATAATAATTGTGGGCATTATTCAAAACATAGCGTGTAATTAGTAGTATATATATATATGACTGTCCGACGGACTTTCCAATCATGTAATTACTTATAAATGACCACTATTATAAGTTCACTTAATTAGCATATGAAACACTAGTAAACCTGTTCTACACGCTGAGTATGTAATGCGTAATGCGATAAAAATTTAAAAAATAAGTGTTGTTATGATACAAATATGTGGTGAATACAAAAATTAGATAGAATATATATAAGATGAGAATAATTAAAAGAATTTTGAGTGTAGTTAAATAAGGGTAAATAATTTTGAGTGTAATTAAAAGATGAGAATAATTAGTCTTTCATTTTTTTAGAGTATGGTATTATGGTAATTAATAAAAAAAATATAAGAGTACTGTTTTTGGAAAAAAAATAGCAAAATTTGGCACCTTAAAAAATATTAGATTGACTTATTATAATAGTATAATATTTATGTAACAACATATATAATGGGGAATGAGTTAAGACAATCCGGGTTCGCGGCACTCCATCTTAAAATTTAAATCGAACCAATGCAATCACACCATTTCTAACTATTTAGGATATTTCTAACATTTACCTTAAAAAATTCTTTAGGGTTCACCGTTTTAACATGTATGATCTGGTCTTTAAATTAGAAATAGGGAGTCTAAAAAACTTAACTCAAATTAATAAAGGTTCACTATAAAATAATGCTTGATTTAGTGAAAGTCAAAAGTTGTCACAAACATTATTTTAGGTCCAGATCAAGCATTATTTCACTATAAAAAATTCTTTAGGGTTCACCGTTTTAACAAGCCTGTCACTAATTTAAAAAGTGGTTACAAATTGACTAAACTGTCACAAACCCGTCACAAAAACTGTCGCTAATAAGCTCGTAACAAAAAATACCATCACTAATCCCGTCGCTATTTGATTATTTTTTTGTAATGGCTGCGTCTGAAGATTAGGTTTATGAAAAACTTTTATTTATTTAAATAGTTCTCAACCTTAATTAAATAAAGTTTTACATACGAAATGTGTGATCATCCAATTTCATACTAATATTCTGGAGAATTGAAAAGGCTTGTATAAGAAGATCCAAACAAAAGATGACTTGGTATTAAATTATTTTACAAATAACTGTAACCTAGCTAGCTCGAGAGGAATGAAAAGTGTTACAAAAAGCTAAATGTTTCCAATAAAAAGATAAAGACATAAAGATGATAAATTTGTAAGATGATATAAACGTCTTTTAGTACACTAATTCTTTCAGTATATGAAAATGGAAATAACAAAAATGAACCAAAAAAACCTGACTATTTCTTAGAATAAAATTAGTGATGACATATGGACACATTTTTCAAGATTTTACACCTAAGAAGTTAAGATTACAGTTAACGAAATTACTAATAATATAGTATAAAGTTGTGTTGGATACGTGAAAACTAGATCGTCAGAGATAGTAACATTTGTTGAAATGGACCTTAGAACAACAACAAAAATGCATAGGCACTTTCCACAAACAAAAACTTGCATTGAAGCAAAATGTACGACGATAAAAACTTTCCGGCCTAAAAGCTACCACAGCTTATGGCACTATGAGATCTAATAACAAAACACTCGACTAATCTCTGCTTCTAAGTACTAAGGAGTTAAAAATGCTCATACGAGCTACATAAAAACGTATTAGCACTAGAAGACTAAACACGATCCGATGAAACATCACGGTTACCACTTTGTAATGCATAGGCACCCTAGCTTCTATATATCGATATCATTTGGTACATATTTTGTGTTCTCCATATACAGTACTCCATCCGTTTCTATTTAATTGTCAATTACGAAACTACGTGCAATTTTGACCGGCTTATAACTTATATCAAAATTGTCGAAATGATTTTTTTTAAAATCTAATCATAAAATTTAACATTTAAACTATATTATCAACTTTTAAAAATTTTCATTCCGACAATTTTGATACAATTTCTTGACCGGTCAAAATTACACGTAGTTTCGTAGTAGATAATTAAATATGAACGGAGGGAGTACTATTCTTGTATAAGCAAATACTCGAAATATACAAGATCTCGCATGCGTACAGTGAGATGATTAAAACCCGAATGTCTTTGTTACATAAGTCGTGGAAACTACAGATTTAATTAATTGAGGCGACTTCATCCAATTAGGTCCAGAATATGAATATATGATCTAGTTTTTTTTTGGGGTCCATTTTTTGTTGTTGCTATGGTAAGAGTTAAGAAGCCTTTTTTTCTCTTTCTTAGGCTTTTCAGTATAACGACTTATCTCGCTCGGATACAAATTAAAGTATGATTTTTTAATTAAGTCGTTTTTTGCAACAGAAAATTGTCTGATTTTGCATAAGACATGAATGCTTCCAATGCGAAGTGTATGGTAGGATTTAGGATTTAGGCAGTAATTACGAGTAGTCACATATAGTAATTCAAGCCCAGTTATCGCATACTCTGCAGGTAATCGAGACCTCTACTTAGGGAAGCGATAGAGAGATATCATGTAGTTGTTCTGATAGAAGGCTGTTTATTCTCATTAAGGTACTCTTGAAATATTCCTTTAAAAGAATAAGTAAAAAGGGCCATTAGAAGTTTAGCATACGCCCTAGATCGACCTCATAAGTTCGAATGCTTCCGAACTCAGGAAGTAATGAGAACAAAAAAAATGTTAAATACAAATATAATCTTATAACCCCAATATATCATTGCAAATCCAAAGTACTATAGAGATCGATCTTTCCATTTCCTTTATTGAAATTCAAGACATAACCTGCATAACATCCTAGGTAAGATTTGTGCAAAAGATCATACATTTTCGACCTTTCCTTACCCTTAATAATTATACATCCCAAGTATATTTATTCTTCCATTATTTGTTATTGCGGCTAAAATAAAAACCATCTGTTCTCACCTTCAATAGCACTGCTGTTTCAGCCATAAACGCTTACGACAGTGATCGCCTATCCCAGCAGTGTAAACATCGATTGTTGTATCGTTTTTATTCCAGTAGAAATGGCAAAAGTATAGGGTATTCCTGACTAGCCCAGAATTTTAAAGTATACCATTGGCCATTGTCGAGGGTCTAGTATCCTAAATCGACTGTTTTAGATTGGCAACGAAAATGCAACCGATGTGGTGGAACCCGGGAGATGATATTATCATGCGTATATACAAAACCATTTTATTGCTCTGACAAATTTACGCAAAAAGAAGAAACGTTAATACAACCAATTAGTTCAAGAACAATTGCCTCAATCTTGAATTAGGGGATATCACTCTTATACATAAATGTGTTTTAACATGTCTGATAATCCTATTATATAAATGTCTGTTCATAAAAATATCAGGATCTGAGATTTTTAGTTACTTTCCCCTTTACTTGGAATTAATGTGATGTAAAGATAAATAAATTATCTTATCATTTGGTATTATGTAAATAAATGACCTTGATTATTACATGCATTAATGGGGGTTGACTCAAATTTCTAGATTAGAATCAATCGAGGACGTGATGAACTTTTAAAAGAAGTAAGATTACGAAAAGTCAAAAATACGTTATTGCATCCGTTACCCCGTATAACAGTTTTATCCGACTCTATACAGTCTTGTTCGCTGCAACATTTGAAGATTGGGATCAAATCTCAAACCAACAATCTCGTGCCTTTTTTCCATATCCATCTCATTCTTACAGAATCAGAGACATTTTTCCAGTTAAATAGATGATATGTTTGGTTGTGCATAGTGCAATTAAACTATCAACTTTCATCACCAACCGGACTAGGACTACAAATGATGTTGTTAAGTGCTTTAATCCAATTTAGACATCATATAGGTCCATAACAAAAAAATCAAAATCATGACCGCTAATGAAAATACAAATAACATGAACAAATTCATGGCCTTCAGAAATGAAAATCAAACATAGCATAGATATTTTTATATTTTATTTATTGAGATCCATATATAGCTTGTCAACATACAAGATAATAATTGTCAACAAGATATATCAATATTTCCCTACCCTTGAGCATATTAACTATTTGAAACCCAGGTATGTTTTACCTCCCAGTTTTTGTAATCATATTGACTAAAATAAAAACCATCGGCCCTCACCTCCCAATAACAAGTTTGCATCGGCCCCCAAGTGCACTCATCGCCTATGTGAGCATTGTAGACATCGAATGAGGTATCTTTTTTATTCCAATAAAAGTGACAGAAGTATAACGTGTTCCTGAGTGGACTAGGCCAGAATTCAAAATTGAACCACTCGTCTTTCTTGAGAGTACGGAGGCCAAAATCTTTATCTTTAGATTGGCAACGAAAATGCAACAAAGGTGCTGGAACTCGAGAGATGATATGGACATGAGCAAGTGCAAAACCATTTTGTTGCTCGGTCGCATTTACATGAAAGAGAAGAAACGTTAGCACGGCTAAGGAAAAGAAGAAATTTACCATTATTGAATATGTAACCTTGAATCAGTATGCAGTTTGCATAAATATATTGAACATAATTGATAATTTTATCAGAATATATAGTAGACATTGGTGTATTTTGTAAATAGTATAAGTTTAATTAATACAAGATTTTACGTTCTAGAAATAAATGACTTTGATTACGTCCATTAAATGACTTTAAAGTTCAACCATATTCGGACGTTCAAACGATGACAGAAAAGAAAATCAAACAAAAGAAAATCTGAATAAATGATATTTACGAAGTCATATTCAAAATTTTGGTACATCCTTAATTAATGACAAAAAAACATGTTGCTTCTTTTGATTGGTTTTACCAAATCCTTAATTAATACACTATTAATCATATATATCATGCTATGTTAGGACCAGATTTTTGGCTCATATACTATTTATTGTTTATTGGTTTGTACTAAATAATCCTATGAATGTGTTAAGAATTGAGACAGCTTTTTGGTTTCAAGTGGGGTTGCAACCTCAGTTGCAACCACAGTTCCAACCTGCTGTTCTGCAGGATTCTGTCCAGTTCTGTATTTCTGCATTACTAATCTTTAATGATGTTTATAAGTTTTAAAGTATGCAGGATATATTCTCATATGTTCTTAAAATATTTAGTTTGTATTGAGAATATTAAAGTGATAAGGAAAAATGTTTCTTAAAAGATATAAGGAGATTAGTTTATAAAGATATGTTTATTTTAAATAGGCAATATAGATCTCTATTCTCATGCAAGTATTTATCACTTAATTCAATCTATGTTTCCTATCAAAATCAGTATGATCTATTTTAGATTGAATGAAATAGTAGTTAATGATTCTATATATATATTCAGAAAGATTTTATTTCTAAAAGATACTATCTTATATGTTCCTTACTTTAGTAAAAGATTAACTCCTATTTTCAAGCTAGTTATTAACATGTACTATGTTATGAATATTGAGGTCAATCCTACGCTGAAGTATCTCGTGCAATATGGAAAGATTGAAGTCAATCAAAAGAGTCAAAAGCAATCATCAAGATCTTGAAGAAAGAAGATTGCTTTTACTTCTTTAAATAGTTGATAACTATGCTTGTAAAAAGTGTGTGTTCTAAATTATAAAGAATTCATTCTGAGAGAATACACAGTGAGCTTTTAAAAGAAAAACAATGGTGAGATGCCATTGATATTTTGAGTAATAGTTATAAGGTATGAGCAATATAGAGATAGGCAGAAAAACCTACAGCGAGTCTGAGTGTTTTTCAATAAAACTTGAATCCTATATTGTAAGCTTTTATAATATCATAATCTGGGTGAGTGCCCCGGAGACGTAGCCTAGTTGGGTGAACTCCGTTGTTAAATGTGCGTGTGATTTAATTCAAGTACATTTAATTTTACAAGTTCTGTCCATCATTATACTTAGGTTCCAACCTCAGTTGCAACTGTACTTGGAACCTAACTGCATAACAGCAACTAGAACAGCGGATAGGAATTCCATGCTACCCTTGTTCGAATCAGTGACGGCCACGGGTCAACCTTCTCTGTCTACAACAATGGCACGGTCATTGAAACTTCTTCACATTGTCGAATCTCACGGTCTCAAAACACATTGCATTTATCTTTGACGTTATAGGTCCCTTTGACTTCCGGTTCCTTTGACTTCCGGTTGCCGGATCTTGCTAATCCGACGACGATCGACCAGAGTAAATAAAATCCTTGCAACCTTGAAGAAGAAACACAAATTTGGCTTTAAATTAAAGAAACTCATTTTGAGAATCAATTAACTTATACTAGTACATAGTACATACATATATTTGCAGAAGTCTTCTAATTATTTTAAACGTGCACTGAAAAAAAATACTCAAATAGCGACGGGATTATTGATGGTATTTTTTGTTACGAGCTTATTAGCGACGGTTTTTGTGACGGGTTTGTGACAGTTTAGTCAATTTGCGACAGATTTGTGAAAGCATTTTAAATTAGCGACAGGCTTGTGATAGTTTTTGATTCTCACTAAATCAAACATTATTTTGTAGTGGTGCTAATAAAGAGAAGAAACGTTAGCAAGGCTAAGTAAAAGAAGAAATTAACCATATTATTGTATATATAATCTTGAATCAGTAATTCAATATGCAGTTTGCATAGATATATTGAACATAATTGATAATCTTATCAGACTATATGGTAGATGCAATAATGTTAATGAGCCAGATAAACTCAACCAGACTCTCAACACACCAGTCAATCAGTCCCTAATAAATCTTTACATGAATAATTAGGATCATTTATGATTATTATGAATAGTAAGTATATCAAGGGAGAGAAACGCCCACACTAATAGCTAATTAGGTTTCTCACATTTCGTATTCATTGTATAACACACATACGTAAATAAATAAATAAATAAGAGCCCATGTAATTGTAAAGTCAGTGAAATAAAATAGTTTGTAACCGACGTAATTAATTGATACAATATTTTATTGTAGTATAATATAAATGCCTAATCACCAGTCTTGTCATATAGACGTGCATGTAATATATCATTAAAAAAAAATACCCAAATAGCGACGGCATTACTACGGTATTTTTTATTACGAGTTTATTAGCGACGGTTTTTATGACTGTTTTTGTGACAATTTAGTCAATTTGCGACAGATTTGTTACATCTTTTTAAATTAGTGACAGACTTGTGACACCTTTTGACTTTCACTAAATCAAACATTATTTTGTAGTGTATACTCTATTCGTTCTCATTTAATTGTTCACTACGAAACTACGTAAAATTTTAACCGGCTTATAAGTTGTATCAAAATTGTTCAAATAATATTTTTAAAAATATATTTATAAAATTTAACATTTGAATTATATAATCAACTTTTGAAAATTTTCATTCTTAATAATTTTAATAGAAGTTCTTGACCGATCATAATTTGGTAATTAATAGAAACGGAGGTGTTTCTTTCCACCTACCTCTTTTCCTTGCTAAGTAATTATATACATTATATACACTAGTACAGGTAAGGAAGAAAGCTAGGTGCTGCATATTTTATTTCCTCATACTATTCTTTATTTATTACTGTAATCGGCATTCGAGTGTGTGAGGCGTAATACAATTAAAATATAAAAATAAATGTAGTTATAATATAAATATATTGATAATACAAAAAAAAATAGTATAAGATTATAAGACTTAAAAAAATGTCTGGTCGTTAAAGAGAGATAAATTGTGTTATTATTTATTAATTTTTATATTTTTTTTATGTGAGTATGATATTATTGTAATTAATAAAAAAATATAAAGATATTTTTGAAAAAAAGTGACTAAATTGAACAGACTCATTAACTTGAATAGGCTTATTATAATAAAATGATATTAAAATGTTATGTACTTATATAACGTAGTAAACATGAGAGAATTAAAGTCCCATGTTTGAAGTTGGGAAAAGGTTCACTGGGGAGGCTAAGCATCAGAGCATCCGCATCAGCTACCTCAATTATTTTTTCAAACCTAACGCACTTTATACATTTTAAGGAACCGTTTACATTTATACAAAATTCCACCTTCCTTATTAATTTTCTTATAATAACCCAACATTATTTTTTTATTTTTTTATTATATTTTAATAATCATAACAAATTACAACCACAAAAATGTGGACCCATGATAATTTATTACTATTATACTCCCTCCGTCCCTAAACAAATATCCCTTACGAAAATACGTGCAATTTTGACCATCAAAATTTTCATATCAAAATTAACGAAATGAAAAAATTGAAAATTTCATCATATAGTTCTAACCATAAACTACGTGATTAACTTTTGAAATAATTTTTTCCGGCAATCTAAATATGAAAAAATTATCGGTCAAAATTATACGTATTTTCGTAGGGGACATTTGTTTAGGTACGGATGTAGTATTAATCTAGGGAATCATATGCATTCCTCATATATGAGGTGAATTTTGTGTTTTCTTAAATTTAGGGAATTTATAGGGTTCCTGATGCATGTCATTTTTTATACCATAATCATCAAATTTTAGGAAAAATTATGTTTTGAGCAACCAGATGCAGATGCTCTATTCCTTGTAAAAAAAGTTTTTGCTCTAATTAAAATATCTCATTGCATGTTTTGATAAATATTTACAGGCTCAAATTATATCTTGAAAGTATCAAAAATATATATGTATATATTATTGCAAAGATTACAGGTGATAAAATGAGAATTATATGCGAATACGTTGATGAACATGAAATGTTTTAAAGCGTGAAAGCTTTTAAAGAAATTTTGTGTTTTTAAAAGTGATCTTTATTTTATTATAATTGTGAATTAAGTCTATACAAAGATATTTGGCAAGTCCAAATACATAGAATAAAGAATAAAGATAATCAGGAAGTCTGATTCCACAGACTAAAGAGAACCAGGAAGTCTGGGTTCAACAGAATAAAGAGATTCATGAAGTCTGAATTCATCTTAATTTCTCATTATATTTATCGTATTGATCACACCTTTTAAAATATTTGATAGTTTTATTTGTTCGACAAGGTTTCAGTTTTCAAGAAACGTTTTATATTACACTATGATTTGATAATTTTGTAAAGTTAAAAATATTGATTTTTCGAAAGAAAATGATAAAATGATAAAACTTATTTTCGACCCTATATTATATTGCAAGCTTTATCACTCACTAAGCTCTTTTATTTTATCCCTCGTTTTTATAACTTTTTCAGGTACTTAGAGTTGAAATCAAATTAGTCGGGACCAGACAGACTTCATAGGACTAACTATTTAGATTTTGCTGTGTTATGTTGTTTAACTAATAAGTTGTAATGTTTATCGAATTTTATGAGAATATTGAAATATGTATTTAAATGATTTTATTAAGTGTTTTAGTGTTGAATTATTAGAATTGTGTTTCATTTAAGTTAGGCTTTGTCTAGCACGTAACGCCGCACGTATTATTTGGCCGTGTGACTCTCAAATTAGGTATGAGATGTTACTATTAATCATATACATCATGCTACTATTGTTCGAATCAATGACGGCCACGGGTCAACCTTCTCTGTCTACAACAATGGCACCGTCATTGAAACTTCTTCACATTGTCGAATTTCACGGTCTCAAAACACATTGCATTTATCTTTGGCGTTGGATGTCCCTTTGATTTCCGGCTACCGGATCTTGCTAATCCCATGACGATCGACCAGAGTAAATAAAATCCTTGTAACCTTGAAGAAGAAACACAAATTTGGCTTTAAATTAAAGAAACTCATTTTGGGAATCAATTAACTTATACTAGTACATAGTACATACATATATTTGCAGAAGTCTTCTAATTATTTTAAGCGTGCTAATAAAGAGAAGAAACGTTAGCAAGGCTAAGTAAAAGAAGAAATTAACCATATTATTGTATATATAATCTTGAATCAGTAATTCAGTATGCAGTTTGCATGCATAGATATATTGAACATAATTGATAATCTTATCAGACTATATAGTAGATGACTGTCCTTGAAAATATTAGGAACTTAAACATTCTGTGGATTTTGTTATTATACGTTTAATCAAGTAAACTTTTAATTCCAAGATTATAATAAGTGAATGAAGTTCTAAGAGATAAGATGACGGAACGTCAAAAAGATTAGCATTGCATATATTTTTCAAAACGGTTTTACTAATCACATTTTAAATTATGTCTAAATATGGCAATAACTTTAGAAATAGTTATACCTTTTAATGCAACATTACAAGTACTTGGTAAGAAAAAGTACTAATTTTGATCTACATAGTGACCAAGGGCAACTAGACGTAGTTCCCAATTTATTAATTATATGAATCTGAAAATTTTGTATACATAGTAGAATGATTAGTCCTTTAACAAATTTGAAATGATGCAATTAGTGTAAGCTAATCCGATCATAATAACTGCGAGCATGAGCGTTGGAATTGCCTTTTAAAACAAATTCAAACATAAATATAAGAATTAAGTGAATAACTATGTTTTGAATTTAAAATGTTTTAAATCATTCAAATTAAGAAATTTAAATACACCCTAGGGAAATTATCGTAGCTGAAGTAATATTCAAAGTAAAATATAAGAGTCATGTGTACATTATTGTCTAATACCAGACGTTTTAAGTATGGATCTTCAAAATTAAACGTACGATGACTTCACATATCATTTAGAAAATTGACTGATTTTGCATAAGACATGCATGCTTCCAATGCGAAGTGTATGGTATTGCGGATCCGGCGAGTGGATTGTTTTCAGTGTGAGGATTAGACTGTATTACTGAACTTTTCAAGGTCATGTAATTAAAAAATACAGTAATTGACCATATCATCAAAATAATATACTGACCAGTTCTTGTTAGCTGTCTCTAGAATAGGATTTAGGCAGAAATTACGAGTAGTCACATATAGTAATTCAAGCCCAGTTATCGCATACTCTACAGGTAATCGAGACCTCTACTTATGGGAAGCGATAGAGAGATATCATGTAGTTGTTCTGATAGAAGGCTGTTTATTCTCATTAAGGTACTCTTGAAATATTCGTTTAAAAGAATAAGTAAAAAGGGCCATTAGAAGTTTAGCATACGCCCTAGATCGACCTCATAAGTTCGAATGCTTCCGAACTCCGGAAGTAATGAGAACAAAAAAAATGTTAAATACAAATATAATCTTATAACCCCAATATATCATTGCAAATCCAAAATACATTTCCTGCATAACATCCTAGGTAAGATTTGTGCAAAAGATCATACATTTTCGACCTTTCCTTACCCTTAATATTATACATCCCAAGTATATTTATTCTTCCATTATTTGTTATTGCGGCTAAAATAAGAACCATCTGTTCTCACCTCCAATAGCACTGCTGTTTCAGCCATAAACGCTAGCTTACGACAGTGATCGCCTATCCGAGCAGTGTAAACATCGATTGTTGTATCGTTTTTATTCCAGTAGAAATGGCAAAAGTACAGGGTATTCCTGACTAGCCCAGAATTTTAAAGTATACCATTGGCCATTGTCGAGGGTCTGGTATCCTAAATCGACTGTTTTAGATTGGCAACGAAAACGCAACCGATGTGGTGGAACCCGGGAGATGATATTATCATACGTATATACAAAACCATTTCGTTGCTCTGACAAATTTACGCAAAAAGAAGAAACGTTAATACAACTAATTAGTTCAAGAAGAATCGCCTCGTTGTAGTATATCTAATCTTGAATTAGGGGATATCACTCTTATACATAAATGTGTTTAACATGTCTGATAATCCAATTATATAAATGTCTGCTCATAAAAATATCAGGATCTGGGATTTTTAGTTGCTTTCCCCTTTTCTTGGAATGAATTACAGTCATATTTACTGGATATCTGTGATGTAAAGATAAATAAATTATCTTATCATTTGGTATTATGTAAATAAATGACCTTGATTATTACATGCATTAATGGGGGTTGACTTACATTTCTAGATTATAATCAATCGAGGTCAGAGGACATGATGAACTTTTAAAAGAAGTAAGATTACGAAAAGTTAAAAAGGCTAACATTGCTATAAGTTCTAAGAAAAGTAAGATTACGAAAAGTCAAAAATACGTTATTGCATCCGTTACTCCGTATAACAGTTTTATCCGACTCTATACAGTCTTGTTTGCTGCAACATTTGAAGATTGGGATCAAATCTCAAACCAACAATCTCATGCCTTTTTTCCATATCCATCTCATTCTTATCGAATCATAGACATTTTTTCCAGTTAAATAGATGATATGTTTGGTTGTGTATAATCTAATTTAGACATCATAGGTCCATAACAAAAAAATCAAAATCTTGACAGGTAATGAAAATACAAATAACATGAACAAATTCATGGCCTTCAGAAATGAAAATCAAACATAGCATAGATATTTTTATATTTTATTTATTGAGATCCATATATAGCTTGTCAACATACAAGATAATAATTGTCAACAAGATATATCAATGTTTCCAGGTATGTTTTACCTCCCATTCTCCGTCACCATATTTACTAAAATAAAAACCATCGGCTCTCACCTCCCAATAACAAGTTTGTATCGGCTCCAATTTGCACTCATCGCCTATGTGAGCATTGTAGACATCGAATGAGATATCTTTTTTATTCCAATAAAAGTGACAGAAGTATAACGTGTTCCTGAGTGGACTAGGCCAGAATTCAAAATTGAACCGCTCGTCTTTCTTGAGAGTACGGAGGCCAAAATCTTTATCTTTAGATTGGCAACGAAAATGCAACAAAGGTGCTGGAACTCGAGAGATGATATGGACATGAGCAAGTGCAAAACCATTTTGTTGCTCAGTCGTATTTACGCGAAAGAGAAGAAGCGTTAGCACGGCTAAGGAAAAGAAGAAATTTACCATTATTGTATATGTAACCTTGAATCAGTATGCAGTTTGCATAAATATATTGAACATAATTGATAATTTTATCAGAATATATAGTAGACATTGGTGTATTTTGTAAATAGTTTAAGTTTAATTAATACAAGATTTTACGTTCTAGAAATAAATGACTTTGATTACGTCCATTAAATGACTTTAAAGTTCAACCATATTCGGACGTTCAAACGATGACAGAAAAGAAAATCAAACAAAAGAAAATCTGAATAAATGATATTTACGAAGTCATATTCAAAATTTTGATATATCCTTAATTTATGGCAAAAAAAAACATGTTGAAGAGAAGAGTAAATAAAATCCTTGTAACCTTGAAGAAAAAACACAAATTTGGCTTTAAATTAAATAAACTCATTTTGAGAATCAATTAACTTATACTAGTACATAGTACATACATATATTTGCAGAAGTCTTCTAATTATTTTAAGCATGCTAATAAAGAGAAGAAACGTTAGCAAGGCTAAGTAAAAGAAGAAATTAACCATATTATTGTATATATAATCTTGAATCAGTAATTCAATATGCAGTTTTGCATAGATATATTGAACATAATTGATAATCTTATCAGACTATATAGTAGATGCAATAATTCTAATGAGTCAGATAAACTCAATCAGACTCTCAACACACCAGTCCATAATATAAATTTAGAATTTTATTTTCACCCCGAAATTTAAGAGTCTGCTATTCGGCCATATATTTAATATTTTTAATTAATATTTAAGTTTAGGGTAGTCTCAAATAAGATTCTATAATATTATATTTGAGTTTTTATTTTGTTGAATCGTCAATTAAAAATATATTAAAATTATTAAAAATTTAAATATTATTAATTAATATTTAAGTTTATAATAGTCTCAACTAGGGTTCCATACATATTATATTTGATGTTTTATTTTTGTTTTGGTTGGATGTCAAAATAATTCTAAAAATTACATAAAAAACTGTCTGATAACCAGTCTGCTTGAATTAGTCTGCCTCTATAGCGTTACTGATAGTAGATGACTGTCCTTGAAAATATCAGGAACTTAAACATGTTGTGGATTTTGTTATTATACGTTTAATCAAGTGAGTTTAATCAAGTGAACTTAGACATTCATGAATGGGGTTGTCTTTTTAATTCCAAAATTATAATAAGTGAATGAAGTTCTAAGAGAAATAAGATTACGGAAAGTCAAAAAGATTAACATTGCATGTATTTTTCAAAACGGTTTTACTAATCACATTTTAAATTATGTCTAAATATGGCAATAACTTTAGAAATAGTTATACCTTTTAATGCAACATTACAAGTACTTAGTAAGAAAAAGTAGGGAAAATTACCGAATCATATAACTTTTCAAGTCTAATTACTAAAAACTATGGCTCCGTTTGTTTCATAGTAAACCTAGAAAATTTTTACTGTGAAAACTTTTGTTTGCATTTCATTTACAGGTGTTTGGTGCATTAAAAGTTTTTTACGAAAAATTCTATTAAAATCCAAAATTTTGTTGGTTCTTCAAATTTCGACAAAGTCGATGCATAAACAAATAGATATAATTCAAAACTAAACATAATATTTTCAATGAAAAACATCAAAAAAAGTCAAATTCATAAAAATAAATAAATTGGTGAAAGTTTTAAATGAAAAACATCAAAAAAATCAAAGTCTCAAATATTGATCAAGTGCAATATACGTAATTATATATATATATATATATATATATATATATATACTATCAGGAGAAATAAATGTAAACCGTCAACAATGTATTTTATTTACAAAAAATATACACAAGATAGGAGAATGTATATAAGATCTTCACCTTCGTTACTATGACTACATTTGAGAGAAAATGGTATGTAAGTTTGGTGTATTTTGTTAGTTAGTATGTAACATGTTATACTAATTGAATTTACTAAATTATTAAAAATCATGTTTTCCTTAATTACATATATTTTCTTTATAGTATAAGGAAATGAAATATAAATCGAAAGACCATATCTATTACCTTTTTTGATTTTTTTCTTTTGACATGAAGTAAGGAAATCGTTTCCATTTTTTTTAGAGCAATCATTTCCCCCTGTTTTGCACTACATTTGGGAAAGATTTCCTGAAAAAAGCATTTTACATTTAACCAAACACCCGAACAATTAATTTTATCCGTAAATGTTTATTTTACACCCATTTTACATTGAAACAAACAGAGCTTATAAAGCAAAACTTTTATTTCCAAAACATAAAAATCTAATAAATATGTGTAATTGTATCTTTATATGTTTTGGGAAGAAATTTTTAGTTATTGTATATTATAGTAATATGTTTTGATCAATTGTATATTTTGGCCATTGCGTCGCCGACCTTTTGTAACCGAGTGACCAAGGGCAACTAGATGTAGTTCCCAATTTATTAATTATATGAATCTAAAATTTTTATTTACATAGTAGAATGATTAGTGTAAGCTAATCCGATCATAATAACTGCGAGCATGAGCGTTTGAATTGCCTTTTAAAACAAATTCAAACACAAATATAAGAATTAAGTGAATAACTATGTTTTGAATTTAAAATGTTTTAAATCATTCAAATTAAGAAATTTAAATACACCCTAGGGAAATTATCGTAGCTGAAGTAATATTCAAAGTAAAATATAAGAGTCATGTGTACATTATTATTGTCTAATATTCAAAATTAAACCTAAGAGGACTCCACATTTCATTTAGAAAATAATAACATACTGTAAAAAATTAGAATCGTATGTTTCAACGTTCGAATCTGTTAAACTTTACGAGCATTCTTTGTACTGCGACTTTAATTTTATTATTCTCTCTTAGATATCATATGTCATACTCGATAACTCGAACTTAGACACCAAAGAACCATAACAATAAGTTCAAAGTTCTTGAGTGATAACGAAAACGCAAATAACAGGAACAAATTCCAGGCCTTCAGAAATGAAAACCAAACGTAGTATAGAGATCTTTTGATTTTATTTATTGAGATCCATATATATATATATATAGCTTGCCAACGTACAAGAAAAGAATTGTCAACAAGACAAATCAATGTTTCCCTACACATTAACTATTTGAAACCCATGTATGTTTTACCACCCAGCTTTTGTTATTATTGCTAAGATAAAAACCATCATCCCTCACCTCCCAAAAACAATTTTGTTTCGGTTGAAGAAAGCTCTTACGGCAGTAATCGCCTATGCGAGCTGTATAGACATCGAATGTTGCATCTTTTTTATTCCAATAAAAGTGACAGAAGTATAGCGTGTTTCTGAGTGGACTAGGCCAGAATTTAAAATTGAACCACTCGCCGTTCTTGAGAATACGGTTCCCGAAATCTTTATCTTTAGATTGGCAACGAATTTGCAACACAGGTGCTGGAACTCGAGAGATGATATGGACATACGAAATTGCAAGGCCATTTTGTTGCTCTGTCGCATTTACGCGAAAGAGAAGAAGCGTTAGCACGGCTAAGGAAAAGAAGAAATTTACCATTATTGTATATGTAACCTTGAATCAATATGCAGTTTGCATAAATATATTGAACATAATTGATAATCTTACCATAATATATAGTAGATGACATTGGTGTATTTTGTAAATATTACTTCCTACGTTACTTTTTAAGTCTCCCTTGAAAATTGGGACTTTTTAATAGTTAAAAATTTGATATATAAACTATCTATATTGTCGTTACTAAAATCATAATTAAATTTATTTATGGTGATGGAATATCTCATAAATGGTAAGCATGTCCTATTACTATGTTTATTTTTTATTTATTTTTAATATTATTTAAAGGGTAAAATAGTAAGTTTGTTATTTTTTAATTAACAAATTGAGAAACTTGACACTTATTTTGAGACAGCCCAATAAGAAATAATGAACACTTAAAAATGGACCGAGGGAATATGAGTTTAATACAAGATTTTATATGCCTTCACGTTCTCGAAATAAATGGCTTTGATTATGAATTTGAAGTTCAACAATAGGCATAAAAGAGAATCAAACAAAAGAAAATCTGAATAAATGATATTTACGAAGTCATATTCAAAATTTTGGTATATCCTTAATTAATGACAAAAAAACATGTTGCTTCTTTTGATTGGTTTTACCAAATCCTTAATTAATACACTGTAAAATCCCGTAATTTATTTTATTTCCTTACTAGTAATTTCATTCGTTATTTGAAAACCTTGCCGTGATTTTTGTTGGGTTGGAAGATTGTTTACTGATTAGTAATAATAATCATAGTTTCTTGTAAGAATATTGCTAATGAAATAATAATGTATTAATGACACATTTATTTGGAAAGAATTACAAATACACGTTAGAATTTATCATGCCATATTGATTGATAGAAAGTTAATGCTAAATTGTATTATTAGTATTAATGATATGATATGTAAGTTTTGGAAATTTTAGAAGGTATATTAAATTGTGTTACGTTAGGAGTTTATACCATATACAATGTATATATATGCATGATGTATAGAATTAAATGTCATTTAATATTAATGGTTCATAATTACTTGTATATATGTATGTATGTAAAATCATATTACATGTATCTGCCTATAGAGTTTGCATGTATTAAAATAAAAGGTCACATTCATTGTACATAGTTATAATAAGTCAAGTCAAATGAGTCTGTACAATTTAACCGTTTTTTTTTTCAAAAATGCCCATATATTTTTTTATTAATTACAATAATACAATGCTCACATAAAAAAAATAAAAGAAAAAATAACAACTAATAACACTATATGTCTCTCTTTAACAATCAAACATTCTTTTAAGTCTTATACTATTTTTTTTTTTGTATTATCCACGTATTTGTATCATAACTACACTTATTTTTTATATTTTAATTGCATTGTACGTCACACACGCAATGCATGAGACACGATTACTAGTATATATATAATGATATGTAAGTTTCATAAATTGAAAATTAGTGTTAAACGTATGCATGACTACTAGTAATAATTAAACATTGGATTTAATTTGAATGTATAACGTAAATGTATGTTAGTTATAATAGGTTTGTAAAGACATAGCATCAGTTAGAAAATTCATAGGTGAGAATAAATCTTTACATGAATAATTAGGATCATTTATGATTATTATGAATAGTAAGTATATCAAGGGAGAGAAACGCCCACACTAATAGCTAATTAGGTTTCTCACATTTCGTATTCATTGTATAACACATATACGGTGGGCACGCGAGTCCAAAGGCGAAGTCAGGATGTGTAAATGGGGGTGCCATATTTTTATATACAAGTAACATATTTTTATGGGGGTGCCAAATCTACACCTAAAAAGAAATTGTACTAAAAAAAAATTGCGTTCCTTGGGATTTCTAAAATTATGGGGGGTGCCGTGGCACCCGATCGTCCCCACTTAGCTTCCCCCATGCACGGGACGGATTGAGTCGGATTTATTTCAATCCTAATCCAACCCGTAAAATAAATGGCAGGGCGTATTGGGGCGGATTGATGAAATTTAAATTTCAACTCAACCCAATTCAACCCGTTACAATTAAAACCCCAACCCAATCCAATCCAATCCAATCCGCAAAATAAATTGCGGGTTGGGTTTAGATTGATTCTTAAATTTTTATTTTGGTCATTTATTTTTCATAGTTTGCATAATCAACCCAAATTTTAAAATAAATTGAATATTTCAAACAGAAATATAAATTAAACTCAATCAAAGTACGTTTAAAACATTCACGAACAAGTAATAAAACTAAAATATAACAATAATTAAAGGTTGATATATTAAAATACACACAATGCATATATAAATACTAGTAATCGTGCCCCACGCGTTGCGTGTGTTACGCGTAATGCAATTAAAATATAAAAAATAAGTGTAGTTATGATACAAATACGTGGATAATACAAAAAAAAATAGTATAAGACTTAAAAGAATGTTTGGTTGTTAAAGAGGGACACATAATGTTATTAGTTTTTATTTTCTTTTTATTTTTTTATATGAGGATGGTATTATTGTAATTAATAAAACAAGAGCAGCCTCAATTCCCTTGGGTTGACTTATTATAATAGAATGATATATATATATATATATATATATATATGGGAAATGTTATATAAACATCATAAAAAAACACCCAACTAGACACTTTTTCGTAAAAACGCTCCAAATTAAGATTTGGTTAATGCAAATCTCAATTGTTTCACGACGGGAACACAAATATGCGTCTTTTTTTTTTCTTTCCGAGATGTATAATGACATGTTATCGAAATTATGGTAAAATTTAAAAATTCAAAACATGTCATTATACATCTCAGAAAAAAAAACGCATATTTGTGTTCCCGTCATGAAACCGTGGAGATTTGCATTAACCAAATCTTGATTTGGAGCGTTTTTACGAAAAAGTGTCTAGTTGGATGTTTTTCACGATGTTCATATATCCTCCCCTATATATATATATTGCGGGTTGAAACGGATTGAGACGGATTAACACGCGGTTTGTGAACCTCAACTCTAACCCAACCCACAAAATATATAGCGGATTGGGACGGGACGGATTGATTTTTTTTGAACATTCAACCCCACTCCAATTTGTCCCAATCCATACGAGTTGAATTACGGAATGGATTTACGAATTTTTTACCTACCCCTAAACACACATACGTAAATAAATAAGAGCCCATGTAATTGTAAAGTCAGTGAAATAAAATAGTTTGTAACCCACGTAATTAATTGATACAATATTTTATTGTAGTATAATATAAATGCCTAATCAGCAAGTCTTGTCATATAGACGTGCATGTAATATATCATTAAAAAAAAAAATTAAAATAACGACGGGATTACGACAGATTAGTGACGGTATGTTTTGTTAAGAGCTTATTAATAATAGTTTTTATGACGGCTTTGTGACAATTTAGTCAAATTACGATAGATTTGTGGCAACTTTTTAAATTAGTGACAGACTTATGACAGCTTTTGACTCTCAGTAAATCAAATATTATTTTGTAGTGTATACTCCATTTGTTCTCATTTAATTGTTCGCTATGAAACTATGTGCAATTTTAACCGGCTTATAACTTGTATCAAAATTGTCCAAATAATATTTTTAAAAATATAATAATAAAATTTAACATTTGAACTATATGATAAACTTTTGAAAATTTTCATTCCTGACAATTTTAATAGAAGTTTTTGACCAATTAAAATTACACGTAATTTAGTAATAGATAATTAAATAGAAACGGAGCGTTTTTTTTCCACCTACCTCTTTTCCTTGCTAAGTAATATAGATTATATACACTAGTACACGTAAGGAAGAAAGCTAGGTGCTGCCTATTTTATTTCCTCATACTATTCTTTATTTATTACTGTAATCGGTATTATGGCGTGTGACGCGTAATACAATTAAAATATAAAAAATAAGTATAGTTATAATACAAATATATTGATAATACAAAAAAAGAATAGTATACGATTATAAGACTTAAAAAAATGTCTTGTCGTTAAAGAGAGATAAATAGTGTTATTATTTATTAATTTTTATATTTTTTTATGTGAGTATGATATTATTGTAATTAATAAAAAATATAGAGATATTTTAAAAAAAAAGGGACTAAATTGGACAGTCTCATTTAACTTGAACTGACTTATTATAATAGAATAATATTAAAATGGTATGTACGTATATAGCGTAGTAAACAGATATGAGAGAATTAAAGTCATATGTTGAAGTTGGAAAAAGGTTCAGTGGGGAGGCTAAGCATCAGAGCATCAACACCAGCTACCTCAATCATTTTATCAAACATAACACATTTTATACCTTTTAAGAAACCGTTTACATTTACACAAAATTCCAAATTTCTTATTAATTTCCTTATAATAATATTACATTATTTTTTAAATTTTTTTATTATATTTTAATAATCATAACAAATTACAACCATAAAAATATGGACCCATGATAGTTTATTACTATTATACTCCATCCGTCCCTAAACAAATATTCCCTACGAAAATACATGCAATTTTAGTCATCAAAATTTTCATATCAAAATTACCGAAATGAAAATTGAAAATTTCATCCTGTAGTTCTAACCATAAACTACGTGATTAACTTTTGAAATATTTTTTTCCGGCAATCTAAATATGAAAAAATTATCGGTCAAAATTATACGTATTTTCGTAGGAGACATTTGTTTAGGTACGAATGGAGTATTAATCTAGGGAATCATATGCATTCCTCATATATGAGGTGAATTTTGTGTTTACTTAAATTTAAGAAATTTATAGGGTTCCTGATGTATGTAACTTTTTATACCATAATCATCAAATTTTAGGAAAAATTATGTTTTGAGCAACCAGATGCGGATGCTCTATTCCTTGTAAAAAAAGTTTTTGCTATAATTAAAATATCTCATTGCATGTTTTGATAAATATTTACGGGCTCAAACTATATCTTGAAACTATCAATATATATATATAGATATAGATATAGATATATTATTGCAAAGATTACAGGTGATAAAATGATAATCATATGCGAATACGTTGATGAACATGAAATGTTTTAAAGCGTGAAAGGTTTTAAAGAAATTTTGTGTTTTTAAAAATGATATTTATTTTATTATAATTGTGAATTAAGTCTATAGAAAGATATTTGGCAAGTCCAAATACACATAATAAAGAATAAAGATAATCAGGAAGTCTGATTCCACATAATAAAGAGAACCAGGAAGTCTGGGTCCAACAGAATAAATAGATTCAGGAAGTCTGAATTCAGGTTAATTTTTCATTATATTTATCGTATTGATCACACCTTTTAAAATATTTGATAGTTTTATTTGTTCGACAAGGTTTCAGTTTTCAAGAAATGTTTTAAATTACACTATGATTTGAGAATTTTGTAAAGTTAAAAATATTGATTTTTCGAAAGAAAATGATAAAATGATAAAACTTATTTTCGACCCTATATTATATTGCAAGTTTTATCACTAGTCACTAAGCTGTTTTAGCTTATCCCTCGTTTTTATAACTTTTTCAGGTACTTAGAGTTGAAATCAAATTAGTCGGGACCAGACAGACCTTATAGGACTAACTTTTTAGATTCTGCTGTGTTATGTTGTTTAACTAATAAGTTGTAATGTTTATCGAATTTTGTGAGAATATTGAAATATGTATTTAAATGATTTTATTAAGTGTTTTAGTGTTGAATTATTTGAAGAGGTTGGATTTTTATACTACACTTTTTCTGAAAAAACGCACAAACCGTACATTTAATTTACGGTTTACAGAAAATACACACAAACCGTACATTAAATGTACGGTTTGTGTGTATTTTTTTTTTTTTTTTTTTCTTTTTTGTAATTTCAATTTGTAAAATAGGAAAAATATATAAAATATGCAAATTCATAATTCACTTAGCTATATATAATTGTTTGTTGTTTGTTTATATTAATTATAGAAATTATAATAATTGTTGATATTTGTCCCATTTTTTGTAACTGTTCGGAAAGGAAGCAAGCAACTGTTGGGAAAGGAAGCAAGCAACTGTTCGGAAACGAAGCAAGCAACTGTTCGGAAAAAATTTCTACAGTATGTATTCTACAGTATGTTTAGGTGCTAATAACACCGATTAAACGAAGCAAGCAACTGTTCGGAAAAAATTTCTACAGTATGTATTCTACAGTATGTTTAGGTGCTAATAACACCGATTACCAAATTGCTGAATTCATTGTTGCTGGCTTTGCCGGTCAATTACGCGGTTGGTGGGATAATGTTTTAACCCTTGATCACCAACGCACGATATTAACAGCCACAAAAATGGTTAGGAATCCTATTAAGACTGAACAAGGTGTAGATACTAATACAGATACTGTCGCACCTAATACAGATACTAAGGTGTATATTACAGATGAAAGATTTGGACCAATATTGCTGAAATTACAAACCCTAAACCCTAAACCCTAAACCCTAAATTAAAAACCCTAAATTACAAACCCTAAACCCTAAACCCTAAATCCTAAACACTAAACCCTAAATCCTAAATCCTAAACCGTAAACACTAAACCCTAAATTACAAACCCTAAACCCTAAATTACAAACCCTAAACCCTAAACCCTAATCCCTAATCTGGAGTATCCTAAACATTATTGCTGAAATTACAAACCCTAAACCCTAAATCCTAAACACTAAACCCTAAACCCTAAATCCTAAACCCTAAACCCTAAACCCTAAATCCTAAATTACAAACCCTAAACCCTAAATTACAAACCCTAAACTGTTGGTGATTTTAGTATCATCAATGTATTTTAGTAGTAATGTGATTTATTATAGGCCGATGCAATAATGCGTTAAACTCGGAAACGAGTTAGGGAAGTGCGGAGTGCACGCTCGTCGAGCCAACGTATAATTGAATATGAATAATTGAAACGGGGTTCCAAGGGGCAGAGCCCCTGGCGGGGTCCTAGGGGCAGAGCCCCTGGCGGGGGTTCCAAGGGGCAGAGCCCCTGGCGGGGTCCAAGGGGCAGAGCCCCTGGCGGGGTCCCAAGGGGCAGAGCCCCTGGCGGGGTCCTAGGGGCAGAGCCCCTGGCGGGGTCCTAGGGGCAGAGCCCCTAGCGGGGTCCAAGGGGCGAGAGCCCCTGGCTGGGGTCCCGCTGCCAGGTCAGCGGGCGGGGTGCGGGGCAGCGCCCCGTTCGAAATTTTTTCCGAACAGTTGCTTGCTTCGTTTCCGAACAGTTGCTTGCTTCCTTTCCCAACAGTTGCTTGCTTCCTTTCCGAACAGTTGCTTCCTTTCCGAACAGTTACAAAAAATGGGACAAATATCAACAATTATTATAATTTCTATAATTAATATAAACAAACAACAAACAATTATATATAGCTAAGTGAATTATGAATTTGCATATTTTATATATTTTTCCTATTTTACAAATTGAAATTACAAAAAAGAAAAAAAAAAAAAAAAAAATACACACAAACCGTACATTTAATGTACGGTTTGTAAAAATACATACAAACCGTACATTAAATGTACGGTTTGTAAAAATACACGTATGACTAATATAGATCGAGTCGGTTGCACTAAAAGATAGCCTTTTGTCCAAATTAACGAGTTGATTTTGAAGCTGCACAAATCTACGCTTCTTTATGCTATTGTCCGAGAAGTTACCTACAAATCCACACAATAAACAAGATTCCACGCAGCCTTAAATATTCAGGCGCAAATGACAATTTGAAATTTTGGATGTACAAGAAAGCTTTGGAATTTAATCAGTCAAAATCTGCCCAGTCAGAGCCGTAAATGATCTTTAAAATCAAGCGTTTCAGGAGAGAAAATCTCAATATTGTATTCTTCCCTAAGATCAACTACAAATACAAAGAGAAAGTAAGGCTTTAATCACATACCCAGACGAAGAGTACAAAAAGAGCGGTTCTCTTCTCAATATGGGTTTCTAGTTTTTTTTTATGTATCTTTTTTTTCCAAATCACACTGTTGAATCCATCGGACCTGGATTTCATAGCTAACTGTTTCATTTGAATTATGGCAAAATTATCAACACAAGGAAAAGAAAAGTAAAACAAAGTATAAGAACAGCAATTAAAGGAAGGCGTACGTTACATGTTAAGTTATTAACAAATGTAATGAAATAGAATCTAGAAAAGCCTTCAATTTGTTCGTAAGTCAGTACATATCAATAATGCTACTGTTAAAGATATAAGGAAACATGTGGAAACACGAAAACTCAAAAGTCAAAACCTTCCTAATACAAATTAATTTACAGGACATTCAAAAGCAACCTATCTTTTAAGCCAACGAGAAAAAAAGCAGAGCTTTCAAAGTAGGATAAATTAACAAAACATACTATTTTTAAAACTAAATTAATAAAAACATAACAAAAAAATTTCTAATTAACAAAAACATACCCAAAAGTTCATACCCTAATTTGTATATTTCTTACCCTTATTCCAAAAGTTTATACCCTTATTTCAAAGTTCATACCCTAATTTATATATTTTCATACCCTTATTTTAAAAGTTCATACCATAATTTATATATTTTCATACCCTTATTTTAAAAGTTCATACCCTAATCCGTAAAATTCATACCCCAATTTACAAAATTCATATACTTATTTACATAATTCATATCCATAATTTTCAACTACATATCCTTAATTCACGGAATTCATATACTTATTTTTCAAGCTTATACACTAATTAACAAATTCAACCATTAGTCGTCCTTCGATTTCGAACTTTCACGTAGCCGTCGTGGACCTCTTATTCGACGACCGCATATCCGTCAACATCAATCTCGAGTTTTCGACCTTGCTTTAAACACTCACCGCCCACTCCGACGGATGCCTCCATCTTAATCTCCACCGAAGAGAAAGATCAGAGAGAGAGGGAGGAGGAGAGAGATCAAAAAAGGAGAAGGAGAGACATATCAGAAATAGAGAGAAAGGAGGAGATATCGGAAAAAAGGGAGAGAGGAGGAGTATGAGCAGAGAGGAAGAAGGAGGAGAGAGATCGGAGAGAGAGTGAGAGGAGGAGAGAGAGGAAAGAGAGGAAAGAGATAGCAGTAATGAATGATTTTTTTTTTTATTAATTATTAATTGAATCTATGTTTTTGATAATATAACTTTTGATGGTATATTTTTGTTAATATAACAGGTGAGAGAGAGTGAAAGGAGGAGAGAGAGAAAAGAGTGAGAGGAGGAGAGAGAGGAAAGATATAGCAGTAATGAATGAGATTTTTTTGTATTAATTATTAATTGAAGCTATGTTTTTGATAATATAACTAGCTTAAAAGCTACAGCCAAACACGGCCTTAGTACTAAAAAAAAAATAACACACACACACACATACACTTACGATCTACCTTTTAATCCAAATAGCAAAGATAACTAGCTTAAAAGCTACAGCCAAACACGGCCTTAGTACTAAAAAAAAATAGCCCCCGCAGCTCTGACCTCAGTCGAGACATATTAGCAAAACTAATGAAATAGAATCTAGAAAAGCCTTCAATCTGTTCCTAAGTCGGGAGACATATCAGACATGGTACTGTTAGGACTGAACTAAAATGAATTCCACTACACTTTATACATAACATACATACATACATACAGTCAACCTTTTAATTGTCAAAATACCGAGAATTAAAAAAGCTAATAAACTACTTGAATTTTCTGTACATAGTATAATAAACTAATTCAAAAAGAAATCTAGGAAACTTTGTTTCATTAACAAGGGATTAGTAGTGAATCACAAACCATACACCCACCCACACGCGCGCACACACATAGAATACCGAGCTTAAAAGCTGCAACCAAACAAGGCCTTATTAGTTAATCACAAATAACTCCGAAACTCTAACTAAACAATATAAGTAAAATTTATTAACCATAATAAATGGATAGGTAAATTAAGTAGATCAAAAGAGAGGGAAAAACATACCTTAGAGACGTAGATGATCTATGAGAGATGAATTTTGGGTTTAGGTGGAGACGATCTATGACCAAGCTTGATAATTTAGGGGATTATAGGGAGGGTTGGTGGGGATATATGGAGGAGAAAGAGTGAGAGACAGTGAATTCAGACGGAGAGAGAAGAGAATAATTTTTTTTTAATAGTATAGATATGCACGTGAGCAAACCATCTCTATGAAAACGATTTGCTGACTAGATGTATGATGACAGCGTTTTGATGACATGTCGATGACACTGGGAAAACCGCTCCAGGCTGGAGCGGTTCGTCCCTAATTTTTGGTACTCCCACACGTTAAAATAGACGCACTCAGTAATTATGTCTCTAAAAATTGAGCTAAGTTTTATTCCGTATGGTTTATCTTAGCTCTAAGGGCTCGTATGGCAGCAAATTTATAACAGATAATCTGGCTTATTTAAGATTGAGAGGAAAAAGTTAAGATTTCATGAGTTTAATTGTATCTTTTTCAGGTCAGGAAACAAAAAATTGGTCTTAGACTTGACTAGCCAAACACATTACAAATTAAAGCCAAAAAAGAGCCTGATCAACCAAACAAGTTTTAATTTTAACCAATTTGCATACCTCGATTCGACGTTTACGATGATCCATGAGCTAGAAACTTCCATAGAGGTCTCTTCGCTTTTGATAAATTCCCGTACTGCAAAATCCCTTTTAGCCATTTCACCTTGTTTACAAGTTCCTCTAACTCCAAAACTGTACCCTCCAAAGTATCAGATCGAGAACCACCAGTTCTCTTTCTCTTTGTGGGGACACTGGAATTGACCACGTCATCATTAGTGATGGGTCCTACGTTTGCTAGGGGCAGTGATGATGACATCTCAGAAGAAAATGAAGAATCAAATGATTCCCTTTTATAAACAGCATTTGTCTCTGATATTCCAGACGCAACTGCAAAAGTAAGAAAATGAACTGGATAAGTTAAAAAGAATTTGTCATGTCATTTTATGATATCAAGTTCTGGTTAACAACTCGAGAATGAAAATGAGAAACGAATTAATGCAGTTTTGTATCTAATTGATTAATACTTGCCTTCGTTTACTGGTTTGATTAAACGAGCACAGGGGCGAATATTTTCTCCTCCCTATGTCATGCAAATTTAAATGATTAAGCAAACAGAGAATCCCAATGCATATTAAAAATAAAGTAAAATTATCGGAAACAACTACACAGAAAAGCTAAGATCACATGAGCAGGCAAACCAATTGTCCTTTCGTATCACGAGTTAACGACAAGAACCAAATCGACACTCTCAGGTAACTCAAATATGGCGTCAATCCCCATGTGCTTTCTAAATTGATAGTGACTTAATTGAAGTTAAAAAATGTATTTATGATTAGATTCCTTTTATTAACTTGATATCATATGGACATATCTGAATTATGTTTCCATAATCAGGCGGAAAAGATCAAAGAAAAGTTGAAATTTCCAAGAAACAGATGAATATATTATATAGGTAGCACACCTTAGAAATAGGAAAAGTCCAACCATGTTCGAGGGACCAATCCAAGGATGGGCGCAGATCCACGCAGCTAACCTCGTAAATTAAACCTTCACCAGCAGGAGGTGATAGCAACATAATCTAGCACAACAAGTTCATAAAAGAAAATGCAATAAATAACTAAATTGTGAAAATCTAAAAATTAGGCGCATTCAGAATATAAGAGACATAAAGTAACTTATTTTATTATGATTGAGGCACCACAATCTATAAGACTTGGTCGCAATGATTAACTGAGATTGAACGGGTATTATTAGGATTAGTATGGCCTTCTGGAACAAAAATAAATACTACGAAAACCTACTTGTTAAAGCAGACATCTGGAATTCATTTAACTTTTATATAAGTCTGATAATACTTATCGCACACTACACAGTATTTTGTGTGCAACTACTAATGTCTCACCTTCCTTGTTTTGTACGCCTATTGATATGAAACGAAACAGAATAAAGGTCGGACCATCTCTGTCCGATCGAGTGCATGCCATCATTGCATTAAAAACTAAAAGTCACTCCAACATAGCACTTATATGGTGAGATTTGAACACTATTTTGGTGCAAATGAATAATATTGCACTATAACTAGTGTGATACTATTCATCCACAACACTAAACACTATGCACCTATATTACAATGTTATTTATCTACGCTAATCAATATTCACATATATTACAAGATTTCGCATCACATAAAATGTTTTAAAATAATTTTTTCTTTGCAAAAATACTAATTTATTAGATGATAAAGTTAATTTTATTGTTGAAAAAGTGTTAATATGTGTTTACAGAGTATTTGGAAATAATTTATAGATTTATCAATAGAGATATTAGGAGAATATTCGAAAATATATACCTTTTGGCGTGATGTTTGGTGTAGGTAGATTGAAGATTAAATAGTGGATACGGTGGACGTTACACTATTTAAACCTATTTAGTATTTTGTCGTTGGAGCTGTAAAAAAATGCAGTAAATAACTAAATTGTGAAAATCTTAAGATTTACACACCTTCAAAAAATATGACACATAAAGGGACCTATTTTTTAATTTATGACTGAGGCACCACAATCTACAAGACTTGGTGGCAATGAATAACTGAGATTGAATTGGGTATTGTTAGGCTTAGTATGGCTTTTTGCAACAAATAAATTATATAAAAATACAATGGAAACCTACTTGTTGGTTATAACAGTCTAACCGTCCAGAAAGGTTTGCGGTCCAGATTGGACGGGGCGGAACGGATTTAAAATATCGTATTTTGAGTCTAATAACAGTTTTGATTTTTTAGAGTCCAGGTCTAATCTATTTACGTTCGAATGCAGACTGATATGATCCAAACCCCGTGGTCCGAATTGGTTTTACTGTCTTACTTACAACCCTAGCAGCTACTAATGTCTCACCACTGCTATGAAGCGAAATATAATATAAGGGCAAAGCGTCACATCAGAACAATACTGGGGCAAAAATAAAAAATGCAAGAAACCTTAAGTAACACTGTAAAATCATTGCTCTCTGTTTACTTTCTCTTCTTCTGATACCAAACAACAACATGCTTAGAGATAAAACCTTGAGATTTCCTTCTAATTAAGTAAAACGGCCACGTTCTCAACGTGGAAAAGCAGATACAGTCAAATTATGATGCTAACAGGAGTTGGATAAAATAATACCTCAACTATATCTTTGGTCAATATTTTAGTCACGCTTCCAGACCAATAACAACTATCAGCGTACCAATCAACTTCATCTCGGACTTTCCATACATCATTTCTAACAACTATCACTTCTGAAATTTTATTAGCATCCGGCACTTCACTTTCATTATAAAGAGGAGGATACTGGGGCCGTATCATGAGCTCAGGTTTCAAATTACTACCCATTTGAGGCTTTTGGTATAGTCTGGTCCACCTTGCTTCTGCATATATATGATGCACTCAATTTACATAAATTGATAATCAAAATGAATTCTTAAATGATAAGGGTGGCTAAGTTTTCTAGTGGTAAATCAAGCAAAAAAGAGCATACTAAAGCTCACTTTTACTAGTAGAAGCAAAGAAATTGTTACGTTTTGCTAAAATCTCAAAAAAGTCAAAGCTTACATTTTTAACACCTTACAGTATGCTTATTGTGCTTCAAAACATAAAAAGCATTTGGTTGTTGATAAAACTTTTATCATTTATTACATGGAAATAAAAAATGTAGCAAGTCTTTTTTATCATCATTAAATTGTGTTTCTTATTAATTTTTCAATCACAAAACTCGGATTTCACTTTGTATTTGCCAGATTAAAAGCTGATTTCTTAATTCTTTGGCCTCAAAAAGCTGAAAATTTTAAGCCGAAAAACGCACTTACTCTCTTAACCTTAAAAATACCAATTATTTATTTAATAGCTGCAGCTAGTTATAAGCATTTGTAGATCATAGGCGTAACTTGTCAAATCTGTGTTCAGATAAAAATTCTCAGTTCCTATGCATTAAAAAATGGGTGCCATTTGGACTCATATAAACCTAAGGTTCACTTCATCGAGTTAGCAATTAATACTAATATAAGTATCTTGTGTCCCAACTTTCAACCCCCTAGTATGATGACCACCATTGACAAGATTTGATATGTAAGCCTATATACCGTAAAAATACATTACTAGTAAAAGATTTAACAAGTAATACAGAAACAATCATTACTTACTCTCTTCCGGAAAATCGTAGAAATCCAAGGAAAACTCACGCTTAAAGGTATTCTTTATCTGAAAAAACATAGACATAAAGTGAGTACACTAAAAATAATATAATACGAGCTTCAGTTTGCTCAAACTTCCGTCATCGAAAAACGCTAAAAGAACACTTTGGACTAACATAACAAGATCTCGCTATTGAAAAGTAAAAAAAAAAAACTTCAAAATCTAAACAATAAAGATTAACGGATACCTTGCATCGAAACCAAGCACCGCGAAAACCCTTCTTGAAAGATCTAGACTCAGCTAATTCCCCAACTTTAAAACACGATATCTTCCGAACATCCATAATTTTGCAAGCCTTATAAATCTGCACCGTGGTATTAACGTATTAGAACAACAATATTAAGAAATGCTAAGCTAAAATTTGTGAGCATTTCTTTTTTCATACCCAGTGATCAAAATCTCATATTTCAAGCTTGTGAGCCATTCTTGTTTAATGGCATCTTTTAAATCCCATCCCAGCTTAATTTCTTTCTCGCTTATAAGTTGTAGCTCAAACTGAGCTTTTTTGGTTAACTAACCTAAAAAATTCACCTTTTTAGCTGTATGAACATACAAAAAAAAATAGCAGATTATTTTCTTGAAAACTTAAACGAACGTAAATAGCTTATAATTATTAGCGCAAACTGTAATTGCAGGCTTGCGGCTTTTAAGCTTATACATTTGGATACTTTTGCTTATAAGCTACATTGCATAAAGCTAACAGCTAAGTTTTTTTTTTCTATATTTAATTTTTGCCCAAGATTTTTTTTCCAGCTCGGATAAGTCAGCTTATTTACCAAAAACATGCATCCAAACAAGCCCTCAACAGCTAAAAATAAGTGATTAAGCATTGTAGGGTGGGGAAAACAGTGGCTTTCACATTATTCTCATGAAAATAAAATAAAATAAAATAAACTATCGTAAAAAATGCCAGCAAATAAAAAAAATAACAAATATTGGAAGCTAGTAATCTAAATACTATATAGTTACTAAAAACCAAATTTAATCAAACCAAATAAAATTGCTTTAGTTAGAGAAACCAATAATATAGTCATAGAGGATTGTATATAGAGAGAGAAAGAGAGAGATTAGCTAAATACCTGATGACATATATGATTTTAATCTGGAAAATATTATATATTTATTTATATATATGGGGATAAATATATAAGATATATAAAAAAAAACACAATCTATTTACATTTTAATCGTAAACATATGTAATAAAATAAACATGTGATATATTCTTTCCCTTTATATAAATATATATATATATATATATTTGTATATGTATATAATTGTAGGCATTGGATTTCGCGATTCCCAATGATTTTTTGAGTCTATTTTTTTCTATCAAGCTTTTGTTTTATTTTGAAACTGTTTGTTAAAAAAAAATTGTAAAATTTTAAATTTTATATAATTTTTGAGTGTTTATTTGACAATTTATAGTTTAGTCCGGTCAAAAAATACAAAACGATAAATAAAAGTTGAAATTTTACGGTTTTTATTAACAACCAGTTTCGAAATAAAACAAAACGTCGATAAAAAAAAAATATTCAAAAAATAATTCCGAACGGTGAAAACGGAAGTAGAGTTTAACTCCACAAAACACGGGAGTCGGGTGCCCCTCCTTTGTGATTGTGTATATATATATAATTAGGGTCGGACGTAAACCCGAAAAAACCGAACGGAAAAATACCGAAACCGAAAAATCGAAACTTTTTCGGTTCGGTTTCGGTTTACAATAAAAACGGACCTAAAATAACCGAAAAATCGGAAAAAACTCGAAGAAAAACCCAAAAAAAACGAAAGATCGAAAAAAACCGGTTCGGTTCGGTGCAAAAAAATAAAAAGACCGAAAACCGAAAAAGACCGAATCAAAAAATATGTTAGGTATCGGTATTGGTTTTACCAAAAACCGGACCGAACGCCTCTCTATATAATCATGTAAATATGTCATGATCTCTCTCTGCAGCGACCGCGCATTGGAATAATTATTATTAATATATTACTCGTATAATCTTGTTATGATGGATTTGGTCCTTTTCTTTTGTATTATGAGCCAAAACTCATCAAGTAATTGATGGAAATATCAAACGCCATAATATTTTATAGAATCTTTAACTTTTAAGCAAAATACATGAATCTTTTTTGCATTTTTATTAATATAAGGGTGTTGTTGTCCTTTTTTAGCATGTATCTAGTTCATTCCCTGTGTTAGTTAGATTACCTTTTTGAATTTTACACAAAGAAGTTTGTTATAAACATTATGGTTGAAAGACTGGTATGAGTTAAACTATAGATATTCACTTTCGGGATTAGAAAAATACGACTAGAGATCGAATCTATCATGAATTAAAAAATATTATAACCAATTGAGTCGAATCTCAATATTGAAACTACATGTAACCAAATATATTTTACGAGAAATATAGAGAGAAAACTAAGAGAGTATGAGCGGGACTTTAATGACCGACATTGAATTTAAACCGATAACACACATTTATTTAGAACAATCTTCATTTTTAAGATGCCAAATTAGTATTTTACAATTTCTATTACAATCCCCATCCCCCTAGTTTAAAGTAGGTTCTCTTTAGGTTTGTGGTGTATTTTTGGATCGAGATAACATTGTATTTGGCACAGGTATTTAGAAGCAAATGTTTGCTCTTATGAGACTTTACATATATATATATCAATACTATACGTTCGCTTATCAAGTCAATGAAATCGGAAAATTCACGATTCTACATATTGATGAAGTTTCAAGCTTTCTTTCTTAAAATATGTCAACTCACGAATGTCGAGAATATCGAGAATATAAGTATATAATGAGAAATAATTACCGAAAACGAACCCATAACATAATTTTATTCCGTTATACTATACAACTGATTAACATATAAAAATCGAAAGAACCAGGGCTAGTTTGCAAATTTTATTTTGCAATTTACCTAAAAAGTAAAAAAATACTTCATCCGTTCTCATTTAATTGTACATTACAAAATTACGTACAATTTTGATCGGCTTATAACTTGTATCAAAATTGTCGAAATGAATTTTTTTTAAATCTAATAATAAAATTTAACATTTGAACTATATGATTAAATTTTAAATAATTTCATTCCGACAATTTTAATATACTGTCAAAATTACATCATAGCGCACAATTAAATTAAATAGAAAATGAGATTACCTTACTATAATAATTAATTTATTAGGTTTTATTTTATTCTATTTTTCTTCTCCGACCTTAAATTTCTCTTTCTCTCTCTAAAAACCCAAACAAACCCTTCATTTCATCAATTTATATTAGGTTCAAACCCTTAATTTTATTATCCAATCTAATTCATTACTTATTTAATTGGAAATTTAGTTCCATTTTTCTAATTTATCAATTGAGTATTTTCTGAGTTGGGTAGGCTTTACTTTTTTTTTTTTTTTCATTAGGGTATTGTTATTTCTATTTATTGGATTGGGTATTTATTGGTTTGTAAATTATCTATAATTTTGTTGATTATTGTCATATTCGGTTAGTTATTATTGGAAATGGATTATTTTTTAATTGTGTCGTGTTTAGTTAGTTTGTATTATTGGGTTATTTATTTGGATTTTAGGAGGTTACTTTAAATTTAATTAAAAAAATTACTCCTAGTGGTTTTGGTTAGTGTGTAGGGTTTAGTCTTTTTTTTTGTTTTTTTTTTTGCATACCTATTTTTCTGTAATTTATTGGCTAATGGGTTATAATCTCAGACTTCTTTGTAAAATTTAATTAAGTATCGCAGATTTTAAATTTGCGTGTGCGGTTTAAGGCTCTAAATATTTATTGGAGTTTAAAAATAAACGCATAAAGTTTTCCCTAGTGATTGTAGTTACTAGTTAGTGAGTGTGATTACTGATTAGTTTTATAAACTAATTGAAAGTTTTTTGTGATATTTAAGACCCACATAGTGACTCGAAAACTTATTGCAGCTAAAAAAAACGTTTCCATGAAAAATGAAAATATAATTTGTGAAAGACTCGTTTTTTTTCTGAAGAACTCGCTATTATGTCTCACTCTTATTAGCATCTGATTACGTTGTAGGTGGTTGTAGGTGTTATTTTTGTGGGGGAGTTGAGAGAAAATAATGGCTGGGGTGGCGAGTAGAAGGTCGGGAGATTTTCGGTCTTTAGATGGAAGTTTGAGTAAGCAAGAAAGTGGCGAGTGGTGTACTTCTGAGCAGTTGGATAGTGGGATTCCTTCAACTTCCCTCTCTTCTTTTCCGGACAATGATGACGATGGTATTTTATTTTTCTTGTTATGAGTATGATTATGATTATGATTATGATTATGCTGATGGACCCTTGGTAGGGGGTGATAAGAGTGCAAAGTTTATGTTTTTCCGACTATCATTGGCCTTTGACTTCCTTGCTTTTGCATATTACTCGGGAGAATCTTTGTTGTTTAAGTAGTTTTATACATTAACTTAACGTTAGATATTGGTTTGTGTACCGACTTAGCAAAAGTTAGCAAATAGTATTCTAATTTAACATTTATTTCAATTTTGAACACTAAATAAAACCGATAGGTTGGGGACTAAAGTAAAATTAAGTGATTGAATAGTGTTGCTGAAACTACAAAAGAATGGTATATAACATATTTTGTTTCCCGACCTATGGTTTCTTTCTTTTGGTACACTAAGTTAACGTTAGTTTGCTAATGTTTTTTTTTATAGAGAAAATATGGCTCCGTAAAAAGAGTACATTTTCTTTGACCATTTAATCTGTTACAACATTTGATAAATGGGGACACGGGTTGTTGTATGTGCATGTCAATGTCAAGCAGGAGTGAAGAAAGATGGCGAATTGATGGATTTTTTTTTTATTTTTAGATACCGATGAGGGGGGATTATGTATACTCTCTTGTTCCTAGTCTGGTGTTTGTCGAAGAACCCTATGTTGCTTGTTGTTGGTATCTAAGGTGGTGGATTTGGTTTGATGACTGAACTTTTGAAAAAAATAAAAATAGTGTTGGTTACTTTTTTATTGTCGAGGGTAATCTTAGGTCCTTGCTTCTAAGAGGGAAGAGAAGTCTGATCGAATATTGGTTTAAATTAGTTCCTTGCTTTAGTTCTTCGTTTTTGAAAAAATAGTACTGCTTGTTTTAAAGTTAGATTTAGAGTGTCTGTCTTTGCATCTGTAAGTAAATAACATAACTTCTTTTTCTGCTTACCTTATTTCAGGGCCAAGGCCTTTTGAATTATACGGGAAGTACACATGGAAAATTCATAAATTTTCCAAGCTTAACAAGAAAGAACTTCGTAGTAAACCATTCGAGGTTGGCGCCTGTAAATGGTTAGTCGAACTAGCACTAATTTGTTTGTTCTTTCAACAGCGGTTTACTTTTGTATGTATTTTATTTGCTGGCTTTCTGATAAGTGTGCAACTCATCTTTGGAACTCAATGTTATATATTTCAAATTTACCATATTTTGAAGTGTATCATCTATTTAAGATTATCCAATCGGTTTTTGAGTACATTTGACTTACGTATTTCAACTTTAAAAGGGAATTTGTTAATTCATGTTTTGAGATAAAAATACAGCTTTAGGCTTATCATTATCCGGGATTCATGTGGCTATGTTAAGGTTCTAATTCGGAAAAAGAGTTGCTGTTCACGACATATTATAAGTTTCTTTTCATTGTCACAGGCAAATTTTGATGTACCCACAAGGTTGTGATGTCTGCAATCATCTTTCTTTGTTTCTCTGCGTTGCTAATCATGATGAACTTCGACCAGGTATGCCAATGGTTATAATCTCTTAAATTGGGCTATAAACTGTTTGCTTTCTAGTTGATCTCTTATTTCATCAGTTTCATTTCTTTTCCGTGCCTAATGCAGGATGGAGTCACTTTGCTCAGTTTACTATAGCAGTGGTGAATGCAAAAGAGGATAAAAATTCAAAACATTCAGGTGGGTTGGATTTCCGATGTTGTTATAAATGCATTTTTTCCCGACTTGACCTTTAATGGTTTGGTAATGGCAATCTTCCAGATACTTTGCATCGCTTTTGGAAGAAAGAACATGATTGGGGGTGGAAAAAATTCATTGATCTGTCCAAAATTGCTGATGGTTTCACTCATTCTGATACTCTCACTATCGTAGCTCAAGTCCAAGTTATCAGGTCTTAATTTATCACTTCTTTAGCTCTTGGAGTATTTTTTTGGGGTTAATAGCTGAGCGACAAAATTGGGAGGTTACCTTACAGTTCAACAATTGCTTACTAGTCCATATGCTCTTAGACTGTGTTTGCTTACTAGTCCATATGGTTTTGCAAGCTTTTAAAAATCGCTACGAGGATTCAAATGCGGAGAGGTAGGACCTGGTGCCTTAATAGACAAGTTGTAAATATAATGAAAATGCTTAATAATTAGGTGTTGTAATCTATCAATTTATTCCTATATAATTAAAGTTCAAGAAAAGCTATAATAAGGACATTCGAATAGTGGCAGCACTTGAATACAAACATAAATCGGCATAACTATGCATTCAAAGACCAAGTTGAATTGCAAATATTAGTCCAAGATGAGCCTATTTTTTTGACTAACCATTTTTGAGTTGATTTTTCTTAAAGGAAAAAAACACATTTTAACCGGGTTGACCCGGGACTGACCTGAATCTAACCCATTTCAAAACGGTTGACTGGGGGCGGATGATCAAGGCCTGGCGCCTAGGCCAGAAGTTTAAAACATTGTGGCTTTGCCATTCTTATGCATCGTTTAGAATTGCAATTGTGTGCAGTTTGTTATTAAAGTTCTAATCATATTTGAGTTTCTTTAAAATGTTTTATAACATGCTTCGTAATGTCCAACTTTTGACTTTTAACTATTTTCAAATTTGGGTTTACAGGGAAAAGCCCAACCGCCCCTTCCGCTGCCTCGACTGTGTGTACAGAAGAGAACTTGTGTGTGTATATTTGACAAATGTAGAGGAAATATGTTACCGTTTTATAGAAGAGGGAAGAAGCAAGCTTGTGAAATTTATAGAAGATAAAGCTAAATGGTCAAGGTAATTGATTATGTACACTGCTTATTTAGGGGTTTCACCATCAATTTCTCCAATACACTTATGTACAACCTTTTTTTTATATTAATTGCAGCTTTTGCGCATTCTGGCTGCGGATTGACCAGAAATTGAGGCGAAGTTTGACGAAAGAGAAAACTGATTCAGTTTTAAGGGTTATTGTGAAGCAATTCTTAGTAGAGAAAGAGGTCACTTCTACATTGGTAATGGATTCCTTGTACAGTGGTCTTAAGACACTTGAAGGACAGTTTAAGACCAAAAAAGATCCGCGTAATTTACTGGGATCGTCCAATCGTCCTGTCCGTGTTGAACAAGATATGTTTGTTTTGAATGATGATCTTTTACTTCTTCTTGAAAGGGCTGCTGTAGATCCCCTACCCCCGAGAGACGACAAGGGTCCTAAAAACCGTACCAAGGCGAGTTATGTTAAAGTGAGGTTATTCGCCATGTACTGTAACTTTTTTTTACTTTTAAGACCAATCTATATCCTAACTATCTTTCTCTTGGGGATTAAAATAGGAAAGTTCTGTAAAGTAATATAAAAAAACAAAAAAAGAAGATAGGAGTTTGTATAGAGTACTCCCAACCTATGATTTTTCTTCTATTTGATACATTAAGTCTACTCCATGTAGGAATAACTTAAATTTGTGTACTAATCACTATTTGGAGTATAAAAATTGAAATCAGGTCATAGTGTATAAAACTGCTGTTATCCCTGAATTTAATATAGTCTCTTTTCGGATTTGGATTATCTTCTTCATTTTGTGTATAGTCAAGGTACCCTTATTTGGTATCACCATTTGTATCTCCAGGGGATTTGACATTACTAACTTGAATGGATAATGTATCACAATTAGTATCAGGATCACAACAATACCAACTCCCAATGTCCAAGGACTATATTTCATTCATGTCTATCCAAAAACCATATGGGATTTGAATTTTTTGCATCAAATTGGGCATTAGAGAAATAGAAAATCTATTCATTTCGGAAAGTGATGTTTTTTTCATTTTTCATTATTCCTGTCGACTGTTAAAACAAGAGTTTCAGGATTGATCTAACTGCCTGACTCAGGATGGAAGTTCAGGAGATGACTCCAGCATGGGATCACATGGACGTGATGAAAGATGTCTTACTGAACTTGGTCGTAAGACCATCGAAATATTTGTCCTATCCCATATTTTCAGGTAATAGATTGTGATTATTTTTTATACAGTAATTATTTTACATTTAAATTCAGTGATACCAGATTAGATATACAGGATCATCTCTAAATTTGATTGTGTTGATTGCATGCACAACAGTAAAATTGAAGTTGCTTACCAGGAGGCCGTTGCTTTTAAAATGCAAGAGGAGCTTATTCGTGAAGAGGCAGCCTGGCTTGAGACTGAGCAGAAATCTAAACGTGGCATGGCAGAAAAGGAAAAGAAATCCAAGAAAAAGCAGGTCTATTATCCACACATATATAATTGCTAGCTTGTAATTTTCTTTTAATTTACCATAAATTTAATATGATTTGCCTTTGACAATTCAGGGAAAACAAAAACGAAATAACCACAAAGGAAAAGACAAAAATTCCTTGGATAGGTTCCAACTGGAAAACCATGACGAGAGCAAAGATTCTATGGCTGATGAATTAAAACTTGAGCTAGTAAAGCCTGATACTTGTGAAGATGCTTCTGATGTGTCTGATGCAGTTGATTCTGTAAGCGAAGTTCTTCATCCCTCTTCAGAAGAGAGAGAACCTTGTCTTGTCAATTGGGACACTGACACGTCAGAAGTTCTTTCTCCCACTAAGGCTAATGGCGGTGTAACGAGTGCCCTTTCTGTTGCACAAAATGAAAAAGGGGGAATTAATGGCTCATGTACCATTGATGATACTTCATATACTTCCTCTGACTCAGTTCCATCAGTGGTAATGAATGGGCCTTATAGAGCAAATCCAGTTCCATATCAAGATAGACATAGATCTTCTACCAGGTAACTTACCCTACTTTTTGTGGTATACTCTATGATTGATAAACAATACAATAGGATTATTGGAGGGATGTTGAAACTAAGTTAACTTAGTAATAATAGATATTGAAATACATAAATGTGTCTTTTTGTTCATATTTAGTTAGACCGTAGTATCTTTGTCCATTTGTGATTTTCTCTCGGAGAAACCTAGCAACTTAGTGTACAATATGATAGTTTGGTAGTTAAGAGTACCACATATTTGTATGTGATAACTTAAACGTATGACTTAGGGGGTATGAGCAGATTAGGTAAATGCCCGCTTAGAGTTTTCCAAACAGTACATTCATGTAGCTGTACCAGAGGCGAATGTAGCAAATTCTTGAAAGTTGCATTAAAGCATAGCTACACTCATTTATATAAACTAGAAAATAATGAATCTTTCTCTAATTTTCTTTGGAACATGGGAACACAGTGGAGCTCTTCTCCTGAACTCTCGCCAACATCCAAAAATCTGTGAGAATAGATTAGAACTTAAGCTCAAATTTTGGAAAGAGAGTGAAAAATTATGATATGGCAGATAGAAGATGAAATTTTGGTTTTGCAGAAGACGAAAAGTAATAAAAAGGATGGCTATAAATTGATACAATTCTTAAATACATCTATCAAGGACTGGTATAGATCAATAACCTTATAGTTATATATCGCTTCTATAAGAGCCTGGCGAGCAACCCAATTGTTTGATATTTATATAATTTTATATATACTGAGGTTCTTAAAGAGGCTATTGAGAGTGCTCTTAACATAGCCAAAAGAGTGTTACTTATTTCGGTTTTGCTTTGCAGAGAATGGAAACAGCGAGTCAGGGCAACTAGTGATTTGTCTGGGTGCGCAAATGAAGGGAATAGTCGATCAACAAATGCTAGGAGAGAGGTGGGTCCTGTAAACGGTTCGTATGGAAGTCGCAGAGCTGAGTCAGAACCCGACACTGCTAACAAATCTTTGCTTGATGAGATAAAGAAAGTTGAACAGCATGTGGTGAAGGTAGAAGTATATCCTTATCTTTATTTTTTATTTTTCATTGATATGAAAAGTGAGGTTCCTATCCTATCGAATAGTGTAGATAGTAGTATTGTCTTATACTCTTATTATCTCGAAGAAAAAGACCACCAAAGGTTTAGTAAATTCACAAATTTTCCCCCATGTGTTGTTGGGAGTCAGTGTGACAATTTCTTATCTTGAAGTTACGACACAAGAACGATGTATATAACTCTTGTTACATTTCCCACTGAAATCCTTATGTGTGTGCGTATTGTGAATCTTTCTCTCTCTATATATATTTACTTTCCGTGTAAACTAACAATTTCACTTTTCTACGTAATATAGGAACAAACCATGTCTCATCAAACAGGGACAAGCATCAAATGGCAAGCAGATACTCGGATATTTCCAAAGGAGAAGACAACAGTAACGCCTCCCTCGTCTATAAGCCCTTCCAAATATACCCCTCATCCTAATCCGCCGAAATTGGAAGCTAAAATTTTAATCACGAAGCCTTTATCCGATGGCCCTCAACTAGCTCGCCCTGTGGTAAATTCTGCTGAGGTGGCAGTCTCGTCCGGATTGGAATCCCCTAAACTTCTCTCTTCTCCAAAGCCAACCCAGAAGTCCTTAACTCAAGAAGTACATGTTATGTCAAGACCCTTGAGTGCCCCTGTTGTACCCGGACCTAAGGCAAGTACCCCTGTTGTCTCTGTGGTCCAATCCCAACCACTTATGTCCTGCTCGTTGAGTGTGGGGCCCAATCCTACGTCGCTGACATATCAACATCAGTCTTATTCAACCCCGATGAGGGGTACCAACATTCTCTCTCCTCCAACTCCGACTTCTTCGGTGTATTCTCAACCTCAATCTCCAAACACTTCTTTGAATCTACTACAGCACTATCCAACACCTGCCAATAGGATATATCCACCAATGTTTGGAACGATAAATCGTCCTTCCATGCAAAATGATGTTTTTAACCCTGATCTTTTCAAGCAAGTAAACAGCAGGTCTCCAGAACCGCTCCTAACCGAGTCACCAGCCTGTAGATCAAATCGGCAATTAACCGAAGAATTTCCACACCTTGACATTATCAACGATCTCCTTGAGGATGAAAATGTTAGCACAAGTGTATCCCCGTATCTTTATCGCCAATTTTCTTATTCTGGGGATAATGGTATTCCGAATGAAGTGTCAGTGGGGACTTCGACTAGCCCTTGTAACTTTGAGCGAACACATAGTTATCATGAACCTGTTTTCCAACCTGGTTATACATTAGGGGGTTCGTTCGAATCTGCACGCGATTTTTTCCCGCAACAGAACATGAGACCTTTTTCAAACCAGTGGCAAGTGGTGAGTCCTGATTTGTCATACCTTAACGTGATGACCTCAGAGGGTGGTGGGTACTCGTATCACATTCCAGACTATTCTAATTTAGCGGTAAATTCAAATGGTTATACTGTATTCCATCCTTCGAATGGGCAGTGACTTAGTTGGGGTATATGATCCGTTGTAGTTGTAATAACAAATTTGAGGGAAAAAAGGTGTTTAAATATTTGGATCTGGGGATATTCAAAAGATTTGCGAAAGAAAATGGTTTGTCAAGAGCTCTTATTTCATTTTGTTGTTTCTAGCCGTAGCTTTTTCTAATGCTTACATACCAAGCTTTGCAAAGTTGAAGCTTCAATCCGATAGTGGTTGGCTTTAGCGACTATATTTGAGGGCCTAGTAGCGCTTATTTGGTAGCAACTTTTAAGCTTGATTTAGTTTATTCCTTTTTGCTTATGTGCTAGTATATTTACATGAGATTCACTTTTAAAATTTGACTTTTCATTGGAGTACCTTTAGACTGAATGAAATGAATGAACATCGACTTCTCAATACTACAATTTTAGTCTCTTGAATACAGTAGTATAAGTTTGAATATTAGATTTTGGGGTACTAAGAAAAAAGTCATGACAACTATTGAATTGGGTAACTGTAGGGTATCAATTTCAATAGTTTTTTTTTGGGTTTTATAGGTTTAGTACACCAACCTATCGGCTTTTAACGATTTGGGTACCCACACTATCGACTTTTAATGATTTGGGTACCACCGTCTTAATAAATCACGAAATTATGTCACGTGACATTTGACAAACATTAATTTGATATGTTAATTTGACAATTTTGCACAAAAATATGTCATTATAGAAAAACTTTTAGCATATAATCCAAATTTAGCATATAATCTAAATTTTTGTTATTTGTGAAATTGGGAAAAATATTTTTATAGAATCACATATTTTTATGCAAAATTGTCAAATTAGCATATCAAATTAATGTTTGTCAAATGTCACGTGACATAATTTCGTGATTTATTAAGACCTAAATTGGAAATTTATTATAGTGTGGTACCTAAATTGAAAAATTTGAAAGGTGAATATCCAAATCGTTAACCGTACTATAGTTTGGGAAAGTAAATGTATTTTTTTCCCTTTTTTTTATTCCTTAGCACATGTTCCATGTTTATTAACGTTGATCATCTCTTATTCTCTTGCAATAGTATACAATGCAGTTCAATGAATTGGTTAATCTTAATTTTACGTTTTTTGGAATACTTTTCTACGTCCTTGTTTTTTCTAACAAAAATTATGAACTCAAGATCTTTTATAAAAAAAAAAAGTAAATACGTTTCACCTTCATTCTGCGCGAGAAAGTGAGCTTGGTTTTTGGTGTTAGACTCGGTGAAGTTTTGTTTCTCCGAGGACATCCTATAGGCTACAAATTAAGCCACAAAATTATTATTGCTTATAAAAGCACAATATTTTTATTGCTTGTAAAAAATTATGGATTACCTTTTATGTCGGGAAATAAGTCATGGAAGTATCTAAAAGACTAAAACTATATGTCTAAGTTATAAATGGCAACCAGAGATTTTAACTGAAGTTATAGTTGATGAATAAATTTAGTGATACTAAGTAGACGAATATCTAATTAGTAATATTTACCCGGTCCTACACAACTCGTGCACACATGTGAGAGTAATTCGAAAAGATCTATCGGTATTTTTTTAATAAAATATATAAATTACTCTCACGTGTGTACAAGTTGTGTGTTTAACATTACTGATAATCACGATTACCAAATCTCAGAAACTTCAAAGAAAACACGTAATTCCACAAGAAAAACATTAGTGTCTAACATGTATTACAATATTTCGTACTGGTATATTATACACCAAAAAGTATAGCCAAATCGTAAGAAACTCGGTTCAATTTATTGAAGTTTTTTTTTGATAGTTGGGACTAAACTATCTATTTTACTAATTCTTATCCTTGACTGTCTCTGAAAGTTCTGGTTTCAGCATGCTGTAAAACTGCAGTTTCTATCGGAATTATATTTGATTGCAGCAATAGTTTTTGTTGCTGTGCTAGTTGATAATTTTCCTTTTCTTATACTAGTTATGGAGGCTTGTTTCATTGCATGAATGTTTCGTTTTGATTTTAATAAAGTTTGGGTCTTTTTGATTAAAAAAAAAATCCTTGACGGCCATTTACCGTGCTCTTCAAGTTCTAAACAGCTTTACGTACCTCATGACCCCATATTATTCAAAGCAAACTTATACCTAGCTAATTAGCAGTTCCGTTTCACGACATTCTTTGCTGCAGAACCACATCTCCCCTCCGAAAAACAAACGCGTAAAGAATTACTTTAATTAAAATAACTGAACTGAAACTAGGAAAATCAAAGCACAATGGTGTCGTGGAAGTACTATTATTTTTTGGCATGAAAACTCGGAATTTGAACTTCAATGTTAACTGATGGCGATAACCTATATTCTATGGTTAATCAAAGAGGAGATTGGATGTTTTAGCTGTGAAAACTAGCGATTTGGGTAAAAACCCTTAATCGCCATGTTTTTCTCTCTATATATGTAGTGTTTTTTTCTCTATATAATCAAACCCTAGATATATATGTATGTAAAAAAAAAATCATGTACATATAAATATTTGTAGGAAAAAAAAACATCATAAACTAACTTTTTGGATAAGTTTACGATGTTGTGATGCTGAATCTTATGTTGTTGTTTTCCATCTATGATAACACTTTTACGGTGGCTGAATGATGAAAATTACTCACACTTTTAGGATAGCATCTTTGATGGCCGGAGATGTGTTGAGCTATCTTTGGTGTTATAATAGTGATATAATGTTTATTTCCTCAAATTCGTTGCACGTTGTATGGAGATAATATTTCATCTTTGCTTATTTGGAGTTCTCAAACAAGTGTTAAAGAATGCAATAACTCATGTGTCAAATCTATACAAGTGTTTCAATTATTTTATCCCGTAGTTTATAAGACTGACTTGGGGTTTGTTGTTAGATTTAAAATTGTTTTTCTCCTTATTTTTCTGAGTTTTTTGTTGTCATAAAACAACAGTTTTTGATCACCTTGATTTGTTTGTTATGAGAGGAGACATAAGCTTAGAAGGTATAAGGAGAAAAGCGGTGTTTTTTGAACTCAAATTACTTTTTAAAATGAGAATGTGAAAAGTGATTTTGAACTAACTTCTTTTCTTCCAAGTTTTTGGTTTTAGTTTCATTGTAACCGGCAAGTTGTATTAATGCGTTTACTCTTATCGGATTCAATTTCAATTATTGCCAGCATGGGGGCACTTGTCCATGTAAAAAAAACGTTTCATGCATTTAATAAAAAAAATAATTAAAAAAATAATATTTTTTGTCCAAATTCTTTTTACAGACTAAACAACAGCTCAGAAATCCCGGGCCGCACATCCTAATCGAGCTGTAGCTTCTAAAGAGCATATCTCCTCGGATGTCCGACAATTTGGTAAAACAGCTGGTGAAATCCATTGGCCTCTGCAGGTATATCTAAAAATAAAAAAATTGTGTTACAAAACAACGCTGAAATTAGTCAACAAAAATAGGCAAAGATGAAACATTGTCTTAGTTACTGCGGATTAGAAGAACGCAGTTGAGACTTCAGTGCAAGGTGACCTAACTTGATAAACTAACGGCGTAATATCCAAAATATACAATTAAACAAAACGTATTAACAAAACATACAACAGTTAAAAATTTCTTTCTAAAACAGACAATCATACAATTACCGAATTACTTGCACATATTTATTCGAGTTGTATATTGGAAATGAAAGTTTTGGTTTGGGCTTTTGATAATTAGACTTGAAAAAATTGTATGTTTCGGAACAGAAAATACTCCCCAATAAATACTCCAACTTTAATATTAGTATGCATAATAATACTGATTTATTTATCATGCCAAGTCATCAAAATAACAGTAATGCTAAACACACAACTTGTGCACAATTTGTGCACTGCACGTGAAACTAATTAGAAAAGATGTATTATTATTTTTTTAACAAAATGTATAAATTACACTTACGTGTCGTGGACGAATTGTGCAAGTTATGTGTTTAACATTAATGATAAGTCCGATGACTATAGCCATTTAAATCTCAGAAACTTCAAGGAAACCCGTAATTCCACAAGAAAAACGTTAGTACCTAACATGTATTACAATATTAATTTCGTACTGGTATATTGTATAATTTATGCAACTTATAAAAAAAAAAGTGAGTAGAAAATAAGAAGTCAGCGAACACCAAAAAGTATAGTCAAATGGTAAGAAACTCGGTTCAATTTATTGAAGTTATTAATGTGATAGTTGGGATTAAAGTATTTATTTTACTAATTCTTAATCCTTGACTGCCCTTTACTGTGTTACTTTACGCTATAAGAAAAAGTTTATTTAATATCATAAAATTTTTTGAGTTATGTTGTTAAACTAGTTGTGACTAAATTTTAGCAACAATTTAGTAATAAATATCAAATATTTACCAAATTTATGATGCTAAATGAAAGCAACAGTTTAGTAACGTAACCGGAAAAAAATTAGTACGTTAAATGAATCTTTTCTTACGTTATCTGATAACCCCATGTTATTCAAAATAAACTTATACCTAGCTAGTCAACATTCAAATATTTACCAAATAAAATAGCAAACCTCTCCATCTTTGTTCATATAAATACACCATCACCCTTCATTGTTCTCACCATTAAACCCCTTCTTAACCAATACAAAACACCAGACTAAAATGAGATTTCTTTATATCCTGTTTGCACTGTTTTTGCTCTTAAATCTCCAATTATGCAAGGCTATTAGAATGCTTGATGAAAAAGAACAAAAAATGGAAATTGCAATAAACGACCGCCTTTTAAAATCAATAGAGAGGGTTCCCGTCTCACCTTCAGGATCATCGGGATGCACATATATTCCCGGGTCGAGTGGATCCAACTGTCCACTGGTCCAAACCATGAACTTTGCTGGTAGAGCATTTGCTCGAACCCGCACTCATCGGTCCCTTGTGGTTCCATTTGGAGTGGGCAATGTTGCTCACCAGAGATAGTTTTGTAAATTTGAAAATATCCATAATTTTGGATAAAATTTTTTTGTTTGCCATATTCATTCAATCGTTATTTCTTTGTATCTAGTCAATAAAACAACATGTATAAAGTGTTATATACGTCTAATTTTTTGTTGTGAAGCTCAATGAAGAGATAATTCGTTGTAGCTAGATTCCATCCAATATGCTATATTTTTACTTAGCATGTTATTGTGGGACTTTTAAGGTTTTTAAATATTACTGTAATAATTTTCATTTAAGTTTATTTTCCATTTTATTTGGGTCTGTTTGCCTTATCTGGTACACGTTTACTATGTATTATGTAATATCTACAATGTAAATACCTGATTTTCTTCTGATCAATCTTGCGTTCTCCTGAAAATGCCGTATATTTTGTTCTTATATATATATATGTGTGTGTTACATGTTTGTTTTTAATTTAGAACACGTTATTAAGATAATTTTAGTGGACGAAATGGTCACAATTTCATCCACATAATGTAGTTAATATGGTTTACTATACAACAACCTTTAGTGGATTCTGACTCATTGATATGGCTAAAAATTGAAATTTCTCAAAGTTGATTACGTACTAGTAATAAATTGAGACTATTTAAGTGTAAGGATTTAGAATTAGAATTTGTAGCTTAAGATTGACCAGCTGGTCAAATTTGAGCTACTCATTACTTTAAACCAAGAATTTTAACTTAAAAATGAACGAATTGCGACACGAATTGACTTTGTCCCTTGGTTTCATAGTAAAAGTTTTACGTGGAAAAAATATTTCAATAGCAAATAAAAAACAAATCCGAAAAATCTAAAAAAGCCAAGAAAATTTAAAAAAGCTAAAATCTAATTAACCAATAAAAATAGGAAAAAATAGGAAAAAATCTAAAAAATAACAAAAAATGAAAAAAAATAAAACAAAAAATTCCGAAAAATCTAAAAAACCTAAGAAAATTTGAAAAAGCTAAAAAAAGTCAATAATATCTTCTATACTTATAATTTTATGAGTTTATATGTTGAAAATTTATAAGTTATTATAAGTGACGTATATGAAATAAAATATATGTTTAGGTTAAGTTTTCTATACATGCTGAGATTTTTACCAATTATTTGTTAAACAAATAATTTGTAAAAAAAACTTGAGTTTGTATAAAATTTTAGCTAGAAAACTTTTTATGCACCAACCACGTGTAAATGAAAAGTAAACAAAAGTTTTCGGTGTAAAACTTTTTTATTGAAATATTTTTTCCATATAAAACTTTTACTATGAAACAAACGAACAAAGTCAAGTAAGTTGACTAATACGTAAAAATAGGTTTGTTTTTATTGATCGTTAAGTAACCAGATAATTTGCATGATATGTCAACTTGTATTTATTAATTAGTATGATCAATAAGAAATAACAATGCAGATCAATATGACCAATTTATAATACATCGTTATGACGTTATACATCAAATGTTCAAGTGTCAACATTATTGATCTAAAGAAAAACGTACATATATATTTAGGAGACTTATTCGAATAATAACTTGACTAATTCGCATATAAACACATCTTATGCATCACACATGATACGATCTATATATTGGAAACAAAATCATCACTCTAGATATAAACAAAAACTATGGTAGGGTAGTAAGCTACACTTGAGAGAATTCCAAACAATCATTAAAATTTATTGAAAATATATACATTACAACGTGATAGAAAATCCTATTGTACGAGTATGGAGTTATGAATTCCATCCAAGTTTTTTGGGCTCTTCTTATTCACAAGCTTATTACATGTGTTTCGAAAAAAAATCTTACTACACAGTAAATTACTAAGCCATTGGCCGAACGCCTTATAAAGACTGATTAACCAATTTTAGGGTTTTTTTTGACCAATCCTTCTTTATTAACCCAAATCCAAACCCTAGTGCACACGAAATTTTGGATAACTACATTTCCTTCCGGCACAACTATCCCGTTAACCAAAGGGTTCTCTCTCTCGATTATTTTTTCTGCGTATGCTCCAGGTTTACCAGCAAGTTCAGGCCATGAGCTTTTACCTATGCAAACAAAATAAAACAAATGTAATATATGATTACTCCAAACTAATTTGTTGAGAAATATATTGGATAACCGACGAGCTATAACTTTGTTAAGGCAAATTGATCGAATGTAATGTTATAACCTTTTAACTACAAAAAAATAAAAGCAGAATATTTAAATTAAGAACTTTCCATTCTATGTACCACCTTTTGAAGATTAATTCATATGATTACATAAAGATTGTTGCAACTATTACACAAAGTATGTATAATAGAAATTAGGATATTTCAAGAATGCCTAGCAAACAAAGATATAATATGTAGCTTCACATTCAGATGACATGGTGGGTGAATGAAATATATATCTGAATACTTGTCTTTGTGTGTTGCCTTGTTGTGACAATTAAAATGGTTAGATTGATGGGTTATATAGATGAAGAAGTTGAACTTTCTTATTATCATGTGCTTAGTATTTTCTTGACTTTGTGTGCATTGCTTGTCTTAATAAACGGGGTTTTATAGGTTTAGTACATCAAACTATCTGTTTTTAACGATTTGGGTATCCATCTTTTAAATTTTTCAATTTAGATACCACACTATAATAACTTTTCAATTTAGATACCACCGTGTAAATAAATCACGGAATCATGTCACGTGACATTTGACAAACATTAATTTGAAAGGCTAATTTGATAATTTTGCATAAAAATATGTCATCATATAAAAAATTTCCCCCCAATTTCACACATAACAAAAATTTGGATTATATGCTAAATTTTTTTATGTGTGAAATTGAGAGAAATTTTTTTCTAGGATGACGTATTTTTGTGCAAATTTATCAAATTAGCCTCTCAAATTAATGTTTGTCAAATGCCACGTGACATGATTTCGTGATTTATTAAGACGGTGGTACATAAATTAGAAATTTATTATAGTGTGGTACCTAAATTGAAAAATTTGAAAGGTGGATAACCAAATCGTCAACCGCACTATAGTTTGAGATAGTAAATGTATTTTTTCCCGTAATAAACTAAGTAACGAACTTAGTTATAATCCAAGTCGTGACTATGATAGGTAGAAAATTCGGATTGTATAATCGTCAATTACAGATATGAGTTGACATCCCAACACAATTTAATTATAATCCAATTCCTGACTATGATAGGTAGAAAATTCATATGCATAGCTTAAGATTAAGGAGTTTTCTCTAGGAGAATTAATGCCAACTATTGGATATTTATTGCCCGGAATTTGATCGTGAAAGATAGTCAACACAAAATGCAGAAAAGTGTTAATCACCGGAATTTGTATGTACGTATTACAAAGCATGTATAAATAATGTATTGTGTATGAATATATTAAATAACATGTATAAAAAATACAATATATCTTTTTTTGTGTATGTATAATAAACAAAACACAAAAAAAGACAGTCTCAATGGATACACAATGTACTGCGTATGGATTTATAAAAGAGCGTATATAGCAATGTATTGTGTATGTCTGTATTAAAGAGCATGTATAAACACTATATTGCGTATGTCTATATTTAATAGCATGTATAAACTGTGTACTGTGTATGTCTGTATTAAACAACATGTATAAACAATATATTGTGTATGGATAATTGTTGGCCGGATGCGGCTAAGCTAAACCTTAGAGGGGGGTGAATAAACTTTATGGCGATTTTTGCCTAATTAAAACTTAAGTGCAACTAACACCCCAACTTACGCAATTCTAAGCTTAAACGTTAATAATCGTTAATAAATTCAAACGCAAGCAAGCAAGAATAAATATTTGCGGAAAATAAAAGTTTAAGGGAAGAAGATGACACCGTGATTTATAGAGGTTCGACAAAACGCGCCTACGTCCTCTCCTCGGTACTACCGAGTATTTCACTAAAAATTCTTTTCCCGGATATTACAATCCTAATGAGCTAATCGACCGATTAAGCTCCCCCTCACTTTATGAGTGTCCCGAAATGAAAGACCTAGAGCTTTTAAGATTCACTTGCTTACAAAGCCTCTACCCGATCACTCGCTCACAAAAATGAGTTTATAAAATACTCGTTACAATTTTGTTATAAAAATGTAACTACACTCACTATTCTATTTGCTTCTAAATAAGCTAATTGGCGAGTCTTTGTTGTTGTTCGAGCTTGAATCGCTTTATTCTTAATTTCCTCTTTTTCGAATATTTTCACCAAAATGGTGATAATTTGGGTTTTGATTAAGAGAGGTTTTAGGATAATGGATTGTTGTGTTTGAAGAAAATTTTTTGAGGTATATATGGTCACAAAGTCTGTTTTTCTGTGTTATGACCGTTGGAAGTGGTTGAGGCTATTTTTCAGAGGTTTTAAGCTGTTTTCCAGAAAAAGCTGAAAAGCTATTTTCGAAATCTGTAGAAAACGATCGGTCGTTTTCTACAGTCGATCGGTCGTTTTCCAGAAAACGATCGGTCGTTTTCTGAAAACGATCGGTCGTTTTTACAGCGTACTCACTGGAAGATTTTGGACCAAAAACGATCGGTCGTTTTTGTGCAGTCGATCGGTCGTCTGTAATTCTGGTCTCGTAAATCTTCGAATGCTCATAACTCCTTCGTTTTAGCTCCGATTCTGGTTCCGCTTGAACCGTTGGCTTCGTAAACGAATGCTCTTCCATTTTAAAGACCTGAAATATACGTTTTCTCTTTTTGGACAAGACAAGCATTATATCATCGAAGTCGTAAAATCATTAACGACATAATCAAAGTTATAATCAAAATCATTATTGAACTCTAAGTTCAACAATAATAAAAACACAATACACTGTTATTAAAAAACAAAAACAAAAAAACACAAAACATTGTTAATATTCGGCATCTCGAGTCTCTTTTGTTTCTTTATCAATCATATTATTCTAACAAAATACCAATTTCCCAAAAAATATTAAGAAAATAACCAGCGCAAACCCAGATATATCGTCAACTAATTTCTTCAAAAATTAATCTTATTTCATATATGATTTGAGATGAATAAAATCCGAATAAAACCCTAATCGAAAACAACCTCGTAAATAACTCTGTATTTAAATCGATTTATGAAGAATAAACCCTAATTCGAACAATAAACCAGAGAAATCCGACGAAGAGAAACTGAGTATTCGAAACAATAAAAATACGGATCAAAATCGCCTAATTAAAAGCGAATTTATGGTTTGATAGAATGATTCGACGGAGGTGTATAAAAAAAAATTGTATAGATGTTAATTATGAGGTTTATAGGGCGAGTTGGCGAGCCAGTTTGATTCCAAATTACAGAGAGATAGATATATAAATACGTATGTATATATAGAGAGAGAAAACTGTTAAAAAAATATAAATGATTTAGTATTTATAATTTTAATTAGTTTTATGTTTTAGAAATAAAGTGTTAAGCTATAACTTTTTGGTAATTAGTTTAAAATAGTTGTATCTTTTGATAAATTTTCCTTTATTAATTAGTATGATCAATAAGAAATAACAATGCAGATCAATATGACCAATTTATAATACATCGTTATGACGTTATACATCAAATGTTCAAGTGTTAACATTATTGATCTAAAGAAAAACGTACATATATATTTAGGAGACTTATTCCAATAATAACTTGACTAATACGCATATAAACACATCTTATGCATCACACATGATATGATCTATATATTGGAAACAAAATCATCACTCTAGATATAAACAAAAATTAACGATGTCCGATAATCCCAAGAAAACTCGATCTGAAAACAAAAATTTCCAATTCATGCCTTCTGCCAGTGTAACAATTGATGTCGATGACTACAGAGCCGATCTCCCAAGGAGAAAACTCGGTCTTCTTTGAGCAACATCCAACTAGTTCAACATTATCCGATTCAAACTCAACATGGGTCCAAAGTGAATTCGTCTAATTAATATAAAGTTACGATACTCTCTAATTATTTGCATGATATTTAAGAGACAAAGTCAAGTAAGTTGACTAATACGTAGAATCGGTTTGTTTTCATTGACCGTTAAATAAGCACATAATTTGCATGGCATGTCAAATTGTTTTAGTAGTATGATCAATGGGAAATAAATAAATATTTCTATACTATTATTATAACTCAACTCCAACTCAAAAGTTTTGAGAATGTCTAATTTTATCATTTTTTTTAAAAAATACTACTATATTTTTTTTATTAATTACAATAATATCATACTCACATAAAAAATATAAAAAGTAATAACTAATAACACTATTTATGACTCTTTAACAACCAAACATTTTTTTTAAATCTTATCATCTTATACTATTTTTTTATTTATTATCCACATATTTGTATCATAACTATACTTATTTTCTATATTTTGATTGCAGTGCACGTCACACACACAACACGTGAGAGAACGATTACCAGTATATATATCATATCATACTATTATTTATGTGAAGAGAGCTTATGAAGCCTTGAAACAATTATTTATAAAAAATCTTATTAATTTATAAAATTATAAACTAGTAGTAAACACTTTTACACAGAAATTAAAAGAAAAATAACTGTCATCAAATTCCCCGGCCCTCTCTCTCCCTCAATCATAATTGTCCCTCCATTCATCGAATATTCTATCATAACGGATTACAGATTTTTTATTGGATTCACACTCATCGGGTGGACAGGTCCGCTAGTATATATGTTAGGACCAGATTTCTGGTCTAAATTCTATTTGTTGTCTATTGATTTTTACTAAATGATCCTATCTGTTTATTATGAACTAAGACAGTGTTGACAGGTTTCAAGCAATGTTGCAACCTCAGTTACAACCTACTGAGACAAGTGTTGACAGGTTCTAAGTAATGTTGCAACCTCAGTTGCAACCTCAGTTCCAACCTGCTTAGACAGCGTTGGTGGTTTCAAGTAATGTTGCAACCTCAGTTGCAACCACAGGTTCCAACCAGCTGTTCTGCAGAATTCTGTCTTGTTCTGTTAATCTGCATAACTATTATTTAATGGTAATTATTTGTTTTAAAGTATGCAGGATATATTTTCATATGCTCTTAAAGGTTAAGTTTATGATTATTGAGAATATTAGAAGTAATAAGAAAGATGTTTCCTAAATAGATATAAGGAGATTAGTTTATAAAGATATGTTTCCTTTACATAGGAAAATACTATATCTTGATTATTATGCAAATCCTTATTACGTGTTTCAATCTTTGTTCTTTATCAAATTCAGTATGATTCGTTTTAAGATTGAAAGAAATATGGAGTTAATATTTCATATGTATATTTAAAGATATTATCTCTAAAAGATATTGTCTTATATGTTTCCTTATTGAAGAAAAAGACTAACTCCTATTTCCAAACTAATTATCAATAGGTTCTATCTTTAGAAGATTGGAGTCAATCTCACGTTGGACAGTCTCATGATATATGGAGAGATTCAAGCCAATCAAAAAGAGTCAAAAGCAATCATCAAGATCTTCAAGCAAGAAGATTGCTTTTACTTGAATATATAGTTGATAACTTAGTTTGTAAAAAATGTGTGTTCTTATAAAAAACTCATTCTAGAGAGAATACACAGAGAGCTTTCAAAAGAAAAACAATGGTGGGATGCCATTGATTTATTAAGTGATAGTTATAAGGTAGGAGCAATATAGAGATAAGCAGAAAAACCTAGAGGGAGTCTGAGAGTTTTTTATTAAAACTTGAATCTTATATTGTAAGCTTTTATAATATCATAATCTGGGTAACTGCCCCGGAGACGTAGCCTAGTTAGGTGAACTCCGTTGTTAAATGTGCGTGTAATTTATTTCAAGTACATTTAACTTTTTACAGTTCTGTCCATTAATACACTTGGTTCCAACTGTGGTTACAACCTCACTTGGAACATAACTGCAAAACTGCAACTAGAACAGCGGATAGGAATTTCAATATATATATTCAAATGATGAAAATGATAAAATGTCAGCAGTGTGTTATGATATCTAAATAAAAACGCTTTATTAAGTTGGTCATATTTAATTAGGAGACTCATTCAATAATTGTTGGAAAAACCATGTTTAACATGGTAGTTTCCGAATGGTCACGAGACCATCTTTGAGTCAAGATTTCAAGTGACAGCCGTTGTCTTTTGGCACCATACTCAAGACGGTTGAGTAGATGGTATGACAAGGTTCGTAACGGTATGTCGCATGACCTATTCGGAGAATGGCAGTGAATGGAAATTGGCGTCAAAGATTGGGGTTGAGAAAGAGGAAAACTCTTAATGCTGGAAAATGAGTTTAATGAGGATAACTCATTGGGATTTATCCCACATTGGAAAATGAAGTCTCATTTTTACAATATATATACTAAGGTATCTCATGTGGATATTAAGTAGTGTGTCCATATACACATGTGTCTATTGTGTACCACACACGCGCTTGCTCGTCGGGTCGGGCGCGCTTGCTCGTCGGGTCGGGCGCGCTTGCTCGTCGGGTCGGGCGCGCTTGCTCGGGAAAAGTGTGCCTGTTCCTGTTCGCGAAAAGTGCGCCTGTTCGGGAAAAGTGTGCCTGTTCGGGAAAAACGTTCCTGTTCGGGAAAAAGTGCGCCTGTTCGGGAAAAGCTTCCAGCAAAGTTGTAACTGTTGCAATAAATATGAATTCATTGCAAAGTTAATACTGCAGTTTCGAATTTCGAAAACTGACAGTAGTAAAGTAACTTTAATGGCTGAGATATTCAGCAAGCCTATAAATAGGCAGACCCCCCACAGGTCAAAAAATACAACATTCTGAAATCAAACAGCAACATATATCATCTCTCAAAAATCAGCATTACATTTTAGTCAGAGAGAGCCACCCACCAACAGCTCGACCTTGACTCGTCGCCAGTTTCCGGCGAGTCATCCGAGCGTTGTACCTTGGGATCGAAGCGCCAAACATAACCAGAAACCTCAAAGGTGGTTAGGCGAATATCGGTTAAGGGCAGACTGTTAAACAGTCGCCTCGTCTATTTATTTTCCTGCATTTTTTATTCTGTCTTTACATTCCAGCAATTTTATATTCTGTAATTTATTTTCCTCTGTAATTTCATTTCAGTCCTTTTTCTTTTCTGTAATTTCTATTCTGTTCTGTAATTTATTTTCCAGTCCAGTAATTTTATTTAATTCCAGAAACAGTCCAGCAGTTTAGTAATTATACTATTCTGTCTGGCAGTTTCGTTTAATTACAAACCAGTCCAGCAGTTTAGTAATTATACTATTCTGTCTGGCAGTTTCGTTTAATTACAAACCAGTCCAGCAGTTTAATAATTTATATTAATCTGTCTGGAATTTTAATTAATTGCATTTACTTTCTGCAAGTGTCGGAATTTGTAATAGAGTCACATTCCATTATAGAAATAAAATTGTTTATTTCTTTTTAGTCCTTGCACTTTAAATTATTGCTTTTACGTACACCAAAAACCCAACAATAATAACTTGACTAATACTCATATTAACACATCTTATGCATCACACATGATATGATCTATATATTGGAAACAAAATCATCACTCTAGATATAAACAAAAATTAACGATGTCCGATAATCCTAAGTACAAGAAAACTCGATCCTAATTACACGACCGTCAGCTACGCCAAGGGTATTAAAAGTGCTTTCTCTTGTAATTTTACTCAAATTATAGACGGTACGTTTATTTTCCGGTAATTAAGTGCTCATGTTAGAGTATATATGACATTTACAGCATATTCAGATATTTAAACTAGTTATATATAGGGTGGAAATGAAGATAAACAACTCGTATAATAGTTGTAATTTGAAGGCAATGGCCTAATAAGAAACTGTTTATTTTTACAGTTAGAAGGTTTTTCGTTGTACTGTGACAGTAATTAAAGTTTTTCACTTTTTAAATTGTCAAAAAAAAAAATCTAACCTAAATAATATTACCGTTGTAGCATATACACTCTTTTTTTTATTCTACTAATAGCTGGTATGTTGTAATGTGGTAATAATTAAGTAGATGATTTAAAAAAGTAAACATATATAATCTTTTGCTAATATAAAATAAGAATATATATTATCAAGTTCATATATATTTTAGTCACTTCTTATCATATACCGTTACAATTTTTAATTTGTAGCTAAAAGATATATTGCTATATATTTTAGTCACTTATTATTATAATAGCTAGCTAGGAAATTTAAATATTTTTAATCGTCGTATAATCCTCTTAGCTAAAGGGGTTAACAATTCACTCGAAACCATCCAACAAGGAAGCTAGAAAGAGTTGCAAGAATTTTTTTAATGAAAAAATAATTAGATCATAATATTAGTCTTGAATAATTACATCATTTGGGCATATGACCAAACTTTTATGATCACACCCCAGTAAAAAAAAAATCACATTAAACAACAAAAAACTACCCATTAATTTCCTACTTTACATATATAAAAGCTCAAACTTATTCTTCAAGCTCCAAATAATGAATGAAATAAAATAAACTTTAAAAATGAAATAATAATTATATCATAATTAGTCTTGAATAATTACATCACTTGGGCATATGACCAAACTTTTATGGTTACACCCCAGTAAAAAAAAAATCACATTAAACAACAAAAAACTACGCATTAATTTCCTACTTTACATATATAAAAGCTCAAACTTATTCTTCAAGCTCCAAATAATGAATGAAATAAAATAAACTTTAAAAAAATATTGTGTGTTTCTTCCAATTCATGTGCATTTTCCATTTCCTCCAGGGATATAAGTGCAAGGATTACTCCCAGATCCTGGTACACTTCCTCTCAATGATTGCAATAATACCATTTTAATATCTTCTTCTAGTGGCCTTATTCCTTGTACTAGTTCTATAGAATTTAAAGTGAATATAATTGTCACAATAAATAATATTGTGAACATACTCCTTTGTGAAGCCCTCATTTTATGATCAGCTAGACAAAAAATAAACTTTATATTGTAGGTTATTATTGCAAGAAAAATCAAAAGCTTATAATGGGTATATTATATAAGTTTTTGGAATGTGATTTGTGTTTTAAGAATATGTATGTAGTTATGTTCCTTTTGCATGTATGTTTTTGTGTATATATAGTGCTGGATTTTGGTCATTTTGGATGTGAGTTTGATCATGACTTGGTTTTGGTGAATTTTTTTTACTTGACTTGGCCATTGTTTAATAATTTGACTTGAATATTTTCAGTCTTGTTGTTTAAATCAAAGACACGCTGCTTACTTGGACCTCAAACACAACATTAATTTATTTTTTGTTATTATATATATATATACACATGGTCTTAGTAGTTTGTCTAAAAGTTTTATTTAATCCCCATCGTTTTCAGTTATATCACGGTCACTTTGACCTCAAACACTCCATTAAAGATTGCTGGGTTAATATAATTATATTATACCCATTCTACACATTTTTTGTAAAAAAATTATACTCGATCTGAATCATTTTCCTTTCTAAGATTTGTAGTCCCTATTTTCACTAAACTACACCGATGGTTCCTTCCAGTTCTAACATTTTACCATCACAAGGACTACGCACCGGGAAATGAGTTGTTGAACTTCCCAATGTACTTTAGCGGATAATGTAGTCCGTTGGATATGTTGATGTGTTTTTCCCCATCACAAGGACTACGCACCGGGAAATGAGTTGTTGAACTTCCCAATGTACTTTAGCGGATAATGTAGTCCGTTGGATATGTTGATGTGTTTTTCCCCTTCCTTAACACACGTAAGTATTATGACCGGTGGATGCAAATCTGACGAACCATATCGAAACTTAATTTGGATGGCGAAGCTGATTAATTATGAAGTATAGCAACTCGTTAAGTTTCGGAAAATATTCAAAATATTGAACACGGTGATCAGGCGATATCATTGAAAAATTATGTACCCAACTGCTGCATTACAAGTTGTACCCTACTATATTATGTAACTGATTTAAACTACCAAACCAAAAGTGATATACCTTGAAAGAAGAAGACCACGATATATTTTATCGGATATACCAACTACTAAAGACCTAGGAATAAGAACATTCAAATTGAAGTGTTACTTTCATGTTTAAAAAGGATTTGATTATAAATTATGTCAATGTTATACACTTATACTAGGTCCTTTTCAATGAAAAAAGGGGTGTCACACCTGGCTGCTTACACCGAAAATGAAATTAAATGAGGTGAACACGTGTCTTTAATTTATATATGACCAAGTTTTAGTATGACCATTATTATACCCTGAAAATGGCCGTTGTCCACAACTTAGGTAGGTGCTGAATCATACAAAAATTGTTTGCAGGTGTATAAATATGTAGTTGGCCTTTAAATAAATTTATTATTGCAAATTTTTTATCAAGTCCGTACGTGGGTTTACAACCATGAAATAAGCTGGTGTGTAAAATAACATTAATAGTAATAGGGAATAACTATTTTGTAAATAACAGACGAAACAAAATATTTTTGTAGTAAAGGATAGTTAGCTCGAAAGATGAACTAAGGCACCATGAGATGACGGGGCCAAATAGCTCGAAGCTCAGACCGATCACCGTTTTACGACAATTGTATATACGAATGAATCTAAATCCACTAAATGGTTCTAAGGTTTTCGTCAAAAGCAACTCGGAGATATTACAATTAAAAGGCTAGGTGAAGAAAGTTTAGACCGGAATAAGTTACTTAGAAGTTGATTTTTGTAAGTTAGATCAATGTATCAAGGTAGATTAATTACTCACAATCAGTTTCTGCAAAAATATACGTAAAATAGTCTGTACGCATATCATCACTCGGCTACTTTTCATCCTTCTATCTCTTCTGCTTTATCATACTTCTCTCTAAAAACATCTTCCTTTTGTCTTTCAACTTTTTTTTAATTTTTAATCTAACAACCCTATTGGATTCAATATCCTTGTGTATACAGGTGATCACTTGCTTTTCTATTTAATTTACTAAATTCAGTTGCTTCACTTTTCCTTTAAAATTGGTGAATTTTAGTTCTCGATTTCAGTCTTTTGTTACGTAATTTATAATGTGTTCTTGTTTTATGGGTATCACGCTACGTGCATGCAGCGGATTAATTAATGAGCAACGTTCTCTGTTTGATAAGATTAATTAATGAGCAATGGATTCGTTCCGCGTTTGAATTCTTGACTTTTTTTCTAGCCTTTAAACAGCCAGCCGATTTGAGATGGATTTGTTAGAATTTGCAATTTACTTCTTCCTTCTAATTTCGGTTAGGGTTCATGTTCTCAAACTTTCTGTTTTGTCGTGGTAGAGACATGTTCAACAAATTTAAAAAAGCTGGGTTATTAGCAAAACTAATTAAACAAACCCTATTTTTATGTATGTATGGCTATGTGGTTAGAGCCTTTCACCTCTAATTTTTTTTAACTTCATTCTCGGACTGGTGTTGGTTATCTAACTTCAAAATCGATCTTTGCTTGGTTCTTTTTGCTGCTAACAAAAATAAATCGAAGCTGCAAAGTCGGTGGCCCAACTTTCTTTTAGATTTTAAAAAACCCAGCTTATTTGCAAGCAAACCCCAGGTACAAGTTGTTTACTTTTGTTATGTCGTTACTTGTAAAATGTACGTAATAGTCTAAGATCGACAAACTAGATACGATTATTTCACTCTTTAATCAAACACTTTTTATGATTCAAAATAGGAATTTGAAGATACACTTGGTTACATAGACAAGATAAACTCAAAACAAAATCCAATCATGAAGACAAGTTTGTATTCGAAGGCTTTACTTTTCAAGAGTTTCACATATAACATATTTGCCGATTATTTTAAAGATCGTGGTTATCAGGATATGAAATTGACGATAGAGAAGAAGAGAAAATGATTAGATGCTGTCTGAGAAAAACGGACTTTCTGTTGAAGAAATTAAAGGTGACTGTGGCGAATTATTGAGCAGCCAATAGATGAGGTTGAGGTATAAAAACAATCAATATAGACATATTTCGCTCAAGATGCCTCATTTGTTGTATACAGCTTTTACTTGTTAGTATTTTCAAAAAAAATACACTCTACTTGCAATCAACAAGGTACAAAGCTACGATTACCAAATTCTGCTAATTTCAGTCCTTTCCGCCTTGCGCGGGGCACCTCTACTAGTTGTATTTAAAAATAAGTCATACTGATCAGTGTTTTAAATAGCGTTATCGCTATCGTAGCGTTTTTTCGAGAGAAACGCTAAAAGCGCTAATAGCGTTGCTATATAGCGCTTTGCGGTGTATTTTTTTTTTGCCTAAATATGCACTAAACTTTAGAATATATAAAAAAAAAAAAGGTATAGTTATATTAGATAGTAATAAAAAAAAATCAAAAAAAAAATTGTTGTTGGTGAGTTTCGAACCCAGGTCTGTTGGAAATAAAAGCACAGTCTTAACCATTTGGACTGCAGAAACTTTTATGAAAATTGCACAATATATATTTATTATTTAAATCCGCTGTTTTTTTTTAACTCGCTATTTACGCTTTTGGTCCAGAATTTCGCGCTTTTTGCGCTTTTGGTCCCCTATAGCGCGATTTTAGCGCAATTCCACCTAAAATCGTGATTTTTCGTTGCGTTTTTTACCAAAAAAGCGTTATTTCGCGCTACGTAGCGCGAATTTTAAAACAGAGATACTGATGACTGAACACATGACACAAAATGAAAAAGAAACAATCTAACAAAGAAGTGAAATAATAATCGACACAATTAATTGAAATTCCAAAACCTAAAATCAGAATTGGTTCTAACTTATATGGATTGAACACATGATGACTAACCAAATTTAACGATTCAATTTAATCAACCACGCGAATAGATTGATTGATTGTTATAACCTTGATCAAGCACGTCAAGTAGAAAATCCATGGCCCCGGTAGGATTGAACACCGAAGGGACAACACATTTTTGTTGCTTGTCTAATAGTCTTTGCTGCTTCAATGTAATCTTTGCTCACTACCTTCTGCTGTTTATTTACTCCCTCTGAACATGATAATCAAAACAAGAGGAAAATATATTATGAAAACTGAAAAGTATGCACAATTGAATCAGAAATAATTCATTTCTCACACATTGAAAAAAATATTTATTCGCACGGTCGTCTAATATATGGTGTATCACAATTATACATTCGACTGCAATTATACCCTCATGGCCTTCGCTATTATCCCCTTGTATGGAAAACATTAAGCATGCATGGGTTATTAACTTATTATTGCTCTTTCTGCAATTTGTATCGATTCTTGTTATGCCTGAAATATTTTCTTGTATATATTTAGCTCAATGTTGCGGTCAGAAAATAATATTACTATTAATTTGGACAAAATGAAGTGATACAATCAACAAGATATTTAGAATAAACCGAATCGAAAAGTTAAGCTCTACGGAAAATGTGTAGAGATCTGATAATTGCAATTCATACCTGTGTACCGTTTCTCATATCTCAACCAAGAGAAAGAAGTCGGAGTGTCACTTCGCAATTTTTTAAACATTGTAGCTCCTTTTTTATTTTCTTTGATAGCTTCTTCTATTTGCCTTCCTTTTTTCTTATGAATGGCAAATGTTTAAGGAAAATATCTAGTATTCATAAGCAAAACAATTACGCAATGCTGGTACTCTTTTTTTTTTTTTTTTTCTGTCCTTTTGTATGAAATTATTGATCGGAGAAGAATTGAAAAGGAAAAAAAAGGTTTGAGCCAATTAAAGAAAATAACAAATATATGGGGAGGCCGGATCTTTGCGTTAAGTGTTTTCGGAATAACGTGAAAGTGTAAAAATGGCATCTTTAAAAGCAGGCAGTGCATCGTTTGGCGAATTATTCAGGAGTTGATACAAAATTGTAGTCGTATCAAAAGAAGCACTTTAGGTATAAAAGGCTAATTCAAGAGCTTCTTGTTTTTGTTTGATTTGTCTTTTCCTTAGCCTGTCTTATATTTTTACTAATTCAAGATCAGTAGTAACTTGTTACAAGAATTTTCATGGTATGCCGCAAGGGTTTGTTAGAGAACAGCCGAAAACGAAAACGAGACTTAGTAAAAGTTGCATCGCCAAATATACAAAAAAATATAAACTAGTACGTATGCCGATCGAGATGGACGTAATGACATACATCTATAGCCTGTCTTCTGTTTTTACTAATTCAAGAGTAGTATCATGTTACAAGAATTTTCATGGGTACACATACGTTTGTTAGAGAACAGCCGAAAACGAATCCGAGACTTAGTAAAAGTTGCATTGCCAAATATACCAAATATATAAAACTAGTATGTTGCTAAACATGGATCGGACTTGATATCAGAAATTTAAAACTACAACTAGAAATACAAAACATACTACCAGCAACTATATATATAACCTGGTTTGTTTGTAGAATTGTAGGTATTTCTTGTAATTTGGAATATGAAAATCTTATTTATTCTAGTAAAAGTTGATAAACCAGTATATATGTTGCAATTGATAAACAGGTTTTTTATCCTAGCTAGAATTAATGTAGGTGCTTCTTTTTTTGTGTTGTAATTTAAAAAAAAAAAGGATCCTGTTTTGGGACATGATATTTTCCCCACATTTTGTGTAAAATAACTCATCTTAAAAACAAAATACGTACATATAAATTTTGAATTTGCTTTTAATACTTACTAAACACATTATACATTTTTTTCACACGTTCATCGAATATTATCAAGTAACATCATCGCGAAATAATTTTAAATTGCTCAAATTAAATCCAAAATAAGTGGAAAGCTAGCATATTGCGATTGTGATTGTGATTACCGTTTTCTTGCTCATCAGTAAATAATGACTACAGTTAGCGATAACAATTTCGCGGTTTTCAACCAGACTCGACCCGACACGGGTCGGGTAAAAGTGTAATTCTATTCGGGTCGGGTCGGGTCAAATGGGTAAAAGTGCACATTTGTACATAGGTCGGATCCGGTTTTGAATGACCCGACCCAATTGCCATCTCTAACTACAGTAGTATGTTTAAAAAGTTTAAACGATTGAGTTAATTAATCTCGATTTGAAAGCTATGGGTTTGCTATAGTCCTTTATCAATTCGGTCCAAAATTTGAAAGCTAGCATCTAATAATTCTCTCTTATAAGTTCTAAATTACTTCTAATCAAACTACTTGAAATTTCATTTCAAAAAAGAAAAAAAAAAACTACTTGAAATTTTATAAGCTAGTTTTCTTAACAGGCAAAAAGAATGATAGTATCTCTTTTCCATATGTAAAAAAAACGAGATATAAACAAAACAGAATTAAGATTTATTTGTTATATAAGATCAGTAACATACACAACTTGGCACATAGACACATAGTGTGCTCAAACACAATCCACACACGGGGAATTATTAACACAAATACAATGAAATCAAAACACGTTAACGAGAATAAAAGGGGAAACAATACGTTTACTATAATGTATTATCGGTGGTTAACGATTTAGGTACCGAACTAGCAATTTTAATAATTGATGTAGCGAACTACAAAATTTCATCTAATTAAGGGACTAACCGCATAAAACGATGAGATTACAGTCACTATATCTCACATTTGTGGATCTATTTTTGACGTACGTATCTTGATATAATTGCACTCAGTATGTGATAGAGACGAGAAGGTGAGTGCAATTTTATCATTTTTTTTAACGGTAGGTTCTCAATTGTGACAAATTTCGTAGTTTGGTACCTCAATTATTAAAATTGGTAGTCCGGTACCTAAATCGTTAAAACACCGATAATACAGTACACTAAACGTATTTTTTTCCGAATAAAAATCATTCTTAACATGATCCAATACAAAATGAATTGGAAATTTTTTCGATAATGCATTTATAAAGATCGAAAATGGCCACTTCTAATGCTCAACCGACACTAGGAACTACAGACACTTTTCCATACACATTCACCTTTACACGAACCCTGTCACACCTAAAATCTGTGGTAAGGTATGCATCTTCTGGCACGACAACAACGATCGCCAAATAAGGATTTTCTTTCTCGATAGTTTTTGCTGCTTGATGTCCATCTTGCCACAGAAGCTCTGGCCATATAATTTTTCCTTTTCAACAAGCATGATCAAACAAAGTAAGCCATGATTTTATTTAAAAAAAAAATGGTCTGAGTTACTATAAAAAAAATTGTTTAAATCAGATAGATTCTCTGATTGTATACTTACGAATTAAGATAGACATGATTAATTAGACTACGTACATGGTCGTGGCAAAATCGATTTGATGGAGAATATACCGAGTGAATATTTCTAGGGCCTAAGATCGGTCTTCATGGATACAAAACAGCGACTATATGATAAAATAATTTTGAAGATAATAGTTAATTCAGGGAAACCGGCCCCCTAGCTTGTTAATAAACAGACCAATATGTGATTTCCGAATTAGGATGATCTCCTTTTTGGATAAAATCATTTCATGTGATTGGGTTAATGTGAAATTTAGAGAATACATTACGTACAATCGCAGAATTATAGTTTCGCATGAACCCAAAATAAATCCAACTCGATTTCTAATTAGAATTAATTTCTATTCTATATATGTACCGCCTTTAATTTGAAGATTCATATAAGATCCTAAAATTTGTTTCGACTACCACATGAAGTATAGTACAAATTATAAGATTTCAAGCATTCGTAACTTAAAAAGATAATATTTACGTAAAAATAATAATATGCACGTACCTTCACAATTAAATGACATGATGGGTAAATGTAATGTATATCTTATATTTATCTTTGTGTTGCCTTGTGACAAATAATTAACGTGTTTGGATAGCTGGGTTTTTATAGACAGTGGCGCCCGGTATCACGGAATGGCTAATACTCAGATTTTGTTTGTTACTCGATAAATACAAATACAAATCAAAATAAAAACAAAATTATATTGTAACTAAAGAGTTTCGAACTCATGATTTTATATCTAAAATACAAAATTATTCTACCATTTGATTTATTACAACTCATTGTAAATAAATTAGTGTTTAATATTTTTATTTTAACTACTAAATATATTAAAAATATAGTCGGGTGTTGCCTGTAAAAATTTTCCCGAACCAATTGCTCAACACGCAAGGCTTATTCGACTTGGACCGACTTGGGTCTGGGCCGCCCTGTTTATAGATGAAGAGGTTCAACTTTTCTATTATATCGTGGTTACTGGTTAGTATTTTTCTTTACTTACTTTGTATGCACTTTTTTTGGCTGAATAGTCTAGGCTTGAATTTATGTACCTACCAAAAATTAAAGATCATCATGATGACTACTCTCTCAGTTGCATAGTTTGAAAGTAAAGTTTTTCTTGATGTGATCTAATAACTTGCTCAAAACCTCTAAATTGTTAGGACAGAAATCAAATAAAGTTCGACTTAAATGCATCGGAAGTTGCATATCATGACCAAGAAATCGACCAAGCTGGTCTTAAAAGTTGCAACCGAATAAGTTGGTTTGGTATAATATACTAGTTAAGGTTCTCTTTTCTCTGGTTCTTATAACCAGTAGAAAGGCTAAATAAGAGTAGGTGAAAAAATCGTACATGTTGAATAAGGAAGGTTTCATTGAGTTAAAAAAATTTGCCTATCGTCGTTGGCTATGGGGCTTAATTAGAATTTTATCTGAACCTAATTAAACATGTGAATTGCTTATAAATTCTTTTGATGTGGTACTTTTCTTTTCTATCCCATTTTGATGACTATTATATCGACACGCCTTCAATCTGCTCGCTTCAGTGGAAAATCTACAAATAAAGTTCTTGTTTCATGCGTAAAACAGTAAGGCAAAAGGTTAACACCAAAGCCAAGTTGCCAAATAATAGTAGATGTTTAGTAACCTAAATCACAATGATAGCTTAAAGGTAAACTAAAAGTTCCCAATATTGCAGAACTACATTCGGATTATCAATCAGCATAATTCAATCGCGTTATGTCGCACAAGAGTGGTCAATGTGAATCAAGTTGTGCTATTCCTACTACACGAGTTGCCAACTAAATTGGAAGATTAGATAAAGAAAAATATTTAATTTCTAATGCATGCAGATTTACAATTGAATTGTCAATCACTATCAAAATTATGCAGTTTGAAAACTCAAAGTACCAGCTTTTGAATTTTAAACTGCTCATAATAAGAAGCGGCTGGATTTTTCGACTGCAACAATTCTGTTTACACGCGTAAACAACCCGTAATTCGGATTTACGGTTTTGGCATGAAAATAGACATTTTGCAGTCGAAAAATCCAGCCTCTAATAAGAACACAAAAGGAATATCAGCACAAGAATGAGGTGTAACCGAGTAAGATTATCCCTATCTGCAATATACACGCACCTCCGGCTATTTAAGACTTTTTCTGAAAAACTGGAAAATTGTTTAAAAATAATTATAAACTATAAAACTGAGTTTCTAATTTGCGATGCCCAGTTTTACAATTTATAAAACTCATTCTGTAATTAATAAAGATTTTTGTAACGAATTTCTATTTTTTCAAGAAAAACTGTGTAAAGAAGCAAAAAGTAATGTCTGTGAGAAATGCATTTAAGTTTGATCAAACTAAATAGATAAGAAATGGAAACATTGCGTTTTAGAATGAATTGCAGTTATTATATATGATCACCGTAACATACATGAACTGATGAACACGGGATCTAACACACAAATACACGATTCCGAGACATATTTAAAAGAGAAATAGAACCATTCTTAACATCATATTCCAAACAGATGACGTTGGAAATTTATTCGATTGCAAAATATCGGAACGACGTACGTCTGATCAACCAATATGAGGGACTTCAGAAACGTATCCACCTGCATTCACCATTATACGAACCCTCTGGCAATCAAACTCCGTCGTAAGGAATAAATTGTCTCTTAAAATAACGGTTATAACATTTGGGTTCTCTGTCTTTATTACTTTTGCTGCTTGATATCCAGTATTCCCCACCACCTCAGGCCACATCATTTTTCCTTTTAATTAAACAGGCATAATTAAACAAATTAACCAGGCATGAAGATACTAACGACAAACAATTGTAGGTTAATAAAACTAAACTTAAATACATTTTCATTTTCTATGATCATTCCCTTTTAGGTAGTCAACAAAATATCTATCTCAAAAATGGGCAAAACTTAAATATGTGCTCATAAAACTACATGATGGAATGAAAAAAACCCATATTATTTTAAGTGAAAAAAACCCAACAAATATCAGTGAACCCAAAAAAATCTACCCTAAAATTAAAACCTTGTAAGAGACTCACTATTTCACATGTGAGATGGGTGTACCCATCTGGTTATCAATCTGAACGCATATCATTATTGTAAAAATAGCTAAGCTCATCATTGGAAATTACATAGAATACCATAGGGTCATGCATTAAGTAGACACATAGTAATTTGTCTTTGATCGTTTCCGATTAGATTGTTGTAATTTTTATTGTACTGACGTTTGTAACACATTTCGAATTATTAATAAAAGTTGGACAGTGATTATTAAAAAAAATTTAAAAAAAGTCGACAAATAGTAACAGATTTCTAAACAAAGTGATAATTGTGTATGAAAGGTTAATGTCTGCAAGGAAGGCCTTTTAAAAACAAGATGGTATATAATCATGATATGGTGAAATATATGGCAATTGCCAATTACAATCACATGAAATCAATTATATGGCATATATATGATTTGATTATGGTCAATCACATAGAATTAGTTCACTACCAAAACTAATTAGGGTTAACATCGATAAATTATTCTCTAATACTTCTATTAGAAGAGTAGTAGATTATTTGGAAAATTCCAAGGTAACTAAAACTTTAGAAGTAAGACAGTGGAATTACGACACTCGGTACTTAGTTTCTCGAACACTCGTTATTCCAATCATCAGAATTGAAGAACATGTAATATGGTTTGCCCAAAGATGTGCTATTAGATAATAACATTGAAAAAGTGAATTGTGACCAACAAAAAGTAATAAATTGAAGGCTCAATTTACCTGCTGGACAAGGAGACATACCATGTGTCATTTTAGTACTTTTCTTTTCTCTTACTATTTTTTATTTAATGATTCACGTTACTAGATTGTGAAGTTATGTGAGCGAATGATGGATTTTATATGCCACCTTTGCTTTTAAATGAGAAAATATACATTAAAATTAGGTGAATGATCCAGCCGGCTTGAATAATAAAATTGGAGCATATGTTTGTTGGGTTGAAACCTATTCGGCTTTCGAAAATCAGCAGGCCATTCATGCATGATGTATAGGAATGAGTCGTGACAATGTGATATCATTGGTGAAAAGTACAAAAAATATCGTTTTCCTTGGTCTGAGTTTACTAGAACCGAAGGAGATCGGGTTTGAGTTAAGAGAGATTCTCTGTTGTATGCTAACGAAGATGCTATAAGTACATGTGACCATGGAAAAATCAATAGGTTTATTGTCTCTTTTTCGGTGATAAAACAGACACAAATTTGTTTACTGTTTGCAATGAATTTCAAAGCGGAAAGGCCTAATGTGCACGGACTTTTTTTTGCGATACAAAGAGACATGACCATAGAAGTTTGATATAAATTACGGCAACGTTTAGTCTCTAACGGAAAAAGAAAATGATAACAAAAAATTTATAAGGGCAAAGTACAACATTGAAATTTATTATGGTAGTGTAGTAAGCTACACTTTATTGAAAGACATTGCAGCATTACTAGAAGCCTATTGTACGAGTATGGAGTTATCAATTCCATCCAAGTCTTTTGGCCGCTCTCCTTATTCACCATCATATTACATAAATTACTAAGCCATTAGCCAAACAGCTAATAAATAAGACCGATTAAGTGATAATAGGGGTTCTTGTGACAAACCCTTCTTCATTAACCCAAACCCACACCCTGTCGCAACGGAAATCTTTCGTAGTTTCACTAGGATCCAACAAAACTATCGCGGTAACCAAAGGATTCTCTCTCTCAATTGTTTCTTTCGCATATGCTCCAGTTTTACCAACAAGTTCAGGCCATGAGCTTTTACCTGTGCAAACAAAATATATTTTATACAGATGCAATATATTATTATTCCAAACTAATTTGTTGAGAAGTATATTGGATAACTGGCGAGCTATAACTTTGTTAAGACAAATTGATCGAATGTAACGTTATAACCATTTAACTACAAAGAAAAGCAGAATATTAAACTCAGAATTTTCCATTCTATGTACCACCTTTTGAAGATTAATTCATATGATTACCTAAAGATTGTTGCAACTGTTACACAAAGTATGTATAATAGAAATTAGGATATTTCAAGAATGCTTAGCTTACAAAGATATTAATATGTACCTTCACATTCAGATGACATGGTGGGTGAATGAAATATATATCTTAATACTTGTCTTTGTGTGTTGCCTTGTACGTTGTGACAATTAAAATGGTTAGATTGATGGGTTATATAGATGAAAAGGTTGAACTTTCTTATTATCATGTGCTTAGTATTTTCTTGACTTTGTGTGCATTGCTTGTCTTAATAAACTAGGTAACGAAATTATATACCGAGCAAAATTTAAAGATAATCGTGATGACCAATCTCTCAGTTGCATAGTTTGAAGATCAATATATTTGGTAAAAATTTTCCTGATGTATGTGATCTTTGAATACAGCAAATAAATCATGATTGAAAGGAGAAAAGGCTTCCGAAAATGGATAAACAAGTACTCATGAGCAAATCAAAATCTTTGTAATATAAGAAACGCGACTAGCCTGCATCCAATTAGCAATAATTTCTTAACAGAATCTCATAAGAATATTATTACCTCTAAATGATGTGTAAATGATTGCTTCTTGGTAGCTATTTAAGCAATAAGCCGGTTTTTTCAGTAGAACGATTGCTTGATTTTTTGTAGCTATTTAAGCAATAAGCTGGCTTTTCAAGCCTGAAAATAAAAATTTAAATAAGCTTTTTTGGTAATAATATTTTAATTGTTCAATTCAACCAACTTAATGTTACATTGCAATTTGCATATTATGACAAGAAATCGACCCAGAAAATGTTACAAGCTGCACCCAAATAAGCTGATTTGGTAATAATATCTTAGTTAAGCGTAATCTGTTCTCTAGTTTTTATAACAAGTAAAAACGCTAAATAAGATTATGTAAAAGAAACTTAGCTACATGTTGAATAAGGTTTCATCGAGTTAGTAAAATTGCCTATCATTTGCTATAAGCCTTAGAATTTGATCTGAACCTGATAAAACATGTGAGTTACGTATGTATTATTTGAAGTAGTACTTTTCTTTTCTAGCCCATTTTGGTGACTATTATACAGCTAGTTCATACCAGCACTTCCTCAATCTGTTTGCTTCAATCGCCATTCGCCATTCGCCAATCAATTGATAAAGTTTGTTTCACGTTCTACGGTAAAACAGTTAAGAAGCAAAAGATAAACACCAAAGTGCCTAAATAATCGCTCTTTAGTAATCAAAAATGGACATTGATAGCTTAAAACTAAACAACGATGTTTTCCTAATACTAATGCAGAATTACATATGGATTATCAATCATCCCACAAGAGTGCCCAATGTGAATTGAGTTGTCAACTAAATCGGAAGATTGGGTAAACAATTCATACAATGGCGCAATGTAATGAGAAACACAAATATTTGATTTCTTAGATTGCAGAACTACAGTTGAATTGTCGATTGTCAATCACTACAAAAAACAAACCGTTTGAAAACTCAAACTACTCTCATCATTCCCATCATGCATAGATTGTTCCTGGGGATGCTCTGTTTGAAATTCGAAGCATATGGGTATAAACACTCTTTGTTCATGTATCTTCTTATATTTATTTACACATTTCTGATGTCTCTTTTTTGGTTCTCAAAAACCAACGTTTTAAAAAACGCGTTATGTTGCGCGAAATAGCATTTTTTGGGAAAAAAAACGCATCGATAAACCGCTATTTGGATGGAAAAACGCTAAATTCACGCTATTGAGACTAAAAGCGCAAAAAACTCGAAATGATTGGACTAGTAGCGCAAAAAACTCGAAATGATTGGACTAGTAGAGCAAATAGCGAGTTTTTAAAACATAATACAGTGGACTGGTAGAGTAAATACTGGACTGACCCCTATAGTATATAACATGTCACAAATAAGCCCCTTTAGTATATAAAATATCACAATTAGCCTTATAGTTAATAACATGTCACATATTCGTTTTTATAGTAAATAGCATGTCACAAATTTCCTCTATATTAATTAATATATCAAAAAAACACATTTATCCATATAGTAATACTGGACTTACCCCTATTGTATATAACATGTCACAATTAAGCCCATTTAGTATATAAAATGTCACAATTAGCCCTTATAGTTAACATGTCACATATTCGTTCTTATAGTAAATAACATGTCACAAATTCCCCATATAGTAATTAATATATAAAAAAACATATTTATCCCTAAATACTTTAAAAACGTAAGATTTTTTTAACCAAACATGTCTCTCTCTCTTTTTTACCCATAAAAACCATAACTAATTCTTTTAACTTTTAATTTTTGTTTACATAATTAGTATAAATTGTATTACTGTACTGCTATGTTGTTATATATTTAGGCAAAAAAATTATCCCGTAAAGCGCGACGTTACTATGTTATTTGCATTTTTAGCGTTTTTCTCAAAAAACGCTATGCCAACGATAACGCTATTTAAAACATTGTCAAAAAGACAAGTGATACACACATGATTATGTGCACGTAATAAAACGTAATCGTTGTTTATCACATCTTCTTTTGCGGTACAAAGAGACATGACTACATACTTTAATACGTTATATATATATATATATATATATATATATATATATATGGCAGCATCTAATCTCTAACAAAAAGAGGATAAAAACGTAAAAATTTCTCAGGGGAAAGTACAACATTGAAATTTATTGAAAGATACAAAGACATATTACAACATGATCACTAAAGGTAGCGTCTTTATACAATCATACTAATCTAAATTTAGACTAAGACTCGTACTTCTGAAGTATGAGTCGTAATTCTGAAAGTACTTCTCAAGTACGAGATTGATTTAGAAAAGTCAACCGTTTAAAAAAAAAATCAAGTCTCGTAGTTCAGAACTACGAGTCTTAGACTGTATCAAGATTATGCTGACTGTATAGAGACACTGCCATTACTAAAAGCCTTATAGTATGAGTGTTATGGAGTTATGAACTTCAAACACGTCTTTTGAGCTTCCCTTATTCACAAACATATATATTACTGTACATAAATTACTGAGCCATTAGCCAAATGCCTTATAAATAAGACTGATTAACCGATCTTAGGGGTTCTTGTGACAAATCCTGCTTCATTAACCCAAACCCAAACCCTCGTGCACTGGAAATCTTTCGTAGTTGGAGTTCCTTCCAACAAAACTATCGCGTTAACCAAAGGATTCTCTCTCTCGATTACTTTTTCCGCGTATGCTCCAGTTTTACCAACAAGTTCGGCCCATGAGCTTTTACCTACACAAACAAAACATATATAGCTTATGCAAATGTAATATGATATTATTCCAAACTAATCTGAGATAAATATATTGGATATATAGCGAGTTATAATTTTGTTGAGGCTAATTTGATCGAATGAAAAGCTTATATTAACTACAAAGAAAAACATTGTCCCATGGTAAAAATGTTTAGATCGATATAAATTTTTTGAACTTTGTTAAAAAAAAAAAACTAAAAAGAAAAACAGACATATTTTAAACTAAGAATTTTAATTTCATACTATGTGATGTACTGCCTTTTAAAGATTTATATGAGATACTAAAACTTGTTACAACTATATATAATAGAAATTACGAGATTTACAAATATAATATTTACCTTTACATTCAGATGACATGATTGGTAAATGTAATGTATATTTTATACTTATATTTGTGTTGCCTTGTGACAATGAAAATGTTTCAGTGGATGGGTTTTATAGATGAGAAGAGGTTGAACTTTTCTATATCGTGTGGTTTGTATTTTTTGACTTTGGGTGCATTGTTGATTTGACTATATAAATTTGGTACACATTTATGGGGAAGAAATTTGCTGTTGGAAAGGTAAGTTTTGGTCAAATTTTTTTTTTTTTTTTTATATGCATTCGTATTTTTTTTTATTCTTTTTTGTATATCAAGTTATTATTTTATTTTTAAAGTGTTTGTTCAAAAAAAATTGTAAACTTTGAAATTTTATATATATTTTTATGTTAAATTGTTTATTTGATAATTTATAAAATAGTAATATTAATAAATACCAAAAAATTCTATAAAATGTCAAATTTTACAGATTTTTTTGAACAAACAATTACTAAAGAAAATAGTATGTTGATTTAAAAAAAAAAAAAAAGGAGTTACGAATATACATGTATATGAAAAATCCGATAACCTGACAAAAAATTGACCTTACATTAAAACATGACGAAATTTGAACCCACATTTATGTACGTACTTACCAAAAATTAAAGATAATCTTGATGACCAATATCTCAGTTGCAAAGTTTGAAGATTATCTTTGGTCCAGTTTGAAGAAAAGGCATTCGAAGATGAATATCTGTATTTTATTATTTTTCTGTAATATTACTTTAATTATTTATAATGAAAATTTTAATTTTAAGATGGATAGACAAGTGAGAAATCAAACGATGGGTATACAATTACTAAAAAAATCTTAAAAGCAAAATTCTTAACAGAATCTCATACGAATGTTATTATGTTTAAATGGTGTGTAGATTAAAAAAATCGTTCTTTTTAAGCCGAGAATATAAGAACTTCCTACGCAAAAATTCTAGGTTAACTTTTAAATCAGAAAAGCCAAAAATAAAAATTAAAATTAAACGACCTACTAGTAACTAAATGCATTACAATTTGGATAATATGACCAAGAAATCGGCTAAGCTGATCTTAGAAGCTGCAACTAAATAAATTGTTCGTATAATAACTTAGTTAATTGTACTCGTTTTTTACACCCTGTGGAGTTCTAAAAGGCGATTTTCGATCTCATTGGTGGTGTCGTATCAGTCTTCTTTCTACTCGTACTTTACCCTCCCATGCATGCTCCTGATCAAATAGCAAAGAAATTAATATAGCAAATATGCGTACATGTGTAAATATGTTTGCTATATAATAGTTTATATATAGCTAGAAAGACCGAGTATGTTTTCCACAGAAAATGCGTGATACAATATCGTTTAAAAAAATATGTGATTTCAAAAATATAAATATGTGGTTGAGCTTGGTAAAATCGAAAAACGAACAAATTTCTAAGGACGGTACGTATAGTGTAGGTGATAAATAGTTTTTGAAACGTATAATCACTGAAATAGGGGTAGATATGTAGTTAATGATTTATTAATATGTCACTAATCGTGCCAAATCGTAACATCGTGGTAATTGATAATAATTATTAATCGTAATGCAGAATGTCTCGATGAGCAAATGTGGTTGACGGTGAGAAATTATATAACGCTCCTTTAATCATCTTTTATATTATAAACATAATCAAATTTTAAAAATATTTTTGTTTGACGATGTGATGTCGAGACTCGTCGGTAAAAGAGTGATTAGAGATGAAGAGACTACTTTTTAAGAACCCGGAGAAAAAACTAGTATTAAGATCGAGTTGATCGGTTTGACACCGTCTAAATTTTACTCATATCGAAATGTCTAGTATTAACCATTATTCTCAACCAAAGCCTAGAATTGGGGGCATGGACATCAATGGAGGGAACTTAGGAATTCAATGTAAGATACAACGATTTAAGTTAATATCCTAAATTTTCAAGATTATACCCAATTTTTCAAGTTCATATCTCAATTTTTAAAGTTCATATCCTTATTTTTTTATAAGTTCATATTCCAATTTTTAAACTTTATACCCTTATTTTTCAAGTTAATACCCTAATTCACAAATGACATACATTTATTTTTCAAGTTTATACACAACTTTTTAAAGTTTATACCCTTATTTTTCAAGTTTATATTCCAATTTCTCAAGTTCATAGCTCAATTTTTAAAATTCATATTCTTATTTATCAAGTTCATACCCTTATTTTATCAAGTTTATAAAACCCCCTCAATAAACAAAAAAATCTTGAAATTTGAGTACCAAATTGGTAAAAGTCAATACGTCCCGAATACCAACCCGTTTTCCCTCCCTTGAAAATTCAAACGGGCTTGGGACGGTTTAGAGTTCATAACACAAACACCAAACAAACTAGACCTCACTCGTTAATCAAACCAACACACACGCCCATTATTCTATTTAACACAAACCCGTAACTCAACGGAAATAGCTAGATCTGACCCGAACAAGAAAAACTTCAAATCCGAGTACTAAATTGGTAAAATCCAGTAGATCCCGAATACGGTGTAAAATCCATTTATGACAATGACGGAATACCAAACCGTTTTCTTCTCCCAAATATAAATGGGGTTGGGCCGGGTTAGAGCCCATAAACAAAACACTAAAACAAACTGGGCATCACCCGTTAATCAAACAAATTAACACGCATGCCATTCTTCTATTTAACACCAAAATGCGACTCGAACAATAAAAACATGAAAGCCGAGCACCAAATTCGTAAACGTTAATAGATCCCGAACACCAAACCGTTTTATTCTCCCAAATATAAATGGGGTTGGGCCGGGTTAGAGACCATAACCCAAACACCAAATAAACTTGTCCACACTCGTTAATCAAACTAACACACATTCCTATTCTTTTATTTAAACACCATCCTCGTAATTGAATGAAAATAGCTAGATTTGGGACCCAAACAAGGAAAACTTCAAAACCGAACACTAAATTGGTAAACGTCAATAGATCTCAAACACCAAACCGTTTTATACTCCCAAATATAAATGGAGTTGGGCCGAGTTAGAGCCCATAACCAAAACACTAAAACAAAAAATATCACTCTCTCTCTAGAAACATGGTGAGCTCTCACTCATTATAATAATATATATGATAGATTTATAATTATGTTTGTGTTTTTAGTACTAGTATTGTGTGTTTGATATGTGTTAGCTTTTATTCATTTTTTATAACCTAGATTTTTGCTATTACAGCAATAAAACCTTGAAAACCAAAAATTCTATGTTTTTTGGTAGATTTTTTTTTAGCTTTTCGCATAATTTTACAAAAATTAACGCTGTTTACTAAAACTTTAGAAGTAAGAGAGTGGAATTACGACACTGGGTACTTAGTTTCTCGAACACTCGTTATTCCAATCATCAGAATTGAAGAACATGTAATATGGTTTGCCCAAAGATGTGCTATTAGATAATAACATTGAAAAGGTGAATTGTGACCAACAAAAAGTAATAAATTGAAGGCACAATTACCTACTGGACAAGGAGACATACCATGAGTCTTTTGAGTACTTTTCTTTTCTCTTACTATTTTTTATTTAATGATTCACGTTAGTAGATTGTGAAGTTATGCGAGCGAATGATGGATTTTATATGCCACCTTTGCTTTTAAATGAGAAAATATACATTAAAATTAGGTGAATGATCCAGCCGGCTTGAATAATAAAAATGGAGCATATGTTTGTTGGGTTGAAACCTATTCAGCTTTCGAAAATCAGCTGGCCATTCATGCATGATGTATAGGAATGAGTCGTGACAATGTGATATCATTGGTGAAAAGTACAAAAAATATCGTTTTCCTTGGTCTGAGTTTACTAGAACCGAAAGAGATCGGGTTTGAGTTAAGAGAGATTCTCTGTTGTATGCTAACGAAGATGCTATAAGTACATGTGGCCATGGAAAAATCGATAGGTTTATTGTCTCTTTTTCGGTGATAAAACAGACACAAATTTGTTTACTGTTTGCAATGAATTTCAAAGCGGAAAGGCCTAATGTGCACGGACTTTTTTTTTGCGATCAAAGAGACATGACCATAGAAGTTTGATATAAATTACGGCAACGTTTAGTCTTTAAGGGAAAGAGAAAATAATAACGAAAAATTTATAAGGGCAAAGTACAACATTGAAATTTATTATGGTAGTGTAGTAACCTACACTTTATTGAAAGACATTGCAGCATTACTAGAAGCCTATTGTACGAGTATGGAGTTATCAATTCCATCCAAGTCTTTTGGCCGCTCTCCTTATTCACCATCATATTACATAAATTACTAAGCCATTAGCCAAACAGCTAATAAATAAGACCGATTAAGTGATAATAGGGGTTCTTGTGACAAACCCTTCTTCATTAACCCAAACCCACACCCTGTCGCAACGGAAATCTTTCGTAGTTGGAGTTCCTTCCAACAAAACTATCGCGGTAACCAAAGGATTCTCTCTCTCAATTGTTTCTTTCGCGTATGCTCCAGTTTTACCAACAAGTTCAGGCCATGAGCTTTTACCTGTGCAAACAAAATATATTTTATACAGATGTAATATATTATTATTCCAAACTAATTTGTTGAGAAGTATATTGGATAACTGGCGAGCTATAACTTTGTTAAGACAAATTGATCGAATGTAATGTTATAACCATTTAACTACAAAGAAAAGCAGAATATTAAACTCAGAAGTTTCCATTCTGTGTACCACCTTTTGAAGATTAATTCATATGATTACCTAAAGATTGTTGCAACTATTACACAAAGTATGTATAATAGAAATTAGGATATTTCAAGAATGCCTAGCTTACAAAGATATAATATGTACCTTCACATTTAGATGACATGGTGGGTGAATGTAATATATATCTTAGTACTTGTCTTTGTGTGTTGTCTTGTTGTGACAATTAAAATGGTTAGATTGATGGGTTTTATAGATGATGAAGTTGAACTTTCCTATTACCATGTGTTTAGTGTTTTCTTGACTTTGTGTGCATTGCTTGTCTTAATAAACTAGGTACGAAATTATATACCATATGCTTAGTATTTTCTTGACTTTTTGAACGCAGCACATTATTTTCATGTCTTAGAAAAGGACAAAAAAGAAATAGACGAGACTACTGTTTAACAGTATGCCCTTAACCGATATTCACCTAAGCACCTTTGAGGTTTCTGGTTATGTTTGGCGCTTCGATCCCAATGTACAACATCTCGGACGACTCACCGGAAACTGACGACGAGTAAAGGTCGAGCTGTCGGTGGGTGACTCTCTCTGACTAAAATGTAATGCTTATGTTTAGAGAGATGATATATGCTGCTGTGTTTGATTTCAGAATGTTGTATTGTTTGACATGTGGGGGGTCTGCCTATTTATAGGTTAACTGATTATCTCAGTCATTAAAGTCACACTTTAATACTGTCAGTTTTCGAAATTCAAAACTGCAGTATTAACTCTGCAAAACTTCCCGACGAGCAGGCGCATCCGACGAGTACACAATGCACACATGTGTATATGGACACACAACTTAATATCCAAATGGGATTGCGTTGTATATGTATTGTAAAAATGACTCTTCATTTTTCAATGTGAGACAATTCTCAATAAGTTATCCTCATTTAACCCATTTTCCAGCATTAAGAGTTTTCCTTTTTCTCAACCACAATTTTTGACGCTAATTTCCATTTACTCTCATTCTCCGAATATGTCATGCGACATACCGTTGCGAACCTTGTCATACCATCTACTCAACCGTCTTGAGTATGGTGTCAAAAGACAACGGCTGTCACTTGTAATCTTGACTCAAAGATGGTCTCGTGGCCATTCGGAAACTACCATGTTAAACATGGTTTTTCCAACAATAACTTAGTTAAGCGTACTCGTTTTCTTACACCCTGTGGAGTTCTAAAAGGCGATTTTCGATCTCATTGGTGGTGTCGTATCAGTCTTCTTTCTACTCGTACTTTACCCTCCCATGCATGCTCCTGATCAAATAGCAAAGAAATTAATATAGCAAATATGCTTACATGTGTAAATATGTTTGCTATATAATAGTTTATATATAGCTAGAAAGATCAAGTATGTTTTCCACAGAGAATGCGTGATACAATATCGTTTTAAAAAATATGTGGTTTCAAAAATATAAATATGCGGTTAAGCTTGGTAAAATCGAAAAACGAACAAATTTCTAAGAACGGTATAGTGTAGGTGATAAATAGTTTTTGAAACGTATAATCACTGAAATAGGGGTAGATATGTAGTTAATGATTTATTAATATGTCACTAATCGTGCCAAATCGTAACATCGTGGTAATTGATAATAATTATTAATCGTAATGCAGAATGTCTCGATGAGCAAATGTGGTTGACGGTGAGAAATTATATAACGCTCCTTTAATCATCTTTTATATTATAAACATAATCAAATTTTAAAAATATTTTTGTTTGACGATGTGATGTCGAGACTCGTCGGTAAAAGAGTGATTAGATATAAAGAGACTACTTTTTAAGAACCCGGAGAAAAAACTAATATTAAGATCGAGTTGATCGGTTTGACACCGTCTAAATTTTACTCCTATCGAAATGTCTAGTAATAACCATTATTCTCAACCAAAGCCTAGAATTGGGGGCATAGACATCAATGCAGGGAACTTAGGAATTCAATGTAAGATACAACGATTTAAGTTAATATCCTAAATTTTCAAGTTTATACCCAATTTTTCAAGTTCATATCATAATTTTTAAAGTTCATATCCTTATTTTTTTATAAGTTCATATTTCAATTTTTAAACTTTATACCCTTACTTTTCAAGTCAATACCCTAATTCACAAATGACATACATTTATTTTTCAAGTTTATACACAACTTTTTAAAGTTTATACTCTTATTTTTCAAGTTTATATTCCAATTTCTCAAGTTCATAGCCCAATTTTTAAAATTTATATTCTTATTTATCAAGTTCATACCCTTATTTTATCAAGTTCATACCCTTATTTTATCAAGTTTATACCCTTATTTTACCAAGTTTATACATCAATTTTTAAAGTTTATAGTTTATACCCTTATTTTTCAAGTTTATATCCCAATTTTTCAAGTTCATATCGAAATTTTTAAAGTTCATACCCCAGTTTTTAAGTTTATACCCTTATTTTTTATAAGTTCATAGTCCAATTTTTAAAGTTGAAATCAAATAAAACGAGGCATTGAACTCGGAAAAAAAAATTGAAAATTCCACAAAAACTTAAAAAAAAACTCAATAATTATGTAAAAGGTTTAATGTAGATTATGGTAGACACTATGGTGCCACACGGTCTAATGATTAAAAATAAAATCAATTAAAGGTCAATAGTAACAATAATAATATCCCACATATGACAGTCTAATATCTTATTTATATTCTGTTAATTTGTATACAATCACAACTTAAAGTTATATTAGGTAACTAAATGGCTATAAAGACTCAATTGCAAATAAACCTAATTACCTTATTCTAAATTTTGACCCCCATGTGATGTTACATCAAAGAAGAAAACAACTTCATTAAAATATTTTGGTTCAATTTGGGGTTTAGTAAAATCAACTTCCTTTTTAACCCCAACCAAATTGTAAGTAATTAATATAAAATAATTTTAATAATACAAATTCTCAGTTTGGCCCATGTACATCAACGATCACTTAGGGTTTTGACCAAAACCGCAACCGACGTTGATATACAAATTCTCAGTTTGGCGAACATCCGCTGTTTTCCGGTGAAAGACGGATTAGAGAGAGAAAGAGACGGGTTAGAGAGATAGTTGAAAGAAAAACAAATCTGGAGATGAATGTGTAATTTAGGGAGAGTGTGTGTAAAGCGTAAATAAATCAGTACCATTTATATATTTAGTGTAGTGATATTAAAAACAAATTAAAATGTTATAAAGTGGTATTATATACTAATATAAAATATGTGTGATAATAAAAGTTAATTCAAATGTTTAAGTGTGGTACCGACCTTCAATTAATTATAAAAAAATCTTGAAAGTTGAGTACCGATTGGTTAATGTCAATAAGTCCACAATAACAAACCGTTTTCTTCTCCCAAATACAAATGGGATTGGGCCGATTTAGATCCCATGACCCAAACAGTAAACAAATTGGGCCAATAGACATCGATCGGTAATCTAAACTAACAAACCTAAAGTGCCATTCAATCACACTCCCACTAAATAACCACACAAAACGCCTTTTTCGAAAAACTGAAACGTTAGTCACCGATAATAAAAGCCTGTTACAAATATAAAAACTCCTCAATAAACAAAAACTTGAAATTTGACTATCAAATTGGTAAAAGTCGGTACGTCCCGAATACCAACCCGTTTTCCCTTTCTTGAAAATCCAAACGGGCTTGGGACGGTTTAAAGCCCATAACCCAAACACCAAACAAACTGGACCTCGCTCGTTAATCAAACCAACACACACGCCCATATTCTATTTAACACAAACCCGTAACTTAACGGAAATAGCTAGATCTGACCCGAACAAGAAAAACTTCAAATCCGAGTACTAAATTGGTAAAATCCAGCAGATCCCGAATACGGTGTAAAACCCATTTACGGCGGAATACTAAACCGTTTTATTCTCCCAAATATAAATGGGGTTGGGCCGAGTTAGAGCCCATAAACCAAACACTAAAACAAACTGGGCATCACCCCGTTAATCAAACAAATTAACACGCATGCCATTCTTCTATTTAACACCAAAATGCGACTCGAACAATAAAAACATGAAAGCCGAGCACTAAATTGGTAAACGTCAATAGATCCCGAACACCAAACCGTTTTATTCTCCCAAATATAAATGGGGTTGGGCCGGGTTAGAGACTATAACCCAAACACCAAATAAACTAGGCCACACTCGTTAATCAAACTAACACACGTTTCCATTCTTTTATTTAAACATCATCCTCGTAATTGAACGAAAATAGCTAGATTTGGGACCCAAACAAGGAAAACTTCAAAACCGAGCACTAAATTGGTAAACGTCAATAGATCCCAGACACCAAACCGTTTATTCTCCCAAATATAAATGGAGTTGGGCCGAGTTAGAGACCATAACCCAAACAACAAATAAACTGGGCCACACTCGTTAACCAAACTAACACACATTCCCATTCTTTTATTTAAACATCATCATCATCGTAATTGAACGAAAATAGCTAGATTTGGGACCCAAACAAGGAAAACATCAAAACCGAGCACTAAATTGGTAAAACGTCAATAGATCCCAAACACCAAACCGTTTTATGCTCTCAAATATAAACGGGGTTGGACCGAGTTAGAGCCCACAACCAAAACACTAATAAAACAAACTAAAAAGCCCATTTAATTTCAAACCACTATATAAACACACAAAATCACCATTTCTGAAAACCCTAGCCGCGTATTATCCCAAAACTCAAAAAGCAAAAAATATCACTCTCTCTCTAGAAACATGGTGAGCTCTCAATCATTATTATAATATATATAATAGATTTATAATTATTTTTGTGTTTTTAGTACTAGTATTGTGTGTTTGATATGTGTTAGCTTTTATGCCTTTTTTTTATAACCTAGATTTTTGCTATTAAAGCAATAAAACCTTGAAAACCAAAAATTCTATGTTTTTTGGTAGATTTTTTTTTTAGCTTTTCGCATAATTTTACAAAAACTAACGTTGTTTACTCGTTTAATCTATAAAATATTGATAGTTTGGTCATTTTGAATAAATTAGTGAAAATCTAAAATCTAAAACGAAAAGCTAATATTAATAAATATAGGTTTTGAAATTAAACTGCTTTTACAGTTACTTTGTAAAAGCAGTTTTTTTTACCAAAAAAAAGTTTGATGAAAAATGGACTTATATGTATTCATAGATATGTAATTATTTGTATTTATAGATTAATTGTATGTTTGGTAGATTAATTTTATCTTTTCAAGAAAATTAACGTAGTGTACTCATTTAATCTGTAAAAATATTGATAACTTGGATCATTTCGAATGAATTAGCGAAACGAAACGCAAATCTTAATAAATCTAGCTTTTTATTATTACTTTTTTTACAGAAGATTTCTAAAAGCAGCTTTTTGACCACAAACAGACCTTATACACGATAGATATATACATAATTATATGTATATGTTCATGTTTGGCATCAACTTTTTTTATTAGCTTTTTTAGCGTTGTGATTTGATTTTAAAAGGTCACATGCGTTTGGTATCACTGCTTTTTTTTAGCTTTTAAAAATCTAGATTTTGGAGGAATATAATTAGAAAAGCTAAAACCAAAAAAGCAAAAAAGTCACACATTTTGGAGATTCGTATACTTGACGTGTTACTCGCTCGTTTAAATATGATATTATGAAAATTTATCAAAAAAATGTCTTATTAAGTAATTTTGATTGAAAAAGCAAAAAGTTATTAGCTAATGCAAAAAGTTATTAGCTAATTTTGCCAAACATTCGTTTATATTTTGGAAAGCAAGCTATTTTTCTACTGATTTCTGAAAGCAGCTTTTTGACTGAAAAATCTGATACCAAACGGACCCTTATATTTATATATGTGATAGATAATTAATTACATGTATTATAGATATGTAATTTTACGTTTATGTATGCATGTATGTATAGGCGGATGTCGAATTTTGGTAGATATTTAATTCATTTTATCTTTTCGGCACGAATTTCATAATCTTAAAGAAAATTAACGTAGTTTTACTCATTTAATCTGTAAAATATTGATAACTTGGATCATTTCGAAACGCAAATCTTAATAAATCTAGCTTTTTAAAAACAAATGCCCTAACAAGCTTTTTATTATTAAACTTTTTTGACCACAAACAGATCCTATACATGATATATATATAATTATATATGTGATAGATAATTAATTGCATGTATTACAGATATGTAATTTTACGTGTGTGTATGTATGTATAGACGGATGTCGAAGCAGAGTTGGCTCCGAAGAAGAGGACGTTTAAGAAGTTCAGTTTCCGGGGAGTCGATCTCGATACTCTCCTTGATATGCCTACTGATGTTCTCGTTAACCTTTTCACCGCTCGTGCTCGCCGAAGGTATTGTATCTTTTTCTTATTCTTAGTATTATTTATTGTTATCTCTATCTATCTATCTTTGATTTTTATTATTGTTATTCATCGTCTACTTCTTTATGTAACGCGTATTTTGATGTGTTCACCACTGGTCCTCAATAGTTTTACTAAATGTCTTATTTGTTATTTTAGTAGTCTCGATCGAATGCTGTCAAATTGTGCTATGGTTTTAATAAATATCTTTTTAGTCATTTTTTAGTTGATTGAATGCTGTAAAATTGTGTGCGCGTAATTGAACAGATGCAATTTGCTTACTTTTTATGTATGCGTATGTAGTTGTTTGTAGAAGTAGTCCCCATAGTTTTAACAAATGTCTTGTTTGTCAATTGAATGCTGTAAAATTGTGCCATAGTTTTAATTGGGGCCGGGTTCGGTTCGGTTTTTCGCAAAACCGAAATCAAGCATATTTTTTGGTTCGGTTTTTTTCGGTTTCGGTCTTTTTATTTTTTAAACCGAAACGGACCAGGTTTTTTCAGTTCGGTTGCAGTTTTTTTGGGTTCGGTATTATTGAAAACCGAAACCAACCCGATTTTTTTTTGTTTTTTCTTTTTCAGTCTTTTTTGGTTCGGTTATCGGTCCGGTTCGGTTTTTCCGGTTTTTGGCCCAGCCCTAGTTTTAATAAACATCTTATCCGTTATTTTAGTGTTTGATTGCTGTTAAATTGTGTGTGTAATTCAACATATGCAATTGTGTACTTGTTATGTATGCATATGTAGTTGTGTCAATACCGGTCCTCGTAGTTTTACCAAATATCTTATAAGTCATTTTAGTGTCAATTGTATGCTGTAAAAATTGTGCCAACTTTACAGATGTTAACAGTTCATTTTGGTTTTTTTAATGTTGTGTTCCGCAGTAATCCCCATATTTTAATAAATTAGTCTTATTAAAATCAATTGATATCCGTAGTGTGTATGCATGTATGAGTTTGTGTTTGATTGCAGGGACAGTCCCTAGAGTTTCGATGAATATTTTATCGGTCACTATATTGTCTATTGTAAGCTGTAATGTTGTTCTTGATAAAAATAAACTGGAAGATTTAATTGTGTTATTATGTAGTATGAATATGTAGTTAATTTAAGGAATATTTTTTGTATTTTTATACTTTTTACAAATCTTTTATTGGTCATTATTTTCTCTATTGCACTCTTGATATTGTGCTTCATTTTAATAAACTGCAGCAAATAATTGTGTTCTAAAGTATCATTATGTATTTGATTACGGGAAAACTCCCTTTAGTTTGAAGTTTGAATGGATATCTTATTTAGGCATTGTAGTGTCAATTGCTGTTTACTTCTCTGACTGTGGTTATGATGAAGTTTGAATGGATATCTACATTCCCAATGTATGTTATTATGTGTCTATCATCAAATATTTACTTGTGTTTGAGATTGAGAGTAGGAAAGATTATGTATGTTCAACCTGTGTGCACATATGCATGTATATTTGTTTGTATAAAGTGTTTATACTATGAATTGCTAAAATTAAAATGTACACATAGAATTAATGGAAACAGTATTGGTATGCATTTTTCTATCAAATGCTACACTTGTCATGTTCTATTGTTTGTTTAAAGTATTAGCTCTCAAGATGAATTGATGGTGGTATATTACTATTCCTGTATCGCTGATTTATGAGTTCAGTCTTTATGTATGTATGTGTGATTGTGTATCTATTTGATTCGTCTTTAACATACATCATCAGTCATGCTTTTACTAACAATTGCAACTACAGTAATGATGTGTGTACCATCAAATGCCATGATAATGGTGTTATTATAATATTGATCGAGTAGTTTTGGTTATCAGGATTTCGAAAACAATGCTGTTGGATAAAGGGAAACCCTCACTCTATTGATTTTATCAGTATTACTTTTTTTTTTCCTGAGATCATGCCCTCGATATGAATTTTTATGTTGGTATGTCTTGCTATGTTTATGATTTGAAACTTGGGTCATACTATAAGATTGTTAATAATGTGTAAAAATTATATATAGCAAATGGAGTTGGTTCCAGTTCTAGTGATTGAGAACATTTAATAAAGTTTCACCATGTATAAATGTGTTTCTCCTTGGAAAGCTTATGTGCTCAGGCTGTTTTGGCATTCTCATGTTCATATAGAAAGATATGGAGTTTCCATAATTTTGGATTTACAAGTACATATATTTCTTCCTGAAAGATAAAATCATATAAACCCTTGGTATATGTACTGTAGCCTGACTCACTTTCTTTGCTTATTAGGTTTAAGAGAGGTTTGAAGAGGAAGCCCATGGCCTTGATCAAGAAGCTTCGCAAGGCGGTAAGGGTCTATACCAATGTTATTCATATTTTTAAGCTTAGTGGTTTGTGATCGTTTCTGGTTTATATAGTGTGATCGTTTCTAATCTGTTGCATTTTGTATAATTTGTATCTGTCTAATTGTATATTGCCGCTTGGAAAAGTATTTTGATTGAAAGAGTATATATATGTATTTTAGAGTATTAGTATTGAAAATGGAACTATAAACACTTGGAATTTTTTCTTGGCGTCCTATTTTGTAGTGTCAATGAACTTGCTAGGAGACATGGTAACTTCTTAGCACTAGTTGTTGGACACAATGCATTTGGTTTTTAACTGTATTGAATTGGGGATAGTGACCTTTTTGGTAGGGAATGGGTGTAATACCAGAGGAGTAATATGGTTGATTAAAGGTGGTGTTTGGCAGTCGAACATGAGCCTTCTTTGGTAATATGATTTGGCTAAAAGTTGTATTTGCATAGAATGACCTCAATATTTCCTTTCCTGAAATGGTATTGAAAAATTAAGACATTTCAAGAGATGCACTTTGCGTAGTTCATAGGTTCAATTATCCAACTATGAGTAGCTGTAGAATCATATTGTTCTGATGTACTTAAGAGTTAGATTTTGCCGATTAAAAATCTGCTGTTAACTTCTTAGTCTTGCAATTCTGGATGTATAGAATTTGTACTTTATTACTATAATTTTGTTGTGATTAAAGGTTGGGAAATATAGAGCTCTGATTTGGAACTTGAGAATACAAAACTTCTTTGTGTTGCCTGATTGAAATGTGCGAATGTTGTCATGTAATTTTGTACATTTTTGTCTGAGAGTGCTTGAATGTCTCTTTTAGCTTGTTGTATATTTGCATGTAATGCTTCAATGTGGTTTAGTTACTTTTTGTCATGTAGTTCTATTATAAATACCACGCGGAAATTTTAAGTAGCAACTAGAGCACTAAGCATCACATAAATAGATGCTTGACCAGATAATTATTGCTACAGCCTTCCATTTTGGTTCAGTCCCTTTATTCTTATTAATGTTATTCTCTTTTTTATTCCAGAAACGTGAGGCCGCACAAGGTGAGAAGCCAGCCCTAGTGAGGACTCACTTGCGCAATATGATCATTGTACCAGAGATGATCGGCAGTGTTTTGGGTGTGTACAACGGGAAGCAGTTCACTCCTCTTGAGGTGAAGCCTGAGATGATTGGTCATTACTTGGCTGAGTTTTCTATCTCTTACAAGCCCGTTAAGCACGGTAGACCTGGTATTGGTGCTACCCACTCCTCTAGGTTTATTCCTCTCAAGTGAGAGGTCTTTTTCTGTGAGGGTATCGTTCTGCTTTTCTGAAGTTTAACAGCTTTGCTGGCCATTCCGTTTCAGTAAAACTTTTGGTGACTTGTTGTTTCTTTCCGATTATGTTATTTCAGTAAAGTATTACTAGTAGTTGAATTTTTCTTGTTGAAAGTTTGTTCTTGTGGATTTATCAGGAAATACTTTTATGAAGTTGTTTTATTTTACGACGTTCTTGTTTCAAATCTTTTTATCGTCGGCTACTCTGAATCTTTTTTTTTTTTATGTTTGGTGATTATTGCTAGGCCGATAACTAAAGAGAACTTTTAGTGTACATGTCCACCGAGTTATCATCATGAATTAATGTTTGCTTTTACTGTAATAACTCATTATAATGATTTGTTATGTTGATTGTATTTTTTTTTCAAAACCTCTCTATTTTTATAAAAGCCTGATTTAAACTTAAATGCTTGATTTGAAAATAGTTTTTGTATTAAATATGGTCGTTGACAAATCTTCATTTAAACTTAAATGCTTGATTTGAAAAGACAAAAAATTAATTGCTTTATTACATGTAAACGGTAACAAAAAATAATTGTTCGGTTAAAATGACACGTAATTTCATAGAGAATAATTAAATGTGAACGTTTTTGGTATATAATTCAACTAAATAATAAATATAACAATACATTTCAAATTATACTAAATATAATAGGTACTACTATAAAGTATGGTTTTACAATGAAAGTTAAAAGTTACCAATGTATTAACATGTTTATTGCTTATGCAGCACATTATGGTACAAAAAATTAGGTATACCATGGGAGATTTTACAATATAGTTGAATAAACTTTTCTTGGATTTTATATAAAATAAAATAAAATGGTCATAGTCGTGACCTCCTACTTTTACTATTCCTAGAATGTTCCAAAAGTATATTCAGATCATAGTGGTTACCTTCTTTCCCAGTTCATCCATTATAAATTAAAACAAAAAAAAAATGTCACTTTACCATCACAACGTCTGAACGTCTATTACTAAACTGATGATAAATTGAGTGTCGTTAAATTTTAACAAAAAATTTATTGCTAAATTGTTAATAAAATATATTGTCTTTTTATAACTTTTCTCTTAACTGTAGTGCTTTTTAAGTTCAAAATGGTCTCTTTTTTACATACCACATCATCACAATATATTGTAACTCTATAACTTTTATCTTAACCGAAACATTAAAATTAACATACCATGTGGTATTGAATTTTTGTTTTGTAGTATATTTTCTAGGTATATTTTAGTTTAGTGTATGTCCACCGAGTTATCTTCATGAATTGTTGTTTGCTTTTACTTTGATAACTTGTTATAATGATTTGTTAAGTTGATTGATTTTTTATTTTATAAAAGCCTGATTTAAACTTAAATGCTTGATTTGAAAATATTTTTTGTATTAAATATGGTAGTTGGCAAATCTACATTTAAGTTAAATGCTTGATTTGAAAAGATAAAAAAATTAATTGCTTATTACATGTAACGGTAACAAAAAAATTATTTTTCAATTGAAATTACACATAATTTCGTAAAAAATAATTAAATGTGAACCTTTTTTGGTATATAATTCAACTAAATAATAAATATAACAACTTTCAAATTATACTAAATATTATAGTACTATACCTCAATTTCCGATTAATTGTTCTTTACGAAATTACGTGTAATTTTGACCGGCTTATAATATGTATTAAAATTATCGGAATAAAAAATTTAAAAAGTAAATCATATAATAAAGTTTGAACTATATGATTAACTTTTGAAAAATTTCATTCAAATAATTTTGATACAAGTTATTGGATTGTTAAAATTACACGTAGTTTCATAATGAATAATAAATTAGAACGAAGGAATTATAAAGTATGGTTTTATAATGAAAGTTAAAAGTGACCAATGTAGTATCAGTAAACATGTTAACATGTTTATTGCTTATGCAGCATTTTATAGTACAAAAAACTAGGTATACCATTGGAGATGGTCATATTAAATTTACAATCTAGTTGCATCAACTTTTCTTGGATTTTCTCTAAATTAAAAAATAAAAAGTGGTCATAGTCGTGACCTCCTACTTTTATTATTCTTACAAGGTTCCCAAAGTATATTCAAATCATAGTGGTTACCTTATTTCCCAATTCATACATTGTATTAGTTAAAAGGTACATATCAATATAAAAAAAGACATTAGATTAATTTGATAGAACATATTTCCACCTTCTGTGTGGTTTCTCTTGGGTTAATATTCTTCTTCTTTAGATCTTACTATTCGTATACTGTGGTCCATTATAGGCTTTTCTACTTCGTCCTCGATCGTACGCATTCATATTTCATAGTATTCGATGATTAAGATGGACTGTATCTTGATTCGTATCCGAACACATGTGCATTGCTAATTTAGTATATCCTTTAAGTGAGGGTATGTATATTCACTGATGACATTTTTAATTATTGCTAAGGTTGAAACTACTGAAGTTGAAAAGTTGTTGGAAAGAACTCTATACGAAGTTGAAAGGAAGGATCCTTTCTATACTCATATCCGATAGGACCGAAGTAAATTATACTTGGCAATATAAAGAATCACCGGTCTTGTCTGTGCTCAGGTGTTTACGGAGATCCTTTTACTACACGATGTCAAAAGTTTCAACATCACTCGGAATATAAAAAAATCCCTCGTTACAACGAAAAATTTGATCTGATTTGTGTCCTTGTGGGACTAGGGGTTGCTTGCTTATGTACGGGGGCGGGTCTGTATTTCTAATTTTCTATCAAGAAATTAACTATATTCCCAACATAAATTTTATGGGGAAAATGAACAATATATAGAGTACTGAGACTAGTCTTCGGGTTGACCAACAACGAAACTACAGATGGATTGCCTAACCTTAAATCGTGCCGGCTTATCCTAGAGCTGGCCTGAGTAAGGTGATCAAAGAATAAGAAGATTAGACCTTAAGGGTTGCTGTATATCTTTTCTTGCTTATGCAGTAAATTTTTAGAATAAAGAACAGATAGAAATCAGCATACTGTTGATAAGAGTTAGTGTTGCTGGTCACAATAAAGTGTCACAGGTATCACAATAATGTGCTTCTCTAAATATTTGTCACACTTATAATGATTAAAAAAAAATTACACTTAATCCCCATATCTATGTATGAGATGTTGAAAGAATGAAAGACAACTTGTTCATTAAAAAAATTGGACGAGATTAAATTTTGAATACCATCTCTTATGGGTATTGTAAATAACTCATCTCACCATCATTTATTGTACTATTGGTATTAGTAATATCAACTCAAATGACACATGCAAACGAGTATTTATGGCCCCCATATTATTTTAAATGCAATTACACCCTTTTTTTTTTTTAATTAATTGTGGTATAAACCACATTTTAGCTTTATATATATAAAATGTTGCTCAAACACAAAATTACAAGTTAGGGGGCATAACTGTTACAAAATGTAATATAGCTCCTCCTAACATAATTAAAGAGACTTAACGGACTAAATTGAACAAAACTTCAGCCATATCATCCTGTTCTAAGCTTTTCCCAAAATTAAAACAAAAAACCAAAATAATGCTTCGCCTTCTCTCTCTATGTTATCGCCTGTACCAGGCGATTTCCTCCTTCGTCTTCTATTTCGATACGCAGATTGATCAGGCCGTCCTTTTCCAACTCCAGTAGCCCTATTATCCTTTTAGGGAAATCCTTCAATTCATTAGAGAAAATAGGTGTTGCTTGCTCTCGTGCCTGTTTGGCTAGCAGATCTGCTATACCATTTGCTTCTCTAAAGATATGTTGTATCTTCACCCTTCCTGTTTCTTCTTTTATTAATTGCTTGATTTTAATTACCTTTGCTCTGATATTCCATGGGATTTGCCCTTTGTCATTACATATGCTGGCCATGATTTGAGAATCAGTCTCAATAATTATATTTCTATTGAGCTTTAGACCTAATTTAATCCCTGCATGTATAGCTTTAGCTTCCACCATAATAGGTGTATTGGCTTTTACTTTTTTTACAAAGGCTTGTATAAAACCCCCTGTATGATCTCTTATTACTCCCCCTATCCCAGCTTTCTTTGTAATGATACAAAAACTCCCATCCACATTGATTTTGATGCTTGGACTGTTTGGCTTATCCCACTTGATAGTTTTAGGTAATTTAGTTTTGCCTTGAATAGTCACACTGTGTATATTATGGAAATTAAAGTCTTTTGCATTTTTGGTGCCCCTTTTAATGATGATGTTGTAGCTATCAATGACCTCTTGTATTATACCATCATGCTTCATTGAAATGTTTTCCATTCTACTTTTGCATCTGCTTTTCCAAATGTTCCACAAGATGAGGTTGGGAATAATCTTATTTGTTTTAGTGATAATAGCTTTTCCTTTTGCCTTTTCCCATTCAATAAGTCTCCCCCTTATTGTAGTATTTGTTTCTTTAATCCCCATGTGATTTTGAAAATATTCCCACACCTTTCTAGCCATTTGTCCATTGCTGAATAAATGTTCTAAACTTTCTTCTGTTTTTCTGCAGCATTCACACTGAGAAGCTTGTTGGACCTGTAATTTTTAAATTTCAGTGTCTAATGGAATGGCTTGGTTGAGTATCTTCTATACCCCCACTGATATTTTCAAAGGTATATCCTTTTCCCACATACTTTTATTATACCAAATAATGCTGCTTTTATCCCTTAGAATGTTATAAGCTGAGTTTAGTGTGAAATTGCCATACTCATTTTCTTTCCAAATTAGGACATCCTCCTCATTTATTGAGATTTTAGGTTCCTTGCCCACTTTAGGTCTATCTTCTATAGGAATTTCTTCCATTTTCCATTTGCCTTCCTCATTTAGGTATTGATGTATCTTACTATTAGAGATACAGTCCACATTGATAGGTCCATTCTCATTCCAATTGTCCATGTTGAAATCCACTTCCCCTTTACCAATGATCCATTTCATGCTTTTTTCAGCTATTCCTGATAGTTTAGTCATTCTTCTCCAAACTGTAGACCCTTTTAATTGCTTAGCTTGAACTGGATGATTTTTCCTACAGTATTTTCCTTTCATGTGTTGTGTCCAAATAGTGTTATTCTTCCTAAACTTCCACCACAGTTTGACACTAAAGGCATCTGTTATGCTATGCATGTTTTTTATACCCAGACCTCCTTCTGCTGTTGGTCTACATATTTTGTCCCAACTCTTCCAATGGTATTTGTTTTTTCCTTCCCTGTCTCCCCAAAAGAAATTTGCGCAGATTTGATCAATTTTCTTAATGATCTTTTTTGGTGGCTGTATAGCTGCAAGAGTGTAAATAGGCATTGATTGCAGCACTGAATTGATTAAAACCAATTTAGCCCCCATAGAAAGATATTTTGCCTTCCATCCTGATAACTTTTGGCTAATTTTATTGATGTTGTCCTGAAAAATATTGGCTTTTTTACGGCCATTGAAAATGGGACAGCCTAGATAAATTAAAGGGGTTTTTTTAAAACTCATATTCATGATATGGGATATATCATTTTTCCTTTGAGAGTTGATAAGTTTGGAACAATACATGTTACTTTTTTCTAAATTAACTTCCTGACCAGAGATTTTTTCATAATCTTTAATGGCTTTTTGAATGTTTTTGATGGTCCTTTTATCAGCAGCAGAGAAAATAACTATGTCATCTGCAAAAGCAAGATGAGTAATAGGTTTACAAGAAATAGGTGTTTTGTAGGGCCTAATTTTCTTTTCTAACATTAAGTCATTGAGCTTTCTAGAGAGAACCTCAGAACAAAGAATAAAAAGAGTAGAAGAAATAGGATCCCCTTGCTTTAGTCCTCTAGTGGATTTGAAAAAACCATGTTGAGTGCCATTAACCAATACAGAAAAGTAATTATTAGAAATTAGCCTCCAAATTCTATCTATCATAAGTTCTGAAAAGCCCATCTTTCTCAGAGTTTTTATAAGTAAAAACCAGTCCACTCTATCATAGGCCTTTTTCATATCCAATTTCATAATAATGTTACCCCCCTCAGTTTTCTTGTGCAAGTCTGTGGTCAATTCTTGTGTAAGGAGAATATTTTCAATAATGTCTCTACCTTTAACAAAACCACTTTGATTCTGAGCCACTAACTTAGTGAGTACTTTAGACATTCTATTAGAAATAATCTTGGATATAATTTTATTACAAAAAGTGCTTAGACTAATAGGCCTAAAGTCAGTAAAACTATTGATGGCCTTCTTTTTTGGTAACATAACTATTAAAGTAGAAGTAATAGCTTTAGGTATAATAGCTCCAGCATAGAATTGGTGAACTGCTTTTTTGATGTCTTCACTTAGAATATCCCAACTAGCTTTAAAGAAGCAACCTGTGAAACCATCAATACCTGGAGAGCTGTTACTATCTAAGCCCCAAACTGCTTCTTTTATCTCTTCCATTTCAGGAAAAATATCCATTTCATCTTGCTCCTCCTTGTTGATTAATCCATTAATGTTATTTAATAAACCATCTTGCCCCATATCTTTTTTTGCAGGTGCCAGTAAGTCCATATAAAACTCAACAGCAGCCTTGCTTATATTCTCCTGTGAGGTAACCTTATTCCCATCCTTATCCTCTATTCCATGTATTTGGGTTTTACTTCTTCTTGCTTTTACAGTGGCATGAAAAAAATTTGTGTTAGCATCTCCCTCTTTTATCCACTTTAAATTGGCTTTTTGTCTCCAATAGTCTTCCTCCCTTTTTAGGTGAACTTTAAGCTCAGCTTTTACTTTATTCATTTTAGTTCTATTGATATCACATGGGTCTTCTTCAAACTCTTTTTCATCTTTTAGAGTGTCATCTTCTGCATCCTTTGTTTTTTGGAAAATGTTTCCAAATTCCTTTTTATGCCATTCTGTTAACCCTTTCCTTACTCTCTTGAGGTTTTCTGCAAGAACATACATAGCATTTCCTTCTTCATATTTTCTCCAGTTTGTTCTAATTATCTCTTTATAATTGACATGGTTGACCCAGTAGTTTTGAAAAACAAATCTTCTTGGCTTAAAGTCTAATTCTGTAGCTGCTGAAAGAAGTAGGGGTGAGTGGTCAGATCCCACTTTATTAAGGTGTTCAAGGCTAATTTTTTTGAACAGATTTTGACATTGATCATTTAAATATATTTTATCTATTCTTTCCCTTATTGTTCCATCTCCATATCTACTATTCCACCATGTAAATCTAGTCCCTATAAAAGACATTTCTTTTACTCCAATGCTGCTCATACAGTCTACACATTCATTGGCTTCATTTATATTGATAGCTGACCCTCCAATTTTGTCTTCATTTCTTGTAACAGTGTTGAAGTCTCCCCCAACTAGCCAAGGCTCTATTGTGTTAATGCTTTCCAGGTAACTCCATAAATCCCTTCTTTCCCTTCTAGTGCATTTAGCATATACTAAAGTAACATTAATAATGCTGTCCAATATATTACTCTCAATTTTTAAAGAAATGCACTGGTTCATCTCACTTGTAGTTTTAACTTTCATACTATCACTATAAAAACACCATATTTTATTTTCCTTTTGGCAAATAACTCTATCAAAACCCAGTTTAATTCTATAGTGTTCAGCTTTACTCATTTCCACCATATGCCCCATACATGCCAGGAAGACTAATTTGTTCATAACTTTAAGCTTTTTAATCCTATTTATAACCACTGCCTTTGCAATCCCTCTTATATTCCAGATGATTAGGTTTATCATTAAGAGGTGTATTTTTTATTTTTACTTGGCTCTGTTCTTAGCTTCATCCTTTTTTGTTCAGCTTTTTCTTGCTTTCCTTTCTCTTCTTCTGTTGCTGCATATTTGTGCCCCTCTATATTGATTGATCTATGATCCTGTATTCCTTCTAGCATTTCCATATTGATTGCACTTTGTACCAAGTAAGCTTTAGCAGTTATGAGCTCATTTTCATAATTCTCTGGCTCTCCATGTTTTTCCTTTCCTTCTGCTTCACCTTTATTTATATTCTCCTCATCTTCTTTTTCCTTGCTGTTTTCTTCTTCCTCATTATTTTGATTAATTTGTGTGGCATCTTCTCTTTGATGTAGGTTTTCTGCTTCCTCTTCTTCCATTGGATTGCTGTTGTCTTCTTCTTCACTGGTATCTTCGTTTACCTCTATAATTTCCTTTTGTTCACTATTTCCATCTTCTTTGTTGGCTGCTTTTTTTGTCCATTCTTTTTTTTCTTCTTTGCCTTTATGGATCAATTGTCTACCATTTTTCTTTTTGAGAAACTTCTTTCTTCCCATTGTTTCCCATTTCTCTTCTTCTTCATTCTTTTCCTTGTTGTTCTCTTTCTTCTCTTCTCTTTGCTGCTCCTTTTCATTACCTTCCATTTGTTTCCCTTTTTTATAGCTTTCTTCCCCTATTTTACATTATTCATTGCTATGTCCAACCTTTTTGCAGTTGCTACAAAAGCTTGGTAGGTTTTCATACTCTATTTTCTGCCAAAAACCCTCTCCATCTTCTTCATCTCCATATCCTATCCAAACTCTTTCTGCCAATTCATTTTTCAAATCCACCTCTATACACACTCTTGCTAAATTGGGTCTAGTTAAACTAGCAGTGGCGTTATCAAGTTTCAATGGTGTCCCAAAAGCATTAGCAATAGAAAATATGCTAGATTTGTTATATAAATGGATTGGCAACATTTGGAAACTTACCCAGATGGTTGTAATAGATGGCTCATAACCTGGTTTAAAATCATATGTCCACTTAAATACTCTCATAAAAACCTTTTATGATCCATTTTCCCCTCATCCATAGCCTTAAAAAGTCTTCTTCATGATATAGTCTTATTAAAACATGCTTATGATCTATAGTTCCTAGTGTAAAAGCAGCTTTTAAACCCAGAGTATTCAAAAACTTATTGATTTCATCATACTGGGGTTTGCCATGAGTAAATTTGTCCACTAAGGTGTATGTAAAAGGTGCTGAAAGCTTTTTGATTTCATCAATAGTAAATCTAATAGAGATCTCACCTTTGTATTTGCCAATGTCTTTAATAGGTACAAAAGTTGGGTCTTGATGAGCTAGTTGCTGTTTGTTGCTCACCACTTCTGCAAACGATCTGGATACTTTTTCTTCCTTTTCCATGATTTGCAAATTTGTAATGATGCTGGCTTTGTTATTATTACTATTGTTGTTAATATTATGTTGTAATGACTCCTTACTGGGATCTTTTAAGCTTTGCATTTGACAATGGTGGGAATTTCTTATTTCGTCATCAATTACACCCCTCAAATACTTCAAACGGATATAATAGTATAAAGTATGATTTTATAATGAAAGATAAAAGTGATCAATGTAATATTAAGAAACATGTTAACATGTTTATTGCTTATACATCAACTTATAGTACAAAAAATTAGGCATGGCACATTAAATTTACAATCTAGTTGCATAAACTTTTCTTGGATTTTATCTCAAAAAAAAAGAAGTGGTCATAGTCGTCACCTCCTCCTCCTTTTACTATTCTTAGAAGGTTTCCAAAGTATATTCATATCATAGTGGTCACCTTCTTTCCCCTTTCATACATTATCCACTACAAAAAAAAATGTCAGCTTACCATTAAAATGTCTGGGCGTCTGTTGTTAAACAGATAATAAAATGAGTGTCGCTAAATTTAGCAACAGTTTAACAACAATTTTTGTTGCTAAACTGTTGCTAAAATTTAACGACACTCATTTTAACCATCAATTTTCAAAAAATAAACTGTTACTATACGAAGCGATATAGCTAACAGGTACATATCAATATAAAAAAAGACATTAGATTGATAGAACATATTTCCACCTTCTGTGTGGTTTCTCTTGGGTTAATATTCTTCTTCTTTAGATTTTACTATTCTAATACTGTGTTCTATTATAGGCTTTTCTACTTCGTCCTCGATCGTACCCATTCATATTTCATAGTATTCGATGATTGAGATGGACTGTATCTTGATTCGTATCCGAACACATGTGCATTGCTAAAATCAGAATTTCGATAATACACCGAAAAGGATCTCCGTAAACACCTGAGCACAGACAAGACCGGTGATTCTTTATATTGCCAAGTATAATTTACTTCGGTCCTATCGGATATGAGTATAGAAAGGATCCTTCCTTTCAACTTCGTATAGAGTTCTTTCCAACAACTTTTCAACTTCAGTAGTTTCAACCTTAGCAATAATTAAAAATGTCATCAGTGAATATACATACCCTCACTTAAAGGATATACTAAATTTGCACTGCTAATGCTTGAAAACTTGAGTCTGAGTTATATTACTCCTGACTATTTAAAGTTGTAATCATCTTTTACTATACGATGTCAAAAGTTTCAACATCACTCGGAATATAAAAAAATCCCTCGTTACAACGAAAAATTTGATCTGATTTGTGGCCTTGTGGGACTAGGGGTTGCTTGCTTATGTACGGGGGCGGGTCTGTATTTCTAATTTTCTATCAAGAAATTAACTATATTCCCAACATAAATTTTATGGGGAAAATGAACAATATATAGAGTACTGAGACTAGTCTTCGGGTTGACCAACAACGAAACTACAGATGGATTGCCTAACCTTAAATCGTGCCGGCTTATCCTAGAGCTGGCCTGAGTAAGGTGATCAAAGAATAAGAAGATTAGGCCTTAAGGGTTGCTGTATATCTTTTCTTGCTTATGCAGTAAATTTTTAGAATAAAGAACAGATAGAAATCAGCATACTGTTGATAAGAGTTAGTGTTGCTGGTCACAATAAAGTGTCACAGGTATCACAATAATGTGCTTCTCTAAATATTTGTCACACTTATAATGATTAAAAAAAAATTACACTTAATCACCATATCTATGTATGAGATGTTGAAAGAATGAAAGACAACTTGTTCATTAAAAAAATTGGACGAGATTAAATTTTGAATACCATCTCTTATGGGTATTGTAAATAACTCATCTCACCATCATTTATTGTACTATTGGTATTAGTAATATCAACTCAAATGACACATGCAAACGAGTATTTATGGCCCCCATATTATTTCAAATGCAATTACACCCCTCAAATACTTCAAACGGATATAATAGTATAAAGTATGATTTTATAATGAAAGATAAAAGTGATCAATGTAATATTAAGAAACATGTTAACATGTTTATTGCTTATACATCAACTTATAGTACAAAAAATTAGGCATGGCACATTAAATTTACAATCTAGTTGCATAAACTTTTCTTGGATTTTATCTCCAAAAAAAAAGAAGTGGTCATAATCGTCACCTCCTCCTTTTACTATTCTTAGAAGGTTTCCAAAGTATATTCATATCACAGTGGTCACCTTCTTTCCCCTTTCATACAGTATCCACTAAAAAAAAAATGTCAGCTTACCATTAAAGTGTTTGGGCGTCTGTTGTTAAATAGATAATAAAGTGAGTGTCGCTAAATTTAACAACAGTTTAACAACAATTTTTGTTGCTAAAATTTAACGACACTCATTTTAGCGATCAATTTTCAAAAAATAAATTGTTACTATACGAAACCATATAGCTAAAAGGTACATATCAATATAAAAAAAGACATTAGATTGATAGAACATATTTCCACCTTCTTCTGTGTGGTTTCTCTTGGGTTAATATTCTTCTTTTTTAGATCTTACTATTCGTATGCTGTGGTCAATTATAGGCTTTTCTACTTCGTCCTCGATCGTACCCATTCATATTTCATAGTATTCGATGATTGAGATGGACTGTATATTGATTCGTATCCGAACACATGTGCATTGCTAAAATCAGAATTTCGATAATACACCGAAAAGGATCTCCGTAAACACCTGAGCACAGACAAGACCGGTGATTCTTTATATTGCCAAGTATAATTTACTTCGGTCCTATCGGATATGAGTATAAAAAGGATCCTTCCTTTCAACTTCGTATAGAGTTCTTTCCAACAACTTTTCAACTTCAGTAGTTTCAACCTTTAGCAATAATTAAAAATGTCATCAGTGAATATACATACCCTCACTTAAAGGATATACTAAATTTGCACTGCTAATGCTTGAAAACTTGAGTCTGAGTTATATTACTCCTGACTATTTAAAGTTGTAATCATCTTTTACTATACGATGTCAAAAGTTTCAACATCACTCGGAATATAAAAAAATCCCTCGTTACAACGAAAAATTTGATCTGATTTGTGTCCTTGTGGGACTAGGGGTTGCTTGCTTATGTACGGGGGCGGGTCTGTATTTCTAATTTTCTATCAAGAAATTAACTATATTCCCAACATAAATTTTATGAGGAAAATGAACAATATATAGAGTACTGAGACTAGTCTTCGGGTTGACCAACAACGAAACTACAGATGGATTGCCTAACCTTAAATCGTGTCGGCTTATCCTAGAGCTGGCCTGAGTAAGGTGATCAAAGAATAAGAAGATTAGGCCTTGCTGTATATCTTGTGAGTTTCAACAATATCACAATAATGTGTTTTCTCTAAATATTTGAATATCTGGAGATGTAAAGAAATGAGAGGAGCTTAATACAAACAAGACTCGACCTTTAATTAGTTTTAGCCTTGTAAAAAGGAAGTATGGAGTTTAACACCGAACTTTTTGCGGAAAATGTATGTCGTATACTGGTAATATGTATCTTGTGAGAGCTTTTTTTATTAGAATAAATACGCTTTAATTTGTGATATTTCTTACTCACCTCAGGTATAATTTCCAAAGTAGCTGTTAATTCATTATCTGAAAAATGGGACTGGATTGACAGAGTTGTCGACCCTGCCATCTTCAAACGTTTTAGAACCGCTAACATCGAATTTATACCAGAAGTCGGGTTAGACACTCTCAATTTAATACGGGATGCTTCTTTTCTCGATTTGAATCTTCCTCTTTCTGCTAAAACTGCTTCAATCTCTATCTTTCTCCTCTTCAACTCCTCTTTGTAATTCTCTAGTTTTGTTATCTCACTGCTTGCCACTTGAACAATAGTCTTCTTGTCATTCTGCGGAGTTAAAATTAGCAATAATATGTACACGACATTAGCAAAAGTGTACCAGCTAAAGTTTGGCATAAATCAACTAGGTCAAGTTTAACATTTTGGATTTATATTTCTCGACAGTCGACAGATTATGAACGTTGGGATCTGTTTAATTAAGATTGAGCAACTATAAGTCTATAACCTAATGCAATAGCTTTGGCCCTATATGAAAAGATAGTACTATATCAAATTATCAATCACTGTTAGCACTAATTATAAGCAAGTTCGTAATATTTATCTACTGCGAGCTAGGTATAGTTTTTATGTAGTCCTGATAGGTCGGTAGCCTATCAAAGTTGTGGTTAAAAAATCCCAAAAGAAAGTAGCACTAAAACAAGCAGTCACTAACACAACTATTGAGTAATTATCTAAATGCATGCGACTATTAAGCGTTAAGAGTGCTACACCATCGAGCGGAGAAGATCTTAATCTACATTGTCGGAGACATTTTTAAAAACTAATTCTGTAATGTTTTTAGACTTAGAAAGCCATTGCGTACAATACTAACTTATCGCGTAATCGGACTTCACAAAACATACCTTAGTACCAGGAGGCAAAAGAGCTAGCAATGATGAGTAGCTATGCTTCTGTGTTTCTCTTCTCATCCTCTCACTTATCATGTGCTTGTAACACCTCTCTCTCTCGGCCTGTTTTCTCTCCATCGCCTCGTCCCTAATCTTCCTCGAAAATTCTATGATCCTCTTATTCATATTTTTATAAGTATTCCCTTTTACGTCGATTGTCTTGTTTTTGAACTCGACGTTTTTCTCATACTTTTGAAAAGCACTTTTAGTTAAAGCAGGCGATATGGGTTCGAGTAGTTCTAACCATAAACTAGAGTCTAGTGATTGGTTATTGAAAAACTCGTCCATTTTTTTTTAATACTCAAAGTTTGGGAATTTCAAATGTTAGTTTGCAGGATTGGGTATTTATAGTTTATGAAGGGGTCAATTAGCAATATGACAATGACATGACTTTTCTTAAGAATAATCATTTGCACATTTAACATGTGATCAATTATGGTCTCTATATTTTGTCTTAGGGCAATAAGACAATAAGTAATATTGTAAGTATACTTAATTTCCTTTTAGTCCCCAAATTTTAAAACGTAATCTCCAAATGATCTACACGGTTGGACTCGTCAATTTTCGAAACCTAGATGACTATTTTCCTCTTGGTATTTGTCTTTTCTCACAAAGATAATTAATACCAATATAAAATTTTAAATGATAAAATATGCACTATCTGTTTGTCCATCCCTAACTGTTAAAAACTACTCCTATAATATACGATAGTACGAAAACTTTAAGTGACACTTGATATTTTAAAAAAAAAGAGCAACGTATATAGAGATGATACGCGAAGGTGTTTACCACTCTAGAAAAGTGAAAAACCGTTTCGAGACATTAGAAATTCAATAAAATATAGCTGAACCAAAATGCGTCCTAGTATTGTATGTGGAAATTTCTTCGTCATAATTGATTATAACCAGATCTGTGTGATATTGAAAACTACATCACCAATTAGAATATGTATCAAAACAACAGGGATATTGGTGTTAATAAACCTGGAAATAAAACGAGTATAGTATTATAGTATGTGAAGGTCAATTTGATTTTCTAGTCAACGAATGGGTTGGTTTCACACAATAACATAGAGTTGTATTGTATCATGTATGTGTGAATGTAAATTAATATAACTGTATATACCGGTATTTGTTGTCCACGCGTTGCCTATGCGATACGTAATGACGTAGATATCATCCTGATAAATAAACTTAATATTTTTTTTAAAATTTAAATATCGAATGATTAAATATAATTAATTAACAATCGTATATAAAGAGTAACATAATATTTTACTCTTATAAAAAATACACAACGATTTTGTTTAAAATATAAATGTGTGAAAAATAACATTTTTTAATTTATTTATGCATTTGAATTGAGTGATGACATTTAAGAGTAATTACAATATTAGAGTGAGAGTATTTTTAGAAAATTTGGGCAAAATTGGGCGGCCTCAACATGCTTAGGTTGACTTATATTAATAGTATGATGATATGATATGATATGATACTCCATCCGTTTTCATTTAATTGTCTAATACGAAACTACGTGCAATTTTAAACGGCTTATAATTTGTATCAAAATTATCGAAATAATTTTTTTTTAAATCTAATCATAAAATTTAACATTTGAACTATATAATCAACTTTTGAAAATTTTCATTCCGACAATTTTGATACAAGTTCTTAACCGGTCAAAATTACACGTAGTTTCGTAACGAACAATTAAATATGAGGAGGAATGATATAAATTATTACTATTAAATATATGTAAAGACAGATGTAATAAAGAGTTGGAGACTTGGACTTATATAAGTCATGTTTATTTATGTTACAAGTTTGCTCAAATTAGTTGAGTTGTAAAATGATGACTAGTTGTGGATTTAGCCGAGTGAGGGTTACAAGTGTCTTAGAACTATCTCATAATAGTATAGTACATGAGTATGAAAGATATTGCGTATTATATTAAATGAACTCATTTTTTGACATTTTGTCATTATAAAAAAATATCCAAATAACGACGACGGATTAGTGATGTTATTAGCGACGGTTTTTGTGACGGTTATGTGACAGTTTAGTCAATTTGTGACAGATTTGTGTCAACTTTTTAAATTAACGACAGACTTGTGACAGTTTTTGACTCTCACTAAATCAAACATTATTTTGTAGTGTGTGTTAAAGTCGATTGAAGGCTTCCTTAAACTCACATAATATATGTTAAACAGATTGATGGTTAAGTTGGTGTCGGTTAATGGATTGAAATCAGCCGATACTCTATCTTAATCTAGGCACCAAAGTTTTTCACTATCGAAAAGTTATGCCCACGGTTTTTGTTATGCGTTCCAACATAGTACACTAAGGTTGAGTGAATTTATACTTACGTGCATCTGATTAGAACGCATCTTGTTGAGTTTTTCGTAATATTACATTTATCAAACTGTAATAAATGACTCGTGAAAATATAGATAAATTGGGGTTCGTCTATTTCGATACGGCTCAACATTTCAAGACTCGTACACTCAATCATACGGCAAAAATGCCACACATTTTGGAGATTTTGGTAGTTTTTTCGCCACAATTTTTAGAATTTAAATGAATATTGATCTTATATCAACTAAAATGTTATTCATATTCTTGACATTTTACTTGCTCGTTTCGACATGATATTTTAAAATTTTATCAAAATAAATGTTTTACAAGTCAATTTTGATTGAAAAAGTAAAAGTATATTAGTTAATTCCAAACATTAATATGATGAAAGGTAACTTTTTTAAGTTTTTTCCAAATACTCATTTTATGTTTTTAAAACAAGTTTTTTTACTACTGTTTTGTGAAAGTAGATTTATGACCAAAAAAATTAAAGACAAACGAAGCCATAGATTGGGAGTAGTCTGTCTGTACACAAGTTAACAAAGAGGAGAGTGGAGTGAGATTTAAATATTTTAGGAGGGTCAATAGAGTAATTAAATTCTTGACGTAATCCCGGGCCCTCCCCTTTTATATAGGGGTGGGCATGTGGCGGATGGGGGTGCATTGAGATCAATACTAACTAAACCTGTAAAAAAATCGCATGACGAATTGGGGCCGTTTGGAAAAAATTTAAATCTCAAACCAAGCCAACTCAATCCAATCTGTTACAATAAAAACCACAACCCAACTCAACCCAAACCGCAAAATAAATTACGGGTTGGGGTGAGTTGGGTTAGGGTTAATTCTTAAATTTTTATTTTGGTCATTTGTTTTCCATAATTTGCATAATCAACCTAAATTTTAAAATAAATTAAATATTTCAAAGAGAAATACAAAATAAAACCAATCAAAATACGTTTATAACATTCACGAACAAATAACAAAACAAAAATAGAATATAACATTCACGAACAAGTAACAAAACTAAAATAACATTCACGAACAAGTAACAAAACCACAACACGAACAATCAAAATACGTTTATAACATTCACGAACAAGTAACAAAACTAAAATAGAATAAGTAACAATCAAAATACGTTCCCCACATGTTGCGTGAAATCAATTTTGTCTTTTCAAGACAACTGTTTTTTTTAATCTTGAATGAACTTGGTACCCTTGGAATGGAAATCTGCGCTAATTTGTTTTCTTACTCTTGACTGTTTCAGGAGTAGTGTTCCATGTTTCAAGATACAATAGAAAATAACTGAATTATAAAAAGCTCGTTTATCTCGTCTTTGAAATTTCTTTTTTACTTGTTTGGCTTAGACTTTTCTTCGTATTTGCAGGTTGTCGACATGAATGATCGATAATGTATTTTGAGTTGCGGCTTTTTCTATCGCTGCATGTTTCCTTTTTGAAGATGAAATTACTAATCTGGGATACGTAGTAATAGTTTTTTTTTGCTAGGGTTAGATGAGTCGGACTAAATGATTTAGAATTTGAGTTCCGCATAAGTATTTTGTATGGTCCGATTTTGTCTGATATTGGCCGATACTTTCCGGTTTGAGAATGAACTCAACTAATTTAGGACATAACCACTTGTGGTAGTAGTTCATTATGTAGTCGTTAAAAGTGGGGCAGATTATGTTTGGCAGAGTTCTAGAGTTTTAGTATTAAATGAATTTGGAAAATTAAACAACTCTTATCCTATTAAATATTAGCTGCTGAATCTAATTGTTAAATGCTTTTGCAGAAAACTTTAGGTGATGAATCCATCTGGTTTGAACTTTTTACGTAAATTGATTTGGTGCTTTAATATATCCAATTGTGTACAATTAAGTCCTTTATGGAAGACGGGACGGTCTCCAATGGCAATATCAGCATTCTGGCTACGTTGCTCTGCTTTAGGTATCACCGTATCAATATTGCCAATCTGGCAGGAATAAATTTGAAAATTTAGAATAAAGGTTTGGTAATGTAGCTTCATTTTTGAATATATTATAGTTTTATCGGATAAGTATATCTTTAAATCTCACCGGAATGAACTCGGACCTAACAGAAAAGAAAATGAAAAAGTTATCCATTTGCTTAAGAGTTAGACTAATGAAAAAAGATGGGGAAAAAGAGAGTTAAGAATCCGTTTGGTCTTGTTTCCAAATGCCCTAGAAAATGGCATTTGAAACCATTTTCTCACTTGTTTGGAAACCATTTCCAAACCCAAAGTTAACAATTCCAATTGTTTCTATTTAATCCTAAACTAGTTTTGTTTTTCGGGACCTTTTTTTCTAAAATAGCTTTTTTCGTACTTTTAAAAAATTATTATCTGATGTTGCGAGTGTCCTCACTTTATTTTAAGAACAATTTAGGTTGTGGAGCGGTAATTAATTTTGTAGTTCTTATGCTGACCCAGAAACCATCCCGAAAAACCCTTTAACCCGATCGACGGGAGAGTTATCTTCGATTTCGTCACTGGCAGCTGGCAACTTTCGAATGATCTCGGGTTGTGTGAACCCTTCGACACACTGAAAGTATTTTGCTACAATTTTGTCATATGCCATTCTAATACGGACATAGCTAAATTAAAATAAATATTGGGTCTTGATACGTTAAGAGCTTATTTGGTTGCAGTTTTAAGCTGATAAACCGAAGTTATTACGAGTCTTAGAAACAGTTGTGTTGATAGAGTATGATTTTTTTGGGTTTTTAGGCTCATAAACCCAGAAAAGCTCGGTTTATTAATTTGATTAACCAACTGCATTTCAACTTTTAGACAAAAGAGCAAAAAAATAAAGCTTAAAAGCTCCAAACTAAACATGCAAGGCCTAAATGACAAGGTTGAGCTTTTCAACACAACGAGGTTTAGCTGTAGTAGATTGTACTTCATAAGGCATGTGTAGGGGTTTGTAGGGGTTTTCATTTTTGTGTAGATTAACCGCTTGGTTAATCAAACAACAAATGAAGAACGGGAACAAACCAAAATCCATTGGAGCACGTAATATCCAAATCAAAGATTTAAACCAGTATGCTAATCCTAAAAATAACAGTATACTCTTAAAAGAGGTTTCGCTCCATAAAGCAACGGATATACCTACTGCCCACTGTATACCGGTAGTTATATCACTTAAGTAGCCAACATATAATGGGTTTATGTGTTGCCGATTTCTGAGTACAGGTTCATTGTCAAGTTGTCCTATAAGACACATATCATATACCGTAGCAATTAAAATAAACCAGGCACCAAAGAAGTCAATATACCGATTTTTGTTTTTAACTTGGAATAACCCACGTGCGAGGATAAGCAAGCCTACGTAATTCATCAAACAATATATTCCCATTTTATACGGCAATACCCTGTTCAAAAATAATAAAACAGTAAAATATATTTAAGGAAACATTTATTTATTTATTTTGGAAGAAACTCAACTAATTAAATTAAGTTACTTGTATCAGTTTTTTGTGTAAAAAATACTTATATAAATCAAATCTACATATATTGCTAAACCACTGGTGTGCACTAATATCCACCATAATTTTTATTTTCACCTTTAAAGCCGGAATAAAACGACAAACGAAAAACGCAATTTATTTATCTAAGAAAACTCATTGTATTTATGATGTGAGTAGTTTGATTGCAATTGTTCTGGAGCGATAAATAAATATCCGTTGGTATTCAACCCCTTAAATCTATCCATTATAAGGCATGTGTTGTATGTAATGATAGTATTTGAAGTGTTTAAGTGGATCGGTAAATGATCGGAACAAAATAATAAAACATAAATATAAGAGGGGAAAAAAACCTTTTTTATTATATATTTTTATTCTTTTTGTCTTGATTGTAAATAATACAAATGACCTCTATTTATACTAGTCTCCAACCACAGCCGACGGTGAAGATCACAATAATCCAAAAATCTAAAATCACATCTACATCATTCCAAATTATATCCATAAAAGACTATTATAGACACTTTGTAGAAAAAAACTATTAGAAAAAAACTATTCTACAAACTTTCTAGAAAGTCAAAGACTAATTAGTAATAGTAAATTACATGATGGTCCAAAATATTAAAACTTAAAATACAAAAATTCAAATTAAATAAATGCAAACGCGTTTAAAATTTCAAATATAAAACTTAAATAACTTAAATCATAAAAAAAATACAATATTGTATGACCTTTTCAGGCGGCTGTTGAAAATTAAAGTTTGACTAAAAGTTGGATAGTACTACAAAACTAAAGTTTTCTTGCCCAAAATAGTTGTCCTTAAAAATTAGAAAATATGATGAAAGGTAAGACAATCATTATAAATAGTAATCAACAGATAGATAGATAGATAAATAGATTTTTAATTCTACTAATAATATAATAAGTTACGTTGTTTATTCATACGTAACTTATTATACGTAACCTAGCTAGTTACTAAATAAATAAAAGAAAAGAAAACTGACACGTGGATCATGTATTTTTGCAGGTATTTTGTTGTTTATTCATACGTAACCTAGCTAGTTACTAATAATATAATAAGGGTGGTCACGTTTTTTTTTTTACAAAATGGGCTGATGGCCCCTTAAAATACCAAAATCGGTTGTATCATCAAAATTATTAAAATGGAACTAATTATTTTATATTCGTTAATTGAATTGTTAAATTGTTTAAAAAAAATAATTTTATATATTCGTTAATATAATTGACAGAGTTTTTATAAAAAAATTAAATCCAACTTCGTTAAAATAATTGACGAAGTTATTATTATTTTTATATGGAGTCGGTTACCAAACCATCAAACAACAAAATATAGTACTGTTGTCAAGAAGCGTGCATGACTATCAATATCTATACTATTATTATAAGTCAATTTAATAGTTTTGAGACTGTCAAATTTTATCATTTTTTTTCAAAAATACTTATACGCCTCTATATTAATTACAATAATAACATACTCCCTCCGTTCCTATTTAATTGTCCACTACGAAACTACGTGCAATTTTACCGGCCAAGAACTTGTATCAAAATTGTCGGAATGAAATTTTTCAAAAGTTGATAATATAGTTCAAATGTTAAATTTTATGTTTAGATTTTAAAAAAATTGATTCCGATAATTTTGATATACGTTATAAACCAGTCAAAATTGTACGTAGTTTCGTAGTGGATAATTAAATGGAAACGGAGGGAGTACTCGTATAAAAATATAAAAAGTAAAAATTAATGAAACTATTTATCATAGTTTAACAATCAAACATTATTTTAAATCTTAAATTATATATTTTTTTAGGGAACACAACCAATTTACTTTGCATTTGGGGAGGAAGAGCTCCCCTCAGATTTGAAGTGCTACTATAAAAAAAAAAATTGATACGACATTGTTTTAAGCTATTTCTCCTCAAATTTTAAAGGAAACGTCGTTATCCCAACTGATTAAGCTAGACGCTGAAGGACTATAATGGTAAAACTTTTAGATGATTTATCACTGAAAGCAGCCTTTAAGGACCTCCGCTATTTCCTCGTTGTGACAACTCTAGATAAAATCGGCCAAGGCGTTGTCCGTGAACACATATTTTTTTATGTTGAATTTTGTAATAGATTAAGAATTTACACATTTGAGGAAGCATTTTTTTTTCTTTTTATTTTGTAATATTGTAAATAAGTTTCTAAATATGTACTAAATTGTCATTTTACTATAAAAGAAAAAAAACCAAAACTTTGGAACACGCTTCAAAACTCTAGAAAGGGAAATACAATTTAATACAATCATAATAACAACACCACCTCGACCACAAAACACCAACATAAAAATTACATGATAGTGCGTGCAATGCATACATACTATGGATCACCCTAACTCCTCCGTCATGTCATCACTATTTTTTACGTAGGAGAGTGGGGAGAAGGTAAGTGCAGACCATCGGGGGGAACACCCCCCATAATTTTAAAAAATTTGATTTTTTTCCCTTCAATTTTGACCATGTTATTTCACTAAAATATGTTAAAAACGATGACTTGTCACAGACAATTTTTTAATTTCACTTTACTTTACTAATTAATGTAAATTTTAGCACTCGCATAATCAGGCTTGGCCACTGCATATAGGAGGACATGCCTTGCAATTCCGTAATATTTCAAAATCCACAACCCTAATTGTATAGAAATAGTTAAGTAGAGTCCCAAGATTTAAAAACTTAAAAGTATGAGTACCAAAATATTTAAAAGCAAACAAGTTAAATTTTTTTTTTCCCCTCTTGAAATCATCGAATCATAACACCAAATAATATTATATTGTCTCCGTTCCCAGTTAATTGTTCATTACGAAATTACGTCTAATTTTTACTGGCTTATAATTTGTATCAGAATTATCGAAATGGTTTTTTTTAAAATTTAACATTTGAACTATATGATTAACTTTTAAAAAAATTTATTCTGACAATTTTGATACAATTTATTAACGGGTTAAAATTGCAGTGGTTTCGTAATTTACATTTAAATTAAATAGCATACTTAATACATATATAAACATAAAAATAAACATAATTGAGATTAGATAGAAATGGATCCTAGTTTGAGCTCAGCCGCCACGTCATCACTCCGTCCATGGTCAACGCTAATCTCCCCCGCAACAATCTCTCTCCCCCTCTCTCTCGCCGAGATTTCTCATCGTCTCTCCGTAAACATCAATTTCTTTCACATAAATTACATAAACATCTCTCTAACAATCCTATTCCTCTCTCTCCTCTTTCACCCCTTCGCCGTTATCATCTTCCTCTTAACCGCTTCCGCTTGGTACTATTTTCTCATTAAACGAGAATATGAAAATGAAATTATGGTTTTCGACTTTATTATCCGGGATCGGACTATATTTGTTGTGCTTGGGGTCGTGACGGTTTTGAGTTTGGTGTTGGCGAATGTTTGGATGAATGTTTTTGTGTCGGTCGTGGTTTCGGGGTTTGTTGTGTTTGTTTTGGCGGTGATTAGGGATCCGAGTTACGAGGAGGGGGATTACGAGTCTCCGTACGGGGCTTTGTTGGGTAATAGTAGTCATGTTTAATTTAAGTTTTTTTTTTTTTTTTTTTTTTATTATAATGGAAAAATGACCGATTAAGTGTTGGTATTTGTAGGGATGTTGAATTTTGGTAAAATGTGTTTTAACTTGTGGTTTTCTTTATTCTAATATACTCAATTTGTTTTGTGTTTTTATATGTTGCATTCGATATTTTGCGGTGATTCTGGGATTTATTTTGGTAATTATAGGCGGTGATTAGTAGTCCTCTTCCTCCTAACCGGTACTATTATTTAATCAATAGAGATAACGAAATTATGGTTTTTGACTTTATAATTCGGGATCGGACTGTATTTGTTGTGCTTGGGGTCGTGACGGTTTTGGGTTTGGTGTTGGAGAATGTTTGGATGAATGTTTTTGTGTCGGTCGTGGTTTCAGGGTTTGTTGTGTTTGTGTTGGCGGTGATTAGCGATCCGAGTTACGAGGAGGGGGACCGTACGGGGCTTTGTTGGGTAATAGTAGTCTTGTTTAATTTAAGTTTTTTTATTATGAACAAAAAAGAAAGAACTGATTATTGTTTATTTGGAAGTTGAAATTGGATTATGAAGTGGTTGTAGTGATCATATTTCAGCTTGAATTCATAAGTTTACCCTTTATATCAATTGATCATATAATCAGTTACAACCTTGAGTTTAGTTAATTAATTTCATTTGAGTTGCGCTACACGATTTCATTTACTCTTTTGATTGTTCATTGATGTCTGATGTAGTGGGTTCATGTCAACAACCCGCTCGATGAAACGCTTGTTAAACAGATTGCATTTGCTTCTTAACTTCCCAGTTAAAAAAATTAAAGATTCAGAGGCCCTTACAGATTTTGGATATTTCGGTGTAGTTGCTTGGTTGATGCTTGATTTTATTCACTTTTGTGTTATAAGTATATAATGTCCGGGTCCAAAGCCGGCTTGATGAAATGCTTGTAGAACAAATTGCATTGCTTTTCTCAGTTTCCCGAACATATCTTTGTATAAAATGTTGGAATTATTTTAACCATATTAAAAATGATACATTATATTCGACAGTTTAATTTCCAGGCAGACCTGGTCTAGACTATATGTCTGCTTATTGATCATCTTTAAACAAAGTCGCTTTCAAGCTGTAGGAACAACTTGGGGGGAAATTACTCATGCCGTAGAATATATTTACCATGCGTAAGTCCGAAACTTTCATTTAAGATGAGCAGAACCAACTGAAGCGCTTCATATGTGTCACTTCTCTTTTACAATTATTCATCTGTTCGGATCATTTATACCCTATATTTGTTGATATTTCTGAAAATTTAGTTCGCCAAGTGACAATAAAATGGTCTATTTGGTTTCTGTTTAGTTATTGCAAGTTTCTTACATTCTTCGTAGAAAACAACAGCGAGAAAGGCCTTACTTTCTGTTCGTAGTGAGGGTTGAGTACCTAACATAGCTAGGATGTCATTTATATGTACTAATAGGCTTGATAACAAAATGGCGAAGAGATACAAGCCTGGTTTTAAAGGCAACAAAGCTAATGAATAATTTCAGTGCTTTTGTTCTTGTTACTTTGAATATAGAGCCAATTAGTTGCAAGATTAAGAAGCCCTTTGGTTGTTGCCTGGAAATGAAAATTGACGGGTACTCTTTTGCGAACCCAAGCTCATCTGGTTGCTGTGGTATAGCGATGACTGTGGGAATATAGTATGTGCAAGCTCGCTTTCTGGGCCAAAAGACCAACGTGTTTGCTAAATTCACGGCTTTGAGCAATGGTCTGCAGATTTATTACCACGTAGGGCTGACAAATGTACTAATAGAATCAGATTCAGGTACGATCGTTAATTGGTTGAATAAGAGGTGAAATGCAAGTTCCCAATACCTAAATATAGGGAAAGACGTTTCGGTTCTAATGGAGTATATTGGTGGTGATTTAGTAGATGTATATAAAGAACAAAACAACTAGGCAGGTTCTTTAGCTAAGTTTTTCCTTCAGTAACTCGAGCGAACTTGCTTTCGGATAGAGGGAGATAAGCTCCTTTATATGATGTTTTTTCGTTATGAAATAATTTGGTTGTAAATTCACAGGGTCTGGGAAGAGCAAGTTTGTACAACAGAACAATCACTCATTGATTAATAAATGCAAATCTTTACTTTATGTCATCTCAATTTTTTTTTTATTAAAAGAGTGGGATCTTGCTTATTTTCGTTCAAATTTTTAAAAAAATTACTTTTTTTCGCACTTTTATAGACTTTTATAATATATTCTGTACAAATTTCATAATATTTGGACATAATATCGCTCTAAATGAATTTTTTCAATTCACTAATTAAATTATACTAATTTTTTTATTTATTTCAAATTTAATTGTGTGTGACTTTTCTCTTTAAAATAACTATTTAGGTAAATATATATATATATAATCGTAATTGTAGAATTTTTTTAAATAGAAAAAACCTAGGGAACCTAGGGGTAAATTCTACATATACAACGTTAGAAATTCGTATTAAATTATAAAAAGTCAGTTCTATATAACAAGAACAAATATTGTAAATTTGTAATAGTAGAATTCCCCAAAATCATTAGAATCACAAAAGTAAATGTAAATGCAAACAGACACTGTATATTAATTGACATACGAATACACTGTATACATACAATCGATTACCTAAAAAAAATGAGGCTATATTTTTTCACGATAAAAATTCTAAAAAAATGCATAAATCGTAAATCTGGTCTACGGTTTGTCTTTTCATAAAAAAAAATCAAAATAAATAAATAAACAAATATCATACTATTAATATAAACAAATTTAATAATAGTTGAAACTGTCAAATTTTGCCAATTTTTTTCAAAAATAACCCCACTCTATTTTAATAATTATCAATATAACTAATCTAATTAATTAACAATTTTTTCTCATATTTTCCTAATTACGGATATAGTTTAAATTAATTAACAATTTGTTTTAACCTAAATAACTACTATAAATGATATCAAATCTGAATATTTCAAAATAAAATATATTACGATATTTATGTCATTAGATGTCTCACATGAAACGCATGAGTAACTTTTACTAGTATATATATAAAGCCAAACCACAGTTTATATATCAGATTTACGGTTTGTGCGTTTTTAGAAAACGAATCCTCAAAATAAATACAAAATGCATGTATAAACATAAATGTATAATAAATTTTGACTTTGATACATTGAGTTTTTAGCTACCGAACCTGTTGAGCTTGCAAAAATTTATAAACATAAATGCGTTGAATGCAGATTCGACTGAATATGTATTTAAAAAGTTATGATTTACTATTTAAAGACATTAACGATAAAATTTATTATCCATTTATCTCAAACTCAAAATAATTTTACTATTTAAAAAGAGAAGGGTAGTATGGGAAAATAATTGAAATATTTGTAACTAAACTATAAATAAAGTTTTTGGACCTAATTAAATTCCCCAACTCAAATAGAGAGAAAGCAAAAGAGGTTGGATTTTTATACTACACTTTTTCTGAAAAAACGCACAAACCGTAGAAAAAATCTACGGTTTACAGTGATTAATCTACGGACAGTCAATCACTGCAAACCGTAGATTTAATCTACGGTTTGCAGCTGTGTAATTTTTCAGTGCAAAAATTACACAGTCAGTCCCTGCGTCAAAATTACACAGTCAGTCCCTGCGTCAAAATTACACAGTCAGTCCCTGAAAAAATTACACAGATTTTTTTCTTTCTCTTTCTCTTTCTCTTTCTCAAAAACCCAAATTTTTCAACCCAACAAAACCCAAATCAATCAAAGACAATAACCATCAATTTTCTCAACAAAAAAACCTCAAATCATTAATTAAATATCGCCCTACAAAAACCGCAAATCACCAATCAAAAAATATACCCTAATTCAAGGTATTTCTTTATTCCCTAATTTATTATTTATTTTGTGTAGTTTCAATTTGTAAAATAGGAAAAAATATATATAATATGTCAATTGATTATTCACTTAGCGATTATAATTGCTTGTTATTTGTTTATATTAATTATAGAAAATTAGAATTGTTGATATTTGTCCCATTTTATAAAAAAATAGGGTTTTTATTCAATTTTTTTATTTAGATATTTATTACTAATTGTTCGGTTATTATGTTACATGTCTATGTTCCTTATTTGTTTTGATTGGGAAAAATAAAAATAATTAGGCTTTATTAATATTTACCCGTTTTGAAAATTAGGTGTTTTATAAAATTAGGTTTTTTAATTAGGCCTTTAAACCCAATTTCCATTTTTCATCGAAGTTGCCCTAAAATTGTTTGGTCAAGTTAAAAGACGAGCTTCTTACCTTGATCTAAAAACAGAAGTTTTTTGCTTAAATAACCGAATTTTTTGGAATTAATGGTTTATAGGGCTTCTTATTTTTCAGTTTGTAGCTTACTTCGAATCCTGTTCTTTCGGGTATCTGAAGTATAAAATTCAATGTTCTTTTACCTTTTGAAAAGGCCAGTTTCTCTGGTTTTGCTTTCACTTTGTAGTACTACTGGAGCTCGGGATTCTATAACATCTGCATTGCATATTGTTCTTGGGAAAAGGATGAGCCTAGATATTGCTCAAATCGTAAGATGGAAGACAAATTCTACATCCACATCAAAGGAAGAGCCTTGCGTACGCTATGCAGCTTCTTTTGCTGGGTATTTTCTCCTTTTTATTCGTACTCTTAGCTATAAAATTGTTTCTTCTTTTTTATATCTACATTTATTTCTCATTTTATTATATATATTTTTTTCTAAACCGGTTGATTATTTGATTGATCTTTTATGAATGCATTTGACTCTAATTAGAAAACCTTTTGAGTTTTTGGTACCAGAGACACAATGTTAGTTCTTTAATTCTTTCTAAGCACCCCACTTTTTGATACTTACCAAGAAAATGTTAATAGTTCAAGCAATGTTTAATATGAAACCATAGGGGAGGAAATAAAGCTTTCAAATTTTGATCTTTTCCAGTGCCTGAAAGCAGGAAAGAAGGGGATATAAAAAGATACTAAAGATTATGGCAACTGAAACAAACAAAACTTTAATACTATGTTTCCTCTTTTTCTTTGAATCTATCTTAAAATGTTCGTTTGGAAAAATTCCGCTTGGCTCATTTCCCATATTTATGACTGATCAATCTTATTAGGTACGGATTTTATGGAGATGTTATTACGGAAAGCGAAAAATATCGCTGGATGGGCCCAAAACGATATGACTATGCAGGAACCATGGTCTTCCTAAAACATAAGTATGATTTTCCCTTTTTTATTACATTGTTCCTTTTTTGCCTTCGATTTTCTAGATCATGTTAGATCTTTATCAATTGTGTCCCTTCTTATTATAACTTAATTTTTCAGATCATATGAAGCTGAAATAGCTTATCTAGAAGAAAATTCGGTTGAAACTAGTTCTTCCGAAAAAGCTCCCCAAACAAACCGGAAACGAAATCCACGGGGAGTACCTAAAAAAACTGAAAAAATAGTTTGCCGCGCCAACTGTGAAGTTTGTAAAGCAAATGCAAATTGCAAGTCTGTACAGCAAATATTGACACAGTCACAGCAAGATTCAAAATGGTTGAGATCGAAAGGGCGTTATATTAGCATTGGTTGTGCTATTATCTCAAATCGAAATGAAAGGGCACCTGATGGTTTGGTTGCTGATGCTCACCTCTCAGATGGTTTTCTGAATTTAATATTGATTAAAGAATGTCCACACGCGTTATATCTATGGTACTGCCGCCTCTCTCTCTCTCTCTCTCTGTGTGTGTGTGTGTGTGTGTTTTTCTATGTGTGTGTGTGTGTGTGCGTGTTTTTCTATGTGTGTGTGTGTGTGCTTCCGGAATGGTAAGAGTGTTAATTGTCTAAAAAACTTGTTTTTCGAATAGGCACCTTACACAACTGGCAAGGAAGGGTGGGACCCCACTAAATTTTGAGTTTGTGGAACACTACAAGGTACTTTGCTTTATTCCCCTTCATTTTTAATATTGTCGCCGTTGTAGCCAAATACATAATATTTACGGCCTGCAGCCAAGTTCGACTATTTATATTGCTATTTTGTTGACACCCAAGCTAAAATCCTCAATTTTCCCCAAAAGTGACAGTTTTGACATGCTTTGTTACACATTTTGGATTTTTTATACTTCACAAAATATTTGAGTGGTGGTCGGTTTTAGATTCCTTTGATGTTTCAATTGTTTCTATCTCTTTGGTATTGAATTAATCAATATCTATGTACTTTTGTGTATTAATGTCGGAAGTATCTCACCACTAGGGTACGCCATCAATTTTGGCTCTTTTGTTCGATCCCGGTTCCTTTCTTTGCCATTTCCCCCCTTGTTTGTGATGTGTTTTCATGTCTTGTGTTGTACAGACTCGTACTTTCTCGTTCACTTCTTCTGGGAAAGAAAGTGTGTGGAATGCAGATGGTGAGGTTTTTCAAGCTCATCAACTCTCGGCACAAGTTTTTCGAGGCCTTGTTAGCTTATTTGCATCTGGCCCTGAAGTATAATATAACTACACGCGACTAAAAGTTGTATAGATCTGTACGGCTTTTATGATTAACAATGAGTGTATAGATCTGAAGTGATGATGTATTTTTGACACGGCAGTTATTGTTTTGATTAGATTCTACACCTCTGTGGAGTCGCCGGATGGTTTCACTAGGGAAATTGTGGAATTTCTTTGGCGAAATCTACGCAAGCTACGCAAATTAATAGAAAAACATAATTGCATGTACCTCAGTTTTTGTCTAATTGTAGATTTTTGTATCATGTTGTAAGTACAAATGTATGAGGAATTCAAACATTTTCTTTGTAGTTTCCTGTATCTCAATAAGTCGTCAATATATTGTACAACTCCACTCTTTGATAGTCGTGTTTTTATGTTCTTTTTTATCTGGTTTACGCTGCGGCATTGTTTTAATGAAGATTTTACTTTTTTCTACTTTTCTGTGCTAAAATGTTACGACGCATATCTTTTGTATTCTTAACCCTGGACACGCTTGGATCTTCTTAATCTATCAGCTGATGCCTTAGAAAGTCGAATTGTACGAGGCATTACACAGTAAACAGGAGTAAGATCTGTAACAATGAAGATTAACTCAGCTGATTTTGATGGATTAAGTTTTTAAAATTCCATTTTATTGGATAGAGCAGTCAATTGAATAAACCAACTCTTAAGTAATTTGAGGACACAGTCCAAAATTTCTTAATACTGAACTAGTCTGAAAACTCAAAGAAAGATGTTATTGGTTCAATGGTCAAGTTTATCATATCGAATTTACTGTACTCTTACAATTTGTGTTAGGTCGAATTCATTGAATCTCTACTGCTAGAGGAATAAGTTATCCGTTTCATCTAATATTTATGAACAAATAATTACTTATATTCAATTTTATCCAAATTATGGGATATAATACATAGGATTTGGGAGCTTGAACGAGCGGACCGACATTGAATAGCCTAATAAATCGCTCCATTGGTCGCCAGAGTTACCCAAAATCCGATATCCATCAATCACCATCTCAGTTCTCTTCTCCGATTTGAACAATGTCGCTGATTTCCCATGGTCCTCTGAGGCTCTGCAATAAATGAAACGACACTTAGAATTTAGTATTTTGGTAAATTTCAATAGGGTTCTATAAATGTCAAACCATTCATCTCAAAAAGAGAAATACATTCCAATAGAAAACAGTTTCCAGTTTTTCACTATCAAAATGCCAAGGCTATATTCCTGTTTCTTATCATCCAACTTTAAAGACAGGCAAGTAATGTTTGAAAAAGTCAAAAATTAACCATAAGATTTGGTTTCCATCGCCTTGTCGAAAACAAAAAGGTTGTCCCGGTCTTTAAACCTTGCGTTAAATAAAAATAGGATAATTGGAGAACTAACCTCAATATGAGCTTGTCCCAGTCTTTAAACCCTGCGTTAATCAAGTTCTCAACTGTAATATCTTTATGATCTTCACTACGACCCGTTAGCAAGAAAACCTTGAAACCCAACTTCATAACCTCTTCGTAAAGCTTCAGACTGGGTATCAGTGGAGGTGCCATACCCTTCTCGACCCATTTAGCAAACTCATTTCGGTCGAAAATTTCTAATCTGCATTAAAGGATACGTATTAAATCATGTCAGAATCCGTAATGATGTGTTTCGTTGCACTCTCAAACATTTTGTTTTGCAGTATTTCTGTTCAAGTTTATATGATAGCAAATAATGCAATTTAAGAAACCATGAATTTTCAGTGTTTCGCAAACAAACCTGGGATCAGTGCACTGCATACATTTTAGCCTAAGATTTTAACTCTACCGTTTGTTGTTGTCTTGTTGATTCCCGAGCTAACAAATAATTTTCAGGACATCTTAATGATTATATTTCTACGAGTTTTAGTTCTAGGTTTTTGTCTCTATCTTCTACTGATTTGAGTTAAAAAATATTCCTTTTCGAGGAAACGTCATTTTCATGTTCTATCAGAATGTTTTGGTAAGAAAACAGCTTATGTTGATATCTAAAAGAGAGCTGTAATAAGCTGAAAAGAGTTGTCCAAATGGAACCATTATCAATTCCACAAATCATTTTATCATATATTTGGTGGTTATGATTCTATATACAAAATAAACACTTCTATACCAAAAACAACTGTTATAAAAAGCACGCTTCATGATAAAAAATATCCAATCTAAAGCTTGATTCAAAGCTTAAAAAGTTTGCTTTTCTGATTTTTAGACCGCTAAAAGCTTACGTTTTTAACGCTATTAGCATAGCTCGTGCAAAAACGCTTGTACAAAAAACACTTTAGCTAAGATTTCGCCTTTTAAAACACTGTCAAAAACATAATGTGGCAGAAAAATCAATCCAACCAAATTCAGATAAACTCACAAACCCCAAAAAAGTACTAATTAGACACATTCAATGTAATAAAAAAAAACTAGAGTTTGAGAACAATACCCATAGCTTGGGTTTATTTAGTAACAGACTTTAAGCTCAGTTTTTGTGCTTAGGTAATACAGCACTGCCAACAAAATCATTTCTGTACTAATTCCATCAATTATAGTTGGTTTCTCTTTTTGGTAGAAAACTGAACAAGTGTTTGGGGTAATTAAATCTATCTTGATAGAAAAAAATTGTTCACATACATCTAATGATTTAATGATCATTCATCAGCGTCGACAGCAAAGAAAAAAAGTCAAACCATTTAACTTTCTTATCAGAACAGAACAATTCATACCATCTATACTTTTCTCTCATCCATGATTCCATATCACAAGGTAGCCAATCAATAATTCCTTTATATTCTCCAATAATACAGAAAGTACGACATACGTAAGCAACTCAAAATTAAAAACAAAACTATTGTGACTACGGTATAAAATTGACTATACATACCAATTTTATCGGATGTCCCCATAGGCACAATTGACTATACAAAACACTACAAAATAATTTTACTGTTTATTATCACATCAATAGTCACCCAAGTCCCGTAGAAAGAGAGAGCCAGGGACTTCAACAAAACGCATACAATTAGAACAATTGTACAAACGACAACCCCACTGTTTGACAAGAGCTTTTACACGCAGCTAGGCTAGGCTTGAAGTTGAGAGTTTTTTTCTGGTATAAGAAATGTAGAAGTTCGAGCAGGGTAAACACAGACTCTTTGCAGTCTGAAATTAGTCAGCTAATACCTTCTTATTTATACTAGTCTATACTTCTGTTAAATACCTGAACATAAATTATTTCAAAGAACAAGAATATTTACCTTGGAGAAGGAAATAGCCAAGTGGGACTTCGATATCGGAAAAACACACAAGCACCCAAGAAAAATGTTTTCCAGTTCTTGCTTTTCAAATTATAAACGCAAATATAATTGTTGATATCAGTCCAACTCTGAAAATTGTGATATCAGTCCAACTCTGAAAATTGTCGTCAGAGTAATATATGCAATCTGCCTCCAAATTTTTAGTACAAACACGTGAACACATCGACAAACAACTATGTTCATCCAAAAATAACACACGGCCTCCCAAACTTTCCACATTCTTCCACTCCCAAGAAATAAAATCGCATCTGTAAACACTCATTCTCTTTGGATGATAGCACACAAGTAAAAGATCGTCAGAAGCTTCGGACAAATATAATTTTTCGCCACACATTTCCCCCATTAGTAATGAAACTAAACATCTAGCAATAGGCGGGTTTTGCTTATTTTCATCGATTTCAACAGTAGCTAGTGTTCCATTAACAGAAAGTCCAAAGATCATGCCTTTATAGCATGCAACACTAGTGAATATTAATCGAGATCTAACATTAGTCCATGCCATGTCCCCCAATTTTACAAAAGCCAGATTATAACTAGGGCCGTAAATAACAGTAACAAAAATATTGTTTCCTAGTTTTAGCACCGCAGCATTGTGTACCAGATTAAACCAACCTATCTTCAGAATATCGTTTGGCTCTCCGAAAGTAGCTACAGGGGGTAAATTGATTTTTACTCGTGTAATGGGGTTCAAAAGTTGAATACTAAAATTGGGATCAATTGTTATAAGCCATCCATGAGAAGAACCCCAAATCCGACGATCATGGGCTTGAAAAGAGGGATTCCAAAGGGTTTTTTTTTATACAAACTGAAGCATTGTTCTATGTTTTGGTTGATATCGAGCATTAGCCATGGGATTTTGGAGCTTGATAGCCATGTTTTGTCGCGGTAAATAGATTGCCATGATTTACATACGAGAGAAAATGTGAGAAAATCTTCAATTGTATCTAGCCGGTTGGAGATTTCGTTGATCAGGTCGTATGGAAGTCGGGACCAACCCTGAAAGGCACAAGTTTCGAGAACCCAATTTTTTCTCGAAACAGCTTGTAATCTGTTTTTTAAACAGCTTAAAAGCTTTTTAAAAAACAGCTTCAAAACTTGTAAAAAACAGCTTAATAGCTGTGTAAAAACCAGCTTTTAAGCTGTGTAAAAAACAGCTTAATGACAAGCAAACAATTAGTAATAAATATCTAAATAAACAAATTTGAATAAAAACCCTATTTTTTTATAAAACGGGAAAAATATCAACAACCCTAAGTTTTTTTTAATTAATATACAACTAATATTTATGCAAACAAAGAAATTAACATATAAATCAACAAATTTTAAAAAAAAAAACCTAATTTCAAAACGGGTAAATATTAATAAACCCTAACTATTTTTATTTTTTCCAATCAAAACAAGATAAGGAAACCAAACAATTAGTAATAAATATCTAAATAAACAAATTTGAATAAATACCCTATTTTTTATAAAACGGGAAAAATATCAACAATCCTAAGTTTTTTTAATTAATATAAAAAAATAAGAAGTAATTATAATCACCAAGTAAATAATCAATTGGCATATTTTATATCTTTTTCTATATTTTACAAATTGAAACTATATGAAATAAATAATAAACCAGGGAATAAAGAAATACCTGTATCTAATTCGGTGAATTAAACCTAAACGTGGTTTAATCAGACGAAATTTGGTGGTTATCGTTTTTATTTTGGTTGAGATTGGTGATTTGGGTTTTTTTTTTTCTAAAGAAAGTCTGTAAACGAAAGTTGGTTTTTTTTTTTAAAAGAGACATTTCCAGTCCAAACCGTAGATAAAATCTACGGTTTGCTCTGAAAAATGCAAACCGTACATTTCATTTACGGTTCGTAATAAAAATGTACGGTCCGTACAAAAAAAATACGGTTTATGCGTTTTTTCATAAAAATTGTAGTATAAAAATCCATCCTCCCCAGAGAAGCAAAAAACCAGAGAGAATAAAAAACCACTCAAATAGAGAGAAGCAAAAACCACACCAAGGTACGTATTTTTAATTATTATTATTATTTATATTTAGTTTCGAATTAGACTTCTTTTTTTTGTCATATTTTTAGTACAAACTCTTCAAATTCAATTAGGGTTTGTTTTGTGGTTAAAATATTGAGCCTTTTTCTTAGTACGATTAGAGTTTGTTCGAATTAGGGCTTTTTATTATTGAAGGCTTTTGTTAATTGCATAAACCCAAATTTAAGTATTAATATTATTATTATTATTATGTGTCTTTCAATTTTTAGTGATTTTGTTTTTATTAATTAAGAACAAATATTATTATGCCAGCTTATTTTGCTATTGGGAGTATTAATTGTACAACAGCAGCAGCTTAAATAAATAAAGTATTCGGAAAGAAATTAAATAAATTGTAGCTTAAAAGTTACGATCAAACAAACCTAATTGACCTCGCTCGAGGCTGGTCCTGTTTGTTAAATTTTTTTCTATTACTCCCTCCGTTCCTATTTAATTGTCCATTACGATCAACTTTTTTAAATCTAATCATAAAATTTAACATTTGAACTATATGATCAACTTTTGAAAATTTTCATTCCGACAATTTTGATACAAGTTATAAGCCGGCCAAAATTGCACGTAGTTTCGTAGTGGACAATGGGAATTATTAGGGAACAGTCAGGCTATATGACTGGTTCACAAACCGTTTGCATAAAAAGGTGTAAAATGGATAAAAAAAAATAATTTTTGATTAATATTTAAGTTTAGGGTAGGCCCCCATAGGGTTCTGTATTTTTATTTGGGTTTTTAGTGCCAACGATTTACAGGGCAAGGAAACTTAATTTCCTTTTCCTAATATGATTAGGAACTTGGATTTGTTATTTCTATTTCAATTCTGATTAAGAACTTTAGTATTAGTTTATTTCCTACTTAGATTAGGATTCATTTAGATTAGTTATAGTCATATTAAGATGGGTTAATTCATGTTTTCTGTACCCAACTATCTATCGCCTTTTAACAATTTGCATACTCAACTATTATTTTTAACAATGTACATACTAAATTAACAGCAATCGATCAATAACCATACTCTGGGTGACATGTCAGCAATTAAACAAACAGTTGGCAAAAAAACTACTTACGTGTGCTTATCAATATTACACGACAGCAATTAAACAAACATTCTCTCTCTATATATTTTTTTTATATAATTTCTCTATATTCTTGTCTTGGTCTTCGTCATCATCTGAAATATATATATAGGTGAAATCTCACCAGGTAATATACATACTTACATATATATATATATATATATATATTAAATCACTTCAAACACTCTTAACTATAATTTTAATTGTCTTTTTTATAAAAGAAAAAAAACCCACCTCTATTTCAGCGGCTTATATACGCAATTAAGTTAATTTGCGAAAAACAAATATAGGGTTTGTCCAATCAGGTTAGATTTCTACTTATTGGGTATTTTTTATTTTTGTTTATGGTTTTGTGTTTGGTTGATTTATTGGGATAAAGATCTGTTTTTTTATTCTCTTTTTGGATCTCTGTCTTTATATGTTTGGGTTCCTAAAGTGATTTTGTTTACTTCATATGTATCTTTTTTTTTATGGACAAGTTTGGGGGGTTTTTTAGTTAATTTTTTTGCTACTAAATGAAAAGTCACTGATGAAGGTTCTGATAAGTTCAATAAGACAGTGATTTTTATTTTTTTATTTACTTTTGGCCAAGATGGTTTTTTTGTTTTGTTGGTATCTATGCTTAATTATGAAGTTGTTTGGCTGTTTGCTTATTAATTACTAATTAGCAGTACTGTTTTTTAATTATGGGTAATTGTTTCCTAGTGCTGAATTGATTTGTTTTAACCATTATTTATATTTTCTCAGTTCACTTCTCATAACATGGGGTTTTGAGCTTGTAGTTAGTTATTTTATATAAAGCTTGTAAAGCTGAATTTTTACTTGCCTTTTTGTCAAACCAGGCTGCTTATCTACTGGGTCTCATTAACCACTGTTAGAATGGGTGATATAGATCGTGAAAATATTAGAAACATATGTATTCTGGCCCATGTCGATCACGGAAAAACGACCCTAGCGGACCACTTGATCGCGTCGTCTGGCGGTGGAATACTCCACCCAAAACAAGCCGGAAGACTTAGATTTATGGATTATCTAGATGAAGAACAAAGACGAGCTATAACGATGAAAAGCTCTTCCATCTCTCTAAAATTCAAAGACTACGCTATAAACCTTATAGATTCGCCAGGTCATATGGACTTTTGTAGTGAGGTTTCGACCGCCGCTAGGTTAAGTGACGGTGCCCTAGTTCTGGTAGATGTTGTCGAGGGTGTTCATATTCAGACTCATGCTGTTTTACGCCAAGCTTGGATCGAAAAGGTTACACCTTGTTTGGTTCTTAATAAGATCGATCGGTTGATCTGCGAGTTGAAACTAAGTCCTGTAGAAGCGTATACACGGTTACTACGTATTGTTCATGAAGTTAATGGGATCATGAGCGCGTATAAATCGGAAAAGTATTTATCTGAAGTTGATTCAATACTAGCTGGCCCATCGGGTGAGGTTGGAGATGAGAATTACGATCTTTTTGAGGAGGACGAGGATGAGGAAGACACATTTCAACCACAGAAGGGAAATGTAGCGTTTGTTTGCGCGTTTGATGGGTGGGGTTTTACCGTTAGTGAGTTTGCCGAGTTCTATGTTACGAAATTCGGCTATAGCTATTCCGTGTTAATGAAATCTTTGTGGGGTGCTCGGTATTTTAATAACAAGACAAAAATGATTGTGAGTAAAAAGGGTATTGGTGGAGCAAGTAAAGCTCGTCCAATGTTTGTGCAGTTTGTCTTAGAGCCACTTTGGCAGGTTTACAACGCGGCTTTGGAACCTGATGGTGATAAAAAAATGTTAGAGAAAGTTATCAAATCGTTTAATCTGTCTATACCTCCACGGGAACTTGTGAACAAGGACCCAAAAGCTGTTCTTCAATCTGTCCTGGGTCGTTGGCTTCCTCTATCGGATGCGATATTAAATATGGTGGTTAAGTTTATGCCGAATCCAGTTGCTGCCCAATCTTTACGTATTTCCCGTTTGTTACCAGTGCGAGAGATTATAAGCAATGAAATTAAATCTGATGTTGTAGCACAGGCGGAGCTTGTAAGAAAGTGTATTGAGGGTTGTGATTTAAGCCCTGAAGCTCCATCTGTTGCATTTGTTTCAAAAATGTTTGCTATTCCTATAAAGATGTTACCTCAAAGGGGGTTACATGGTGAAATTTTAGATAATTTTGCTGATGAGAGTGCAAATGGTGAATCCGAAGAGTGTTTTCTTGCTTTTGCACGAATTTTCAGTGGCATTCTTTACGCAGGGCAAAGAGTATTTGTGCTATCGGCGTTATACGACCCATTAAAAGGCGAATCTATGCAAAAACATGTTCAAGAAGTTGAATTGCAATCACTGTATTTAATGATGGGGCAAGGACTAAAACCGGTCGAATATGCAAAAGCGGGTAATATTGTCGCTATAAGAGGCCTTGGCCAACATATATTGAAAAGTGCTACTCTTTCATCTACAAAACATTGTTGGCCTTTTTCGAGTATGGTTTTCCAAGTTTCGCCAACTCTAAAAGTGGCCATTGAACCCTCTGACCCATCTGATATGGGTCAACTTATGAAAGGGTTAAAACTGTTAAACCGAGCCGACCCTTTTGTAGAGGTAAATGTTTCTTCTAGAGGCGAGCATGTACTTGCCGCCGCTGGTGAAGTTCATCTAGAACGTTGCATAAAGGATTTAAGAGAGAGATTTGCTAATGTAAAATTAATAGTTTCACCTCCTTTAGTTTCCTATAAAGAAACTATCGAAGGAGATTTGTCCACTCAATTGGAAAATTTGAAGTTATCTTCTGGTTCGATGCATAATTATATCGAAAAATCAACACCGAATGGTCGATGTGTAGTTCAGGTTCAGGTAGTAAAGCTTCCGTTAGGGCTAACAAAGGTTCTCGATGAAAATGCGGACTTGCTTTCTCGTATAATTGTAGGAAAGTCGGGAGAATTAGAACAAGCTTCGGAAACTCAGATAACTAGCATTGTGGGAGAGGATGATCCGATAGATATGCTTAAAAGTAGAATGATAAATGCTATCAAGAGCGATATTCCCTCTGAGAGTTTAGATTTTGATAAGGATCAAACTGAGAATTTGAAAATATTATCGAGGATTTGGGCTCTGGGTCCTCGGCAGATTGGGCCTAATATCCTTCTCACTCCAGATATTACAAGAAATATTGACGGTTCTGTTCTTGTTCATGGTACTCCTTATGTATCCGAAAGATTAGGTTTTGTAAATGCCACCAAGAGAGAGAAAGACGAAGCTGAGAGCCTCGAGAGTAGTGTTGTTGCGGGTTTTCAACTAGCTACAGGATCTGGACCATTATGCGATGAGCCCATGTGGGGATTGGCTTTTATTATCAGGGCGTGCGTAAATGAAATACCAGAGACTGATACTGAACATCACCATTTGGAGCAGTACGGCATTTTTGCTGGGCAGGTAATGACTACAGTGTCTTTTGTTTTAATGAACTTTCATTTTATTTTATGAGCGGCTTTACTAACAGATTCCAGCTGCTGTGATTTTTGTTGAGTTTTAATCGAAATCGGTGATCAAATCAGCATTTAGCTTTCCTTCATTAAGTAATGCAATAACTTTAGTTACAAATTCCAGCTGCTTCATTTAGTAATGCAATATCTAAACATATGAGTGGCTTTACTTATAGATTCCAGCTGCTCCGATTTTACATTGAGATTTAGTTTAAATTTGTGGTTAAATTGAGCATATGCTCCGATTTTCCAGTGGCTTCATTTCTGGTTAAATTTCACTTTTAACTGAACGATTTTTAGCATTTAGTTCGTTAACTGAGCTTAGAGCATTTCTTTTATTTGCAAATGTTCAACTGACCAAGTCCTGTTATTATGACTATTACTAGGTTTTTTTTATATAATTTGTTTGTTTCATGTTAGCTGTGTACATGAGTAGCTTTACTCACAGATTCCAGCTGCTTCGATCTCTGCAGAGTTTTAATCAAAACTTGTTGATCAAATTACGACTGAGCTTAGTTTTTTTTTACTTATAAAGTATTTTAATAGCTTTACTTACAGATTCTAACTACGTCTGTTTCTGTTGAATAATTAAAATTGTTGATAAAGTTAATGTAATTTCTTCAATTGGGGTTTATATTAGGATTGGGTGATCGAATTAGAATTTACTATTTCAATGGAACTGAGCTTATCCTTATTAGCTGCGCATTTGAGCTTAGGGTTGGACTATGAAGGCTGGTTACATAATTATTTGTTTCGTGTTAGCTGTTAGTATGAGTAAGCTTAACTTATATATTCCAGCTGCTATGATTTTGAGTTCTAAATAAAATTGGTGTCGAATCAGCTTATAGTTTTACTTCATTAAGTAGTGCAATAGCTCAAATTATTTTTTCCAGCTGCTTCATTTGTGGTCAAGTTTTACTTCAATAACTGAACGATATTTTGGAATTAAGCCTGTGAATTTAACTAGGAGTATTTCTTATATTTACGAGTGCTTCAATAGATTGTTAGAAATTCCAGATGATTCAGTTTATTATTACAAATTTTCATTTCTATTAAAAGGTTTCTTGCTGGCTATAAATATTTTAGTAGCTTTACTTATAGTTTCAGTTGCTGCAATTTTCGTTGAGTTTTGATTGAATTTGGTGGTCTTATTACTTATTAGCATATACTTCTTCAATTGACTTATTTATTTATTGTTATTTCATTAAGCATTGTAATTGCTTTACTTAAATATTCCAGTTACTTAAACGAAAAAGTTCCAGCATATACGTTAATTGAATTTGGTGTATTTTTCTAAATTTCAAGTGTTTTAGTTCAATTGGCTTAAGCTACAAATTAGAGCTGCTTCTTTTGTGCTTAGCTTTTACTAAAAAAGTCAACCAACTGCTAGCTTAAACTTATTTAATTGAGCTTAGTTTTGTTTCTTTACGCCATTAGGTTTGCAATAACTGAGCTGAAGGTTAATTACAAAATTTCAGCTGCTTTGTTTCTGGTTAAGTTTTACTTAAATAACTGAACAGTTTATAGCATTTGTTCAGTAATTGACCTTAGCGTATTTCTTATTTTTGCGAGACAGATTAAGTTACAAATTTCAGCTGCTTAAATTTTGGTAAAGTCTAACTTAAGTACTTAGCTAGTGAACAAATTTCTAGCTTATACTTTTTAGATTACGAATTTGAGCTTGGTGTTGGAATACGTTCTCTTTGTTCTGATTGAGGTAATTACGAAGGTTCAGTCTTTTGTCACTGTTGCGTAAAATTTTGATTTCTGGCACTTGTTAGATATCAGTACAAATTCAGGTGCTTTGATATTTTGTATGTCTTAGTTATATTAGGCAATGAATTTCTAGCACAGTTTACTTTGGATGAGCTTAGTGTCAAAAAATATTCTCAAAGTTTAATTAGGTTTATAATTTGACAACTGCCCTTATGAGTTATGACATAAATTTATTAATTTAAGTTATAGATGTTCTAGTTTTTAGCAGTTGACATATTTGGTGACTGACTGGCTGTTGCTTTTACGAGAAAATAAGTGGCGGCTTATTTTGAGGCGGAAAGAAATCTGTGTTCATGCGTTATTTTCAGGGAATTGACTGCAGCTTTTAAGCTAATTAGCTGCTGGTTTGAGTTATATTAATCCAACATACGATTTAGTTTCCGATTACCAGTAAAAAGACGAGTTTTTTTTTTGTATAGCCAAGTAGACTATAAGAAAATTATGTAGAAATTGAGCTCTCAAAGCTGCACCGAAACAAGTCCTTAGTTTCACGTAGACCAACCAAATTACTTTCAGCTGTTAAGTGAAAAACTGAGCTTTAAAGATGCACTTGACATCTGTATTTGTACTTGAACCTAGTTTTAGTTACTCTGAATTTATAATGAGCTCCTTTGTGACATTAGCTAAAACCCACGAAATGAACAAAGATTCTAAATGTTAGCACTTGACATATTCCTTAGATGATTTTAGGAATAGCAGTATCCCTTTATAGTTATTACCTTTCCTCAGCACTGATAAACTATGCGCTCACATCACAGTACTCCTAGTGGAGAATTTCTTGCAATTTAGTAATGTGATGAAAATACAAGACGCTGTTCGTTGAGAAAAAAAGTCCTTTCCTTCGAGATTCCTATTGGGAAGTGTCGGGTTCTTTCACCACTTGACATTTTGTTGCTCTACTGGTTCTAATTAATTGTTTATCATGAACTTCCCTTTTGGTTTTTATGCTGGGGCCATTAGATTCTTATGCTTACATAGGGTATAAGTTGCAAACTTTTCCTAATGCAACTGGAATATGTTCATTTAATTATAGCTTGTTCTAGAATGCCTTACTCAGAATTTATCATACTTTTCCATATTTATTGCCTTCACTGTTGTTTTTTCACACCATGAATCTTCTTTTTGTTTGTGCTACTCCTTTTTGTATTTTATTGGTTACGTTATGTTCTTACTTTTCATCCGATATGTAATAAATGAAGTAAGAGAGTATCACACTAGATATTGGTGACTTCCACTACTATTATCAATCGAGATACTCTACCCATTTTTCTTTGTGTATGCTTCAAAGATTTTACTTTTTATTATTTAACATCACCTAGTTTCATACAAATTACACTGATTTAAGTGTGTGATCTTACACTTAAAATAATTGCGTCTTTTCAAAAAGGTTTTTGTCTTTTTCAAATGTTGTCGTTTAGGGTTGTGAAATTGTTGATTGTAGAATTATGTAACGGAACATTGCTGAAACAGAAAATTTAAATTTGAATTGAAATACTTTTGAGAAAATTTGTCACTCATGTATTTAAGTTTGGGGAAGTTGCCCTTTTGGGTTTGAGAAAGTTTCTGGGAAAGGGCTAAGTCTACAGTTTACACATTCAATTTTGGGTTTGAGCAGGTGGTGAAACTGATTATCGTTTTTATTTTATTAAATAAATAATTTATCTTTTTTACTTTAATAGTTTTGTCTTTTAAAACTTTGTATACTTGTAATAGTTTTCAGAGGTGGTGTTTTTTAGGTTTGTAAAGTTGCATCTTTTTGATAGGTACCACATTGTTGAAACAAAAAAACAAATTTGAATTGGACTAAGATTGAGAGAGTTCAGTAATTTACTACTCTTTGCTATTTCGGTTTTAGCTAATTATCTGTGTTTTCTCAAATTTGTATTTCAGTTTTAGCTTAATTATCTGTGTTATTAATATTAAAATCTGGTTACATCAACAGGTGATGACTACAGTGAAAGACGCTTGTCGAGCAGCTTTGCTTCAAAAAGGGCCACGTATCGTAGAAGCCATGTATTTTTGCGAATTAAACACACCAACCGAATATTTAGGCCCGATGTATGCCGTTCTAGCACGAAGGCGAGCACGCGTTCTGAAAGAAGAGATGCAAGAAGGGTCACCCTTATTTACTGTACATGCTTATGTACCAGTTGCCGAAAGTTTTGGGTTTGCAGATGAACTGAGAAGATGGACGTCGGGAGCTTCAAGCGCTTTGCTCGTGCTTAGTCATTGGGAGGCGCTTAACGAGGATCCATTTTTTGTACCGAAAACGGAAGAGGAGAAAGAAGAGTTTGGGGATGGCGCTAGTGTTTTGCATAATACTGCTAGGAAACTTATCGATGCTGTTAGAAGAAGGAAGGGTCTTCCTGTTGAGGAGAAGGTCGTTCAGTTCGCTACGAAACAGAGGACCTTGGCTAGAAAAGTTTGAGTCTTTATTGTTTAAATTTTGGTCTTAGTTATGACATTAAATTATAGTCATTTATTAGTTGTCTTTTACATATACCAAGCGGCTTGAATCACCCTGCTCTTCATGGTTTTCGGACCGTGACATTCTTACATCACAGCCATTTTTCTTTTTAATTTTTTCACAAGGAATACCAAAATAGTGTTTTTACATATATTTTATCCGTTTGTTCGATTATTTTTTGATATGTGATTGTATTTTGGAGTTGAACTCCAATAATCATGGGTAAAAAGTATCCTGATTAAAGGACAAAATTATTTTATTACGAATGTATCTACTTGAATCGCTTCAATAAAATCTGTATGAAATTTATGAATTTTACGAAACATGAAATACAATTTTAAACGTTGACAAAAAAAATTAAAAAAAATTAACCACACCTACCATGTGTTTATATACTAAGGACTCGTTTGTTTCACATTGTAAGGTGGTAATTAATGCACTGGTAGTAAGGTTGAACCCACAATTCATAGTTTGGTAGCCAAGTTTGGTAGGGTATTCTGTTATACTATTAATCTCGCCTTCATTTGTAATCCCGTCACAGTCCGAAGGTATTAATAGCTCTGGTACTAGTAATACTGCAACCAAACGAGGCCTAAGGGTGTGTTTGCAACCCGAAAAAACTCATGAAAAATAATGAAAGTGATTTTCCGATAAAACATTTTCTTATGTTTGGTTGTATAAGAAAGCCAATAAAAAGGAAAAAAAAGAGAAAGTGGTAAATTTAATAAATCAATAAAAAAAAAAAAACTTATATGATAAAATTGCAAATTACCCATAGTTTATGGGGCTTATTTGCATTTTACCTTTAGTACTATATTACTATCATACAACTCGTGTGAAAAACCTCAAACAAAACAAGGGTATATTTAATTTAATAAATCAAATATTTAAAAGAAAATTGGAAAACCGAAAAAACAAAAAAAATATCAGAAAAAACCGAAAAACCAAAACAACGGGTCTGATTCGGTCCAAAAAATAAAAAACCAAAACCGAAAAATCTATTCGGTTTCGGTTACGATTTTGACAAAAACCGAAACGAATCGATGACAGCTACTGTGAAAATCCTCAAACAAAACAAAACAAAACAAAACAAAATCAAACCAGAGTCTATTTAATTTAATAAAATCAAATCTATAAAAAATAAACTGATATTCAAAGAAACGATAAAGGAGAGTTTTTTTATCGGGTCATTGTAATCGGGTTTAGATAGTCCACGTGGCTAATATACAACTCAGGTTTTATTTATTTATTTATTTATTACGAACTCTAATTTTTAATTTTGAAGTTGGAACAGTTTTTGTGTATATGTGTTGATATATTTATTCCACTTATGGTTTTTATTTAATGGGTTTAATATGAAATTCAGTATTTTTTTGGTGATTTTATTGTTTATGACAAAAAATAATAATTTAATGGGCTTATAATGTTGTTGTATGTGATTTTGTTGTTATTGTATTTGGGTATGCTTGGAAATGATTTAAAATTGATTATTTGATATTAATTAATTTGTCTAATTAATTACAAGTCAGGTTTTATTTATATATTAATTATTATTAGGAACCTTAATTGTGACTAATTTTAAAGTTGGAACAGTTTTTGTGTATATGTTAGTGATGTTGAAATTGATATGAGGAAAATGGAGAATGAATTTCACTTCCGGTTTTATTTAATGGGTTTAATGTGAAACTCGCTATTTTTTGGTGAGAGAAAAAATTAATTTAATGGGCTTCAAATGTTGTTGTATGTGATTTTGTTGAAACTGTTTTTGAAAGTAAAAAAAAAAAAACCGAGTCTTTGATATAAAATTAATTTGTCTTCTGAAATCGGAACTGGGATTGTGTTAGTATTTGGAACATATATGATTATTATTGAAAATGCTTTTGTTTTTACAGTTTATCTAAAATTTAATAGTTAATACCATTCTATATGATTTAGGAACTGTGAATGCCATTGGATAAATGTTTGCTCGTTATGATAGCTTATTTATTTGAGCCATTTTAGTTAGTTTTGGATATTTGTATATAGTGTTGAAGTTGGACGAGTGTAATTGCACATATTTCAACTTGGATATAATTCTAAATCCGGGATTGATTGGAAACGGAATCATTTTTTATGTATGCTTTTTCTCATGAGTGATATTATAACTGCTTAGGTGATTTTGATATGGGGCTTTGGTGTAGTGACAAATGATTTTAAATTAAGTTCATGAATATTAATTTAATTTGAATCAATAACTGCAAATGCTTTTGCTGAGGTCTAACTGCGATTTACTGTTTGTTTATGAACGAGCCTATAATTTTCTAGGCGATGTTAAAGGTTTTTTGAGTGAAATTGCAATTGTGCGACATCTATTTAGATTAATTTGTATTAGGAACTTGCTTTATATTCGTAATTGTCTCTAGGTTAGTAGTTGTCTCTTGGTTGTAGGTGATGTTGGAATAGTTGCCGAGTGTTTGTAGATGGTGTTAAAATTAGACAAAGAATGTTTGATTAGTGTTATTTTGGCAGTTTATTTATTTTGATTCAATATAATTTGAGAACTCGCAATAAGTTAGTATTCCAGTTTGGTTAATATTTTGTTATTTTGATAGCTTTAGCTTATGATTCGCTTATAATTTCGTGATCTGCAAATGGGGAAATTAAGTTTGAGGCTAATTAGCATGTTTACAATGGGTAATTCTTGTAGGCCATCTTGAAATTGGACAAGGATGTAATTTTTAAACGTTTTCAGCCTGTGATTTTCTGTTTGGATGTATAGGATTGAATGGTTGTGCTAAATTTGTGCTAAACAATAAATTCATAAAGAGTTTACCATTTTGTAACTTGAGAATGCCGTTTTGAATCAGGATACTGTTTTTACCCTATTAGACTACGAAAAATATAGTGAGTCATTACTTAAGGGTGCTACGTTAATTTTTTATGCCATTGTAAATCTGGGTAGATGTTTGAACTTTGGTTATTTGGTAGTGAAACATCTTTCTTGGATAAATTGTTAGTAATCTCCATAAAGTTTGGTATAATTTTCTGAATTTGTCAAAAAAAACGTGTGATACTTGACTATAAACCTACTAAAATTATGTAATGTGTTTGCCAAACAAGTCTTATGCGTGTTAATATCTATGTAATTTGATATCTTGATATGTGATCAGGGGATTCTACCAGCCAACTCGTTGGTATTACCATACCCGCTACAGTATCGCCACTTTGTCTACGATGGTCGTAGATGGAAAATTTGCAATACTTCCGATTAAGGAGACAATTCAGCAGACAAGCGCCATCTGTTTGCATGCTTTCTCGGACTTATCTAGTGTTTCTCCAGTTGTTTTCGTATCATTATTAAAAAAATGTTATGCTTGTGGCACATGGAAGGCAGTAAAGAAATTCCGTGCTCTTCAAAACCAAGTTCATCAAGTCCTATACAACAATCCCCAGCCTGGGCCTTCTGTTTTTGTTGCTCAGTGCCTAAATGTCTTGCCTATTTTTGAAGATTACCATGATGGTTTTAGTCACTTACTAATATCTGCTCTTAATCGGTATTTAAAATCTGGTAGCAGTACCAACAATCCAGAAGATTTACTTGAGGGGAAAACCTTAGCAGCTCGGTTGTTTATTTCTATGGTTTGTGGAGATACCGTCAAAGATGAAGGAATTCCAGTAAAGATAATTGAAGTTTTCCGCATAAGTTTAGCTGATATTGAGCATGGCCTCCGCTCTTTAGACCCGGAAAAAAGATGTTCAGAACCGGGCAGGATATTTCTTGAGAACTACATTAACAAATTAAAAGAATCTGAATCATACATGCTTGCCGTCACACTATTGGAACACTTCTCTATCCGCCTACATGGAACAACTTTTTTATTGGAAATGTTGGAAAAAAAAGAGTATAGAGCGGCAGATAAGTGGGCGACGTTCATGGGGACGCCATTGTTGTCTTTACTTGTTCAGGAGTATTCTGAGAGGAAGCTTCTAAATTATGCATTTGATATCATAAAGAAGAACAATCTCGAGCATGAGTTTCCAGAGACATATCACCAGTGTAAAGAAAGCTCCTTGAAGAAACTTGCAGAGAAAGGATGCTGGGATGTTGCTGAGTCAAAAACGAAGGGCGATCAAAAGTTTCTCGAGTATTTGGTTTATTTGGCAATGGAAGCTGGATACTATGAAAAGGTTACTGAGCTGTGTGACCGGTACTCCCTCACGGGGTTCATTAATTCTGAAAAACAACCTCTTGAGACTACTACGGATCTATCTGGTCGCTTTTTGCAACTTAGTGAATTGGCTTTGGAAGACGTTGTTTGGGTTGATGATATGAAAGGCTTGCGTGATGCTACAATTTGCATCGAGGATTCGAAGGTTGTCGGTCTCGACTGTGAATGGAAACCAAATTATGAAAAGGGAAGTAAGCCAAACAAGGTTTCTATCATGCAAATTGCTTCTGAAAAAACGGTGTTCATCTTGGACCTAATAAAGTTGTTTCAAGAGGTTCCTGAGGTCCTTGATGATTGTCTTACCCGCATTCTGCATTCTCCAAACATTCTCAAATTAGGTTATAATTTTCAGTGTGATGTGAAGCAGCTGTCTCGTTCTTATGGAGGGGATCTCAACTGCTTTAAGCAATATGAAATGCTTTTAGATATTGATAATGTTTTCAATGAACCTTGTGGTGGTCTATCTGGGCTTTCAAAGAAAATACTGGGTGTTGGTTTGAACAAGACTAGGCGGAATAGTAACTGGGAGCTACGGCCTTTAACTCCAAACCAGATAGAGTATGCTGCTCTTGATGCTGCCGTGCTTCTTCACATATTTGGCCATGTCAGAAGCTACTCTCAGTCTTCAAATTTGGACGAGGGTCATCCCAGAATTGAGTGGAAATCTCACATTATATCGCACATGGATAATACAAAGAAGAGCAAAAAAGATAGAAGTAGTGTTTAATGGTCTCGATTCTTGACCTTCTGTAGGCACTAAGGGAACTTTCGAGGCCAACTAGATGTGCCTTGAAAGACATTTAACATTTATTTTCCACCAAATGCAAACTTTGACTTATCCTTCTGTCGATTTACGATTCGGTTTGGAGAAGAGGTGTTTGCCCCACCTGCCTGGCGCATCATCGCTGCAATTACATTTATTCAAAACATTGATGTAGGTTAAGAAGGAAGTCAACTCAGATATCTCTTGTTATTAAGAGTCCTGATGGTAACCTTCTGATAGTATGTTTCGTCTTACAAAAGGGTAATTTTTTTAATGTCTTTGGATATTCTTGGCTATTTATTCGCGAGTATGAATCGATTTATGTTTTACAGTAATCTGATTACCAGAGAATGAGATTAAAAGGTCATGATCATTCGAGACAAATATAGAAATCTCACAAAATTAAGGCACGGATGATTTATAGGAATGTCGTAAATCTGCAAAAGGGGACAACATATGAGTCTTCATTTGCTTTTAACCCCAGCATATTACAAAATCTGATTGGTTATATTTAGCTTTTGAACATGATGTGATTAGGACCACAAGCTTTTATACCAGCATATTACAAGCTTTTCCTCAAATAAGCATAACTTTTAGCGAAAATGTAGTTTCTGTTGTCTATTTTATCATTTATGGGTTTACTGTATGCGGTATACAGAAGGCTGGGGATATTGGAAGTTTGATGAAACAAATAAAAAGAAGGGGTTAGCTTTCGGTTTCCTTCCTGTATTTAGGGTAGCATATAATGAAATAACAAGTTGATATTAAAGTAGATCATATTTAAGACGCACTTAAATCGATGGATGCACTACGGACTAGAACTAAACCACTAAATCGTCAGAGTCGATCAGAATTCGGATGGGGTAGTTGTATTTTTAGGCCACTCACTTCCATTGATTAATTTGATCTCTCTCTACGGATTTTTGGTTCAAGACTTTCAATAGGAATATAGGATTGAAAAAAATTTGTAATGATATATACTTCATACTTGTGTATCTATCCTGATGGCAGATATCATAAGAATCAAAATTAAATCCATAATTCTATAAATTTGCTAATTTCCAGTTAACTGCAATTGCTCACCCTTAATTTTGGAATTATGTTGTTTGCAGAATATATTTTCATATAGCTACTTGTAAAAGGGATATTGATTTTATAAATGGAATATCTCTCTGTCTAAATCTTTATTAATAAGCTATTCCAAACTCTTTATTTTATCACAAGACTGATGGAATATTTTACTGCTTTTATAGTATATTTGCTGATGGGAGGCACAGAGTAAAAGTGTAAAACAATGAGTAGTTCCGCTAAAAAATAAAGATTTTTATTTTTTTACTGATAATTACACTAGAAAGATGATGCGTTTGTCCGTTACGTTCAAAGCTTTCCAACCCAGAATACCAGAAAAACTCAGCTTTGAAGCTGACAAAATCGCATACGGTTTAGATTATAAGCAACAAATCAACAGAAATTTGAGCTCAAAAGCCGCAACAAAACAAGGCTGTATACATCAGCATCATCACAAGTTACTGACAATATAAAATGTAACTATCTATTTCTTTTTCCAATCTAAAAAGCTAGGTTAAAAAACAGTACCGCACAATAGCTATACATACACACACTCGCTACAAAACAATACAATCAACTTGAAACCGCCAGGGCCTGCAAGTGCTCAATAAAATCTTGCAAACTTATATCATCCGTAAGTATAATTTCTGAACCATTAGCGTAAGTCGAATTTTGAGTCACAGATGGGTTCAATTTAGCCAAAAGAAATCTTGCTTGGCTACTGTTTTGGTTGCATTTTACAAGTTTCGGAACCGGAAATCGTTCACTAACTAATTGTTCCGCGTCAATTTCCGGAGCTTCTAACAATTTTCGAAAACTCTCTTGGTTTGGATCTTTATCATGCCCTAGCTTTCGCCACTGAGCAATATTCGTTCCATAATGAATAACTACGTAAAAATACGAATCGAATAATAATATCACCTCTGGTAGAATCGAGCGGACGTCTAGTAGAACAGGAACTGGGGGTCCGACGAAAGAATATTGGAAAAGTGTCGGTTGTATCATTATAAGAGAACTGATTATTCCCTCACGGTTTAGCATAAGTCGAAAATAAGCTGTTTCGTCTGGGCTACTATTGAACACGTCGATGAACTGTGATCGCCTAAGATAGTACATGAACTGAGGGTAGAGAGAGAGGTTGGATGAGAGACGAAAAGAAGACGGATCTTCGTGCATATAATCACCGAACTTAGTCGCAAATCGTATCAAAGTATTGTCAATCCATCTCACAACATCTTCGGCAAATTCTCTTTCCGCTTTATATATTGCGAGGCGAGCCATAACCGAAGCTGCAGTTTCTTGGTCAAAACCTGAAGCAATTTCCGGCGAGTTGGGTCCCACCCATCTCCTCGCAACCGTCGTAACCCTTTTCCGAATTCCCAAATTTCCATATCTATAGCGGGTAATAAACTGTATAAAAAATGCAGATCCAGGTTGAATTTTCGGTACATCACATACTTGAAATATGAAAGCGATGCACGTTTTATTTGTTAAAGTACATAGCTTCCATATATTAGTACCCCCCTCACCGATCTCTTTGTCACTAACTAACGCGTTATCTTTTCGAAGAGATACACAAGGACCAAGTGCCCCACATATTTTAACATCTTTAGTAGTCACTATTTCAATAGTAGCGTCGAAATACATTTTCAAATTCCCCTCTTCGTCACGATTAAACAAATGTCGAAAACATTTTTTAAATTCGTCTGATTCAAAACTCTCGCCCAACATCAAAAACCCACCGGAGTTCTCCACGGAGGATTTTATCTCCGATACCCCAACTTGATCTAGAGAACAAGCAAATAAATCAAGAACTATAGAACTGTTAGTCAACCTCTTGGACAGTTTCCCATAAAATTCACATGATTTATTGTAATTAGCTGCACAGTTATTGATCAGGTCTCTGTGAGTTCTAATGGAAATATTTAAATTCGAGTCTACAATTTTTCCCGGGCCAAGAGTTGCTGGGCCGGATGTGAAGACCATGATTCTAGAACCCGTGTTGATTAAACAACCCTCTAGAAGACTTATAGCAGCTGATATGGCAGCTCCTGTACAACGTCGAGGTCGATGGCCAGATTTAACATCTATAGAGGAATTGATTTCTTCTATTGTCGTTATGATATTGAATTCACATTCGGATACTGGTAATAAAAACCCTTGCTTTTGCGAAAAGGCTGATTTTCCAAGTTGGTGTTTTTTGTGATGAATCCCCAGCAAATTTTTAGTCTGGCAAAAAAAATGATTCAATTATATAAAGAAAGGATAGAACTTATAGGAATGTTTTAACATACAACCACACAATCAGATCAAATCAAGATGAGTTCAACAATTATTTGCATTTGTTTTTTTTTTTAACAATACCTTAACACAGCTTACTCATATGCAATGAAAAAGTAGCACTGATAGTTCTGGTTCCCTTAGGGTTTGAACGTAATTATGTAAGCAATTAGGATCCTGTTCTAGTGTAGCCATAATAGAACATTTATTAGCTATCACACTTTCTAAGAATAGAAACATAACCAAGGCAAAGTAACATGCATTTTCTCAAGAATCCATTTCTACCTCACTTAGAAACCTATTGCACGCAACTACTAACATTGGAGAACAGAAAGTTGCTACTTCCGGGGAAAGACAACTGCTTGCCATGTCTGCTAAAAACTACAGGTTTGTAATTATATCTTCTAATTATGTGATAGAACACTTGTACAGTTTCTTAGAAGTTTAAACACTGGTTATAACTTATAACCCAATGGATTTAGAGCTAAAGTAGTACTCTCGATAGTTTTGGTTCCTTCGAGAGTTTCAATAGTGTAATTATGACAGTGATTAGAATTCTAAACTAGTGTAGCCATGAAGTATGGTGACTAAACTATCTCACTTGCTAAGACTAGAAACACTATAAGTAATATAAACAACTCCAAAAGATTCTAAAACACAAAGTTGTTAGTTATCGGGGAAGACAATTACTTGCCATGTCTGCTAAAGCATAAATGAGCTGTAATTTCATATCCTAATTCTCTGTTGTAAATACTTGTACAATGTGTCTTGCTTATAGTTTTTAAAAGGACGTCTATTATTCAATTTCCAGGGCTACAGTAGGCGAGTAACTGCCACCTCCTGTGTATAAATACTATCCATACACTGGAACCTCTTTCGTTGAGACAATTAAGTTCGCACCTAAATTGCTTTCCATTTGGTTTACCATCTAAAACACCAGGAAACCGTAAGTTTCCCGATCCAAAAAATGCTACAAGATTTAGACTCTGTTTGGCAAAAGATTTTCAGGTAGAAAATCAGCTTCTTCTTACAATGTAACAATATACGCAATCCCTAAACTAGCTAACTGGCATTATCAGCCATCAGTAAATAAGCACCAATTAAAACCAACGCCAACTTAGACTCTGTTGCCAAACAGATTTTCTGGTTAAAAGTCATCTTTAAAATAACTGTTTAAAAAATCCAACAATAAAACCACATTTAAGTTTTCTATATTTCTTTGATTTTTTGCCCTAAAAATCTGCTTTATGAAAGCTAATCTTATGGTCCAAATAACTTTTGATATTTAAAACTAAAAATTAAAAAATAAGCGCAGAACGAATGTAAGGATAGAACTGGTAGGTATGTTTACCCTTTATGACATACAACGCCACTATCAGATCAAATCAAGACGAGTTTAACAATTATTTGCATTTGTTCTTTAACAAAATCCCTTAACACAGCTTATTCATATGCAATGAAAGAGTAGCACTGAGCCACTGATAATTCTGGTTCCCTTAAGGTTTTAAATTGTAATTATGTAAGCAATTGGGATCCTATTCCAGTGTAGCCATAAAAGAACACTCATTAAACTACCTTACTTGCTAAGAATAGAAACATAACCAAGTAACTAAAAATAGAAACATGCATTTTCTCAAGAATCCGATTCTACCTTAACTGAAGCCTATTACAAGTAACTGCTAACATTGGAGAACAGAAAGTTGCTACTTCTGGGGAAAGACAACTACTTGCCATATCTGCTAAAAACTACAGGTTTGTAATTATATCTTCTAATTATGTGCTAGAACACTTGTACAGCGTCTTAGAAGTTTAAACACTGGTTATAACCCACCCAATGGATTTAAGGCTAAAGTAGTACTCTTTATAGTTTTGGTTCCTTCGAACGTTTCAATAGTGTAATTATGACACTGACTAGAATTCTAAACTAGTGTGGCCATGAAAGTATGGTTACTAAACTATCTCACTTGCAAAGACTAGAAAGTAGAAACATTATAAATAATAGTATAAACAATTCCAAAAGATTCTAGAACACAAGGATGTTAGTTACCGAGGAAGACAATTACTTGCCATATCTGCTAAAGCTTAAAAGAGTTGTAATTTCATATCCTAATTATGTGTTGTAAATACTTGTACAATGTGTTAGAATGAACAGGTTACAGTTTAAAGATTTATATCAATGGTGGGTATGATTCTTTAAGCCCGTCCATTTCCTGCTTATAGTTTTAAATAGGACATCTATTATTCAATTTCCAAGTCTACAATAGGCGAGCAACTGCCACCTCCTGTGTACAGTTACTATCCATGCACTGGAACCCCTTCTGACATTTAAGCTCACCTAAATTGTTTTCCATTTGGTTTACCATCTGAAAAAACAGGAAAACGCAAGTTTCCCGATCCAAAAGATTCCACAAGATTTTAGACTCTGTTTTTACCAACAGATTTTTTCTGGTAAAAAGCCAGCTTTAAGAAAGCTGTTTTAAAAATCCAACAAAAAGTCAGATTCCTGTATCCTAGATTTTTTAGCTTTTTTGCTTTAGGAAAAGCTCAATAATATAACAGTCCAAACATGGATTGAATTTTAAAATCAATAATCTAAAAATCTGCCCAGAAACTGTTGAACCTTAAGCATAACGAATCCATCGTTTTACCATTAGCCTAAAATTGAGCTTATTCTTACAATGTAAAGAATCTACACAATTATCATTCTTGCTGTTGTTCCGAATCTACACAATTGCTAACCAGCATCATTAACATAAACAAGCTTATTAAGGGAAGTTCATTTTGATTCTTTATAAAGTTTGGGCTATTTGGTAATTGTATGATTTTCTAAACCTGGTAGGCTACTGTTTTGACGGGAATGCGTACACTGCAACTAACTACTCCCTCCAATCCAATTTACTTGCATTTTGAGATGCAAATAATTTGTTGAAAAAACTTTCATATACTCAAATTAACCACCGCTAAATAAGCAACAATTGAAAATGTACCTCCCGGGACGAAAGCTCACGGTCACCATGCAAAACAACGACCCTCAAACACTCCCCTAAGCATAGAATCAAACTCGACAAACACACATATATATATACACACACATTCATGTAGATGTTTAATTTTTATAATATTAAGAGCCTAAAACTTTGCTTAAAACTAAATAATCCGAATGTCTAAACACCAACATATATTTAAAAAATCCAAAAATCAAGCAACAACCAACAATTAAAAACCAACCGCAACTTTACAATAATAAATAAATAAACAAGAAAACTACCCCCTCGGACGAGAGCTCGCGTTCACCATGCAAAACAACGACCCTCAAACACTCCCCTAAGCATAGAATCAAACTCGACACACGCATTCATGTAGATGTTTTATTTTTATAATATTAAGAGCCTAAAACTCTGCTTAAAACTAAATAATCCGAACGTCCAAACACCACCGTATATTTAAAAAAAAATCCAAAAATCCAAAAATCAAGCAACAACCGACAATTAAAAACCAACCGCAACTTTACAATAATAAATAAATAATAAAACAAAAAAACCACCTCCTCGGACGAAAGCTCGCGTTCACCATGCAAAACGACGACCCTCAAACACTCCCCGAACCCCAAATCGTGCACCCTAACATTATAATCGAAGCTCACAATCCCAACCAACACGTCCTCGGGCAAACCCTCGACAACCCTAATCAACTCGCGTTTAACCACCCTCATCTCCTCGACACTCATACACAAGTCCAAAACAAACACCATCCCAATCCCACTTAACACGTTCCCATATTGCGCCCGACCCATAACACCACTATTACTACTATTACTAATATTATTATTTTTGATTTTAATATATTCGACGGTGCTGTAGGTCGGGAAAAGCTCGGCAGGGAGGGAGTTATAAGTATGATCATCGGGATTAGCGGAATAGGCACGAGGGAAGGGGGAAGTGAGGTGGCAGAAGGGGCAAAGCCAAGTGCGGGAAGGATAATCGACACGAGCGTAAGGGTTTAAAACAGAATTACAATTAGGGCAAGAGACGGGATCGTAAGAGAGTAAAGGGAGGTCCGAGAAGGGAGTTAAAGGCGTAAGCATAACGGAAAGCGGGATTTGAGGTGATGAGGAAGAAGGGTTTGAGGAGGTTGGCCATGAATTGAATGACCATCTTACACCTTCCATCTCTTCTAGCTCCACAAAATCCATTTTTATTTTTATTTTTTTATATGTAATTATATTTATGTGTGTTTGTGTATATGTGTGTGTATATATATATATACGTATAGAGAGAGAGAGAGAGAGAAAGAGGATTTGGGGGAAAATATAGAGAGAGAGAGAGTGGGAGTGGGGAAGCAGGGGATTCTTTTTTCATTACAATGCCACGTGTCAACTTTTCCAATTTCTTTATGTTTTCGTTTTCTTATTTTATTTTTGTTTTCGTATGTCAAAAACTTTTTCAATTTTATCCAAAAACTTTCTCAATTTTACTTTAAAAATTCCACAGTTTCATGGTTGATGGTTAGGGTTTTTTTTGGGTAAATTGGGATATGTTTTTTTTTTTTAAAATTGGGTATAATTGTAGTGGTAGAGGGATGTTGATTTGATAAAAAAATATATTAATCTGATATACGAAGGAGTTTGATGGTTGATGGTTAGGTTTTTTTTTTGTAAAATTGGGGAAGTTTTTGGGTAAAATTAAGAAAGTTTTTGATATACGAAAACAGAAATCAAAAAAGAAAACGAAAACAGAAAGAAAGAAAAAAAAAATATTTGGAAAAGTTGTCACGGCATGCCACGTAGTATGAGTAAATACGGTAATGAAAAAAGAATTCACCGAGCACGAGACTGTATTTTTCAAGTGCAAAATGTTACGGTTATTCAGGTCAAATCGTAAATCCGAATTACAAACCGTAATTCGAATTTACGGTTTACGTGCGGAAACAAACGGTCGAAATATACAGCATCGGGGAAGAAGGGCACTCCGCATCTTTATTTTTATTATTTCTACTTAAAAAAAAAACAAGTAAAATGTTTAATTACTAGCGATTGCTATTACCGGATTTATTATCATCTTGGTTTTTGGTTTTTGGTTTTTTTTTTTTGGGTCAATTTTCAATCGGTAAACCTTGGACACGTGATTTTTATGGTGCGGTTTTTTTGAAAGTTTGGATAGAAAAGTTAAAATTGGTTAAAATTGACTAAAAATGAAAAAAAAGTAGAAGCCAATGTAAAAAATAAAAAATAAAAAAATTTAGAAGTCAAAGTATAAAAGAGAGAAAAGTGAAAAAATGAAGCTATAAAAATATATTAAACCTCTGCTATTATTTATTTACTTGGGTTTATTGGAATGCTGGGTGTGTAGCAGAGGAATTACAGACCAAAATGACTAAATGAGTTGTCCAAGTCATTAATTAACCTTTTTTGTTAATTATTATGTGTAATGTCTCAAAATAAGATTAACTCCCAACATCATTATTAGTTAATGGTTATTTTCTATAATTAATAGTAAGCTTTTGTTTTTATGTTAATTTGTTATTTTGCTCTTGTATTTAGTGTATTGGTTATATTTGTTTAACGGGACATCCTTAAATTACGATACAACTTATAAGTCACCCGAGGATTATGAGGGCTATAGAAATAATTCGGTAATACGTGAATCCGAACCAATTAGTTTGGTTTTGATTTTATATGATTCGTCTAATTTCACTATCCTATATTTTGTAAGCAATGCCGAACTTAGTGGAAATCAAAACATATCTAACAGTAAAGCTAGTCAGCTTATGCGTCGTTGCTCCAATTGGCTCATAAACAGAAATGGGACTGACGATCTCCCTTGACGACTTTGTTAGGGCAGGATTCTTCACTCATGGGTCTCATGTGACACCGACGTTCTCTTTTGACGATTAATCCCAGCCCCCACCAGGCCTCTTTCTAAACAAGCTAACGCCATGTTACAACTCTTTTTAAACAAGCTAACACCATGTTACAACTCTTTTTTCCTTGAATACGCTAACCATTAACGATCAAAGTTTATATAGGGCTTTTTACTCCTCTTTTCTTTTAATTCACAAGTTTTTTATTTAAATGGTGAAGCTAACCAATGGTTTTAGAATGTTTGGTTTGTGTTTTATAATGTTTAGTACAGTAAGTTATCAATAACTTTTACTTTTATGTAAGTAAATTCAAAACATAATTATGGTTATATGGTATGATAATATGTAATGATTATCAATTATGAATACAACTATTTTTGTATTTTAATACATCTTAATTTTAAAAATATATATAAATGATTAAATGGCGCATCAAAATCACTCGTTAGCAAAACCGATATTTACAATAGACCCCACTCAAAATACTCTTGTCAAAAGTATTGTATGTTAAATTTCCCAATAAAACAAACAATTGAATAACAAACTATAATAGATTAAACACAAGAGGCAAATGTATGTGCTTCTACCCACCATATACCACATATTTGTAGAACACTAGACCTATATTTATATCTTCCCACACAATAATTACAAATCATGCTTATAAAATATATGTACATTGATCATCACTACTCAGATATAAGATACTTTCCTAAATATCATAAACAAATTAATGAGAAAGAAATATATTATACCATCAATATTCAACATGCACATGGGTATTGTCCCCCAAACTTGTGAGTTTGTCCTGTATACTTGATTAATACATCTCCAAATAGTACTATTAATACAAACAAATTCAATAAAAATTGACGTTGTCAAATTTTATCTAATTTTTTTAAAAATAATTTCACTCTATTTTAATAATTATCAATATATCTAATCTAATTAATTAACAATTTGTCGTCGCTATATTTTTCTAATTACGAATGTAACCTAAATTAATTAGCAATTCATTTTAATTTGCATAACTACATTAAATGATATCAAACATGAATATTATGTTTAAAATAAAATATATTACGATATTTATACCATTACGCGTCTCACACGCAACGCGTGGATAAATTTTACTAGTATAACGTATGGGAACCGGAATCCAACAAATGGAGTTGTATCGCGTATATACATGAAAAATTTAAGGACGATAAAATAACAATAAGTTGACAGAAATAACATTTTTATTTGCAACACAAATTAACAATAAAATATGAAAAATTAACAAACATTGAAGAAAAAGATTAGTATTTCTCAAAACATGCAAGCCAGAAAAAAGACGACTTATAACTGTTCCATAACAACTGTCCAAACATTTAATATAATTATGAAACTATATCAACTATCAACCAAATGAAAATACATACAAATTCAAACAATTAAACACCTCAGTTGACTCATAAAATAATTCCCCATTTTTTTTATATATATTTCTTGGAAATTATTTAATCTTCTCTGCATGATCATCATTTAGCTTCTTCCCTTGCATTTTTCCATAGCTCTTGGTGCTGAAAGATAAAGGTTAAATCTTAATCAGGGATGATTAACAATATTATGTGGATGAATATTAATTAATGTTCAAATGTAAATTAATGAAACAAAATAAGTTGTTTCAATAAGTTGAGCTTAATTACCAAGTCCAATTGCTTCCGATCCTTTCATAATACGCAGGCGCTTGCACGAACCAACGAACATTCTGTAAAAGAAGTTTGCACACTTGGTTCAGTTTAATTTAATTTTCTCAGGAATTCACATTTTATTTTACTTCAATGATTTGTTACCGGAATAATACATGCATTCTTTCTCAACCTAAAATAAACAAAAATAAAAATATAACCAAAGGTTCAAAAAGTACAATTAATGTTTTAATATAGCATTCCTTTATCTAATTATTGTAGCTCTAAAGTTATCATGTTACCTTAGCTAGTCATGTGCTTTATCTTTTTATTATATACCAATTTACTAATTTCTATATCATTTTCCATAAGATAAATATGTACTTATTAAACTTTCGATTTTTCTTGTCAGTACTTTATAATAGCTAGTGTTAAATTTTCCTATTGCATGTCAAATTAACACTTGAAAAATTCTAATAATCAGGCATGGTTATTTTTTCTTAGTTGATCACAAGAATGGCTAATTAAGGTTAACAAACTAAAAAACAGTAACTACTTAATAAATTTCCTCATAACTAGTGGGATTTTTTAAAAAAAAAAACTAAGGCAAATAAATGAAGTATTTACCCCCAAGGGACATCTCCCACAAGCATCCAATCTCCATCTTTATCTTCATAAGTTGGCACATACTCAGAACTGTTTAATAAATCCATCAACTTCCTTTCATTCATGAAATCTATCATTCCTTGGGCACCATAGCTACTATTACCTACAATAATATTCAGTCAAATCATTTTTCATTAGTATTGATAAGTTTTAACATTTTGGCAATGTTTTTCCTCATTAGGAAATTAATTAAAAAGCTAGGCTGTAAGGTAATTATGGAGGTTTTATACTCAGCATCATGTTAAACCATTGGTTGATCATTGGTCATGAACATGTGCTAAGTTGAAAACTAAAAAGAATAATACAAAGATATTTCATTTCCATGTTCTTGTCATCAGGCTTAAATCATTAATCATGTAGTTTATAATATCGAAAAGCGATAGTTTTTCGTTACAAGTTGGATGAATTATATATAACAAAAGTACGTACCGGTTGTGAAAGAACTGAACATATTAGCCAAAGCATCGGAGAGTTCTTTGTAGGTGTTATACATCTTGAGATCTACCTTCCTCAGGTAAGGTGCCCCATCCATAGACACTTTCACGAACGCTGCACCGCCACTTTTCTCAGCTGCCACCTCACCAATATTGGTGGTCTTCTGAGACATGACGTTCTTTCGGAATGACCTCACTGGTGGCCAACCAACCACCTGAGCCCTAATTAATCAACCAAAGACAGTAAATAAGCACTACGAAAAGCATGCCATACATAATAAGCGAAACAAGCCATATTAAATTCTAGGAATAATTTTTTTCGGTTATCTAAAAATGGTAAGCAACTAATGTTATTACTCAAGTTATCATTTATATATCATTCTTAAGCTGATCCTAGATCCACAACTGAATAAGAAACAACAAGAACCCTCTAGCATGATCAACCCCACAATTTATATTCTATAAAAAAACACAAGTTTAAAAGGCAAAAAAAAAAAAAGACATATAATTATTAACTTACTTAGTAGGTGGCTTTGCATCATCTTTTAAGAGATCATTTCTCTTGGTAGATGGAGTGTTCATGTTCATGTTCATGTTCATGTTCATCTTATCCTTGTTAAATTCGACAACGGATTCTTTACTAGTATCGTTTGTTACACCTTCAAGGTTGAGTTTCAACTCAACCACAGTCTCTTCGAACCCTCTCTTTCCTCCGGTTACTTTCACGGTGGCGGTGCCACCTGGCAGGCCGAGGCACAGTTCAGTCTCTTTAATGTTCATGATGAATATAGCTAGTTAGTCAGTCAACTTGGGTATATAGAGAGAATGGAATGTATAGTATATGTAATTTTGTTACAAAGATAGATATAGAGAATGAGGGGAATAATACTTGGATAGTTTGGCTAAATTCCATGTGCATATATAACCAATACACATGCGTTGTACCATCAAGTTTTGGGACGGCTATCAAATTGCCACGTGTTATCTCTCGATCGTCTTGTATCAGGAAGCATGCCAATTTGGCATAAATTAAAATTAATGAACTGATTAAGGAAATAAAGTAATGTGTTTTCTTTTTTCAAAATGAAAAAGTAAATGGTCTTATTGTTTCATCAAGAAACTTTTATGGATTCTTTATACTATAAAAAAAAATAACCAAATAGCGACGGGATTAGTGACGGTATTTTTTGTTTTTGTGACGGTTTTATGACAGTTTATTCAATTTGTTGTGACAGCTTTTTAAATTAGCGACAGGCTTGTGACAGCTTTTGACTCTCACTAAATCAAACATTATTTTATAGTACCACTACAAAAAAATACTCAAATAGCGACGGGATTAGTGACGGTATTTTTTTTTACGAGCTTATTAGCGACGATTTTTGTGACAGCTTTGTGACAGTTTAGTCAATTTGCGACAGATTTGTGACAAATTTTTAAATTAGCGACAAGCTTGTGACAGCTTTTGACTCTTACTAAATCAAATATTATTTCATATTACATATAGCTTGTCTTGTTATTATAATCCAATATTCTTATAGTGGAAATTAGATGATTCAAAACGGAGGTAACAACTAAGGCAATGCATCTTAAAAATATGTTAGGTTTTCTTAGTTTTCAGTCATTTTCTTTTTTACTTATAGATATAAAAATTTAGTCCAAACTAAATGAAGTTTTATAACTCAGAAATTAGTATACAGTACTAGTAGTTAATTAACAAGAGAGTTTTGTGGAATGATGAGGTATTATATATTGTAAAGTGACTTAGCAAAGGGGATCTTAAGTTTATAATTAAACTTAAGTCTAAATATATTTGACCTAATAACCTGTTTTTATAAAAGATTTAATCAAACATCCTTCATTTTATTTTTCTTATTGAAATAGGATCTAACGATTTCAATCGGTATTTCTACCCTCAAGGTTGGAACCACTACAAAAAAAATACTCAAATAACGACGGGATTAGTGACGGTATTTTTTGTTACAAGCTTATTAGCGACGGTTTTTGTAACGGTTTTGTGACAGTTTAGTCAATTTGCGACAGATTTGTGACAACTTTTTAAATTAACGACAGACTTGTGACAGCTTTTGACTCTCACTAAATCAAATATTATTTCGTAGTGTTAACCCACAAGCGTGAGTTGTGGTTGTGCCACTAAACTAGCCGATTGATGGTTAGTTAATTAATTATGAGGAGGAATTAGTAGTACATGTTACTATTCATCTCAAATTATTTTCCTATCAATATTCCTGAATGTAGCCATACTTCATATATATAACGAAAATTAGTTTGATTTATCCAATATATTACCAAGTCATCGTGTCAAGATTTAGAGTTTAGAAGGACATCAAAGCAAATTGTCAAAAATATTGATTCGTTTTTTTTTGAATCATGATACAGGGGTAAAATTACTAATAATTAATATCCCTTTTTGTGACACACTGGATTAAAATAAATTTTTTGTCACAAAATCTAACTTTTAGGCAAATGATTTTTTTCCAAATCTCCTTATGTCCGTATGAGATTGTTTTTGCAGACAATTTTTTTTTTAAATTATATGCCTAAAAGTTATATTTGAGGACAAAAAATTTATTTTTGTGTCTAAACGATTATTTTTGTCTCGAAAGTTACCATTTGGAGACAAAATTTGATTGTATCTAAAAAAAACTTGTTTCTAATTCTAGTTTGCTATAGTGTGATAATGTATAAAATGTTTGATGGATATGAGAAAATAGAATTTTTTGGCGATTTTAATACACTACAAAAAGAATCACGGTAACATTGTTGCTAAAGTTCAGCAAGAAACCGGGAAAAAAACTTCTCGATCATTGTTTCTTAATTAACGAATTGTATTTGCTTGCCCTTTGTCCACTGATATATATCAAGTTTCTTTGGGACGTTGGTGTGTTACAAATTTGATTAAGAATTCAATCTTTATTTTATAATCACATGTATTAATTATATGTATATTCCATTCTTCAAGTTCTCAAAATTTCCCTTAATTAATGGGTCGGTTAGGTGCTGGGGGAAACATTTGATCACCGAATTAATTTAATATCCTGCAACCCTTTTATATTATAAAAAAATATATATTATATTTTTAAATTTAAAAAAAGTTTCCTAATTTGAGGTAAGATCCTTCTTCGAAACTCCCAATCATCTCTATAGACATACACTTGATTGAGGTGATCAGTTACTTTTTGGCAATTTTCCAATCTTTGACCATGCATATTTATCTTCTGGTGAATAAATAAATTAATAACAAAATTTTAGTTTATCGTAAATTATAAATTACCTCTGGCTAATTATTACCCATGTTAGATGTGGTCAGTACTACGAAAAAATACTCAAATAGCGACGGGATTAGTGATGGTATTTTTTGTTACGAGCTTATTAGCGACGGTTTTTGTGACGGCTTTGTGACAATTTAGTCAATTTGCAACAGATTTGTGACAGTTTTATAAATTAGCGACAGACTTGTGACAACTTTTGACTCTCATTAAATCAAACATTATTTTGTAGTGCAGCTAGCTAGCCTTGTTTTCTTTTACTGTCTATGTTATAATATAAGGTTATAGGCAGACCCGTTGTCAAAGTTTTGAGTGTCTTAGACCATCTTAAAAACGGGACCTTTTTTTCTTCGTAAAAAAAAAGTACTTAAATAAAACTTATTAGATACGATTAATAAATGGTAAAATATTAAGGTATAAAATATTAGATACAATAAGTTGAGTACATTTTGACAAAAAAAATCAATGATACGAACCAAATTTTTTACAAATTTCGCATTGGAACTAAAATTATACTATGATTTTTTAAAAAGTAAGTAAGGGACTAAATATGTTATTTATTTAATAAATCAAGTCCTTACCTTTTCTTTTCTTTTTTAATATAAGAGACCACATAGAATCTTATATAAAATTAAATGGTTCATTAGTGTATTAAATTCTATAATGAAATAAAAAAATAAAATCTTGTCTCCGCGAATACTCAAACATGGGTTGACTACACTCTTTAGTAATGAAATCAACCACTCGGTCATATATAACTATTGATTAGAGAAAGTAAATTAATTATATATATATATATATATATATATTTATTTATTTAATATTTTACCAGACGGAGGCCTTAAAAATATACGTTTTTGGGGGGCTCTAGGTCCGTGTCTCTTGGCCTAGCCCAAAATTCGGCCCTGGTTATATGTTTTTATTGTGTGTGTGTGTGTTTTTTGTTATGCAATATCTATAAAATTTACCGAAATGAGAGATTATTTGGGTCTTTGTATATCGACGTTAAGAAACTCGGAATTTCTTAAGCAATATATGCATGTTACCGGTATCAATCAACGAGAGGTCATAATGCATGTGGTGATTAAGACAATTTTCGAGTAAAAGGAAGCTTAACGTGTTGAAATTATGAGATTTACTACGACAATGTTATTTGGAAAGTACAAGTATAATTGCTTAAAAAGTATGGAAATGAACGTGTGTATCGTAGTTTAATTCATATTTTAGTTATCTTTTTCCTTTAAATGCAGTTGTTGCCTGTAACGACCCGGTCTTCCGACCAAACCGTCACCATTGACTTACTACCATCAATATTGTCCGGTTTGGCCCAATTTCGTCATCGCTTCTTGGGTCGTACGACTTTAAAAGACCTTGTTGATAATAAAGATGATACTACAAACTATATAGTACTTACATATCTAGACGATGTGTAATAACTTTCTTCTCTATACCATGATATTTTACTACGAAAATCCGGCTTGTTACACTTTTCATCCTTCAGGCACGGCGTACTTGTCGGTCACGCCGTCTTTTCGGGGTTCACTTACTCATGCTAGTCCCAATATCGGCTAGATAGGAGCTCTAATACCACTTGTAACGACTCGATCCTCCAAACAGACAACCACTATATGTTTCCTACCACCAATAATGTCCGCATTGACACAATTTCGTCATCGCTTCTTGGGTCGTACGGTTTTAAAAGGCCTTTGTGATAAAAAAGAAGGATACTCAAGAGTTAATTGTTGGTAGGTCCAAAAAATTGTACTTATTTAAATTTTAGTCCAATACCAATACAAAACTCATTATTTTATATTTTGATATATTTTTTAAAATACAAATTATTGACTTTTAATAACATATTTTATGTCTAAAATTAAGATTTCACGTTTAAATAAACTTATACATGTAAAATATAAATTATTAACTTCTATTAACTCAGGGCCGACCCTCAAATTTTGGTTCCCCGTTGCAAAAAAAATGGAGCCTTCTTTCAATTGTAGTTCCCTTTTATGAAATTTCACAATGAAATATTTTAATAATAAAATAATTCAAAATTAACTCTCAAACAAAAGAAATCATCAATATTGTATAAACAAAATATATCTAATCTACAAATATTTTAGTCAAATTATAGAAAATTTTATATATGTAAAAAAAAAACATGTTTAGTTCACCACAATCATTTAATTTAATTACATTTTCCGTATATTTTATGTGCAGCTATTTACACATAAAAAAAGGTTTAATTTTTATTTATCTGCATCGGGGCCTGAACGATTCTCGAAAGTTATGAGACACGGTGCGGTTACACCTCCTGCACATTTTTAAGGACACGTACAAATACAAATTTTTCTATTTTTATTTGTTTTATATTTTCATCTGTTTTTATATTTTGGACTAAAACTTAAATAAATTGTACTTTTTAAAACTACACTTGATAAAATATCCAAAATCGGACCAGCCCAAATTTTTTTCGTATTTTACTACGAAAATCCGAATTGTTATATTGCTAGTACACTTACATGTATTGCTATTTTATTGTGTAATTTTGGAATTTTTATCAGATTTTGGCAGAATTATGCCATTATGGGGCATGACCCATTGACTATCAATAAAAATAAATAAATATGAACCTCTACCTTTACCAAAATAAAAAAAAAAATGTTAGTAGTAGGGCTAGGTTCGGTTCGATCCGGTTCGATTTTTGGTAAAACCGAAACCGAAACCGAGCATATTTTTCGGTTCGGTTTTTTTCGGTTTCGGTCTTTTTATTTTTTGGACCGGACCGGTTTTTTCGGTCCAGTTTCGATTTTTTTCGGTTCGGTTAATGGTTCGGTTCGATTCGGTTTTTCCTGTTTTTCGTACAACCCTAGTTAGCAGTATGAAATTATCAATGTGAACATGAAATATGTAAAAGAAAACACATCCTATAGAAATGTGGTCTTGTAAAACAAAAGAACCACACCAGTAATTATCAATAATCAACATCAGCATTAAAATCATTTAAGGCTATGGTGGTGAATTAGAGACAAGTCACATCTCAAAGAGAAACAAACATCTTTAAATCTAGCTGTGTTTTTGCTATGTCAACATCTTTTAACCCCATTCTAATCTTCTTCTATCCAACCTAACTATGTTTGTGTATATTTATATATATACATGTACATATATAAATGACCTATTTCAATAACTCCTCCTATCCACAACTTTTTCTACTAGGATTCATTGTTCAAATGGATATACTAAAACAAGATAGACATGATTTTTGAGTGATGTGTTTATGCTTTTGACGAAATCAAACTGCAAAGAGAGGAGCTTGGTTGGTATCCGAGTATGTCACGCTTATCATCATGTTTCGAACTTTGGCGTCTGCGAAACAGGTTTACCTCCAAAGGAGAGTTACTAATTATCAACAACAACAAAAAACTGCAAAGAAAATAGTCAGGGGCGGTCCAGACCCAAATCACAAATCGAGTAACGCTCTGGTCTTGGACAATTAATCCTGGAAAAAAAAATTACGGACAACATCTGACTATATTTGTAATATACTTGGTAGTTAAAATAAAAATATTAAACATCAATTTGTTTACAATGTGTTACAATAGCTCAAATGATATAGTAGTTTGTTATTTAACGTAGCATATCGTGTATTCAAAACTTTTAATTTACAATTTAATTTTGTTTTTATTTTGATTTGTATTTATTGAGAAAAATAAAAATTGAGTCGTACACATTCCGACATACCGGGTCGGCAGTGAAACTTCCACATGTCCATAGTAACTTAATCACAATAATTACTTGCGAATTAATGTTAGTGAAAACTGTCCAATGTTTCTTAAGTAATATCTTAATCAAACTGTAACGTCAGGCGTGAAAGTATAGTTTTTGCATTTTGCAAAATAAAATTTAGTTTGATAATCAGGAAAACTCTATAGCTAAATAACTTTTATTTAACTATTTCTATATTGAATATATGAGAACTATTGATTAATATTTAGATATGGATTGCTTAAAAAGCCCCAAAGACAAACCATCAAACAAAATAATAATGAGAGATGATTATATACCCTTTTTCAACCAAATGTATGTGTTTCTTTAAATTTCTGTCTTCAACCAAATGGAGTAATATTTTTCATAATTACATTTTATGCAAGTATATTATAGAATTAATATATATATACTATAATCAAACTGTATGAAATATCAAATATCACAAAAAGCTATTTATGTGTACGTTACCGAATAACGTCCAGTTCTTTTCCATACACAAATAAAGCCTTAGCGGTAGAGTGTTGCTATTGTCACATTTAAAATCAACCTACAAATTCAATCCGTTGATGTAGATTTTACAAATTCAACTTAATTCATTGCTCATTAATGAAAATAATGAAACATTAAAAGCCACAAACATAAAATATAAAATTCTATAATGTGATAAATCAAAATATAAATATTTATATTTTTATACATAAAATTCTATAATGTGATAAATCAAAATATAAATATTCAACATAATAAAAGCTCAATCTACTAAAAATCCAAATAAAAATATACTAAAACTCTAGTTGAGTATGTCCTAATTTTAAATATTAATTAAATAAAATGTTAAATCTAAAAACTCAACCCACTAAAAACTCAAATAAAAATATAGTAGAACCTTAATTGAGCCTATTTTAAATTTAAATATTAATTAAAAATAAATAAATTGTTAAATTTAGTATTAATAACACTCAAAATTTTGATGAGTTGTATATGCCATGTAATGTGACACAGGAAAAATGCATGATAAAAATCATTTTCTTTTTAACGGTATTAACAAATAAGTAAGTAATATATACTATGAACCTACCATATTAAATTTGATAGAGGTCGTGTTAATATATTTAATATATAAGAGTTAGAGATTGATAATCATAGCTAACATGTAGTTAGTTGAGATGTTTAATATATAATGGAGACCCACAAATACGCAATTAAATGGGAATCTGTACACAATAATATATAATAAGTATGTTTTTTTAGATGTTTGTTGAAGGTGGGACACTAGATCCTCTCGTTCAATTTTGATCGGTCATAATTTTTTATTAAAATTGTGACAATAAAAAAATTTAAAAGTTGATCATATAGTTTAAATGTTAAATTTTAAAAAAAATTATTTCGATAATTTTGATACAAGTTATAAACCAGTTAAAATTGTATGTAGCTTCATAATGGACAATTAAATGGAAACGGACATACGATAATTTTAATTTATATTTGGTCAATTTGACCAACTAAGATGTGCCTTTGTGTGGTCATCAATTATCTTTTTTTTTTAATATAATTTAATTAATTAAATATTTTTGTTACAATTAAGAAGATGATGTATTTGATCAGGACCACCATGGAAAGTCCAAGGTGATTATCAATATTTCAATGTGGGAGGCCAAATGTATATATATGTTCAACAGTTTTCAGTCAAGGCATGTTACTAAAATAAAAATAAAAATTATCAGTTACTATCAGAGCGTCTGTTCCTAAAATTATGATAAAATAAGTGTCGTTAAATTTAGCAATAATTTAGCACTACAAAATAATGTTTTATTTAGTGAGAGTCAAAAGCTGTCACAAGTCTGTCACTAATTTAAAAAAAATGTCATAAATATGTCGCAAATTGACTAAACTATCACAAAACCGTCGCAAAACCGTCGCTAATAAGCTCGTAACAAAAAATACCGTCACTAATCCCGTCGCTATTTGAGTATTTTTTTGTAGTGTATAGCAACAATTTTTATTACCAAACTGTTGCTAAAATTGAGCGACACTCAATTTACCAAAAAATTTCAAAAAGTAAATTGTTGCTATTTTAAATTTTTCTTACGATATGTGAGTTCAAATGAAGCAAGGTAATATATTTATGTACTAACATGAAGCTAATAATTTTATAAATTTACATTTCTACGTATAAGTGCATTTAATTACAGTTTTTGCAATGCTTCTATCATGTTAGCAGAGTCCCAACTTAAAATTGTGTGAGATATATAGCTAGGCAAATGACATGCTATTTTTTGCATGGGAAGGGCGTGACAGACTACTATTTTTACTTTTATTTTAAACATTCCCCTCATATGTTTATTCATAATAAATTGTAAATTCAATTCATGGGTCATGCCTTATGATGGCATAATCCGGCCAAACTCCGGTAAAAATATCAGAATTATACAATAAAATATCAGCACATAAGTGTGCTAGCAACAACTATTTAAAAAGGAAAAAATTAACTAAAATATGAAATAAATTGCAATACATCTTCATTTCCATACAACTATACTTCTCTTTTCCAAATAACATCATTGTCGTAGTAAATCCCGTAATTGCAACACGTTAAACTCCATTTTACTCGAAAATACTCTTAACTAGTCTTGAACAAAAGTTTTTTTTAATGGTTTACGCAGAGAAATGACATACAATATAAAGCCAGATTTTCTTTCATTTCAAATTTTGGTTCTAATTACAATTGTAAAATTGTATAAAACTCTTAGTCACTAAGTCAATGTGACCAAGTTAGGCCGAATTCATCGATTCTACTCTCCAATCATCATTAAGCTAATCGGCTTTGTATAATCATGAAAATTGCAACAAAATATAGTTTAGAAATATTTGTTTACACTATCCAGTTGCGATTTAACACAATATTTATGTCCTCTCTCTACCTTTTCATTTCGTAGCTTGTGTGTCACGGATGACGAAATCTCTGATCCGTTTTGATATGAAAAGTGCGAATGTGCATATACTTAATTAATTATAAGTAAACACGGTATATAATAGTACCAAAAGATCGATTAATGCCAGGCAATGGTATTTTGTAAAGGTTAGTGAATCAATTTGTTTGGATATTATCTACCACCTTTTAAGCTGAAAGAAAGCACTTTACACTTGGTATAATAATGGAGATGCCAGTCTATCTTAGTGTAATATATTTAATCAAATCACGAATTTGGATTAGAGATAGAAAGAGATGAACTTGCAATTGGTTGATTCGCAATCGTTACCGATTTTAGCTTTATTAAAATATATGATTATAGAGTTGCAAAGGCCAACGATGCAACAACTGTTGACTGATTCTCTTTGTCATATATTGTTCTAATATTTACTATTTAGGCCTATATGAACGGGAAGTATCTTTATTTTTTTTAAGTAGAGGACCCGTTTTACTAAAAAAAAGTCGAAACCAAAAGTACGATGGATCAACAACCCCCCATTTAGAAGCAGTAGAACCGATAAAGAAACACGATAACTTGCCACTCTCAAAGGAGATTTACAATGAGTGCTAGGCATACAATAAGAGGTCGATAAAAAGAAGCTCATCTCAACTTTTAAACCACAACTGCACTAAAGTTGGAAATGAGCTCAATTAATGCTACATTTCTTCTTATAACTCCTATTCAAACACACCATTATAACTCCGGATCAAAGTGATCGAACAAGGAACGGGAAGTATATACTACTTCGTAACGACAAAATGTAGCTACAAACTTTTTTAGATCGTATTTGACAACTATGGAATTGTTTCCACTAATCCCAATTGCTATTATTTATTAACTTAAGTATATAAATTACATCTCGCTTCCTTTGCTTTTTGTAGCTGGTGATAAAAAAAATACTCAAATAGCGACGGAATTAGTGACGGTATTTTTTGTTATGAGCTTATTAGCGACGGTTTTTGTGACGGCTTTATGACAGTTTAGTCAATTTGTGACTGTTTTTTAAATTAGTGACAGACTTGTGACAGATTTTGACTCTCACTAAATCAAACATTATTTTGTAGTGCATTCATGACGACATCTGTGATCTGTTTTAAAAATATGTAAAGTTCTCTTATGGACACTTCTACTATATATATATATATATATATAATGAATCATTGGTCACTTAACTTAGCAATGTTACTTTTATATGGGATACTAAATCTCTTTGTTTGGCTTTTTTCAACCCTTTAATAAGTTAAATAAGCACTAAACACTTGGTAATGGGGATGCCAAGTCCATGTGAGACCACTAAGTACATTAATTAACCAAGTTATAAATAACGAAAGTGGATTAGAGTAATGGGGACTAGTTAATTAGCTTGCAAGTTAATGATTGATGGTAATTATTGGTTTGGTTTGTTCCATTTTGTGTATGAATGTATGTATGGAGATGAGATGACAATATTGTAACTTGTAAGTTTACCAATTTTTCAAAAAAGTTATATATGCAATTGAAAACCTTTTAGTTAAAAGTGTAACAAACTCTATATCATATGCATGGTCTCTATATACTGTGTGCTCATCGCTTAAATTTCTTGATATAATATTTGAGTTTCTACTTAGTAACTAGGGTTCGGTTCGGTCCGATTCGGTTTTTGGCAAAACCGAGCATATTTTTCGCTTTGGTTTTTTTCGGTTTCGGTCTTTATATTTTTTGGACCGAACCGGACCGGTTTTTTCGGTCTAGTTTCGGTTTTTTTCGGTTTTATTTTTTATTTTTCGTTTTTTTTTGGATTTTCCCCCTTTTTTTCGGTTTCGGTCTTTTCGGTTCGGTTTTACTGAAAACCGAAACCGACCCGAAATTTTTCCGGTTTTTCGGTTTCGGTCTTTTTTGGGTTTTTTCAGTTCGGTTATCGGTTCGGTTCAGTTTTTTCGGTTTTTTTCCCAGCGCTACTAGTAACTATATATGTTAATGGTCTGTTTTTTTTATCAATGAAATAATGTATACGAATGTTTACAAGTACTACCTTTAAATCACAGTACCCTTTTAAAAAAAGCTTTCAAGTCACAAGAAATTATATACCATAACTCCCCAAATTTATGTACACTATTTAGCAGGAGGTCGATAAAAACCAACTATTTAAACTGTAATTGTAATGCAGACAGACTTTTATACAAATCTCTGTTTATAGTCCACACGAATGTATATTGGTACGGTGTTCAAATTTTACCAGGTTCGAATTGTCAGATTTTCGTCAGGTTTCTTATTTTTTCATATGTATTCGTAAAAAAAAATCGACATATTATTTTATTTCTAAAGTGTTTGTTCAAAAAAAAATGTAAATTTTAACATTTTATATATATTTTTTGATTATTTATCAATATTAATACCTTATAAATTATTAAACAAACAATTAATTAAACATAAAAAGATATATAAAAGTCAAATTTTACAGTTTTTTTTAACAAACACTTAAGAAACAAAATAATAAGTTGATTTACAAAAAAAATAGATTTTTTTTTACAAATACATATGAAAAAACCGAAAACATGACGAAAACCTAACAATTCGAACTTAATAAAATTTGAGCCCATTAATACTAAACACTTGGGTGCCGTTTGGAAATCAAGTGCTTTCCTAAAAAGTGCTGTCTGGAAAAGTGCTGTTGAAAAGTGACTTATATAAAAAGTACTTTAGAAAAAATTAGCGTCTGGTGGAAAAGTGCTTTTGATTTTTATAAGTTTTGTCTGCGTTTGATATGTATAAGTTCGAAATGACTTAATACCACAATAATTGATACAGTACGAATATAATATAATATACATATTTTATCTTTCTACAAACCCAAAAAAATAGTTTTAAATTACAGCAAAATAAAAAAAAAACACAAAAAAATTATAAAAATGAAAAAAATCACAAAAAATATAAAAAATAACAAAAAAATGAAAAAAAATTATAAAAAAATCAGTAAAAATCACAAAAAATTATTAAAAAAATACAAAAATCACAAAAATTTTTTACAAAAATAGATTTTACGGAGTGAGAGATAACAGTAGAGTTTTGTGATTTTTTGTGATTTTTTGCATTTTTTATGATTTTTTATATTTTATGATTTTTTGTGATTTTTTATGATTTTTTATATTTTGTGATTTTTTGTGATTTTTTTCATTTTGTTATTTTTTTCATTTTTTTTCATTTTTTATATTTTTTTTGTAATTTTTTTAAAATTTTGTGATTTTTTGTGATTTTGTGATTTTTTATAATTTTTTTGTGATTTTTTTATTTTCTTTGTGGTTTTTTTTATTTTATTTTAACTTCCCGAGTAAGTGACTTTCTCTAGAAGCATGAAAAACCAACTTTTACAAAATGGGCTTCCATTACCCCCTGCTTTTCGGGAAGTGTGTAATTTTATGTTACCAAACACACACAAATATTTTAATTGGGGTTCTTAGGCTAGGAAGCATTTCTGCCCTGTCCGCCAAACACTCCCTTAATGTATACAAAATTACAAATATGTGAATTGTGATGGTAACAAAGTCTGTAAATAAATTTGTCTAATTAAGCAACATTTTATCAGATCAAACCAATGCCACTAAGTGTTTTTGTTTTTTTTTGGGTATATTACCATTGATGATGTTCGTACACATTAAATATTATGTACATCTTGAGATAAACACATGAGACACTGCACAGTGCACACAATATTCTTGTCCAAGACATGATCAACTATTTTATTGTTCAATGAATAAAAATATTTCTACCTAATTTGAATTTAAATTCAAGAATCCGATTACTATATCAATAATGCAAATCGTACGCTCATACAATGGGATTACAATCTTTATTTGTATTCTGTGATAATCTGTTAACGGGCACTACAAAATAATGTTTGATTTAGTAAGAGTCAAAAGCTGTCACAAGCCTGTCGCTAATTTAAAAAGCTGTCACAAATCTGTCGCAAATTGACTAAACTGTCACAAACCCGTCACAAAAACCGTCGCTAATAAGCTCGTAACAAAAAATACCGTCATTAATCCAGTCGCTATTTGAGTATTTTTTTATAGTGCGGCCCCAATAAAATCTTATAGGTTTTTTTTTTTTTTTTCATTTTTAACTAAAGAAATGAACTCGATTTTTATGTAGGGGGAGATTAGATGCATGGTGGATAAATTATTTAGTCCTTTCGAAAGACTACATAATCTTAATTTCAGGATAACGAGTTGACGACATGAGAGGTACGCAAAATGCTTAAACTTATTAGAGTATTATTGTTTAACTTGCACTTTAAATAAAATATTTCAATGGTATATAACTCATGCATTATATTTATTAATTATTATTATTTTCACAAACACACAAGTTTTATTAAATATAACTCGGACCTAACCCAAATTACACTAATAAAGATAATTGAAATAAAACTGAAACAAATCAAATTTACAAACTAAAACGAAACACTAGCTAAACACTTTAATAACTCATGTATTATATTAATTTCATCAATTAATACAAGTTTAGAGCAAATCTTAATCAAGACATTAACCAAAAGCCGTATATGGTATTTGGTGTAGAGACGTGGCAAGACCAATGGCTAGCTATTTATTAAATATATTATTATTTTTGGTACATCGGAAATTTAATATTTGGATGTATATTATTAGGGTTGGAAAAAATTTCCGAAATCCCGACATCCGATCCAGTCACGACCCGATTTTTTCTCGATCCGATGTTGTCCCGATCCGAAAAATCGGATTTTTATCTCGTCCCGAATTAATTCGATTCGGGATCGGATTTTTATTTCCAATCCCGATGGATTTCCCGACCCGGCCCGATAGAATTAATATACATTAAAAAAATAAAAAAATAAAAGAAATCTTATTACGAATAGTAGCGGTTTATATTTATTAAAAAAAAAACTTACTCTCACATCTGTTCTATTTACTAAATAACACATTTTTATTTTCGTATGAGTTTCTTTTTGCATATGTATAATGCATTCATCTTAATCTTGAATAATTAAAATCATAATATTTGGTTACTGCTTTTAGTTTGAATCATGTTATTGTTTATTTTTTCTTAAAAATAATTATAATTAGTTGTCCGTCTTATAAACGAATACAATATCAACATAGTATTGTACCGTTTTTTTATTTTGTTTAAATCTAACGAAATTTTTAACAAAATTGCTAGTTATTTTGTAACTTTTTAACAATTTTTTTTTAGGAGTATGAAGTATCGGGAAATATCGTCCCGATCTTTCGAGATTCCGAATTATCGGGAATCCATATTATCGGGACCCGGCCCTTTTCGGATCCGGATCGAGACTTTTAAATAACATTCAAAAACTATCGGATCGAGACACAAGTTTAACCTTTTCGGATCAGTCCGGTTTCGATTCCACCACTATAAATTATTAATAGATGCCCCCATTGACAGCCATTCATAGCCAAGCAAACAAGCTTAATTTCTATATTTTCTCTGTTCCAAGATATAATATTAAATATTATAGGCCCCATTGAATAAATCATGCTCCTTGTTGTGAGATTATTGGACTCATGGGCTTATACTTTATGGGCCCAAGTTGGGCTTGTAACCCTACCCCTCTATCTATATAAAGAGGGCTAGGGGTCTTGTATTTTACATTCATTCACATATTCCTTCATTAATAAAGATCATGTTGTTCTCCCCTCTCTCTACTTCTGTCTTCCTATATACGTAGCTAATAGTGTATTACAACACGTTATCAGCACTGCTCTCGGAGATCGAAGTACGGATTATAGATTCAATAAACCTTGAGGTTTATCCGGGTCTTATTAGAATTTTTGTTATATCGACCTTCACCAACATACCGTGCGTAAGGTACCCGGATATAATATTTTTAAAAAAAAAAAAAACTGATATTGCATGTTTGTATAGTTCTATGCACGAATTACATGTTTGTATGGTACTGTACTTGTTTGTATGTTGTACTGTACATATGAAATTGCATGATTACAATTTCCTGCATGTTTGTATGTTATACTGTACATAACATGATTACAGTATGTTTGTTTGTCACGTTACTGGAACTAATTCGATGTTCTTGTTTGTATGTTTGTTTGTCACGTTACTGGACCTAATTGATATTGTGAGGTAATATGGAATTTGTCACGTTACTGCATATAAAACCTTGTTAATCGCATATAAATTGAATTGCATACCCGTATTAAGTACATAATTTACGTATTGACCTCATGTATTAATCTGTCGGATTAAATCTGCAACAAACTGAAACGTATGTACTGAATTGTAATTCTCTGAAAGCTGTAAACTATTCTGTAAATTACACAAGGACTAAACTGAAACTTGTCTGAAATTATGGACTGAAGCTGTAATAACGCTTAAATAGATTTGATTTGATATGTTAGAATCTTCATGAATTGATTGATAATCTTAAATAGATTTAATTTGATATGTTAGAATCTTCATGAATTGATTGATAATCTTAAATAGATTTGATTTGATATGTTAGAATCTTCATGAATTGATTGATAATCTTAAATAGATTTGATTTGAGATGTTAAAATCTTCATGAATTGATTGATAATCTTAAATAGATTTGATTTGATATGTTAGAATCTTCATGAATTGATTGATAATCTTAAATATATTTGATTTGATATGTTAGAATCTTTATAGATTGATTGATAATCTTAAATTGATTTGTTTATAACACCAAATCTACTGCATGATTAGATACCTAAAATATATTTACTGCATGTTTATATATATATGGTTAATATAGGCAGGTACAATCTATATTTAATTTATTGCCATGTTTATGATATGATAATTTGCGAAATCATATATTTTCACATTTAAGTTGGAAAAATTATGAACCTTCCCCAACTAGGCTCACCTATTTGGATACGATGTCTAGGAAAGATATAGGCGGAAGTCGATATCCTAATGAGGTCGGGTTTTAAGTGGCATTCGTGCCCTCCACCCTCACCGTCTTTCCTGGTCGTTTTTCAAGTAGAGCTACCGAAAGGGGTTGACTAAATAATAATTTTCCCGAGTGTGTTTATATAGTGATGTATGTTTCGCCGAATTGGTGTTTCAGTATCGACCCGTCGTTCGATCAATGAAAACCGATTCACATGAGAAGCAAAACTAATGTTTTCGAACCTGTCGTTTCGAAAAAAAAGTTTGTGCTTGTGCAAACCATAAACATATAAACCAGTCGTTTTATATGATAAATAATCCAGAACTCCCAACACATGTTGGATGCCATCTATGATGAGAAAATTCGCAAAACATACTTGCGAAATGACTGTTTAGACGTGATGTTATTCCGTCACCACATGTTAGTCACCCTGATGTGTGAAAATTTGATGCCCAAAAATTTTTTTTTGGATGCCATCTTTGATGAGTAAAACACGAGTTTGTTGTTACCCTCGAGATGAATCCTAAGGCGTTGATTTTATTCCGTCGCCACATTTGAGACGTGATAACGTCTATGGTGAACAAATGTCTGAAATTGACATATTGGAGCTATCCTTCACCAAAATACTAGCTTGGAAATTGTATTCCATAAGCAGTATCGTGAATTTATATTCACCATGTTCCTTTATCGCCCATCTGTTATTGGATAAGAAAATTACCCCGGTGAGTAGTTTTAATCCTATTGGGCCAATGGCGAATTGTTTGCCTGATATTAATGCTCTTCGTGTACATTTTTTTTTCACGAATCGAGAACCGAGACAAGTGTTATTTGTCTCGAACTGTCGCGATCCCGATGAATCGCTTAGCCAAGCGAGATTTTAGACAATCGTCGAAATTGAAACTTGTGGCTCCAAGACAGTAATTGAAAGGAACAATATGGGCCGTTGTCACAAAGTAAGAGACGATGCTCAAGGAGCCAACTCTATGCTATAAAGACAACGGTCATGCACGGTTACTCCTTAAATAGTTCACAACTATTATAAAGGTGGAAAAACCGATGCTAATGTGGTTAAAGTTAATTGAAAGGAAACTATTGAGACCCCCGATTTTGTGGCTCAAATGAGTTTGATACATTTCTTTACTAATTTTGATAAATCATTGAGCCATTTTTTTCGCTCATCTGGATTATGTTTTTCCATTTGGATTATTATTTTTCCATCTGGACCATACTTTTGGATTATGGTTTGCCTGTTTATGAAATTTCTCGAAATAATTTAAAGTGTTTATTGAGCAAATTCTTTTGACAAATGTGACCAAACTTTAAATTACGAAATTTTAGGCAATACTTGTGGTGTAGTTGGTTTTCTAGAAATAGTGGGTAACAGTGTACCACATAATTTCACCAACTACTTGCCTAAAAGTGTACTCAGTGACAGCGATTCTGGACATGTCGTTCCAAATCGAAATCTTTGGTAAAGCCAAATTGATTTGTCAAATATGAGGCGTTATACTCCTATAGGTCCTGTCGTACCTTGTTGAGTTATAAAATATTCGAGAAAACCAGTGTTACCTGGTAATAGCTCATGAAAGAATTGAAATTTCTTTACATAGTCTCCATTCAATACGACCAAAAGCGTATTTTAGAGGAGTTGAAATGTCTTTCAAGTGGTTGCTATCACATTCTTTAAAGCGTTTAAAGTTTCCTTATCATTTCGCCTGTCGTCGAATGATAAAGAATTTAAATGCTAAGACATGATTGTCTTTACTATCATTCGCCTGTCGTCGATTGATAAGAGCATTTTGATATTGTGGCATTGACCGGATTAGATATTCCCGGGTCAAAAGACGATGCTTGATTTATAATCGCATCGCATTTGGATTCTCTTTGAGGATATATTTCGTGATTAATCCGAAATTCATGCCACTAATGCTCACTTTGAAAGACTAGTATGTGTAAAGATCACGAAATGAACTCGTAGAATTCTTGTAAAGAATTGAAGGAGTTATTGTGGACTTATCCAACCATAAGACGGACCATAAATATAAATGGTTATGGTTGATGCATCGACAATATGGTCACATTTTAATGTTGTCCACATAAATGCAGCATTTTCCAAACTTTTAGCCCTATCATTAAGTTGATGGCTCATGATCCGGATTATCCTGAAAAGTCTAGCCGACTTGATAATTCCGAAGAGTAATAATCGAAATTTCGATTTGAATTACTTGAGTTTGGAAATTGAAATTGAACATCCTGTCGATTATGTTCAGACCCAAATGGACTCACGGAAAGTTTGATGATGCGACTGCAAATGATTGCACGCACTTCTTGGTCTTGCGCACCAAGATTTATATTTCCGTGTGGGGTTATGCTATTTTGCTGCATTGGTCTGTTATGAGGCCCATAGACACTCAGACACCATATGCGTACCAGCTGGTTACTGGTTATGGGCCAGAAGTCTCATATTAACGCGTGTTTGGAGTGCTTAATTAATATTTTGATTGAGCCGCTATAGCGTTCAAAATATGGACCTCTGAAGGGGACATAAGTCGATTATGAATCTCCTGCCTATCATTTGATAGATTAACCTTGGCAAGCGATCTCTTTACCGCATGATATGCGAAAGTGACATCGCTAAGACTGTTCTCCCCGTCGTTAGGGGGAGATTTGCACGTTACCGTTGATAAGGAACGACGTGAAGTAACGTGGCATAACCCACTCAGTCTTAGCTTGATCCCCAAAACTGCATTTAGTGATAAGTAAGTGCATAGACTCCCTCAAGTCTAACTAAATGCCAGACGCATTTGAAGACTTTATGAGATGTCACGAGATCATTTATACCTGCTGCAAAATGCTTGCAAGGATAGACGTCCCTGTCGGACGCCGTGTTCCTGTCGTAACACGTTGCTTTGGCCGAACCCGCCAAGCAAAGGACGCTGCCGTCGGCCGTCAGTCTGTCATCCTTCCTAAGATATGAGGAAGTTGACCGGTTCTTAATTCGTTCAGCCCCAGAGGTGGTGAACTGAAACTCGTTCGTCGCACGAGATTATAAAGTATCTAGGAGATGTGTGATTCCTCTTCATCCTAAGAATCTCGAAATATCTGTCGATCATGATATCTTAGACGATATTGAAGCGAAACGAGACTGTCATTGATTACTTGTTCATATATTCGGTGACGACTGATAATATGAGCAAATTATGATAGGGAACCATGAACCGTTGCCTGAAGTCAACGTAGAATAGACTGGACTAATGGAAACTTGCAATCCAAGTAGACTCCTTAGCGAAAGTGTGTTCGGACCTGTAGCTCCAACACCACCAATGTTAAACGAGTTCGTTTATTTGGTTATTCGTAAGGAAAAGTGATGAGAATAATGAGATTGTAGAATGCTCGCCTAGTAGCGCAAGGCTTCTCTCACATCTTGGAATTGATTACGAGATGGTTGATTTCCTCGTAATGGACGTTATAACGGTCCCCTACTTTATCAGTTTAGTAGTTTCCCAAAAACTGATTATGCAGTATGTGATTGTGGTCACTGTTTTATCTCTATGGGGATTTAGACAAAGAGATATAGATGAAGTTCCCTGTGTGACTTCATAATGGTTAAATCAAGTAGTTCCTGACCACGGAACATGATCTCAATTGACTGAGACGTTCACTATATGGATTAATATAATCCGAGCGGATGTGGTATACCGCGTAAGTGAGTACTTGATCAGCTTGGGATACTTGAACAAGTATTATGCCCTTGCGTGTTTTATTATGCGATCCATTTTTGGATTTGCCTTCGAGATGAAGGATCTTGGGAAGAAACGGTAGTGACTCGGCCTGATGATCGAGTCCCGTAAAGATTGAATCTAAGTTCATGATTCAGACTGCACCAAGAAGGTGTTATGACGTTTTAGTCATCATGACGCTAAGTCGTCAGATTCTCCCATGATCGTTCGATCATTAGACATTGATATAGACCCAGTCCGTCCCTGATGAGACGATGAAGAGATATTGAACCATGATGTTCATATCTAAGTACAATAAGCGCATCATTGTACTTGGTCTAATGTACTAGGACGAACATCTCGTATGCTGTGATTGGTATAGCTCGACACAGCATCGCGCTAACACGTTGCCATCGAAATGGCACTAAAGACACATTCGCTTACCTTATGGTAATTTTGGAATGAGGGTTTGTCTTATCCCATTTTGCGTCATCGAGTGTACCTACCCCATTTGGTACTCGAATTAACGCAACCCTTTTTTCGGTTATACCGATGCTGGTTACTTATCAGACCCGCATAAGGGATATTCCTTACATGGTCTGTCTTTACCATTAGGAATAAGGCGATATCTTGGAGGTCTTGGAATGACTCCAAACGAATCACTCTGATCTACTCGTGCTCTATGAGACGACTAGAGAGTGTATATGGCTTCGAGCTCGTATTAGCCATATTTGAAGTACATATGTTCTGTCTCACGATCCAGATAAAACACTTGTCTTATTTGAGGACAACTTGTTGTTATCGATCAAGAGAGACATGACTAGATTATGCTATTTAGCATTTCTTGCCAAAATAAATCTTCACATATGAAGTTTAAGAGCATCATGTCGAATGCTCGTTTTATTCCACGTTATATTTTCTTGCATACAGTTATGTGCAAGTAAATGAGGCATCCAGTCGAATGCTCGTACTCTTTCTTGGAATATGAAATCTTTGCACCCAGTCGTGTGCAAGTGAGGGGGAGCATCCAGGTGAATGCTTATTGCACTAATTACTACTTAGTCGAAATCCTCGCACCCTGTCGTGTGCAAGTGAGGGGGAGCATCCAGTCGCATGCTCGTGTACTCTTTTTGTCCTTAGACCAAGGTTTTTTTCCCACTGGGTTTTCCTTGGCAAGGTTTTTAGCGAGACACGTTCCCATCTTATCTCACTTAAGATTGCCGAATTAGGGGGAGTATCCTGTTGTATACTTCTTACCACTGTGTACTCTTTTGTCCTTCGACTAGAGGTTTTTTCCCACTGGGTTTACTCTAGCAAGGTTTTGATGAGACACCTGTTTTGTGGTTGATCCCCTACTACTACCACTGTTGCACTCTTTTTCCTTCGATCAGAGATTTTCCCATTGGGTTTGCTCTGTCAAGGTTTTGATGAGGCACACTGTTTTGTGGTTAGTTACTTACATGATATTTCGGCATATATCATTCGGCTACACAGTTTCTCCTAGGTACCGGTTTTGTCCCACACTGGGTTTTCCGGCCCTAAGGTTTTTATGTGTTTAGCACTGCGAATGAACTCGACTCAGATCGACTGCATGAAGACGAAGAATTCAAGACGTCCAAAGGGGGAGTGTTGTGAGATTATTGGACTCATGGGCTTATACTTTATGGGCCCAAGTTGGGCTTGTAACCCTACCCCTCTATCTATATAAAGAGGGCTAGGGGTCTTGTATTTTACATTCATTCACATATTCCTTCATTAATAAAGATCATGTTGTTCTCCCCTCTCTCTACTTCTGTCTTCCTATATACGTAGCTAATAGTGTATTACAACACTCCTAACTTTGTAACATTAAAAACATAATAGACACCACACGTGTACATTGATTGATGTCCTCGTTGTATTGTATTGTTTGTTAGTCTAAGCATATTCTTGCTCTTATTTTCCATTTTTTACCTTAACTAAAGTAGTAAAAATAAGAGAAACTTTGTTGTTTAATTTAACAGTATCAAATATAAGAGGTGCATGGACTTGATGGTGGGACTGGAGGTGCATGGTTCGAATGTTGTTAACGGGATAGATATGAAATCTCTTTATCAAGAGTAAGATTTAAAAAAAAAAACAGCATATCAACTATCAACTCGGATTTTGCTTTCAAAACTGTTAATGTTCCACATGGATTAAGTAGTTCAATTGTAGAAGTCATTTGGTTGCCTGCTAAACAAAAAAATAACGAAATAGCGACGGGATTAGTGACGGTATTTTTTGTTACGAGGTTATTAGCGACGGTTTTTATGACGGTTTAGTCAATTTGCGACAGATTTGTGACAACTTTTTAAATTAGCGACAGTCTTGTGACAATTTTTGACTCTCATTAAATCAAACATTATTTTGTAGTAAGTATACACCAATTGCCTTAATTATCCCATATTGTGTTTAGTGATATAAATATTACATTTACAGTTAGTAGTACACTAGTACATAATTAGTTGTTTTCCCTTTCGATATATACTATCCAAACCATAGAACAAGACCGATTTATACGAATGTATACAACAATCAATCTAAGTAGTGAAGATGGAGAGCTACCGTTTCCGAAACTATACGTGGAAAAAAATCGTCTTTCCGAAAACTGTGGCAATAAATTGAAGGATTTGAGCCCAAAATAATACGGACAGTCCTCAAACGTTAACTCGTGTCATGCTTATTGGTCTACTAAATGTTGAAGATGCCCACCTGGCCACTTCACCATTTATGAACGGCCGATTGCTTCCCCGTTTTGCTCATCAAAATTATATTGCAAAACGAACAAAGAAAATATCACGAAAAAAAAGCATTTTATACTTTAGAGGTGTAAAGTACATCAATGCGTGTAAAAGCTTAACATCATACATTCTTTATAAGACATGCACTAAACTCACAAAAGAATTGTTGTTTCTAAGTTATTAAGCTATTCAATTAAAGTGATGAAAATATGAATACTCTCTCATCACATTCCATCACTAATCCGATTATTGATCGAGTATTTTGCTATCCATTTTTGTAGCTAAATGGGTAATATGATAGTTGTCAATAATCCGAGTTACATTTAAACTGGTCCGACCTGAATAGAAGTACATAATGAGCGGTTAAAAGAAAATAAGCACATACGACGAATCCATGATATTTACCAAGGGAGGTGAAGCTTTTGATACATATATATATATATAAGTAATTTTACAAAATTTATTCTAATACATTTCATGATAAAAAAATAATGAAGCTAAAAGCCATGTTAAATAAAACTAAATAGGACTACAATTTGAATGATTTATAAGTATTGGAACTAGGACCGGGTCCGGTTCGGTTTTTCGCAAAACCGAAGCCGAGCATATTTTTTGGTTCGGTTTTTTTCGGTTTCGGTCTTTCTATTTTTTGGACCGAACCGAACTGGTTTGTTTCGGTCCGGTTTCGGGTTTTTTCGGTTATTTTTTCGGTCTTTTTCGGTTTTTCCAGTTTCGGTTCGGTTTTATTATAATAAACCGAAACCAACCCGTTTTTTTTTTTCGATTTCGATTTTTTGGGTTCGGTTGGGTTTCGTATTTTCGGCTGGGCTGATTGAAACAATTAGAAAGAAGTATAAATTATAATACATGGTATTTGCAATTAGCTTATCTCTCCCACAAATTATCAAATACAAGAAGATGATTATATATATATATATATTATTTGATTATATGCGAGCTCATAGACACATACTTAACAACTCGAGAAATTAACTGTAATTATCTCTGGCTAACTCTTTTTTCTAATTTCTATATATCGTTCTATGTTTAACATTAGTGTAATTAGTTTTATAAATTGTTTTAAACCAATTAATTCACCATTATTTAATACTTATGCCTTAATTAACTCAAGAACAACTCACTCATTGTCAATTAAGTTCGTTATTATTAATGTTTAAAGTTCACTTGCTTATTCTATCAAATATATGTATACAAACACGATCCAATACGATATATGATACCGAACACATTTAGTGTATATGATAAATTATGAACACATTTAGACACAAACCTCGAACTCGAGCATAGATAAATTGAATATTTTTTGTATTTCACATTGTATGTAAATCTATCTAATGTAATCCCCTAGATCATTAGTGTAAAAGCTTGCAAATCCTTGCTCTTTTTGTGGTTGGATGACTTATTTCTACGGAAAAAAGTTACAGTAGTGATTTCATACGAGTATCCGAGGTATTGGTGTAAAAGCTTGCAAATCCTTGCTTTTTTGTGCTTGGATGACTTATTTCTACCGAAAAAAGTTACAGTAGTTATTTCATACGAGTATCCGAGGTATTGGTGTAAAAGCTTGCAAATCCTTGCTCTTTTTGTGCTTGGATGACTTATTTCTACGGAAAAAAGTTGTAGTAGTGATTTCATACGAGTATCCGAGGTATTGGTGTAAAAGCTTGCAAATCCTTGCTCTTTTTGTGCTTGGATGGCTTATTTCTACGGAAAAAAGTTACAGTAGTGATTTCATACGAGTATCCGGGGTATTGGTGTAAAAGCTTGCAAATCCTTGCTCTTTTTGTGCTTGGATAACTTATTTCTACGGAAAAAAGTTACAGTAGTGATTTCATACGAGTATCCGAGGTATTGGTGTAAAAGCTAGCAAATCCTTGCTTTTTTTTGCTTGGATGACTTATTTCTACCGAAAAAAGTTACAGTAGTTATTTCATACGAGTATCCGAGGTATTAGTGCTTAAAGTTCACTACTTATGCAGATACATGTATGCAAAGATGATGTGATGCCATATATGATACTGGAAATCACCAAACATTATGGTAGGTTATGGATGTGATAATTTAAAAAAATACAATAACATTTGAATTGAAGAACATAAGCTCGAGACTAGAGAAATTGATGATTGTATGTTTGTCTATACTTTATTTGGCATTTTGTGTCTGAGTTGTTCTAATACCTGTTTCTACGAAAAACATACCTTTAATGATTTCATACAAGTATCCAAGGGTATTTTAAAATATTTATCGTCGTTTGATACATAGCAAAATGATCAAAAGGTACCCAAATTATTTTTGTGTATCTGCGCAAGCCATTTTTTTTTTCCGTATATGGTTTGAGATTTTCTGATGTTTCGAAATTTCCACGTAATGCGATTATTCCACAATGCTGATTTGTTGAATACTTATCTCAAGCTTGCCTAATTTTCAACCGCCCTTTGTGTATGCAATTCGTGCTTGAACTAATAGCAATTTATTTCATTATAATTCTTTTTCCACTCTCAATTTTCAGTCTTATAATTAATCCCGATAGCAATGGATGAGTTTGGGTCTAACCCTTTGGATGAAATCCCAATAAATGTATATGATACTAATGAAGAAGAATTTACTGCTCTTACAAATTTACTCCAAGAGTTCACAAATATTCCAACCATTGACAAGGCATGGACCTTTAACTCTGACAATGGTATGTGATCATAAGCTTCATTTGCACATTTCTGTATGATTATTTCTCTAAATGGATAATGTTCAGTATGTTCTAGAATGGGTGCTAAAGCTGTGTTTTATCCTCACCATTTAATTACAGCTAAAAAGGGTACCCGAGCAATGTTTTCCACCACTCAAGCAAATCTTTTGGCCAACAAGAAGAGGGAATGTATATTAACTACTCATATTTTGAAAAAAACTGAAGTTTCTGTTGGTTTTAACTGGGCCTCGTTTCCTTTTGAATTGACTGGGGTGCATGCTTTTGTTCCATCACCATCGGGTTCAAAGCTACTCATAATTCGGAATTTTGAAAGTGAATCTCTCACTAAATTTGAGCTATGGGTTGGTTGTCAAGTTGAAAAAGAGTTCCAAATCCCTAGTTCAATTCATGGGACTGTGTATCAAGATGGATGGTAAAAAAAAAAGAATCTATTTAGTCCATAAAATTAGCATATCTCATTATGTCATTCTTTTAGAAACCACTTTATGTCACAGGTTCGAAGGAATTTCTTGGAATAACGATGAAACTCTAATTGCTTACGTGGCAGAGGAGCCTGCACCATCTAACCCATTATACAATAGCTTTGGTCACTATAAGGAAGGTTTGAAAGCAAAGGATATTGGTACATGGAAAGGTCAAAGTGATTGGGAGGAGGATTGGGGAGAAACCTATACCGGAAAAAGGCGGCCCACACTCTTTGTCATCAACATTAATAGGTTCCTTAACTATTTTCTCAAAAAATAAGTATCCTTTCAGAAATTCTAGTGCATGTATTTGGAAGAAATAATGATTGACAAACTGATGTCACTGTTTGTATTGGTATATGAATGGGCAAGGCGTTCAGCACTTTAGTTTCACATACAAATAAAAAACTGATGCACAGTTTATTTGGCATCGTTTTGGATTTTTGTTTGTATACGCATCATTGCTCTATTTTAAATCCTATTTTATGCAAACTTTTGAAGTGGAGAAGTACGACCCGTAGAGGGAATTGGGCAAACCTTGACAGCTGGGCAAGCTATTTGGACTCCAACATCTGAGGGTTCAGCTCAAAGTTTAGTTTTTGTTGGTTGGTTTGGAAGAAAATTTGGTGTTAAATATTGCCAGAGCAGGCCTTGTGCCTTGTATGCTGTAAGAGCTCCATTTCACGAGTTAGAACCTCATCCTATGTAAGTTTTTTTGCTTTAAGCTTTTGTTGTATTTTATTACATTTTAATGTGCATCATATTCATATTCGTTTGATTACTTTCAGAGCCAAAGAGATTACAAATGGGTTTGCGGTGAATCTTACCCAATGCATAAGCAGTGCCTTGTTTCCATGTTTTAGGTGCGCCAATATATATATACATAAAATCATAAATACATATAAATATATATACATGTGTGTGTGTATGCATGTATGTATAAATATATTTCTGTTTCAAAACTCTGCCTCTCTGCTTGATTAAAAATACCTAATAGGATCGTTTCCCGAAGAAAAAAAAACATCATTTTTACCCCAGCAATTTTCTTATTTATTAAATTAAAAATATAACACACTTCCATTGCCAGATAAAAGGCGGCTAAAAAGATCAAGAAACAAAGAACTTCACTCTACTAGATCAACCTAATAAAGCTCACTGAACGAAATAAAACCCGTAAAAACAGTAAGCTATCTCAGAAAACTGAAAGGGGCAAAATCACGTAACAGCAAGTCTTATGGATGACTAGTATGGAATATGAAGACACGTTATGTAACTCCTAAGCGATAGAAAATTCTTTCTTAGATTGTTCTTGATTTTGACTACAAAAGCACAAACTCAATTTTGAAAGCTGATAGGTACTTGTATTTTTCAGCCCCGACAGGAAGTTTCTTGTGTTTTTATCAGCAAGAAGTGCTGTAGATTCTGGAGCACACTTGGCAACAAATTCACTTTATAGAATCGATTGGTATACAGATAGTAAGTTGGAAGTGTCTCCAAAGTTGATTGAAGTGGTGAGCTCCTCTTGCTGTTTCATTAGATAAGAAACATTATTAAAGTCAGCCATTAAACAAATATCGGGTTGCGCTATATAGCCTATATTTTGCACAGATTATAGAATTTCCACAGTTATATATATATTTTAATTTTTACATAGGTTCCGGTAGTGATGTGTGCTAAAAATGGTTGCTTCCCTGGGCTATACTGTTCAAGCATTCTCAGTAAACCATGGCTTTCTGATAGTTGCACTATGGTTGTAACTTCTGTTTGGGGTAGCACTCGTGTGATTCTTTCTATCGATATTATTAAGTAGGTAAAAATTTCTTCATTGTTGTCTTCTCTTTATTATTTTATTTTTTCTTTCTGGAAAGGGAATTAAGTTTCTGCTTATGCATTTGCAGTGGAATTATAGAACGAATTAGTCCCAGGGACTCAAACTTTTCATGGAATGTGCTTGCAGTTGATGGGGACAATATTATAGCTGGTAAAGCCAAAATCTGGTCTATAGAATATCGTCATTGTCAAATTGGCTTGAAATTATTTTTATTTTTATAATTTGAACATTTTGATTGCATAAGTAAGTAGCAGCCCAGTAGATGTTCCTGTTATCAAGTATGGTACTCGGGAGGAGCTAAAAGTTTGGAGATGGTTAGATTTTCCGACCCCCATGTCAAGATGCTCTGAGAAGGTCTGTGTACCTCTATATCTGGGGATTAGTAATGTATACATAGCAGATGGCTTATTCAAATTTCTTCTCTTTTAAGATTTACAACAGGTGATTCAGAATGAATACCATAGGCTCCATAGGATTTAGAAATTACCAAATTCGCTCTTAATTCGAAACCCAATATTGTTGTATATGGAGATTAGTATTAAGTGTGAATTCACTAAAGCTGCTTTCTCCTATGTTCAGGTTTCAAGACTGCTTTCAACTCTTCAGTTTAGTGTGATGAAGATTCCACCCAAGAGTGATCTCAACACTCTAGGTATTCCATATGTTTTCAAGTACTTAATAACTGATTATTCCCCCACATACATTATGTCATGTGTGCAGTAAGTTATTTATAATAATTAGGACATAATTCCCTCCCTAAAACTTTTACAAGTTTGCTAAAACTAACTTAATAACTTCTTTTACTTTTAATGTGGGCTTTCTATATTTTCATTTCATTCAGGAGCTAATGAACCATTCGAAGCTATATTTGTGTCATCCAAAACCAAGAGGAGCAGCATAGATGATCCGCTTATTGTATTTCTTCATGGGGGCCCACATGATGTATCTGTCACGAAATTTTCAAAATCCCTGGCGTTCCTATCTTTGCTTGGCTACAGCTTGCTAAATGTTAATTACAGGTACTAATATTTTAAATTAGAATGTCCCAAACTAAGAGGAAGATTTCCCATAGTACTTAAATATTGCTAACATTACCATTTTACCCCTCTTTGCAATTGGTACAAGTATCAAAATCTTGAATTATATGTGTGTTTTTTTGGACAAAAGTGTATGCAATCATTATTTTCCCTAACTTTTATCTAATTTAGGATGGAGGATGCGTTCAATTTTGTTCACCTGACAAATAATTGCTTGACATGTTTATTTATGTTCTTGTTTTTCTTAACACAACTCGTCTTTCAGAGGTTCCTTGGGATTTGGTGAAGAAGCATTGCAATCGCTCCCCGGGAAAGTTGGCACTCAGGTACTTTACTTGTCAATTCTAGCACAGAAAAGAATTAGGATATAGCAAACAAGTGGTTTGCTAATGGTCTTTAAATTGAGAACTTGTTTTTTTTTTTTGCAGGATGTGACTGATGTTCTCACAGCCATAGATCATGTGATTGATATGGGACTTGCTGACCCTTCTAAAATAACTGTGATGGGTGGTTCTCACGGTGGTTTTTTGACTACCCACTTGATTGGCCAGGTCAAATTTGGTTCCCACTTTTTATCTGTACAAATTTAAATTATTTACCGCTTTATGAACCTACCTACACATTGATTCTACAGAAACTACTTTTAAGTGACATTCTTTTGGACAAAATTCACATCTCATAAGTGGTACTTTTGATGGGCATACATTTCAATGATTTTGTCATTTTGATTCAAATACTGTTCGATGAACCGATTTCCCTTATTGCAAACACTTCAATAAATTTATTCACCTCTTGACTTGTTGTTCATTTTCGATGAGCACACCCTTCATTACTGTTCTGGATTGGCATACTGAGTAGCCCGTATACAGTGCCACTGAATGAGAATGAAAAGATCTCACTCACTCCTGTCATAGGGATTGGAATCAAGTCCACAGTGTATCAATTGAATGTGAATCATAGTATTAAGATTCTAACATGGGTGTACTTATCATTAAAATTTGCAGTACATCCATTGGTAATTTATATTACTAGATGCGACATCGTGTAAAGTTAATCATATAATCCACATCGAATAGTTGAAGAAAACTATCTTTAGAAGTCATATCCCATACAATTATTGTTGATCTTTACCGTAAGGTATGTTTTGTGAAGATTTACTGCATTTGTGCTAAGAAAGGGTTTTTACTCCACGTGTTTTATTGTACTTTAAAAGTTATTTCTAAAGTTCTGAATAAACTAAATGTGGAGACGATATTTTTGTTCTTGGTACGTTTTAGGCGCCAGGTAAATTTGTTGCAGCAGTGGCTCAAAATCCTGTTTGCAACTTTGCGTTGATGGTTGGCACGACTGATATTCCTGATTGGTGCTATGTCGAAGCCTTTGGAAGTGAGGGAAAGCATATCTTTAAAGAAGCACCATTACCTGAACACTTGGCTCTTTTCCATTGCAAATCTCCTATCTTGCACTTAGATAAGGTGCTTTTCCATGCTACTTTCCCTTGAAGAAATTCGAAAGAAACCCCATGCTTCAAACTTAAACAATTGTTTTCGTTCTTGCATGCTGATTTCTGCGAAATCCTAGCTTTCAATTCCTCAGTTCTCCATGTTCTTCGTATTATAACATCTCATCAATCAAAATCAGGCAGTTCCTTTCACTTTTAGTTCATCTTTCTTGCTTTCTAGATGTACTTGTTGGGCTGAATCTCTGTATTAACTCTAATTGCAGGTTAAAACTCCGACACTTTTTCTATTTGGAAATGAGGATCGACGGGTTCCAGTTTCGACTGGATTACAAGTAAATACTTTCTCTTCTATCCCGAACATGTTTCTTTATAAAAAGTTGCGTTTTCTATTGCATGTGGTATGATCATACTAGCTGACTTCTTCAATTCAACTTTTTCTAAAAAAATTGGGTATTTGCAGTATGCAAGGGCCTTGAATGAGAAAGGAGTTGAAGTGAAAATAATTACGTTTCCTGAAGACGTTCATGAAATGGATATGTAAGTTTTTTGTCTGACTTCTTTTTCACACTGACCATTAGTTTGGTATCTTACTTTTTTGTGTGTAATCGATTTTTCCGTTCATTTTTTTTATAGCCCAAGAACAGAGTTTGAAAGTTATCTTAACATCGGTGCTTGGTTCAACAAGTACTGCAAATAAGCATTTCCTTGAGCAAGTTTTATTACACTATATAAGCTATTGATTGTTGTTATAACTTGTAAATTTGAATGACTTGTAATCAGTTTTTGTCTGTATGAATAATGCTATTCTGCAAATACGATTTTAAATGTATAGATTGCAGTTACATTACATATATACTGGTTACCAATAGCATGGCCTCTTCCAACTAGAAAGTACGAACTTAATAGCGGATGCCAGTTTTAAAAACCGACTTATCGCATATCACTCTTGGCAAGCTTGATTCAATAGGTAAACATTTAGTGTATATCATGGCGATAACTTAATTAGATAGCGAAGGGCTAACAAATATATACAGATCGAGACGTTGGGTTGTCAAATTTTAATGATTACCACTATAGTATTTAATTATGAACTTAAAATACAAGGTTAAATATAATATATAAATCTAAGGGTCGTCTAAATTTAAAAATTCATTATTAAGCGAACACTAAATAATCTTATGTGAGTGCTTAAAAGTTATACCTTATGGCGTAGATTTGGGATGTTGAATTAATGTATTGGAATCAATATCGAACGATTAACACTACCGTGAATCTAGTTCATTATTATTTAGCATGTGTCACATATTAAAAATCTAACACATATTAATGAATCCAAAAATATCTACCCTAAAATTAATTCAAAATTAAAACTAAAAAATATTAAAAACCTAATATAAACCCAAAAATATTTATTCTAAAATTAATTTAAAATTAAAACTAAAAAATACTAGTAATCGTTCCCCACGCGTTGCGTGTGCGGTGCGTAATGCAATAAAAATATAGAAAATATGTATAGTTATGATATAAATACGTGGGTAATACAAAAAAAAATATTTTAAGATTTAAAAGAATGTTTGGTTGTTAAAAATGGATGAATGGTTTTATTAGTTTGTATTTTTTATATTTTTATGTGAGTATGATATTATTGTAATTAATATAAATGTGTAGCGGTATTTTTGAAAAAAAAATGGCTAAATTAGGCAGTCTCATTTGACTTGGTTTGACTTATTCTAATAGAATGTTCATAGTACTAGGCCAGCTTAAAGTTGGCATAAGAGGGAAAAATTTATCGACATGGTTTTCCAAAACTATAATTTCTCATTTACTTAGAAAACTAATTTAATGATCATGAAAATAATTTCAGATAAGAAACACTAGAACAACATGAATTAATGATGGGGTGTAACAATTGATTTACTTCTTTAGTACACTTTTTTTTTAAATCAGAATTACTTATTTAGTACTATACACATGTAGAACTGATCAGGCAAATGTAAATTGAATACAATGTTAATGATAAAAATTACAATATTTACTAATTACTAACAACAAAGTAAAGAATACATGTTACTCGTAGTCGTTACTCTTCCTCTTTCGGGGGCCATCGCGACCTGTTCTGAATGTACACAGTCTATCAATATAATGATATGGATCGATGAACTGAATAAAAGGGTATATGTGTTCTTTTTAATTTGATTGCTCGATCATGTGATCTTTGGTTCGTTCACTTTAAACCAGATCGATATGAACCATCAATATACTTAACAAGTCAAAAACCAGATTGTTAATGAACATGCATGCAGTTCTTCTTAATAGAAACCCTAGATGATAATGAGGGGGATATTTTTGCTTTCCAAAATTTGAAACTAAAAGCTTAAATAATGACACCAAGCCTTGGCGTAACGATTACAATTTCATATTAGTATTAACTAGTATACGAAGTTCTTTGTGTTTGATCTCGTATCACAAAAACCGGGTCCCATTTTATACAGTTATTGAGTTAAACTGTATAATGTTCAGGATAAATTAACAAAACATACTACTTTTGAAACTAAATTACAAAAAACACACCCTTACAACTTTAACTATCAAAAACATACCAAACAATTTTAATGATGTTTATTCTCTTCTTTCTCTATCTCTCATTTACTTTCTCTCTCTTCCCTTATTATCTCTCTCACCAATTCTTCATCTTAGTCTCTCTCCTCCATTGTTGTTTATATTTTTATTTTATATCTCACTCTATCTCTCTCCCCTCCTCCACCACGAAGACCCGTCACTAACTATATATGAAAAATATATGAAATTGGTGAGATTGTTTTCTATCCCGTAATATATGAAAAATAAATGAAATTGATGATATTGTTTTCTATTTATTGATCTTTGAGACTATTGTAAAACTTGTGGGTTTAAAGTTGAAGGAGCAGAATTTATATGTATAGTATTGAGAGAAATTTATATGTAGAGTATGAAGTTTTAAAATTAGGGTATGAAATTTTAAAATTAGGGTATGAAGTTTTGAAATTAGGGTATGAAGTTTTAAAATTAGGGTATGAAGTTTTGAAATCAGGGTATGAAGTTTTAAAATCAGGGTATGAAGTTTTGAAATTAGGGTATGAAGTTTTGAAATCAGGGTATAAAGTTTTAAAATTAGGGTATGAACTCTTTTTTAGATATTTGATTGTGATTCAGAACATTTAAAATTAGGGTATGAACTCTTTTTTAGATATTTGATTGTGATTCAGAACATTTAGGGTATGACATATTAAAATTAGGGTATGACATTTTAAAATTAGCGTATGAATATTTTGTGAGTTTTTAGTCATTTTGAGATAGATAGATAGGTGATTAGCATGTGTTAGAAAGATGTGCGATTATCGTGTGTTAGAGAGAGATGTACGATTAGAGAGAGAGAGTTACGGTTAGAGAGAGAAATGTTAGATTATGGTTTGATTAGAATTAAAGAAATAATAAGTATATATAAGTATGTTTTTTTGTAAGTTAAGTTTTTGGGGTATGTTTTTTGTAATATAATAGAGGTAGGGTATGTTTTTGTTAATTGCCCCTTTTTATAATTATTAGATTAAAAAATTGAGGGTTAGATGATACATTTTCAATAACTAATTTAATTTTTCAATTTTTATTATATATTAGACAAATTATTATTTAATAAATTAAAACAAATTTTACAACACAATAAAAACCTAAATAAAAATATAAAACCCAAGTAGATATTACCCTAAATTTAATTATTAATCAAAATTTGAAAAAAAAAATAACAATTAAATATTTATTTTTGAAAACAAAACTTTGTACCGTTCAATTGATTGACTGCCCAAAAGAAAAACCCACAAAAACCTATCCAGGTTTACTTAAAACAAATTATCCAAGAATTGAAGTTATAAATTTTTGATCAGATCTCCATCAAACAAATCTTAGTAATTTATGAAAACGAAAGTTTTAGGATTTTGCATTTTGCAAAGTCGAAAGCTTTTCCTAAATACTAGCATAGCAGTAAACAATTTAAATTGGTAAGTTCCAAATATTTTATACTGAGATTGGAGAACGAGTCACATAGCAGTGAATATAACTAACCACCACAATTAGGACGACGCAGATACAGATGAGGTTCCGTTGATTTGTCTCTACATTCGATTGTTGAAGTAGAACGCACAAAAAGACGATGTTGCAAAATAAATAGTACAAACAGGCTTTCATCTTCTTCGTCTTAAGATATGAGTCGCCGTTTTCAATCCAAGCAATAACATAAAACCAAAATCACTCAAAACTATAAGCTAAGCTATTTAATTTAGTACATCTACTGTTATACTGAGACCCAAGTTTTTTGATACAGTTAGGCTAAAAGAACTAACTCGAACAAAGTAAATGAGCCCATTTGTATCATTGTCAGCAACGTAATACAGTTTTGAGAGGTCTTGGTTACATTCCCCATATGCAACGAGCGGAACCCACTTTGTTATTCGGCCGAGAGGTCAATTCATACAAGATCCTCGCAAATGTATCTGAATATTTCCCTTCCGAGAAAAGTATCTCTGCAAATGAATTCTCAAAAGCTAGAAGAAGGGGCTTGTTCTGTGGTTCTGAGACCAGGTTTTCAATAATAACTGCAGCTCTTCTGCAAACTTCTGGTACTGGATGGGGCGTCCTAATAACCTTCAACAATCGATCAATTGCCCTGAAATACAGTAGAAGAGACCCATTTTAGCTATCTAATTGTTTTCGTCACATAAGCAAAAATTTAAACAAGATATACAAATTAGATATACTTTCTTCCATTGTTACGACCTACAAAATCGGAGCACTCACTATAGCTGTCACAGTCATGAACTTGTGGTAAAAGTATCACCTTCTCAGTTTAGGACATTTCCGCAACCAATTTATATTCATACAGAACACCGGTTTTTCCTACTAACTTCGCTAGTTGTATGATATATTGGAAGTTTTTATCTCCCCTCAATGATTTTCAACATCAGTTTATCAATTTGTTCTTTCATAATCTTGGTGATCGAGCATGATAATTCTATTAATAGCGAACCACTTTTGGTTCCTCCAATTTGAGAAAACAATTTTAGGAAATGCATAATAAGGGAAGGTTTTTCCAGAAAACACGGGGTTTGTCAGTAAAAAAACGCTTTTCCACAAAGCAACGCTTCTTTAATAAACACTTTTTCACAAAAAAAAAACGTTTTTATTTTGAAAACAGCTTTTTTCACACACAAAAAGACATCCTTTACAGACTGTATTTTTCACCCGAAAGCGGGTTGTTTCATCTAATTGGTAGTTTTTTTATCATAAAAAAGTTACATTTTATCAAATCCCGTGATTTAACACAAGCTGGAAATGCTCCTGTCTTTCTAGACAATTTTTTGTTTCATGTAATTTAAGAGTATAAAAATATATATCGTTTCTCATTGCGGCCTTTCGGCTTCGCAAAAATAGGGGTAGCTCAATAGGGGCGTTATGTAATTGTAGTGTCGTGAACTCTGAATTTTATTTTCTCGAGGTTGACTGTCAAACGCATAAAAGGAATTTCTCGAGAAAAGCTTTTCATTTTCTTGGCCTTTCTCACCAAATGCCAAAAACAAGTGGTAAAACCGCATTTCTTTGTTTTTGTTTTTTGCACGTTTTCCCCTAGGCCTAAATAAATTAGTAGCATTGCGATGTGCCATACTCAGTATGGAAAATCCCCCCCGCCCCCCTGGTTAGTTACTGATACAGGCTCGATATTGGAAGTAGTAGAATCTCACCATCTCTCACTAGCAAGCTTCAAACGACAGTCCATATTAACTTCAACGAGGTTATAAAGTACACCAACAGCAGCTGCTTGGGCATCTACAGCTGGAAAGCTTAGAAGATCTACTAAACGTTTATAAATCTGCAATACCATAATTACCATCAACCTCAAAATAAAATAAAAAAATACTGTAATGTACAGTACTTTAAGTTTTCGATTAAAGCACACTATTGAGCAAGTAAAAGGAGATGGGTTAAACTTAGGAGCAATATCTAACCTGTGGGCCAAAGGGGGTGATAAAAGGTTCATTATCTGGATTAATAATTAAACGTCCGATAAGCTCTGAAGCAGCACAATGCCAGGCTTTGACAGAAGATCCAAGCATACCTACAATCGTTTGAGCTGCACGTTTCTCTCTGTTATATTGAAGCACAAAAAAAGAACCGTTCAGAATTTTTATAATACACTTCTATTTTCTGAAATAAGCAAAATATTCAAGGACGGAATAGGAAATTGAGAAAACCACGAAGATTAAAAAAAAACGACGTTCTTACGTCATATTGATAAATGAAGGCTTTGCAGTACTGAAGATACGAAGATCTAGGAGAGGAGCCAAATTTACAACTGTCTCTAGAGCATTTGTGACAAGTTCCTCATCCTCTGCAAACAAAATGCTATGTTAATTACAAGTTGGACATATAAAAGAAACTCAGGGTATCAACTTTCAATTCCCCCTAAAGCTTATGTGCACACGAATTGAATACTTTCTCCACACCAAAGAGCCCAGCCAAGTCTACAACTACTAACACAGACCCTCTTAAAACGTACCCAGATTACACAAGCCACAGTACAGCAAATTTCCCAGATTACACAAGCTAACTCGGGCCTTTTTGGGTTGCAGCTTCTAAGCATAAGCTGATTTTTGGGAGGATTAAGAGTTTTCTGTACTAAACTGTTCTTTTCTAGGTTTTAATAAGAAAACGTTCACAAAAGTATCAATTTTCATAAATAAATAAAAGTGAGGAATAAGTAATGTATGAAGTCATTTATTTAAAACTCAATATTAGGTTGGTCAACCAAACACATTCCAGCTTTTAAGTTAGAAAGCAGCACGTAATAATGTAAGCTCCAATCAAGCAAGACCACAGGAAAGACCTCAAGGAGAAGTTTCGAGATATCTTTATGTCTTATCATGACAGCTATACAGGATGAAGCACTAGAGTTACCTGTAACATAATCCTCGATGCATTGGAAGACAGTTTCAAGACAGTGACGATTTTGAGCCATACTGATTTCATTTTCTGTCATAAAAGAGAAATTGCGAATAATATTAGAAGCAGCAACAGCACACTGTTGCTTCTCGACGCGTCCCTCATCGTCCAAATTGAAGAGCCCATCTTCCTCTAACCACCATTCTAATACCCTGGCTTTCTTTGCATCCTTTTGCACAGAAGACTCTGTAGGAATGGAACCAGGTCGACCGCTGCCATAAAAATATTGGTTAATTTCAGTTTTCAATTTCCAATTTCCAATTCAAAATTATACTTGCTAGCTCAAGTGTGACTCCGTGTTTCGGCATTATGCTTTCAGTATCAGGCTCATCTTCTAACCAGTAAGCTTGGGATACAGCTTAACATTATATTTCAGATCGACATAGTTTCCGTTTTATATAACAAGATGCACTAAATTATACGAGAATTTTTATCTTACGCAAGAAAAGGAAGTCCTAACAATGTCAAGAACCTAAGTCTTGTCTCTATTAAATAGCTAAATAATTGCAAATGCAAGCATTATATGAGACTTTGGGTTAATTTATCTGATTATATTTCAACGAGGAAGCATAGGTTTATTACTGCTCGAAAGGAAAGAAACTGGAATTAGAAATTAAACGATATTCTTCCTTAACTAATTGTTACAAGTATTGGTGATATAGCATCTTCCAAGCATTTTTCTAATCGTCTCTTCACACTTCTCATTAGGGATGACTATCTACAAAATTTTAAACAAAATTCCACAGTATCAATTATTTGCAATAAGTTCTGGGGTTATCAATTGTTTACAGTTAACCATCATATTGTTTCTTCAACTTCCTTTTATCTTTCCATTTGCATTTATATCTAATAGAGACACTTTGTGTAGTCTGAAACTATGAAGTAATTGCAGAAAAGATCCATGTGTTCACATGATCAAACTTGACCCTCTATCCATTTTCTTGTAACCCTCCTTTTTTTCTATGTTTTTGTCCTTGGGTCATGTTCATTACAATATCAAATACCAAAATAGACTCAATTGCCAAACAAGAGGAACTGCAAACTTTCATGTCCCAATTAAAAAGTCTTAACATTAAATTGGACTGACCTAGGCTTCTGAGAAGCATCACTTGAGTTTAAAGCGTTGTATTCATATCCAAACCCTGTCACCACAGAATTTTCACCTAAACATCTCACACGTGGTGTCCTTACAAGCTCTCTTGGCAGCGCTATATCACGCCAGTCATCAATCTGTTAAATAATTGAAGTATACTAAGATGTTTAAGAAAATGTACAGTAAGACTGAACGAAATTATCAAAAATTACAGAGAAAATAAATAACATACAACTTGGAGAAGGGCATCAAGCATCCCTGGTATCTTTGAAAGAGGGGTTGGGTCTTTCCGAACTTCATCTTTTTCCTTAAAGGAAAGCAATGTGAGAGTATTTAGCGCCCAAGTCAACTCACTCTTTAGCCCACTTTGTAAAGCTAATACTATCTTCTTGTTATTTTGCTCTGGAAAAAATGGAAAAGCACAGAAAACAGGTTTTCAAACTTTGGACCAGTCAAAGTGAAGAACTTACAGTAATGCAAACTTAAAGGTCTGCCATGTATCATAAGCTATAAATCATCATAAGCAACTGCAAGCCAATGAATTATTGAATTATGAACCCTATGAATACCCAAACACGGTAAATTTCTGGTTTTCCAAGTTTGGTAAACTAGACTATCAAAAAATATTCCCTCACATTACCGACAAACATAAGAGGATTGTTTAAAACCCGACAGAAACATGTTCTCTTCATAAAGATAATAGAGTTAACTCTCCAAATTAGAGGTTCAAACTAGGGTTTCTTTAATTCATTGACTTATACGCAGCAAAATTAAACCTTTAAAAACATAACGATTACAGTACAATTTTGCCAAGTGTATGCAAACTGCTAATATAGTAACTAATTAGTGAAAGAAAGACCCTACTCTTGAACAGGGGCGGAACCAATGTAGGATATTTATTTTTTATTTCATTTTATTTTTATGTGATTCGCTCTCTAAAACGACATTGGTTGCACCTTTCGATCTCTCTTCTTGCTAAAGACAATACAAGTACGACCCCTTACATACTGTAAAATAGTTCGTCCTATATATTGGTTCGATGATAAAATAAATTTAAGATGATATTTCTTTCTGAATTTTAACTTTGATAAATGAGGGGTTTAAGCAATCACTGGGGAAAAACCATCCGTTATTTTGATCTGTCTCTTAATACGAAAAAGGAAACCCACTATCATATTGTTATCAAAATTCAGCCTCCTTTCTCAAATGCACGTAAGGTGTGTTCGATGTAATGCCTGTAATAGAACCCGAACTTGTAATTCTAAAGTTTTAGACTTGAATCCAAAAACCTAAAATTCATAAGTTTTATATAAATTATTAGCAAGGTTATGTTGCCAAACACTTGCGTTTTCGACCATTATACAAAAGATGTTAAGGATAGCAATACGTATTATTAGGAAAATAATCAAAGTGTTTAGCAAGAATCCTCGTTTCGCTCCTACTTTTGAACTATTTCCAAACAAGTCCTTCAAAACTACAAATGTTGCAAAATCACCCTAGCAAACAACAAAATTACCCTAACAGGTCCAAATATGAGGATACTACAGTTATAGAACGTGAAAAAAAAAGACCACACTCTTGATTAATTGCTAAATAAGTACCTCAAATTTATACATTTTGACTCAACATTGAACCAAATCCACTACTTTTCTTTACTTCATCGACTTATACGTACAATTTTGCTAAACTGTTACTCCCTCGGTTCCCAATTAATTGTCCACTACGAAACTACGTGCAATTTTGACCGGCCAATAACTTATATCAAAATTGTCGGAATGGAAATTTTCAAAAGTTGCTCATATAGTTCAAATGTTAAATTTTATGATTAGATTTAAAAAAAAAAAAGAATTCATTTCGACAATTTTGATACACGTTATAAGTCCGGCTAAAATTGCACTTAGTTTCGTAACGAACAGTTAAATCAGAACGGAGGGAGTAATATAGTAGTAACTAATTAGTGAAAGAAAGAAACTATTTACAAACAAGTCCTTCAAAAATACAAATGTTGCAAAACAAGCCTAGAAAACAAACAAATTACCCTAACAGGTCCAAATTTAAACCTGAGAAAGTGAAGTGGAGTTGGAGAGAGGGGCCAAAGATGCTCGGAGATAACGTCGATTCGTTAGCTGATACCGCCGCCGCAGCGGCGGCGGCAGCGGAGGAGCCGGTGGTGCTTCCGATAGGTCGACCTCTCTTCGCCGGAGTAACGCCGCCTTGTTTTCCCGATTCCCTTTTCTGCATCTCTCTCTCTCTCTCTAGAAATTCAGTGATATAATATTTAAGTTTGCAATTGTTTTATACTATTTGTTTTTATATCAAAATATAATTTCTTCAAATTTATTCAAAAACTTTATCTAATTATTGATTTTTTTAATAATAAGGAACATTATTTAAGATGACTGTTTCAAAAATGTACTCAATTTTTAATAATAACAAACTCGTATTTAATTTATAGAAATCAATTTTTTCAAATCTTTATCACGCATTTAGAATGTTAAAATGTTAAATTGTATGAATAAATTTTAAAATTTTATTTTTCAATTATTTAACCATGATATATACACGTAGATATATAGATCCTCAATATTTTTGGGACGAAGAGAGTATTAGCAGGGCGGCCCAGGCCAAAGTCGAGAATTGAGTCATTGGACAATTGATTCGGAAAAGAAAAAAAACGGGTAACACCCGACTATATTTTTAAAATACCGGATAGTTAAAATAAAAATATTAAATATCAATTAGTTTATGATGTGTTGCAATATCTCAAATGATAGATTAGTTTGATATGAGTTCGAAACTTATAATTTACAATTTAATTTAATTTTGTTTTTATTTTAATTTGTATTTATCGAGAGAAAAAAGATCGAGTTTTAGATATTCCGATATATCGGTGCGTCAGTGACTATTAGAAAATTAGAAATTGCTTACATGTAATGGATGACAATTCTTTTAGGTTTTTAGTATATTTTTAGTTACATCTTGACTGGTACTTAATTTTGTGAAATTTTGCATATTTCGTCCATGGACCATGATGCAGGGTAAAGGTTACTATAACCTACTGCTACTCCTTCTTATTTTATTTTATACTCATTCGTATCAAAACAAGTGTTATGTTTCGAAAACCGTGTCATTTAATTATTTGAAATAATTTCGGTAAAAACTCAACAAAAGAACATTCAAAAATCAAAGTTTTCAAATAAAAACTACTTTTTAAAATGTGAGGTTTTGAGTATAATTTTGTTTTGTTTAAACTAACAAAAAGTTATTTTTTAAAAAATAAAAAAAAGAAAATTTACTAAAAAAATAAAAGCGAACACTTATTTTGATACATCAAAAAAAAAATACATAACACTTATTTCGGGACGAATGAAATATTAGCTACTCCGGTAAGATACTCCTTCGTATTAAGTTAGAAACATAAAAGATGATTGACACACCTTGTAAGTATTAATGGGTTTTTAACCTTGCTATTTTTTCTCTTCCTATGTCAAATTTTCCTTTTACTAGTAATTCATTATGGTAGAACTGTTTTTATTACTGATATATTTGCAGAATTAGTGATAAAACACAAAAATTAGACCCGAATATTTCTATTCGGGTATGAATCGATCCACTCATTATTCGAGGGTATCCAAGGCTTAAATCCCAAACACCCATGGACTAGAAGTGATTTCCTAACAGGCGAGCGTCTATATATGTCATGGACCAACTAGAAGGCTCATAGTGGAAAAGCCCATGAGATGACGCTTGAGATAGTGACTGATAGAACATAAAAATTAGACCCGAATATTCTATTCGGGTAGTAATCGACCCACACTTCATAAATGGGTATCAAATGCTTGATGGGTCAACACATACATTTCCTAGAAAATAGAGGTAGAAACTAATAAAAGCCCAAGCCCAATTAACTAGGGACCCATATCTAAAAAAAAAACCTAAGATGGAGACACTTGTCAACATCCAAAAAGGCGTAGTTGCCTATAAATAGCCAACTACCCCTCCTAGAAAAAGACCCAGAAAATCTATTCAAAAATTATAGAGAGAAGTTGAGGAAAGAGAGAAACTAGTCAAATCTTAGCCAATTAAGGAACAAACCGAACAGTGCAAGAGCCGAGTATCGAAGAAAGAGGAGAACGACCAAGATAAGAGATTAAATAGTCGAATCGAGCACAATTGTAATAAATAAGTAATAATCCGAGCAAGTGTAATAAATCCGAGCAAGTGTAATAATCCGATCAATAATAAAGACCAAGAAGTGTTCATTATTTATAGCTAATTTACCATTATATTATTGTTGAAAAGCCTAACGCGACCGACAAAAGTTATGGCTTTATCAGTGACATTTGTCAACATCCCCAAGGGATACTTGCCTATAAATAGCCAAGTATCCTCACTAAAAGAGGACCGGAAATCATATCCAAAAAATATAGAGAGAATGAGAGAAAATAGAAAAACTAATCAGAACTTATCACACCAATAAGCTTACCGAGCACCGAAGAGGAGAAAAGCCAAGATAAAGAACCGAGCACAAGTATAATAATAGAATTGTAAACCGAGCAAGCCTATTTGTTGAGTAATAATAAAGAATAAAGAAGTGTACAGAAATTGCTTTCTCTGATTATAATATTGTTGAAAAGCATATCACAACCCATCAAATATAATGATTTATCAATTAGGTATATATTATTATTATCCGTCACATAGAGTATTGTTTTTTTTGTTGTCGAAGATCGTTGTCCTTAAATAAAATTGGTTTCTGAGTGAACAAATTTAACTTATGTAAATTGCACTTGTACAGGTTTTGTCTATTCATGATTACTCTAACATAGCCATCACTAGAGAAGTTTTTACAATGTTTGAGACCGAATAAATGGTTGAACAATGAGATAGTTATTTACGAGTTTATGGCTTTTTCAAATTTTAGTAGAGTATATGGCTATATTGATCAAATTATTCTGTCAGTTTGTCAGTTTGGGTTAATTCTGTAGCTTTTAGAAAGACTGTATGATATCTGTAATTACTCTGTATTACTTTTTGTTACGTTTTCATTTCATTGGACCTATTTGTAATTATCTTAAATCTTGTAACATAATGGATAGTTATAGACAGATGTCACTATGTGATTGGTCAACATAGAAATGAGTTGTAAATACTCACCCAACTGCGGATTTCTCAATTAAAACTGAATAAATAAAAACTATCTTTCTCTCTCTAGATTATGGCGATTTTGTACTATTTTATTCATGCTTGTTTGCAAGATTATCGCATTTTATCATATATGCTTAATTTTAAATTTGAACAAATATGGTTTCCATAGCTTTATTTTGTTACAACTTTTTTTTTTTTTTTTAATAATAAGTAACCATCCTTTGGAGGTAAAGCTGCTTCGCAGGCAGCAGAGTTCGAAACCTGATGGTAAGCGTAATATACTCGGATAGCAAACACTTGTACCAACCAAGTTTGCTCTATTTTGTTGCAACTTGGGTGGACCATTTGGAAAAGTTTCTATAGGAACGTGTTGGGTTTTTATGAACTCTTTTATGCCAATTATTCACATTCATTTTTCTTCTATCAACAGTTGATAAACGCCCGTAGTCGTCCATTTCGAAATCTTTTTAGTTTCGACTCTTTGTAAAATGTCTATATGGAATTACTAAAAAAGAGGGAACAAAGGGATCCTAAAAAGTGTTCTCATATTACATAAAACCGGGCAATACTCGAATCCGTTCCATATTATCATAATAACGTAGCCACTTTACATTAAACTTTCTGGGTTTTTTTAAAAAAAAAACTGTACCATTATGGTAGTGTACCATCATTACATTTTTTTATATGTGCACATTATATATCTGCAAAATGTTTAGGCAACAATGCACCCTATATGAAAAAAAAGTCAATAAAAACATAAACTTATATGTTGAACCAACTCCTTTCTCGCATGAATAGAAATGAGTCTGATACTATTAGAAATTTCCCTTATCAAATCGATCATAAGTACCTATTTCTCGAAACACTACAAGAGTTTAGCAACAAATTATGTTGCTAAACTGTTGCTAAAATTTAGCCACAAGCAGTTTAGCAACATAACTGAAAAAAAATTATGATAGTAAATGAACTTTTTCTTGGAGTGAAAATCGACAATCCGATTTTAGTTCATTTGGGTTTCAATGAATACACCCAAGTTGGGCAAGGAATGGGCCAATGGTGTTTCATATTAGTGTAACACTCGCACTATTCACCAAGGATAAAGTACATAAATAAGTGACAAAAACAACTTACCCATCTTATATCTGTCTATATATATCTTTAGTAAAACTATTCATTTGTCAATTATTTACAACCTAATATTCGAATGGGACTTGGATTTAATCACTAACATACAAAATACCTTAATACTAGTACTTTGGTTGCTTATAAAGTGGTTGAGAGTTGCACAACAATGGAACTACCTTTTTCATATTAATTATTTCTTAATTAAGAAACCTGTTTTCGGTTGTTATTTTCCACAGCTACTAAACAAATCAAGTTTAAGAAACTAAAAATTAAAAACTCTGGACCACAAGATAGTCATTTGTAATTATCGGATTAATATGAGTCCAAATCTTCTAGCTCTATTCTCTATCCCTTCCGTGTCCCCATGGCTTATTTTATCCAAAAAATTTAAATTTGTTTGTATAATTATTATAACACATGTATCAATACATTCCAATAATTTTTTTTTAAAAAAATTCACACGTAATTTATTTTGGAATAAATGTATGAATTAGTGTATATTAAATATTAAATTTTAAAAAAATTGTCTAAAACAATATTATTTCCAAATATTTTAAAGTTTGAATACAATATAATATAAAAACTTATAAATTTACGGAACAGGTTACGAAAATTTAAAATTTGAGTAAAAATAAACAAGTGGACACGAAAAAGGTAAAAAATAGGGGATGAAATAATATTTGGACTGGATTAATATCTATTGATATCTATAAGGATTGGTATCAATCATGAAGTATCAAGTATATTATATCTAGTTAATAATTCATCATCAGGGAAAGTTTTCACACCTACAAACATTGATTAGAGTATAAAATTGAGTTCAATAAACTTCTGAGATAACATTTCAACCAACTTATATTTGTTCCTAACTACTCCCAACTTGTAAGAATAAACATCACTAATATACAATGGAATAAGAAATAAAATATACAATGGAATAAGAAATAAAATATACCAGCTTGGATTAGAAATTTGTAGATTTAAAAAACGTTTTGGGTCAGATAGTATCTAGTTTGTTGGCTACATATCTTATAGTTTATAAGAAATGGGTACACGATGTATTCATAATTATCACAAATTTTTTATTTCTAGTTTCATTTTGTAAAGGACATCATTGAACTCATTTACAAAACACTTTGTAATAACTATAACCTTTTTTTTTTAATATCAAATTTTAAAAAAAGAAACAGAAAAACACTACAAAAAAATATCTAAATAGCGACGAGATTAGTGACGGTATTTTTTATTACGAGCTTATTAGCGACGGTTTTTGTGACGGCTTTGTGACAATTTAGTCAATTTACGACAGATTTGTGACAACTTTTTAAATTAGCAACATGCTTGTGACAGCTTTTGACTCTTACTAAATCAAAACTAATTTTATAACGAAAGTAATAACTAATTATAACTTCTGAATTATAGTCTCACTTTCCTTCTGTACAGGATAAGCTTGATGTGGATTGTGGAAATATACGTAGACAAAAAGTAGCATCTTAAATAGTTGTAATGGCTACAAATTTATAATATTTTGTTTCAACATAAATAAATTAGTTGTAATGGCCCTAATGGGGGATATTATTATTATTTCCCTTCACATTAGTCCTCATATAAGTCATAATAGAGAACTGTCTTGACCTTATATAAATGGAATTTCGTACTTGCCTATGTACCAAAACCCCAGTAGTTTTTAAATGATTTATAATACAAAGCCCGATTTGGTGCAATTTCATTTAAAAGTATTGATCATAACAAACAATATTATATCTAACAATCGGTTAGTTTATATGCCCTACGCGTTACGTGTGTGATGCGCAATGCAATTAAAATATAGAAAATACGTGTACTTATGATACAAATATGTGGATTCAAAAAAAAAATAGTATAAGATGATAAGACTTAAAAGAATGTTTGGTTGTTAAAAAATGATAAATAGTGTTATTCACTACAAAATAATGTTTGATTTATTAAGAGTCAAAAGCTGTCACAAACATGTCCCTAATTTAAAAAGTTGTCATAAATCTGTCGCAAATTGACTAAACTGTCACAAAACCGTCACAAAAACCGTCGCTAATAAGCTCGTAACAAAAAATACCGTCACTAATCCTGTCGCTATTTGATTATTTTTTTTGTAGTGATTAGTTATTACTTTTTATATTTTTTTTATGTGAGTATGATATTATTGTAATTAATAAAAAAATATAGGAGTATTTTTGGAAAAAAATTACTAAATTGGACAAACTAGCTTATTTGATTTTGGTTGGTTTATTATAATAGAATGATATTGTTTATCACTTCGGTTTGCTAATTTCACTTCCCTTATTTTAAATTTTTTTGCTTTTTGTTACGATCCACTAAGTTAATTTTACAGAATAGTTTTTAATTATAAATGGGTTTTGAATAAGTAGCATCAATATTTTTTCATTTTTTATTTTTTTGTAATCAAGTAAAACGTCAATATATTTGACTGTCATGATTCTACAAAGTCCAAGATGCTTCCCCTACAGGACTGCAAGTCGTTAAAACTAGGAAAGACTTTTTAAGTAATTTTGAAAAATAACATACATTCATACCACTATAAAATAATGATTGATTTAATAAGAGTCAAAAGCTATCACAGGTCTATCGTTAATTTAAAAAACTGTCGCAAATCTATCACAAATTGACTAAACTGTCATAAAACCGTCACAAAAACCGTCGCTAATAAGCTCATAACAAAAAATATCGTCATTAATCCGGTCGATATTTGAATATTTTTTTATAGTGCAACTTTATCAATTAAGTTTATATGTTTTTACCAAGAACAAATACAGTCAAATTAAGTAGTACTATTTTAATTAATTTGTTTATGTACATCTTATGGAAACAAAACATTTAATTAGGATATGTCAACTTCAATTGATGAATTAAGCATACTCTTTTCCCTTGAAAAATATGAAGAAAAAAAAGAGACTCTCGATTAAATATTTGTTTACTCAAATTATAAAAGGTAAATTTGACATGCAAAATTATGTGTTACTTTAAATTTTGCTAGGGTTGCTTTCTAAACATGCCCAATATGAAAATAAAATAAAAGCTAATGTAAGCAAAAATCATATTGAGAGACGTTAAGACGGTTCCCATCAAACGTAACTCACTTTGATACTTTTTTATTTGCACAAAATTGTACAAAAAAACAAGAAAAATGGACCACTTTTTTTCTATGGTGCTAACGGATATATACAAATACAATACATCTTATTTTGTGATGTGTGGCCCTATATATATATATATAATTCTTCTTTTTTTCATTCATATTGTACTATCTAAATAATTGTACTACAAAAGTTCGAAGATGTGTACATGTGATAATGGTTATTTACTAAGGGTGATGTTAGTTTGACATTTATTTTAGTAATTTTTTTGGTATTCATTCTATTATTTCTTTATGATTTATGTAATCATTTTTTACTTAGGTGTATAAAATAGCTAGATTAATTCCTTTTCTTATTAATTGAAAATTTTGGATTGATAGAAATAATTTTATGCATAATAATGATATTTTTAATGAATATGTGATTATTAAGAAAGTTCATGCCTGACTTAAATATGTTAATGTTTGGTTTACTACTTGTAATTCTATTACGGTTTTAAACTTCTTACTTTTGCAAACTTGTGACATTCCTATTAATAAAGTAATTATTAAAAAATTTATTGCTATGGCTTGGTCGCTTTCCCCTATTGGTAGACTGAAATTAAGTATGGACAGTTCATCTTTTGGTAACTCCGCTCAAGCCGTAAGTGGAGGTGTTTTGCATGATTATAAAGATAATATTATTTTTGCCTTTTACTCTCATTTAGGATTTAAAAGTAATACTTATTCTGAGTTAAGTGCACTATAATTTGCGTTTCAAATTTGTTATTCTTTATATATATATACACATATAATGTTGACATTGAAACCGACTCTTTATTAGTGAATAATTGCTAGAACCTTAAAACGAAACCCGCTATATCTTATACCAATATATGTGATGACACTTGTGATTTAATAAATTTAGTTTGTGATAGTTTGACTCACATTTATAGGAAAAATAACAGTGTACGGACAACTTAGTAAAAATGGGTTTTAGTAAGCATACAAATATTTATGCTAGCTTGATGGAGTTGTCGATGAAGGTTTATGCTGCTCACATCCTTGATTTGACCGGCCTATCAAATTTAAGGATGGTAAAATAATTTTCTTAACGACCGTTTTGTAAATGTTTTAGTCTTTTTATTTCACTTTTACAAATGAAGATTGCTGATGCAAAAATTATCTTTTTTACCGACTTTTTTGTGAATGTTTTAGTGTTTTTCGCAAGGTTTCTGGGCATTTAAAATCAGTGAGTTTAAAGTTAAAAGTTTTGGGTTTCATAGTTATAATGGGAATGGATATGGGAAGAAAAACAATCTACATGGGTTTGGTGTTACCTTTTACAGTTTTTTTAATAATAAACATACTTATATGAAAAGTATTTGAAGGAAAAGTATACTTATTTAAAATATCACTTGTGATACTTATGAGTGAAAATTAAAAACTAGGCCACTGTAGCTCTTTATTGATTGTTAATAAAATTTCCTATTAAGTTTGTTTTTTAAAGTATATATCAATTACTGAAAAGGATAATATGAAAGTTAAATTTTAGTACTCAAAACGTGAAATGTATAAATCTTAATTTAATGAACCCGTGATCATGTGGTGAACATTTGATAATGTAAGTAACAATTAAGTAATTAACTATTTACGTATTGCCATCCCCATAAATTCGTTCTCTTTTTATGGCATATCAATGTGAAATTACTGTCACAAAAGTAATTTAGTAAAACATTAGCTATGATCAGTAAGTATACAAATCTCCCAATTACGAAAAAATTCTCAGCTGTGAATGCAAAATTTTAAATAAAACATTTTTCAGAAAAATAAAATAAAAAACTTTTCGTTACACCACTAATGGAGACATTCAACTTAACAAAAATTTATAGCGGCGTGACACATACTCCATCCGTTCCAAAAATATGTTCATATTTGATTTTGTGTTTGTCCCAAACTATATAGTGTCGTTTCCATTTACGATATAGTATATTTATGATTAAGTTTCCAAATATACTCATTAAATAAGAAAAGTTTACAAACATTTTAAACATTAATCTTAGTCAAATTTAGGATAAATTAGTAAAAATGTAATCATATTAATTATTGTAATTAAATTTTATTAATACCGGTGAAAATCCAAACGATATATATTCCATGAACGGCTACTGTAGCTCTTTATTGAATTTTAAGAGTTTCATATCATTATATATTCCAAACTTTATCGATTGTTAATTTGTTACTATTTAAAAGAAATTTTAACTTTGAGTAATAAACTAACTGTTCTGGGTTTTTATTCAATTAGTTGGTGGAATGGTAAATACAAAGTTACAATATGAATATAAATGTATTTTACAACACAAAAAAAAAAGAAGTAAAAGTACTCATATTTAACCAAATAATATTTTACTTTATAAGTATATTTTTACAGAGATCACCAAACAACATCTATATACTTAAAAATAAATATAAAAAAATATACATTTATATCTCAATCAAATAAGTATATTTTTAAACTTATAAAATAAATTGTATCAGTGTGAACCTTAGGTTTATTGTGGGCATTGTCAATCTCTTATAAGTTTTGGAAATTATAACGGAAGCAGAGTACCTGACTCTGAGTCAGGGTTACTCTGTTTCTCACAACCATTGGATCTGCTACAGTTTAAATTTAATAACAGATTCAATTACTATGAAAATCAGAATAAACCTGACTCAGAATCCGATAGTCTGCCAAAATTTATTCCAATACATCATTATATAAAAATATAGTAGGTGGGGGTAGCTTTTAAATATTAGACCCCACCTTCACTAGAATTATTATATTTATAAAAGAAAATATTGAGAAAAATACCCCCACATCCTTTACTAACTTTGTGACAAATAGTAGATGTTAAAAGATAAATTAAATTAAGTCATTACTCAACATAACGATTAGATTAGGACCCACTACAATGATTGTTAGGTCTATCTAAGCCCATTATATAATCAAAATAAATAAACTGCGGATTATCTATTTTGTTGCCCATTATATACTCAGAACTATTTTTCTTTTCTTTTTTCCTATCATCATACTTAGAACTACTTTACATGCCAAGAGTGTTGCATTATTACGGTGACGTCTCCGATATTTTGGACTCCCAAATCGAATATATAAAATAGATCCTGAATATTAACTTTAATTTAAATGTTTTATTAAAAAAATACATAGAAAAATACATAAACAGGTTTTTGACCACTAAGATTTAACATAGAAAAAGTCATTCATACACAATTAAAAAAAGGCATTAATATAAGAATATATAGTAAGAAAATTCAGATCTTAATCCTCAATTTTTTATGAGAAAATCAGTAAATAAATTCATAATTTTAACTTTACCCGATATTCTATATACTTTGAACAAATATTAAGGTTTAGTCAACATTTAATAATACATTTTAATGAATGATTATTTGGTTATCAAATTTAAATGAGAAACTGGTGCGCGTTGAACGAATGTTTGGTTAGGGCTACTCCACCTACTAAAATATTAGTTTCAACCAATCATAATTTAGTATTCTATTTTATTTTATTATAATTATAGCTCCACAAGAGTTTCCTAATCTTTTTTTATGCTTTTATTAGTTGAGACCACGAGATTTTGGTACATCTATAGTCCATCAAATCAAATATTTACGTGTGTAAATCTGTAATTTTTAGATAATATATGTTACTATTTTTATTTAATTAAAAAAATATAATAATTTAATTATATTTGGCCATCAACAATATGGAGACCTCCCTGCATTATTAATTATACTCTATGGTCTTATGGAGGTATAAATAGTGGTTAATTGCTTTAAGCATAATCTATGCCAATATGGTGTTATGTGATTTATAGAATGATTGATTACCATTCTCAAAGAGTATTATCAAGAGTCGAATCTTTACTAGTGGAGAGTTTTAATACTAATCGTAAGACTCACAAAACTTTTGGGATTGATATTCAAAAATAGCATTTCCCTAAACTATAAACGTTAGCAAAATTTTACCCAAGTATTACTATGCAAAGACCAAGAAATTAAGTCAAAATATGCTTTGCTTTAAGAGCTCCCATTAAAAAAAAAAAAAATGTATACTCCCCTCCCCTCCGTTCCTAATTAATTATATTTTACGAAATTAAGTGTAATTTTTATCGGTTTATAACATGTATTAAAATTATCGAAATGAAAATTTTTCAAAACTGAATCATATAATTTAATGTTTGAACTATATAATTAACCTTTGAAAATTTATATTATGACAATTTTGATACAATTTATTGTCCGATTAAAATTGGACGTAGTTTCGTAATGCGCAATTAATTATTAACAGAGTATTTTTCACCGGGTGTACGAGTTCCACTCACACCAAAACCTGTCCCCATGGTCAATTTTAAAAGTTTCACAAAATCAAAGAAGTTTCCCCATCCCCCACATTAGACGCAAAAAATGAGAGAAAATGTAAAGAAACATTGAAAAAGGAAAAAGGAAAAAGGAAAAAGGAAAAAGGTTTATTACTACTATACACATGAATACAACCATAGTTTCTTAAAGCCTTTCATTTTGGGGCAAGTGTTTCTGTTCAAACAGTAATGGTCCCCCAACTATTAGTCAGTCTATTAGTATCTTCTTTTTGGGTGTAATGGAGGCCAATTCCAAAACTAAATAAGAGAAAAAGATAAAACAATGTTAGCTACAAGCCTACAACATCTTAGAGGCGGAAAATCGGCCACAAGCCTCGCCAGCTCTGCCCGCTGCAGAGTAATTTCAACACTCAATTTTACAAGTTTATTCCAGTAGATCATGCACATTCAGTCACGGTTTATGAAGGCAATTTACTTCGGCTAACATTATAGTGAAAATGTTCAACAGATGGATGGTTCACAGCTTCACATTCTTCCATGGAATCTCATTCAATAACAATATCATTAATTCCAACTTTTTTTGATTAAAAATAAATAAAAAATCCAACTTTTATCTCACGCGTACTCGATCCCATAAATAATACGTTTATATATAAACCAAATATTACCAATATTGAGATATGTTCCTATCGACTACCATAAGCGTTTCTCGAGTAAATAAATCTTATTATAATCGGTTCAAGTTAATGCCCTTTTCCTTTAAAAAAAAGAAACATTAAAGTGATTTCAAACCTATCATCTTTAACAAGACTTGAACCTTGTAATTCATATCGAGTTTTAGCCTACTAGGCTACTACTACTGGGTTAATTTAATGCCCTTTCTCAACGATCTGTTAAGCTAACCATTTAAAATAAAATATTTAATGAAAAAAGACCCGAGACCTTCAATGTTGTTCAAATGAAACTACGAGGAGGACCGGTTAAAGCTCGTTAAACTATGAGGACATTATTAGTGTAATTAAAAGAAGATACTGACAGTTCAAGCACTTCAATGTCATTGAGTTGTTATTATCAAAATGTACTCAAAAAAAGTTGATATTATCAAAAAGAAAAACTTGAATGCAATGAGAGAGAAATAAAAAAAGTAAGTGAGATAAATAGTGGATCAGAGAATAATCACGTTACTGTGATGAACCACTTTTTGCCCAATATTTATCATCCTCACGGTCACCAAAACGGCACAATGGTGGATTATTATTATTATTATTTCAATGTAACAATATTTAAAAAGATATAAAATCAAATGAATATCCGTATTGTTTCCTTGTGAGGAACAAATGAGCCAGTGTAAGGGCTTCAATATCAAGAAACATTTGGATAATATCAATATATATATCCACACGTACGGTGACCATATCCTATTTGTGCAGAATATATAAATATTGCCACTAGGAGTTTATAATACTATATGAAAAAAAAAAAATGATTTGCCATTTTCACATATTTATTCATTTGTACAAATTAAGTACACAGACTCAGCTCATAGATTTCCATTTCATATCCAACTCCAATAGAAAGAAGAAAAAAGAAACAGAAAGGGGATCAAAAAGTGTGACCATAATATGGACAAATGAAATTTGTGCACAATTTACCCCACCACAAGGTCCACACTCCACTTTCTTTTGTTGTTTAAGTTAATTAAGCTAAGAGCAGACTCTATTTCATAAAAGTTGAATTTAGCTAATTAAGCTAAGATTTTATCGGCTTATAACTTGTATCAAAATTGTCGAACTGAATTTTTTTAAAATTTAATCATAGATTTCCATTTCATATCCAACTCCAATAGAAAAAAAAAAGAAACAGAAAGGGGATCAAAAAGTGTGACCATAATATGGACAAATGAAATTTGTACACAATTTACCCTACCACAAGGTCCACACTCCACTTTCTTTTGTTGTTTAAGTTAATTAAGCTAAGACCAGACTCTATTTCATAAAAGTTGAATTTAGCTAATTAAGCTAAGATTTTACCGTCTTATAATTTGTATCAAAATTGTCAAACTGAATTTTTTTTTACAAAATTGTCGAACTGAATTTTTTTTAAATTTAACATTTGAACTATCCGATCAACTTTTGAAAATTTTCATTACGACAATTTTAATACAAGTTCTTAACCGGTTAAAATTGTACGTAGTTTCGTAATGTACCATTAATTCGGAACGGATGGAGCATAAAAGATGAACCTTTGTGAAAGAAGCTAGAGAAAAACAATCAAAAGAAAACAACTATTTTTTTTTCCTTTTCAATTGTTACTACTCATTACAGAATTAAAAAAACAAGGATAGATCTCAGAAATATCAATTCTTACATAGCAACTATATTCTCTTTTTCCAAATTTCACTACTATTTATTAGTACAAAATTAAGAACAAAAGGATTACATATTATAGATATTTCAATTCTTACAAACAAACCCTTTCCCAAAAACACCAATAAAAGGGCAGAAAAAGTTAAAACCAAAAAAGTGAACATGATAATTCAGATACCCATCACCCCCACCACCACTTCCATCTTTTCACTAGTTAGCTATTTTGTAGTTATATGATATTATATTTTCTTTTCAATATTTTTTCTTAACAAAAACAAAAAAAAAATTACAAAATTCCTCAGGGTTTCTCCCTCAGCAAACAAGCTAATCCGGTAACTACAACCTTCGCTCCTCCGCTCTCGGAACTTTTTTTCTTGATCACCGGTGGCTGCCAAACAGACCCTACACTGATCGACCCTGCCAGCTCATCAACTATCGAGGCCGCCTCCTCTTCTTTAAAAAGTAAAGCAAACTCTCCATGCTCACTACCGGCTACAGATTCCTTGGTTTTCACTGTGAAAACACCGACCCCGGGTTCTTTGGTTTTTGTCGCAAAAATACCGACTCCGGAACCTTTTGTTGTTGTCGCGAAAAGACTGACCTCGTTGCTAGACTCCTCAGTTTTCGTAGCTAAAACACCGTTTTCATTGTTTAAGGTGACTCTGGTGTGAGGTGATAGCCACTTGGCTCGCATATACTCGGTTTTACGCCAAGGCGGAATGTGCATGCCTTTCTTCTTAAGGCTCTGTTTGGCAGCCTCTGATACGATGGATACGATCTGGTGGAGCCTATCACGGCCGCCCACAAAGATGTGTGGTAGTGATTGAAGGACCGATTTGTAGGTCGATGTTGATCTGGCAATCTCAAACTCCGCTGGGAAATCAACATCTATGATTGCTCTTTCTTGTTCGATAATCACGTCTATGTATTCGTATTCGCCTGTAAAATCACACTTAATTGATCAGTGAAAGTCCGGAAAAAAATAAAAATCATGAGTAAAGGTTTATTAAAATTTAATGCAACAGAGTGGAATTAGCTAAAATCTAATGGCAGAAACGAATTAAATTTGCTGGCTAATTTGGAAAAATCAAAAAGGGAAAGAAAACAAGCTTCTTTTTTTCCCAAAATTGGTTGATCAAAGAAAATCACACAAATCTGTAACTGAAATCAGGCCAAGTTCAATGAACTAGGTAACGTAAAAAAGCTTGAAACTTTTTATGATATTAACTTTACTTCAACCAACTTATTTCCTTAATCCAACAAACTAATCTTAGTCTCAATTAATTAGCCTAGCCTTTGTTTAAACAATTTACCTCTGCTCCAAAAAACAAGACCTTGAAATATATGAAAGTTTAAAACCAGAGTCCGATTAGCAATGATTATCATTCAACTAATACCGAACGATTTTCTCACAAATCGGGGACGAAAAAAGATGCAAAAACTCCGACCAATGACATAACAATCATAGAAAAAACAATTACATTCTATACCAAACTAACATAAAAATTGATGCTTTTCATGACAATACCTCACTTTAATTACTTTGTTATCCAAGAGAAAAAAAACTTTAATCAATTTTTTCCCAATATGGAACAATTGTCTAGTGCAAAAGCAGCAAAACTAAATATAAATCATTGACAAAGTCAATTCATAGATATGTTGAAATTAGTATGTTACCATTTTAAGTATTATGATCATAAATATAAATAAATAATCATATACAACAAGATAATTACCAGCAGGATGAGAAGGGGACTTGTCCCAACGTGACTTGCAAACCGAAGCATCGTAACCCAAATTAACCAATCCGACTGTCACAATTCGCCTAAGATCGTCCTTTCTTTTGCAAGCTTTATTCTTCTCTACGATCTTCGATGTGTCCGCCAATAGATCCCTCTCTCGCTTACTCCCACACTGTACCAGTCCCTGTAGTTCATTATATTTCCCAAATTAGCCCCATAGTTAACCAATCTAACACTCATTATACAATTTCAGCAACTAAATGTGTTAACTAAATCTGATCAACTTCATTAATCTACTAATATCAGCTTAAATTAAAGGGAAAAGAGAAACCCAAAAAAAAAAACTTGCTTTTATTAAATAGAAGATCATTATTAAAATAAAAACTGAACCTTTTAATAAAATTAACACCTTTTATTTTATTTTTCCAAAATTCACCAATTAAACACTCAATATCCAATTTCAGAAACTAAATTTACAACTAAATCTGGTCATGACATCATTAATCTTTTAATAGCTTAAACTGAAGGATAAATAACTTCCTTTTAGATACAAAAACATTTTAATCAAATGGAAGATCATATTAACATAAAAACTGAACCTTTTTTTTTTAAATAAAAATAACTCCTTTTCTTCTTTTCCAAAATGGGTTTAGTGCAAAACTCGAAACAAATCATAGAAAATGTCAATTACTTGGTCTCCTGATCATTCATATTCATATACAAAACAATATACTGAAAATATCCCAAAATTCACTAATCAAACAAATTCCTACATTTTTAAAATAATAAAAAAAATCACCTTAAGCAAATCGGACGAAGAATCAACAGGCGAATCAAACTCATCGAACTCATCATCCGAGCTATCATTACCATTCCCGTTAAAGCAGTAACACCGATTCTTATTACTAATCTTTTTATTATCATTATTATTATTATAATTATTGTCCTCAATAAAGCTCTGCACCATTTTATCTAACCCAATAGAGCTCGGCTCAAACTCGGACCCGGTCAGCTCAGGACCGATACGTAAAAGCCGCTTGAGACGGGTTTTGAGAACCGGCTTAGTCGAGTCGGGTCGAACGGACGATCCCCGGTACGACTCGGCGTCTAACGGCTGGATCTTCATCGGAAAATGCATTTTATTTAAAAAGAAATAGTGTTTTTTTTATTTAGTTTCTTTAATTAATACTAGTTTTAACTGTGTTTTATTTGTGTTTTTTTATTTGTTTATAAAGTAATTTGTTTTTGTGGTGGGGGGGGGGGTTTAAATAAGGATTGTGAAGTAAGGATTAAGTAGTGGGTAGTAAAGAGGTTTTATAGGATTGGTGTGAATGTGGGAGTTATTTTGTGTGGTGTTTGTGCCATGTCATTTTTAATTTAATTTGCTCAATGTAAGTTTATTAGTCCTGTTACGAAACTATGTATAATTTTTATCAATCCAAAACTTATATCAAATGATCATATAGTTCAAATGTTAAATTTAAAAAAAAATTATTTCTATAATTTTGATAAAATTTATAAATCAATTAAAATTGGATATAATTTTGTATTCAACAATTACATCAGAGGAGCAGTAATGAAATTTATATGCTATTCTACCCGATTAAACCGATCGAACTAAACCGAACCGATCAAAAATCGAATCAAACCGATTAGTAATTTGTTTGGTTTGATTTGGTTTGAAATTTGATAAACCGATTTAATCAGCTCGGTTTGCGGTTTTAGTGATTTTCTAGCCGAACCGATTATTTTTATTCATATATAAAATAATATAATTATTTATATATATATATATATATCAATAAGTTGAGATATAATGTTTTACTTGCTATCTGTAGTTATTAATAATATATTTTGTTAAATAATTTATGAATTTACATTTTATTCGATTTTTGATTTAAAGTTGCAAATGAAATATAAACGAAAATTTTACGAAATTAGTGTAATTTTGAATATTGTGTTTTTTAATTGTTAAAGTTCAAAACGAACCAAACCGATTATGATTGGATTGGTTTGGTTCGGTTCCAGTGATTTTTTTTATCAAAACCGAACCGAACCGTGTATACCGTTAGTAAGTAATATTTCTACATTTCTTGTGATAATATTTTCAAATAACGCATATTAACAGTTTTAAGTAAAAAAAAAATTACCACGTGAACAAATTTGACTACATATGATAAGATAATTTAAATTTGTACTTTTAATTAAGCATATAGTTACAACGAGTTAAGTTGCGTACATCTGTTAATAACGTGCTCTTAACATTACATTACATTACATATAATGATGCTGCCTAGTGAGGGATGGCAATTGAGCCGGGTTTCTCGAAACCCGACCCGACCCGGTACGGGTTGGATAAAAGTGCAAGATTATTTGGGTCGGGTTGGATTGTGTTACTTTGCACTTTTGTGCAACTTTGTGCAAGTTAGAAATAAGTTAATATTCGATATATGTATCACTTTTTAATTATTTATTTTATTTACCAAAACGCCATACACATATTTCATAAAAAATGAAAAAAAAACACATAAAATTATATAAAATGCAAAAAATCATAAAAAATCATAAAAAATGAAAAAAAAATCACAAAGAAATAAAAAAATCACAAAAAAATTATAAAAAATAAAATAATCACAAAATTTTAAAAAAATTACAAAAAAAATTACAAAAAAAATAAAAAAAATTATAAAAAATGAAAAAAATCACATAAAATTATAAAAAATAAAAAAAATCACAAAAAATCATAAAAAATAAAAATAGAAATCACAAAATCACAAAATTTTAAAAAAATTACAAAAAAAATAAAAAACTATTTTTTTGGGTTTGTAGAAAAATAAAATATATATATTATATTTTTGTTTGTATGACAATTTAGTAAATAAACTAAATAATTAAAAAGTGGTACGTATGAGGAATGTGAACTTATCAAGATATCTAGGAGTAATATAAGTTGTTATGAGTTGCTTAGAGGGAATTACCCCGTAATAAAACACAACCCAACACACACACATGACACATCTTCTCTCTCTAACATATACACAGATACATACATAGATACACACATAGATACACTGTATAAAACATATGTGCCTAGTGATGAAAAGATGATAGAAAGCTAATTATCAACGATAAAATATTAAAAGAGACTCAATCACCAAATTAATTAGTCATCTCTCTTGTGTACTAGCTTTCTCTTATTTTTGTCGGTTTTTTTCTTTTTATTTTTTTGGGTATTGTTGTAAAGAATAATTTAGATTATTATAAATTTTTACCAGGTAAATATGAAAAATTTGGAAAAAATAAGATTTTTAGGCTTTTCTAATTTAATTAAATGGTTATTGTTACATGCTTAATAATGATTTGCACTTATTTGGCTTATCAAAAAAAATTCGGGTCAAACGGGTCGGGTCGGGTATAAACGGGTCGGGTCAGGTTATGTGCGGATTGATGTGCGGATCGGGTCGGATCGGGTCGGGTTTCGAGAAACCCGGTCCAATTGCCATCCCTATGCCTAGTTTTTTCATTTTAAAATATTAACTAATTGGTATTTGATTATTTATCTTTACTACTGATAAAGCCATAAGTTTGTTCGGTAACGTTAGACTTTTCAACAATGATATATAATGAATTGACAGTAAACAATGAACGCTTCATGATCTTTATTATTGTTCGGCAATTGCCATTGTTCGGACTACAATTCTATTATTATGCTCGGATTCGCTATTTGATCTTAAACTTGATCTTTCTCTTCTCTTCGGTGCTCGGTTCTCTACCTTGCTCGGTTTAATTGTTAATATGGCAAGTTCTGACAACTTTTTATCTTTTTTCTGATTCTCTCTATATTTTTGAGATATGTTTTTCGGTCCTTCTTTTAGGGGGTACTTGGCTATTTATAAGGAATTATGCCTCCTAAGATGTTGACAAGTGTCGCCATCTTAGGCGTCACCTCACGGGCTTTTCCCTTGTGCACCTTTAATAACTGGGCTAGGACCTTTATAGATAATGGTCTGTTAGGAAAGCTCTCTTAATCCATGGGTTTTTGGGTCTAAACATTGTGTACCATCTAATAATGGGTGGATCGATTCATAACCGAATAGACATATTCGGGTCCAATTTTTATGTTGTATCAACTACACTGATTTACAATGAGCATAATTACCTTTGATGATTCTTTCTGTTTGTATGGTTTTTTGCATATATTTTTGGTGTTATCAATTTGAGCAAAGTAAAAAACTTACATGGCATTTGACATGGCATGGATAATCGTGACATTTGTGGTTGATCACGTGGACAATGGTGGTATATATATTATTCATCCATTATTTTAAGAGTCCTGACAAATAAACTAAAATTGGACGCGTGTCTTTTACAAATGAGTCGTGTTGGTAAACTAACTGGGTGTTGATTTACACTTTATAATTTACATATTCACCCTTAGTTTTGTGGTGCTTTATAATAAAAATAAACTATTTCTTTTTTCATTGATGATCTTGTGTCAGTAAATGCTTGGAATTTGAAAATCACAACTTTTCCTTGGTCAGATATATAAATTTCAAAAACTTTCGGTTACAACATTAGTAATAAATTAGTAAAATGTCATCGTTAGTGATTCACGGAGAGAGTTCGTATGTCCGATACGACAACAACATTTGTCGTGACAGAATGGTAAAATTTTATTAATTTAAGACACGACACTTAATAAAATATATAATTATATATATTTTTTTTTCATATATGTAACATATTTTTCTATTTAAACAAAGAAATCACAATATTATTATTCTGATTCAAGTGTTATCAATTGAGATGTTAAATCTAATTTTTTGTAAGTCACTTTTATATCATTTTCTTGTTAAAAAAACTACAAGTTGAACTCATTTTGTGAGCTAGACCTGTCGTTTTATTGTTGAATCGTGTCCGACACGCGTGTCCAGGTAGATAAAAGACAAATCATAACGGATACGCCAATATGTCGTGTCGGACACGCGATTTGCCAAATCATATGCGTTTTCAAACTCTTAAAAAAAACGGCATGTACGTGTATCACTGGTCATCAGTCATCACACACGTGCAATTTTATTATGGTTTTAGTAAAAGTGATTTTTTTTTTAGTAATCCTATGTACAATATTTATTGTTTCCTCTTTATAAATATTCTTCTTGCACTTAAACGAAATAAACGTTATTATCTTGTTAGGATAAATTTGGTTATGCTTAGTACCATCACGTAATTTGTTTTTTCTGAATTTTCTAGCCTAGGTCAAAGGCTAGCACGAAATAATATATTTATTACATGGTACCATTTTATTAAATACTCAAGCAGGAGGAAAATTAAATGTAAATTGATTGAGGCGTGCTCATAAGATTAATGCGACATTTCATTTTGGTTTATACGTGTAGTCTTTTATTTCGATACAAGTTTTTTGTTTTTACAATTTACATTGAAATTGGTCCCGTATATATATGTTACTTGCTTCTAGACTTCATATTTCTGAATTGTCAAGTATTACATTTTTTTTCCTTACTTGCCCCTTTTTTATTTTTAACTTGTTGAGACATTCAACTGTACTACAAATAGGACAAATTACTACCGAACCCTGAAAAAAAAATGTTTAAAAAGTGACGTTTTTTTTTTTGTTACGAGTTTAATAGCTATAACTTTCATAACAGTTTGAAGCTGTTTTTCGAAATAGTGACATATTTATGATAATTTTGTTACAATATTTGAAATAGTGACAGGTTTTGACCCTCTGCAACGAAAATGAACGTCCTTACAGACGACTTTGCCCAACTCTTGATTTCAACTGTTGATACTTAAAAGTCTTGAAAAAGTATTGTTAGGATTAGAGGTGGGTTGGTTTGGTCCGGCTCGATTCGGTTTTTGGCAAAATCGAAATCGAACATATTTTTCGGTTAGTTTTTTTTCGATTTCGGGCTTTTATGTTTTTGGACCGAATCAGTTTTTTTCGGTCCGTTTTCGGTTTTTTTTGGTTTTTGGTTTTTTTCGATTCGGTTTTATTGTAAACCGAAACCGACCCGAAAAAATTTAAGTTTTTCAGTTTCGGTCTTTTTCGGTTCGATTTGGTTATGGGTTCGGTCCAGTTCGTTTTATCGGGTTTTCGGCCAGCCCTAGTTAGAATTATGAAATTTGTTACAAATGCTTATTTTTATCCAAATTTTATGTGCTTTTAGATGACGAGACGGTAAAACAAATAAAACATAAAAGAATATCACAATGGTAACTTTACAAGTATAATTTATCATAATTCAGGAGATCACCAATCTGATATGTCTTTCTCAAATTTCAGCTCTTTTTAATTTGTTTAATATCGATCCGAACACTTGATATTAAACAACCGAAACAATCCGACTCATGAGCCAATTCAATTACATGTCTATAACTTTCTTATTTTGATTTTCAACTTTTAATCCGATTACACAACAATGGTGAGTCAAAAAAGCTAATATCAATTGCACCAAACAGAAAAATATATGCTAAGCTAGTAGGCAAAAAGTGGACTATAAAACTCATTAAAAGTCTCATCTACTAATTACTACTCAATTTTCTTCATTTTTACAAATAGTGTGGAAGCAAATAAAGCCAAATAGTGTAAAAACTAGACACGTAAAAGCAGTGGTCCAACTTTTGTATTCTTTCTTCTTCTTTTTGATTTTTTGAGAAAAATATTATTTCTTTCTTGGTGCGTCTTTGAGAAGCTGTTACTTTTACTGTATTTTTTTTGTCACGACTTTTATTGTATCTTATTTTCACCGTAGTGCTAGAATTATCCATAGAACGTGGTGTTTTCGTTGTTCGATTTATGTTTTTAAGTAAAATACGAAATAAAACAATAAAAAACAATCGGTTTTGTTTGTTTTTTAGGCCAGAATAATTTTGGTAGTTAATTAACAAGGAAATTACATAAAATTTAAAAGTCCTTTTCGTTATATTACACTATAAAATGGAAGCAGGGTGGCTGACTCTGAGTCAGGGTGACTCAGAGTCAGAAATTGACTTTAAAACGCTCAATTTTATTTTAATTGTCTTTGATTTTTAAATTCAAAATTATGTAAAACTTACAAATATGAAAATAAACAACAAGCAACACTTTGTATCTATATATTATTATATTTACATATACATATTTATAATATGTATGTATACTACATATATAATATTCAAAATTTTCAAATAATAGTTATAACTTGATTTCATTGAATTGAAAAAAAAAACAAAACTCAAATAATTTTGATTTTTAAAAATTAAAGGTAATTAAAATATAAAATTGGCTATTTTTTAACGTAATTTCTGATTCAGAATCACCCTGATTCAGAATGAGACCCCTGCTTCCTTATGAAATTCACAAATTAGATGAATGAGAGGATATGTTAATAGTGGTCATTTTTAATTTAGTTTACTCGAATGCAGTTGAGTAGTCAAATTCTAAGGTAGATGTATCTCCATAAATTATGGTGGCACCTATTCATTTTGTAATATCACATTGAAGTTTTTAGAAATTGTGGACTTGAATTATTGAGTCACAGGTATGTGGGGTTATGTATTCCAACATAATTATTTAGTGAGTAGGAGTATTAAATATTAGCTAGATATCTATCCAATGGTCAAAATAAACATAACATATTGACTGTACGTACATTGTAGTCCTTAGCTATAAATGTTTAGTTTATCGGTATTCATTTTAATTTATCATATTTTCATATAATTTTGAACTTGCTATTCACTATAAAAAAAAAAAAAAAAAAAAAATACTCAAATAACGACTAATCATAAAAAAAATACTCAAATAGCGACGTAATTAGTGACGATATTTTTTGTTACGAGCTTATTAGCGACAATTTTTATGACGAATTTGTGACAGTTTAGTCAATTTATGACAGATTAGTGACATGCTCGTGACAGCTTTTTACTCTCACTAAATCAAGCATTATTTTATAGTGATTGCTCTAACGTATGACTAAAAATATTTGCCTACAACGGGAGATTAATAGACCAAATATCGTGCTCATATACGTATTTTACATTGACCAGAGTTCAAATATTGAGATGTTTTTTATATTTGCTCTCGCCTCTCGAGTAAGTAATTAGAAGGATACAGTCCAAAGCCGTGGCCCCTCTACATACGATATTGAATATTAATGTTAAACTATGAACCTTCTGGTTAAATCCGTGTTATTATTATTATTTTAAATTTATATTATTTGGTCTGTGGCTACCTGCATTTATTTAGTCACATCAAACAAGAAGACATCTTAATTATAAATCATATAGTAGCATTTTCTTGCATAAGCATTAATTATTAAGGAAAAAGACCCTATGGCCAGTGATCAACAACCATAGTAAATGATGTGAATTTTATAGTCAATCCGTTCGAGATGATAGCGGGTTATTAAATTAATTGATAACTACACAATAGTTTGATTTACGGTCTTAAAATTACACTCTAAAAATCAGACCCGAATATAACTATTCGGTTATAAGCCGATCCATGTGTTATTAACGGGTATCCAACACATTTATAATAGTATCCGGTGTAAAATGGTCTTCTCCCTACTTAAAGATAACGGTAATTACCCACTACATCTAAGGCCAATTAGTGAAGGCCCAACAGTTAAAAATCTCATGAGATGACAGATGAGATTGACACGTGTCAACATTCTATGGCGCACGAACGCCTATAAATAGCCAAGTACGTGCACTGAAAAAAGGACCTGAGATCTGAGCAAAAAACAATACAAGACAGAGACTTTTCAGAGCTTATGTTATTAGAAAGTAGACAGATAGAAATCAAATGAAAGACCGAGGATCAAGAATAAAGTCAAAGACTAATATTAAAATTAAATTACTAGACCGAACATAAGTATAATAAAAATTGTAATCACGAGTAAGAAAATTTACCGATCAATAAAGAAAAAATAATAACTTGTCCAATATTTATTTTCGTCAATTTATACTGAGAAGTTTAACGCGATCTGATGAAAGTAATGTTTTATGCACTCTAATTATTTCCCTTTAGTAGAAAGTCACTATATCGACTCATATTCATAGCGACTGAACATGCTTCAAATAATTAAATGTTCAGAGTTGCAGTATATTTATTGTGAATATAATTATAAAATTCAGTAATAGCAGGCCTGTTTGTTTAAGGGATCAAATAATAACAATTAATCTTGATGCTACCAAAAATTGATAATTTTCTTGTATTATGATGAGGATTGATTGGGGCATATTGATAGTGAAGCTTTGTGCATGATATATAACGCTTTCTAAAATATTTTAGATATTAAAAAAATGAACAATTGACAAGATCTTATAGGCCAAAATTTGGCGTAAAGTGGTGAGTAGTGACCAATATTATTGTAATCTAAAGAAAATGGTTCAATTTAAGTATTTAACCAGTAAAGTTATATAATATGGATACGAATTCACTTTTGTAAAAAGATGTCAAGATATGCCGCAGCAATTAACTTTGTTTTACATATTATTAATTTATCCCTTCTTTGACAAGGATAATATAATCTAAAGTTGCCAATTATATTATTAGATATTGTACTTTTATATATATATATGGGTTGAACAAGTCTTGTGATGACCATAATTGAAAATGATCGTACTTACACTACAGGACTACACCAAGTTAATGTTTGATTTAGTGAAAATCAAAAGTTGTCACAAACCTATCGCTAATTTAAAAAACTGTCACAAATCTGTCGCAAATTGACTAAACTGTCACAAAACCATCACAAAAACCATCGCTAATAAGCTCGTAACAAAAAATACCATCGACGGTTGGTATTTTTTTTAACTTTAAACAGAGTTTCAAACAAATGCATAAAAGCATATCTTGTCTTGTCCAACCATATGTTATGCAATATTAATTAAGAATAGCACTTTATGTGTATTGCAATCGTAACCATTTTTTTGTATGTTGGCACAATAAATTGTTATGGCTGTTGGAAAAACCGAAACGGTTTTGTAAGTGAATGCAATTTAATTGTGTAACTTATAATGTTATTGCCCCCCATTTATGGCATTATTGACATGTAACTCTTCATATGTTTTTTGGTAAAAAACATGCATATATCTATCATTTTCCAAGACAAGAAAAAGAATAAAAAAATAGATACATGACATTCATACACATTCACACACATTCACATATGCATACATCTAGAGAGAGAGTACCGCACCACCAATGGCCCGACCGTGGCTCGGTGCCGTTTCCGCCGAGTCACATGTGATAAATAGACGTTGTACCTTGGGAACGAAGTGCCCCATTTAGCCAGAAGCAGAGGTGGCGGGACAAATATCGTTTAAGGAAAACTGCTTGCAGTTACCTCGTCTCGGACTTTAGTCCATTTCGGTATCATTTACATACTTTTTCATTTTGAAGGTCGTAATTGATAAATATATATTTGAGGAAACCATTTTCTGTTTATTTGTCCATTTCTTTTTTCGTAGAAATTATTGTGTTTATTTACATCGTACCCAACAATCTTAAACGATATTTTTTATGTTTCGTACGTTAATACAATAATTTTGGTGTTTGGATAAACAGAAAATTATTTTCGAGGCTAAGGCAGTTTTTTTTGGAAAAATCATTTTCTAATAAACTTTGGTTTTTGAAAAATTGGTGTTTCCGCTTGTATTGTGAAAAGCGGTTGTTGTTGTTTTACCTTTTTGGGATTTAATGAAAATCCTTTTCTCTGGTTTTAAACCCTCCTTTATGAGCCGTGCTTTACTCTTGCTTGTATTATGTGTGATTTGCTTTACACTATATATTATGTTGGTGGACATGCATGATAAGAGATGTCATGTGGCCGTTTGTTTCAGTGGTACTTTTGGAATAACTTGTTATGGCCACTTACATGCTTGTTAATTTGAGATTATGGAGCAAATGGTACTTGAGAATATTTGCATGCCTATTTTTGGAGATAACCTTGATGATGTATTTTTGAGTTAGGTTCATGTTTCTAACTTGTTTTCAGAATTTGACTAGGACGGTTCTTGATTTAATATTGTGATTAAATGCTTAATATTGCTTGTTATTAATTAATCATGAATTTGCAGTTTCATTTGTCTGGTTTTGTGAGTATGGACTTTGTGCCAGTGCCACACGTTTGAATGTTTACGTTGGTTGTATGTACGACCATGTTCATGTGTGTTTTACATTATGTAAAAGTTGTGTTGTAATTAACATTGTGTAGTTTTGTGTAATGTAGCGTATGTACGTTTAGTAATATGTCTATTACTATATAAATTGTTTATATGCGAGCATGTTGGTTGCGATTTGATAATATATTTTATCATCGTTTGGTTTTTAGAATAAATCTAAATCTTATTTTGTGATGGTTTTAGTGATAAAATGGTTAATCATGTTTATTGAAAATATACGGCGGTGTAAAATTATGTATCATGTATGTCTGAACTAATTTTATACATGCATGATTCGCATAAGAGTTCCTTTTGTGCATATTTGTTTATGTGATAAACAAAAAATGCTACTATACTATGATTATTATATGAGTTAATTGCAATATTATTGAATTTAGTAGACCAATCATTTGCATGTTGAAACGTATGGAATAGTGATTGCTGCATTTATAGTGGAATTGGCCTTGACAACTATGATCACTGTATTTGGAGTGGTAAGGCGTTATTGACCTATGATTAATCGATATTGAGTATGTTTGAGTTTAATGGACATGTCTTTAATTTGTCCAGTGGCTAGTAGTCAATATTTGTTTGAAATAATCAGTTACGGTTTTGTAATTGGTTAGAAGTTTTAAGGGTTTTGTAACTCTTTGTTTGCTGGATATTAATGGTTCTTGATTTATTTATTAAATTGATAGAACATGCATGCTTATGATTAATTTGGCTAGAAATTGTCATATGTTTAGTACCAGTAGCATGAGCCTGGTTTTGCATGGTAATTAAAACGTTCTAGTGGGTTATATTAACTTGTTACCTGCTTGGTTTTCCGTTTGAGCGGTTAGGCTAACGTTACTGCCAATTTCGAGGTGGTACTGTGGTTTTACTAAAGGTGTTGCTTTAGTTGGGAAAACCAAATAGATTATTTATGACCAATCTGGTTATAGACTATATTTATTTTGTTAGTGGATTTATACATGTTTTTTGTTTTCATGTTAATAAAGGACTAACAATTTTCAATGAGTATTTGTGTAGTCATATGGATCTCTACAATTAATTGGAGGATGAATGTTTTCGAAATAATTCGTGTAAAACCATTAATTTGGGGCTTACGAAAGAACTAGTTTCGAAATAGTTCTTGTAAAACCATTTTGTGATTTTTCATAATTTGGGAATTACGACAGAACTGGTTGAATTCTGAGATTGTTCTGTGTAAAGTCAGATTTATCTGGTGTTTACGGCTGAATAAATCTTTCAGAATTTGATAATCTTTTTCGGGAATGAACTAGAATACTCTTGCAAAATCAGTTTCTTGAAACCATGCGTGGTTATAGAAATTTGGTGTTTGCGAAGGAGGAGTTTTAGTTTCATTTTTCGAAATTAGATTGTGCGTGTTTGTTATTTGAGATAACAAACAGTTTCGTACGGGAAATGTCCGGAACACAGTGGGTGCTGGAACTGACCAGAACATTGTGGGTGCCGGTGTAACTCCTATTAATTTTGCATGAGTGCATATTAATGACGGGGGTTACAAATTTGAAACGACCATCATTAAATACATTTATTTGATGAAATAATGGGTCGTAACTCCTTTAGTTGTGATTTATTACAATTTAATTTGGAGGGTTACAAATTTTGTAACGGTGATCATTAATAAGATTAATGACGAGTATTTATAACTTCTTATTAATTGTGTTTTAACACAATTTAATTTGGAGAGTTATAAAATATTATAACGATGCACATTGATGATAATTATTAAGAGTTTATTAGCTCGATATTAATTGCATGAATTGATCGGTTACATAATTGGATGAAAGGTTATTTAATAACAAGACTTGATTCATCCAAGAGCAAATAATTTGATGATTAACAAATTATAAATGGTCGAGTTTATTTTAAGAATAAACAAATATCGGCTAATTTATTATTTGTTGAAATATTATCTTATTAATTTGCTGAAAGAATATTTAATAATTTGTTGAAATTAACATCTTATTTATTTGTTGGAAAAAACATTTAATAATTTGTTGAAATAACATATTATTAATTTGTTAGTAAAACATATTGTGAATATGTTGAGCTTGCTATTATTGAGAATAGTAATGTAGTAATATTATATTACTATTATTGGGGGAGAACCCCAAGGGTCGCACAAATGTGGGGGTAAACCCGTTGATCCTGTAGATCGAGAATGTAAACGTAACCCATAACATCTGCGGGCGAGTGGGAGAATATCTAACGGTTTATTGGTATGGATTTAAAACGTCTAAAATAAATGATATTGTTCATTTACCATCTTGAAACCGATTAAGTTTCTCTATAACAGTGTGCATGTTCTGAGTGAGGACAAAGGGAATGCACGAACTGTGGGGGCGTTAATGTGTGGAAACGTTTTAAACGTTTGGAAATCCACTAACAAGTGCAAGCATACAAATCTGAATCATGACTAGTGGTTTTTGAAATCTAAAGGGCAGTAGCCTTTCGGTAGCCAAAACACTAGGATCAAATTGTGATAAGCTTGCTTGTTTGTGGCAATACATGAGTGACTATTTGTTCAAAATGAGCATTTTAGTCGATACTCTTGTGGTCAATAATGACATGTTGAATTATTCAACCAAGTCACTGATTTGACATGATATAGTAGGTGATGAAAATATAAAAGCTTAAATGTTTTATTTTTCTAAATCTATTATTTAAATTGAAACACAAATATGAGTTTGTGTTTGAAGCAATGTATTGCTAAGTCTTCAGTTCGAAGTTTTTGAACGGAGTACATAACCAAATGGTTCGATGCATTTGAGATGAGTGCAAAATCAAGAAGGGTTTAAAAAATATTTCCTCAATTTATTGATGGATATATTAAACACTGATATGTCTACTTGATGAGAAGTAAAGATAAATCAGTCGAGATATTCATTCAAGTAAGAATGAATGCGTGAATTCTATTGTTGAGGATTAAGGCTTGTCAGAAAACATGTTTAATCATGGGTGTTCTGTTGTGTTAATCTACCAACTTTAATCCAATGATTAAGTGTTAATCATTAAAATGATAGACTATTTTTGGAAGTGTTAGATATTGTCTAACTAGTTCTGAAATGGTATATTCACATATACATGATCAGTGTGATTGAAATGGTGAACATGAGACACCGTTCGCACAATTGTGTGGTTGGAATGTCATGTTGATAAGTTCATGGTTAAACTCTGAATTTGTGCGGGAAGTGAGCTTTCCGCAAGGTATGTGTTGAACAAACTACCGCTTAGGAAGTTGGACCAAACAGTCAGAATTATAGAAGGCATGGTGCCTGGCTATAAGTTCGTGAAAGTTTGGTGCTAGCTAAGAAAGATCTCAATCTTATTCCTTGAAGGACTTGGATAGGATCAAAAATGGTAGAATGTGTGTTTATCAGATAAGCACAAAATATAGTGCTGATCGGTTTCTAGTGCATAAGTCAGATGACTTTAAGGTGCATATAGAGTTCTATGTCCGAGAAGCATATTTTCTAAAAGAGAAGCTTTCCCGCAAAACCTCTAACGCCTGGCGAGTGTGATCAATACGTTGAGGGTTCAAAGCATTACGCTACCCAAGACAAGTGAACACTCAAACGGTGCGGGAAAAATGGGGAAAGTGAATTTTTTAAGTAAGATGAAGTGCATCGGCATGGTAAAAGGGTAAGTAATGAAAGTTTCTTTGTCCCTTGACCTTCATGAGTGAAGGTGAATCGACGATATTGAAATAATCAATGTTATCCATATAATGTGTATATGGAAAGATACCATCAACAATGAGGTTGATAGGCACGTGAGAAATAAAGTCAATTACTTTAAGTAAACTGACGATTTTGATAATTTTAATGTCTATACTCTAATCTCTATGAAAAGACGCATCATTAATTAATGAGAACATGTGTTTTATAAATGGAGATCTAGAGAATTAGGAACAACCCATTAGGTCGTGGTTCCGTGTAAAGTAAGCCAAGGTGCGAAAACTTGTTAAGTCGTTATATGGACTAAAACAAACACCTAACTTATCATAGGTAGTCTCTTGTGCGTCAAGAACTGCACTAGACCAGTTATAGCCAACTCAGTGAGCAGACTCAGTAGGTTTGCCAATGAGGCTTCTCAGATACATGAGGTATACTTCCAATCATGAACTGCGTTATACGAGATGTCCAGAATGTTTGGAGGGTATTTAGATACCAAGTGTATCTCGAACTTTAACAGTACAAGGTCCATTAGTGGATATGTTTGTACTTAAAGAGGTTGCAGTCTTATGGAGGTCTGTAAAATAGACCTGTAAAGTTGGAGAAACTGTAGAGTTAGAATTCATAACATTGAATCAAGCTACAGAAGAGCCAGATTGGCTGAGAAGTTTTGGGAGGTATTCCAAGTGGCCAAAATCTGTTCCCGCAATAAACGTGTACTGCTGCAGTCAGTCAGTTATTAAACGGGATCAGAATAATTTGTATAATGGAAAGTCCCGACAAAGTCATGATATATTCGTCGGAGACACAAATCCGTAAGAGGAATTGCTAGCAAAAATCGTGGTATCCATAGACTTTGCAAGGTCTAGGATAATAATGCGGATCCATATACAAAATGCTTGACTCGTGGAGGAGTTGGAGCATCATCGAGGGAAATGGGGTTTGAAGCCCAATAAATTGGAAACCTTCGCATATGTAACCCAACCTGAACTGGAAACTTCAATCTCAGGTTCAATGGGAAACTGAATTGTGCGGGTAACCGAACAAAGCACTCGAGAACATAAGTTCTCAGCCCATTTCTATGATGAAAGAGTGATAGACCTGTACCATTTTAAGGGTGAGCATGAGGCTCTTAATGAATCAAGTATCTCGAAGGTCGAGTGGGGTGAGTCAGGACACCCTTGACTTGAAAATCACCTATAACGAGTGTGTATGGCCGATACTATGTGATGATCTAGGGCTAAATCACTAGAGCACTCGATTGAATTTGCCAAGGCAGTCCAGGGCCAAATATGGACAACAACCAAAGGGCTTAGTAAGTGGTGTAGAGAGGACACTGTGTGAGTATTACCCTGGTATGCACAAACGCTAAAGGGTTCAAGGCTTTAAGGCTACCCAATAGTAGCATATCAGATTTTACATCACTATGGCAGGTTCAAGGCGCGCGCTACCTGTCCTTATGCAGTGAATTCTTGTGGTTCTCTCAATTGCATTTAGGATGCACGTTGCATGTCAGTTGATTGCATTCATTTGGGGGATTGTTGGAAAAACCGAAACGGTTTTGTAAGTGAATGCAATTTAATTGTGTAACTTATAATGTTATTGCCCCCCATTTATGGCATTATTGACATGTAACTCTTCATATGTTTTTTGGTAAAAAACATGCATATATCTATCATTTTCCAAGACAAGAAAAAGAATAAAAAAATAGATACATGACATTCATACACATTCACACACATTCACATATGCATACATCTAGAGAGAGAGTACCGCACCACCAATGGCCCGACCGTGGCTCGGTGCCGTTTCCGCCGAGTCACATGTGATAGATAGACGTTGTACCTTGGGAACGAAGTGCTCCATTTAGCCAGAAGCAGAGGTGGCGGGACAAATATCGTTTAAGGAAAACTGCTTGCAGTTACCTCGTCTCGGACTTTAGTCCATTTCGGTATCATTTACATACTTTTTCATTTTGAAGGTCGTAATTGATAAATATATATTTGAGGAAACCATTTTCTGTTTATTTGTCCATTTCTTTTTTCGTAGAAATTATTGTGTTTATTTACATCGTACCCCACAATGGCTTGATACGTAAACTGAAAATACTTTATAATTTCACATATTATATTCGCTCACTGTGTTGCATTTTTATCAATATATATAATATGATGTAGCACAACTAATCGACAAGCTATGTGATATTGTAAGTTGGTTGGTCTCTAATGCTATTTATAAATAATAATTACTCTTGTTTCATTGCATAAATTTGACCTTAAAAAATAGAGAGCAGGCTGAAAAATTAAATGTCAATAATTACAGCAAAAAAAAAAGCACTTTTATTTTTTTGTTCATTTTTGAGAAACATATAAATTTCCTTTTTCTTTATAATAAACACTCGCAACCATGCACATTATATACACAAAAACTCTCCATAAAATTCATACACAAAAACTCAACTTACAAAACATGCATGTGTATTGTCATGGGAATGCATGCACATTATGTTTTTTTACACAAAATTCATTTTCACTTAGAACTTAGATGTAAAATACAAACATGTATACACATGTATAATATTATACTTATACGGTACAATTCCGGCAACGAAATAACAGATAAATTCATGTTTCGGAATGTAATATCTCACTGAAGAGTTTGAGTCGGATAATCGTGGGGCTTATTGTTATCACCATTCAGACTACACTTATAATTATGTTAAATATAATAATATGTATTATTGTTTGAAAAATAACACCACCAGTTTTAGGATTTGAAAGTTAGGGGGTAAAATTTTCAAATGAAAGTTCAGTAAATTTATTGGCTGATTAAATTTTTACGAGTAACACATGCGAGCATAAATCTAAAACAGTTTTATGTTAAGTAAACTTCAATTTCTTATGTTAACGGAATAGTGTATTTTTTATTCAAAAAAACAAGACAAATGCATTCCACATATTACATTATTCACAAAAGTTTATAATTATCACGTCACAAGTTTTAGATACTAGTTACAAAATATTGCGCATGACATGCACGTAACATGCACATTTATATTTAAATACAATCAAATTATCTTAACAAATGTGTGTTTAACAAATGTTGAATATTGCCATGTATTTAGCCTAATAAGTAATAATCTTGCCAAGTACTTAGCCTAATAAAGCAATGAAGGATTCTTGAAATCGGTGCTTATACTTGCTAATGTGAAACTTTATTATTGTCTGCAATTCTTAATGTTGGATTTCATTTGATTATATATGAGAGATTAACCGGTTTGATTATATGTAAGGTGACTTATTTCCATCTAAAATTAACTTCTGGTCTTTTGGAATTGTGTTGTAATATTGCACATAAGTCATCTAAATACGACTCAAGATGATAATTATAATCTTCTATGATTAGGCTATAGTGAGTTATTACTACCGATCCAATTATATATTGGGCTTTTGATTCTTTAACTGTCGGTATGGAAATATGAATTATTGCTATGTACCCAATTATATATTGGTCATTTCAGTTTTTCAAACTAGGTATAAGCTCGAAAAAAAAGAAGTGTATAAATTCAAGAAAAAAAATGTATGAACTTGAAAAAAATGGGTTATGAACTCAAAAGTACTTAGAAAAACCAGAGAGTATGAACTCAAAAAACGAAATATGAATTCGAAAAGAATGGGGTATGAACTCGAAGAAAAAAAAATATGTGCTCGAAGAAAAAATGATATATGAACTCGAAAAGAAGGGGGTATAAATTCGAAAAAAACGGGATATGAACTCAAAAAAAGGTATGAACTCAAAAAAAAGGTATGAACTTACAAAAAATAGGGTATAAACTCGAAAAAAACAGGTTATGAACTCAAAAAAAAAGTGTGAATGAACTAAAAAAACGAGATATGGACTTTGAAAAAAGGTATGAACTTAAAAAAGATGGGCTATGAACACGAAAAAAGGTGGTATGAACTCGGAAAATAACGGGTATATACTCGGAAAAAAAGGGGTACGAACTCGGAAAAAAAGGGGTATGAACTAGAAAAAAAGCGAGGAATGGACGTGAAAAAAAGAGAGTATGAACTCGAAAAATAGGGGTTATGAACTCGAAATAAAGAGGTATGAATTCAAAAAATAAGATACGGACTCGGAAAAAAATATAACAATTTAATACAAAAATGAAAGTCTAATAAAAAAATGTTTTAAATAAAATACAAAAAATATGACAATCTAATAGACAGTCTAATACAAAAATGATAGTCGAATATACATTAAAAAATCACAGTCTAATACAAATTTACAATTGTTTTTAGTCCAAAAAAAATATAATAGTCTGATAGAAAAAAACCAGTCTAATAGACAGTTTAATACAAAATGAGTGTCTAATTAATAGCCATACAAAAACGACAGTCTCATGACACTTTAATGGACTAAAGCCTAAATATATTTAAATGGCTTCCAATTTTCTCCACTGTAACACATTGCTATCTAGCTTATTAACATACTTGGCCCATATAACGGTGTCGAGAAGAGTCCATAAATATTAAAATGTAAAAAATAGGTTAAAATTTATTTTTAAGTTTAAAAAAATATTATAATGTACACGAAAAATATATCAAAGTGTAAAAAAATAACTTAAAAACTATTTTTTTAATAGTTTTTTTAGTGTTTGTTTGAATTATTACGTAAAAAACAAAATAATAAAAAGTTACGAAAATAATATCTTTTTTTATCACTTATAATTAGGGGTGACATCGGTTCGGTACCGAATTTTTTGACTATAAACCGATACCGTACCAAACTAGTTTGATTTGAGAATTTTTATACCATTACCGAACCAAAAAATTCGGTATACCAAATTATTTGGTTGGTTCGCTTCAGTTTCGTTTTTATACTAAACTTTAGAGTTTATAAGTGCTGATAGAAAAATGGTGCGTATTGAGAAAAAAAAGTTATTATAAAGTTTTAAAAATAGTAGATTAAAAATATATATTTATTTATATTATTGTTACATTTATTGTTTTTTTTTGTATAAAAGAGTAAACAATACTAGACATTTCTATTAAACGTTATAAATAAAAGAAAATGTTATAAGTATTTAATAAAAAAAGTAATATAAGTATATTATAACAATATTAATAATTAAGTGTATATATGACTTTTAGTTTATCAGTCTATATAGTATATTTTAATATTTCGGTTAAATCGGTACCATACCGAACTCACTAAACGAATACCGAAACCGAACCGACTTTCAAACATCGGTTCGGTTGTACCGTACCGTAATGTCGGTATACCAAACTTTTGGTATCGATTTGATTAGTTCGGTTCGAAAAGCGATCGGTTGGTAAAAGTCGGTAAAAAAAGCCACCATTTCATATGACCTATACTTAATTTTTTTTTTTTAAAGTAATAAGTTATGATTTTTTTATTTATTAAAATGTGATGTTTGCCCACGAGTGGAAACTAAAAAAATGCATATATATCCATACCATTAATAACAAAAAACAAATTAAAAATCTATACTACTATTACAATAAAGTATATATAAATATATATATATATATAGGTGTCACTTCAAGGGACTATCATGTACACGTGTCATACATAAGGATGTAACACTTCTCATTTTCCCCTTGCATTTCACTAAGCTCACACTTAAAATACGTTTTTTTGCCCATAAAATTTCATTAATCGAATAAGGCAAATAAGCACTGCCAAAGTTTGGAAAAAAAATGTCATGTAACGTGAGTTTAATCTCGAGGAGTGTTTTGAAGAAAATACGTAACTTGTCACTAACAAAAAGTGCTCCTAAAACAATCTCAAAGACAAAAGGTTTTAGTCATTTTAATAAAGGAGTCCCAGTTTGGTCCCATGAACCCGATGATTTACCGGCGATATCTCCTCCGGAGTTTCCCCCTCCTCGTCCGCAACAAAAGCCCTCTCCTCGCTTTCCGCCTTGGCCCAAATTTCCAAATTTTCCAGATTTTGGTGATATTTCCTCCGAAAATATTCCGGATTGGTCTCCTACGATTGTGCCTGACCTAGTACCGGAATTTCCAGGTCCGTCTATGCCTTCAGTGCCTGACAATCCGCTCCCACCGTCTCACACTCCTTCACCGCCAGTGCCAGATATTCCACACCCTCCGATGCCTGCACCACCTGGGCCACCGGACGTGTTCCTGCCCCATGGCCCAGATGTTATACCAAAGTGGCGGCCCGGGGATCCTCGACCTTTTTGAGGATGGAAAGAACAACAGTCGTGATCGCTTAGTATGTGAACATTTCTAGAATCTGTAGTTAAGAGTTGTATATATATAAATGTGTGGTAAGTCATATAAGTGATAATTAACATTATGTTTTGTGTGTCTTGATGCAAATATGAATTTCTAAATAACATTGCTATAATTTGTGTTGTGCACACTACTATAAAATACTCAAATAGCGACGGGATTAGTGACGGTATTTTTTGTTACAAACTTATTAGCGACGGTTTTTGTCACGGCTTTGTGACAGTTTAGTCAATTTGCGACAGATTAGTAACAACTTTTGAAATTAGTGACATGCTTGTGACAAATTAGTGACAGTACTAATTTGGAACGTCAAACTAAGCTAAAGGCAAAATTTATTCGAAGTTAAAATCACCTAAAAATGGAGCATCATAATTAGCAAAAAATGGAGCTAAGTATGTTGTTTCTTTATGCTATTAGTGGTTAAACATGTTATCACGAATAAAATAAGAAATACCAATAGCAAGCATGTCATTCCTTGCTTTTTTATATAGAGAGGAGATAACAGTGACGTAGTAACTTTTATTATCGGAATATATAGCTGTGACAAAGGGTAATTAAACAGTGCAAATTCTTGATATAACCTAAGTTTTTGCACTTTTATTGGTAAACAAAATAATAATCCTATCTCAGTCATCTCGAGACTCGAGCATGATTATTTGCAATAATCATCACTAATTAATTTGGTGACATATTTTTAAAATAATCTGAATCCAGTCTGAGACTCGTACTTTGGAATACAAAACTCGTTGTTCTGAAATCAATCTCGTACTTTTAAAGTACGAGACTTGATTTTTTTGAAAATGTTGACTTTTTTGAATTTTGTGATATTATTTATTGCTATTTGACAACACTTTTTTTTTATCAACAGTGTAAAATCATCATTTCCTTTATAGAGATAAGTTGACTTATTTACTGACACAGGAAAAAAGAAGCACACTAACACACACCTTGTTGTTAAGTTTTTATTGGATTGCTTGTGTGTTTATGTCAATTAGGTAGATAAGTTGGCTTAGCTTTACACCGATATACTATAATGCAAAATAATACTAAAAAGGAAGAAAAGATTTTAAAGTGAACCGACTAAATATTTAAACAGATTACATGCAAAAATAAAATAAGTTTGAACTCAAATAGTCACGGATAAAATCTCACCAATATAATTTGTGTGTCTCGCTGCGAAATGTAGTAAATAACAATTTTTTTTGTCAAATAACAGTAAATAGCGAAATGTAATGGGAAAAATATTGTCAAATATGGAGATAGATACGTAATTTGCAAAACATACTCGTTAATAAAAATAACGAGACAACATCACGAAATCCATAAAAGTCAACATTTTTAGAAAAATCAAACCTCGTACTTCTAAAGTACGAGGTTGATTTCAAAACAACGAGTTTGATTTCGGAAATACGACTTTGCTTTCCAAATTCCGAGTTTCAGACTATATTCATAATGACCGTATAAAGAGCAACCATGTAATTTTCTATCAGAATCACTACAAAGATGACGAAATGATTTACATTCCAGCTTAGAAGATTTAAATAAAAAACCAAAAAACATTTAAGATAATCAAGTATTTACTTTATAACTTGCAACTTTACAATCAAAAGAGGATAACTATACCTGAATCTAAAGCAAGTACAATATGGTGAAATATTTTCAGAAAACCGTGTAATAAGGTCTTTCGGTACGCTGAAAAATCATCAAAATAAGAATCTTCCGCCCGTTCGATGTAACAATGAAAGCCAAAGTTTTCTTTTTCTTTTTGGCATATAGTTCATATTTAGTTAACAATCAAGCCGTTAAGTGTGGATCGCAAAGACAGCTGAGATTAATAGGTTTTTACATAACATCAGTGAATAGTCGGTACCAAATCTAAAAACAAGAAGATATCTTTCTATGCTATTAGCCTATATACACATGATAATGTTGAATACTAAGATAATGCATTATACTGTCCCAGATTCGAGTCTAATGACCCGGCTAGAGATGGAATGTCCCAATAACACATAATCAAGCAGAGTTTTCGTAAGAATTCTGGTCCCTGAACACTGCAATCGCGCCACGTACGTATCATATCGGCCATGTTTGATTGCACAAAAAGGTGTGTATCATCAAGAACTTTTATTGACTCGGCAAGAACCTTTCATAGTTGATGATAAACTGCGCCATCGGTATGTCGCTGCAGAAAAAAAACTAGTGGAGTTTATATTTTCTTTTAGCTTTTCCTAAGGGAAAAAAATCCAAGATGATATATATGCGTTAGAATTTTACTTGCCATCTACATTAAATTTTAAATCATTAGCTCTCTTGATAAGACGAACAACTAAATCATCAACTTGTGAGTAACAGCATACTTTGTATTTCGCCGGTCCGTTAACGACATTGTTCTCTCTTATTGCATTAAAATCTACACTAAAACAAAGATAAATACGAGCATAGCCTCTGACTTTGCGACAGATAACTCTTTTTTGACAGCATTAAGCCGTTAACCATGATCGATTAGCGATTAAAAAGTGAGACCTGCATATAAAATTTAGCAATGGACGAGAGTTATCATATAAACACATACAAATTCAGAAGTTAAGAAAAAAACGAGGAAACATAATCATATTCACTTTTAAAGCACTCGGTTTATCTACTCAAACATCTCACTGTAACATTATGAGAATACAGATGATCATGAGTAAAAATGTAATATAAATGTATATGATTGATATGATTATTTGGTTTTCCGTAAAACCTTCTATAAATAAAGTATAAATAAAGAGGATAAGATATTAGTTATTAATTAATATGAATAAATTAGCACAAATATCGTTTCATTAATTAATAAATTAATTGTATATGAGATTTTTTTAATAAAGCCACCGAAATATATGTTATGTATTATTATAAAAGAGAGAGAGGAGAGAGAGTCTCTTACATTTCACTTTTTAAGTTACATTTTTACTCATTTAAACTATAGAAGATAAAATTTAATTTAGATGAGATAGAAGATAGAAAGTGTTAATTTGTACTTTTTAAGTTGCACTTTTAACCATTAATATATGTTATCTATTAATATAAGAGAGAGAGTTTAATGTATATGAGAGATAGAAGGGCGAGAGTGTTAGCTTTCACTTTTATTTATTTAAATCCGATCCTAACAGAATTGCACTTTTACCCGACGTCGGGTCGGGTCAAAACCCGAAAAATTGCTATCCCTAGGCCTGAGAACAATAAATTGAGGCAATTACGGTCACTATATATATATCTTCACATTGAGCTATTTATTTTTGACAAAAGTTTGTAAAAATTGCACGCATTATTGGTAAGATGAGAGGACGTGACTGGAATATTGCCACTTTATTTAACACAAGTATCTAATTGAATGAAAATAGCTAGCCCCATACACAAAACTTAAAGTTTGAGTAGCAATCTGGTAAAATTTAATAGGTCTAAACAGCTTTTTCCCCTATATGTTACAATTGGCAAAGTCTGTATATATACACACATACATACATATGTATTGTATATGTATGTATAAAGTTTAGTTATAGCTTTGAAGAAAAAAATCTGGATATTTCTAACATGGTAAAAACAAAATTTAGTTGTAGCTTCTAAACTGTATATGACACATTAGGTATTTAACAACAAAAACTGGATGACTATGTATATAAGTACCTTGAAAATATAATTAAAAATGAGATATATAACCAATGATTTAAAAGCTATAACTCCTACTTGGATAGTAACACTAGCTTATAATTACAACATGAATACAATTATTCATCCAAAAATCTATTGATAAATAGAAATATATAGTTAAAAATGAGATATATAACCAATGATTTAAAAGCTATAACTCCAACTTGGATAGTAACACTAGCTTATAATTACAACATGAATACAATTATTCATCCAAAAATCTATTGATAAATAGAAATATATAGAAAGATGCATATACATGAATATATAGGTTATTAAAGATATTATACTATTAATATAATAAAACTCAATAAAAATTTACTTGACATGCATAGTTATCAAATAACTGACTATAATAAATTAAAATAAACTAAAACGGATCATCGAGCATACGTTTATATCATTTTAAAGACGGCATTACGGGTTAATTGCGAAGGTTGGATACTTTATGGGGGTTAGTAGGTAGGATCGATAGTTTATGGTGGTTATTTGCAAATGTTGCAAAGTTCCCGGGGTTGTGTGCATTTTCCACTTGTAAGTGTATTTATGGGTAAAGATAAATTAATAAAACATACTACTTTTGAAACTAAATTAAAAAAAAAACATACTCAAAAATTTCTAATTAACAAAAATATACTCAAAAGTTCATACCATAATTTGTATATTTCATACCTTTATTCCAAAAGTTCATACCCTAATTTGTATATTTCATACCGTTATTTCAAAAATTCATACCCTTATTTCAAAAATTCATAGCCTAATTTATATATTTTATACCCTTATTTCAAAAGTTCATACCCTTGTTTCAAAAGTTTATAACGTAATTTGTATTTTTCATACCCTTATTCCAAAAGTTCATACCCTGATTCGTAGAGTTCACCCTTATTTTCAAAGTTCATACCCCAATTTACATAATTCATATACATAATTTTCAACTCCATACACTTAATTCACGTAGTTCATACACTTATTTTTCAATATTATACACTAATTAACAAATTTAACTCTTACCCGTACTCCGATCTCGAACTATCACGTCGTCGTAGTAGGCCTCTCCTTCGACGATCGCATCTCCGTCGACATCAAACTCGAGTTTTCGACCTTGTTGTATACACTCGTCGCCCATTCCGATAGATGTGTTCGTCTCAATCTCTACGGAAGAGAGAGATCGGAGAGAGAGATGAGAAGAAAAAGATCGAAAAAATAGAGTGAAAATGATGTGAGAGATCGAAAAGAGAGAGAAAAGATGAGAGATCGGAGAGAGTGAGAAGAGAGAGAGATCGGAGGGAAAGAGGGATTGGAGAGAAGGTGAGAGGAGGAGAGAGAGAGTAAATAAATTGAGAGGGATGAATCAATTTTTTTTTGTTTTTTATTAATTATTAATTGATGTTTTTGATAGTTTAACTTTGACGATACATTTTTGTTAATATAATAGAGATATGATATGTTTATGTTAATTACCCTTATGAGTAATTGTGTAACGGGGAGCATTTTAATTTTAAAACAATTTAAAGTTATGGATCCGATCCGATTAAACCGGATTTGATTGGATCAGATGGGATCCTTGCGAAACCGGATCAGTTTGCCATCCCTGATCAAATATAGTCTGTGCGTATGTAATCAAATCACCAAAAGAACTTGTAAAAAAAAACGTGACAAACATCCTTTTAGTTTTTTACATACAACTAATTAAAAGATTACCATATATATAATAGGTGAAAATATCCTCATGTGTTCTTTTCTGATGAAGTTTGTATCTTGCTTAGTATTAAACTAATAAGTAATAACTACCAAAAAGTAAATAAACAAAGCAACAAGTGTTTGGTAGCTATGTGATTGTTATTCGAGTATATCATGTTCACCGTCAGGGTTTGAATCTTGTCGTTTGCGAAGTTTTATAGGTTTTACCCCCAAATGATGAATAAAAAAAAAACAAAAAAAAAAACTAAGCAACAATGTCATGTGTCCCCACAAAATTAATATCACGACTCTTTTATATATAAGTTTATAACAACAATTGTGTTGCTAATCAGCAACAAAACACCAATAAAAGAGCAACAGAAAAGTTCATAAACATTTTGTAACAAAATTACCTACAAAAATTTCAAGAAAAGTTGGCAACAACAAGAAATGTTACTAAAATAGTTGCTGATTTTTCGTATGTAAAGTTAGCAACAAAAATACCAATAAAATAGTTGCTGATTTTTCGTATGCAAAGTTAGCAACAAAAATACCAATAAATTATTACACACACCCCGTAAATCTTTGCAACATAAAATTTGGTTGCTATGAGTAAATTTGAAATTCTTGCAACTTAGTATTAACAATATTGCATCAGAAATAGCAACACTAACCATTGTTGTGAAAACTTTGGTGGCAATTATATTATTTTGGATAATTTTGTTGATATTAGATCCTAAACAATGTTTATTCTTTTGGTGGCTAATATTGTTATTGTATGAAGTAATAATTATGCAAATTATGAAACACTTATGTTAACATAGTTATTCATAACAGATTTTGAACACATATATTAGAAGTATTATATATCTAGTACTCTATGTTATTAAGTTTATTTGGTACTCTAGTTTTTAATTTTTATTTTGAAAACTACGGATTATATCGGCAAACTTAAATCAGCTATACTTTTTTTTTTTAAAAAGGTCAACTTTACTCGATTAAATTTTGGCTAATTCCCCTTCCCACCATTTTCCTTCAAAATTTTCACCATCCCCTCCTTTATTTTTTCAAAATCTCCCCTTTTTAATTATTAATTTTTCGTTAAAATAACTTACGTTTCATAATTAAATTTTGGTGTGCTTAAGAACTGTTATGTATATGCAGATGGGCATCGACATTTTCATGGGGTTGTGCGAGGAATCTTCTTATTGTTTCATTAAACGCAAAGTTACAAGCTTAATTTAACGGCAATGTGTTATAGCTCTGTTACAATTTGAGAATTTGTTCATGTAAATAAGTGGTTGTGTAGAAGTTTAGAATTTTGCCCATGTTTGGTTGTACCAGTTGATAGTTGAATCACTTTGTTATTGTCGTATATTAGAATCCCTGTTTATATGTTTTTTTGCTAGTTCGAATCGTAAATGCTACATTTATAAAGGTTTGTTAAATCAATGATTATTTGTGTTTTACTAATTCTTGTTTGATTTGAATGGTGTTTTTCTTTAGTAAAAGAGCAAAAAAGAAATCGGGCATACAATAATAATAAAAATTTCTACAATAAAAGCATTAAAATGAAAAATTTGGCAATAGATAAATAATTAAAATTTGTAACAAATTTGCTTTAAAAAATATTTATGTTACAAAAGTGTTGTCTTTTATGTTAGAAAAACTTGCCAAGTAGCAACATAAGAAATATGTTACAGTTATGTCACTAATATAGCAACATAAAAATAATGTTACAGTTATGTTACTAAGTATAATTGTGTGTTGCTAAAATATGTAACAAGACAAATAATAACATGCCAATTTTTATTACTAAATTGTTGCTAATCTTATTTTGTAACATAATTATCTCCAATCCTAACAATTTTTTTTTTGTTGCTATGACTTAGAGACGTTGATAAACAATTGACTACCACGTTGATTAGCTCGTTGATATACATTTTATGAGAATCAATGCATTTTTAATGTTTAAATAAAAATCATATGAACTCATTGAAATTTATCATTTTAAGAAAACTAAGTCGAATAGTAGGGTAAAAAACAGGAAAAACCGAACCGAATCCATAACCGAACCGAATCCATAACCGAACCGAAAAAACTCGAAAAAGACCGAAAAAAATTCGGGTCGGTTTCGGTTTTCAGTAAAACCGAACCGAAAAAGACCGAAACGGAAAAAAACCGAAAAAAACCGAAAAAACCGGTCCGGTTCGGTCCAAAAAATAAAAAGACCGAAACCGAAAAAAAACAAACCGAAAAATATGCTCGATTTTGGTTTCGATTTTATCAAAAATTAAACCGGATGGAACCCACCCAGCCCTATTGAATATAGTAACATATAAATTATGAATTAGTCCACCATGCATAAGGATAAGGGCATACATTAATTACACCTATATATAACGGTCTCTTGTGCATGATATCCACGTGTTATACTTGTACTCACTACGTGTTACACTAATGTAGATGCCATTCTGTTGATCCAATGATGTCACAGAGGAGAGTTTTTCAGACTATACATTTAGTATAGTCTGGCTCCCGCTCTGTAGTATTTGACCTTGTTCTAAATTAATAAACCGAATGCTTAAATAATTAACCATATAAATATATATATATATATGTCTACAATTTCTCAATTTCCATCCATCCCCATGAGAAAATCAATCTCAATGTCCCCAATACTATTCACTAGAAATGGCACCATTCTAAATCAATTTCACATATTTAACAAAACTTCACACACTAAATTACCGCTAATATCATTCCAAAATAACAATTACATATTATTCGGGTTAACCCGGATGATAACCCGTGGCTTAACTAGCACACCCGAGATACCGATACCACCAGGTCACACTACGATACCCGAGGTCCCACCGGAGTTTCCACGCACCCCAAACGTACCGGATTTTGACCCAATACCGCCAGAGAAACCGTTGGATCCTCCACCAATATCTCCTGGACCTAACCCAGAATTTCCTGGCCCATCAATACCCGAGACGCCAGAACCAGAGGCCCCGAGGCCACCTTTGAGTCCTCCGGAGGTTGATCCATCACGTGCACCACCTGAATATATGCCCTCTAGGCCTCCGGAGGTTCCAACTTCACTCGCGAGCTTTTCGGGATCGTTTGTGTTTTGAGTTATATATGTATGAACATATATAAAGCTTAGGGTCACTACAAAAAGAGTTCTGATCGAATATTAGGATGTTAGTAAAACTTAAAAAACATCTATTTCGGTTACGAGAAGAGCCTTAGGGTAATCTTTTCAAATTTCCTGATACATACTTTTCCATCTCCGGTTGTGTTATCTGATGGTATATATAGTTGTGAATAACAATATAGTAACATCGTGTAAAAATAAGTAGCATAGTGTAACATCAAGTTTAATAACAAAGGGTAAAAATAATTAGTATGATGTAACATATTTAGCAGAATCATGTTGCATTTCTTGATAATTAATTATTAGCACTTAAAAACGTTCTTAATTTGAAAAAGCCTCATTTTGCAAAATGCTACAAGTCAAGGAAATAGCTAAGGATAATATAACGTGGCTTGTGGGTAAATGTGATATTAGTGTGAATTGGGATAATTGGAGTACTAAAGGGACTGTAAGAAATGTTAATATTCCTGGTTATATTAATGTTAAATCTCTGTTAAATGGTAATAAATGAGATTTTGAGAAAATTGATTATATCATTCCAATATATTAGTGTTCATAATTTTTTTGACTAGTCTACTGAGTTTAGCACTGCAGAGGAACATACTCTTAATTCAGCCTGAAAGATTATAAGAGGTACAAACAATGAAAGCTAGAGAAGTAAATTTATTTGGGATAAAAGTACCTTTGAAAGTTTCTTGTTTTCTATGGAAAATGTTTGCAAATGCTATTTCCTTGGAGGGAAATCTTCTCAAATTTGGTGTTCAATTAGACTTTAGATGTAACTGCTGTGGAAATTCAGAAGAAAAGTTATGTTGAATCATGGGTACAATAATTGATTTTGATTATAAGTGTGATTATGATTTAATGATTTTATAATTCGATGATATAATGTTTGATCTTTTCCCAAAAGAGAAAATGTATATTTCAGGACTTAAAATGATAGAACACTCAATAATGAAGCCAACGGTCCAAACGGAAGTCGATTCGGAGTCCGAACGAGCAAATTACGAGTGTTTTAAAAAGTAGAAAAATCAGTCCAGAAATCTCGATCGATCGACCCGCACGGCCAACAAGTTAGATCATTTGTTTAGCACTGTTCCTATTGCTAATAAAGTTTGGGAGCTATTTGAAACAAAATGGGAAATTGAAGTGCTAAATATCTCTACTAAAGGGGATGCAGCGTACCTGACTCTGAGTCAAGGTGACTAAGAGTCCACAACCATTGGATATTGTTACAGTTAAAATATGAAATGTACTGTAGTAATATCCAATTACTGTGGACTCAGAGTCACTCAGAATCAGATACGCTGCTTCCACTAAAGCGAGAATAGCTCATTTGGGGTTCTTCTATCCTATATATGAAATAAAACTTATGGTGAAAAGAAATGTGTCAAATTATTCCATTATTTATTGCGTGACATATAAGGAAGGCACGATGCTCAAACAAATACGACAATATCTAGATAAATATTAATCTTATTATCTGGAAAATTGAAGACTCGGTTAGAATAGCTTCTTTTAAGGATAATAAATTCTATATTGGTCCAGACCAATGAGCTACAATGTTAAAATCCAAAAGCAAAGTTCAAATTGTCAATTTAGAGCTATTACTGGGGGTTTGGAGGTATTTGTAACGCCTAAAATTGAGAGTTTATTTTTGTGGTAATGCCTAGAGTTTACAGAGCTGTTGCGTGTCTTTTATTATGTATGATATTGCATATAAGCGTGTACCTTAGTTGAGTTTTGTAGATGTTATGAAATTGTTGAGGTAGAAACATGTCAGCTTAGTTTACCTTATTTTCTTTTATGTTGCAGCCGCTTCTTTTACATTGTTGTCTTTCATTTTGTTAGATATTGTATACAGGCGGTTACTTTTACATGTTGTGCATTATCTGAAGTTATTTTCATTTGAGTTATGGAGTTGTTAAAGGTTGTGAACCCTGAGTATGTTATTTCCTGAATTATGTCACGAATTGTACGTTTAGAATTCTTATGGCTTTGTTTATATAAGTTTATCATTTCTGGGTATAGTTGTTTAGAGAGTAAATTTCGGGACGAAATTCTTTTAAGGAGGGTTAGTTGTAACATCCCGTATTTTTATAAGTGTTTTTAATTAGGAATTAATTTATCCAAAAGCGTTTTATTCAAATTTTACCAAAAACCGGTCACTCGACTAATTTTTAGCCAAAAACCGAAACTTTTCCGAAAATCTTTATTTTAAAAACCTATTACTAATTTTACTAATAAAAAGGACCCAATAGATTTGTTTCTAAAGATTTGTATTTTTTGAGTAGTAAAACTATATTTTTGGATTAAAAGTTACCATTTAGAACTTTGGGGACCAAATAGTTCGCTTTCACAAACTATCTAAAAACAGTTTCAGCCAACTTTTCTTCAAAAACAGTAAACCTAAAAACAAGAGAGAAAATAGAGAAAAGAGAAGAAGAAGAAGAAGAAGAAGAAGAGAAGCCACACTAGCGAATTATTACCGGAATCATCTCCTCTACACGCTAAGGTAACGGGGTTATCCATTGCGACTAGATGATGGTGTATGTTAGGATTATGTTTTACGTTTAGTATAAATTGGGGGGTTTTGCCTTTTATATTAATTACGTTCTTAAATTGTTAATTGGGGTTTAGTTGTTATATTTTTAATTCACTTATTTGATTTTGGATTAGTTGTGGATTTAGTCTTTTGGTTTCGGATTAATGATAATAGTATTGTGTTGCGTGTTATATGCGTTGATTATGTATTATTATGGTTGTTGATAGAATTGGATAAATTATTATTGAATAAAGATGAGTTTTATATTGCGCATACAAGGTGTTTGTTAAAATGCCTGAATGAGTTTTTATGTTGATTAGACTTGTTTGACTAGTTGTGAATCTAACACCTATGCTTTTGGATTATTTTGTATTACGTTAAGTGACGTATGAGATTGTGTTATTTGATTAGTATAATATTATTGGCCGAGATCTTAATATTTATACGTATGAGATTGTGTTATATGAATAGTATAATATTATTGGTCAAGGCCTTAATATTGATACATTAGCAATGGTCTCTGTCTCTTCCTAATTCCGGGGAAAGAAGACGGCCGTGGGGATAGGGAATGACTAGTCTTACGGACTGGGGCGAGTGGCATGAGAGGTCCAAGTGCGCACTTTAAATCTACTTTTATGTTAGCAATGGTCTCTGTCTCTTCCTAATTCCGGGGACAAAAGACGGCTGAGGGGATATGGAATGACCTACCTTACGGACTGGGGTAGGTGGCATGAGAGGTCCATGTTTGCTATAGATTTGTGTTGACGTTATTTAATTTATTTAATTCATTCCGTTATAGAATGTTATTATATTTCTTTTTATACGTCGTTTATCATAGTTGTAGAATTTGTGAGCTCTTGCATTTAAGAGATGTAGTGACGGTATTTGTGGTGCCGTCCCGTCTAGTTACGTGTGTGGGACTCACCGTTATAATTTTGTATTTCAAGTACCAATTAGGTTGACGTGTTTGTATAAGAGCCGTTGCATTGCAACATCATGGGTTGAGGCTTCCGCTTTCTTTTCATTTTTTTATTTATACTCTGAGGTTGTAGCCTACAGGCAAATTCTTTCATTTGTTTTTTTCTTAGTTTTATAAAAATTGCCTTGTAGCCGTGTTTGGCAACTTTTTTATTTAATTGTCAATTGTTCCTTTAGCTCGTAATTTATTTCTTTTAAAAATTTTAATTTCGTACCAACAGGTTTCACTTTTCTTTTATTTAAAAAGGTCATGCATCGATATCCGTGTTTATGGATTTTGGGGCGTGACAGTATTATTCGATACCATTAGGGTCATTTTATTAGGGTTTTTTCCAAATCAATCTCTAGCTTTTCTGCCCTAAATTCTGAGATGAAATACCCTATATTATACTAGTAAAAGTTATCCACGCGTTGCGTGTGATACGCGTAATGGCACAGATCTCGTAATATATTTTATTAAGGATTGAGAGAGAGAGGAAATAGATTGAGAGAGATTAATCAGCTTTTTTGTTTTTTTAATTAATGATTAACTAAATATATATTTTTGATAATTTAACTTTTGATGATATGTTTTTGTTAATATAATATATGTAGAGTATGTTTATATTAATTGCTCTATATACTCTCTATTTATAATATAAAGAGAGATAGTGGTATACTCCAAAAATGCAGAGTTGAATTTGAGTTTGATGTGATTGATTTTTAGAGGTTAAACTTATCAAATTATAAAGAAAGTAGTATTTTGATAGATTGGCGTGATTGCTCTTATGCCATTCTTATATCTCTCTTCCTCCCTCTCTCATCTATATCTTCCGAGGTTAACAGATTCCGACGGATCTCCGCAGCTCTCTCTCCTTCCTCATTTGTCTTTATCTTCAACGTCCTTGCCTTTTCCTTCGAATTCACCGTTTCTTTCTCCTCTAGTAATAACACCTATTTGTTTTTAGAGTGTCATCTTTGTATTAAACTTTTATTTTTTTTAACATGCAATTACAATAGAGAAAGGCATGGTATACGATAAAAACTTGTTCGCCCATAAATATTCTACGCATATACAAAAACCATTTCTCATTCATCTTCTCGACTTTGGAGTAAATTCGCTTTTTCCTCGTGATAAAATTTGGCAAGGCGTTCGATGTCTAGAGATTCACGTGCCAGGTGGTTAAGGAATACACCTTCTGCTAACGCCATGTTCTATGCTAAGCTTTTGCTTCTCTCTATATATAGTAGGGCACCTATTTAGCTACTACATTTTAAGAGCAACTTACATAGGAAAATTTCATGTTGCATGATTGTCAGTAAAAACTATACCTGATAACCACATTATTAGTTACAAGTAAAAAATTGTTATTCCTTTTTATCTTATTTGAAGACATTGTGGGTTGTTATTACTAGCTTATCAGTTATTACACACCATAAAAAGTACCGTTTTCGATGAGCACACGCTAATAAAAAAATGTTTTTGATAGGTTTTTCTTAGTTAATCATTTTGTTTCACTCGAATTGCTGATTATATATTGCGAGCCACTTACGGAAAACCCTGGTACAACATTGTTCCAATTACTTTCAGTCGTGAACTTGTTTTTAGTAGTTTTAAGCAAATAAACTGGAATTTTTTTAAAAAAAAAAACTGGAATTTTCAAGTTTAGCAAGAAGTTGGATTTATCCATCTTAATGATTTTAGTGTTTCACTGGCCGAAGAACTTGAAAAACCCAGATTCTGATTTCATTTGCGGACTTGTTTTTAGTATCTTAAAGAAAGGAAATATATAACAAGCAAATATAATACATGGATGTATAACAATTTTATATTTTCTTACGCAGAACTTAAAATCGGACCTCAGTTTGTGGCAACTAGGCACTTTACCTCCAGGTTTGATAGCATTTCATGGTTATGTACATATCATTGATCCTTTTTGGCACATGTTGGGCCTGGGATACCAGGATAATACAAGATTTACAGATGCTGAAAACGCTGGTGTTGTTCATTTTAACGGCCGAGCTAAACCATGGCTAGATATTGCATTCCCACAACTTAAGCCGCTATGGACCAAGTATGTGAATTACTCTGACAAGTTTATCAAAGGATGCCATATAAGAGCATCGTAAAATGAGTCGATGATATTGCTCCAAAATGATAAAAGATAGTTGAACATCAAACCAAAAGAAGGGGGCAGTTCCTGGTTCATGCTACTAGCATATGATAGAAATAGACTTCAAGTTTTTGTACTTTAATTTTTTGGTTGACATACATGTTCCGGATTGTGTACTTTTTACTATTTCCACACAAAAAAATACTCTTGGACTTTGAATTTTTCTATTCAAGTATATATGAATAGAAATTCTACTCTGTAAATAAGTACAATGTTTCAGTATGCAAGATGAGGGAGATGTTCATTATTGCCAAATAAAAACCAATTACCGCAAAGTCAATCAACACTGTTCAGAATTGTTGTTAAAAACACCAAAGAGTAAGAACCAATGCAAACATAACGGACTGATATGTGAGCAAACCATCGAAAGACTAATTCTTTTTATTACCTGACAAATAAGTCAACTTGTTGAGATGTTACAACAACAAAACAATTCACAACACTTCACAAGAGGTATCTTTCAGAAGTCCAATTACACTTGCTTTTTACCAGTTACATTCGACACCAAACCCTTCAAGAACTTGGCAGACTTGGTTATCGGCGAATTCACAGCCATTAAATTGGCAAATAAACTGGAATTTTCAAGTTTAGCAAAAAGTTGGGTTTATCGATCCACCTTAAAGATTTAAGCGTTTCACTGGCTGAAGAACTAGAAAAACCCAGATTCTGCCTTGGTCTCCTTTTCGAAGTTTTGCTTTTTGTGAAGAAAAATATATTTGAGCTTTCACAAATGAATAGAACCCCGTCTTACTCCGGATGTGACGCATAACAACCTTCTTCGGACCATAATAAGTATAACAATTATTTATATGAACCATTAAAGGCTTCTAATGAGAACAAAGAAATGAAAAGCTGATCGTGTGGTGCGGCCCTAATTGCGATCATTGGGGCTGTAGACAATTTAATAGAATTAGCTGAGATGGAGGGGAAAAGACCGAGAGTGAAAGTCACACAGGAAAGAAAAACAAATAATCAATAGCGTAAGTATAATCTCTGAACCATTAACTTATATCAAATTTTGTGTCACAGACGGGTTCAATTTAGCCAAACAAAAAAATATTTGGCTACTATTTTGGTTGCATTTTTATAAGTTTTGTTACCGGAAATCGTTCACTCGCTAATTGTTCCGCATCAATTTCCGGAGCTTCTAACAATTTTCGTAAACTTTCTTGGTTTAGATCTTTATCATGCCCTCGCTTTCGCCACGGAGAAATCTATCGCTCCATAATGAATAACTGTGTAAAAATACGATTCCAATATGTAAAATGAAACCAAAAGAATATTGGAAGTGTTGGTTGTATCATAACAAGAGAACTGATTATTCCCTCAAGGTTTAGCATAACTCGAAAATAAGCTGTTTCGTCTGGGCTACTATTGAACACGTCGATGAACTGTGATCGTCTAAGATAGTACATGAACTGAGGGTAGAGGGAGAGGTTGGGTGAGAGACAAGTTATAACCAAAGCTGCAGACGTTTCTTGGTTGAAACTTGAAGTAATTTCGGATGAGTTGGGTCCCACCATCTCCTCGCGACTGTCATAACCCTTTTCCGAATTCCCAAATATCTGTATCTATAGCGTGTAAAAACTGTATAAAAAACACAGATCCAGGTTGAACTTCCGGTACATCACATAATTGAAAGATGAAAGCGATACACGTTTTATTTGTTAAAGTACATAGTAAACACCCCACCCCACCCCACCCCCCACTCTCTTCCTCACGGATCTCTTTGTCACTAATTAACTCGTTATCTTTCCGAAGAGATACAGAAGAACCAAGTGCCCCGCATATTTTAACATCTTTAGTAGCCACTATTTCAATAGTAGCGTCGAAATACATTTTCAAATTCCCCTCTTCGTCACGATTAAATAAATGTTGAAAACATTTTTAAAAGGAGTGTTTATAAGTAAAATAACCAATGAGAACATACAAAGAAGGGGTAAAAAACTTGGTTCCTCTCCTTTAACTTAATTAAGAGGACTCTAATTTCTTTTTTATTTTTATCTTCAAAAAAATACACAAGATTTAATTAGTATAAACTATCCTAATAGTTTCAAGTATAACATTCACAAGGATCTTGTTACGTACTTATAATTTAAAGGTGCTATATTAACTTCTCACATTTCTCACTATAGGTTCTGATAAAGCCATAACTTTGGTTGGTTACGTTAGGCTTTTCAACAATAATATAATGATAAATTGACTGTAAATAATGAACACTTCTTTATTCTTATTATGCTTGGTGGTAAAACTTCTCGGAATACAATTTTTCTATTCGTACTTATGCTCGGTTTCACAACTTTCTCTTATGATCTTAATCTTTCTTCGATCTCTGTGCTCGTTTCTTGATCTGTTCGTTTTGTTTCTTGATGTGATATGCTTTGAGGAGTTTCTCTCTTTTCTCTACTTCTCTCTATATTTTTTGGATAGATTTTCTGGTCCGTTTCTTGGAGGGCTAGTTGGCTATTTATAGGCAACTATGCCTTTTAGTATGTTGACAAATGTCAACATATCAAGGGATTTTTCAGATATGGGTCCCAAGTTAAGTGGGATTGGGCTTTTAGTAGTATCCACCTTTATTCTCTATGAAAAGCATGTGACGACCCATTTAAGCATTGGATACCTATCTATGAAGTAAGGGTTGATTGTTACCCGAATAGAATATCCGGGTCTAATTTTTATGTTCTATCAGGTTTCTTCTCAAATTACCTACAACATCCATTTAATTGTATGATAATTGATAATGTCGGTGTAAACATATTTCAAATTCTTCTTTTTTTTTACTTTTTGTTCCTTAATTATTTTCTTATTTTTGTTTCTTATTTTGAACCAGACACACTCCTGGGTGCTCATTTCTACATTCTCTGAACAAACGGTTGATATGCGATATAAGTTGTTGATATCTGATAGTAGGCGAATATGAAAGGGGCCATCTTTTCAAATGTAGGCCTTATTTGGACTAAAACTAGCTTAAAAGCTTTAACGCCAGATGACCGATACCCACTTTCCATTAAGTGGTTAAGTGGTAAATATTTGAATGTAAAACATTACTTGAATTCAGAACATCTGTTATAGGAGTATTATTATTCAACAACATATCCATTACATACTAATACCTCATATGCTCATGTGTTTTTTACATTTTGCACAACTACATCTTGCATATGCTGAATTACACAATTTATACTGCCCTCTTTATTTAGTTATGATATAAATACATTATTCATGTTTTGGGTCAACCGAAATCCAGCTTAATTTTCCACACTCGCGACCTCCTGACCGTTACCTGCATCATAATTCATAACACATAAGTGTGTACCTTTTTATTTTAAGGCATTGTCGAAACAAAAAATTTGCAATAACGAAAAGGAAGAGGTAAAAAAGATCACCATCTGGGTCAAAGAACAACACTTGCTTGATGTTCCTATTTGGAACGGTCCTTTGGTGAGTTTTTTTTTTGACGTTTCTGGATAAAGCTAAATGCACCTTGCTTTTAAATCTTCTAAAGAAGCTTATTCAGTAAAAAAAAAAACTTATTTATGTTTCTGGAAAAAAGCCTCTAAATAATGCTAGGCGCATCTTGCTTAAAAGCTCCGGTTTACACTTGATTGCACCCTACTAATTTATGAAGATAAAAAGGCTTCAATCAAACAAAACATAGTTCAGTTTTGTTGACTTCTGTTGGAGATAAATAGGGTTCTTGTGCGGGTTTTTTTATGGGTAAGCCAGAGCAAGAAAACAGCACAACAAGAGGATGTGGAGGGTCTGACGAAGAACAAGAAGAGAAGTGTACACGAAGACGTGGACGGTCGGGAAAAGAAGAAGAAAAGTGTTGTATCTATGGAGATTTATAATAATCTTTTCAAATTTCCTGATAGGTGAATAAGAAATTCTATATCTAATTATCCCTCTTTTTCATCTCCGGTTGTATTATCTGATGCTATATATATATATATAGCTGCCAAAGTTCATCATGTTTGACCTATTGTTAGTTTATTTGATTATTTTTTCTCAGTCTAATTGCTGATTATATATTGCTAGTCACTTAGGGAAGATCCTGCTACAACATTGTGCCAATTAGTTTCAGTCGCGGACTTGTTTTTCGTAGCTTTAAGCAAATAAACTAGAATTTCCAAGTTTAACTTAACGATTTTTAGTGTTTCACTGGCCGAAGAACTAGAACATCCCAGATTCTGTGTTGGTTTACTAAACACAATTTTGCTTTTTTGTGACGAAAAAATAAATTTGAGCTTTCATGAACCGATAGAACCCTGTCTTGCTCCGGATGGACCATAATTATAAGTATATAACAAGTAATTATATGAACCATTATAGGAAAAAAGAGATGAAAACCTGATCGTGTGGCTCGGCCTTAATTACGACCATTATGACTGTAGATAATTTAATAGAGTTAGTTGAGACTTGAGATGGAGGGGAAAAACAGATGGTAAAACTTGCACAGGAAAGCACTACAAAATAATGTTTGATTTATTGAGAGTCAAAAGTTATCACAAGCATGTCACAAATTGACTAAACTGTCACAAAGCCGTCACAAATTGACTAAACTGTCATAAAACCATCACAAAAACCGTCGCTAATAAGCTCGTAACAAAAAATACCGTCACTAATTCCGTCGCTATTTAAGTATTTTTTTTTTGTACCGAAGAGTTAGTTGATTATACTGTTCTTGCCTTGAAATTCAAAAACATCTGCTTCTGTGTATATATTAGCAAAGCAAGGGAAATAAAGAAAATGCTTCAAATGAGTACACAAAATAGCAAGTTCTGAAACAGTGCCTATTCTCTTCACATATTTGATGCAAAACATTACTTCAACTCAGTGCGATTTTATTATTTTACATATATATAGTTATTATATAAATCCATTATTCATGTTTTGGGTCGAGAGAATTTCAGCTTAATTTTCCACACTCGCAACCTCCAGACGATCAAGTCCTTCGCCTAACTCTTCTGCCACTGGTATCTTCCACGCTTGGCGCCTTTCCATATCCGTTACTACTGCTACTGCTACTGCCCTTGCCCTTCTCACACCCTGCAAGATTTTCAACAGCAGATTTTAGACACATGCACCGACATTAATTCAGTGGCATGATAACGTTACAAATTTGTTCTTACACAAAATTTTCTTCTGCCTGCATTCGGGGCTGCAAAATCCTATCTCCCCTCTGAAAGAATAAATACATTTTTATTTTTACTCTAATTATTAATAAATAAAAATGTGGTAATTGGTGAGGGTTTCCCCACCAATTATATAAATAAATAAAAAGTAAATCTAATACTTATCTTACTTGTATATGTATACGTCTTCCCCGACGATATTCTTTTTACAGTTCATACATGATTCCAGAACTCGGCCAATATCCAGGGACGAAAATTTTCCTAGGAGGTCACTATCCGGCACGATGATTTCCGATGGCTTTCTGAAACACGATGTGAATTCATCCTGCGATATCAAAAAATACACGTGTAAAAGATCACACTAAACAAAACATGATAATGTACTTTAAAATTAAAATTGTTTAAAAGTTGGTTATTAAATTGTTTGTATAACCAAAATAAATGGATAGGTAAATAAAACATAAATTATGTGGCTTGCACACGAAACAAATCGTTGCAACATGGAACAGGTTCCTCCTTAATTATTACTAGCTAGTAAAACACACGTTAATAGAACGGCTGTGGTTGTGGCACATAGGCTGAGCACGATCAAGGGTGCGGATGTGATCGCTGTTGTGAAAAACTGCGTGATCGCTGGAAAATGGACGCACGAGGTTTTGATGAAGATCAATGGTGGGGCTTATATATGCTTCTTTAGTAGAACTTCATATGATCATGTGCATCATAGTCTGACTATTGTTTTAATCATTTAATTATCTTTTCTTTAAAAAAAATAAAAAAAAATGCTCAAAATGTTAGATTTTGTAGTTTTCTATAAATTATGGAAGAAAAATAATAATAATAAAAAGTCTAAGAACTGTTATCTAAGTCTAATTAACCTAAAAGAAAATTCTACCTCATGCATTTTTCATAGTCCTATTATGAATATATATAAAAAAACTATAGTAAAACACACACTCAAAACACACAAAGTTTTTAAGCAACAAGTGATCATACCTGATTTTGATTCTGATCTTCTCTTTGGTCCATTTAGGCAATGTATATAAATTATATATATAAAAGCTAGAGTTGTGAAATATATCTCTAATAACTATGCTAGTATATAGTATATATATATAAAAGCTAGAGTTGTGAAATATATCTCTAATAACTATGCTAGTATATAAATTATATATATAAAAGCTAGAGTTGTGAAATATATATCTCTAACTATGCTAATTAAAATATATATCTCTAACTATGCTAATTAAGTATATATAAGAAAAACCAGAGTGAGTTGCTCTCACTCTAAGAGTTGCTTAAGAGTTGAAATATATAACAATAATAGTCACGTTTTCTTCATCGAAGAAAAAAGACAAAAATATGGACACTTAATAAATTAGATAAACTATTTCAATATTTGCGTCCACGTCAAAAAAGGAAATAAAAAACTTAATCTTCCAAGTTTTATTGTTTTTATTTAAATTTCGGTTGTAATAAGATCGTTTCGATCATTCATTATTCTAAAGTTGTAATTACAAAACCATAGTAAAACTAGATTTGTCTGATTTAGAAAATATTATAGAAAAATATGTTCTTCTTTTTAAAAATGATTGTCATAAAAGAATTTCTACTAAAAACATTTTAATGTTCCCAGTTTTATTGGGTAAAGTAAAAATGTAAAATGATTGCTCATAAATAAAGACATCTTTCGAAAACATATTGTTGGTCCGACAGAATTGATATAATTATAAGATACGACTTGCATTCTTCACTTATTAATTAAAGCTTATTTGAGAATTACATTAAATATCTAATATAAATAATGCTAAAACAAAGAGAATACGTTCGACGTATTAAGACTTTAGTACCCAAAAAGCAAAAAAAAAAATGGTTATCTATCTATATTATTATTATTATTATAACCCAAACCAATAGTTTTGACATTGCCAAAATTTACCATTTTTTTCCAAAAATACATGTAGAGTACATTTATATTAATTAAAATAATATCATACTCACCTAAAAATATAAAAACGAAAAACTAATAAAACTATTTATCAATCTTTAACAAACAAATATTCTCTTAAATCTTAAACTATTTTTTTTTATATTATCCACATATTTATATCATAACTATATTTATTTTCTATATTTTTATTACATTACATGCCGCACACGCAACACGTGGGGTACGATTACTAGTATATAAATAGTACTCTTATCATCGCGTTAGTCATTTTTCAACACCTTTATAAGGCTGCTATGTAAATTTTAAAATAGGTGTTTTTTCCTTATCAAAACAAACTCTAGAAAGTAAACAAAAGTTGACAATCTAATAAACTCTATTATTGCAATATAATTAAATTTTTCATAATATTTAAAATTAGTGTGAGCAAATTGACACCAGGAATCGACGCTTCTGTGCCGGTATATATGCATAAATAAGAACCTAATTAATTAAAGTGGTACAAGCATATCATTAATTGATGACCATAAATTTTTTTAGCAAAAGTTATCATAATTTTTTTGGAAAAATGACAATTTAGTTTATTTATAAAAAATCCGTTTGTTTTGAACTTGATGACTTTTTTACAAAAAAAATATATATTTTGTAAACTTATTTACAAATAGATACATATGTCATTGAAAAATCTAAAAAAATATTTAAAAATAAAAACCAAAATTTTAAAAAATAATTTTTTTAAATAAAAAATATGTGTGATCCTGTCAAATCCTGTTCAATTTTGTATGTCTAATCATGTTATATCGTGTATGTCTAATCCTGTTTAATCATATCTAATAATGTTCAATCATGTTTAATCATGTTTGATAATATGTTCTTCTTTTTAAAAATGATTTTCATAAAAGAATTTCTACTATAAACATTTTAATGTTCCCAGTTTTATTGGGTAAGTAAAAATGTAAAATGATTGCTCATAAATAAAGACAGCTTTCGAAAACATATTGTTGTTCCCAATTTTATTGAGATTTTTTCTGGTTCTCGACTTTTTTGAACTTGTTTTTTTTTGTGATTTTGAATTTATCTTGGTTTTTTTTATACCATTTTTTGGGCTTTTTTTTGAGTTCCCGATTTTTTTAAAGATTTTTTCAGCCTTTTTGGAGTTTTTTCGGGTTCTCGACGCTTTTGAACTTTTTTCATTTTTTTTGTGATTTTGGATTTTTCTTGTTTTTTTTACCATTTTTTTTGTTTTTTCGGGTTACCGACTTTGTTTTAAAGGTTTTTTCAATCCTTTTTGGGTTTTTTCGGATTCTCGATTTATTTGTACTTTTTTCATTTTTTTTTTTTGATTTTGGATTTTTCTTAGTATTTTCTTGACCATTTTTTTTGTGTTTTTTCGGTTTCCCGACTTTTTTAAAAGCTTTTTCAACTTTTTTTTTTTTTTTGGTATTTTTGGTTTTTTTCCTGTTTTTTTTTTATTGTTTTTTTAGCTTACTCTATTTTTTCATTTATTTTTTATTGGGTAATTAGGTGGAAGATCAATACTTAATTAAGTTTTGGAGTTTAACCAATTATTAAATAATTTTGTTTCTACATACCAATCCTTAAATTAACTATATATTTATTATATTTGTATGTTTTGGGAAGAAATTTTTTGATTTGTATGTTTTGTTAATTTTCCCTCTCTTAAAAGAGATTTAAGAATTCGGTCTTTTGAAAATTAAGTCTCTTTTTATCTATCAATCAGCGATTCTCCCCTTTTAAAACTAAACGTAACCAAAAGCTCGATTTTCTGGATGACTTATTGTCTCTATAAATCCTAAAATTCACACTTATTGTAGCCGATGTAACTGCAAGTCACATTCCTCAGTTTTTATCCAATAAATCGAATTTACACACTTGTAAATTCATATATAATTATTTCAAGTTCAACAAACATTTTTCGTGCAAAAGTTCATGTGCCAGTTAGTTGCTATATATAGGTTAAATTCCATTTTAAATCCTATAAATCGGGTTCATGTATCTATGGTTTTACAAATATTTTGATATTAATGTTCCATTTGGTACGACTGGCTTGGATTTTAATCAATAATATAGACCACTAAGTGATAATCCAACTGTTGTCGTATCCAATTTTGGACTAAACATACTTTATTTACTAAAAGCAAATATTAAATGGTTGGGATTTTTTTGTAAATTTGTTCAAATGCTAGTGCTAATTAGTTATTCATCTTATCGTCATGTCTTCTATCTTTTCACATAATATCAGATAAAGAGATTCATATTTTGTAACGTAAAAGTTTTGTTGAAATTTGCGAAGTTTTTGTTATCGATTAGTAAAACCCTTTTAAATCGTTAAATTCGGGTTGGTAGTAAGTTTTTCTCTAAAGGCATAGGTTCAAAATATATATTTTAGGGGCATTTGAGGCATTATTTAATTTTTTACTTGATATCTATATTTATACAACTTGGTCGAGTTTTATGTAAATTAAGTTAGTAATCGCTTTCACAAATAAATTAGTTGTATGGCTTTTATGAATCAATGATAGTTGCCAATAATTCCCATATCAATGTATAAAGAAAAGTGAGACAAAGTTTCATGCATTTCATCAATTAGATGATTAAGATCACATCTTCTGATCTCCATATACCTAACCTAGTTTTCTTAGCCAGGTGACTCGAATCTAGCTCTTTACTAGTTCATGTATCGGAACATAGTTTCGCCTGATGAAAGATTCGCTTAAATTAAAGTTTTTTTAGCAATATATATTTCAGATACATTACCAATTTACCATTACAACAAAAAGAGATGAGAAAGATATATAGCTAATTAAAAGTCGACTTTGTGTCATATGTATCAGTGCCACCACTCTTGCGATTACACTGGAATTACATTTAAAAATTATTGTTTAAATTGTATTTAAATATTAAAATGCTTATTTATTGATTTAATGATTTATGTTGTGCAAAAACTTGTGCATTGTAGTACAGAATTCATAGAATAATCAAGTAACTCAAAATATAACCAAATATTTGCAATAATTTTTTAGTTCTTACGTAATTGAATCTTTCATGGAGAAAAAAGGAGTGTTTATAAGTAAAATAACCAATGAGAACATACAAAGAAGGGGATAAAAAACTTGGTTCCTCTGCTTTAACTTAATTAAGAGGACTCTAATTTCTTTTTTATTTTTATCTTCAAAAAAATACACAAGATTTAATTAGTATAAACTATCCTAATAGTTTCAAGTATAACATTCACAAGGATCTTGTTACGTACTTATAATTTAAAGGTGCTATATTAACTTCTCACATTTCTCACTATCCTAATTAGTATAAACTATAATTTAAAAATACACAAGATTTAATTAGTATAAACTATCCTAATTATTTTCTTATTTTTGTTTCTTATTTTGAACCAGGCACACTCCTGGGTGCTCATTTCTACATTCTCTGAACAAACGGTTGATATGTGATATTAGTTGCTGATGCCTGATAGTAGCAGAATATGAAAGGGGCCATCTTTTCAAATGTAGGCCTTATTTGGACTAAAACTAGCTTAAAAGCTTTAACGCCAGATGACCGATACCCACTTTTCATTAAGTGGTCCCACTTTGACAGTATAATTCGTGCATGGTTTAAAAAACGTATGCACGAACAACTAAGAAATGATAATATGTAACGCCCGTCAAAATAAATGTCAAACGTCAAAATAAATGTCAAATTTACACGTGAAATAATAGAAAGTATATTAAAACCTTTAACGCCAGATGATCGATACCCACTTTCCATTAAGTGGTTAAGTGGTCCCACTTTGACAGTACACTTCACGCATGGTTTAAAAAACGTATGCACGAAACAACTGAGAAATGATAATATGTAACGCCCGTCAAAATAAATGTCAAGCGTCAAAATAAATGTCAAATTTACACATGAAATAATAGAAAATATGTTAAAACAGTAAATGACTTCGCAATAAAATAAAATAAAAAATGATTTCCCGAATCCTTCTAATACCAGTCATACTGGCATAGCAAATTCTCATCACAAAGTAATTGATTTTCCCATATAAGATTGGAGTGAATGTGCATTTTCTTCAAGTTCATGAAATTTTTTAGAAAGTATTTTATAAGCTTACATTCATATTCCAACATGCTGAAATATGGAAATTCTACTTCTTTAAGATCAGGACCGGTCTAAGGGGTTGCCAACAGTCCGAGTGGATTAGACAACCCAACCCGAGGGCAGATAATTTTCAAAAAAAAATTAATTTTATATTACGTTTCCTCAAGAGTTTTTTTGAATGAGCAAAACAAATGTTTTACCTACTAGGCAACCCACTAAAAATAAAATAAAATTAGGCCAACTCTGTTTAAGATGCAATGACACACATCGACACATGTTCAGTCAACACATTTGTTTTGATCAGCTCCATCGAGATCGTCCCCATACCTCTGGTTTCCATCAAGTCATATGTTAAATTCATATGACATAAAGGAAGGTAGCTATAGATTAGAAAGAAAAAGAAGCTTAAAAGATTAGGTTTGTCGATTTTACAGATTAGGGGTGGACATATTAAAAATCCGTAAATCAAACTCGTAATCCAATCAGCACGGATCGCAGCGGGTTGAGACGGGTTGAGTGTCAAAAAAAGTAAATCCTCCCGTCCCAATCCGTTATACATGTTGCGGGTTGGTTCGGGTTTGGTTTACCAAACCGCGGGTTAATCCGCAACAACCCGTTTCAACCCACTATATATAAATATATATATATACATTGCATGTATTTAAAGATAATAGCCTCCCGGTATTATTATATTTTATTTTTCTTAGTTATTGTGAATGTTAAAAACGTATTATAATTGTTTTTAATTTTTATTTCTCGGTAAAAAATAAAATTTATTTTAAAATTTAGGTTGATTGTGCAAATTATGAAAAATAAAGAAATAAAATGAAAATTTAAAAATAAACCCGTCCCAATCCGCAATATTTTGTTTCCGGGTTAGATTGGGTTGAGTTGTGGTTTTAATTATAACGGGTTGGATTGGATTGTTTTGAGATTTAAATTTTACAAATACGTCCCGTAATTTATTTTACGAGTTAGTTTAGGGTTGATGTAAATCCGGTCAAATTCGTCCCCTACCCCGTAATAGTAAAACACAAGCAAGTTAAGGGCAGAGTCTTTTTCGAGGCTTCAAATTACTCTTTTGAGGACCTGTTTAGATTTGAAGTGCACGTCACATATTATTTTTATTTATTTTTTCAATTTATTTTACTCAATTTCATTACAAAATAAATAAATGTTAACATCAATTCATTACATCTCATTACACTTCATTTATCTACAAAATAAATAAATTTATCCACTCTATCACACTATTAATTAATAAATTCCTTTGTTTTTTTTTTCACTCAAACTAAATACAAAATTAAAATATTTTATAATCATAATATTATATCAAGTTAACACTTTCAATTAATTTATATTTTGTATTTTTTTATTTATTAATTTTGTTACTTCCGAGTAAATAATTAAATTGTCCTCAAAAACAATATACGTCATTATTTTATTCCACCTTTACCTATCCACTTTTAACCAATTTCAAGTTAACCCGACTAATGTTTTTAGAAGTGTGGGTAGGTAAATGTGGAATAAAACAATGACGTGTAGTGTTTTGGAGGACAATTTAATTATTTACTCGGAAGTAACAAAATTAATAAATAAAAAAATACAAAATATAAATTACTTGAAAGTGTTAACTTGATATAATATTATGATTATAAAATATTTCAATTTTATATTTAGTTTGAGTGAGAAAAAAAGCAAAAGAATGTATTAATTAATAGTGTGATAGAGTGGGTAAATTTATTTATTTTGTAGATAAATGAAGTGTAATGAGATGTAATGAATTGGTGTTCGATTTATTTATTTTGTAATGAAATTGATTAGAATAAATTGAAAAAATAAATAAAAATAAGATGTGACATTGATTTGGAATATAAAACAGATTCTTAGTTAAGTCTTAGTAATTAAATAAGTGGATCGGGTAAAGATAGGAAATTAATACTAGTTGGGATTGGACGGGTGCATGCATGGCTTTAAATGAACAAGCTAAAAAAAAAAAGCTACTAATACTCAAAATGGAAATTAATAATAATACATATGAATCGGTCTAGATAAGCAGATATGTTCACTTGTTGACACTTTTTTTAATTTAATACTACTTTTTGCGTACTATGCAATTCAATTTACCATATTATTATATTGTATGATCAAATTAAAGACATTATGATATTTACAATATTATTATACATGTACATAAACTCAATTTAATACAGATCATGGATAAATTAATAAAACAAAAGCAAATTCTCAGTAATTAAATAAAATAAGTCGATCAATAAGCTAGGAAATTAATACTAGTTGGACTTGGACGGGTGAATGCATGCATGGCTTTAAATGAACATAATGCTGGTCATTTCTATCCAAATTTGTTCTTGGTACACTAAAAAAAAATACTCAAATAGCGACAACATTATTGACGGTATTTTTTGTTACGAGCTTATTAGCGACGGTTTTTGTGACGGTTTTGTGACAGTTTAGTTAATTTATGACGGTTTTATCAATTTACGACAGTCTTGTGACAGCTTTTGACTCTTATTAAATCAAACATTATTTTGTAGTGGTAGTAACATGACCACCTACTTATGGTCTTATGGAACATACTAATCAACTTAAAATAAAAAGAGGCAACTTACAGAAATTTCCTCAGTCCTTTGGCTTTCTTCATCATCATCTCTCAAGAAATCGACAGAATAGACAACAGAATCAACAGGAATGGAACCAGACAAACACCGACAGCGCCACCTCACCTCTGTGGATGAATCAGCAAGAAGTTTCTCCGGCGTACAAATATTTAGAGATGATTGACCTGGTTCTCGGATCAGCTTGCAGCTCTTTTATGACTCTTTTATCAGAACAAAAAAGAAAAAGAAAATTACCGTAAAATTCAGAACTAGCAAATCTGCAAAGAAGCCGTCGTATTCTTTTCATGAGAAATGAAATTCAGATTCTCCTAATTCAGCACAAAGCAATTCAGAAGGTTTCTTCAACATAAGAAAGATGAGAAGATATCTTCAACATATCAAACCGCGTTTGAAAAGAACGCTTAAATAAGAACTGTACATCTGTATACTATGGTAAATGAATTCATGCTATTTTAGATAAAAGAATCTTAAAGACATGTAGAGATTATCTCTCTTTTTTTCATTTGATTCAATCAATGTCGACCAGCACGACACATTCATATCATCCCCGAACAATTAATAAAGATGACAGAAATTAAGAATTAAGTGCAATCATATGCATTTTTAACCTATTATCTTGAGTTCCTCCCCGTTTTATTTCCTGGTATGATGTAAAGATCCAACTCCCGCGAGAAATCTATCTAATTAACAAGATTACAATCAGCGGTTTCATGCTTTTACACGAACAATAATCTAGTGAATTTTGTTAATACTAGGCTTCTCCTCGCTTCTATTTTTTTTTTTTTTTATCTTTTAAACGATAACACTTTGGGTTCTCTTTACTTCTAAAAGAGTAGATTTTGGTATCTCGTTTAATCCATTAAAAAAAACGTAAGGAGCATGGACTTACATATCTGAGAGTAAAATATCTTGTGCTTTATCAAGTTTCATTATAAATGCAAGCTTACGAGTTCTAGGTCTCAATAGACTAGTTAGTGTGCTACCAAGCTGAGCAACTCCTGTAATCGCATACATAAATATAGACTTGTAACAAAAAAGTTTTAAACTTATCATCTCAGATATTTTTGTCCAATTGGGGGACATAGAGACACAGATATACTCTAAGCGGGAAAAGGGTATACTTCATACCTATTAAAAATGGAAACAGCTGTGAAATGGTGACACATCTTGAGAAGGCTGAAAAAAATAAGGAAATGCTCAACTTTTAGTTTTAAGACATTAGAAACTACTCTGTCTTTTATTATGCAGCGGCGAGAAAAGAACAAACCAAGACAATTAATTTATGTTGTCTGAACGCATACGATGTCTCAATTTAACAACTTAGCTACTTAAACACCAAACAATTACCTTGCGAGAACAATTCTACCGGGTACAGTTCAGTCTGTAGGACATAAACTAATGAATATTACTGCATAGAGAAAAAAACAGAAGAAAGGACTAACGAAGGCCAGCACGGAGAAGAAAAGCAAATATAATACAAATCTATTTCATCGTACGATAAGTAATAATAAGAAATTAGACAATGAGTATAAGGTTTTGCTAATTGTAGACTTGTAGACTGTAGTTTCTGTGATAGCTCAAAGCATTTTGGTTTGTATAGATGGGCTTAAAAGCTGAAATATGGATGTAATACTGGGTTAGGTCTCATGTTTATAAGAAATCTAATACAGTTTGCTTGGGAAAAAAAAGTAATAATAAGAAATTAGACAATGAGTTAAAAAATTAAGTATGAGAGTTACGAGTCATGACCAAGAAAAGTAGGACTGTCATTTAAACCTATGTATGGACATTGGTGTGTTTGAGCAGTACAACTTTACACTATTGTATAGAAGTATATATGTTTAAAGGCTCGTAAAAGAAGAACTGTATAGTGTGTAAAGTTACCTAGCCAGGGTAAAACAAAAGCAGCGACAGCTGAAATAAGAGGGGGTTTTGCCACGGATCCGCTAAGAGTCCCAAAACACATATTTTTTACCTGCCCGGTTCATAGCACAAGAAGAAGCTAATTTAGTATGGGAGAACAAAAAAAGGAAAATAGGGAACCTGAGAAACCATATTCTTGCATGTATAATTCAATTGCTACCAGAAAGTAACAAATCCACTAAATTACCAGTCATACTAAATCGTGTGAATATTCTAAAGTTGTCAAGACAGTCAAGTTTTACCAACTGGGATTGTAAAACAAATGCCTAAAGAGTCTAAATCAATGATAAAATATGTAGTTATTCAAGATAATGACCACCACAGGCAGAAAGCAATGAGAGAACCAAGCTCACTGTTCCTGTAATTTTCTCCCGTTAACATGGATCAGAACTCAGAAGACAACGAGAATATTTTTCTCCCCCAATTACTACGAGTACCTAACAAATTTAAGAGAAGTGTGAAGAAGAAAATAAGGTAAAAAATAATCATGCTGAAGATGGTGAATAATGAACAAAAACAGCAATATACAGCCTTGTAAAGATACATTTATAGTTAAGAGAGTGCTATGTCCACTTCAATTAGTTTAACCATAATATAACAAGAACGGTTTTATATTATCTTCTTATTGACAATATCTTGTAACCAAAATCTTTCGATAGCCTTGGCAGTATTTTATCCAGAAATAAAACTAAAACAAAATCTGGAGTCTTGCTTAGCATAATCAGATAGGAAACGAAACTCTTTATGAACTACTCTACTAGCATCTAATATTTACGCTAATTAAAGCCTATTTACCTATCTCTAAACTCTTACCTTGAGTTTTTTCCAAATAATAAAGAAACAATTTTTCTTTTTACATTTTTAGACTCTCATCTATTTCCCTATGTTCGGTTTGATTTCGATCTAGGGCTCGTTTTGTTAAATTAGTATATTTATTTAACTCAAAATATGAAGCACAAAGACAATATAATCTTACCTACAACATTATAATTTTCAATCTCTAAGTTTTATTAGAATATGAAGTTCATGGTACTTAATTAATGTGCAAAAGTGGATGTTTCGGTAAATTATTATAGTTCTTAGAATTCAGTTTCACAAGTGAAACCGAGTCCTGAAATTAATCATATTTCTATATAGGTAAACGAATATTATTTTTGAAACTACTCGATCGATATCCTTTTTTGTAACCATCGTATCAATTTTGGAAAACTAGGAACATCCTATCAAGGGACTAAGTTTACACTTTAGATAGTTTAGGTACCAAGTTCATCTTATAGTGAAACATTAGGTTCTAATGGCCATTGGATCAAAATCTAAAAAAGACTCCTTCAAGACCGGCTTAATTTTAATTTATAGGAGTGTACTAAAACTTAACTTCTCAAACAAGCCCAGCTTTTATTATGAATTTATAGGAGTGTACTAAAACTTAACTTCTCAAACAAGCCCAGCTTTTATTATGCTGGCATATAACCTTCTGGTTTCGCTTGGTTGCGGTACTATTTCTATATGATTAGAAATATCGCGGAATAAGTGTTGTACTATAAATATACCGGGACTAAAAAAATTCAGTACTCCTTCACTATTTCTAATACTATCCAGATGTGGTATTGAAAAAAATGGCATTTGATAGTATTTGAAGTACACCGGACTGTTAATACCAAAGCGAAATACTCAAACAAACATAGTATTAATGGGCCCACTGCATTTGCAGTACAGTCCCATCCCGATACAACCTCAAACAAACACGCCCTCTATAAGTATTATTTTTTCTGTCCAATGATAGAATTATTTATCTCAGCTGCCATAGTTATATTTTTAGACTTAGTGCATGAACTTCTTTCTCTAAATTCTTGTCACTTATCAAAGCAAGTCTTATCGTTTATTTCTAGGTATGTCCAAGAAAAATTGTAAACAACAATTGAAACTGTAATAGCTGAAAAAACTGGCCCGATATCCTTATTAACCACTTGCAGCTATATTAAGTATCATGCTGGACGGACGAATATTCAACAATTTCAACTACTTTGTATCCCTTCGAATTCATAATTTTGCTTCGTGTACGTACTAGCATATATGTGTCTGGTATTCACACATAAGGGACGGTCGAGATTGGACTAATTGCGAAGTAAAGTTTTGACATCATATTGGATTGGATCATTCTGATCCTCATGTCAATATATTTCCCAGATTGAATCTGATCGAGTTAAAACATTAAAGCATATGGTAGAAAAGTATAATTAACGCAATACTAATTCGAAAAACCAAACCATTTGAATTATAAAACAATCTCCAGTTACAACAACATCACTCTCGAGGCCTCAACTCTTAAGCAGAACTAAAAAGCCCTCGTAACTACTTTTAATGAGTCGTACAAATAACAAGCAACCATGAAAACAAGGAAATGGAAATCGTAACTCCTGCGAATCCAATTTATTAAAGGATAAAATCACCATCTTGGTCACAACTTATATTTCTCTAATGTGATTGGTCACTTCATTACACAAGATTCTTTTCCAATTTCTCTTCAAGCATCATTTCCTTGTATCGGCATTCACTGCTGCAAAAGCCCTTCTCGCCTCTGAAAGAAGAAATACAATATTTTTTTCATAAATCATCTGCACAAGCAAACTTTCAGTTTTACAACCAAGATTAAGCTTGGCTGTGACAGATCTTGTTTGGTTGCAGCTCTTAAGCTGACCTTTTTGTCTATAGTTATACTGTTTCATTTAGTTCGCCAGTTTATAAGCTGAAATTGTTTTCTTTATCTTAGCCAAAAAAGCAAACTTATTTAATTAATATGCAGCCAAACACATCCTAGTATCCAGTTTCAGAACTATTTCTCATTTTATTTTATTTTATATGTGACCGAAGGTACCTAAAATCTATTAAAATAAAAAGGCAAACAATCTAGTCACCAGTCACCACCATCCAAAAGCCAACAATTGTTAAAACAGAAGTTTCAAGAATGCAAATCACAAAATAGGACTTAATTTTAAATTTGAACATCTATCAAGGACACAAGTTCTATTTTTGCTTACCTTATGTGTGTTTACAGTAAGATGTAGTGTATTTGGATTTTGGTGTCTAGTTTAAAGAAAGCTGATAACAAATCTTAGATTTCTGTCTTGAAAACGCTAGAAGTTTGAAAACCCGTAAGTCTAAATATTTGTCGCCTAAAATATATCAGCCTAGTTGTTAAAAATACGAGAAACACGCCCTCAATAGGAATACTAACTTGATAAGCTAGGGATCTACGTGAGCTTACTTGTACATGTAGATATCTTTCCCATGTCCGAGATTCTTCTTACAAGTAAAACAAAAGCTGAGAAAGCTCTCAGATGGATAACTCATAGACCTGTTTCCGAACACCCTCTTTTCTTTCGCAAAAACCCCAACACCACAACAACTCTCAACCACACAATCGTCGAAAATATGAGTCGTTTTTGGGTTAGGACCACGAGAGATCACACAAGTATATTCCTCCAACAGCTCCATCTCCCCAGGAGAAAGAGGGGGAGCAAGATTTCGAGGCGAACCAGTTTTTTCTATCTCTGAAATCTCACACCCAAAAGGTGACTTTTTTCCTAGAGAAGGCGAAAACAAACCCAAGTGGGAATTTCTTGTTTTGGTTCCGAAATCACCAGGTGATCTCAAGGATTCATCAGGAGAAAGAACGAGAGGGATTTGGATTTTTAACTTTGAACCAAATACAACTTTTCCAGTTTTCGGTTTTGAAAAATTAGGGTCGGGAATGTCATCGACCAGGTCATCTACTATGCCCAGGCCCACTTTTTTCGACCCAGATTCGGTGTTTCTATTTTCATAAATTAGGGGTTTTTGTGTTTTCGAGATTGGGGAAAAGGGTTTTGTGTCGAGGATTGAAGTTGGGCTAAGTACGTAATCGGGTGTATCGGTGAAACCCTTTGAAGCAAAACTTGGGAATAGCTTTTGGGAGGTGAAAATCGATGGATTAGAATTTCTGTAACTGTTTGTGGGTGAAGAAGGTAAAGAGGTATAATCCGCCATTAGAGCTTGTTTGCTTGCTGATGTGGGTCTCTTCTTCAACATAACTAATTATTATCTGCACCAAATAAATCTTTTTTCAAGTCTTTAAAGAACATAGGAATACATATTATTGGCTGTTTGACACTCTACCTACAGCTTTGAAGCTCAACTACAAATGTTTTTCTTCATAATTTAAAATGTACAGTAATTGATAAGAATTGTTTACACATTACTTCTAAGCAAAAGAAGATGGGTTTTCAGGCAAAGCAAAAGGAAAAAAAGAACTAGACAAAACATTGAATATTCTCTTTTCTTTTTAGCATCAACATAAAATAAAAATCTTTGTTTTTTGCAGCTTCTAGGTTCAGGTTTTTTGCAGCTTCTAGGTTCAGATTTTTTGCTTTTCCTCAAATTCAGAATGGTTTTGGATTAGAATCTTAAGCCGGACTTTTTCAGGTTTCTTCCTGAAAAAGCTATTTTGAATCCAGTTTTTTTTTTAACTTATAAATTCAACTCATTTATTTCAAAATCTGCAGCAAAACAAATCCCTCAATAAGCTGATACGCCAAACAGTATAGAGGTTTAATGCTAAAGTAGCAAAGAAGTTGAGTTTACAAGTCAGCTCAAAAGCTAAAACTGCAAATAATTTGAGTTTACAGTTCATCCAAACAAGACTTTGTCAGCATAGATGCTAAAATAACACAAAAGTTGATATTCGAAGTTACACAAATAAGACTTAGATGGACAACTTGAACGCTTTACTAAAAGTAATTTGAACTTAAAAGACACCATAATAGAGACTTATGGCGGGGATAAGGCCATGCTTAACTGCAAGTATTTTAAACTCAGCGTTGTTTATGCTTACTTATTGCTTAAAACCTGGATACAATCTGTTGATACACTTAACAAGCTAAGACTTTCTGGTGAATTGGACAGAAAAGCTAGAAGCTTTAAGCCAAATGAAGCTATTTCTTTTCTGAACTTGAGAAACTGCATGATGTTTCCTTAAAAGCTGCAACCAATTAAGCCTTAGGTGGTCATCTTATTATCTAAGCTTTTCTCGCGGGTTTTGATCAACTTATAAGCAGGAAAGCTAGCTTTTTTCACACAAAAAAAGTATTGAATTCGCTTAGATTACATGGATAATTAGCTCAAAACACCGAAAAAACTTAGTAGCTGATGAGCAGAAACTGTCCAGCTATACTCAAAAAAGCAAATAAGTAGACTTCACAAACAAGACTCGGTTAAGTAGATTTAAAATGCATCCAAAAAAACATTGTCAGTCGGATTAAAATCTGAAATAGTAATAAGCTGATTTTACAAGTTATCCAAAAAAGAGTAGTTAGTCATTATAAAAGCTAAATTTAGCAAATAAGTTCAGCTTATAAGTCATTCAGACAAAATCTTCCTACTTTGATCAATCCAAAATCTAACCTTTTTTCTGGAAAAACAAAAAACAAATTTTATTCCCAAAAATAAAAGTCTGTTTTTTTATAAGCCAGCTTATTTTTTTCTAGAAGCTACAACTTCAACCAAACAAACAATATAGAAAGAAAAAATAAAATAGTATTACCTGAAACAGTTTCAACTAAGAAGAAAAGTCCAATCTTTATGTATATCTCCTCTCTTTTTTATATCTTATTTTCTCTCACAAAATTTAAAAACTGAATTTAAAATATTAATTTCTTTCTTCCCCCAAAACCCATAAAATATAAACTGTCTAAAAAGACTTTATGATCACCCTCTCTCTATATAACTCTGTGACCTCCATCACTGATCCCAAAAACAATAAATTCACTTTTTTTTCCACCAATTAAATCACAGTAGTATTTTTCTTTAACCAATTTTCTGTTGTTTTTTTTATTTATTATTATCTTTTTTAGCTCAGGAATAATCACTCAACTGACATAAATGAAGCCACTGAGAAAAAAACAGAGCAATGATAAATAACCAAACATTAAACACAAACAAACAAACAAACTAAGATTGGGACTTTGTTTATTTCAGCTAAATTAGCTTCTTCTTTATATCATCACAACTTAAATGCATATTATTATTAGTCCCTTTAGATTTACACAAAATATTAAAAACCCAATATCAAAAAGAGCTTAAAAAAAATTTTAAAAAAGAAAAATGGTCCACTTTAGCAGTAAAAAAAAAAGACTTAAAACCACTGTTTTTTTTTTCTACTTCAACTAAACATTGGGTTTTCTCTCTCTCTCTCTCTCTCTAGATATAGACAAAAACCCATATATCAAAAGGAGCTGAATTTATTTATTTATAAAATGAAAAATAGTCCACTTTAGCAGTCAAAAAAGACTTAAATTCACTGTTTTTTTTCCTCTACTTTAACTGAACATTGGGTTCTCTCTCTCTCTATATATCTCTCTTTCTATCTCTCTCACTCTCTCTGAGAATGTGATTGGAGGAGAATATAAAGTACACACTAACTCATAGGCTGATGAACCTCTTTTAAATAAATTTATTATTTCTTTTACTGTTTCCTTTTTTCTTTTTAATTATTTTCTTCTTTTTGATAGTGTACTTTTTTTCGTTTTCTTCTGTGTAATATTAATAAAACCTGCATTGAAATTATTATATATAAGTTTGAAATAACTGAACAACAAACTGTGTCACTGGTTCTATGGTGGAAGCAGAGTACCTGAGTTACTCTGCTACTCAGAGTCAGGGTTACTCTGCTTCCACAGCCATTTGATATGTTATTAAATTTAAACTGTAGCAGATCCAATGGCTGTGGGAAGCAGAGTAACCATGACTCTGAGTCAGGTACTCTGCTTCCTTTTATGGTTGGTTTCGGTTCGGTTCGGTTCGGTTTTTTGTAAAACCGAAACCGATTAGATTTTTTGGTTCGGTTTTCTAGGTTTTGGTCTTTTTATTTTTTGGACCAAACCGGACTGGGTTTTTTTGGTCCGGTTTCGGGTTTTTTCGGGGTTTTTGGGTTATTTTTGGTTTTTAGATATTTTTCGGTTTTTTCGGTTTTTTTCGCTTCGGTTTTATTGTAAACCGAAATCGATCCGAAAATTTTTTGGTTTTTCGGTTTCGGTCTTTTTCGGTTCGGTATTTCGGGTTTTCGCCCCGTCCTAGCTAGTACTCTTTGAATAGCAAAATTATAACATTTTAAAGATATATTCAAATGAACCTACACTCAACACATTTATGTTCATAACTTTATGCACTCTTCTGAAAAGGTAAACAGACTCAGTAGCTAAAAACTTAAATGTATCAAACGTAAAATGTATCAAATTATGCTGATTGTCTCTACAGTTTTTCTCATGTTTCTCTGCATTCGTTGTCTTGACATGCCTTCTGTGTAATTACATTTTATTCCCTGAGTTTGTAACGAATTTCATAAAACATCCAGAAAATCTAATTAACCCGAAGTTGATACCGCTTCCAGGTCCAAATGGATATACAAAGGGTTTATTTTAATCACGTGTTTTACGATAAATAAATTGGTTAGTTTTATGTTATAAAAATTAAGATACATGGTTTTAATATATTCTATTTTTTTTTTTATTATTAGTTGTACAGTGTTCTTTTTTAAAATTTTTTTAAAAAAATCTTGCATCCAATAAACTTATGATGTATATCGTACAATTTGGTACTATAAATTATCCTTTTGTTTATTCATTATATAGATATCATAAACAATCAATCAACATGACAAGGTATATTTTTTACTCGTATATTCAGTGCCATAATACCGTAAACAAACAATAAGCATTTGAGTTTTTAAGCCTATAATTTTTCATCCTCCGTCTTGTGTGTATACTTATGGGAAATTGGTGAATCTTTCGAATATAATTAAACTCGGTGGAATTAGTTACGAAACAACATAAAGCGAAGAAGTCAATACGTGTAACCGGGATAAATCCAAGGATCTAAGATGTATAAGAAAAAGATGAAACTATCATATATATATCTTGTACCAACTTGAGGTACTAAAGTTGAAAATTGACCTTCTGAGCTATAGTCGAGTGGAATGTCATCTGTATTTAATACATACGTTGTCTGCTTGATGCAAGACGGCGACTGTATTGGTAGGGTATAAATCACGTCACGTAATAAAAACTCAATATATTAAAAATAAAAAAAATATAATTAATATTAATTAAATTTAGAATAGACTCAAATTAGGGTTCCAATATATTTATTTGGGTTTTTAGTAGGTTGAGTTTTTATTACGTGACGTGATTTGTACCGTATGTACTAATCAAAATACGTCTGCAAAAAGCAAAAGCCCAGTGGAATTGACCGTATATCATTATTATTATTATTTTTAATCAATATATCATTATGGTATGTGTACTAAATAAACTGATTTTGTAAAAACTAAAATCAATTGCCTAGATTTAGAAAAAATCCTTACTCATAGATTTTTACTATTTGGGTTGCAGTGTACTCCCACACTATGGGTCTGATCCATTTGTTATCATATTTTTTTTTGAAAAAAACTTATTTTTTTTTAATTAAAAAATCCAGCAAAAAGATGGATTATGAATTTTTAGATTTTTTGGATTCTTTTGACCGAAAATCTGGATTTTAAAAATACAAAAAATACTGATAACCAAACAGCTATTAAAAAAGGGGAAAATTACCAAAACATACAACTATTTTAAACTAATTACAAAAAAATTATACCACAACACTTTATTCCCAAAACATACAACTAATTAAAATTATAAATAATAAATCATTTATATTTTTTTAATCTCTCTCCCTCTCTCTTTCTCTTTTTTTAAAAAAAACAAGAGAAATCTTTTTTAGGATGGTAAAAAACAAAATATGGTAAAAAAACAAAATATGCCCAAAAATATGGTAAAAAACAAAAAAAAACAAGAAAATTACAAAATTACAAAAAAAAATGAAAAAAGTGCTAAAAAGTCGAAAATTCAAAAAAACCCAAAATATGCTGAAAAAACTTTTAAAAAAATCGGTAACCGAAAAAACCCAAAAAATATCCAAAATCACAAAAAAATAAAAAAAGTTCAAAAAAGTCGAGAACCCGAAAAAACTCAAAAAAGGCCGAAAAAACCCAAAAAAGGCTGAAAAAACCTTTTAACAAGTCGGGAACCCTAAAAAGCCGAAAAAATGGTTAAAAAAGGTATTGTGTATGTCTGTATTGCGTATTTCCATATTAAAAAAACATGTATAAATTGTGTGTTGTGTATGCATGTATTAAATAACATGCATAAATAATGTATTGTGTATGCCCGTATTAAAAAAACATGTATAAATTATGTATTGTGTATGCCTGTATAAATTATGTATTGTGTATGCTGAAAAAACTTTTAAAAAAGTCGGTAACCGAAAAAACCCAAAAAATATCCAAAATCACAAAAAAATGAAAAAAGTTCAAAAAAGTCGGGAACCCGAAAAAGCTCAAAAAATGGTTTAAAAAAGTATTGTGTATGTCTGTATTGCGTATTTCCGTATTAAAAACATGTATAAATTGTGTGTTGTGTATGCATGTATTAAATAACATGTATAAATAATGTATTGTGTATGCCCGTATTAAAAAACATGTATAAATTATGTATTGTGTATGCCTGTATTAAAGAGTATGTATAAATAGTGTATTGTGTATGCCCGTATTAAAAAAACATGTATAAACTCTGTATTGTATATGCTTGTATTAAATAGCATGTATAAATAATGTTTTGTGCATGCATGTATTAAAAAATATATATAAATTGTGTATTGTGTATGCCTGTATTAAAGAGCATATATAAAATATGTATTGTGTATGCATGTATTAAAGAACATGTATAAATAGTGTATTGTGTATGTCCGTATTAAAAAAACATGTATAAACTGTGTATTGTGTATATCTGTATTAAAAAGCATGCATAAATAATGTATTGTGTATGCCCGTATTAAAAAAACATGTATAAAAATTATGTATTGTTTATGCATGTATTAAAGAATGATCGGATAAGCTAGAGTCTAAATCTTGAATTAGGAGAGTGTAATTAGTATTTTCATTGAAAATATTGGTAACGAAGATAACAAGTGTTCATGGTAGGGTCTCCCAAAGGTTTTTATTTATTTAAGAATCAAATGTGAAAGGATTAAGCTTAGACTAGTTAGTTTGATTAAAAGAATCTTCCTTGGTGTGACAAGTTAAACAAAAGGAAAGGAACCGAACCGAAAAAGTCTATGTTTATGTTCAGTTCATGAACTAAAATCCTTGTTCATGTTCAGTTCACGTTCATTAAATACGAACGAACATTTAACGAACATGAACCCAACATTTGACGAGTCGAACACGAGTTATTCATAAACATCTAATTTCTTCCAAAACATTTAATAATTTCTTTTTAAAATATATTTTAATTTTATCATATATTACTATATTGTTAATTAGGATAAACTAATTTACATATAACTTTAATTTTATATATTGTATAAATTATTTTTTACATACGTATGATTACTTTAACGAGTTGAACACTTAAGATAAAATCGATAACTGTATTTATAGTATGATGATATAAATTACCATAATAATTTCGAAATAATACAAACATATCATTTATATTATGATAGTATAAATAAGTTTATTAATTGTGTAGTGATATTAGTTTTTGTTACGTCATTAATAGATTTATTTTTTTATTTTATCAAACTTTATATATAGTTACACGAACACGAGTTTAGACGAACCGAACAGAGTCATGTTCATTTTCAATTCATTTAATAGACGAACACTATATTCTTATTCATTATCGTGTTCATTTATAAATGAACGAAAATGAACCGGGCATTAGTTGAACCGAAGACAAACGATTTCACGAACAGTTCATCTCATTTAGAGCACTACCAAGGAGCTATGCTAAAATAATATTTCAGGTACAGTAATATTATATATGATGTTACTATCTCATTTAAATGTTTTCTTTCAGGTACAATAATGTCGACACCATGTTAGCAAAACCATAGCCCTTACTTTTTTTTCTTTCTATTTTTTTTTTATTTATAGTACTTAACACTCAAACTATAATGGAATGAACAAGTGGAATTGACCCTTTATTTTTCCTCCACTGTAACCAAGTAATATTCAACCTATAATAAACATTTGTGTTATCCAAAAATTGCAGCAATAATAATCTTAAGTCACTGATGCCATTAAATATCATCACTATAAAATAATGTTTGATTTACTGAGAGTCAAAAGTTATTACAAGCCTATTGTTAATTTAAAAATCTGTCACAAATCTGGCGCAAATTGACTAAACTGTCACAAAACAGTCACAAAAACCGTCGCTAATAAGCTCGTAACAAAAAATACCGTCACTAATTCCGTCATTATTTGAGGGTTTTTTTTTTAGTGCATGTTAGGTTTCTAATTAACCTAAACAAAGCTTCAAATTTAACAGGACATACGAGTATATATTAATTTGTTAGGCTTATAAGTTCAAAAGAACCTTATATATTGATAGTAAATACTAAATATCTTTAGCTTATGTTGTTTGCTTAAAAGTACACCCTGTTTGATTGACCAATCACTACAAAATAATGTATGATTTAATAAGAGTCAAAAGCTGTCACAACCCTGTCACTAATTTAAAAAATTATCACAAATAAATTAACTAAACTATCACAAATCCGTTACAAAAACCATCGCTAATAAGGTCGTAACAAAAAATACCGTCACTAATCCCGTCGCTATTTGAGTATTTTTTTAAGTGAATTTAAAGTTTAAACATTCACATTTCTTGTTTATTCTACTGAGAATAGTACAAACAATATACCCTTATTTTTTATCTCTTTCGTACCTCTTTACTTATTTTATGCAAAAATTTGTTCTAAAAACTTGAAAAAAATTATACAATTACCATAAGATATGTATTAATATATTCCAATAATTGTTTTTAAAAGAAAATGCACACGCAATTTATTTTGAAATAAATGCATAAATTAGTGTAAATTAAACATTAAATTTTAGAAAAATTGTCTAGAACGTTATTATGTCCAAATGTTTAAAAATTTGAATACAATATAATTTAAAAGCTTATAAACTTGCGGAAAAAATTGTGAAAATTTAAAATTTAAGTGAAAATAAGCAAGAGAGTACGGAAAGTTGTATAGAATAGGGAGTATGCTATAATCCATATTATTTTACCATTAAAAAGTCTTGTAATGGTAAGGATGAAAACTCTTTATAAACCATAGGTTTGATCGATATTACATTGATGTTGGATAATATAACTCTACAATGCTAGAATATTTGGAGTCCACGGACAAACATAAAAGTTTGTAAGTTGATGTTCTTTGGTTTAATCCCTAAGCATTATAGTTTTAGTATTCATAAGAACTTGTACATTATATAATTTTCAAGGTTAGTAATAAACCACAGTCACTACAAAAAAATATTCAAATAGCGACGGGATTGGTGATGTTATTTTTTGTTACGAGCTTATTAGCGACGGTTTTTGTGACGATTTTGTGACAGTTTAGTCAATTTATGACAGATTTGTTACAACTTTTTAAATTAACGACAGACTTGTGACAGCTTTTGACTCAAAGTATTATAAACTTGTTTGGTTCTCTAAAATACACAACAAACACATCTGAGGCACAACATATCCAACAAAACACTTTGACCACATTTCGTCATTTTCTTTTTTCTTTCATTAAAATAACTAAAGTGGGCACAGTCCAACAAATGAAAAGAACTCCATAATTAATAAATCATTTGTCCATTGATATTAATAATTTTAGATTGAGCAAAACCAAAACAAATATTCAATAGAGCTTCGTATGTCGAGGTGCCTAATTTTCATTGGTTGCGTGAGTAATGAAACGACCAATCCGTTGTTAGAACTTGTTTGCTTGCCGGGTTTTTCGAATGATTTTATATGTGTGTGTTTCTTATATCAATTGTAGAGAAGGAATCAAATCATTATTATGGTCATAAATAAACCAGTGTAATACTAAAATATCTTCCAAACAAGGCCACAAAGCCTAAGAGTTGAGTGGTCAAAAAAATAATATATAATTTATCTTCAAATAATATATAAGAGTTGAGTGGTTTATCAATAATTTGATCGTGGATTAGTTTAATAGTACTGTCTTAGTTTGCTGAAATCTTGTTTCCTAATTAAATATGTAATTTCATGTTTATGTTTATCTAAATTGTAGTATATATACCACAATTCATTTGTACTTTGGAGGATTTATAGGTTTATTATACCAAATTATCTGCTTTTAATGATTTGGGTATTTATTTTTCAAATTTTCCAATTTAGGTACCACACTATATTAACTTTTCAATTTAGGTACCACCGTCTAAATAAATCACGGAATCATGTCACGTGACATTTGACAAACATTAATTTGAGAGGCTAATTTGACAATTTTGCACAAAAATATGTCATCCTATAAAAACGTTTTTCCCAATTTCACACATAACAAAAATTTGGATTATATGCTAATTTTTTTCGGATTCGGTCTTTTTATTTTTTGGACCAAACCGAACCGAACCGGTTTGTTTCGGTCCGCTTTTGGATTTTTCGGTTATTTTTGGATTTTATTTTTGGTTTTTCGGTCTTTTTCGATTCAGTTCGGTTCGGTTTTTATGGGTTTTTCCGGCCCTACTAACAATATAGAATAAGTTAACATACACAACAAAATTCAAGAAGAAGATACCAACAAGGGAAGATAGCACTAGATTATTGATTTTTTTTGCCTATCCAGAGTCGTTTAAACCTATTAACTAAAAGTACAATAATTGGTTGGTAAACGACAATGTCTATTTCATCATCTTTGTTTATCTAACTTTATTATATTACTCAAATTATGAATGTGATTTTGCATATTCCAAGTTGCTCTATATATAGCTGCTCTTTTTACATAGGAGTGTTTATTTTAATAATTCATGAACACTATTTTTGAGTAAACACGTAACCATGTATGGCAAATTGAGATAGTGGGTCAAAAAGCTAGTTTTACATTGAGAAGCAAACACCTTCTCCTTTTATTTTATTTTTATTTTATTATTATTTACGGTAGAAGAGGGAAGCAGAGAACCTGACTCTGAGTCAATGTTATTCTGCTTTCCACAACCATTAAATCTGTTATTAAATTTAAACTGTAGCAGATCCAATGGGTGTGTAAAGCAGAGTAACCCTAACTCAGAGTCAGGTACTCTGCTTCCGTAGAAGAGCTCCAAAAATTAAGAGAAATGGTGTTTGGTATCCAAAATAAACTTACCCAAATATTACCTGATGATGTGAGCGATGAGGTATACCAAACATTTTTGTTTTGATAATAAAAACTTATTTTCATCTAAAACATGATTGTTACACCTAATCCGTCACATGAACAGACAAAGTTATTGGATAAGTTTTTAAGATATCATTACTCAAAAAAATAAAACTTTTTTCCCATTTTCTTTGTTGAGGGGCCAAAAGAGAGACTTAAATGAACTTCATTTCTTTTACAGTAAGGGACCCTACAATTAAACGATCAGATTTTCTGATCAGTTGTACGATATCTGCTTTGCAATTGAAGGCAACTTTATGAATCCAATGTATCGCTTCTCGGTTCCTATTTAATTGTCTATTACGAAATTACGTATAATTTTAACCGGTCAGTAACTTGTATCAAAATTGTCGGAATGAAATTTTTTACAAGTTGACCATATAGTTCAAATGTTAAATTTTATGATTAAATTTTAAAAAAAATCATTTCGATAATTTTGATACAACTTATAAGCCGATCAAAATTACACGTAATTTCGTAATGAACAATTAAATGGGAACGGAGAGAGTATAATATAAATTATTTTCACTGTGCATGGGTGCTAAATAATAGAATAACGAGATACTTGCAATATTAAATACGTCATATATGCTATTGTGATAGTGTCATTGCAAACACCGCTCGTCATTGTGGCTTGTTCAATGCTAAAAAAAAACGGCTCTTAATATTAATGAATGCATAGAAGAAAAAAACGTAGAAAGTGAGATTCAAACATGAACAGTAATGAGCTAATTACAACTATCGCTAACTATTGGTTTAAACAACTACAAAATAATATTTGATTTAGTGAGAGTCAAAAGCTGTCACAAGCCTGTCGCAAATTGACTAAACCGTCACAAAACCGTCACAAATTAACTAAACTGTCACAAAGCCGTCACAAAAACCGTCGTTAATAAGCTCGTAACAAAAAATACCGTCACTAATCCCGTCGCTATTTGAGTATTTTTTTGTAGTATAACTACTTGCTATTTATTACTTAATAATAAAAATTATTAATACTAAAAACTGTATGAGTGGCTGAGATTGTCCTCAAAAAAACTTGTCGACATGCTTTGTCCAAGGCTCCAGACTTGATCGACTTACCCCAAAGGCGCGCCTGTGTGATTGTTAAGGTCTTGTTTTGCTTGAAGCTGATATACTTAGCAAAAGATTTGGATGATCAGTGCAGCTAAAATTTGAACCTTTTCAAGCCAAAATATATATCATCAGCTTTTACGAAAAGAATAACAAAATAAGCATAATAATCAAACAACGCCTAAGAGTCCAAAACAATCATGACGAAAGTCCGATATTCAAAGTTCAAACCTAGTAAAGAAAAACCAATTCTACTTCTGTTGTAATACATCAACAAAAATGAAATTTACCTCGACACGTGATCATATCACGGGATAAGCTTTCCTCGGCTTGTGATAATTAAAGAAAATTATGATATGTACCGGAAGCCGGAGTAGTTAATATCTATCTAAAGCTCAAGTATAATGGCTATGGTAACATAGTCGAGACTAGTGTATGTGTCTCTTCATATCTTAACATTTTTGTGCTGGTTAGTTAGATAACTGTCGCGACTCACGATAGTCGATACTCATGGTTTGGCCAGGTTCTTTAGTGAATTCTATATGGTAACTTGTGTTATTTTTGTCATGGTAACATGTATAAGATTATAAAATAAAAAAGATATTTAACTTATAAACACTTTAGTGTGTTACATTAAGTCATTAACCATGATATCACAATAATAAAGTATGAGCTACAACATGTCTATCAATGTAAGCTATTTTTGTTTTTTTGTAATATTTTTGTTTTCTATTTGGATTAAGGGTAGATTTTATGATGCCTATTATGACACCTTTTTATATATTTATATATGTAATACGTAGTGAAATTCCAAGAGTTGACAAAAGTGTTAAGTTTTTTTAGGTTTTGGATCTTGATCAAAAACATTGATAAGCCTCTTGTTTCTTGACTTTTTAGTGCGCCTTTCTTGGAGATATAATTAGCTTGGTAATTTTATATATTTATTGGGTTTTGATACGAGGTTGGTAAAATCAACTTGGTAATAAATTATAAGAGGACACAATTCCAGGTATTTGAAGTTTGAACTATGCATGTAATATGCATACATTAAACATGAATTTTCTTTATTGGGATGAAGTAGTCTAGCCCAAATAGAGGCCATGAAAAATCAGAATAATACAATCACCACTCTTTTTTATGATAGCCATAAGAGAAAGTAAAAAGAAGGCGAAAAAAACACTCAAAAAATTGTAGTGGTCGAAGCAAAAGTTGCAATGAACAAGAGGGATAAGAGCAGCGATATTGTCATCTTGGTAAAGCTCCCACTTGATGTCCCGCTTCCAGTCGAAGGTACATTTTTAGATCCTTTTTCTGTATATATGAACAAAATAAATAAATTAAAACTTTGCGATTGATTTAAGATCCTTTCAGCAAGTTACTACTCGTATATGTACCTGAAGGAACCGTCTTTGAAGGATCTGTTGAATTTGTGGGAGAATTGGTCGAGGAAGAACCTCCTGATAGTAAGAAAGAGATGAGAAATTCACTTGTTAGTATCTTTAAACGCATTCCCTTCTACTTTGTAACTCCAGAAATTATTCGTGGATGGCGAAAAATAGAGAAAAATTGTTTTTCTGGAAAAAACTAGTAAAATGGACAATTTGGAAGATTCGTTTACCAATACCTCAACAGCAGTTTATTTAACACTTTAGTCAATTAGTCTTTGCAGTATATGCTATGCATGGTTCAAAATAATTGACAATAATGAAAAAAGATACCACGCTTAAACATCTTTTGTACCTTTGCAAATGGTAGGAGGTGGGGTCTGAACATTGCAAGCTCCGGGAAGGGCGAGTGCTTGAGTTTGGTTAACTTTTAGCCCAAGCGATGAACCACCACCACTAATAACCTGGCACAAACACTCTGGTTGTGACTTAACCACATTAGCTAGTTGTGAGCAACACCCTGATGATGGTTTGGATGAATTACCCGTAATGTAATCAAGGCACGGTGACATACTAATCAGAACATTATTACAATTCGAAGATTGTGCCCATGTTCCGGACCAAAACATGGTCAGCATTACCAAAACAAACAAAATCCCACTTTTTTGGCTTGCCATTGGAAATTCAATAATTTATTGATGAAAGCTATGTATTTTGTTGCTTTGTTGAGGTTGAGTGTTGTTGTGGAAAACGAGATTACGGAGACCGGATTTATATAGGTGACTTTTGGGGGTGGGCTGCTTACCAACTTATATCTTCCAATATCTATATTTTAGGGAGTTGAAGATGTATGATCAGTTATGTGGGTTGTTTTAAATTTTGGTAAGAAGGGGTCAAAGGATTAGTTATAGGGTGGTGACCAACTTATCATAGTAATTATAGGGAGTCTAAAGATGGAGATTTAATAAAGTTTCCAAAGAACAAAAAGGCAAGATAAGTAGATAACCATGACTTCTGTTAATGACTTGTGCATTTTCTCATTTCACTTTTCAAGTTTTAGAAACTAGCTTCATTTTTGTTTCCTTTTTCTTTTAAGCAAATAATTTATATTAAATGTCATTTTTGAATGTTTTATTGCTTCCATATAAATAAGAAGGTAAGCAAATAATAAGTTCTTTAATACATTCTTAATCATTTTGTTATAATCCATTATACTTGAGACAAAAGGGAGAAAATGCCTATTAAAGGTGAAGACAGATTACATTCTTTACTTTCATTCTACTGTCAGAATATCAGCTAAAAGTACAAGTTAATTAAGTTACATTAAGCATTAGATAGTAAAGTTTAGAATAACTAGAAAATCAAGTCTTATGGGTAATAACCGTAATACTTCGAGATACAAGTAAGCTAAAAACACTACAACCTGGTCTCTGAGGAGATAAGTCGCAAGACAGGAAAATAATCCTTCAATAACAGTATTGAAAACTGAAAATACTTCTCTAAGGAGAAATCATTCGATTCTAAATCATTAATCTTAAAATGCAAACATTTGAACATGCTTGTGTGTCGAAATCCCACCTTTTACTGTGAATATTCTTCTTTCTGTTAGCATTTTATCATGAACTAGAAATATTTGCTCTTTTATTCCTAGAACCAAAAAAAAAATCAAAGTAAAATTAGCTCCTGTCAGTTCCTGCTACTATGTGGATATTCCTACTTTGATTAGCAACATGTGGGTTGAACTGCATTAATGCCAGAATTTGTATTTTGATCATTCTTTCCTCATTAAGGACCCTTAATGAGGAAAGAATGATCAAAATACAAATATTAGTATATTACCTACTCACAAAACAATCAAAATAAATCAACAAAAACAAATAAGGTAGTTCATCTCCTTACCAACTTCAAATCCACCTGTCCACCCTCAACTTTAACCTCTCTATATATTCCCTCATTACGTTCTCTTTACCAAACTACACAGACTCTCAAAACACTTTCTAATACAACAACTGTTATATACATACAAGAAAAAGGAAATGGCAAAGTCCATGTTTATTGTACTACCTCTGGCATTGTCATTAGTCGTACTATTTTCTCCCGCTCATTGCCAAATAACACAGACGGGATGTACTCCTGCAATGCTTACCAGTTTCACCCCTTGTATGAATTTTGTTACTATGAATAGTACCGGAAATGGTGTATCGCCACCATCATCTGATTGTTGCAACTCGATTAAGTCACTTATGAGCGGTGGAACAGATTGTATGTGCCTTGTAGCAAGTGGCAGCCCATTTAAAATACCGATTAATCGGACTACAGCTATGTCCTTGCCCAGTGCTTGTAAGATGCCTGGCGTTCCTCTACAATGCAAAGGTTAGATTATCCAACAAAAAATAAATTCCTGTTCTTTTTCCTCTTCCATAGTACTTTTTGTTATTTGTTTTCCTCCTTTCTTTTGTTATATAAATGTATTTTACGACACCATTTTAGTAATCTTTTTTTTTGTTCTTTTTTGAATCCCGAAATGCAGCCTCTACTGCTCCTATTCCAGTTTCAGGTACTAACAAACGTTCCCCCCCCCCCCCCCGTAAATTCACTATTGGTAGACTACGCGTGTAGAATATGAAGTGCTAAATTAATTTATATATGCATTTCCAGGTCCAGCTGCATTCAGTCCCTCTCTGTCTCCTACAGCTTCTAATAATCCTAGTTCAGGTATTTTCTTGAAAAATGCATTCCTGAATAGTGTTAAGTATCAAAGGTCTGCATGTCACTTGTCCTAAAGCCCCAAGAGTCAAAAATGAAGAAAACTAAACTACAACAGTAGTCACTACTCGCTTGCATCAACTCAGTCAGGAGGGATATGTGTGTAATGTACCGGCAATTTTTAACATCTTGGCAGATGTAATGAAACCAAATAATGAGAAACATCAGGAAAAAAAATGCTAAACATACATAGGTTTATATTTACTTTGTAATTATTAAAGTAATTCTGTGGGGTTCTTTATCCCCGTAACCATGGAAGTAACTATTTGGAGACAATCGGGAATGTAGTCCCTCATGTTTTGATATATACGACAAAAAGTTAGTTAAAATTTCTAAAATTAGGAATAGAAATTTTCTCCAGAAAATCGGTCCCTCTCATTTGAGTTTACTGGTTCCGTTCCTGCATAAGCAATAAAATGATTCCCAACTATGAAACTACAACTGCATCATCATGGATATGAGAAATTATGCATTTTTAAAATTACCCTGAAGGTGAAATTACAATCTTTTTTTTCCTTTTTCACCATGGCAGCTGCAGCCGAGCCCAGCTCTGCCACATCAGCACTTGCACCGGAAGCGAATTCGACCCCGCTTCTCACTCCACCATCCTCAACCGGAACTGCAAGCAATGGGAACACAGGAAGTCGACCAGTCCTCACCCCCACATCCACTGGAGTTTCTTACCAATATTCACCGTCTCTCGTATTTGTTATGCTAGCAGCTACTATACTCAAGTCTTACTATTAATTTTCCGGCTATGAGCCTGTATTTATACTAAGTTTGTGTATTTTTTGGTGGAGCATTTGCTTATTTTGAGTGTGGGATGTCATTGTTTACGAGAGTTATTGTTCAGTTGTTTGTAGTATTATTCTGGAGTGGTATGTAAAAGGATGATATTGTGTTTACAAAGTCGTTCTTGCTTTGGATTCCGACAGTGTTCACTTTTTTTCGAAGTTAGTTCACATGTTTGGCTTCAGGGTTTCCTTTTTAATTTGTAAACCATAACAGAAAAATGACAATTCATTCTTCAGCCATAAACCCACAACTCATAACTGTTCTATAACTATGAGAAACTTAGCTTAACTTTCACATTGCCAAATTTTTGTTGGAAATTGTTATCTCATCACAACCAAGTTAATTGACAAACTCGGGTATATAAATGTACTTAGATAGTAGTAGTACAGAGATTCGTTTAATACTCGAATAGATTAGAAAACTATTAGTACTCAACAAACATGAAACAGGTAAACCAATCAAGGTTTCGATTAACCTAATTTGAAAAATGATGCATTAATACTTCTTCTTTTTTTTGAAAGGGAGATGCATTAATACTTCATTTTTAGAATTTGTAGCATTTCTAGCTTTTGGTTGTGCCATATATACGTGTGCCAGGAAAATGTATGTGTATTTTTACAAAAAATTAGTGGGTACTCCTTTATTACTTCAAATCTCGGGTTGAAGGTGTAATAACAGAGTTACGTAACAGAAAGTTGACTCCGTTCCCGCCATTTGGATGGATCCAAAATTTTGGACCGTATGTACTCGATTTCTTCTCTCTTAACTTCACTGGAAACCTCACTAATTCCTCAGTTTGGTAAAACAATGACTAGAAAGTTAATACTTTTATCTTTGCAGAAGAAGAATAGGTATAATTTTATAAAAATGCTTTAGGAAAAAGAAGGAGAGTTTGTAATATTTTTTCCGGGATTTAAGAAACTGTACAGAAGTACCAAAGGTATAAACTGTAGGGGTAATACTTTTAGAAGATACAATTGAACTAAACACTCTGTAACCTGTTCTATAAAGAGAGCATTCTCGACTAGCGGAAAGGAAAACAATACGGAGGGCATAAAAAACACATGACCAGACTCGGGTAAATAAACAACTCAGGTTTTAAGAAATATTCTCCAGAGAAAACCACTTCTTCTATCCTAAATCAATAATTTCTTTTAAAAGATGAATTTTGGGAAACGTTGCTTGTAGCAATCCAAAATCGAGCGTCCTTGTTCTGCCTTGCTCTTGAAACACGTTAACTCCTAAAAGCAGTAATAATTTGGTTGTTATTATTTTTTTGGGAGATTGTGTGTGAGTCTGGCCGAGTTATAGAAATCGATCATATTCCTCAATAAGGATCAACAACTAGCCTTCTTTGATTGGTGAATACTTGAAACAGCTTCCAAAATCACCAACTAAAGAGCACAAACAAATTTATTAATTATCAAAATAGTTAAGGTAGATCATCTCCTTACCAACTTCAAATCCACCTATCTACCCTCAAATTCAACACTATATATAAGTTCCCTCGTCTGTTTCATTTCCAAACAACACAAACTCTCTAACCCTTTCTGATAACCACAACCATTTAAACTACAAAAAGGAAATGGCAAACCATATGTCTACTATTCTATCTCTGGCATTTGCGATAGTCGTGCTAATTTCTCCGACTCATAGCCAATTGCAAACAGGATGTACACCTGCTATGCTGACTAGTTTCACCCCTTGCATGACTTCTGTATCTATTAATAGTACCAGAAATGGTATATCACCACCAAATTCCGATTGTTGCAACTCTATTAAATCTCTTATGAGCAGCGGAACAGATTGTATGTGCTTTTTAGCAAGTGGCAGCCCATTTAAAATACCAATTAATCGGACTACGGCTATGTCTTTGCCACAAGCTTGTAAGATGCCTGGCGTGCCTCTTCAGTGCAAAGGTTAGACAATGGAAACATAACTTTTAAAGCGGATAAAGGATATTAAATATGAATATCTGCACTATTTTAGTATTATTTCATTTGTTAATTCTATCTGTTTCTTGTTTCCTGAATAGGTGCTGCTGTTCCTATTCCAGCTCCAGGTACAGAGGAACTTGGATTCTTCAATTTAAATTTTAGTTCTGATAATTTATAGATCGTATAGCTTATTGGCTTATGGGGTGCTAAAATTAAATATCATGGTGTTACTTGGTGCAATGAGCAGCAAATATATGATAATTAGAGCAGTTAAAAAGAAGAAGAAATTAGAAGTTTTACTTGCATTTCATTTTGGAATGACAAGATCTGGTGTTGTATACATTACATTGCTGAGTTTTTGTGTTTTTAAGTGATCTTATTTTTGAATTTACTGGAATAATTCACTTGCGTTTTCTCTGTTTGGTAAATGTCCAAACCAACCTTTCTTGGTGATTTGCAAAGTGTCTCAAGACAACTCTGATTTGGCAAGTCTAAAATCTTGAGAATTTTGCTTCCGCATTCGCTTTGTTTACTGAATATGATAAGAGGTGAGGGTTGCATTAGAAAGGTCTTACAAAACAAAATTTCAGTTAAAATCATTTTTCCCATCTTTGTCTTTGATCGTTTCCGGTTAGATGGTTGTAATTTTTTGTTGTACTGACGTTTGTAAGACATTTAGAATTATTAATAAAAGTTGGACCGTGATTATTAAAAAAAAACTGCCAGGTCCTGCTGCATTTAGCCCCGGTCTATCTCCAGCAGCTTCTACTAGTCCTACTTCAGGTAATTTCTGGAAATTTCATTAACGAACGATCTCAAGGACATACAAGATAATTAGGGTTAGTATGTCGCTTAAATTTACATTTTAAAGGCTAATATGAAAGTAACGCAGTTCAACAGTTCACTAAAAAAAAATACACAAATAGCGACGGGATTAGTGACGGTATTTTTTGTTACGAGCTTATTAGCGACGGTTTTTGTGACGACTTTGTGACAGTTTAGTCAATTTGCGGCAGATTTGTAACCGCTTTTTAAATTAGCGACATTTTTGTGACAGCTTTTGACTCTCACTAAATCAAAGATTACTTTATAATGACGTTGTTACTTGCATCACTTCAGATGTTAAGAGGGTCGTAATCTCTTCCATATAATACACTGTATAATCTAAAGTCTCGCCAAGGAAAATGCTGATCAGCAATTCAATAAGTAATTCATCTTCATATATATGCAAAAACCACCCAAAGGTAAACTTACTAATTACCTTTTCATTTTTTTACTATGGCACGCAGTTGCAGCAGAGCCAAGCACTGCCACATCGGCTCTTGCACCGAAAGCAGATTCAACTCCAGTTCTCACTCCACCATCCTCAACCGGAACTTCCGGAACAACCCCTAGCAGTGATACCTCCTCGGGAACTGGTACCAACGGAAACACAGGAAGTCGCCCAGTCCTTACCCCCTCAGCAGCTGGCATCTCGTACCAATTTTCGCCATTTCTCTTATTTGCCATGCTAGCAGCTACTATTCTCAAGTCTTGCAACTAGTTTGATGGATATAATTCTTTGTTTGTGATCAGTTTGTGTATTTTTTGTGAGATTTATCTTATTCTCAGTGTGATTATCATTGTTTGAGAGAGTTATCGACATTTATGATTGTTTGTAGTATCGTCTGCGAGTTGTGTACAAATTGATGATTTTAGTAGTTATCTACAATTTTCTTTTTTCTCGGATTCCTATTGTGTTCACTAGTATATTTTTTTCCCGAAGTTCCGTCAAAATTAAGCACTCCTAGCTCTTGGTTGTTCACTTAAATTGGAACGAAATAAAATTAGTATGTGGGTAAATATTGAAATTTTATGTGCACATTAATTGTACCCTTGAATGAAAAACAAAGAGAGTGAGTGTCACGTCCCAAAATCTATAGAATACGGATATCGAGGCATGAGCTTTTTAAAACAAAGAAAAGATAACCTGTTGGTACGAATTTAAAAATTTGTAAAAGAAAAGACTTGCGAGATAAAGGAATAATTAAACAATAAATAAAATGCTTGTCAAACGCGGCTACACGACCAAAAGGTTTTAACAAAATTATATAAGAAGAACTAAACAAATGCAATTTGCCCGTAGGCTACAACCTCAAAACTGTTCTATAATAAAAAGAAAGCGAAAGCCCCGAACCCATATGATGCATTCCAATGGCTCCTATCCAAACGCCTCAACCTATAATGTACCTGAAATACAAAACTATAACGGTGAGTGCCACGCACATAACTAGACGGGACGGGACCACAAACACCGTCACTCCATCACATAAATGCAAGAGCTCACAAATTCTACAACTACGATAATCGATGTATAAAAATAAATATAATGACATTCTACAACTACGATAAATTAAATAAATCAAATACACATCAACAGCATACATGGACCTCTCACGTCACCTACCCCAGTCCGTAAGGTAGGTCATTCCCTATCCCTTCGGCCGTCTTCTGTCTCCGGAATTAGGGAGAGACAGAGACCATTGCAACATAAAAGTAGATTTATAGTGCGCACTTGGACCTCTCACGCCACTCGTCCCAGTCCGTAAGACGAGTCATTCTCTATCCCTTCGGCCGTCTTATGCCCCCGGAATTAGGGAGAGACATAGACCATTGCTAACATAAAAGTAAATATAGTGCACACTGGGACCTTTAACGCCACTCGCCCCGGTCCGTAAGACGAGTCATTCACTATCCCATCGGCCGTCTTCTGTCCCCGGAATTATGGAGAGACAGAGACCATTGCCACTACAGCTAAATCACAAGGCCTCGGCCAATAATATAAAATCATTCAAATAACACCATCTCATACGTATAAATATTAAGGCCTCGGCCAATAATATTATACTATTCAACTAACATAAACTCATACGTCATTTAACGTAATACAACATAAACCATAATCATAGATGCTAGATTCACAACTAGCCAATCACTCCAACAACATAAAAACTCATTCAGGCATTTTAAAAAACATCTTGTATGCATAATATAAAACTCATCTTTATTCAACAATAATTTACCCAATTCTATCAACAACCATAATAATACATAATCAACGCATATAACACTCAACCCATTAATATTATCATTAATCCGAAATCAAAAGACTAAACCCACAACTAATCCAAAATCAAACAAGTGAATTAAAACATCCAACAAATAATCCCAATTAACCAATTAAGAACATATTTAAGATAAAAGGCAAAAACCCTCAATTAACAATAATCGTAAAACATAATCCTAACATACACCCTCGTCTAGTCGCAATGGATAACCCCCGTTATCTTATAGCGTAGTGGAGATGCTTTCGGTAATAATCCGTTAACGGTGGTTTCCTCTTCTTCTTCTTCTCTCTTTTCTCTCTTTTTCTTTCTTGTGTTTGGCTGGTTTTAGGTTTGTTTTTGAAAGAAGTGGGCTGATTTTTGGTTTAGAAAAAACTGTTTTTACAAAGTTTGTGGAAGCGAACTATTTGGTCCCCAAAGTTCTAAAAGCTAACTTTTAATCCAAAAATATTGTTTTACTACTCAAAAATAACAAATCTTTAGAAACAAATCTATTGGGTCCTTTTTATTAGTAAAATTAGTAACAGGTTTTAAAAATAAAGTTTTTCGGAAGAGTTTCGGTTTTTGGCTAAAAATTAGTCGAGTGACCGGTTTTTGGTAAAATTAGTATAAAACGTTTTTGTATAAATTAATTCTTAATTAAAAACACTTATAAAAATACGGGATGTTACAATGAGTAATAACAAAAAGTTACACCTGAAATTCATATTTGTGTGACCATTCATATTTGTCTCACCAAAATTCAATTTCTCTATATTTAATGAGTTTATAGCTTGGAAAATTTTACCACATCAGTCTCATAATTGACTCGTTATTTTTGAAGAGTACAACTATATCTCCTCATAAATAGAGATGAAATTGTTCTGATAAAAAAGTAATAACCAATATTGTTTATACCATTTGTGTTTTTTCTAACTATATAAAAAAGAATTTATTATTAAAAAATAATATTAACAATAATTAAGTATTTATAGAGAGTATGTTTTTGTGAGACTAAAAAATCATATAAATTATAAATGACTCTTTACATGTATAAAAGTAAAATTTTTGCTCATCATACAAATAAATTTACGATGAGTCTCATATGAATGGTCTAATTTTACCTTTTCTTTTTTTGTATTTCTTACAAATATAAGCGTCCCGTACCTACCCGATATGTGTAATATAATTAACACCACTCTTATATTTTTAGGATAACAATTTAACTTTATGCATTTTTCAGTTTTTCTATCAAATTTATTATCGTAACTAAATATTACTATATTTTAATATATTTCTATCAATTTTTTTCAACCCAAATTAATTTAACATGATCACTTATATTTGATGTATATTTGAGTTCATGTAAATTTAAGTTAATGGATAATAAACTGATACATGTACAATTTTAAAAAAATATCCTCATATTTAATATAAATGACTTATATAAGTTAACTGATGCGTTTGATTTTATCAATTTACATTAATTACAAAAAAAAAAATTAAAAAAATTATCAAGTTACATTATGCAAAGCAAATCCCAGTTCCCGCCAATTCAACATTTTAAAAGTGCACATACATTCATATAAGAGATAATCACCGTAATATATCCATAGTATAGACAAGTCTTTAATTAGTTTATCATGTTCAAACAAAAACACCTATAGTTTATAAGTTTCTAAATATGCTACTTTTGGTCTCTTTCATAAGTACTTCCACCATTCCATTTTCACATAAAGTTGGGAACGTATGAAATTTTGGCATGTTAGTTTTTTTCTCTTAAAATGTCGATTTACAAATTCCAAAATTTATTCATATATTAAACATTTAACTTTATGTATAACTTTTGAAGTTTGAATTTTGACATGTCATACGTAAGATTTCGTGTTGAAATTGCAGATGTTCCAAAAGTTTCTGTTAAATTAAAACGGACAGGATAGGATTCAAGAATATAAACCCTTTACCGCGGTTTTCATCGATACAATATGTTCCAAAATACATACCGTCATACCGCATTGCCACACACTGGGAACATATTTCATACTACATACTACATACTACATCATTCATAATAACACTCTTTTCATAGAAATTTTATCATGAGGTTTCTTCTTCCCAAAACAGAATTTTATTCATACTACATACTACATTTACTACAGAGTATCATTTTGCTCAAAATTGACAACATTTTCGGTCACAAGCAAATAACAGTGACTAATTTCCCCGAAAACGGCGCCAAGATAAAAATCGGGCTCCGAACGTGTTTTCTCCACGAACACATGCCTCGTAAGTCGTTCGTAGGAGCACGCACTACTAGGGCTGGATGAAAAACCGGAAAAATCCAACCGAAAAAAACCGAAACCGAAAAAATTTCGGGTCGGTTTTCAATAAAACCGAACAGAAAAAGACCGGAAAAGACCGAAAAACCAAAAATAAAACCGAAAAATAACGAAAAAACCCGAAACCGGACCGATTTTTCGTAGGAGCGCGCACTACTAGAGCTGGGCAAAAAACCGGAAAAACCGAACAGAAAAAGACCGGAAAAGACCGAAAAACCAAAAATAAAACCGAAAAATAACCGAAAAAACCCGAAACCGGACCGAAAAAATCGGTCCGGTTCGGTCCAAAAAATAAAAAGACCGAAATCGAAAAAAATCAAACCGAAAAATATGTTCGGTTTCGGTTTTGCCAAAAACCGAACCGGATAGAACGCAGCCCTACGCACGACTATACATCGAGAAGGTCAAAATCAAAATAGGAGAACCACATAGAACTCAATTATAAACTACAAGGACCACTCCCTCACCTCAACTCATTACTCATTTTTACCAATTCAGTTATAACCTTCTCTCTCTCTCTATATATATTATATATATATATATATATATATATTATATATATATATATATAGATATATAAATATAAATATATATAGGCTATGGCATTTTCCGATCATCTTATCATAATCCTATTAACCCTCTCCACCGCCACCACGTCGGCGTCTCCGGCGGAGTTTTCCGGCGGGTGTTCCGACGAGGTGGTGGCGTTCTCGCGGTGTCTGAAGTTCATATCTCTTCCTCCTAACAACCTCTCCGCGACACCTTCGTCAGCCTGCTGCGGAGAATACTCGGCTGTGGTGGGGAACGGGACGGCCGTCTGTTTATGTCACCTCGTTCGCTCTCCGATGCTCCTAGGGTTCCCGCTTAGTACCGAGAGGATACTCTCTCTCTCTACTCTCTGTCCTCCCCTGCTACGGGACGGGGCGAATGGTACTATCGGAACTGTTTCTATCGAAGCGTTTTGCTCAGGTACTTTTTGATTCTGTTTATTATTGTCGTAATTGGGATATTAATTAGTTGACATAGTTGTAATTTTGGTTTTTAAGTAAAATTGAGATTTAGTGTTAGCAATGGTTTCGACCCCGTAACTGAATTTATTAGTTCTCGATTGAATCGTTTTTCTCAGGTTTGATTCTGTTTATAATATTGGAATATTAATTAGTTGACATAGTTGTAATTTTGGTTTTTAAGCTAGCAAAATGAGATTTAGGATTAGTTGAGTTGAATTTCGCGATTGAGGAATCGTTACGATTGAAGAATCGTTACGACGTTTATTATTGTTCCGTTTTTCAGGGTTTTCGGTTCGGTTCGGTTTGTCCGGGTTTTCGCCCAGCCCTAGGCATATCAGTTGAGTTGAATTTCGCAATTGAGGAATCGTTACGACGTTTATTATTGTTCAATTCTTAGAATTGGAATGTTGGCTATTTAATAAAAATCGCTTATAATTTTGTTTTTTTTTAGCAAAATGAGATTTAGGATTAGTTGAGTTGAATTTCGCGATTGAGGAATCGTTACGACGTTTATTATTGTTCCGTTTTTCAGGGTTTTCGGTTATCGGTTCGGTTCGGTTTGTCCGGGTTTTCGCCCAGCCCTAGGCATATCAGTTGAGTTGAATTTCGCAATTGAGGAATCGTTACGACGTTTATTATTGTTCAATTCTTAGAATTGGAATGTTGGCTATTTAATTAAAATCGCTTATAATTTTGTTTTTTTTTTAGCAAAATGAGATTTAGGATTAGCAATGGTTCCCCTAGCTGAATTTATTAGTTACTGAAATAGTGACATATTATTTATATATATCGTTGATGTATTTTCTCTGAGCATTTTTCTCGGGTTCGATTCTCTTATTAGCATATCAGTTTAATTACGTTTATTATTATGGAATTATAAGAATTTCGATTTGGTTTGTCTAGATTTAATTGATATTGTTATTAGTCCTTAGGTTTGAAATAGATACATATTTGGTCCTTCTATTAGCCTGCTCGGGTTCCCTCTCAGTCCTTCGAGAATCCTCTCTCTGTCAGAGCGGAGCGAATGGTTCTATCGGAAGTGTTTCGATTGAATCGTTTTGCTCAGGTTTGATTCTCTTTATTACTGTTACAATTGGAATATTAAGTAGTTGACATAGTTATAATTTTGGTTTTTTAGCAAAATGAGAGTTAGGGTTAGCAATGGTTCTCCTAGCTGAATTAGCGAATTTATTAGTTTTCGGAATATTATATGTAGTTGATGTATTGTGTATTTGGATTCTTTTATTAGCATATCAGTTGAATTTCGCGGTTGAGGAATAGTTACGACGTTTATTATTGTTCAATTTTTAGAATTGGGATATTGGCTGTTTAATTAACATCGCTTATAATTTTGTTTTTTTAGCAAAATGAGATTTGGCCTTTAGGATTAGCAATGGTACACCTAGCTGAATTTATTAGTTATCGAAATGTTATATATAGTTGATGGACGCTCTGGTCATTTTTCTCGTCTCCAATTCTCTTATTAGCCTATCATGTTGAATTTCGCGATTTTGAGGAATGGTGACGACGTTTACAATTGTTGAATGATTAGAATATTGATTTTGAGGAATCATTTGGATTATTACAGTTGCATTTAAAACTTGAAGGACAAGTAAAACTCAGTTGAAACGATGGACCAAATTTGTACTGTATATGTTCTTATTCATTAGTACATCTTAATCCAATTTGGATTTTGGTTTTTGTGTGATAATTTCAAAACTAGTATTCGTCTGTTATTTCAGAGAACTAAAAAAACAATTTCTCTTTTGAACTAAACTTGAACCGAAACATTTCCAGTCGATGGCCACAGACAGTTCCTAGTATGCTTTTGGAACGAAAACTCTGCACCATATAGTGACTTCTTGAAATATTAACTCGATTCTGATATATGAATTGTGGTTTCAGAGACCAAATTAAGATAAAGCTATATGAAACCTATTGTTTTGACCAAACATATGTTTAGTCCATACACTTTCAATTGCGTAATAGTCCCCGTATCATAGAGATATTAGTGTTGCTTTTAGTTTAGACAAAGAATCAGCCTAAAGAATAAAAACTACTTCAACTGCTTTGTTAGTGGTTTTACAGAATCGATGATATTCTCTACTACCACGCTGCACTTTTTAAATTGCCAAATCACTATGAAATGGACTGAATCTCGCCTGTTTTTTTTTTTCCTAAGAATTCATGGACGAAGTTCGTCACTCGCCCTTCCGAATACTCAATCATTATAAGTACCAGCATACTTAGTTTTTGACCTTTCTTTCCCATGTCTGTACAGGCTCATCTGCACTGCCACCTCTGCAATCCATAGAAGGTACTTATAACCATTGTTAATTGATTATAGTTTTTCTTTTGCCCTTTGGTAAATTGATTAGTCACATAAATTTGTTCAAATTTTGTCTTGCAGGTCCAAGGATTCCAGCACGCCCCAGTTTCCAGAACCAACATCCGAGTAAGCTGCATTTTGTTTACATAAAACACCATTGCCTTCATATGTTACTTGAGTAATAATTTGTTTGTTAATGCTAACTAAACAATGTTGGATATGGTATTGTACGATTACAGTAATTGTATGCGTAACCAGTTACCTTGACAGTAAGCGATGGTATCCTATATTGATGCACATGCCTTCCTACATACTAACCTGCAAAATGTTTTTCTAGAGCTCTTGAAAATATACAGTCCTTCCAATAAGTAGTGGTTATCTCTATCCTGGTTCCAATTTCCATCTTACAGATCGACACACCTTTGTACTCTGCCTTACGGAAACAAAGCTGAAAATTTGATATTTATGGTATTTTTGCAGGTATCGAGTCTCCACCACCTCCACCAAGCACAGCATCTTCATCGCCAGAGATAACCGATAGCGATACATTACCCTCAGAAGTAAACTTGTCCATCATTACACCCACTCATATTCGACCTGCCCATACCCGATCTGTAGCGCAAAAGATAAGAAATAGAGCCATCATATCTCTTGGAGTGGTTATCTCTATCCTAGTTCCGATTTCCATCTTACAAACCGACACACCTTTGTATTCTGCCTTTGCTGATCAAGTGTCAAGGACCAAACAGAGCGGTAGTAATTAGAATTGCATACTCTTGTTGCACATATACAGATGTATCTTGCTGGTGAATACGATCTATATACTTGTAGTTAGAGCCTTTACCATCACTTTTGTACATTGCTGGTGTACCGTGTACCTAAGAAACTCTTCTCTCGGTTAAACCATTAGGAAAAAAAACCTTAAGCTGATCAAATTTTTCTTGATGAGAAATTCTAGTAATACGGTGTCCCTCTTGCAAAAGTTTTCGCTACGGCGAGCACTTCTCACATACAGGGATAGATAGATAATTTTTTGTTTGGTTGGAAAAAAGACAAAAGCTATGTATCGAACAGCGAGCAAGTTGATTCATGATATGCTATTTTACTCTCAATCGTACAAGTTGTATTAAGACAATGTCATTGCACATTCTAATGTTCCACAACCTACTAATTCCAGAGAGCAAAAATTTACTTGAGAGCGAGTTTAAACATCTGCACCTGCAACACTGTAGTCGATCAAATTTCAAATACAGTTGAGAAAATACTTTGAATAACTGTCGTTTTTTATCGAGAGGATAGACGTTTTTTTTATAACCGTTGAGGACAGGTATTCCAAAATGCAGTCGTAATTTGCAACGCCTAACGGATGAAACTGATCCTCGCTTCGTCACATCCATATTAATCTAAGGAACACCTTGAGAACTGACAGCGTATTTTTTACCCAATATTTGTCTTTGTAGCAATCCCAGATAGTATACCCATCATAATTTGACATGTGAATTATGGAAAATAACTTTATATTTTACATCTTTTAGGGGTGTGCCTTTTTCAACTTTTTCAAGTTTCTAGTTCATAATCTGACAAGCTTATTACTAAGAAGTGAAATAAATACAAAGTAATTTATAAGCTTAAGCTTGCTATTACTTTAAAATGTGAAAACAATGTCAAGTATCTTGCAGATTTTCATTTATCTTTCATATCTATTTACTTCATCTGCGTGCACGTACAATCTATTGAAGTCGTGTTTCCGTTCTTATATCAGGGACAATGGTACCTTTAACCTTTTTGAGTTTGAGTCATATAATAAATTAATTCCATTTGTGTATGTGCTACCAAGAACTCTGCGATACTCTCTGTTCATATTCCATTATGAATAATCGAAAAATCAAATCCGATATATCTTGGAATCCTGAATATAATGCTACCAACAATTGTAGGAATAAAATGTTATCTATCTGATAAGCATGAGCAACTTGGGTCGCTATTTTGGGTTCGACATTCATGAAGTAGGAGTATTGAGTGATGTTTATTGTCAGCAGTAATGGGAGGATAATACTCCTATAATTCACATCTCGACATTTTCACCTTAATTTTTTCGCCAAACGAATTCACATAACCATAAAATAGCAAAGTAAAAAAGCAGATGTTATGATAGTTCTCTTTTACTATAGTGAGATTTTAAGTTCAGATTATGAAATTCAAATTATGTTCTTCTAACTTGTTAGCCAACAAGAACTGAGATCATGATATGAGACAAATTATAATGGGATTAGCTTAACTTCTTATGTTTGGACTACAAGTCTATAACAAGATTTACCTCATAAACAATTGTTAATCAACTCTAGTTCCCAAAATAGGATTATGTTAAGACAATTTTCTCATGTTTCCATCATCTGCACAAAGATTTTAGTTGATTAATTTTAAATTTTATATGCATTGGACCCATAAATTATAATTGATTCCATCACCACCAACTCTTTTACTTATCTCTTTGTCCATATATATTACCAAATGTTGCTAGTTGCATTTTTGTCCAAACATATTTTTGGAGCCTTTTGAGCAACCAGTTTGAAAAAAGTCAAAGCAATATTTCACAAAACAAGTTTACTTCAAGTTAAATAAATATCTCAAAGTCAATAGGTAGGTTGGCTACTAATTTTTATAATGGAATAACCATAAAAAGTATTAATTGTAAGATTTAATCTGATTATCATAGATCTTTTTTTTTTCCAGTTGCTCAACTAGGAACCAGCCAATACATATATTTACACACATAATAGTACTAATATTCCAAATAAAAATGCAAAAAAAAGGGTAGTATTATGATGAATGCTTGATTCCATTATTCATGTGATTGAAATGGAATATTGATAAATAGTTTTTTCACCAATATTATATAGTGTGAAGACACTGTTCGTACTCTATTTTTTAAATAATGAGTATGAAAGTCTACAACCAAACCAGCTCCTATTTTCTAAACTTCAACCACTATTATTAATTTGACGTTTGTGACCTCATTTTTCTCTAATTACCATGCATTGAGTGCCCGAATAATCTTAAACTATCTATTTTATTTAACGAAAGTGGGGTATCTAACGCTGACTCGAACTCTTTATATACATCATATGAACTCAAAATAATGCAATCGTTCATTTATAACTCAACTAAATAAAAATATAAAGTAGAAAAAAATTATCCATAGTAATATATATACATCTTTATACATATAATTTTCAAAAAAAATCTCTATATATATACATCAATATCCTTCATCTATAGGTTTGTTTGTTTGTTTATTTTGAAACTTTTATATGTTTATTTTTTATTAGTTAAGTTTTAAATAAACGATTGGATTATTTTGACTTCATATGATGTATATAAATAGTTCGACTAACGGTGAATCTGACTTAGATAATCAACTTAGCTCTTTTAACATTGAGACAATATTTCATTCTCTTAGAGCAAATAAGCAGGCAGGCTATTAGTGCTTTAATATTTTTATTTTTATTTTATTTTGGGTGAAGAAGTGCTTTGAGAAATTATTACTTGTTAGATTATCTTATCGGTTAATAACAACTACGAGTATATATATTAATTATATATATCTATAGAAATTAATTAAAATATGTATATAAGGCACACAATAAGCTAATGAAATGTGTTTAATTAGAAAAAAAACATGCAAAAAAAATATATATTCCATGTCGATAATTTAGGGACAAAAGTCACTCTTGCAACTACACAAGCCTGTAAAAGTCGATCATAAATCATTGAAACTGTAGATTGTGGGAAACTGAGAAAGTCGAAAAATGTTAAAATATACTCATCCGTTCTTAATTATCCATTACGAAATTACGTGCAATTTTAACCGGCAAATAACTTGTATCAAAATTGTCGGAATGAAAATTTTCAAAAGTTGATCATATAGTTTAAATGTTAAATTTTATGATTAGATTTAAAAAAAATTCATTTCGATAATTTTGATATAAGTTATAAGTCGGTCAAAATTACACGTAGTTTCGTAATGAACAATTAAATAGGAACGGAGGAAGTATATACCTTTCAATATTTATATATATATACACACACTTTGAGTAATTGTTTTTTAGGGTTTTGATTCTGTTTATGGTAAAGTTCACGTGAGTGTTTACTTTGTTCTATAGTGGAAACTTAAGAAGAATCACTATTTCTTAGGACTTTGACAAAGTGAAAAAGTTAAAGACAATGACTACTTTTATATATATATATATATATATACTAATAATCGATCCTCGTTCAGTTTACGGAACGTAATGCAATAAAAATATAGAAAATATGTATAGTTATGATATAAATAAGTGAATAATATAAAAAAAACATAGTTTAAGATTTAAAATAATGTTTGGTTATTAAAGAGTGATAAATAGTTTTATTAGTTTTTACTTTTTACATTTTTATGAGAATATGGTATTATTGTAATTAATATAAATGTGTATGATTATTTTTAGAAAAAAGTGTCTAAATTGGACGGACTCAATTGATTTGGGTTGATTTTCTATGATAAAATGATATTTGAGGAGTACAAATCTTTTACCTCTATTTTCTACCCCTTCCGTGCCCCCTTGCTTATTTTCACTCAAAATTTAAATTTTCACAACTTAAACCGCAACTTTATAAACTTTTATATTATATTGTATTCAAATTTTAAAACATTTGAACATAATATTGTTTTAGACAATTTTTTTAATATTTAATGTTTAATTTACACTAATTTATACATTTATTCCAAAAAAAATTTGTGTGAATTTTCTTTTAAAAATAATTATTAGAATGTATTGATACATATATTATAGTAATTGTGCAATTTTTTTCAAATTTTTAAGAATTTTTTTTTGGATAAAATAAGCAAGGGGGCACGAAAGTGATAGAAAAATGAGGTAGAAGATTTGGATGCATATTTGAGACAACATTTTCTAAAGATTATGGAACAGATCAGCACTGGTCCATGAGAGGTCATTAATACGTTAATATATATATAGAGAAATAACCCATTTGCAAATATATTAAAATGTCAATGCATAATCTTTACAAAATAAATTTAGTTTCTAAAGGGCAGTGATTTCCTAAGCTAAACATTGGTAATTTTCCAATTGGGGTAAATAACTACTTGTACCACATTCACATTAGTTGGATCTAGTAGGTAGTGAAAAATACTAAAATGGTACGTAATCTATCGACTTTTACTGATATTTAACCTAACACACTTTCTAATTTGGTATCCAACCTATACATTTCGCTCTAATTTGATACCCAACCTAACACTTTTTTTTTCTAATTTGGTACCCAACCTATACGTTTCGCTCTAATTTGGTACCCAACCTATACGTATGCATTCCAATTAAGGGACTCAATCTGTCTTCGATCGTCGATTTTTAACGCATAGGTTGGGTACCAAATTAGAAAAAAAATGTTAAGTTGGGTAGCAAATTAGAAAAAGTGTTAGGTTGGGTTCCAAATTAGAGCGAAATGTATAGGTTGGGTACCAATTTACAAAGTGTGTTAGGCTGGATACCAAATCACTAAAAGTTAATAGGTTGTGTACCATTTTAACAATTTTTCCGTAATAGGTACTAAAATTGGTATTAATTATAAATGCGCAATTATTAAAAGTGCACACTATAGCTCCTTATATGTCCCAAATATTAAAAGTTTGTTCATATGCAAAACTGCAATTTAGACCGAAATGACACACCATATATATCGTACATATTATAAACCTTTTAACTACTATAAAATGGTAATATAACTAAAAACTTTTAAGCTAAGGACTAGTGAGTCGTGAACATATTTATTCATCAATCTTGCATGCATTGAAGCTAAGTGCAGACCATCGGAAGCGAGTACACCCCCTTAGTGTGCATTTTTTCGATCAGTAGTAGGTACTAAAATTGGTATAAATTATAAATGCGTAATTATTAAAAGTGCACACTATAGCTCCTTATATGTCCCAAATATTAAAAGTTTGTTCATATGCAAAACTGCAATTTAGACCGAAATGACACACCATATATATCGTACATATTATAAACCTTTTAACTACTATAAAATGGTAATATAGCTAAAAACTTTTAAGCTAAGGACTCGTGAGTGAGTCGTGAACATATTTATTCATCAATCTTGCATGCATTGAAGCTAAGTGCAGACCATCAGGAGCAAGTACACCCCCCCTAGTATGCACTTTTTCGATAAGTAGTAGGTATTAAAATTGGTATTAATTATAAATGCGCAATTATTAAAAGTGCACAATATAGAGTTTGTTCATATGCAAAACTGCAATTTAGACCGAAATGACGCACCATATATATCGTACATATTATAAACCTTTTAACTACAATAAAATGGTAATATAACTAAAAACTTTTAAGCTAAGGACTCGTGAGTCGTGAACATATTTATTCATCAATCTTGCATGCATTGAACCTAAGTGCAGACCATCGGGAGCGAGTACACCCCCCTAATTTCAAAAATTATGACTTTTTCAACCCCGTATATCGGCTTCGCCGCTGAACTTGTGTAAGTAAAAGGCAATCTCATCACTCTGTATAATTTACAGATACGTTAATGTGAAATTGTACTGATATATATATATATTACAGTATTTAATGTTTGTTGATGTATCGTCGTTAATTCTGTGAAAACTCATGGTCCCAAACCGTTTTACAAATGGACAATAAATGAAAATTGGCATGACATTTATATGAATTTTAAGTGTAGTAGGTATACATTCATTGATGGAATAGCCATGAGTCACGTGAACTCATTTGTTACTTATATTCGAGCAAAGCCCTAGCTACAAACCTTATCCGTTATACCAAAAATGTAAATAAATTGTACATATATATTGTCTAATAAAACACATAATAACCATGATACATTATCAATGCAAAATAATATTTGATTTAGTGACAGTTAAAACATGTCACAAGTCTGTCACTGGTTTAAAAATTTGTTACAAATCTGTCGTAAATTAACTAAACTGTCACAAAGCCGTCACAAAAACCGTCGCTAATAAACTCGTAACAAAAAATACCGTCACTAATCCCGTCACGATTTGGGTATTTTTTTATAGTGTAGGGACGCATTTTAGTATATATTAAAAGTTAAAACGTACCCATTATAAAATCTCTGTCATCTTGGCTAAATAATTATTTCCATCAAAATATAAGTATATTGAAAAACATTGTTAATATATATAATCACACTTGATAAGTTCTATTGTCATTATCTTCCTTAGAATAACCGTATCAACAACTTTAACAATTTACTTAAAAGTAACATATTTTATATATTTTAAGTAATTGTTTACATTTATACAAAATTATATCTTAATTATTAATTTACTTACAATAACCCTACATTGTTTATTTTTATTTGTTTATTATCATAACAATATTAATTTAATTATAATAATCCTACATTGTTTATTATCATAACAATATTTCAACCACAAAAATATTGACCCATGATAGTTTATTACTATTATATTAATCAAGTGAATCATATATATTCATTATATATAAGATGAATTTTGTATTACCTTAAATTTAGTAAATTTATAGACCTCCTAATACATGCCCTTTTTTATACCATAATCGTCAAATTTAAAAAAAATATATGTTTTGAGGTATACGAACTACAAACAAAAGTTAAGATAGGAACAGTTTACTTTTTGAAAATTATTGGTAGAGCGAGTGTCGCTAAATTTTAGCAACAGTTTAACAACAAAAACTGTTGGTAAACTGTTGCTAAATTTAGCGACACTCATTTTACCAGCAGTTTAGCAACAGACGGTCTGATGGTAAACTGATATTTTCACATACGCTCTGATAGTAAGCTGATATTTTATTATCAGTTACATATTCTTGCACAAAAGTATGAAGGGTACATGACAACATGCTAAGTGATGGAGGTTCAATGTAACAATAGTACATATTCTTACACATTTGTGTCCCAAAAGCAAATACAAATAATTGTAAAGCATATGATTTTATAACGGAGCCATATAATATAGTGCATTATTACTGTAGTTATATGCAATAATTGAATGAAAATTAATGTGGTGGACAATTCATGCGGTTATTACATAAGCATTGTGTCATACCTTTTTCAATAAATGCCCAATTTAATTTAGAAAATGCTAGATTTGAGTTGTGGGTAGAAATTTTAATCATTTTCAAACAAAAAAATTCATAATATTTCTCTATATGGTCATATGTTATGTTATCGTATTAAAGATTAAATCTCACTAAAAAAAAACGTATTGAAGATTAATTAAAGGGGTAATAGTTGAGATTTTTGGTAGATAGATACAAAAGCAAGACTTACAAAGGATCATACTAGAATTGGTCAATAATCAAAATTATTTAGCTGGTAATTCGTTAATAGTCAAAACAATCTGAAAAAAGCTTCAATTTGTCACCTTGTCAATAGACTTTTTAATACATTGTTAAATTGTTTCATAGTACACTATTTTATCATAAAATTGACAATTTTTAGCTCAAAAAAAGATTTCCGAGAAGGTGTTAAAAAAATTTAACTCGCATTTTTATATACAAAAGTACATCCAATGAGTAACATATCATGTGATAAACCTATTTCATTATAAAATTTAATTTAAAAAAACTACTAATCATTCAATACTACTTTATCTCCATAAATTATTAATTATATAACGTTTTCAAATATAACTCAAGCTATCATTTCCTTCCCAATCTTATCCATTTAAGTTTAAAATTTATTTTTTGTGAAAAAACTACTAACCATTCAGTATGGCTTTTATGTCCACGAAAGAATTACTCCATCCGTCTCATAACAATAATCCATTACGAAACTACGTGTCAAGTTTGACCGGATAATAATTTGTATCAAAATTATTAAAATTTAATCATATAGTTCAAAAGTTCAATTATATTGTTAAATTTAGAAATTTTTTATTTCGGTAATTTTGGTACAAGTTATTGTCGGTCAAAACTTGGCATCTGATTTGGTAGTAGGACTAAATAAATAAAGTTTTAGACAATGGGAACCACTGTTGAAACAGATATAAATAAATGGACGAAAATGTTTGGATATTTAAATAGTAACGTAATAAACCCGATTTTACCGCTCAAAGTCAACAGTCAAAATCCAAGTAGACGTTACTTTTATAAAAATAAATCAGTTATATTTTTATTATTATTTTCCAGTATAAAAATACATGTGAGAAAGTGAAGAAAAAGAATAGAAAAGTGATAAAAATAACTCTTTTTTTTCTCTCTCCCTTCCCGCTTATTCGCATTGTTTGTTGCACTTTTATTTTTAAATAAATATACATTTCACACTAATATACACATAGTAACTATACATGCTATTATAAATTAAATATATATTTATATAAAGATATATATAGAGTGGTTTAGTGTGAAAAACAAAGCATTGAGATGGGAGAAAAAAAAGTGGAAAATTTAGAGAGAAAAATAGAGAGTCCTGAGATGGAAACACCAGTTAGGAAACAAATCAATGATACAGTTTCTAAATTTGAGGTTATTTTTTCTACTTATTTATAATGTGTTTTTTTTAGTTTATACCTTTTAAGTTTTATCTCTATGTTATTATGTTTTGGTGTAGTTAGTTTGTGTTGTTCTTCAAGTGATTTAATGGAATTTGGTACTTGTTTGCTGTTTTTTTTTTTTTTCTAATTTTTTTTTTGTACTTGAAATGTGTAATTTATACCTTTTATCTCTATGTTATTCTGTTTTGGTGTAGTCAACTGTTGTTTTTCAATTATTTCAATGGAATTTGTACTTGTAAGCAGTTTCTTTTTTTCCAAATTTATTTTTATACTTAGAATGGGCTTATTATCTCTATGTTTTTTTTTAAGAGTAAACGAACCGTGTATTGATAAGTGAAGAAGTACAATCGTCAAACAAAACGATTACTAGAAACATTACATGATACGCTATGAAGCCTAATCGCCAACAAAGTTCGGGCTAATGTTCCAATGTCTACTAATAAACCTATTTCTACGATTATTAGTAACATTACATAGCTTGTTCATGCTATTAATTACATAAAACTCAATGATTCTACAAACTTGTCCGGGACTAGACGTCTTTCCTTCGTTAATTCTAGCATTGCATTCCCGGTACAAACTATATACCGTCGATGCGAGTAAACACTTTCTTAGTGTAGCGGAGGCCAATTTTCCTTTGAAAACTTCACTTGACCAATTAACCCACTCGTTCCAAGTCACTATGTTTTGATGGAGTCAATTTGTGTTGTTTTTTCAGTGATTTAATTTAATTTGGTACTGGTATTCAGTTTTTTTTTTTCCGGAAGTAATTTATCATTTCTTGTCTCTTCTTTATTCAGTTCTGAGTTCAAGATTGTTCTTTACGACAGTTATGCGTTAAATGTTTTGATAATTGTTTATCATATAGGGATTTATTTAGCGCAGACATTTAAAAACTGTAAACTATACTTAAACAGAAATTTAGGAACTAATATCAATTTATATGTAAAATTAAGGAATTTTATCAAATTGGAAAATTGGATATAGTCGAAAGAAGTAAAGATGTGCAGTCTGTTTGATTTCAATCCCAAAAGAGCAAACTGAACTAATTTTCTAGTTTTTGGTTTTGTCTAGAACCGTAACTGAATGGATCATTACCTGTCCTACTTTGTGATTTTGCAGGAGTCTCCTGTTTTTAACTTTATAAATAGCTTATCTCCTCTTAAGACGGTTAATTCTCTACGTATAAGCCAGCGATTCAACTCATTGAGTTTTCCATCGGTTGTATCTGTGTTCACTTCTCCCCAAATCAGTTCCACCAAAGGAGCCGAAGTGTTGAAAAAGTAAGAACCTTTTTATACTCCTTCAATAAAATTGTTATAGAGTTAATTATATTGTCATTGACTTAGTCGCATGATTAAAATGGGCTTCGTTTGTAGGCACCAAGTTTTGGATCCATCAATTTCATCTGAGAGCGGGATAAAAGTCTACAAATGTGATGAACAAAAGGAGAATTGTGCAGTAAATACTGACAATTTCTCAAAATATGCAATCGAGTCCGAACAAAGTAGGACTGGTAGTATGTTAAGGGGCAGAGTTCAAACCGAAAGTTTGTCAGAAGAGACACTGAGATCGGATGATTCGTTAACTCAAGATCCCTCTTTGAAAATTGATGTTTCGAAAAAAGAAGAAGGAACAGAAGGTGATTGGGAGAGATTAATATCGAATACGAGCAGTTTTTTAATTTTTGACTCGCCTGATAATACATATGCTAATAAGGAAATGAGTTTAAACAATTTCAATTCTTCAAAGTTGCCTTACGAAAACACCAATGAGTTATATAATGCACATTTTCTCGACTTAAATGGGGTTGAACAAACCAAACCTCCACCAAAGCTTATAGACATTGAGGTATAGTATTAATATTCAGTACAAATTTTCCTTTCTAATGATAACAACTTTTTTTCTATCTAAAATAAATCTTGCTTAATTGGCGTTTTTGTTACCTTTTCTTTTGCAGTCTTTTCCAAATATACATCGTGGAGTAAGAAGACGATGTCTAGTGTATGAGATGGGCGGAGCTCGAAAAAAGCAATTTGAGGAGAGTCCATCTCCGTGTCCTATTATGTTATCACCGACTAATCCTGAGGCTGTATCTATAGATAAACAGCCTAATAACTCTGCTTGCTATAATTTACCTGGAATTGGCTTGCACTTAAATGCTCTAGCAAAAAATTCAATCAACAACGGTCTTGGTCATGAAAGTCTATTTTCAAATGTTTTGAGCTCTTCTGCAAGTCATTTTGCGGTGGGTCCCAGTCAATATTATTTTGATCAATCTTTAGCAGTTCAAAACGAGGTTCCGGTTATGGAAGATCCTCAACATGCATTTCTATCTATGGCTGGTGAAGACACTAATCCGATTAGTCCGAAAAAGAAAAGGCATGAAATGTTTAACAATTTTATATTTAACAACTTCGTTGAAATATTACTGATCTGTTAACTAACATTTTCTCTTTTCAGACGTAAGACGGAAAATGATGGGGAAGACGAGGGATGTAAGCGATGTAATTGCAAGAAATCAAAATGCCTGAAACTGTAAGTTCTTAGATTCTCTTATTTGCTTCATTTAATCTAGATTTTTGGCTCATGTGATGAATCTAATTTTCAGATTCTTTGCTTATTATTTTAACTACTGCTTAAAAAATCAGAAAAAATCGAACTAAGGCCTTTTTTTGGGTTCACCAGTTTAAAGCTGGGCCTTTCTTGATTTTTGGCCTGAGATGAGTAAAAGCTTAAAGATGGATGAAACCCAGCTTCTTTCTTATAATTAACTTTTGCATTTTTATTAAAAACTGCTACCAAACGAGTCCTTAGATGAAGAAACATTTTAAATCGGAATATTGCAGATATTGTGAATGCTTTGCTGCTGGTGTGTACTGTACAGAACCATGTTCATGTCAAGAGTGCTTTAATAAGCCTATCCATGAAGAGACTGTTTTAGCAACTCGAAAGCAAATTGAGACCCGTAATCCGCTTGCATTCGCTCCTAAAGTAGTTAGGAGCTCCGATCCTGCACCTGAATCCGGGGTTTGTAATTATTATCATTAATTTTCACTTTTTTATTTATATCCTAGCAGTTTTTCGATCCTTATATAGATTATATTGTTTTCTATTAGGATGACTCTAGTAAGACACCTGCTTCTGCAAGGCACAAGAGAGGCTGCAATTGCAAGAAGTCTGGTTGCTTAAAGAAATATTGCGAATGTTATCAGGTATGTTTCGCAATTTTTTTCCTCGTGTACTTTTTTTCCCATGTCATCTTATGAGCTTATCTGATTTTTTTTTTTTTTTTTTGCAATAGGAGGGTGTTGGGTGCTCCTTTAACTGCAGATGTGAAGGATGTAAAAATGCATTTGGTAGAAAATATGGTAAATATTCCTTTATACTTGATTCAGGAAGAATTTCTAGCTATCAAGAAAACCTGAAATCTCTAAATTTATTTTCTTGTTTTGTTTTGTCTTGTTTGTGCTTAGGATCTATGCCAGAACCAGAAGCTCAATTTAATGAAGAAGAATTAGAGACACGTGAGAAGATCACAGTGGACAAACCTCTACATGAGTATGCAATTCAGAACAAATCACAACATTCAGGGAATAACTTTTTCTCAGCGACACCGCATTCTAGGTATGTTTTTACAATTGTAACTTATATCTACTAAATTTGTCATTTCGACAATTTTTTGGCTCTAGATCTTTGTTCTGATTTATTCAATTGATGTGTCAGACCATCGGCTCAGCTACCATTTTCATCCACAAAATCGCCACCTTCCTCTTCTCAAGCAGTTGGAGATTCTTCTAAACAAACTGGAAATCAAAATATTGAAAACACGAGGTTTCTTCAATCTCATCTCGAGTTTGAGAAGCGAATCAAAGCCGTTGATGGAGATGAAATTCCTGAGATTCTTCAAGGAAAATACTCTTCTCTTGGCCTGGTAAAATCTTCTTCGCCAAATAGAAAGAGGGTCTCTCCCCCACACTGTGACTCCGGAGGGTCTCCTAAAAGAACAATTAGCCGCAAGTTAATATTGCAATCTATTCCCTCATTCCCTTCTCTCACACCTAAACAGTGAGTGCTATCATGATATCAGAAATTATCGAAGAGATTTCCACTTAATGTACAGCTACGACGCTAGTTAATTTTGTGCTCCAACTCCAAGTATTCATTTTGATACCGCTAGTTTTATTTTCATTGCTATCCTCAAATTTAAGAAATCTTAAAGTTGAGTATTCTTTAGAACATCTATGTATCTCGTGTTTGCCTGTTGTTCTAGAGTTACGCGATCTCATAAAATTTTCATTTTTTCGTTTATTGATGTAATGAAAATTCAGTTGTCAAAGATTCATTAGTAGTGATTAGCTGTCTTTCAGGTGAGACTTCTGAACGATGTTCCTTATTTATAATTGTGTTACCGAGTTCTATTGTCAATGTGTAAGTTAGTTTGAACTGCTTATCTGTTTATGCTTAGTTTAGTTCTTATGGCAATTATGATTAATTGCTTTAGTTAGTTAAATAATCATTTGTATGATCCTTTATATACGTCAGTGCTATGCCAATGTTTGTGAAACTATGGATGAGGTGCTTTCTATTTTTTGGCCCATTTCAAGGTTTGTATATGAGCTCTGAGTCCGAACGGAAAAGAGAATTTTTCGTCACCAGACTTTACAATTAGAAAACAAATGAATCTTGGAGGAGGAGATGAACTGAAAACATGGACTATTTCTGCAACTTTACAGCAACTCTTGCATACAAAATCAGTTTATTACCAGGCTTCTAGCCGTCGATGTTAGTTCTACTTCCTACGCAGAAGCTATTATAATCTGGTTACGGTAAGTATGCGAACCTTATTTATCATCTTTTGAAAACTAATTATTGATGAACAATGAGCCTTACAAAACTCACTCTTACCAAAAACTTGCTTAAAGTCTTCATAAAAAAACACCTATTATTCTATTAATTCAGTTGAGTCGTTGAATGACTGGCCTTCCAGTTCCGATATCGCCCCAAACAAGTGCAATAAAAAATGTCCGGCCCTAAAAAAAAATTGATTAGTGAACCAAAATACAAAATTGATGTCGCTGCCTGATAATAAATGTAGGATCCATTTTTTTGTTGGAGCTGTAAAATATACTTGAGGTAAAAACCTACAATTATCAATTGTTTGCTTGATGGTAATATAAATTTTTGACTGTACGGTTTAATTATTTAACAAATGTGTTATAATGTATTAATTATGCTCGTAATGGACCAACTAAACCGAGAATTAATAGTCGATAAAGCTAAAGCTTACTTTCTTTTTTGTAACCTCATGTTGAATTTCGCATCGAAGTTTTTTTTTTTGATGTAAATAGCAGTCATCAGCTTTTTATTATTGTTGGAATCGACGATCGTAATTTTATTCAAGGATCGATTGTTTGTTGTGAGCCATTCTCTTGATCATGACGAATGTTTGAAAAGCTCATGATACTAAAACGTAGACCAATAAATTTGCAATTATTCGATGATCTTTAGACAAATCTAAAGGCATGTTTTCCATGTATGTCAATATATTATTGAGCTTAATAATACATTGACATACATGGAAAACATAATTAAGCGACCTTAAACATAATTAACAAATACCAAGAAACGTCGATAAACTATTAAATAGATAAAAAGTGCATTAAACACTTAATACTAACGTATTACACAATAATTAAGCCCTGGTCTAGTTGAGTTTGTATTTCAAGTATCACGCATTTTGTGGGAGCAGTGGATCAGGAGGCGGTTAATCCGTCTGAAGAGATTTTCATCTGAGCTGGAACACACATGCCACCTAACGAGACGTCCATCTTTCAGGTAGGCGGACACAACAAGGCTAGGAATGAGAGTATTTTCGAATTCCATGTGCCTTTTCTTCGAGGATGCGTAGGGTTCACGGAGAGTTTCCCTGAGAAAGTTGCGGGGCGTGGGGTAATTGGGTTCAGCACCACCATGCTCCCGATGACAAAGCAAAGGCCAATGACACCGGCAAGGACCAGACCCCCGGACGCCATTTCTCTGTGTGTGTGTTAGTGTGTGTGAGAAAGAGAGAGTGACTCTGTTTGTATATACGTAAAGCTATTATAAAAAAATACCCAAATAGCGATGGGATTAGTGACAATATTTTTTGTTACGAGACGACGGTTTTTATGACGGTTTTGTGACAGTTTAGTCAATTTGTGACAGATTTGTAACATCTTTTTAACTTATTGACAGACTTGTAACAGCTTTTGACTCTCAATAAATCATACGTAATATATATTGGTGGGCTATCACGTATCCAAAAAGTGCATAAGTTTTCATTTGGTACTAGCTATTAAAGTTGTAATGGCTCAAAATATGTATTTTTGAAACTTAATATATTTACACCCTTTCACATATTCACATCATGATCATTAAATTAGATAGTTGTAGCAGGAAATAACGTGTGTGTATATATTTATATGTTTTTTCACGTATCATGTTTATATTTTTCCTAAATGTTTGGATTAACGTATCATGTGTTATGCATAGATGTACATTTTTCAAATATTGATGGGTAGACTATATTTATAAACTTCTAATCGTTACTAATATTTGCTTCTAATAATATTTCTAATTGCTATTTTCGAACTTTGAGCATATTTTCCCGTGACAATACTGACACTACAAAAAAATACTCAAATAGCGACGGGATTAGTGACAGTATTTTTTGTTACGAGCTTATTAGCGACGGTTTTTGTGACGGGTTTATGACAGTTTAGTCAATTTGAGACAGATTTGTGACAGTTTTTTAAATTAGTGACAGAATTATGACAGTTTTTGACTCTCACTAAATCAAACATTATTTTGTAACTATCCACTAGTACGAAATTGGAAATTAATATTCCTATATTACTAAGTTGGTTACTTCTTAAACGTTACTATTTTGATAACTCGGTCAAACATGAATGCTTTTCTGTACACGTATTTAATTCAATTTATGATTTGTGCAACACCAAAATGAATAAGTTCATTCATAATTACCCGTTTCTATAAAACAGATTCACGTTCTCACGTGTCGTTAATGTCAACTTATCATTAGAGCGTTTGTTACTAAACTGTTGTTATCTTAATTTTTTCTTATAATAAGTATTAACGCCGACTATAACTATATCCCCGAAAGGGGTCGATGTTGGTCTAATGACTCTGATTTGTATATATATACAGACAAGGAAAATACTAGTTGTAGAGTAAAATACACGAACTATATTGGGAAGACCACCTAGTGTGTAATTTCATGATCATTTCAAATATTAATGGATGTATATACTAGATTTCTAAACTTTTAATCGTGTTACTATTTGCTTTCATTAATGAGTCATGTTGGTAAATTGATTGTAATTAAATTTTAGAAACAGTTTATTAACAAATAGCAATATAATTTCTTGTTAAATCGTTGATAAAATTTAGCAACACTCACTTTAGCAACATAACCGAATTCTTTTTATGATGTTAAATGAAAATTTTCTTGTAGAGTTGAAACACTGGTTAATGAGTTTGATTTAAACAGTAATAAGCTATAAAGAAATAAAAGTTGCAACACTCGTTAATGAGTCTGATTTAAACATAACCTATACAACTGATCATGTTTATAATCAACATATACTTAATTAAATAACAATGTCACCCGATGGTGTTTGTAAAAACCGTTGGCGTGCGGTGTTGTTCATGTAGGTCTTTCTCGGTGATTGGTATATTTAGACCGGGTTTAACTGTATATATGCTGACACCCGATGGTGTTTTTCTGTGCTATTCTGTGTTGGAAATATTTTTATACCTTTGAGTTTGCTTTTGTTTGGCACAGGATCTTCAGACGTTTCTCCACCTTCGATGGCTCGATTGACGCGTTTGACAATATTTCAGTTCTCTTTGTTTTGATAGGTGAGACTTGTTTTTTTTGTATTTCATCATTTTTTGGTGTTTTCTTTTAGCATACTCGGATGGAAGGATTTGGTAAGAATATTTGTTCTGTATTTTGGGTTTTTTTTTTCTTAGCATTTTGAAGTATGTTACAGAAGCAATAATGATAATTCTGTTTACTTTGATGATTAAAAAAAACAATGTCACTAGTCACCACATACCATACTTAAAACACTTGAACACTAAATAAAAACCACATTTAGACAAATCATAATGCCACCAACAAATTAAAACCACACTTAAAACACTTCATAAAAAACACCATGCAAACCCTAAGAAAGATTAACTTACTTATTACATCATAAGTAAGGCCTTAATTATCTCCTTCCCCTCATCTATTATAGCAAGAACCTGACACTTCACCGGAGCAGAGGAGTAGGCTTCGGATCCGTTAGAGATTACCCTCATTTGTGGAGTACACATCCAGGTAATTATACGCTCATCTTCTAGGAGCAAACCTAAAGCCACGCCCGGATTATATTTGTTACGTGCCTGATCAGAAATAATCCTTCTAAAGTCTTCGGGACTGACTTGGTCCAATGCAAGCACTCCGTTGTAGATTTGCTGGTGTTCGTTGAGATGGAGCATCTGTTTAGAATCACATGAATTCCGCCATTAAGATTAAGAAAAAAAATAACAATAAATTTAGAAAAAGAAACCGTGTTTTGTTATTTTTGTTCTAACTGGAATATAGATACGATTGAACTCGAAATTGTCAAAATGATCTGTTAAGAATCACTTTCCATCGTATTAGTAGACCAAGTGCAATCTTAATTAGGATGCAATTTTTTTTTCGTATTTAACTAGCCGAAATGAAATTTCTAAAAAGCTAATGAAATAGTTATACTTTTAAAATAAAACTATACGACTCAAGCAAAAACTGCAGTACTATAGTTTTCAAAAAATTATCCCAAAAAAACAAGACCCAAGCAAACATTTGTACATAATTCACTAAAGATCACACAAATAGAAATAATGACACTTAACAGTATATATAATATAAATTAAACACAAATAAAACTGTTAAAAACCTGGACGGTCCCGAGTGTATGGTAAGTGGGACGTGGTGTGTATTTAGGGTAGGTTGGGAACAAGGCGAGGGGGTACTTGAGGTGAGTTGTGGAGGAGAATAGGAGCTCAAAGCGCCAGGTGGCGTTAGTAGAAGGGTTAGAGAGTGTCGCGTTTAGGCTGTTAAGAGTAAGGGTTGGTATAGTGTTGTAGTGATGGTGCTTGTTGAGCTGCTCATGCACTACCATGGTTGAGGACACGTTGACGACGAAGATGCAGCAGAAAGCAACAACAATGGCGAGGAGACGGACTGCCATTTTTGTGTGTGAGAGAAAGTGTGCGTGACTGTGTGTTTGGTGGTTTGGTGTGGGAGGGACATTAGTATATATATGTAACGTGTATATATATAGGCAGAGTCATGATATTTTTTTTTTCAAAAGTTGATCATGTAATTTAAATATTAAATTTTATTATTAGATTTAAAAAAAATTTATTTTAACAAATTTGATATAAGTTATATATAATTTCAAAATAGTACTACTACGTGACCTTGCTTATTGGTAAAATAACCTACATAGAAATTTATTCCAAGTTAACTATTTCAAAAATTAAGTGTATTTGTTGTAGTATGCTAACCATAATGAATTAATAGTGATCGGTGGTAAATTCTAAATTTGTGACTTTGTGTGTTTGGTTTGGTGTGGGGGAAAAACAGTACATAAATTGTGTGATATGACCGTCATTTTGTCACAGTTTTATAACAGGATGATCAATTTATGATAGATTTTGACTCTTAAAAAATTAATATTATTTTGTAGTGTACACCGACTAACATACCTAAAAAAAAAACTTTTACAACTTGCATGGTCATTCGAATTTGGTTTAACATGCATAAAAAATCTAAATTGTACCAAATAGTAATGTGAGAACTGAGACCTAATGGTGTATATGAATTCGGTGCATTATTCACATTTCACACTTTAATTAGTACCTCAAATATTAGTCCGACAATTGTTTTTGTTTTTTATTATTAGGATATGTATTTGTTTAAATTGAAATTAATTGGAAAAAATTAGGGAAATATGATGATCATGTACATAATAGAAACTAAATTATCAAAAAGTTGACACGACGGTAGTTGATGAAATGAACAACGATCAGACTAATGAAGGTGCATGTAAATACTAATGATTTACATTCGGGTTTTAACTCGACCCGATCCGTTACGGATTGAAGAAATAGGAAACGTACAACTTTATTTGGGTCAGGTTTGGTTTACGGTTTTGCAGAACTTAGAATACCTTAAATAATAAAACACAACCATGCTTATATATGTGTAAGAGGAGCCTATATATTATTTAAGAATACACACAGTTGCCATTACTTCTATTATTCTACAGTGTTTGTCAATAAACTATTTTAGATTAAATGACAGTTAAACCTTGGTTGATATGATAAATTATAAAATGGAAAACGAAAGAAAAGAAATTTCCACGTTACTTCCACACTGTACACATGTGTTAATTACTGAGCAAAATAATAAATGTTCAAGTGTGACGTGATATTTGTTTGTTTTTTTTTTGGTTAAATGGAGTATCAAAACAAGTGAAATATTGTTTTATGAGACCTTTTTTTAGCAACAAAAGAACGTGACCTCTGCATTAATATTTGATAGAGTGGAAAGTGGAAAACGTAGGTAGTAATATATAATACCAGTAAAAAAATTGCATTTAAATTTGCGGGTATATATAATTGCATATTTGCATGCAACATGCTTATTAATAGCACATGCACACGTACATAGATAATATAGTAGTATAAGGGTGCTATCGGTTCGGTACCGAATTTTTTATTACATACCGATATCGTATCAAACTAGTTTGGTTTGAGAATTTTTATACCATTACCGAATGAAAAAATTCGGTATACCAAACTTTCGGTATACCAAATTATTCGGTTGGTTCGGTTCGGTTCGGTTTCGGTTTTATACAAAACTTTAGAATTTACAAGTGATGATAGAAAAATTGTGCGTTTTGGAAAAAAAAAACATAGTATAAAATTTTAAAAATAGTAGATTAAAAATATATATTTATTTATATTATTGTTACATTTATTTTTTATTTGCATAAAAGAGTAAACATTACTAGACATTTCTAGTAAAAATTATAAATAAATAAAAATATTATAAGTATTCACTAGAAAAAGTAATATAACTATATTATAACAACGTTAATAATTAAGCGTATATAAGTCTTTTATTTTATTTATCTATATAGTATATTTTAATATTTCGGTTTGAATCGGTACCATACCGAACTTACTAAACGAATACCGAAACCGAACCGACTTTCAAAGAACCGACTTTTCAAAGATCGATTCGGTTATACCATACCGTAATGTCGGTATACCAAACTTTTGGTACCGACTTGATTGCTTCGGCTCGAAAAACAGTCGGTTGGTCAGTACCGGTCAAAAACCATTCTTTAGCTACCTAATAATTATTAATTATAACATCCTTATCCCCACCTGGACAAATTATTAACATTATATATGTAAAATTTCCAAAGTAAATAACGATTCAAAACTCAAGGTAATTTGGTCTGGCCTTCTAATAAAACTACTCATGCATCGTAGATATTGCATCACCAATTAGGTCGAACGGGTACAATTTCAACAAACACAAGCTCTCGAAAGTGTAAGTAACACAACACACATCAACATATCGTTAATATTGCTACAAAAAATGCGATTTGTTTAGCAAGAAAAGTTCTACTTCATATATGTATAGTTCTTTGTACAACGCAGAATATATACAGATTATGTTTCTGCTCTGGTTATGTCATACTATAAATTATGCTTTGTTAAAAAAAAACGTTTTGTTGAAAAAGAAAAGTTATATTTTGTTCCGAACACAAACTCTCGAAAGTGTAACACACATCATTAATGTTTCAAAAAAAGTGCGATTTGTTTATAAGGAAAGTTCTACCTCATATAAATATAATTAAACGGATACTCAGGGGTTTACAGTAATTTCTCTTTTTTTTTTACGGTTTTTTGTACTTTCGATTTTCCACGAGTCTTATTTTTATATTTATTTTTTATGTTATTCATTCTTCCAGTGAATTTGATTTTTTTCGGATTTTTACAATTTTGTCGGATTTTCGGCACTACTTTTAGCTTTTTTCGGCCTTCTACTATTTCATTTCAAACTAATGGGACCTAAAAGTAAATTGCTTCCAAAACATTTGGATAGACACGTGTCACTTTCCTATTGGGTCAAAATAAAATAGACTAATTGCATATTTGAGATCAACTTTTTTGTTAGTTTTTTTTAACTTTTAACTTTTTGCTTTTAAAAATCCACATGTGTTGATATCATTGTTTTTTTTTTATCTTTTAAAAATGTAGATTTTAGAGCAATATAACTAGAAAAGATAAAAGCAAAAAAGTCACACATTTTGAAGATTTCGGTAGATTTTTTGTCACAATTTTCACAATTTAAATGAATATATCAACTAAAATTTTATTTTTATTTTTGACGTATTACTTGTTATTTTTCGACAAGATATTATAAAATTTATCAAAATAAATGTCAAAAATCAATATGTTAAAAATTAGCTTTTTTAACTTTTTGCCAAACAGTCAGTACATGTTTTTAAAAGCAAACTTTTTTACTACTGGTTTCAAAAGTAGTTTTTTGACCGAAAAAAACTGATACCAAACGAACTTAAACCTTTTAATTAAATTGAGAGCATGGGACCAAGTCTTAATTAAAATTTTAAATTGATACTAGGCAATATTTATTTCAAGGGTATTATTATTATTATTTATATTCCAATATAATGATTTAATAGGGTATTTAATTATTTACAATTTATACATACAACACTGAGTTTATATATACAGTAACTGTTGATTTTAGACAAATAAAATTAGGTAATTAGTATCCATTAAAGTTGGTTTAAAACTGTGAATATAAGGTGTTTGATGAATTGCTCCACTGATAGGATTTGGTCAAACTTTATATTAAAAAGTTACAAATATTGTTTTTTGCAATTATATTGTGCTTATAAGGTGCTTGATTAATTGCTAAGTTCTAAACTTTGTATATACATATTTTGGTAAATTTATTGGAAAATTACCCACTCAATAAGGTGTTTGATTAATTACTTTATTGTTACAGTGCTAGATTTAGTTAGAGTTTATATACACTGATTTCCCAGGGAAAAAAATCGAGTTGAATTTTTTTTCCGGGACCGAAAAAAAATATCTCGAAAATTCCCGTTATACAGATTTTTGGCAATTAATTGGAAAATACCTTAAGCTTAAACTTGTGCATGTAAGGTGTTTGATGAATTGCTCCTATGCTAGATTTTGTCAGTGTTTATATAAAGTTATAAATATTTTTGGCAATTTATTGGAAATTTTTTGTACTTAGATTTAAATTTGTGCATGTAAGGTGTTTGATGAATAGCTCATGTGCAAGTTTTGTCAGTGTTTATATAAAGTTATACAAATTTTGGGTATTTTTTTGAAAAATATCCACTTAAGGTGCTTTATGAACTGCTCTTGTGCTGGGATTTAGTAAAAGTTTTTATTAAGTTTTACATGTTTTGGGCAATTTATTGGAAATTACCCACTTGAATTTAATTTGTGTATGTAATGTGGTTGATGTATTGCTCCTATGCTAGCTTTAATAAGAGTTTCTATAGAGTAATACAGATGTTGGGAATTATTGAAAAATACTCACTTTTTAAAAATTGTTCATATAAGGGGCTTGATGAATTGCTCATATGTTAGCTTTTACCTAAGAGAGTGTATATTACTTTTAGATTTTTTGGCAACATGTTGGCGAAAAAAAACACTTAATAATATTTTATGCATGTAAGGTGTTTTGAAAAGTTGCTCATGTGTAAGACTGTAAGCTTTTATCATAGGTAGTGATTTGGGATGTGGATAAGTATTAAGGGCTCGATAAACGTACATTATGTTAAGCCAAGTTTTTCTTAATAACTATTGAGGGTCAGTGTCACAAATTGAAGTATCTTTGTCATTACCTAGCATTTTTGCGTACCTTTGCTATCGATCGTTATCAGATGGCTAATATTGAACAGTGTATTTTTTTTTCTTCTGTTATGATGATTGCAATCTTCGTTTCACTTCCCGAGTGTGGTGTAATTTGAGATGCAATGTTAGGCAGGTTTGGCTGTTAATTGCGTAGTATAGCAGGAGTTTTTTCTTTTTATTCTATATGGATTTATTAAATCTCATGATGTCAGACCTAAAGGCATGTGGGGAAAGTTTTGGTTTATTATCAGTGTTTTAAATTGAGGAAAACGTATCGACAAAGTATGGTGTAACTTTTTCTTTCTCGATTTTCTTTTACATACAACAAACAAGTTGTTTCTTTGTGTAAGAAGTGCGACTTAGTTTCTTTTCCACTGTTGTACTCATGAGGCAAACATAGATTGGAAAATTTTGAAGAAGCTCCTGGTAGTTTAATATTTTTTTTGAAAACAAAGTATTTTGGTAACAAAAATAGGAAGAAGTACGACTTCTTCTTGTTTTTACAATATGTATATGTGATGGGTTTTTTAGTCATATTGCTTTGTTTATGTCATTATGGAAAGAGAACATTATACCGTGTTCCTTACGGTACAATGTTTAACTATGTAAATGTGTGTATGCTAGTGAAACTTCTCACAATTTTATACTTCATGCTTACACTGTTTTGTGCAACTTAGGACAATTTTTCTTTAGAAGATGTGAAAAAAAAAAGAATATTGTTTTTGCATGTTGAGTCAGGCAGGAGGGACCTTTGGCTGCTATTCCTTTGTTGATTTTAATGATTAATGGCACATATATTTATTATAGAAAAAATTACTCTTTTGCATCAAGTATATATTAGTTTTTTTTTCTAACTAAGAGAAATACAGCTAGTTCTAAGGATTTTTTTTGGGATGTAAAACAAAATTTATGTTTGACATTACCGATCCTTCGGAATGTAAGTCTATAACTTGATATACAATTTGATAGTCTCTTATTCTCAAAAATATTGCAATTTAAGAAGCAGTTGGTTTCTGAACACATCCATATAATCGCATAGTTGAAAACAGTTTAATTCAGTTAATCAATCGGGAAACAACTGTTTGCACTTTTTTCACTGAACGGGCTTAACCCAATAAAACTCACTATCACTTCCAATTTAATGTGCAGGATTTATTGATCAACAGCATGAGCGGTAACAACTAAGTCTTAGGCTGTCCTGGTCAATTTGTGCCTGTTAATGAAGATGTAAGTGATTTACACCGTTTCTCTCATAAGCTTATTTGCTTTATATACCAATTTGAGTCTCTATGAGTTGAACTTACTTACATCATGACTTTCTCACTATTTATTTGGGTATATTTTTCTCCACCCTTTTTTCTGTAGATTACATGCCAATGCTGGCGCCCTTACCAATTGTGAAGTGCTTGAATTTTTACGATCTAGAGGAGCCGCAAAAGACCCCACGAGGGTTCTTGTCTCCATAGCACCGTCAGAATTTAAGGTTTGTCTTAAAAAGCAATAGCGGGTATTAGTTTAGTTTCATGTTGAGATTTTATTGTTTCCAAGTTACATGGAGTACATTATTTTGATTGTGTTTCAGGTTTATGATTATTTGGAGCAGAGTGCTGCTCGTGATCAGACAAAAGAGATTATTGCAGATTTTATGGAGAAGTCTAAAAAATATGATCTCGCTAAAGCAGAAGTTTTGAACATCATTAACATAAGACCCTCTAGTTTTGCTGAACTTGATCCGGTAAGTAACAAAATTTTGAGTGGTACTTTGGCCTTAAATTTCAGTTCTTATCCGATCTCAGTCTCTTAACCTGGATATTTACGCAAAAAAATGTAAAGCATGTCGTGCGAAACATCTATAACGTCTTTGAGGTTGAAGAAAAAGAGATTTTTGTCTCATTAAGTCATAACCTTGCGAATTTTTTAAGGTTGTACTGTTGAGTGGGGTTTTTGTATTGGCATATAGTTCAACCTTATGATTAACGTACTTATAAATATATCCATAATTGATTCTTGTGGACATTGGCACTCACAGAAATCAGAGAAGACTTTGTTATGTAAATAGCGACCGAACTTTCTTTCAGTTCCTGAATAGTGTCCATGTTACATATGTTTTCGTTTCTTATTTATAAAACTTACTAGTAGTGCTTTTAGAATAAAAATTAAAAAACTCTAGTTTGTGCTTGAGAATTGATATTAGTTGGTGCTTGGATTTCTATGCTTTTGGTCGTTTCTATCATTTAGTAGTTCTTTTATTGTTTTTGAATTTACTTCACAGATCGTAGAGGAATGTGAGACACGGTTGAAAGAAGAAGGTGGCGATGAGTTGGCAAATTTGGTGAGAGAGGTGTTGCCCCCTCCACCAACTGCTGATGTTCAGGAAGAAGCTGCCCCAGATGAGCAACGAGAACAAACGGAGGCTAATGATGCTGATTTGAAGGAGGGAGAAGATGCCTCGGAACAACAGCATGGGAATGGTGATGCTGCTGATGTGGAGGATGAAGAAGTTGTCTCCGGCGATGAGGAACAAATGGAGACTAGTTAGCAAACCTCATTTGCTTTTGGAAGTAGAAAAAACGCTTTAGAAACTTACGAGCAGTAGATAAGAACGAAACTAACTTGCTAGAAATGCTTGGGATATATTTAAAAAATGTGAGTTAATGAATGAGACACTTCTCGGAAACTCGTTTTGAGGCTTGGAGTGCAGTAGGGGTGTCGACCTTAATTTTTTTTTAAATTATGATCTGAATTTTTTCTTGGGACCTATATGATCTGCACCATCGGAGGAATTTTTCTCTTTCTTGATTAACTTCTTCATTTTCTTTTCTTGATTTCACATTTTCGCTTGGGATTTTGTTAGTCTGCCTAGTTTTTAGCTAAAACAGAACGATTTTCACCTCTCTTTTTTTCCATTATGCCAATTGACACAGTCAAGACTTTTTACGATTGTATCGAAGTAATTGAGTAGCTTCCAAAAAAATTACTACTGTAAATATAAATTAAGTTGTGCCACTATATAGTGGTTTTGAAATTTCGTTGGGATGTTTACCTTTGAAACTCATCAGACATATGACTAATGCTAATTGTTCCTACTCGGATATGAGAATCCCAAACCAAATTGTTTGCGCCTTGCGAGAGCTTTGTTATTGGGTTGTGTTCAGGAATAGTGCTTGATAAATAACTGGATCTTGTAAAATCAAGCCATGCCAATTTGATTCATAATTTATCACTCAAAATAATCCCAAAGTATATGACATATTCCAAACAGATTTCCTTACAAACATATTAGAAACCAACTTAAACAAGGGCACTGCCCTTAACATACTCGGTGAAAGCCAAAGCAACCAAACCCAACATAGCGAACCTTCCGTTCCAAAGTTCAGCATCGGGGGTCATAAATCCGCCTTTCGCAGATTCGGCACGAACGCCCTTAAACAGAGGAATCAATGAAGCTGCTGATAGAACCCCGCTTGTAATTAGGAACCACGGTACACCACCATTGGATATCTGGGAGAACACATCCTCACCGTTGGATAGCTCTACTGCTATTGCTGCGACGAAACCGATCATGGCTAGTCTGCCATTGATCCTTTCGGGTGCGGGCCCACTGAACGCGAATAAGTCGAAGAAGTCAGTGCTCACCTGTCATGTCAGTGTTTCAAATTGTAAATGAAATATTCAAATGGAGTTTCAAAATATATACTTATGCTCAGTAATGTCAAATATAAGGGCGAATGCACAAATAGTCCCCATAGTTCGGACTTCGGAATACAATTGCATTCAACTAAGTGGCGTATTATCAATCGTAATTATATTTAGTAATTTAGAGCCTATTTTTCAGAAATGGAGTCAAATCTAGTTCCCTGATTATGAATTGATCATTTGTTTCATGATTTTACTCCTACAGGAATTTCAAAATAAATAAATTATTTGTAAGGGGGAATTTAAAAGATGTAAAATAAAAATGGGAATTTTACTATCGTGATCACTCTTTAGATAACAATACCCTTATATAATTAATACTAACTGTACATGCTTGAGCAAGATTAAAAGTTGTTATTTTATTTTTTGAAGAAAATATTTGGAGTTATTTACATATACTCCCTAGCTATGTGTCGTTAAAAATTAAAATGAACAAGTATTCATATCAGACTTATCATAAATTTACTTGTATGATGAGCGAAAATCCATCTTGGAGTTATTTACATATACCCTTATATAACAATACCCTTATATAAATGACTTATTAAATGTAAAAAAGTAAGATTTTCGCTCATTATATAAATAAATTTATGATGAGTCTGATGTGAATGCTCTTAGGGCTTGTTTGTTTGATGGACTAATGCACTGAGATTGTATTGCAAATGCGTTGGGACCATCTATCCCACGTTTGTTTTGCATCAGGGTGCAGTACTAAGTAGTCCGGCTGGACTTCAAATGCTCCTAAAAGCCATCTGTTGCAATACTATATACAAGTAGTATTAGAAATAGTCCGGATGTACTTAAAAATTTAATCACACGATATATGACCTACACTTATCCCGGGATATTTGTAATCCCATCAAAAATAGTACATTAACCAAACGAGATCTTGTTAAACCCCAAATGCTCCTAAAAGCCATCTGTTGCAATACTATATACAGGTAGTATTAGAAATAGTCCGGATGTACTTAAAAATTTAATCACACGATATATGACCTACACTTATCCGGGGATATTTGTAATCCCATCAAAAATAGTACATTAACCAAAAGAGACCTTGTTAAACCCCATATACCATATTAAATTAAATGGGTGGAAGTGAGCCCAACATCGCTAGGCCCGTTCTGATGCCATGTTAAACTCCATATAACTTACCATTAAAAGGCCTCGTAATAGTAATGATGAATAACTCTTTATAAACCATAGACTCGATCATTATCTAGTCGATGTGGGATAATATACCCCTAAGGCTCCAAATTAATCCTTACCTTGGGCTCAATAAGCTTAGGTGTGGGTGTAGGTGTAGAAATGGTTTTCAGCTCAGGTGTGACAGGTGTTACCTCTTCTTTATTTCCATCCTACAAATTCCATCAAATAAATTAACAATCATGTTCAAATTTTAACCAAAATAACTACTAAAATATTACACAACTAAGGAAATTATTACTACTTATTTAAGTATTGACAATTTGTTTAATAAGTACATACCGTGGCCATGCACCTAATAACATTCATCCTAGCATTTTTTGGTAGACCAAATATATTATTAGCTCTAACATTGCTTGAGGTTCCTGCTAAACCATTACCAAGGATGAATTGAACTGATACTGTGGTAGCCATTTCTGTTTTTATAAAATTTTGATGCTACTAAAATAATTATGTAGTCAAGAATTTTTATTTTTGCTTGAAACTAGTAAGAAAAATGTAGGGGGATATTACAAGTTATGAGAAATAATAGTGAAGAAAAGCTGTTTATATAGGAAATTCTTTACATTCTTGTCCCACAATTGTTTGGACTAAGGTTTCATTTGGGCCAACTTGGTTTTTGACTGAAATACTAAAAGTACCAAATTTTAAGAAACATGACAGAAATCATCCCATTTTTTTTTGCAAACATAATTTATTTGGTCCCTTTTTTTTTTTTTTAAATAAACGGTGGGAGACCCACAAATTTTATTAATAGAACAAAGAGAACTAAATTGTAATAATTACAAACTAACGTTGCAAATTGCAAACCGACAGAAACTTGAGAACTAAAAAGAATAAATCAAAATTTTGGACACGCGCCCCAATGTTAACTATTTGGTCCCTTTCATTGGGTTGTCTTAACCTTATATAGATTAATTTGATATTATTAGAAAAGGAAGGCATGATATGATTTCTTGAACAAACTATTAGTCGAGTTGGCGTATGTTAGGGCTGGGCGAAAACCCAGAAAAACCGAACCGAAAAACCAAAACTTTTTCGGGTCGGTTTACAAATAAAACCGAACCGAAAAACCGGAAAAACCGAAAAGTAAAAAATAAAACCGAAAAAACCCGAAACAGGATCGAAAAAATCTGAACCGAAAAATCAGCTCGGTTTCGGTTTTGTCAAAAACCGAACCGGAACGGACCCAGCCCTAGCGTCAGTTGAGTGAGTGATACCAGGTGATGCTCCGGCCCCTATTAGAAAACAACCCACTACCAAAAAATGATTTTCTTATATGCTCTAACGGATAACTTAGAAGTGGAATGAATTTATTTCATTTGTATCAGATTGTAATACGTATTTTGTTTATTTCGTGTCACATTACCGATTGGTTATAATGAAAATTTATTATAACTTAAGTATAGCTAGTGTATGTATTGATACTATGGGGATCAATTGCATTTTCACAAATTATGAGTAAAGTCATTAAAGTAGAGAAAGTTCTAGCTTTTATTAAATGACGTGGCTTGACTATAAGCCGCTAAAATGATTTTATTTGAAAAGGGAAAAAACAATGTTGGGTAGATTTAATACACGTTATTAGTAGGACCAAAAAAAAGCATTGGTTAACGTGGACTAAAAAATATCCGCACGTATGATTCTATTATAATAACTCAATCAATTTAAATAAGTCTGTCCAATTTGACTATTTTTTTTAAAAAAATACCCTTAAAATTTTATATTAGTTACAATAATACCATACTTTCATAAAAATATAAAAAGTAAAAAAATAATAAAACTATTTATCACTCTTTAACAACCAAACATTTTTTTTAAATTTTAAACTATGTTTTTTTTTTGTATTATTCATATATTTATATCATAATTATACATATTTTTGTATTTTTATTACATTGGAACACGATTATATATATATATATATATATATATACACACGATGCGTTATTGTAACGTGGCTTGTTAAATTACCGGACTAGTAAAAGATTGGTGGTGGCCATTTATTAGACCGTGTATTTGTTCAAGTTTTTTGGTAGGTGGTTTTTAACACTTTTTTGGTGCAATGTCAAGTCGTAATCTTGTGAAAACCAAATGTATGCCAAACGCAATATTAATTAGATACGAGTTGTGTTGGCCATAAGTTATTTTTCTGAATTTTTTTCTCCGTCAGGTTTTCGTAAAAAAAACGTGTGTTTGCAAGTATCGTGCGAAGCAAACATAACTACATGTTATTGAAATTAATACCAACAATTTCTTAACTAGAACCAGAACTAAAACCACCGATGTTGGTACAACCGACTCGTTGCCGATCTCAAGCACGTTTTGTGGTGAGTGACTTCATATCAAGGGCAACGCTTTTTAATCGACATTTTAATCTCTGGAAGCACTTAAGTAGTAGATCTTGATTAATTCTTACAATACGATTTACTATAGTAATTAATCCATCACAATCAGACAATCTATTTTGGATTGGAATTGGGTACAACTTTTAAATGAATTAAAATGATATATTTAGCTAAGCTCAAGTTTCAACTTCCTTTCGCAATATAAATTACACCGACAGCCGGAGTAGCCGAGTTGTTTCAACTGAAATTCCTTTTTGCCCATGCAAAAGTACGGGGCGTCCCTGATGGGGACCTGGAAATTGTAGAATTGTAAAATGCATTTATGTAGCTCTTTTAATAGCATGATGTAGAATGCATTTGTAGAATTGTAAATTGTGCAAAATAAAGAAAGTCCTTTATGGGGACCTGGAAAGTTACATTAAAGCAATAGAACCGCGCACTATGCTGGATCCGTGGCGAAAACCAATGAAACTTTCTTTAGCTACCAACGAAACTCGGGTGATCAGGCAAACGTAATACAACTTAAAAGAAAAAGACAAATGCAGTAATAAACTGCAGTTGCTAATTGAACATAAAACTACAGCCAAACAAGCCCCAACGACTAGTTGTTTAGCAGATAATCATTTGTCAATGCAGTTGCTAAGAAACATGCATGATGACAAGTCTAATCAACTAACTATACTAAGAATGATCTAAAAGAGAATAAACATGTAATCACAATATTGCCCGTACAGAAAACTGAAAGAAGTATAGTTCTTTCGTTTCAGATTCAATGTATTACAGTAATAGACGGTATTTTTTCTATAACCTTGTCAAATCTATATCGCAGAATCCGATTACTCGACTCTGAATCTGTCTTAACTAACTTGCCTCGGTAAAGCACTCAACATATTTCGGAGAAATTACATATTGTAAGGCTAGAAATGTAAAACCGTACAGCATGTTAAGGGTTTCTATTTTCTATAATATCATAATGAATGCGATATGAATCTCTTCCTTGAAAATGGATATTGTTGTGTGTTTGGTCAGTTAATGGTATTGAAAAAATGGCATCGTATGTTGTGTGTTTGGTCGGTTAGTAGGATTGCTAGCAAAATAGGCAAACTACTTTACATAGACCAAGCAACAAAGAAAATCTCAAGTGTTTCATACGCCCGTATGTGTGTCAAGGACTCAAGATAGATGCCTCGAGAGAGCTACCAAGCATACTACAGGTCAAAAGTGACGATGAAATTATTGATATCGAGGTGAAATAGCCGTGGCTACATCTGAGATGCGGAATGGGTAAGACCTTTGGACATAACGGTGTCTTTTGTGCTCAAATGAAAGATAGTACAGTAGCGGGGGATAAAGTACACCAAATACCAAACAGAAACTATGTGGATGGGCAGGGGGATAAAATACATTCCCAGAATTACGGTAACACAATGGGTATCGCACACGCACATAAGAGGACAGACAGCCTAAGTCAGAAAATATATGGCACATGAGTTTTGAGAAGAAGGGAAATAATAAAATCAGAGATAGGCACGGCAATGTGGCAAGTATTGGTGATCTTAAACTGAAATATGTTAAAGAGTAGAGAAAGGAAAAGAAGCAGTACAAGTGGGTAACTCGTTTGGAGTCTTAGAGGACCTTGAAAAAGAACAAAAGCGAGACATATTTCAAGAAAGCAAGATTGGAGATATTAAGACCCAACGACCGAGTGAATCTGCTACTCAAGGCGTTATAGCTCCCAATTACGATCTGAAAACAGTTGATGGATGTAGAGAAGAAGAGAAGGTACAAACCGAGTGTGGTTATGAGAATTTGAATGAGATAGGCGACGCTAAAGAAAAAAGTAAACCTGGTGAACCCGATGAGGTTGAAAATGTTGTCATTGCTATTACGCGTACCAAGCTTCCAAAAGGTTTATCGGTTGATGTGTTTTGATTGTAAGAGGGCGTTTTATTGTAAATCTGGGTCAGGCCCTGCTTTACAAATATACACTTACCGAAAAAAGGTAAAACCAATACATGGACAAATATAATAAACCCCTGTGAGTTTGGAGATTATAAAAGGTACGAATGTTTTTTGCCGAAACTCAGGCACACAACAAAAAACCATATCCCAATATCTAAATTCCTGTTTAATAAAAGAGAGACCATAACTGCATTTTGGTATCATCAAATTTGAAGAAAAATATCGCATCTAGGCGATGAAACTGCACTAGTTTCTAAAGCTTTCTTTTCTTGTCAATATTGGCTCGACAACTTCAATAACATCCTCTGTAGAAACATAACAATTATGTCCAACTTTAGAATGAGAGCTTTTTTTGTCTCTTGGCTTACAAAGCTGCTCCTATGTGCGTAAAATGAGGTTTGCACCTATAAAAGAAAATGCAAAAAGACCCATTAAATATGGTGGATTTCAGAAGTTAAGTGAAATTTACTAGACTTGTTTGTAAATTTCCAGAGGCTAATCTTTTATTCTATTAAATCAGGTATACTTCATTGCTAGCATATATTGCAAAAAATTGACCCTAGATTGGCGGGAAATGGGGGACTCCCGCTAGCTCTTAGTTTCCGTCTACCATCAGTCAATATCTATCATGTCTATATATATACTTGATTAAGGTGAAATAAGAATCCTCATCTTGACTTATTGCTAAGCAAGTCTTCGATTTTCTTGCCAACTTATTTGAGGTAATTAAATATTTATATAAAGAGGGATACGAAGAAAAGATATACAAATGGAACGAACAAAAACCTGATTCAACAGACAAAACCTTCTGTAACATTTCTATTCCCGGAAAAACCACCATGTTCAAGGACCTCATTTCTTTCTTATGGGACTTCTCTAGCGGATTAAAACCAAAAGCTCTAGCCCATGTTTGCATGTCTTCAGCATTGACAGTAATGATCAATTTTTCAACTTTGAGAGAGGAAAGAGCCTGTGAATGATAATGCGTATGGATTAGGCTGCTTACCAGATCAAATAGATAATAATTGGAACAAACGATGAACTGAGAAAAATACCGATTCAATGGCAGAAAGAAGCCGACGACACATCCCTTGGAGCCTATGTGTATGGCGTGTTCCAATGAATGGCATTTCTGCTAGTTGTGTCCCATGGATCCTGATCGGCAAAAACAAATACAATAGATCTAACTGTCAAGTGTATAACATGACATAACTTATGGAGATGTAACGACTAATATCGACCATAATGACTAATGATCCCTACTTTTTTAGCTACCTGGTCAAATGATGATAAAAAAAGATGCAAAATGAAATGAAATACCGAATTGATGCTGCGGCAATGATCTCATCACCCCTTTCCAGAATGACAGTGTAGAAACCGCTATGGTTGAACCGACTGTAATTTGATCTACAAAGAGAAGAAAAACACACAGATATAATCCACTAATCTATACCTTCACTGGAAAGACAATCTTGCCAACTTAAATTTAGCTGCTTACCCACGATTATACACAACATTTTGAATCATGTTAATTCCACTTCTCCTGTCATTGATAGGCAAAAAGCACTCTTCTATAACAGAAAGAGCTACAGCTAGTTTAGAATTGCATTCCACCATTTGTGAAAATTCATGTTGTGTCATGTCCGTCTCTATATCGGTCCGATGAATGATAGACCATGAAAAGCCAGCTTCCAATTTATGTTTTACATTAAGTAGCTTCTGTAATTGATTATACACCTGTAGAAAATTCATTGAGGTTAATTTAAACGTGCATGAGATAAAACAATGACACCATCAAGAACAAAACATCCCCAATATTTTTTATTAATAACAAGAGTTCCAAACACAGTCAACAGAAAAGCAAAATGCTTAAAAGGGATTTTTTATTTATTAATATGCTTTTATTTGTCATGCTTGTGCTAACAGACAGGATGCTTAAGCACGGTTTTGTAACTCAAGAAATAAATTTCTAACTGGATCCATGCACAACAAAATAAGAAGGTAAGAATGATGTGGTATGATAGTGAGTATGTATATATACAGTAATGTGAATTTGAACAAATTACTCGTTTGTAAGTAACTTATGAAACTATAAAGGGTATCTAATGCTGCTAACTTATAGATAACGGCCTGCGCTATTGAATACGTAATAAATATTTAATAGCTTTCGTTAGATTCCTGTTTTTTTTCCTGATATGGTTGTGATTTGCAAAAGATAATATACAATTTTATCAACATAATATAGTGAGTGACGGTTCGGTACCTCTTCACACTTCTTTCCACAAAAACTTGTATCACGAAGAATGCCATCAGATAAAACTTCTACCTCCTCTTTGCATGACTCGTGATCTGGAAAAGAAAAAAGTTCATGTAACCCACAGAAATAAGTTTCCAGATAGTGTAGTAACTTTTCTTTAACCCCTTCGAGCAATATAAAAGAATACATATCCATCCCAACCTTTTCCATCCTGATCATCTTTATTTCCCAATTTAAGATCCCATTATTTGTTCATTTACTTATTCAAACAAGAGAAGATATATCAGTAATGTGGATTTATATTCTATTTACCGAACTCTCTGTAAGGAACATATTAGATATGAAGAACGGGCGAATAAATATAAGTTGTTTTCATCAGCCAAGTGTCTCCGCAGGTTATCTTTTAGTGAATTAAGGAAGTCTTCTTCAACAGAAGAAGTTATGGTTATTCCACCATGCACAAGTTTACACACAGACAAAAATATACAAGTTGATTCCATCCCTTTACTGTTATACTCTCTAATTGCCCAAGTTTTTGCTATGATGTACACTGAGCATTAGTTAAAGAAAATTGCTAGGTCTTATTCAAGAATTTCTTTTTAAAATATAATCCCAATATAACCTAAAAGGAAGAAAAATAAAGAAACTACATTTTCTCTCACAAAGTCTGCATCTGAGATGTGTATTTCCCTGAGCACTACTTCTTTCGCAGAATTTGCATGAGCAGTTGGGGCAGTACCAATCGCCAAGAGTAAGCGTCTAACACAAGAAAATATAATTAAATATGTATATAAGAGTCAACCAAACACAAATAACTATTTCGTTAAACAAAATCGATCGTCTAATAATGGTAAGAAGACTAAATATATATATTACCTTTATTCTAATGCAGCTTCGATGAAAGGTCGATGGACAACCATCACAGCACATAAGATCCCCTCCATCCCCACATAACCCACACGCATCGTCATTTTCATCGAAATCCTCAATTTGCAAATTATTGAAACCGCAACGCTTGGCCTTGTCTTGTTGGTTCCATGCTTCTATCTGGCACTGCAATAAGGAAACACCGTTTTCCAAATAAATATTTTGATACGGCTGGCGTGATTTTCTCCCAGTATGAGCCTCAAATTCCGAAACAGTAATAATCATATCACCACATTCACAGCGTATACCGTCCTTAAAAATCTGTCCTTTTAGCACTGTTTTGGTTTTATTCCGGTTCATGTAATTTACTTGTGCACCTTCTTCGACTATTTTAGACTCGATTAACCATGCAAGCACGGTTCTTTTCCCCGTATATGGAACATAATCATGGTTCTGAGATTTTGAGCCTTTAATGGAACTACGAATCAACAGTGTAGATCTGCTACTTGGTTGGGTTTTCCTCTCTTGTACCGTATACGGATTCGTATCTATTGATGGCTTTTTAGCCTTTAGATTTAGAGACTTATCGTTCTTCTTTGATGAATAGATTTGTTTAACATCGTTATTTTCATTTGTGATTTTCCTCTCAGGTGTGACATGAGAATCCGAATCTGTTGGACAATAATATAAATAGTAATTAAACTTCTCCCAACATAGCTTGAAAATGTAATAAAAATGGTAATTTGACATGGTATCAATGCCTATGTCTTAAATTTGATTCTTCTGAAATATACTGCACCACTCCATTAATACATAACAGTAAAGCAATTAAGAGCAATAATAAATTTATATTACACGTGCGATAAGCCTCCCTAAAATTGGGTTAGCTTAGAATGAGCCAGACGGCACGTAACAGGGAGTATCAGAGAATAATGTATATAATTTAAAAGTTTGTTCCTGTTTTTAGTAAAAATTGTAACTTTACAGATTCGTAGACTATTTGCAGCTTATAAGATCAGATTTTTTTCTTAAAAGATGGAATTCATTTGGTTGAACAGCTTAAAAGGTAAAGTTTTCTGGAATTTTGGCCTGAATAAGCTCGAAACTTTAAGCTGGATGGACCTGATTTTTTGTGAACATTATAAAATCCACCTTATTTGCTTAAAACCTGCAATAAGACAATCTTAAGTATCTATAATTAGCATTTCACTTTAGAGAATTACCCTGTCCTTCAAGTAATAAATGCCCTTTTGAATCCGAGAAAACAGTAGGCGTAACGGGAGCATGCCTATTTATGCCGATTTCTAAATTAGAACCTCTTCTAACCAAACTTTGAAGTTGATAATGGGAGCTTGGTTTTAACCTTAACGACGAATCACTGCCATCTATCTTTAAAACACCACTATTAGGCCTCTTCAGTAATTTATTTTGCGGTTTAATCTCACTTTCCTTACCCTTTAGTAAAGAGTTTCCTGTTTCATAAAATTTTGAATCTGAGCAAAAGGCAGGCGTAACCGAAGCAATTTTATTTGTGGCAATTCCTAAACTAGAACCCCATTTCACCCAATCGTGCTCCTGATAATCACTGTCTGTATAAGTCCTTTGCATGTTTAGTTCACAATAAGTTCTCTTCGGTGAAACTTTATGAAGTTCAGGCTCCTTTTTCTCCATCCTAATTGAAGAGTCAGCAGATTAGGCACCAAATTTAACTATGCAACAAGCATTACAGTATACATATACATTATACTTCTTATATGTCTGATTGCATGTTCAAGTATATCTTGTTTGGATTTTGGAAGTGAACACATGTTGGAAATCTTATAGTTAATGTAATTTTTGACATTAACTATAGCACTAGGTAATTTTGCTAAACAAAATTGAATAACAGTAATAGTTTGACAATGTGACAACAACAACAAAATTAAAAAGAAAAGTTGTTTCTTTGATCGCACGTAAAGAATTTCTAATTTAAAGAAATGGCACGCACGTAAATAATGAGAACAAGTCAATACGAGAATGACGCAATAGTTATTTAATTTTAAGCACTATCTACAGATCTACGAAAAAAAGTTCTGGTCAATCCGTAAATAATTTGTTCCAATTTTTCTTAGATTTAATTAGCTTTTCTTAACAAATAATTTCTTCCCGAGGCGAGTTCAAGTTGTTTCTCTTGATATAAACCTCATTTGATCCTAACACTTTTCCATTTTCAATTATATTTACACTAATTATGATGTGTGCATTTAAAATAACAGCAATTAGACACCTATTTTGACTAAAAAAACAAGAATTACAGTCTATATAATATAAAAGTTTAAATCATAAGAATACACAAAAGTTTAAAAATAAAGATCTAACCTGTATGAACTAATAACACAGGGAATTGGTGAATTGGTCTAACCTTAATGATGAAGAAATGTTTACAGGGACAGAGGGTTTGGTGAATTGTTCCTTTTTCTGCTTTGAATTTTTATGTATATATATGGTAACGGAACGAAACGAAACAAACTAGAAACGATAATATCTTAACTGATTTAAAGAAAAGGCGCGCACGTAAAGGAACTACAAAGCCGTGCAAGTAAAGGAACTAGAAAGGCGCGCACGTAAAGGAACTAGAACGCCGCAAGTGAATGGTGTGATTGTTATTTTATTTTTTGTGCTATCTACGGTAACGGTAATGAAAGTTCTGGTCAATCAGGAATTAAGTTCCAAATTTTAGATTTAATTAGCTTTAAAGTGTTGATCTCTACTTAGCCTAATAAATAAGATTAGTTGGATGCAAAGATATTGACAGCTTTATTACTCCGTTGTAGATTCGATTTCTTTTGTAAGAAAAATATTTCTATAGCAGGATATGGAAAAATCAATTTATGAAAGTGTCCAGGTTCCAGATACATTTGGGTTCATGGAATTTGTGGTTCCATTAATTGTATATTCATGTAATCTTTTGGAAAATAATTAATTGTTTAGTCAAGGAAACAATAAATGTCCATGTTAATTGTAATTTCTAAGATATTATTTACTTGAATTTCTTTTTACATTTTCAGATGATGACAGATATTTGACAGCGAGGAGATATAGAAACAAAAAATTCGTTTTTTTTTAAAAAAATTGGTAAATTATTTCCGTAACGGGCTCACTTTATTGAATTTATTATTATAATTTCTTTTGGAAAATTAATGCATTCAAGACAAACTTGAAACAACAAGAAACCACGGTATGCCGGAATATTCAGGCTTTGGGTCGAAAAGGGACAATATGTCAATTCCCGATGAATACAAAATAGTTTGCCTTTTTATCAAAATTATACAATTTGGCGAGAAGTGGAACTCTGACTTAGATTAAGAGCCTACCCCGAAACATAACATAAAACCTGCACAATGCAATTGAAAATGACAATTTCAGTCGCCATGAAAAAGTAAAAGAATCAACGGGCAACTCCTGCAAATCGAAAAGCTCTTGACGAGGCCCCCATCAACAAAGATAAATACATAAGGTGAGATGGGGTCGCTTGCTTAAGGCCCTACTTAGACAGATATCGCCATTATTCATGCCCTTAACCCGTGTAATCAATCCATAATCCAGTAAACTCATTCTTTGCAAATCCAGTTCTCAGAAAGTCCCAATCCATCATATCATTGCTATATTAAGACCGGCTTTGACAGCCATACCAAAGTGTTTATCCTTTTTCATTATTTTTGTTGCAGGTAAAGGTCCGTAAACCATAAGATTGTTATTTTGAATTTTCCGACCCTTGATAAACGTGTCTGTTGAGTAGTAATAAGCCCATCCATGGATGATTTAGCCTGTCCATTATTTTGGATATAATTTGTTAGAAAAATTGCAAAGTAACTTAGAAAACAAGCAATGCCCCAGAACTTATATCTCTTATCTGGTGAATTTGGTAGAAGTAACCATAAAATTAACATCGAACTGCAGCAAAAGTAGGAAACAGTAATATGTAAATTAAATAAATCAAGATTTCACAGATAAAATGGAGTAACGATTACAGCTTCCAAAACATAGCCTCACTCAAAATTAAAAAAATTCCGGCTCCAGAGTTATTTATTGAATTACAAAACAACTTCCTCACGACAACATACACAAATAAATTAAGCCCTACTAACTCGAACTCATCCCAGGTGAATCTGACAAAAAAGGACATACACACTATACATAAAAATAAATAAATCATAATGTTAGCTCCAAGCCCCATATCAATTTATCGGATTAGAACCCGACCATTACAACAGATTCAAAAGGAAGAAAACTCGAGTGCATTTGATCTAAATATTAAAAAAAAACTTTTAAGCTGGACTGAAAACAGTATTGTTCAAAGCCCAAACACTGCCATCTTAGAGACTGTATTTAGGCAAGACGCACGCACAGACTGCTAACCAAGTAGAAAGCCAGGTGACGTTTTATTGATATACCATTGCCCAACACAAACACTCCCATCGTTTAAAATATAAGTTCTGACATGAGACATAAAGCACACTACTATCGATAGCACAATTAATCATACATTAAAACTTGGAATGAAAAGAAAACTCTATAAGTTACACGGTATAAAAGGAAAGCTAGTATGATAAGTACTCTTTCTAATGTATACTCCATACTAATACATATAACAGAATCAACAAAAACCAATAATGAAATAATAGTTGCTAACATCTTTCTTATGTTATGTGAGGTGAATAAGGAAAAATGTCACTGCGTTAATGATCGATAGCTCTTTGTTTCAATTAAAATGCTGTGATGATATACTCCTGTATATCATAAGCCATAAGGTATCACTTTCTATGCATCGATTTTGTAATGTTAGAGAACCTTTTTTACGAAGTTTCGACTTAGAAGCAAATAATTTTGTGACCCCAGTCTATACTTTTTTTTAAATTACGATAGCTTTACTTCGAATGAAACTTTATAATTATAGTCCGAGTGTCAAGACTCAAGATATTGTATCTTCTTCTATCATTAGGCCGCCTGTTTATATACGTTCGATATCTTAAGTTTCGGATTTTAGGCATTCATATTAAAATATTTATTTTTTAAGAAAGAAGTGGTACTAGTTACACTAATTATCATATCTCATGAGAACTATTCTCGTGAATCAAATCAAATATCGTAACTGATAGTTAGGCAACATTACCATCAACATAATTACGTGTTGAAATATATACAACACACTATTCAAAGTGAGTTGGACCACTCTAATATCTATCTGCCTACAAATTATTTTGATTCTCACAAAGTGGGGTGTTACAGAAATTGCTTTATTAGTTGTCATAAAGATAAAAATAAAAGTGTGACTATAAGATAATGTGATGCTTAACCGTAACCTAATGGGATAAGTTAAAAACTTCTCAAACTTTTTTTTCATGTTATTCTTGAAAAGGAAAAAGGGAAATTTTCATCGAAAAGTTGATTCTAATTTATGTAGTTAGTGGGGCTTAAAAGACTTGACAATACCATGGAATCAGACAACTCATATGCGTGTATATATGATCTGTAACATCTTCCAAGTGAAATTTGATAATTACCCCTTTTGAGCGGAGATTAGAACGAAACGCTTGGTTTTAAAACGGACATACGTAAAGGGTCCCAACTTACAAGAAAAAGCAGTCTAAAAGCTACAACCAAACAAACCCGAAGTCCACAATTCTATTTCTAAGAATTTAGAGCCAAGAAGCAGGATGCAATCGAAACGAGATAAGCTATAAGGTTAAACTATTTTGCTCAAATTCTTCAAAATTTTATGTACAGTACTATAATAATATGAAAAAAGCTTATTGTTCGACAAACTAAAACTAGAAAAAGAGGATATACTGTATGATTTAACCAAAGCACAAGTTAAAAGTTTAAGCTACATATTATTAGACTTTTGCATTGATGTATAGTGCGGAAGCTCGAATCTTACACTAGATCCTAAGAAATTTGATATCTACTTGTAATGGTCAAAAATTTATTAAACTTATCATAATCTATTTGCAAAACAAAAGCTGGCCAAATAAAACGGCTAATTTTATAAATCAACCGCATCAACCGGCAGAGAAGTAGCTCTTTGAAGAGAACACGGAAGCAAATCCCCTTCGTAAAACCTCTTCGCCGTTGCCATTTCCTCCGTACAACACGACGCATAAATTAAATTCCTCTCATTTTCATTTTCAGTTATTTTCTCTTCACGATAAGGCGAAAAATCTTTTCCGGATGAAATAGAATCACTCCTTGTTGGATGCACTTTATCGCTCTTCGCGACAATTTTCCTACAAGATTTAGACTTCACTCCCCCGATTTGCTTATTTCGAAGATCTCCCAACTGCATTTGGTACTTGGCCTTTAGCCACCTCAGCTCTTTCCTTATCTCATTCTCATAGTCATCATCTATAGAGATAGTAGATCTTTGCTCGGTCTCGTCTAGGTCGCAAATTTCAACGTTTTCATAATTCGTTTGATAATCTTTTGATAAATCTAGGCATGGTTCAGGTCCATCGTGTTGTGCCCAAATATCGGTATAATTTAAACTGTCGGATTGGCTTGAAACAGGCGGGGGGCCTTCGGTGATACATCGTTCGGACCCTTCGAATTGATACGTAATCTCTTCGAATCGTCCGTGTATAGACGCACACCCTTGTTGAGAACAATTGAGAACTTGAAGGTTCTTTGATAATAAAGATCCACTGGAAACACAATTTTGACAATATGTCGCGATCTCCGGATTTTCTTCTATGTTTAGCTCTCTTTTCCATTCGGGAACTAAAGAAGCAATCTCACTGTTGATCATTTCGGCTATTCTAGTCACATCTTGGTCGGTAATATCCAGTTCATCGATCATTTCAGTTGCAACACTTATGCCCGTGTCATTTTCGATGTCGAAATGGAAGTATATGTTTCGCACACGGCCTGCATTTGGCACAACATCAATTTTGTCTCATTAAATACTATAATACCAGGTTTTTTCCACAAATTAGCAAATGGATCCAAAAAGTGATGGGCAATAGGAGTTTATTATGGTTTAGTACCATGCACTATCACGCGTATTCAATTTAGTATATCATGAGTTACTATTTTTCAATTTAGTACCTTAGACTACCTTTTTGATGAATTTAGTATAAATCTGTCATTTGGATAGATGGAAAACCACCAATTATATTTAAAAAAATTACCGAAATACCTCTAAATCTAACTGTAACCTCACAAAAATAATCACAGCTGCCAAAGTCGGTTCTAAGATACTACATGATACTAAAGCTGAATCTGTGTGTCAGTATTTCAGACTAAACCATTATTATTAACTCTAGGTGATGGTACTAAAATAATCAATCTCATGTAATTTCATTAAGGACATTTTTATTCAAGGCGACAAATATAGTTACCTTCTTTATCTCCGATCCTAAGCCTCAAGAAGATACCATCGTCTTCTCTTCTTCTGCCATTGATAGAAATGTCAACACTAGCCAAATGCTCATCCTCTTGATTGGCGAAAATATGAATTTCATTAGGTTCAAACTCAACCGAATGGTATTCCGAACGATTCCTAGCATCATAACCAATATAGTTTGAGCAACCATTGATTAAGTTGCTTTCACTATGATGATTTCTCAACAAAGGTTGTCTTGATAAAGGGTGTGGTTCATCATAGCCTTGGTAATAATCTAGTGGCCTCAAATCGAATCCATTTTTAGTGATTTGTAGAAAGGGATCCTTAAGAAGCTCTTTAGCCGAAAGCCTAGATGATACCGAGGCTAAACATTTTTCGACAAACTCCCTTACCTCAGGATCGGTTACTTTTGACAAAGCATCTGGTTTTTTCCCCTGAAAGCAAATAGTAGCGGAGTTAATGTAGGTTACTTTTGCAAATTTATAAACCACAATAAATTCTTAGAAAGTTTTGTGAACTCTTACAGATACAACTTTCTTGTAGATTTGAGCAGGGTGGGTGCATTCACTATAGGGATAATCAAATGTGACCATTTCCAATATACACATCCCAAAAGAGTAAATGTCAACTAATTCATTGTACTCCTCAGCGTAAACCTCCGGTGCCATAAATTCAGGCGTTCCTGAAATTGCAGGAAAATCAAAATTTTTACCTAACATCTCGAGTAAGATAAGAACGTTTATTTTTTATAAATTTGATAATTTGTTCTATTATTGGTATAAAAGCCCCTATAGCTCAGTGGTAGAGCGTCAGTCTTGTAAACTGAAGGTCTGTAGTTCGATCCTGCCGCTCTTTGGTTGTATGGAAATGGAAACCCGACTCTAAAATCCCGAATATCCATAGTAGGGGAATAAAACCGGAGCATTGCAGGTGAAGGTCATGTTTTTCTATTCACCTATTAAGAAAATTTGTACGCAAGTAACGGTAATCTAGAATCCAGAGACCTGGGCTTAATTACAACAGAGTTTTCCTTAGATTATAGTGTGAATTGTGTTATCGCTTCTAGTTCTTGGTAATTGCTGTCTACGGTTGGTTATAATTTTCTGGACTTCGTATCATGGTTGTGTTCTATAAAAACCTAGCAACTAAAAACCAATACAACATCCGTCGTCATAAGAGCATTAAAAGCACGTGTCAAAACAATAATCATTAATCAATAAACTCTAAAACAGTAACTTTATTATCTCATGACAATCTCCTAGTTAACGTTTAGAAATGAAAAAGAGAGCTAAATAATAGTATGAGAACTCACCAACACAACGAGCAGCATGTGATTTACGTAAAATTGCAGCCAGGCCAAGATCGCCAATTTTAACTTCTCCGTGATTTCCATTTATGAAAATGTTGTCACACTTGAGATCTCTATGAATCACGGGAGGATCACGGCTATGGAGATACAGAAGTCCCTTCAATATTTGCCTGCACCAATGCTTTACCGCTCTAATGTTAACCCGCTTGTGCTTTAGCCTATACCTGAAACAAACAATCGAAGTTAGAGGAAAACCAATATGCAAAAAGAAGCGTGATTCGATATCTTATGATATTCCAAAATTATAGTGATATAAATCTCCAGAATTCTAGCCCATATCTAATGGAGCAACTGAATCCGATACGGCGATACCCATTTGAGGAAATTAAAGAATAATAAAAAGAAAAACACCAAGTCATGTACCTCAATAAATAGTTTTTGTATTTTAATGTGAAAAAATCCTGCTGACTTATTTCAAACAAGATCCAGAATTTAATATCAAATGAAGGAAGCTAAAAGAAAACCCAAACCTGACAAAATTTATGATATTTCTTAGCCTATATCTAACAAAGATGCCAAATTTGAGAATACACAAATGAGGAAACTGCAAAAGGTCAAAACCTAAAAGCCTGTATTCTTAGAAGTTGAATTTTTATGGCCTAATATGATCACTGTCTCACCTATACCTAACAAAATACTGAATTTGAGAAGGACCTAATTTTGCAAAACAAAAACAAATTATATGTCCTTAAACACTGAATATTAGGAAAGAATGCGAAATTCAGGTCTTGTTTGGCTGCAGCTATCAACCTGAGCTATTTCTTTCTTTCTTATTTTACTAATTTGCAGTGAATTAGGCTGACCGATTTATAGCTGAGTAAAAAAAAATTATTCTTTTGCCCAAAAACGAAACTAAGCTAACTTTTCCCGAGCTTTAAAAAGCCGAAAACCAAACAAGTGCATGTATCGATAGATCGAAAGAACTTACTGTCTGAGGGTGCCAGAAGTGAACATTTCAGTGACAAAGTTGACATTTCTGTTGGTTATATCTACCCAAGAAGTGTAGAATCTCATTATATTATTATGATTTAGTGTTTTCAAGAGATGAATTTCGCAATAAAGCCTCTCTAAATCTTCAGGCCTTTCAAGAAAATCATGAAGCTTCACTTTATTCCAAGCCACTTCTATCCCTTCATACTCATCAAAACCTTTATATCTACACAATTCAAAAAATGTTTTTAAAAAAAAAAATCACAACTTTAGCCAAAAAAAAATAAAAAAATGTGATCATGGAGAAAAAGGAACATACACTGTCTTTGAGGCTCCTTTTCCAAGAATTTCATTGTACTGCATAAAACCAATTACCAAAAAAAAAAAAAACATGACTTAACTTGACAAAAATTTAAAAAAAAAAAATTAAAAAAAAAAGGAAAATTATGGAAAAAAAGAAGAAGGTGAACATACCCTTCCATATCTACCAGTAGGATCAAATTCAACAAACTCATTTTCATAAGCACCATTTGTCTCATACTCCATTTGATTAAACAAAATAAAATATAGAGAGGGACTAGACCTTAATTTGAGTATTTATTTAATAATGAAACATAAGTGTTGTGGTTAATATCAAAGGGTCCATTTATTTTATACTCCCACTATAGGTAGTGTAATTTTAATCCATATTAAAATTGTTGTAATTAAATTTGTTTAAATTTGGACGATATAGTTCAAATATTAAATTTTATGATTATGTTTTTAAAAAAATTCATTTCGGTAATTTTAATATAAGTCATAAGTCAATCAAAATTGTATAGTTTCGTAATACACAATTAAATTAAATGCCAACGGAGAGACTACTATTTTGTTTTTTTATTAATATGTGTGGGGTTACAAAAAAATGGTATTTTGGACCAAGACAAATCCCAAACCCAATTAAATTTGTGTATGTATATACCTAAAAAGATCAGGACAAAATACCCTTCTCCTTTTTAATATTTATTATTTTTGTCGACTTGTTTTTTATCTTTTCTCTCTCCCCTTCACGAGCTCTCCTTCTCTCTCTCCCTGAGAAACTGGCATTTTTTTAAAAATAAAAATAAAGATTTTGGATCCGTTTGGTATCAACTTTTTCGTTGTTTAAAAATATGTTTTCAAAAAGATGTGGAAAAAAAACTTGATTTCAAAAACACGTAAGGAATGTTTGACAAAAACTTAAAAAACTTAACTTTCAATATATTGATTTTTGACATTTCTTTTGATAAATTTCACAATATTCATTTAAATTCTGAAAATTATAATGAAAAAGCTATCAAAATCTCTAAAATTTGTGTCTTTTTTGCCTTTATTTTTTCTAATTATATCACTCCAAAATCTAGATTTTTAAAAGCTAAAAAAAAACAGTGATATCAATAAAAGCAAAAAGCAAAAAGCTAAAAATGTAACAATAAAAGTTATGCCAAGCATACACTCTATTGTATTATAACGACTCTTTCAATTTAAATTAATTTTCTATTAATTATATAGTATTGGTCATTTTAATTTCCTAAATTTAATTTAATTTTCTCATTAGTTTTAGTTACAATAGTAATGGCCTCAACATTTGTAAAAACGACATTATTGATACATAGTATTAGAGCAAGCACTATAACTTACTTTTCTTATATTTTGAATAAAAATATAACTTTTTTCATTTTACATGACTACTTTACATTTATATAATTATTCGATTTCCATATTTACTTCCTTATTTTCATTTTATATTAGTTTTTATCTTCATTTTGTTATTTAATATATACACATGTGAGATAAAAGTGAATTTTTTCTTTTCTCTTTTTTAAAATATCTCTTTTTAGTAGTTAAATCATATCAAATTTACAAGTATAATCTCTTATTATAAGTGAGAAATGGTTTTTGCTTGAAAATTTTAATTTTTTGATAGTTTTTTAAATTTTTTAAGTAAAATTAGTTTTAATACTTAAATAATACAGTTTTTAAAACATGACGCTTGTATCGGAACGAAGAGATGTTTAATTACTTCACTGTGTTAAATATTATAGTATTATGAGTGGTGAATGATATGTTGCTAGTTGTTAAATATTGTATATTAATTTCCTTTCAATAAGTCAACATTGTTGTGTGACATATTAGCTAGATATATAGATATGGAGATACAAGTATAGAGAGATAAAAGAGTCGTCTTTTATTCATTGATAAGTGTATGGAAGTTACATCAAGAGACCCCTTAACCCTCTTTATATAATAGAAGGTAGGGTTACATATGCTAGGAAAGCCCAAGATAGGCCCACTATGAGTAAGGCCCAATAGTCCAATAATATCCTACAACACTCCCCCTTTGGACGTCTTGAATTCTTCGTCTTCATGCAGTCGATCTGAGTCGAGTTCATTCGCAGTGCTAAACACATAAAAACCTTAGGGCCGGAAAACCCAGTGTGGGACAAAACCGGTACCTAGGAGAAACTGTGTAGCCGAATGATATATGCCGAAATATCATGTAAGTAACTAACCACAAAACAGTGTGCCTCATCAAAACCTTGCCAGAGCAAACCCAATGGGAAAATCTCTGATCGAAGGAAAAAGAGTGCAACAGTGGTAGTAGTAGGGGATCAACCACAAAACAGGTGCCTCATCAAAACCTTGCTAGAGTAAACCCAGTGGGAAAAACCTCTAGTCGAAGGACAAAAGAGTACACAGTGGTAAGAAGTATACAACCGGATACTCCCCCTAATTTCGGCAATCTTAAGTGAGATATGATGGGAACGTGTCTCGCTAAAAAACCTTGCCAAGGAAAACCCAGTGGGAAAAAAACCTTGGTCTAAGGACAAAAAGAGTACACGAGCATACGACTGGATGCTCCCCCTCACTTGCACACGACAGGGTGCGAGGATTTCGACTAAGTAGTAATTAGTGCAATAAGCATTCACCTGGATGCTCCCCCTCACTTGCACACGACTGGGTGCAAAGATTTCATATTTCAAGAAAGAAAACGAGCATTCGACTGGATGCCTCATTTACTTACATACGACTGGATGCAAGAAAATCTAACGTGGAATAGAACGAGCATTCAACTGGATGCTCTTAAACTTCATTTGTGAAGATTAATTTCGGCGAGAAACGCTAAATAGCATAATGTAGTCATGTCTCTCTTGATCAATAACAACAAGTTGTCTTCTATGACAAGTGTTTTATCTGGATCGTGAGACAGAACATATGTAATTCAAATATGACTAATACTAGCTCGAAGTCATATACACTCTCTAGTCGTCTCATAGAGCACGAATAGATCAGAGTGATTCACTTGGAGTCATTCCAAGACCTCCAAGATGTCGCCTTATTCCTAATGGTAAAGACATACCATGTTAGGAATATCCCTTATGCGGGTCTGATAAGTAACCAGCATCGGTATAACCGAAAAAAGGTTGCGTTAATTCGAGTACCGAAGGGGGTAGGTACACTCGATGACGCAAATGGGATAAGACAAGCCCTCATCCACAGTTACCTTAAGGTAATGGGAAAATGTCTTTTATGTCATTTCGATGGCAGCGTGTTAGCGCGATGCTGTGTCGAGCTATACCATTCACAGCAGACGAGATGTTCGTCCTAGCACATTAGACCAAGTACAATAATGCGCTTATTGTACTTAGATATGAACATCATGGTTCAATATCTCTTCATCGTCACATCAGGGACGGAATGGGTCTATATCAATGTCTAGTGATCGAACGATCATGGGAGAATCTGACGACTTAGCGTCATGATGAATACAACGTCATAACACCTTCTGGGTGTAGTCTGAATCATGGACTTAGATTCAATCTTTACGGGAGTCGATCATCAGGCCGAGTCACTACCGTTTCTTCCCAAGATCCTTCATCTCGAAGGCAAATCCAAAAATGGATCGCGTAATAAAACACGCAAGGGCATAATACTTGTTCAAGTATCCCAAGCTAATCAAGTACTCACTTAGGCGGTATACCACATCCGCTCGGATTATATTAATCCATATAGTGAACGTCTCAGTTAATTGAGATCGTGTTCCGTGGTCAGGAACTACTTGATTTAAGCATTATGAAGTCACACAGGGACCTTCATCTATATCGCTTTGTCTAAATCCCTATAGAGATAAAACCGTGACCACAGTCATGGCTGCATACTCAGTTTTTCGGAAACTACTAAACTGGTAAAGTAGGGGACTGTTATAATGTCCATTACAAGGAAATCAACCATCTCGTAATCAATTCCAAGGTGTGAGAGAAGCCATGCGCTACTAGGCGAGCATTCTACAATCTCATTATTCTCATCACTTTTCCTTACGAATAACCAAATAAACGAACTCGTTTAACATTGGTGGTGTTGGAGCTACAGGTCCGAACACACTTTCGCTAAGGAGTCTACTTGGATTGCAAGTTTCCATTAGGTCAGTCTATTCTACGTTGACTTCAGGCAACGGTACATGGTTCCCTGTCATAATTTGCTCATATTATCAGTCGTCACCGAATATATGAACAAGTAATCAATGACAGTCTCGTTTCGCTTCAATATCGTCTAAGATATCATGATCGACAGATATTTCGAGATTCTTAGGATGAAGAGGAATCACACATCTCCTAGATCCTTTATAATCTCGTGCGACGAACGAGTTTCAGTTCACCACCTCTGGGGCTGAACGAATTAAGAACCGGTCAACTTCCTCATATCTTAGGAAGGATGACAGACTGACGGCCGACGGCAGCGTCCTTTGCTTGGCGGGTTCGGCCAAAAGCAACGTGTTACGACAGGAACACGGCGTCCGACAGGGACGTCTATCCTTGCAAGCATTTTGCAGCAGGTATAAATGATCTCGTGACATCTCATAAAGTCATTAAATGCGTTTGGCATTTAGTTAGACTTGAGGGAGTCTATGCACTTACTTATCACTAAGTGCAGTTTTGGGGATCAAGCTAAGACTGAGTGGGTTATGCCACGTTACTTCACGTCGTTCCTTATTAACGGTAACGTGCAAATCTCCCCCTAACGACGGGGAGAACAGTCTTAGCGATGTCACTTTCGCATATCATGCGGTAAAGAGATCGCTTGCCAAGGTTACTCTATCAAATGATAGGCATGAGATTCATAATCGACTTATGTCCCCTTCAGAGGTCCATATTTTGAACGCTAGAACGGCTCAATTAAAATATTAATTAATCACTCTAAACACGCGTTAATATGAGACTTCTGGCTCATAACCAGTAACCAGCTGGTACGCATATGGTGTTTGAGTGTCTATGGGCCTCATAACGGACCAATGCAGCAAAATAGCATAACCCACACGGAAATATAAATCTTGGTGCGCAAGACCAAGATGTGCGTGCAATCATTTGCAGTCGCATCAACAAACTTTCCGTGAGTCCATTTGGGTCTGAACATAATCGACAGGATGTTCAATTTGAATTTCCAAACTCAAGTAATTCAAATCGAAATTTCGATTATTACTCTTCGGAATTATCAAGTCGACTAGACTTTTCAGGATAATCCGGATCATGAGCCATCAACTTAATGATAGGGCTAAAAGTTTGGGAAATGCTGCATTTCTGTGGACAACAATAAAATGTGACCTTATTGTCGATGCATCAACCATAACCATTTATATTTATGGTCCGTTTTATGGTTGGATAAGTCCACAATAACTCCTTCAATTCTTTACAAGAATTCTACGAGTTCATTTCGTGATCTTTACACATACTAGTCTTTCAAAGTGAGCATTAGTGGCATGAATTTCGGATTAATCACGAAATATATCCTCAAAGAGAATCCAAATGCGATGCGATTATAAATCAAGCATCGTCTTTTGACCCGGGAATATCTAATCCGGTCAATGCCACAATATCAAAATGCTCTTATCAATCGACGACAGGCGAATGATAGTAAAGACAATCATGTCTTAGCATTTAAATTCTTTATCATTCGACGACAGGCGAAATGATAAGGTAACTTTAAACGCTTTAAACAATGTGGTAGCAACCACTTGAAAGACATTCCAACTCCTCTAAAAATACGTTTTTGGTCGTATTAAATGGAGACTATGTAAAGAAATTTCAATTCTTTCATGAGCTATTACCAGGTAACACTGGTTTTCTCGAATATTTTATAACTCAACAAGGTACAACAGGACCTATAGGAGTATAACGCCTCATATTTGACAAATCAATTTGGCTTTACCAAAGATTTCGATTTGGAACGACAGGTCCAGAATCGCTGTCACTGAGTACACTTTTAGGCAAGTAGTTGGTGAAATTATGTGGTACATTGTTACCCACTATTTCCAAAAAAAACCAACTACACCACAAGTATTGCCTAAAATTTCATAATTTAAAGTTTGGTCACATTTGTCAAAGGAATTTGCTCAAAACACTTTAAATTATTTCGAGAAATTTCGTAAAACAGGCAAACCATAATCCAAAAGTATGTCCAAATGGAAAAATCATAATCCAAATGGAAAAACATAATCCAGATGAGCGAAAAAATGGCTCAATGATTTATCAAAATCAATAAAGAAAGGTGTCAAACTCATTTGAGCCACAAAATCGGGGGTCTCAAGAGTTTCCTTTCAATTAGCTTTAACCACATTAGCATCGGTTTTTCCACCTTTATAATAGTTGTGAACTATTTAAGGAGTACCGTGCATGACCTTTGTCTTTATAGTATAGAGTTGGCTCCTTGAGCATTATCTCTTGTTTTGTGACAAGGGGCCATATTGTTCCTTTCAATTACTATCTTGGAGCCACAGGTTTTCGATTTTGACGATTGTCTAAAATCTCGCTTGGCTAGGCGATTCATCGGGATCGCGACAGTTCGAGACAAATAACACTTGTCTCGGTTCTCGATTCGTGGAAAAAAAAATGTACACGAAGAGCATTAATATCAGGCAAACAATTCGCCATTGATCCAATAGGATTAAAACTACTCACCGGGGTAATTTTCTTATCCAATAACAGATGGGCGATAAAGGAACATGGTGAATATAAATTCACGATACTGCTTATGGAATACAATTTCCAAGCTAGTATTTTGGTGAAGGATAGCTCCAATATGTCAATTTCAGACATTTGTTCACCATAGACGTCATCACGTCTCAAATGTGGCGGCGGAATAAAATCAACGCCTTAGCATTCATCATGATGGTAACAACAAACTCGTGTTTTACTCATCAAAGATGGCATCCAAAAAAAATTGGGCATCACATTTTCACACATCAGGGTGACTAACATGTGGTAACGGAATAACATCAATGTCTAAACAGTCATTTCGCAAGTATGTTTTGCGATTTTTCTCATCATAGATGGCATCCAACCTGTGTTGGGAGTTCTGAATTATTTATCATATAAAACGACTGGTTTATATGTTTATGGTTTGCACAAGCACAAACTTTTTTTTCGAAACGACAGGTTCGAAAACATTAGTTTTGCTTCTCATGTGAATCGGTTCTCATTGATCGAACGACGGGTCGATACTGAAACACCAATTCGGCGAAACATACATCACTATATAAACACACTCGGGGAAATTATTATTTAGTCAACCTCTTTCGGTAGCTCTACTTGAAAAACGACCAGGAAAGACGGTGAGGGTGGAGGGCACGAATGCCACTTAAAACCCGACCTCATTAGGATATCGACTTCCGCCTATATCTTTCCTAGACATCGTATCCAAATAGGTGAGCCTATTTAGGGAAGGTTCATAATTTTTCCAACTTAAATGTGAAAATATATGATTTCGCAAATTTACATATTATACACATGGCAGTGATTAAATATATTTAGATTGTACCTGCTTGTAGTACATATTATAACAAGATATTCTAAATCACACTTAGCAATATCTAATACAATCAATCAATCTAAATTTACCAATCAGTACAAAATATATCACAATTATTATTCTAATGCCATATGTGTAAATTTTATTCATGGTAATTACAACATGCAAAAATCAATATCTTTTCTTATAATTAGCATGTACACATAACTTTTCATGACAGTTACATTAGAGATTAGCTAATCATGGTAAAAGTCTATAATAAAATATCTTAGTGCAAGTTAACATATCTCTGGTCAAGTTACATGACCAAATCAAGCATTCATAGCATAATGGAATAAAAATACCATAACAGTTGGCATAATATATTAATCTAAGTCGATAAGTTATGACATAATACCCGATGTGCAATTAAAATAAACTAACTTTTGTTTCAACTTAATTACAGACTCAGTCCATTATCTCTGGGTTAGTTCCGGTTCAAGCCCACGTATCCTATACTTGCTATTATTATATACGCAGTGAGATAACATGTTCTATTCTTGCTGTTATTATATACGCAGTGAGATATTTATTCAACCAAGTTTGGTAATAAAATATTACTATTAGGTTACAGTCCATGTTTTTTTTCATACCCAGGTCATTAATATACTTATGATCTAAAGTATTTTATATTCACAAATTCAAAACATGCGGTTTCTTGTAGTGAATGATTTACACGTATCATATGGCTTACACATGAACAATACTAATTTTTATTCCTCATAGCATATGAAACATTTAAGATAGTATTTAATACAGAGGGGGATTTACTTATTGTACCGGATTTCTAGTGCTCCACGGTTGATCAAAAAACACGAATTCCATTCATATTTTTATAACCCAACTGATCTTTCAACAAAATAGCTTAATTTCTTATCTTTTACTCCAATCTCCGAGAGCAAAGTGCTGATAACGTGTTGTGTGACATATTAGCTAGATATATAGATATGGAGATACAAGTATAGAGAGATAAAAGAGTCGTCTTTTATTCATTGATAAGTGTATGGAAGTTACATCAAGAGACCCCTTAACCCTCTTTATATAATAGAAGGTAGGGTTACATATGCTAGGAAAGCCCAAGATAGCCCCACTATGAGTAAGGCCCAATAGTCCAATAATATCCTACAACAAACATCATTTATTCCAAAAATTGGCATCTTATGAACAAGGAAAACTATGCAAGGTTACATTCGCACAATTATTGAACTTTTTTTAATACAAGTATATATAGAACGGCCTAATTTATTACTCTCAGAAATAATAAAGGTTTTTATGCACTTAATTAAGTCTATTAGTTGTTGTTTTTTTTGGTAAGTAAGTCTATTAGTTTTGATCTTACAGTATCATTACCAAAATGAAATTTTCATATCCTTAGAAACGAAACGAAACGAAAATTAATGTTTCGTCATGAAAACGAAACGATAACGAAAAACCTCAAAACTAAACGAAACGAAAATAAAATAGACCAGTTTCGTCTCGTTATCGGTCCTTACCATATATCCGGTTTTATTTTAAAAGAAAATTATAAAAATGTTCCTGTTTCCACGTTGAAAGGAAAAGAGAATGGCCCTTTCCTTTCGTAGACTTTGTGAATTGATTATTAGGTAAAACATTAAAAAAAAAAAAAAAATCAAATAGCGACGGGATTAGTGACGGTATTTTTTGTTACGAGCTTATTCGTGACGGTTTGTGACAGTTTAGTCAATTTACGACAGATTTGTGACAACTTTTTAAATTAGTAACAGCATTTTGACAGTTTTTGACTATTACTAAATCAAATATTATTTTATACGGAATGTGCACTCTTGATATTTCCCTATCAAATATTCAAATTGACACTATTGGATAATAATAATAATAATAATATAAGTTCCTAAGCCATGCATGATAAATGTCGGTTTATATCATTATATGGACCCATATTCAACTCTAGAAGGTCAATTTAATAAGTGGAACATGACTTTAGTTAATATTGGACTATTTGTGACATGGGCTTATAACTAATCAACTATTGTAGTCCTTTGTGTCGTCACTTTAATTTGATTTTACTTGTTGAAATTTAGGTTTAGTTTTTGTTCTTGATCAGCGAAAACTTGGACCTTGTTTGGCTACATCTTTCATTCAAGTATATTCCGTTTGTTTCCTTCAAACTCGGACCAGAATTCGTCGATTGATTTCTATTTTGTTGTCTTGAGAACGGTTGAATACAAAATGATGACACCAATGCTATAACGGAGCGAATATGAACCATTATTTCCTCCACATGGAGGAAGTTTAATTTCGCTGCCCGCCTTAAGCTTGTTATGTAATGCGAGAAAACGAAACAAACAAATTCATGTTGGGAAATCACAGAAAATAAAAGCCATTTATTTATCAACACAACACCCAAATACACCATAAGTTATTTAAGTTTAATATCTCCATCACACGGTTCTCGTTTACGGGAATAAAAAGCAGATAATCCAGCAAATACTTGTACGACATAAGACCTGCTAACAAACTATTTAGAACAACCATCAAGTTTTTTTCTGTAAAACAACCAAGTCCAAATTAGACCCATATTTTCTAGCCAAAGCTTCGCCACACCACCCGTGCTCATCGTCAACGTTAGGCATTCTGACTTCCATGAAGGGAGTCACCGGAACTTTACTCCCCAGCATTAGAACTCCTGCAAATACCCTAAGCACATTTGAAGCATCTATGTCCATACACACGTTAATTTCCGGTACCCCTTTGTCCGCTAAAGGTATATTTGTAACTTTAAAATAACCCAACAAATGGTTCTTCTCCACCTTTTGCTCATCCCCTTCATACACAACAATAAGTGCTTCATTTTGGTTGTCGTGAGCCGTTGTGAAAACTAGGTCTCTCCTTGATGGCATTGTCGCATTACGATTTATGATCGGTATAAAAGTGTTATTATTTGTACGTATACCTACGCTCGTAGGAGTGGCTTGTATTGTTAATAAATCTAAGCTCCCAAACGGGTCGTTAAACCCAGATGCCACCGCTCCTTCTAAAGCGGCCCCACTAACAGCCGCTACCAAAGGGTTCATATCTTTGTATATTTCATTTTTTCCACAAATCCCCATGACAGTACTTTCAATTTTCGGGATAATAGAACACCCACCAACAAGAATCACATCGTTTAGATCATCCGCTCTAACCTTCGCCTCACGCAAACACTCTTTGATTAAACCTTCGCATTTTGCAAACACCTCTCTATTAAGTTCCTCAAACTCGTCTCGGTCCAAAATCTTGCAAATTTTTGTCCCATTCCCAAGATCAACATCGATTTGAGTACTTGTTTCGCTTGATAGCCTGTGTATTGCGTCTTGAGTAGCAACTCTAAGCAAACCCATCTCTTTAATCCCGCTACTTTTTCCCATGTCTGGTAAAAGATACCTAATTGTATTTTGAAGCATATCTTCACCTCCAATTGTACTACCCGATAAGGCTTTAATTTGTGACACTCCTCCTGCCGTAGCGGTTATCGCAACATCACAATACCCAGCTCCCATATTAAAAATAAGTGCGATTTTTTCACTTCCACTTCCCATATTCTCACTAAAAAACTGCTGTTGTTGCTGAGCGTATGATAGAGCCACAGCTGTTGGCTCGGGCATTAGCCTCAGAACATGAAGACCAGCCATGACACAAGCTCTTTCGATTCTTGATAACTGAAATCGGTTAAAGGAGACAGGGACTGTTAAAACGACGTTGCTGACTGGACGTTTTAGCCGAGTCTCAGCCATAGTTCGCAATTCCACCAAGTAAATAGCGAGAACTTCCTCGGGAGTGGTTGATTTCCAAACGTTGTTGACTAGCGCCGCAACAAAGGGCCGAGCACCAATATCTAAAGTTTGTACCTGTTAAAGAATTATATATATTATTATTAAAAGTCCCGCTTGCAAGCGACAAATTGTCAAGTTAACAAATATCCAAACCTAGGTGTCATGTGCTCGATTCTCTGCAAATACACTACACACCTCCAAATTTTTTTAAAAAAAGGGGTAAAGCTGCTCGTTGCAAAGACATCCTAAAGTTGGACTACCTTAGGGCTTATTTGGTAGAAGATCTTAAGCAAACAAGCTCTCTTTTTTTTCAGGTCATCTAGCTTTAAATTTCTGTCTAACCAGACTGGAAAAGTCACAAAAGCCAATCTTTTTGGCCAAATCAAAGTCCAAATTATAAGCAAAAACTTGAAACTCATCAGCTAAAACCAAACAAGTCCTTAAAGTGGGTCCGGGAAAGTTTCTAAGCAAAAACATAAAATAATAGACCGTATAAGAAGCAATCAAAACAAGGACTTAAAGTGAATCGGGCCAATCTCTCAAAGAAAAACTTGCACAACTTGAGGTTTTCCAAACAAACAAGGCGTTATAGTGAGTCGGGCTAATTTTTTTGGAATACAATCTGTTGAGCTTATAAGCTGCAATTAAATAAAGGCCTCAAATTGATCCAGCATGCGGCTTTACAGGAGTATTGGAATTAATATATATAAAGTAATCAACTGGAACACCTACTCAGAACTTGAGATTTTAGTAGAATAGGTGTTACAGTACCATAAAAGGGAGGGTTTTGCTAGAATGAACCACCGGGTCCGTATCCACTCTTCCAATTAATCGTTTCATGTTAAAAATAGCAACCCCCGACAGCATTTCGCATTCGTGCGACAGCTGGTTGGTTACTCCGCTAGCTGGTGTTTCATCCTTGAAAGTTACATAGGAACGTATCAGCTTCTGGTTTCGTGTGTTTCTGATGAGCTCAACTTGCGAACCATTCCATACAGCTGCGCTACATTGGGAAGTGCCTATATCGATTCCGATTGCTATTTCTGGAAAAGACGATGTAGTTTTTTCCTCTCCGGTTGTTTCTGTATCGGATGCAACGGTATATGCTTGTTCGGCCATTTTATCTACTCTAAAAATGTTCAGTAAACAATTGCTTAGATGTTTAACAATGCATACGAAAACATGGAATAAACATTTAATTTCATAAACTACAACAGATAAGAGGCTTTAGGAGCAACAAACGTTCCAAGTCTTTTCCTTTCTCCAATTCTTTCTACTCATTTCTATCCTTGTTGTAGTAATGAAAATGCATTTAGGAATAACCAATTAGTTCTTATCATTTGTTGTTCCTATGGTGTGCTCAGAAGATTTTAACAGAACTTTAAGTACATAAAAATTATACGCAAAACAACCAGCAGCACGTGGAACTACATCGGTTTACGTGTCTCATAAATTTCATTCCAAGCGCACAAAAGCCACTTTCATTCTACACCCATTCCCTGGGCTGAACCAGGAATCGTCCAACGGGTACATTTATATCAAGAATTCTAAGTCCACATTACAATAACATGCCTAAACTAATACTTACGGATCATAATCGCTAACGAATCGTTAACGAATATGTCTTTCAATTCATCGATATATGGACTATGGAGTATATAGCCCACATTACAATAACATGCCTAAACTAATACTTACGGATCATAATCGCTATCAAATAACACCGTAACAGCCCATAATATAATAGTAACCAGAGAGACAAGAAACTAAGTTCGATCTCCTAACCAATGTACCACATGATATATATTATTAAAAAATAGATGAACTAATAAATATATAATCTTTTCGAGTCTACAAATACTAATTGTATATCGTTTTTTTTCCGTTCATATTTATATCAAGAATTCTAAGTCCATGCACATCCATTAAAAACTTCTGTATAATAGTATTAGTATTAGTATGTCTATTATACGTTTCCATTTTCAACTAAAATGATTGTCATACAATTATCACATAAATAAAAACACATGCATGAAATTCTAGAGCTACACATTTTTTCTGCAACATGCTACTAATAAAACTTAAAAGTCAGCAATTTTAACAGGGAGGCTACATGCACATCAACTTAAAACACTTTTTTTTTTTTGCAAAAACGCTTCAAATCAAGATTTTATTAATTTAAATATTCACGGTTTCACAACGGAAACACAAATATGTGTCTTATTTTTTTTTTCGAGTTTTTAAATTTTATCATAATTTCCAAAAACATGTCATTGTGCATCTCGGAAAAAAAAAAAACAGCATGTCTGTGTCCCCGTCGTGAAACATTGGAGATTTTCATTAATCAAATATTAATTTGGAACGTATTTACAAAAAATTATCTAAGTTGATGTCCATTTACCTTCCAACCGTCGTTACAAAATAATGTTTGATTTAATGAGAGTCAAAGACTGTCACAAGCCTGTCGCTAATTTAAAAAGTTGTCGCAAATCTGTCGCAAATTGACACAAAGCCGTCCCAAAAACCGTCGCTAATAAGCTCGTAAAAAAAAATACCGTCACTAATTCCGTCGCTATTTGAGTATTTTTTTACGGTGCGTATATAAATGCTACAAATTTCTACAAAAATAAAAATCTAGAAAAAAACAACTTACAGTTGAGAGAGAGATATAGATAGATACAGAGATAGATATAGAGAGAGATTAAATTCGAGACCAGAGACAAGAAGTACCGCTAAAGACCAGTGTACTTAAATATAGGATGCTTACGTGGCACTTTCTATATTGTTTTACTTTATTCTAGAGTGTCCTAGAAAAACAACAACTTAGGACTAAAATGCATTTAACTCCATCTAACTATGAGTCATTAATAATTAGACCTCATAAAAATATCAAACATTTTGCAGTTAACCTTCAAACATCATCGCATCCGTATCACGTGGCCTAAACATTTCATCAAACCTAACAATTTTACGGTTTTTAAAGAATCATTTTAACTTATACAGATTTTCATAACCAATCATGTTTTTTTTATTTTTTTTTATTAACTCAATCTCATTCATTAAAAAATTTCCAGCTACATATTGTGGGTCCAACTAATCAAACATTATTATTTTATTGGCTAAGGGAAACTTCTTGTTCCCGGTATAAAGGGTGAGTATTGGGTGAATGATAATTTTAAGGCTTGTACGAAAACCAGATGCGCACTACCTTTTTGGCACAAAACCCTTGAAAAAGAAAACATAAGTATTTTGCATCAACTGATGCAGTTGCTCTTAATATGATATAACTTTATACTAGATGATTTGTTTGGGTCGATTTTTCGTTTATTATAATCATTTATCTCATATCTATGCATGTCAAATAACTTTTTTTTTTACATAATGACACAAAAAATAGATTTTCTCACTAAAATATTATTATTTTTACCTAAAACGCTTCCAATTAGTTTTTTACGATTATTGTTATCCTAACTTGTGTGTATTGAGAAACTATATATATCAAATGAATAGAAAGTTATGTCATATTAAAGATGATCTTGAAGGTTAATTGCAAAAGTTTGATAATTTATGAGAGTTAATTGCAAGAATTGATAGTTTATAGGGGTTCTTTGCAAATAAACCATGGTTCCATGGTTATTTACATTTTACCCTTCATTTAGTGGGAAAACATATACATACATTTCCTAAATATCATACTATTAATGTAACTCAACCCAAATATTTTGAGTATGTCAAATTTTGTTCAAAATTTTTAAAAGTACTCTCACTCTAATATTGTAATTACTATTAAATGTCATCACTCAATTCAAATACATAAAAAACTTAAAAAAATATTATTTTCTACACATTTATATTCAAAACAAAATCTTTGTGTATTTTTTATAAGAGTAAAACTTATGTTACTCTTTATATACGATTGTTAATTAATTATATTTAATCATTCGATATTTAAATTTTAAAAAAAATATTAAGTTTATTTGTCGGGATCATATCTATGTCATTTCGTATCGCATACGCAACGCGTCGACCACGATTACTGCTTATTAAATATTTAAGCATGTATATACACTTAGACTCTAGAGTGCTCTAGAGTTTACTACTTTAATTTGGGCTCATATAACATCGTTATTCATTCATGTGTAAGCAAAGATGGAAATAAGCCCATGTTACATTTGGGTCTCTTATTTCAGCCCAACAAGCTCACGCAACTTCCATTCTTTGAATTTATTTTTTTAAATGAAGAGAATTGTATTAACGAGAATTTGAAGTACATAATAAGTGACCGCAACTCGCGCAAAAAAATATCATAATATCTATTTTCTCTAAGCATATTTAGCTATACAGTTAGTCAGAGAATTAAACTTTCTCGACCCTTATACAAACAGTCAACTAAGCGTTCCACAAATTTCTTGAATGTCGCTTGATATAGGTTGTATCTTGAGCATAATCGAATGTTCATCATCCACCAAACAAGCATTATCTAACTCATTACAATCCGATTCGAAAATGACTATATCCCAACCTTTATTTTTGGCCCAATAACAAGCAATACACCATTAGAGGTGTACTAGCTTTGAAACATCCACTACATAAATCAATGGCTTATTCCAAAGCCTCTCGAACAATGAGTCTCCCAAACTTCGGTTCTTTCATAACAAGGCCTTGCTTGGTTGCAGTTTTAAGTTCAAGTTTATTGCTTTTGGTCTAAAATGTAAAACTTTTATGTTTGACAATGAAATAGATTGAACTTGTTTAACCAGCTTATGCTTTGACCTGGTTGAATAAAATATTTTCTCCTTGATACCAAAAATTATTACTCAACTTATTTACTCAAAAGCTGCAACCAAACAAGTCATACGTACGTATATTTTTTATGGAACATAAAGTAAGTTCCAAGACCCGCGATAGGAGTACATATTGATGCTTTTAATGGTACTCGCAAGTTACGTTTTTGTGTGTTTTTGTGACGATGAGACGTTGAGATTGTATATTTGGTATAAGTCCAACTCTGAGATAAGTCAAAAACTTGTCCATTTCGGACTAGACCTTAATTAAATAACATTATAGTCAGAGTAATTTTGTTAGAAGGTTTTAGACTTTTAGTCGAACAAACATGGAAAAACATTCTAGTCATAAAAATTAACCAATACTTGTCGATTAATAACCTTTGATCAACCATCATTACTCATAAAATTAAATAACGATCACCACAAAAAATGGTTAGATCGCAGACGAAATTAATGACAGATTTTGCTTTCAAACGCCCTAATCAGTGACGGCATGGCGACAAGTTTCAATTTTACTGACAGAAATTGTCATTTAGCAACAAATTTATAACAGATTTGCCCATGGATTGTTTTTTTTTTTTTTTTAGTGGATCCATGCCGACAAACCAAGCAAGAATGCATGCAAACTTTTTTTTATTAAGCTTCATTGATGTTGATAGGCTGTACATTGCCTCATAACCAAGGAAAGTACACCAAAAGAATTAGTTGACAACAACCAACTGCCACTGTCATCATATTACCCATAAATTTGTACCAACATGTTTGAAATGGAACAAAGTACATGAATCTGAGTCAGGGTTACTCTGCTTCTCACCGCCATTAGATCTGTTATTAAATTTAAACTGTAGCAGATTCAATGGCTGTGGGAAGCAGAGTAACTCTGACTCAGAGTCAGATACTCTGATTCCGTTTGAAATGGAATAAATACAAGTTACAAGTATCTTATTTATGGAAATAATCAATTGATTTGTATTTTACAACACATTATTCATAATCTATTATCCAATCCATGGTCTTGCTACTGTCACACAAGAGATTAAGGAATATATATTATCAATTTCTTAAAACTTTTTTCCAAACAATTCATATCTGGATGCATCTCAAGTATAACAACAAAGTCAATATGGCCACCTGATTCGATTAAATCTACAGTCTAGTATTAGTTAAATAGTAGTAAGTACAAAATCATGTTTTGCTCATTGTTTCAAAAATCGCGCTATATTACGCTATAGTTCGCGAAATATCGTTTTTCGGCCGAAAAATGCTAAGATAAACCGCTATTTGGATGGAAAAACGCTAAATTCGCGCTACAGGAACGCTATTTACGCTTTAGCGGACGCTATTTACGCTATAGCGGGTGCATTCCAATTTTTTTTGTTTTTATTTATTTATTATTTTTGGGTCAAAATTTTAATAAAATTATTGGAGGCTAAAGAGAATCAAACCACAAAACTCGGCAAACAAAGTAAATGCTCTGACATCTCAAATACAATTATTTTGTGATTATTAGTTACAACTTTTTTATATATATTTAGTTAATTTTTATTAGATGTTCTGAATTTAATGTTATATTTATATGCATTTAGGCAAAAAAAAAAATTACACCGCAAAACGCTATATAGCAACGCTATTTGTGCTTTTAGCGTTTCTCTCGAAAAAACGCTACGATAGCAACAACGCTAGTTAAAACACTGGTTTTGCTTGATGTATTAATTAAATAGTCATCATGATGTTTTATACTAATTTTATTGTAAAGAGTACCGTTGAAGGCAGTGAATATTTTTTTTAAAATGTAACGTGTTTTGTAATTATTATATTGTTATATAATGCACAAAATGGGGGTATGAATCACTCAATTTTTGAATGGATAAATCAGCTCTCATAACTACACAAGTTTTTCTCTTAGCCATATACCTTAAATGTTGCTTTATAACTAGTTTTCAACATCCCTTAAACCCTTTAACACCTAATGAGATCAACCAAATTAGTCTCATTATTAAAAAATCTCACCTTGGTATTATTCCTAATCTAACTTTCCATTATGTTGATCTTGAAGAACCCGAAAAAGAAGATGTTCTCTACTTTTTATCTTCGAAATCTCGTAACAAGTCGTTTCCTTATCGTCGGGCCAAAGTGGTTGTTCGGGCTAATGGCACGACGCATGAGCTCATTGTGGATTTATTGACTCATTCAATCAAGTCGGAAGAAAAATACACCGGAAATGGCTTTCCCCCGTTCACATTCAGCGAGCTTTTCCAAGCTAGTAGGCTTCCTCGAACGTACCTTAAATTCAAAAACTCAATCTCGAACAGGGGACTAAATTTGTCCGAAGTCACTTGTTTACCATTCACAGTTGGCTGGTACGGGGAAAATGCAACGACAAGATCGGTCAAGATATCGTGCTACTATCGAGGAGGGACAAGTAATATTTTTACAAGGCCTATTGAGGGAATAACCATTTTAGTCGATGTCGAATCCATGAAGATAGTCAACTATATAGATAGATATAGGGTCCATGTGCCTAAATCAGAAGGGACCGAATATAAATCATCGGCACAGGCCTCTGGGTCAGACCACTGTAAAGCGACCACGATAGGCTTTAACGTTGATGGTCACGAGGTCAAATGGGCAAACTGGAAATTTCACGTCGCATTTAATGCCCGTGCAGGACTAATTATTTCGAGTGTATATGTTTCTGATATAGTAAGTGGTATTTTTCGTAACTTGTTATATAGAGGATATGTTTCGGAGACTTTTGTCCCTTATATGGATCCGAGCCAGGAGTGGTATTTTAGAACTTTTATGGATATTGGTGAGTTTGGTTTTGGGCGTTCGGCTAGTTCATTAGTGGAGCTGATCGATTGCCCAAAAAATGCAGTGTATATGGATGGATACATGGCTGGGGCAGACGGACAAGCGCAACAAGTGCCCAGGGCAATTTGCATTTTCGAGCGGTATACTGAAAATGTTGCTTGGAGGCATACTGAAGTTGGTGTTCCTGGAAAAGTGGTACATATATAATTTTATTTTTGATATTTAAGTGTATACATTGTTTGTTTAGTGGTGCTTATTTTTTGTTGGATTTTGCAGTTAAATAAAGTAGAAGCAGAGGTAAATTTGGTGGTGAGAATGGTGGCTACTGTTGGAAATTATGACTATATTCTTGATTGGGAATTTAAGCAAAGTGGATCTATTAAAGTTGGGGTAAGAAAAAACAACTTCCTTATGAAAATGTACCTTAGTAGTTTATTGTTTTGATTAATTTCATCGAGTTTTGGTTCAGAACTTTAAAAAGCTATACACAACAATACACACATTTCTTAGCTGTTAATCCGTAGTATAGTATTATTTATTCATTATTGCATAGTTCTAGAAAAATTATATCAAAAATGTCCATTCCGTAGTTTCAGTTGCTAATCTTACTGAAAATTCGGACTTGAAAGACTAAATCTGACTATTTCATATACCAGATGAGCAAACTCTGTTACTTAATCACACTCTTGACGAATTAGTTAGAACTATGAGGGGCTAAAAGGTGATACTAATAATTTAACTGATTGCTCCAACTATACTTTTAAATTTTCAATAGAGTGCAGAGGTTTCTAAAACTAATAGCGAAAATAAAATTGCTTGCAGGTAAGTTTGACAGGAATACTTGAGATAAAGGCCACCGAATACCCGCACAACAGCAAATTTTCCGGAGATATTCATGGTACTTACGTGGCAGATAACTCTGTTGCCATTAACCACGACCATTTCTTAACGTACCATCTCGACTTAGATATCGACGGTGTTAATAACTCATTTGTGAAAACAAAGCTGGAAAAAGTTCGAACTAGTAAGGGACCAAGAAAAAGCTACTGGAAAACCGTGAAAAGGGTTTTAAAAAAAGAAGAAAATGCAAGAATCGGACTTGGGTCGGACCCAGTTGAGCTTTCGGTTGTGAACCCTGGGAAAAGGACAAAACTAGGGAATGTAGTGGGGTATCGTTTGGTTACAGGTCAAGCGGTTAGTTCTTTGCTGAGCGATGATGATTATCCTGAGATACGAGCAAGTTATGGGAAGTATCAGGTTTGGGTAACTGCTTATAATAGGTCAGAAAAGTGGGCCGCAGGGTTTTACGTTGATCGGAGTCATGGGGATGATGGCTTGGCTGTTTGGTCCTCCAGGTAATTTAATTATGAATATATTGTATCAAAATAAAATAGTATTTTGATCTCTATTTTATGTGTATTCAAGAAAATCCGAAATAAGAGAAAATATTTAGTTAGTGCTGTAATTCGTATGAACGTGTGGTTATTTATTTCAATATCTTTCGAACAAATATACGAACTTGCAGGATTATATAATAGGCATAGAAAGTGCTGGTTTTTTACTTTAATCAAAAGCAGCTATTACAAAAATCCTAAAAAGTATACTTCAGATGAACATTGAATCCACTGATAAACAAATTTAACCGAATTAAGAAAATGGTATTAGGTTTCTGGCGAAATCGAAATGGAATTGGCTTTTATTTAGCCAAAACGATATGATTTTATTCTGAAATTTGGACACCAAGCCAGCAGTTCTGAGTTCACTTACGAAAGTCTTCAAATTGAAAATTGTTTCTCTAGAGTACTCATTTGCAGAAACATGACCGAAAATGTTGGGAATTATACAAGCTTTCATGCACTACTTTATCTTGTTTCTTCCCAAACCGACTTGCACTATTTCAAGTAACTAAGTCGTTTTCACGGTTTGTATTAACTTTGTGTCTTTTTCTTGCGGATGGTGTACTTGAAACTAAATGAAACCGACATTTCAGCTTAAGTTCTGAAATTTAAAAGTGTATTTTCCTTTTCCTGGAAGTGCAACTTACCATTTACGAAATGGACATTATTACCAACTGTGCTGAATTTTTAAATGTCACTCTGGACATAAATTTTCTTATGTATATATTGTTTTCGACTTTTCGTAAGTTTCAAGCTTACAAAAGGCTGTAAGTTTAGTTTGTAAAAATTGTGGTGGTGTGCTATTCATGATACAGAAATAGAGAGATCGAGAACAAGGATATAGTACTCTGGTACACGGTTGGGATCCATCATGTTCCATGTCAAGAAGATTTCCCGGTTATGCCAACACTCTATTCTGGATTCGAGCTTCACCCAACAAATTTCTTCGAAAGGAACCCATCGCTCAAGCATTAGTATAATTCTTTTGTTAAGTAACATAAATTCTTCTATTACTGTCCAATTTTTTGTCCATGAGTAAAGAATTTTGTGTGAAAGTAAGTAGTAGACATTTTGTTGATTTAGTTACCAAATGACAGTTTTGTTCACTTTTTGAAGTGTATATCAGTAACTTTATGAATGATTGAATTTCGATATGATCTTTCCTGTTTGACACTTCTTTTTCACCCCAACATGAGTTTACATGAAAACACTCTAGAACCTGTTCGTATATTCAAACACGTACGATAGTTCTTTCCGTAAGATACTTGAATATCAGGATGCTTTACACATTTTTCGCAAAAGATCAAAGTTTCTATTAGCCCAAATTTAATGAACTATTTGAGTTTCTTCCCTGGATATAGAAACATGATTGAATCCTTTCCTGATATGAAAATTTTATTTTCTTTACAATGAGACTAAACTACTAGCTGTATATAAAAATAGTGTGTATATCCAAACTCCAGAAAATAATCATCAACTTCACCATAGTGAAAGAATAGACAACCCAAGGCTACAATTTATAGCCAACTAGTCTTAACTGTAAACAAACTAAATATATTCTTCAAATCACACTTAATTCACAATGAGGAAATTGACTGATTAATATTCTAGATTGAGACACTGTTAGGAATTCCCATTCCTGTGAGACCCTGAGCTTTTTTAGAATTAGAAGTACAAGGATATAGCAAAGTATAAGGCACTTTAGCAGGCCCATACCTATTTCTCATTCTCCTGTCATTATTTCTCTCAACTATCATTTCCTCGATCTCGACCAGCTTGGTACTAAACCTGTTAAACGCCTCCAAAGCCCTCTCATCCGATGTCCACTCATGCGTATCTCTCTGTCCTAGATACAACTCATCAGAACTATGCCTTGACAAAATCTCTAGGGACGCTATTCCAAGCAAAGTCTGTAGCTGAGCAGTGATCGTCTTCAAGAAAACTGAATCCGGGTCTGTTTCTAGAAGATTGTACTCTTCAGACCCTGGCTCAGGCATTAACCTGCGGCTCGAGGTTGGGCGGTTAGGAATGTAACCTGCGTATTGGTATTGACCGAAGTTGACCGCTGCGTGGAGGGCCGATGCCATCCATATGATGATCGTACACGCATGTATTAGGTTGGATTTTGTGTTCATTTTGGGCCACCATGACTGGTCTTTTTTGTCGCCATGGCCTTCGAATTGGATTTCAGTCCACCACGATTGGAGCTCGTGGTCTTTTTGGACCGATTCGTTGGTGGAGTAGTAAAAGGAGCAGTATTCAGTGACCCATGTTTGGATTGCTGACCAAATTTCGAGTCCGTCCACAGCGAAAGGGTAGTCCTCTATTAGAAGCTTGAGCCCGTAACGCTGGCTTGGATCTTGCACTGCTATTCCTCTGGAAAAGATTGTATAATTTCAGTTAATTTTCTTTAATTTTATTTTTAGTCCAAATGAAAAAAAGTGATTCCTTTTTTTTCAAAAGTAATAATAATTCACGCAATGTTTTCTGACGAAAAAGGAACTCTTCTTAACTTTACCTTGAGGCCATAATACTGTGATTTATTGCAGCTTTTTAGTTTCAGATTTTGTTTCTGATTATAAGTTGTATTGCATTTTGTTGCTCACTTTAAGTTTAAATTCATAATTGCTGCAAAAACAAAGCTGCTATGCCCAGCTTTTATTTCATTACTTAAATATAGGAACACTCCAAAAAAATTAGTAATCTGATAAATTAAAAAGTTAACAAAACCTACTTAGACCAAATTAAATTAACAAAAACATACATTGACAACTTTGATTATTAAAAACATACCCTTAATTAATTAAAAAAAAAAATTAATAAATAAATGATATGAACTTAGTAAATAAGGCTGTGAACTTGTAAGATGTAAAAAAATGTAAGAAGTCAGGAAAAACGAGGTACGAACTCGAAAAAAACGGGGTATGAACTAAAAAAAAGTGTATGAAATCAGAAAAAAATGTATGAAATCGAAAAAACGGGATATGAACTCGAAAAAAACGGGATATGAACTCATGACTCGAAAAAAACGGGGTATGACTCGTAAAAAATGGGGTATGAACTCGAAAAAAAAGGTATGAAATCGGAAAAAAAAAGTAATTAAATCGAAAAAAACGCTACGAACTCGAAAAAAACGGGACTATTTTTAATATACTTTACGTGTAATGTTAGCTTTGGTAATTTTATACATATATATAAATATATTATGAGAGAGATACTTATAATATATTGTTATAGGTGTATGTATATGTATTTACTAGTTAGAAACACGAAATATTTCAAACCACTTACCTACGGACGACGTACCGATCACGTACCAAACGCTCAAAACTATGAAACGGTATGTATTTTGACGTACCCGATACGTATTTTACCGTACCGGTACCAGATACGTTTTTTTTTTTTTTTAATTTTCAGTAACCCGTGCTAGCTAGGATAGAGGTGACACGAGAGGTGAAAGGGGATTTTTTTAGAAAGAAAGTGTTTTGTATCAAATGATAAAAAACCGAATTTTAGGCCCTTATATACTAGTTAGCAAGGTATGTTTTTGAAAACTAAAAAGTTTGGGATATATTTTTATTAATTTAGTTACAAAAGGGATATTTTTTTGTTAATTTTTCGTTAGATGTTATTTTCTGGATTTCAATATTTATTTTGAAAGTTGAGAAGCATTAACTAACCTTTTGAGCAGATCAGCTGGGAGAGCCTGGTCAAGCAAATTCCAGTCCTTGTATACAGCAGATGAAAATTCCATCGCAAATTTAGATGGAAAAACAGTAGACTCGGCAACACCACCAGCGTTGATGAGTGTATGTCGACCCAAAGCGTTTATATTTAAGGTATCCTTAAAGTGCGGGTGCAACAGCTTGTGTATCGGGTGAAGCACGCTCAGTTGCCTATGTGTCGCGATAACAAACGGCTCTATCACCGCGTGTGTGTTCAACCTACAAAACAAAATCATAGTACACTAATAATAATCTTTGATTTCATAAAGGTTCTTATTATGGTTGATCGTAATTTGTGTGTGTTCATTTATCAATGATCTTTTAACAATTTATGAACTGGCTAACCAATATTCTCAATTTATAGTATACACTGACCTATGCTTAATTCTTTTATAGTTAACTTACTTAGTTGGAAAATCCGATTCCATTGAATGAAAACGCTCAGTTTTTTGGAATGGTGTATAACTTGTTAGAAAAGGGATTAGCTTGGTGTTCATAATTACAAAATTTTCCTCATGACTAACATTCACTCAATTAAATGTCCGAGTTGCCTTTATTAAGAAAAGAAACTCGAAGTTATATATGACTGCACGCATTGTTCAAAGTTGATAGCTCGGCGTATGAAAGTATAATTAAACCATGTTATAGAAATTTAATGCGAAACAAATGTTAATTCGTACCAGTGGCTAATGAGCTGATGGTATCCTGTATCGTTCACAGCCACAAAAGCTTTAGCTAGCTGCCACACAGCCCCTTCGACTCCATCCTCAGCCGGTGTGTAGACTTGTCCATTGGCACCATGACTGTCCCCTTGCTGGTTTGGCAAGCTTAGCTCAATTGCTAATGGCTTCAATGTTCCATTCTCTTGCAGTAAGAGAATAGTTCTGCTCGCGTATGTCTTATTTGAGGTTTGCTCATTTATTCTCCTCAAATATACCATTACTGCATCATGGTGATCTAATATGAACAGCTTGTCATTTTTAATTGCCTGTGTTGGATTGGTCAAAGAGAGAAACAAAATAAGAAATTGTTTGTTCTGAATACTTTTTAGTAATGAAGAAAGGGGATCAATCAGTGTTGTTACTTGTTCAACTGTAAGGCCATTCATGTTCTTCTCTAGTTCCGCCCTCGTTATTTCGCTATTTTGATCTCCATATGTCAAAGGGTCGAGCTTGCTTGTAGGTGGAAATTCCTGAAGTGAAGGTTCAAGAACATTTTATTATACAAGAAAAGTAGAAACAACAACAAAAAATTAAAAAAAGTTCTGAATTACTTGGAGGCGCCGGATGATGACAGGGTTTACTCCAGCCAACATTTCTCGTCCAAACTCTTCATCGGTTCTCCATGCAGTCTTATCCACTGGAAATACGATTATTTTTACTTAATCTTCTTTTAACTTGTAAAAGGATAAGTTTATGTTGATTATTAAGATTTACCATTGATGACATCAGGGACCGGGAACTTAAGAGGCTTCTCACCATCGGATCGAGCAAGCTCCTTAACCAACGGCCAAGGGATACACTTACTAGGTTCGACACCATTAGGCTTTTTTATCCCACCTTCATATAGTTTAAGTATGTCTTGGAAAGTGTCGAATTCGGTTGGTGTTTTGTCAATTAAGCCATCCAATTCTGCGACCAATACCTGTCCCGCAGACTTAAGTGCGTATGCAAGAAATTCTGATAGCTTCACCTGACTGAATCTCTCGTCTCTCGGGACGTAGAAATTGAGGTTCAATAGTGGTAATCTGCTTTCAGTTTTAGGATCTGCAATATTTCATAAATGGCTTGAGTAGAGTATAGTGGTGATATTTTTTGTTTTTCTTACGTCTGGAGCTAGGTTAAACTTTAAATAACTCAGCAGTAAAAGAATGAAGTTTCTCCTTTTTACGCCTCGTTTCATTCACTGGTTGCAACTTCTTTTGCTTTTAAGTAGTTGTAAACTTTTAGTATTACATATGCAGGCTGGTAAATGGTAAGCTTAAAGTTAAGTCTTTTTGTTTTATGGCATGAAAAGACTACAATATTTAAGCTGAGTGAAATTATCTTTTCCCATGCTCAAGTATCGACTTTATTTATCAAAAGGTCCAAAAAGAAGCCTACATATGCATATGTAGTTTAGGAATTTTACACAAGGTTGTTTCAGTTTTGGAACCTGTTTTCGTAGGTGGGCGACCAGATTTAGTTCTACGTGGATATGGATATTGTTTTGATCCACCGAGCACTGGGCGTTCAAATTCTTTTCCTTTATCGGGCAATCCCAAATCGTTGTAGTAATCGTAGTCATATACTCTATCCCATTCCTTAAGCATTCCGGATCCATTCCCTCGAAGGTTAATTAGCTCTTGTTCTCTATAGTATCTCAGTGGTTCCGGTGTGTTACTTGGTAGCCAGGTCTGATCCCAAAAATAACGTGGAGTCGAATATTAGTTCTGCAGCTTCTGCTACTTTGAAATCTCTTTAAATATTAAAAGGTTCATAATGCCGATTATCTATAACAATTTTCTTAGAAAATTACTATTCTTTATTTCTTTTGGACACTTTTTCTGACATATTTAAGGCTTGTTTGGTTACAGTTAACTCATTTTTTAAGGTCTCTTTTTGCCATAAACCTGCTTACTATAGTGGTTGGTCAGCTTAAAAATATCATAAATTTTGTAGTTTTGGGGTGCTATTTTTTTTTATCCATAGAAATAACTGAAATTTTAAGCTAGATGAAACCAACATCCATTACCCTCGACGTTCAAACTAGCCTTCAAATTGTCAGTCCAATCCTTATGAATCAGTTTTAAATGTTATATAAGTTGGCCGTTCCATTTAATAGCTTTTATCAGGCAATGATAGACTCCATTTTCAAAAACAATTCCTGTCAAACCATTTATGTTCCCCTTAATATTGCAGAAGCTAATATGTTAGGTTTGCGATATGTTCTCCTGATTATTTTATGTCTACAAAGCACCCTATATTTCAAAACATGCAATACTAATTTACATACCGTGTTGGCGAAACATACACGGTCATAAGAATAACGATGGGCGGGATAAACCCAAGAGTTGCATACGAAATGCACTGGTCCTTGATGACCCGGGACATTTTCTAAGATAAGTGTCTTGAGATAAAACTCGTAATGGTGATGATTTTTTATCAAGAAAGCACCAGGGAAACCCATTGAATTATCCCACTCGAATTTAATGTCCAGGGTGGCATATTCCACGTCAGCTGCTGACGTCAGCGTCGAGCTCCAGTTTTCTATATAAGCTGCTTTTCCTAACCTCCCTTGTTTAGGGTTGGCTTAAAATGTGGACAAAAAAGTTGACAACTAATCAAAGTTAGGTGACTTGTATAGTCGTATTAGGTAGTGAAATAGACCATACAAGTTGACTTATAAGTTAGTCTCGACTAAGTAATAATTTGCGACATGACATGATTATTTTGCCAATGACCAGAGCATGACCGTTTCTTGCAGTATATTGTTACGCACATTCAATAATATTATGCATTGCAGAGGACTCGAATCCACAATCTTTAGCCCGAAAATTTTAACTAAACTTGACGAGTCAAGGAACTAAAGGACATGACTAGTAAACATTCAAGTGTATCATGTATAGTCCACAACACAGTTCTAAATACAGGACAATTCTATTCGATTATAAATTGGTCCGTATGAGACGAGAGTAGAAGAGAGGGGGAGGGCTTACCAGGGTCAAAATAAGTAGCACTAATGAGCTGAACCGAAACACGTTTACCAAACCATTCATCCAAACTATCGACAAAATGAGCAGTAATATCTGTCCTATCCAGTGAATTCTTCTTCTTCAGAACCACAGACCCTTTAATAGTACCTTGGTTTGGTCCATTAACGTTGTCGTTTTCAACAGACTTGTTCTTGGTGCCACCACAGCAGTTTTCGAGAGCTCCTCCAATAAAAACCGGAACAGATGTAGAGTTCCCCATGTTTTAATCAAATAAATTGTGATATCAAATGAAAAGAAAATTTTTGTTCAAGAAATAAGCAGATTGTGAGCTATGGTTTTCAAGAGAAGGGTGCTACTTGATGTATATATCCACTTGGTTTTTCTAGATAACCATTACTACTATTTGGTAGCTTTTGGAAATTAACATGTTTGATAATATAAAAAAAAAATAGTATAGTATTTTGGAGTATTTATAAAATTCAACAGAATGGGGTAAAACAAGCGTGTTTAATTAGACTCTTTATTGTCTTGGTAGACTTTTCAGTTTTCAGTCACCTATCAACAAATTTATAAATTACTAGGTTGTAAATCTTATTCTTAATAATGATAATTTGCTTACCTTGGTGTTGTTACTATTTAAATTCTAGTGACACAAATAATTTTCCCACTTTAAAAACTTTTGACTCGTAAAAAGTTCACTGGGGAACTTTCAGAAGATGATCACAAAGTAATATCAAAACTCATTCAAAAGGTAACAGTAATTTCTTTTTTTTATTACTTGTATTGTATCATGAAACAAACATGGCTGCCAATATTTAAATTAAATGAAATACATTAAACAAAAGAAACGTAGCCGACTATATTGCCAAATTGATCAATTGTCATTCTTTTTTTTATTCAATATCCGGTCCATTTTATTATGATCAATTGTCATTCAATACTATAATCCAACTTGAAAGTATTCAACTGAAATAGTTTTTTTAAGTCCTATCACTTAAACATATACAAATGTGTTTATCTTAGATAACGTTTTTTGTGCAATATTAAGGTTAGATACATGTAATGTTGGAAAATTCCTCGGCTGCTCTGGAATTATACATTTTTATTTTATCATATTGACCTTCTCTTTATTATTATTCTTCAGATAACTCAAATATGAAAACCTAAAAGAGGAAAAGGAATATAAGGATTTACCGATCGAATTTCAAAGTGGGGGGAGTTACCATAATTTTAACCTTTTTTTCCTTTATGCTTCTCTTGATACGGAAATGTAGAACGGTGTTTTTCCATTTTCTAGCGGATCGTTTAGTTATGAATTTTTGATGTACAGAAGTTACTGATCTCATTTTTTAGGGAATCGATCCCTTTGCGATTGTTAAGAATATATATATGTAGCAGTAGCTTGTCATGTGTTGAAGCCTCGAGAGCCTTATTTTGGCTATATTATTAGACTCTACGTACAATACTCATCAATCATCGTTCATAGCAGGGGCACGGAACCGAAAAACATGTAGGCTATATTATTAGACTCTACAATACTCATCAATCATCGACCATAATTATCTACAACTTTTTATGTCTCTTGCACAACCATTTCGACCATACGTAGAGAGAATTGGCTCAAATGGATGTCTGAGATCATGTAGGCTATAAGCCTATAACAAACTGAAGGAAAACTCAGTACAGTATTAAAACCGAAAAACAGTAAAAAAATCCAATTCCTGTCTGAAACCGTAAAACAACGGTAAAAAATCCAAGACCTGTCTAAAACCGTTTCATTAAACAGTGAGACAAACTAATTGCCAATTGAGATCATGTATTAGCAATTAAACATAACATGAATAGCATATGTATCCACAAACAAAAACTTTTATTGATTGCACTGTACTGGAAAAATGATGATACACAGTTAGAATTTGTAACCGTTGCTTGAATCATAAACACACAAAACACATTTCAGTTCTTGAATTACACTCATTTTCACCATATTGAAAATCTAGATTGAGACACTATTGGGAATTCCCATTCCTGTGAGACCCTGAGCTTTTTTAGGATCAGAAGTACAAGGATATAGCAAAGTATAAGGCAGTTTCACAGACCCATACCTATTCCTCATTTTCCTATCTTTATTCCTCCCCGTTATACGCCCCTCAATCTCGATGAGCTTGGTACTAAACCTCTTGAACGCCTCCAAAGCCCTCTCATCCGATGTCCATTCATGCGTATCTCTCTGTCCTAAATACACCTCATCCGAACTATGCCTTGACAAGATCTCAATCAATGACACGCCAAGCAAAGTCTGTATCTGTGCTGTTATAGTCTTGAGAAAAACCGAGTCTGGGTCAGATGAAAGCAATTTAGACTCTTCTGACCCTGGCTCAGGCATAAACCTACGACTAACTGTGGGGCGGTTCGGAAGATACCCTGCATAAGGATACTGTCCGTAGTTAACCGCCGCGTGGAGGGCTGAAGCAATCCATATAATGATCGTACATGTATCTATCAACTCGGCAAGTTTGTCCATTCTAGGCCACCATGTTTCATCTTTCTTGTCTCCATGGCCCTCGTAGCGGATTTCTGTCCACCAGGATTGTAGTTCAGGGTCTTCCTGGATGGATTCATCGGTTGGATAATAAAAGGAGAGGTACTCGGTGACCCACGTTGAGATCGCTGACCATATTTCAAGTCCATCGACTGCAAAAGGGTAGTCCTCTATTAGAAGCTTGAGGCCGTTCTTTTGGGTTGGATCTTGAACGGCTACTCCTCTGCAAAAGATAGTAACTGGTTTAGTTGGATTGATTTTAATTCTTTAACTTGTCTAGAAAATAATTACAAAGTGTTGTTTTGTATGTCCAAGCGTAAGTAGAATATAGAAATTTAAAATTTCCCAACTTGTATCTAAAGTTTGTTTGATTGCAGCTTTTAAGGTCAAGTTTTTGTTTACGTATGAAAGTGGCACAACAACTAAGTAACATAATAGTTTTTTCTTTTTTTTGGTACATACATAATGGTTTTTCTGCTTGCAAAAGTTACAAGTGTTAAAATGATAATGTCACTTTTTTTCCTAAATAATCTTGCTTGTTACAAAGTTTTATCCAAACAAGCTCCTACTTACAAGGTATGAATGTTAAAGACAAAAGGTGCGCAGTTTTAATTCTTTACAGTAATTCTATACCACTTCTGCTAATGTAATTAGTAATAGTGAAAAAGAAATATACTTCTACCTGGCTTTACAAAATTGTCTGGCTTATACACCTTTTTAAGGAAAAAATAAAGTTGTCTGGCTTATCCTCGAAGGACATATTTGGAGATTGACACGATTTATCAAAAATAAATAAACAATGTCAGGATTGGCATCCTGATAATTTCTACTCTCGTTTTCAATAAATCACTTCTACTTATGTTTCAAGATTTATTTACTGGATTTCAATTACGTTTAAAGTTGTAAAGCAGTAACCTTTTGAGGAGATCGGCTGGGAGAGCATGATCAAGCAAATTCCAGTTCTTGTATACAACAGCTGACATTTCCATGGCAAATTTAGATGGAAACACAGTTGTCTCGAGAATGCCACCAGCGTTGATTAGGGTTTGCCTAGCTAAAGCGTTAATGTTCATTGTATCTTTAAAGTGCGGTTGCAACAGCTTGTGTAATGGGTGAAGCACGCTCAGGTGCCTATGTGTCGCGATAATAAATGGCTCTATCACTGCATGAGTGTTCAACCTACAAATTGGAGCCACACGTCAAAACACATTTTAAGTTGGGTTTATTAAAGTTTTTGCTATTAGCCTATGAGCCAACTTCAATTTAGTAAGATGTAGCATAAAAAAGATAGCACTTGAAACTGCACTTGTTTGTCAAGTTAGTACGCTGCCATGAAATAATTGGAGTATTTGTCAAGACAGAACATGCCCTTAGAAACCTAGATGAAAAATCACCAGATTGACAAATTTGTTGGTATAGGATATTGAATGAAATTTTGTAGTACATACATAGTAAGGAGTAGTACCATATTATATATGGCTAGAGGATTCAAAACCTTAAGACTTTCAAGCTTTGATTTGTTAAAAATTTGTTATTGTAAAAAATCAGTCTTCGTTTTTTGATTAAAGAAAATTTAGGCCTTGTTTGTTGCAGCTTTTAAGCTAAGTGGTTTTACAAAAATTGAGGAGCTTTTATTAAAGCTTCTAGTTTTTTCAGAAAAAAAAAAAAGAAGAAGCCAAAGCTGAGATCAACCAAATACCAGCCCAGATTTCAAGCAAAGTATTTAAAAAAATCTGAACTTAAGCGCTGCAAGTTAACATCAATTTAGTAAAACGGTACCAGTGGCTAATAAGCTGATGGACCCCGGAATCGTTCACAGCCACATAAGCTTTAGCCAGCTGCCAAACAGCACCTTCAACACCATCCTCAGCTGGCATGAAAACTTCTCCATTGGCACCATGTCCATCCCCTTGATGATGTGGCAAACTCAACTCGATCGCTAAAGGTTTTAATGTCCCGTCGTCTTGTAGCAAAAGAATAGTTCTGCTCGCGTAAGTCTTTGTCGAGGTATGTTGGTTTATTTTCCTTAAGTATGGCATTATTGTATCGTGATGGTCTAGTATGAACAACTTGTTATTTTCTATTGCCTGTACGTGAAAGAAACAAAATAAGAATTTGTTTTTTGTTTTAAGTAATTTTGAATAAGAAGAAGCACAAGTGGAGATGATTTATTACTTCTTGGACAGTAAGTCCGTTCATGTTCATCTCTACATCCTCTTTTGTTAATTCGCTGTTTTGATTTCCGTATGTTATAAGGTTTAGCTTGCTCGTAGGTGGAAATTCCTGAGGTGAAAAATCAAGAAAGATTATGGAAAATTTAATACACTAGAAACCAATTAAAACAACATAACAATATATGAATATATGTAATTACTTGGAGCAGTCGGATAACAACAGGGTTTACTCCGGCCAGCATTTCTCGTCCAAACTCTTCATCCGTCCTCCACGCAGACTTATCCGCTGAAAATGCAACGAAAAAAGTAAAGTACTAAAAAATCTACTAATGCATGAGAAAAATGGATATTGTATATGATAATGAGAATATACCGCTGATGACATCTGGCAGGGGAAAATTAAGTGATTTCTCACCGTCGGATCGACCGAGCTCTTTCACCAACGCCCAGGGAATACAACTACTAGGTTGTACACCATTAGGTTTCTTTATCCCACCTTCATATAGGTCAAGTATGTCTTGGAAAGTGTCGAAATCATTTGGTGTTTTGTCAAGTACGCCCTCGAGCTCTGCAGTTAGTACTTGTCCTGCGGACTTGAGCGCGTATGCCAAGAATTCTGATAGCTTTATTTGACTGAATTTCTCGTCTCTAGGAATGTAGATGTCAAGACTCTCTAATAATGGTAATCTGCTCTCAGTTCTAGGATCTGCAAGATTTGAAACAGAAAGCCTGAGACTCGAAGAGCATGTTTGTAATATTTGTCATCTTTTTTGTTTTTATTTTAACTTTAAGCCTCAAGGCTTAGTCTGAACTAATATCTTATTATAAGGTGAACAAAGTCGATTATTCTTCCAGGCTTAAATAAGCCGCTACAGTAACTGATCCGAAGCTGCAAACAAACAAGCTTATTCATGCATTTTGTATTACAGTATAATGTTATATGCAGGAATGCAGATAAGGAAAGTCGCGATCCCAATTAGCAAACCTATATTTATCCATGCGTTTTTCATGTTTTCTTAAAGAAACAATATTGTATCTTGCACGCCGTTATAAAACAGTATCTTTTCTCTGATAAATCTATGTACCTGTTTTTGTAGATGGACGACCCGTTCTTGTTCTACGTGGATATGGGAATTCTTCTGATCCACCGAGAACTGGGCGTTTAAATTCTTCTCCTTTGTCAGGCAATCCTAAATCGTTATAATAATCATAGTCGTACACTCTGTCCCATTTCTTAAGCATGCCCGATCCATTACCTCGAAGATTTATCAGCTCTTGTTCTCTATAATATTTTAGTGGCTCGGGTGTGTTGTTTGGTAGGTACGTCTGATCACACACAAAAAAAAGCAAAATTTAAAACTTGTTCTCCCACTTAAAACCATCTCAAATACAAATTCAAGTTTATAATGCTGATTTCACTTTTGCAGCTTGGTTTCTTAGTATGAATATATAGTTGTAGGGATCATCTTTGTATCACAACTTTCTCTACATGCCAGGATAATAAGTTAATTAATAACAATTTTCTTCGATAAATACGATTTTCGGTATCTTAAACTTTTTTACATGCCGAGCATATTTGTATTTCTTGCCTGAAATTGCTGAAAATATTTTATTTTTCTGACTCTGTAGTCAAGCAAGCCCTTATAAATTATAATACGCTGGAATTTTCAACTGTAAAAAATCTGTTTTCACACCAAAACCGTAAATCCGAATTACAGTTTACCTTTTTATTTTTACAAACAGAAAAAGAAAAAAAGAGAGGTAAACCGTAAATCCGAATTACGGTTTATAATTCGGATTTACGGTTTTTACGTGAAAACAGATATTTTACAGTCGAAAAATACAACCTCAAATTATAATGCATCCATCCGAACCTTGTGAATCAATTTTAAATGTTACAGTATAGTATAAGTTTTCTGCAAGTTTTATAGTATGTTTTTAAAAGTCAATGCTCTATCATGAGTTACTAGATCTTATGCAAAATTATTATATTCTCAATAATACTCCAAAATTAATTACGTTGGTCAAAAATAAAATTTTAAAAAATGTCACGTGGTCGATTTGTTTTATCTAGAAATGATCAATTGTGATGTTACCATACCGTGTTGGCGAAGAAGACACGTTCATAAGTGTATCGATGGGCCGGATAAACCCAAGAGTTACATATAAAATGTATCGGCCCGTTATGTCCCGGTACGTTCTCTAAGGTAAGTGTCTTGAGATAAAACTCGAAATTATGATTGTTTTTTATCACAAAAGCACCCGGGACACCAATGGACTCATCCCACTCGAAATTAACGTCCAACTTGGCCTCGTCTTCGGCCGATGATGACGTCAGCGTGGAGCTCCAGTTCTCTATGTGAGCTGCTTTTCCTAACTTTCCTTGGCTTGGGTTAGCTGTATAATGATAAAACCCCGTAAGTGTTGGGAAAATATAGATGAGAAACAGAGAAAATATAGACGAGAAATAGAAAAATGGGGTAATTCCCTATAAGTATATCATAGCAACTTATATTACTCATAGATATCTTGATAAGTTCACATTCCTCATAGGTAACACTTTTTAATTATTTAGTTTATTTACTAAATTGTCATACAAATCAAAATATAATAGACATATTTTATCTTTCTACAAACCCAAAAAAATAGTTTTAAATTACAACAAAATAAAAAAAAACACAAAAAAATTATAAAAATCACAAAAATCACAAAAAAATATTAAATATAAAAAAAAATTATAAAAAAAAATTATAAAAAAAAATTATAAAAAAAAATGAAAAAAATCACAAAAAATCATAAAAAATTATAAAAAATTATAAAAATCACAAAAAATCACAAAAATTATAAAAAAATCACCAAAAATTATAAAAAAATCACCAAAAATTATTTAAAAAAATACAAAAATCACAAAAAAATTATAAAAATTATAAAAATTACAAAAAATCACAAAAAATGAAAAAAAAAATCACAAACTTTTAAAGTAAATAAAAAGTGGTACCTATAGGGAATATGAACTTATGGAGGTAGTTATGAGTAATATAAGTTCAAAAGTGGTATCTATTGGGCATTATTTGTAGAAAAATTAGGAGAAATAAAAGAATAGCGTTACACATTTTTTTCATAACTAATCAATTCATAATCAAAACAGAGAGTCTGACTCTATACAAATAATGCTCAAAAACATCGAATAATTAAATAATGAAACAGTTTAAATAATAAAACTAAACAGCAAAAAAGAAATGTTATTATCACACAAGTAACTAAGAAATTAAAATTATGAATGAAAAGAGTTAGGTGACGCGTTTTCAATAGGGAAAGGGACTATTTGAAGTTGACTATTAGCTAAGGAAAAAAATAACAAAAGCTAAAAGTGACATATATAATTGGGCCACTTGGGTCAATAAATGTAATAACAAACGTTCTACTTCTCATATTAATAGAAAAAAACTTTTAAAAATATTGAATGATTGTTTATAAAATTAATGAAATTGCTTTGTTTTCTTAATTCAAACTAATTTATTCAATATTAAGTAATGAACACCATTATATAAACATGTGTGAAGTCTGAGATTGTAAATCATTGTTCATAATGAGTTCGATATCATGGCTTCCAAACAAGACAACGTAATATATCCGATTTTAAGAGGGCCGGTGTGTGTGAGAGAGAATGATAGGACGAGAGAGCTAACCAGGGTCGAAATTAACGGCACTAATGAGTTGAACCGAAACACGTTTACCAAACCACTCATGAAAACGATCGACAAAATGAGCAGTAATATCAGTCGTATCCAAGAAATTCTTCTTCTTCAGGACCACAGACCCTCTAATCATTGTACTATGTCCTGGTCCATCAAAATCATCGTTTTCGGTTAACCTGTGTTTGGTGCTCCCACAACAGTTTTCGAGAGCTCCTCCGATTAAAACCGGAGCAGATCTGGCATTCCCCATGTTTCAACCAAATAAATTTCACTATTTAAAAGGAAAGAACAACAAAATTTGTTTCAAATAATTAAGCAGATGATGAGTTGTGGTTCTCAAAGGTGCTACCCTTGTGATTTTATAGTTAAATTTCATGGTGGGAGACTTTTGAAAACTAGTCATGTTCACTGTTTCAGATAAACTTTCAATTATTTAATCGCTATTGGTATAACATGTTTATTTTACTTGACTCTTAGTCAGTGTTACTCTACTTCTCACAATTATTGGATCTGTTATTAAATTTAAACTGTAACAGATCCAATGACTATAAAAAACAGAGTAACTCAAGTTAGGTACTCTGCTTCCAATAAATACTACTCCTGTATGCCCAATGAATGAAAGTTTGAATTTTTGTTTTGACTTGTATACTTTTCAGAGGGAGTACTTACCTCGAAAAAGGTAGTGAAAACCAATTTTCAAGAATTTTTTCACTATATAAGGTAATAAAAAATTGAGAGTGGGGTAGTTAAACAATAACTCGAACTTTTTATATACAACATATGAATTTTAAATAATTTAATCTTTTATTTAAAACTTGACTAGTAAAAAATAAATAAACAAACAAAGCGAGGGATGAAAGATATTGATGTATATAGAGTTTTTTTGTTTTTTTTGAAAATTATCAATATAAACATGTATATATAAATATATATAATGATCATGAATAGTTTTTTTATATTTTATATTTTTATTTAATTGAATTTTAAATGAAAGATTGAATTATTTTGACTTGATATGATGTATATATAAAGAGTTGGAGTCATGATCAGATACTTCCATTATAAAAAAAAAATTCAATCAAATGACTAAGTCTCGTCAAGGTCTAGCTTTATTGTCTTTTTCTTCTTCTTAAATCTTCCTTTTTTTTTAATCATTCTACCGTGATTGTCAATGTAATTTAAATTTAATATTCTATTTAATTCGTGCATACATTAAACATGCACACATAAATGGCTAGAGTATTTATATGCTTATTTTCAGCTAGAAAATACTAGAATTCATTCAGAGCTTTATCTAATTAAAGTTATTTTATAATCAGGAAAAAGGAGATTTTGACACCAAGCTATACACTTTATATTTAGTGTTACAGAAGACTAGAAGATAATTGGTGTAAAATTCAGTAATGTGAACATCGATAAGATAAAATTCAGTAACGTGAACATCAACTAAAATAAAATATTCCATCAAGTAAAAAAAAAAGAAGAAGATAAGTTTGTGTTTAGCTTACCTTGGATCTATATTTTTCGTGTAAAATATTGATTACATACATGTATAGCATTTATAAATTCCTTGGCTGCTGAGTAAATTTAAACAATTTTATACTACCATGTTGCCATGTTGGTCATGCAAAAGCTAGTCCACTTTATGCTTGATTATTATTGGACTTCATATTATTTTTACATCATTCCAAAATGTATGCTTTAATGGGATAATAATATTTAATTGGAGGATTACAAATCCAGAAAATTATAATTTACAAATATCTTTCCTATTTCCTCTCTCAATAATCTTTCACAAAATAGTCCGGGCTGTTTTACATATTTGCAATTAATAAAGTTAGAAGAAACACAAAGAATATTAAAAAGTAAAAAAAGAAGATTGATAATTATACGGTGCATTATGAACTCTAAGGAATATGTGAGTGAATTATGAACTTTAAATAATATAAATCACAATAATTGAGTCATTGATCAACTTGTTTGGCCAAATTTTGATATTTTAAAAAATATACTCCATATATCAAGTCATGTTGCCTTTATATATATCCCTTTTTTAAGTTTGAAGTTGGCATACAAGTTGTTATTTCTAGGAAAAATTAACAAAACATATTAATTTTAAAATTAAATTAAAAAAAACATACACTCAAAAGTTTGGTTATCAAAAACATACCATATACTAATACTAATGTACCACGTTAACTTTTTTATATCTGTCTTCTCAAACTATTTCTCTCTTCTTGTTCCTCTGACACTCTCTCCCTCCCCCTCTATCTCTATCGTCTATGGTAATTTTCCTTCCACACAGTATCTATATGTCTCCGTCCCATCTCTATACTGTTTAAAACTCATCGTTGTTCTCCGTCACGTCATCGGTGAAATCGACCCCTGTCTCTTCTTTTTCGGCGGTGGCGTCGTCGGTGCCGTCCTCCTCCTATGATTTGGATCGGACCGTGTGAATATAAAATTTTTGGAATTGAACTTGGGAATTGAAAGCCCTAGGTGTGAATTGAGATAAATTGGATTTAATAGTATTATGTACCCAATAAAATGATACCCACTTTAAATTGAATCTCTTAGCTAATGTTGTCATTTAAAAAAAAGAAAGTAAAAATAGAGTAGTATATATAGTTTGATATTCTATTCATTTGTGTTGAACAATGGGGCTCAATAATTGATTTTGATTATAACTTTGATTATGTTTTGAATGATTTTACGATTTCTCTATTTCGATGATATAATGCTTGTTATTTTTCCAAAAAGAGAATTTGTAAATTGCAGAACACCAGAAAGATAGAGCTCGGAAAAACGAAGCCACAGGTTCAAGCGGAACCAGAATCGGAGCTAAAACGAAGGAGTTATGGGCTTTCGAAGAAGACCGAAAAACTGCCAGAAGAACAGACGACCGATCGACTGGACAAAAACGACCGATCGTTTTTGGTCCAAATTCTTCCAGTGAGCAGGTCGAAAAAACGACCGATCGTTTTCTGAAAAACGACCGATCGACTGTAGAGAACGACCGATCGTTTTCTACAGATTTCGAAAACAGCTTTTCAGCTTTTTCTGGAAAATAGCTTAAAACAGCCTCAACCACTTCTAACGGTCATAACCCAGAAAAACAGACCTTTGGTCTTGTTGGCCCGCGTGCTAACCTTAGAGGGGGGGGGGGGTGAATAAGGTTTTGGCGATTTTCGCCTAATTAAAATTCTAAGCAACTAACCACCCAACTAATGCAATTCTAAACTTAAGCGTTATAACAAGAGTTAAAGAATTGCTAAAATTACTTAACGCAAACAAGAAAATAAGCAATAAAATAAGTTGCGTAAAGTAAAAGTAAGGGAAAGGAATTGACACCGCGATTTATAGAGGTTCGGCAAACGCGCCTACGTCCTCTCCTCGGTACTACCGAGTATTTCACTAAAAATGTTCTTGCGGATATTACAAATCCTATTGAGCTCAATCGACCGATTGGCTCACCCTCTACCCGGGGTTCCTACTCTTGATACAAGTGCAAGAGAACACGTCTACGAGTCTACGACTCCCCCTCAATTTATGAGTACCCGAATGAAAAACCTAGAGCTTTTAAGCTTCACTTGCTTACAAAGCCTCTACCCGTTCACTCGCTCACAATTGAGTTTATAAAACACTCGATACAAATTTAGTTACAAAAATGTAACTTCGCTCACGATTCTAATTGCTTCTTAAAAAGCTAATTGGTGAGTTGTTGATGATGATCGAGCTTGAATCTCCTTTTCTTTGATTTCCTTCTTTCTCGAATATATTCACCAAAATGGTGATTTTAGGGTTTTTATGAGAGAGGTTGAAGGATGTTAATAGATATTGTAATTGATAATTTAGGAGAGAGATTGGGGTGGTTTATATAACAGCAAAGTCTGTTTTTCTGGGTTATGACCGTTGAAAGGTTTTAACAGCTATTTTCCAGAATAAGCTGAAAAGCTGTTTTCGAAAACTGCAGAAAACGATCGGTCGTTTTCTACAGTCGATCGGTCGTTTTACAGAAAACGATCGGTCGTTTTATGAAAACGATCGGTCGTTTTTATACTGGACTCACTGGAAGAAATTGGACCAAAAACGATCGGTCGTTTTTGTCCAGTCGATCGGTCGACTGTAATCCTGGTCCCGTAAAACTTCGAATGCTCATAACTCCTTCGTTTTAGCTCCGATTTTGGTTCCGCTTGAACCTATGGCTTCGTTATCGAATGCTCTATTATTTAAAGACCTGAAATATACGTTTTCTATTTTTGGAAAAGACAAGAGTTATATCATCGAAATCGTAAAATCATTAAACGCATAATCAAAGTAATAATCAAAATCATTATTGAACTCTATGTTCAACAGGTCTACATATACAAGCTCAATCTCTCTTCCAAACCAACAATCAATACACCAATCCATGATCCAAAAACCTCTCTTAATCAAAACCCAAATTATCACCATTTTGGTGAAAATATTCGAAAAAGAGGAAATTAAGAAGAAAGCGATTCAAGCTCAACAACAACAAAGACTCACAAATTAGCTTACTTAGAAGCAAATAGAATAGTGAGTGTAGTTACATTTTTGTAACAAAATTGTAACGAGTATTTTATAAACTCATTTTTGTGAGCGAGTGATCGGGTAGAGGCTTTGTAAGCAAGTGAAGCTTAAAAGCTCTAGGTCTTTCATTTCGAGACACTCATAAAGTGAGGGGGAGCTTAATCGGTCGATTAGCTCGTTAGGATTGTAATATCCGGGAAAATATTTTTTAGTGAAATACTCGGTAGTACCGAGGAGAGGACGTAGGCCGTTTGCCGAACCTCTATAAATATCGGTGTCATTTTCTTTCCCTTACTATTTACTTTCCGCAACTTAATTATTGCTTATATTCTTGCTTGCGTTTAGGATTTCTAACATTTTATTAACTTTTATTAAACTCTTAAGTTAAGAATTGTGTAAGTTGGGTGTTAGTTGCTTAGAAATTTAAATTAGGCGAAAATCGCCATAAACCTTATTCACTCCCCCTCTAAGGTTTAGCCGCACACGGGCCAACAATTTGTTTGTTTTGTCTTTTGTATTAAGAAAGAAAAATGGGACGGTCCGGACAAAAACAGAGAAAAATAACTTTTTTATTATGTATTTTGATAAAAAAAAAACATTAAAAACTACCATTTGACCTCCTCTTAATATAATGAAAAAAAAAATGAACTCGTACTCCGGCTTTTCGTGTTCATACCCTTATTTCAAGTTCATATTTCAAGTTTAAAAGTTAATACCCTTATTTTTAAACTTCATACCCCAATTTTTAAAGTTCATACTCTAATTTTTAAAGTTTATATCCCAATTTTTAAGTTTATATCTCAATTTTTAAAGTCATACCTCATTTTTTTAAAGTCATGCCCTAAATTTTTAAAGTCATACCCCGTTTTTTTCGAGTTTATACTCATTTTTTCGATTTAATACCCATTTTTTTTCGTTTTTGAACCAATTTTTTTTATACCAATTTTTTCCGATTTCATACCCTATTTTTCGATTTTATGCCCTCTTTTTTTCCCGATTTAATTCCCTCTTTTTTTCCGATTTCATACTTTTTTCCCGATTTCATACCCTCTCTTTTTTTTTCCGAGTTCATACTCTTTTTTCAATTTCATATATATATATATATTTTTAATTAAAAGTATGTTTTTGATGATATAACTTTTAAGGGTATATTTTTATTAATATAATGGGGACAAAATATGTTTTTGTTAATTCGCCTTATTCATTCTATTTGTGTTATTATTCCGGTTGGTGTTCACTTAATTAACATTACACTAAAACCTATTTTTAACAAAGTCCTATAATATACGGAATATACTAAAAAATGGTATGGTTATACAGTACTTTTTTTTTTTTTTTTTTGGAAACCAAAAAAATGGTATGGTAAAGCATGTAAAGATACAAGTTTATGGAAGAGACGACAAATGTGAGCTTTTGGTTGGAAGTTGGAACATTAATCGATCTCAGCAATTTTCCTTTCTTCCGAATTCCGATGCATCCATTAAAATGTAACATTAATTTAAACGAACACTTTACAAATAAATTAACACGTTGATTTAAAAAGAAATGACCTAAAAAATAATTAAGAATACATAAAACAGAGGGGGCGTCACAATGACTACCCCAATAAAAAAGTATGACACTTTCTATAATTACTAAAATCTATGTTTACACATTTACATACAAATTACGATTTCTTTGTAATAATTATTAAAAAAATATAATGGTAGTGTGTCGAATTAATGTTTTCATGTGCCCACCGATTTGCCAAAATATGTTAATTAATTAAGAAGGATGAAAAAGTCTAAGAGGTTTCATCATTCATGTGCCCACAGTTATGCAATTTATATATAGTTTCGTGCCAGAATGGTGATTTTAATTGGACAAAATTATGTCAGAATCTTATTAAGTAACTTTTTTTTATATATAATTAGTGCGAAAAATCTCACATTTTTATTATATTAATGAAGAAGAAAAATAAAAATACAGATAGAATAACAGAAAAATAATATATTGTTGTATTAATTAAGTAACTATAGTTACTGCAAATTAAATAGGTAAAATATTTAGACCGGTCAGGTTTATTTTATTTTATAATCTTATTAAGATTAAGGCAAGTAGCGAGTACATATTTTTAATTCATGGGAATATTTTCAAACTTACACTTATTACCATGAATAAATGTAAGTTTGAAAATATTCCCATGAATCATTATGATATTATTGCTCATGTTATGAGATGGTTTAGGGATATTAATGTTCTTATTAAACCAACTAAGCCTTCTAATTTTTTTCATAACATCACTATACTTAGTTTGGGAGTACAAATCTTCTACCCCTATTTTCTACCCCTTTCCGTACCTCCTTGCTTATTTTCACTCAAATTTTAAATTTTCACAACTTATACCGCAACTTTATAAACTTTTATATTATATTTTATTCAAATTTTAAAACATTTGAACATAATATTATTTTAAACAATTTTTATAATATTCAATGTTTAATTTACACTAATTTATACATTTATTTCAAAATAAATTTTGTGTGGATTTTCTTTTAAAAATAATTATTGGAATGTATTGATACATGTATTATAGTAATTGTACAATTTTTTTCAAGTTTTTTAGATTTTTTTTTTGGATAAAATAAGTAAGGGGGCACGGAAATGGATAGAGAAATGGGATAGAAAATTTGGACTCTTAGTTTTGGGATTAGTTATATCCCTTGATTTTATCAAGAGATCTTTTGTGATTTCTTGGAAATGTCCTCCTTCCACTACAAAATAATGTTTAATTTAGTAACACTCAAAAGCTGTAACAAGTCTGTCACTAATTTAAAAAACTATCATAAATCTGTCGCAAATTGACTAAACTGTCACAAAACCGTCACAAAAACAGTCGTTAATAAGCTCGTAATAAAAAATATCGTCACTAATCCCGTCGCTATTTGAGTATTTTTTTTAGTGTTCTTGGGAGGTTAAAACTCAACGTTGATGGTTCCTGTTTAGGTAATAGCTCTTCTGGGTGTGGTGGTATGCTTAGAGATAGTAATGGTAAAATTATTTTTGCTTTTTCATATTACCTTGGCCGTAATACTAATACCTATGCTGAGTTAATGGCTATTTATAATGGGCTGCTTATTTGCTACTCTTTGGACTTCATTGATATTATGATTGAATCCGACTCTGAACTCATTGTTAATTGGTGGAGAAATGGTAAATCTCCTGAACTTAAATATAGAATTTTATTGGAGGACATATGTACACTAATGAATGTTGTGAATTTTAGTTTGGTGCATGTTTATAGAGAGCAAAATCAAATAGCGGATGGGCTAGCAAAGCAAGGAGCAAATGGTAGTGAGAAGTGTATTTTCAGAGCAAGAGATTTATCAAACAATATTCAAGTTGTATACTATTGTGATCAAGAAGAGATTCCTTGTCTTAGAGGAAAGAATTTCTTGAATTAAATGGTATAAGAGCTAATGAAGACTTTGTTCTTAAGCTACCTTTCTCTATTTTATTTTTGCAGTCAAGCTTGTGATGAATTTATTCTGAAACTGTTGATGTTGGGAAGTTTTTCGCTACTTTAATAGCTTGAGGTAGCAACGAGACCGGTTAACTGTACTGAAAAATAGCTTATGATGATATTAATCTGAAGCTACTTTGCAAAATTTTAATTAATAAACTTATTGTGTTGTATGAGGTTTTTGCAGGTATGTCTTTAATATGGTGTCTAGCGATGATAACTAATTAGGATACTGAAGCGAGAGAATCGACTCTATACATCATTGGCACAAAAAATTTAAACTCATGTATGAGTTCATAGATACTTTTAGCTTGTTTTAGTAAGCAGCATTCTGTTAAAACCATAATTTTAAGGTTTTTGGTGACTTTTGGGCTATGATCTAAATCCGAATTGATTTTGAGTTTATGGCAGTCATAATAAATCCTCTTTTGGATCGCCACTGATCCTGTTTGAGGGGGTACAAGGAGAAAAGTGGTGGTTTATTGTCGACTCGTTTACTCATGAATCAGTTTAGGCTATGTGGTTAAGTCCGACTTGTCGTTTTTTTTCTCTTAATTGATGGTTATAGCCTTTCTATATTTATTTCAGTCTGTATATTGTAAGTTACGATAATTTTAGGACGTACACTACTTATCTATTTTTGCTGTCATGTGTTGATAAAAAACAAAAGTCATATAGTTCTCCTGTGTATATGAGTGAAGGAACATGGCATAAATCGTAGCATTTTGATTAGGGTTGTATTTTATGGTTACGATTCTACCATATATGTTTTTTTCATTCCGTCAAAAATGGATTTTACGGTATAGACGCGTATGATTAACACTAAGATGAGATGTCTCAATTAAATAGTGAATATAGTGTGCACTGTGTAGTGTAATCATGATGTTACCAAATTTTTATCTTTAAGACACACTAAACTGGCTTAATTACACTATTAATATGTCAACGACATTTCGAACCACCCCAAAGTACTATATCTTCCCTTTAACGTTATTCTTATCAACTGCCTAATTATTGTTCTTTTTATTTAGAAGAATTATTTGTTTTTTGGAAATCAATCTTACGCATTTTCTTTACAATTATGAAACAAAAGAGTCGAATTAAAAAGTACTCAGAAAACAAAAAATCCTACTGGTGAAAAGTAGCTAAAATAAATAAGTTTGGTTAATGTACAGGTGCATAAATTTGGTCCCAAAAATACCTAAGTTGACAATATGATGGTATATTGGTTTTATATAGTGTTGTCTTGTTACACCAAATATTATTCAGAATGATTTAAACCATTTATCGACTAAACTTTGTAAATATTATACATCTTAGTTTCAGTACTATCTAATCTGTTATTTCCTACTATGATTCAATTAAGTGGAGTGATAGTTTTGTATTTTACTCCTATGAAATAGAGTCAACCGAGTGGGGTTTAAATTTTCTCAAGTTAATATAGTCAGGTTATCCAGTTTTTTCATATATATTTGTAAAAAAAAAAATTGATTTTTTTTTTAAAATCAACGTTTCGATTTTTTTCCCCATATTGGACGGTCACGTAATTCAACACGAAGCAAGAAATTTTCCACTATAACTAATTAATTAGCTAAAAGCCTAAAACTGATTAAAGGGGAAAAGGTCAATAAAAAAAACATAGATATAAGACTGATGTATTATTCTTCAAAAAATAAAAGAAAAAAACTGCTGGAATTACTAGAGCTGAAAAAGGAATATTTGAATTGTATATAGTGATTTAACTTGTTAAATATAAGAAAGATTTAAACAACACATATAAGAAAAGGTCGAAATTTAAGACCATATGTGATCAGCGTACGTAGAGGGAAATAAGGATGTATACTTATTGTTTTTATTTATATATTTAACTCAACAAAATTTCGTGCACGTTGGTTATATTCAAGCAAAAGTATAACTTGCAATAATTTTTATTGTCACATTCATCAAACAAGAGTGACACTATATAGATAATTAAATGGAAACGGAAGGAATGAATAATATTTATGTATAACCAACGTACTATATTATATAGAAATATGGAGAAAAACTCCACAAAAGAAAATGAGCCAAAAGTGCTCTAATTCGAAACAAAATACATTACAGAGTAACTAGTATAACTTGTAGGGCTAAAAAGAAAATTCAAAAGAAACTAGAGAGACTTCATGAATAAAAAGACACAACATGATCTAGATATATATCACACCTGTAATAAAGCTAACACTTGTCTGCGAATACCAACCGTCCACCGAGAGAGAGAGCTCTTAAAAAACCCAACCATGGCGATCTTCATCTTTTTCATCAAAAATTTGGACAATAACCCAGATACATCTTCAAAATCGCTAATAAATTAGGGTGAAAGTCTTTTGGATCGATTCAAAATCGCTAATAAACTAGGGTGAAAGTCTTTTGGATCGAGTGAGATGAGATTATGACCACTTGTAGCCAACAGATCAGCAGTACAGTCCGATTCTTTAAAAATATGTCTAATCTCTAGCTGCTTATTTCTTATATTGTAACGAATATTATCAAGAATATAATAGATTATCCAAGTGCACTTCTCTTTGTTCAGAAAAACATTAATAAGTTTTAAGAAATTCGATTCAATAATTATTTGTTCATCTGTAATCAAATCTAAGCCTTGCAAAAAAAGTACAAGCCTCCGGTTCAAGACTAGAATTAGCTTTCAAAATAATAGAAAAACTCATTGTTGTCACTCATGAGCCCCCAATAATAGGGCTGGGTAAAAAACCGGAAAAATCGAACCGAACCGATAACCGAACCGAAAAACACCGAAACCGAACCGAAAAATTTTCAGGTCGGTTTCGATTTTCAGTAAAACCGAACCGAAAAAGAACGAAACTGAAAAAGACCGAAAAAAAACGGTTTTTAAAAAAACCGAAAAATAAAAAATAAAACCGAAAAATAACTGAAAAAAACCAAAAATGGACCGAAAAAACCGGTCCGGTTCGGTCCAAAAAATAAAAAGACCGAACCCGAAAAAAAACGAAGCGAAAAATATGCTCGATTTCGGTTTTGCCAAAAACCGAACCGAACCCAGTCCTACCCAATACCACTGCTATTTGTATTGTGATTGTAGCTCTCATCAACATTAATTTTGACTTTATATAAAGAAAGGTTACTCCACCAAATAAGTTCTTTCCTCTTATGTTTTAAAGTATTTTGATTGAAATCAAAATTTTCCACAAAATTCTTATCCCTTTTAATATTATTGACGTTGAGCTTTTTTTCATGAAAAAGGCAAATTTTGCTCTTAAGTGACATAATAGATCCTAGAACAAAATATGGTAAATCTACATTTTATCTATATATTAGAGCCTACTCCTATGAGCTATGGCCTTCTTATGTCGTTTCGATAAATCGAACCGGATCATGAAGAAGGGAATTATACCAAACAAAAGAGTATATCAAAGGTCTTGTGTAGTCCATCTGTTCTGTTTAATTGTCCATTACGAAACTATATGCAATTTTGATCGGTCAAAAATTTGTATCAATATTGTTGGATTGAAAATTTTCAAAAGTTGATCATATAGTTCAAATGTTAAATTTTATAATTATATTTTAAAAAATTTATTTCGACAATTTTGATACAAATTATAAACCGATCAAAATTGCACGTAAATTCGTAACGGACAATTATATGATAAACGGATGGAGTATAAAAATCTCGTCTCATTGTTTGGAATAAAGTTACGTTTGTTCCCCATTAATTAGCTTTATTTTCAAAAATTATAGTCCTCAAAACTTGCGATTAGTGATGTTTTGGTTCATCTGGTGGTAATATTTTTTAAAATTTTCTTAAATAGCTGTCATGATCAGGTAGGAAACGATTCCGCTATAAATAATTATAAAGGAAAAGTTTATCACCGAAAACAAAGTGTGAGTTTTTTTAAATTAAATACCTAATAGTATAATAGTATGTATTTTTTTCATCATTTTCCCGCAAAACAACATATAAGTCGGGTTATAAATATTTCAAAACCGTGGACCAAGCTATAAATAATTATAAAGGAAAAGTTTATCACCGAAAACAAAGTGTGAGTTTTTTTAAATTAAGTACCTAATAGTATAATAGTATGTATTTTTTCATCATTTTCCCACAAAACAACATATAAGTCGGGTTATAAATATTTCAAAACCGTGGACCAAGACGGATACAAATAAAAGTGTACATTTAGGTTGTCTATATATATTTAGTTTGGGCAATTGTTGAGAGAGCTAAAACGGCTACAAAAAGCATACCCTTTTCTTTTTTGACCATTTCCTGAATTACTCAATTTCATTAAAAATAAAAGGGCTATGGAGTTGCCTAGTGTTACATTATTTTTGGTCATTTTGGTTGGCGTTTTGACAAAAGATTCGATAGCGGCGGTATACAAAGTGGGTGACTCGGCGGGTTGGACCACTATCGGAAAAGTCGATTACAAACAGTGGGCTGCTACTAAAACTTTTCAGCTCGGAGATGCTATTCGTAAGCCTTTCTTATTTCTGCCGATTTTAAGCTCACTCGTATACTTCTTTTTTTCTATAGAGTATTTGAATGATTACTGAGAATCTTATAAGGCGTCTAGGTTAGTGATTCGTAAAAAAAAAAACAAAAAAACTTCTACATGTTTAAATGTACATAAATTCTGATTTTTCGTAGGCTAAAAGAAACCAACTAATTTAAATTAGCAAAAAGTTAATATTAATGTACATAAATTCTGATTTTTCGAATTAGCAAAAAGTTAAAAAAAAAACATTAGTTTTGTTATGGTTATATCATTTCGGCACGACATTATAAGCAAAATCGTAAATTTCAGTATCTGTCTAAATCCGGTCATAATTCCGCCGCTACAACCTTAATTACGTCTTAGTATATACATTCGATTTCGAGAACTTATAATGTAAAGTAACATCGTAACACTTTTGTATGTATGCTTACTTTCAATATGCTGATTCTAAAATGGCTAGTCATTAATATTGTTTGGGTACTAAAAGGCTGATACAAATCTGTAACTGATAAAGGGAAAAATAGAAGAAAATTGTTTTGTTGTTTGAATGTGACAAAATTAAATGCATGCCGTTTCGTTTGATTGTAATTTAAACCCATTTGACCGAACGTTTCCTTCTTTTAGTGCAACGTTTTAAATTACTAAGATTTATTTTTAATGGGACAAAAAAAGAGTAAGAATCTGGATTTTATTTATTTATTAATTATAGTTTGGTTTTATACAGTCCCTAGCCCCTAGTATATATATTTAGTCATTTACAAAATTACAATAATTTTTCTATACTAATTCTCAATGTTTTCGATTTTTAGTATTTCCTCATATGAGAAAGCATTATGAATAATACCAATAGTGTTTTATTTGGAGACTAAACTTGTTGTTTTTTCAAAATTTTGTAGAGAGTATTTCTGTGTAGCAATGAAATTAAGCTACTAAAAACCTACTCAATTTCTTTTGATAATTTTTAGCTAGGCGCAAATTCTATTAGTTATTAAACAATTTTTTGTTTTGAAAATTAGTTATTGAACAATTTGAACTAGCTAGCTTTTTTAGCATGCATATGCAAATTTTGTTTAAATATTCAAGTCTTAGCCTGCAAACACATGCGCTCCATAAGTTAAAAATAATAATGGCGTAACGTGTAATACATGTAAAAACACCTTTTTAATTTTTTCATTTTCTAAATGATTTTATTTTTTGAATCACACTAAGCACGCTTCTCTTTTTGTGTTTGTTTGTCTAAAATTTTGGAGACCACTAAAGCACCTTCATCTAGGGCTGGCTCCGGTTCGATCCGATTCGGTTTTTGGCTAAACCTAAATCGAAACCGAGCATATTTTTCGATTCGTTTTTTTTCGGTTTCGGTCTTTTTATTTTTTGGACCGAACCGGACCGGTTTTTTCGGTCCAGTTTCGGTTTTTTTCGGTTATTTTTCGGTTTTATTTTTGATTTTTCGGTCTTTTTCGGATTTTTTCGGGTTTTTTCGATTTCGGTCCTTTTCGGTTCGGTTTTACTGAAAACCGAAACCGACCCGAAAAAATTTCGATTTTTCGATTTCGGTTTTTTTCGATTCGGTTCGATTTTTCCGGTTTTTCGTCCCGCTCTACCTTCATCTGTGGTCACACACTCATTACATATTCATTTTGAACTATTAAAAAAATATTCTAAATTAAATTATAAGACTCAACAAAACAGACTAAATAAGATTAATACCATGTATATATTGCTTCTTATAGTTTTCCAATTTTAAAAACAATAAATCAGTGACAGTATCCAAATATATATAGACTTCAGCTATTAAAATAAAATTCGAATTAATAAACCAAAATTTAAGAAAAACAGCATTATTAGTACGTGCCATGTGGACAAATATGAAATGTTTTTTTTTAAAGTGGTTGAGCATTCACCCAACTTCTGTTTGTGAATCATGATTAATTCTTTGGTCCTATCCAAAATATCCATCAAGAATAATGTTTTTTTTTGTTAGGCCAGTGCCCAATCCGTTCCTATTTAATTGTATATTACGAATTTTTGACCGACAAATTTTGTACATCCATCAAGAATAATTTTGTACATCCATCAAGAATAATTTTTACGAAATTTTGTACATCCATCAAGAATAATTTTGACCGACAAAGAACTTGTATCAAAATTGTCGGAATGAAAATTTTCAAAAATTGATTATATAGTTCAAATGTTAAATTTTATGATTAAATTTTAAAAAAATTATTTCGATAATTTTGATACAAGTTATAAGCCGGTTAAAATTGCATGTAGTTTCGTAATAGACAATTAAATACGAACGAAGGGAATAGGTGTTTATAATGTTAACCATATTAGTTGGAATAGGTGTTTATAATGTTAACCATATTAGTTTTTACCAAATTGATTTACAGTTGGTAAGTATACATTCTTAGTATTCTACCAAAAAGAAAACTTACGTATTCACGTCATTATATAAAATGTAAAAAATATACACAATCTTTAGTTGCCTAGCTAACGTTTTCCACACAAGAAAATGGAGGAACATTGATGTGTCATTTCTATTGTACTTAATTGAATCATTGTTTTAAAAATCACGTTATATTGCGCTATAGTTTGCGAAATAGCGTTTTTTCGGCCGAAAAACGCTATGATAAACCGTTATTTGGATGGAAAAGCGCTAAATTCGCGCTACAGGGACGCTATAGCGTAAACAGCGTGCTATAGTGGACGTTATTTACGCTATAACGGGTGCAGTCCAAATTTTATTTTATTTTATTTTTTGTCAAAGTTTTAATGAAATTATTGGAGACTAAAAAGAATCAAACACCAAAGCTATTACAAACAAAATAAATGATATGGCATCTCAACTACAATCATTTTGTGATTATTAGTTACAACTTTATATATATATATTTAGTTAATTTTTATTAGATGTTCTGAATTTAATTCTATATTTATATGTATTTAGGTAAAACAAAAAATACACCGCAAAGCGCTACGTAGCAACGCTATTTGCGCTTTTAGCGTTTCTCTCGAAAAAAACGCTACGTTAGCGATAACAGTGTTTAAAATATTGAATTGTATTACTGTTTCCCAATACTTGAAATATTTTCTTGACTACACTCTAATTTCATATGTTTTTTTGATTATATATTTGTATCAAACATCGAATCAGTTTTCGAGTACAACCCTCAATTCCACAATGTGATGCAAGTGAACCACACAGAGTACAGATCATGCACCCCGACCGCCCCTATAGCTACCTACACAACAGGCAACGACTCGCTCACAATCACAAATCCAAGTCACCATTTCTTCATGTGTGGTGTTCCAGGCCATTGCCAGTCTGGACAAAAAGTCGATATAAACGTGTTACGTACTCCTCTTTCTCCTCCTCCTTTTGTCGCGCCACCACCTTCTCCTGATACCGCGCCTGCACCATCTCCAAGCAGTGTTGCCCCTTTGTATGTCTTTGGGTGGCTTTTTGTTAAGATTGGAATGTGTGTGGGTCTAACTGCAACTTTTGTGTTAGGTTTTTAGTTAAGGTCAGTCTCATGGGATATGATGTTTGAACATTTAAATGTATGAATTCGAGGACTGTGTATTATTATTATTACTTCATGTTTCTCATTAATTTTTACAGTATTTACAGTGTTCTATCATGCTTCTTGAATACCTTTTATTTTTAGATATTTCAATTGACTAGAAAGAGACTTGAGTCTAGGAAATAATCAATCAGATATTCAGAAGCTTTTTGCTTTAAAAAATCCGTCCCTATCGCGATAACACTGGGTGATTAGTAAGCATTCAAGACCGAGAAACTATTTCAATTAGGATTGTCCGTTGCGAATTTACATGAGTTGAAGAAAATAAGGATGCAGCATGCAACTCTAAAAATCCGTCCCTATCGCGATAACACTGGGTGATTAGTAAGCATTCAAGACCGAGAAACTATTTCAATTAGGATTGTCCGTTACGAATTTACATGAGTTGAAGAAAATAAGGATGCAGCATGCAACTCTGACATTTTAAAGCAACTTTTAAGCTGAGGAACTTAATTGTAGTAAATTTAATATTCTTAAAAAAATGAACATGAGGTAGATGATGAATACAACAATCCCTCAATAAGTTTGAGGAAAAGAGCTTTGATTACATTATATGTTGTGTGAAATTAGTTTCCCCCAAATTTTGCCTGTTTTCATATCCTGATATTTTTTTCTTTAATTACAGTAAACTTATGCATACCGAATCAAAAAATAAGATGATATCCCACAACAAAAGAACTCGTAAGAAAACAGCAATCCAGAACCAAAACGCATTTAAAATGAAATACTGTTATCACTTGATCTATATAATAAATCTTCACAAATAAGATTGTCAAAAGGAATTAGCCAAAACCAACCACAAAAATCCCGGGATCTAAGAAAAAACAAACTATGCAAAACCTAACACAAGTTCTCATTTATAGGAAAATGCGATAAAAATAAATAGCAACGCTTTAAACAATTTGTCCAGGCTTGTTATTGTCATCTTCGTCAACCATAAAACGCCTCCAGTACCAATGCTGCTTCCAAACCCTCTCGACTATCAAATCGATTGGCACACCCTTCGTCTCAGGCAGAAAGAAATAGACACAAACGCCCATGAGCAAGATCCAAGCCGAGAAAAACAAGAAAATGAAAGCCTTCATATTGCACAGCAAAGACAAAAACACTTGAGCAACGAGGAAAGTGAAGAGCATGTTTGTGCTAACGGCAAAGGCAAATCCAGCTGTCCTAGTTTCTAGAGGGAAGGTCTCACTCGGAATTAGCCAACCCATCGGACCCCAAGACCATGCAAACGCCGCCACGTACAAGCATACCAAAACCACTACCAGAATTGCCAAACTAGAGTTCAATGTACCAGTGGCCTTGAGAAGCGGTAGCAGAATTCCAAATATTGTAACCTGCAAATTCAAAGAGTGCAAATATTATTTACTCGTTCGATAGAGGACAGTTCGTACTTTTGTTTTTACATATATCCAACATATTTACAGTGTTCGGTGAAAAATATATATATATTGAGGGAGAATTTGTTTCATGACCAGAAGAGAATAGGCTATTTTTTCAAGAGGAGGACACAATACTCTTCTTTCAGTCCCACAATAGTAGCTAAAATATTGCAATCTTACTCACTAATAGTAATTTTACTTTTATTGTTTTACAAGTGGTTTGATTTACTCCTGTAAATTTACTTTGCAATCATGGTGTGATTATGTCTCCTTAACAGTCTTAAGCAAGAAAATTAAATTGACACACAAAATATGTGATATGTATATAACTGGGACACATATTCTAGCTTGTAAATTTATTTATCATACCTGGCAAACAAACATCTGAACACTGGCTTGCAGAAGCAACTTTCTCCTCCCCAGCTTATCGACGAAATAAATCGATACAAGGGTACTGAACACATTCACAAGCCCAGTAATTACAGCCGATAAAAGAGACGCGTCGTTTTTAAACCCCATGGTCTGGAACAAAACCGGCGCATAAAACATAATAGCATTAATACCCGTAAGCTGCTGGAAAGCCTGAATACACATTGCAATAATCAAAGGTGGTCGGCTCGATCTCTTCGTAAGAAGGTTCTTAATAGGGTCCTTAACTTGTTTCGCCTCATCACATGCCTTTTTCACATCATTGAATTCCTCGTCCACGTCATCGACACCTCGGATTTTCTTGAGAGTGGATTTGCCTTGGGACTCTTTGCCGCGCTCGATTAGGCTTGTTGGGGTCTCGGGGAGGATAAAAGAGCCTATAAAAAGAAGGAGTCCGGGGACACCAGCTAGGCCTAAAGCTACTCGCCATCCGTTCGGGTGGACATTAGATAAACCGTAATTTACTAGATTTGCAATTAAAATCCCGACGGTGACGAGGAGTTGGAAGAGGATGTTTACCGCTCCTCGCTTTTTGACTGGTGCTATTTCTGACAAGAACACGGGAACAGCCTGAAATGGTTGTAAAAAATTAGAGTAAATTTAGTTGTATTTAATGTTGTATCAAGCATTACAAAGACGAGTTGTTTTTGACAAAGACTGTATATATCTTTTTTCAGCCTCAAACGAGACATTAATGTACAATTCTTTTACCTACAATATATAATCTATTGCAACCTACAGTCTTAATTAAATAATTGTGCAGAAGTGGTATATATATGAGATAAAAATCAAACATGAAAACATGTTTTATGTACTTAGTATGTAATGACATAGATATACATCGAGCTAATTAAGTTACATTTTATTTGACAAGCAATGAATAATAAGGAACTGGGATTGGATGATAATGTGTAATTACCTCATTGCCAAATCCTACACCAATGCCGAAAAGAATTCGGCCAATAATGAGTACCCATTTATATGGAGCAGCAGCACTTACAGCAGCACCGGCCATGAAAAGTACCGAGGCCACAATAATCGTAGGCTTACGCCCATACTTGCTACAGATTTTGGACGCAATAAAGCTAGCGAGAAGTGCAGCAAGATATAGCGACGAAGTGAACAACTGAAGAAGTTGGTCATCGAATTTGCAATAATTGTCTTCTTTCGCGTGTAGTTTCCTCTCATGCACTTTCGGAAAGAACTTAATCAAGAAATCGTCCATTGCTGTCACACCACCTGTACAAATAAACAAGCAGGATCATATTTCTATTAATTATAAGACCTTCTGTCATTTTTTAAAAAAAAACAAGCAATCAAACAAATTAAGAAAAACTTCCGTATACTTCTTTGGTGAAGAATTAAACATGTAAAGATGTTTAAAAAAACTACAATTTCAGGATTAAATATAGCCAAGTAAACATTCAGTAAAGGCGTTTCAAAACAAACTATTCATATAATCATCTAAATAATTATCCATTGCCCATAGGCTATTCAAATAAATTAAACAAGGGGTAAAAGTGATCAATTTTTCATATTTCGCCCGTTGTTTTCACTTTGAATGATCGTTGTAAAGAGTTTTTGAAATACTTTAAGCGGATTAAAGTAGAGAAGACTGTAAATTTTTGAGAAATCATCTAAACGAGTTAGGAGTTTTGGAATAAACGGAATACTCGATAAACCATTATGAATACCTTATTAATATCTGAGGTGATCAAGGAATTATTTTAATGAATAAACAAAATCAGGATATCATCATACGAGGTGTACGTTCCGGTATAATTTAGTTCCTCATAAATTGCTTGACATCGATAGACTAGAATTTATGGAAAAGTTTCAAAACCTAATTTCAGAAGAAAAGCATTACGGAGTATTTAAATGTCAAAAATACGGATCTTCTTAAATTAGCAAAATCCGTTTAGCTGAGTAATGTCTTTATTAAGTACAAAAATCAGAACAAAAGTAATAGAGACATTGTTACGGATACTGTGATCGAAATTCAGAGTAAACCAGAACGAGATCTTAAATTAATTAAAGAAATCAGTAAGTTCATAACGTCTGCTTAACTAGGTACAAGACAAGCATGATCGAGAAATTTTTACGAGCATCAAGAAAGCACAAATTAATAATCGAGGCGGTTATTGATCAGATATGTAACGTTCATGTGATCAATTTTGTGTAGGACTAGCATCAGTAAACTGACTAATCCAAATTCCAAAATTAGAACTTAATTTTTTGTAAAGTTTTTTTTTCTTTTTGCGGTTTTCGAAAACGATAACAGGCAGTTGAAAAGTTTTGTTATGCCTTAATTGTGAGAAAGCTTTCGATTAAACATATCGAACGAACAACATGGAGATGATCAGGACATCAAGTATAAGTTTGTTCTTTATAACTTATAAGTACCATGCACATGTGTTTAGATCACAGAATTTTCTTGAAACAAAATTCCAAAGTAAATTAATATTTTGCATGTACATTAGACAAATACTGTATAAACTATATATATAAGAACATATATACATAACCAAGAAAATATTAATTGTTACTCATATTAATTCCATACAGATCAATATCATGCACACGTCCTTATAAAATAAATATTAATTGTTACTCATAATTAAATACACGTAATATAAAATAACGTAGACAAACATAAAAAAAAACATAACGAAGACGGAGATATAAGTAACCTGAGATTCCGATATCGTAGCCAAACATGAGGCCGCCAAAGGCTGCGATAATCCAACATAACATCACATAAAAGCTGGCCATGTTTTTTTGTTACACTTATAATGATGAAGTAGAAGAAGAAAAGGTTTATAGTAAATTTATTTATAGATTAGATAAAATAATAGAGAGAGATTACTAATGTGATTGTTCTGATTATCCTTCTATGTAAGGCATGTATATATAGTGGTTAGTGGATTAATCTTTGGGATAAGATCGTATCCAAATCCATATAGGAATTGGAGGAAATTTTGATGAATATTCAGTAATGAATATTCAGTAAATATATATCACGACTAGATAAAGGTTAATTTCATAAGGATTATGCAAATTAACTTGGAAATAAGAAAATAAAATATATATTCTAATACAGTAAGATAGGCTTTAATTCAGTTCTAATATATATAGGAATTGGAAGAAAATTTGACACTTTCATTCGTTAATGTGACAGGCTAATTATGTACATAATCTACAGTTGTACTTGGTTAATAATACTTAATTAACTATTACTACTAATTGTTAACAGGATAATTACTAGGTTATATTTACAAGAAGCTAATTTACGAGTTCTCGGAATGTGCATCAATTTTTTACCTAAATAAATTTGGAAAAACTAGGAGTGTCCTCACAAAAAATCAAAAAACATTATCCGTTTTATAAATCCATTATTCGTTCTTACTCTTTTATATATATAAATATGTGGGTAATTTACTATTTCATTAATAATAAATGATTATAAAAACCTTGTTACTACTACTCATTTGATTCAAATACATTATACTAATATTCAATTGATATATCTTCTTGACTCTTTTTTATTTTAATACTTTATATATGATAACGTATATTAATGCAGAAATCATTTGTTAAAAGGGAAAAGATGAATTACCGATAAACTAATTGGGAAATTTGTGACCGGTCGATGTTATCAAACAAACACATAGTCTGTCTAAGTGTATATAGTATTAAATATAGTTAATAATTTTTTTGAAATGTTAATTATAGTATTTAATGATAAATCTTTTTATAAATTATTTATATTGAAGATGTGTTTAATAAACCCAAGGCTAGTTTAGTGGCTCAAAACCTCACTCTCAAATACTATGAATGATTGGGTAGGTGTGAGCCTTTAATCGATTCTATATCATAATAAGATATTTGACAAAATATTTATCATGGGATGCTTTTGTTAGTGTTTCCCTGTTTGGGAATATTGAAATTGAAGATATTATTCTCATGGAATGTTTTTGTCATTCAAATTATTTAGAGTTAACAATGTAATCGCATACTCTAAATTTTCATATAATGGATGAAAGTAAAATAATTCAATGGTTTAGATTTAAACGTAGGTTTTGTAATTTTCTTTTCATATAATTTTAATATATAAAATACAAATTATGATTTTGTAAATTAAAAACTATATACCTTTACAAAATAATAAAAACATAAACAAAATTATAGAACCCTAGTTGAGACTATCATAAATTTAAGTATTATTTAAAAATAGTAAAAAACTCAATGAATTTAATATATCTTATTTTATATATTAAAATTATATAAAAATAAAATTATAATACTTACGAATAAATATAAACTATTAGATATTTTAATTTCATCCGTTATATTATATGAAAATGTAAATAATATGATTACATCTGAAGAATTTAAATCCATGTTTTTGTGGAACTAGCATTTACTAGACAAGGAAAAAGAATTTAATGTAATGTCATAAATTCTTTTATCTATCCTTGGAAAACAAATTCAACGCACAACTAATTTTGACCATATCATCAATTCACACCACAAGAAAATGGTCAAATAACAACTAAAATTACCAACCGATTTACTAGTTAAAAAACAGTGATTGAATTTGCAACTGAAATGGTGTTACTAAATAATACCAATTGATTAGTAACTAATAAATATTCAGTTGGTAAATAACAACCGAAGAGTAACTCAAAAATTGGTAACTAGCAACTGATTTGTAACTAACATTTTACTAGTAGCTAAATAGCAACTGAACAGTAACTAAAAAATATTCAGTTGGTAGTTAGCAACTGATTTGTAACTAGTAGGTAAATACCAACTAATTTGTAACTGCTACTTTTCAATTGTTAAATAGCAACTGATTTTTAGACCCATTGGTTACAAATTACCAATTGAAAAGGTTACTTAGGAATTTAACGTTTATTTTTTAATTGAATTACTAAGTAAATATGACTTGGAAATTTATCCGCTTATGTATGTTTATTAAATTTATATTTGTTACATATTTATTTTTTAAGTCGCCTATGTGATTGATCGATTTTATCCGCTTCAATATATATGTTGTTGTTCTTTAAGGATTTTATCAAATCTAACTTCTATTTTTTGAATAACTCTTACGACATTGAGGATATTTTACACATGGTGGGTAATAGGTAGAAGTAAAATATATCTATCGTTATTCAGTATTCTTCTTTTCTCAATATCTACTACAATATTGCTTTGAAGACAAAGGTGTGTTAAATACTACAAGTTAGTGTAGGGTTGTGAACATATATTACACCTATAAATAACAAACTATTAGATATATAAACAATAACTATAATATATGTGTAACAATTACAACACAATTATACATGAGGTTATGACCTATGTACGTAATATGACCAAATAAACTCATTTAATTATCATTGTATTATTGGCGAATATCACTTCAAGAATCTCATTTACATTAAATAACTATTATCATTGTATCGACGAATATCACTTTAAGACATTAAATAAATTAATAAAACCTGTAAAATTATTGTGTCATTGTGGTGATTCTATACGATCAAGAGCGAGTAAACACATAATTGATCTTTCATAGCTCTTGAGCAATAACTATGTTTATGTTATGAATTATGTTTAAATATCGTGTGAGAAATCAAATTTGTTTATTTTAATGTGGTCTAATAAATTGAATTAATGTTGTACTAACAAGTAAAAGAATCATGTAGTGTACCCAATTTATTGATTTTGGTATCGAGTGAAAGCCAATTTGAAGATTAAATTATACTTTCTTGTGTAAGAGGGTGTTATTTGGTGATATGCAATGTGTGTTATTTGTCAGTATCTCATATACGAGAATCAATTGATAAAAAAATTAAAAATTTAAAAGCAAAATCATAAGTAATAAAATGTACCGACAATAAAAGTTTGGACCTGATTACAAACTGTGAAAATAATACAAGGTCACACTTTGTGAAAATAATACCCGTTTCAACAAATCTCGCTTCTTCTTTCTAGATCTAGGTCTTTCATATTCATATCTTTTGGTCTCTCGATTATTTCAGAGTCTTTCTCGATAACGTTTTTCTCGATTATTCATATCTAGCAAAGTAATGTTCGTATAACTTATGTGTAGCAAAATTAGTAAAGGTTAAGGGGGTCCAACCTTTAAGCAAAATGTTTGATAAGCTGAACTTAAAACCTATTAATTTTCATTTAGAATGGGGTATTCAACAACTGTAGTTGATTTTTTTAGCGGTTGGTCATATAGCTAGGTTTAAGCAACAAATGGGGGTTCATAGAGCTTTAAGCTCGAAGCATCAACTTTTTTGCTGGTCAACTAAGAACAGCTGTAATATTACATTCTGAAGACAATTACTAAGAGTAGATAAAGAAAACAAAGCTTAATTTATATAAAAACCAAACAAGACCTAAAATTTATAATTTATATGTTGTATGTGACAACTTTGAGTTTGTACAATTAAGCTATTAACTGACATCCCACATATTTAACATGGTTTTTGATGCTCTTTTTAATGACTTAAGGACATATCATCTTTTTAAAATGATCTTTATTATATACCTCATTAAAACTTAATAACATTTTCTTAGTTAGTGTCACTTTGTAGTGCCTATAATTAAACTTTTTACAGCATTATCTATGCTCCATACTTATTTGAGACCTATGTATTTCTATTTTGAAGACTTGTTTGACGATATGTCCAGTTATGCATTTTCTTAGAAGTATTCGCATGTCTCCTTATATTTCTATTTTGAAGACTTGTTTGACGATGTGTTCAGTTATGTATTTTCTTAGAAGTATTCGCATGTCCCCTCATAATACGGAACCATACCAAATCCTCTGGTTAAAATTTGATTGTACTAAAAAATTGTGTTCGATTTGTTATTTCTAGGACTGCTAGTAAAATTTGAAGCGGGTTTGCGTGATTCTTTTACCTTTTTGTTATCGACAACTTGTTGGTGTTAGTTTTCAGTTAACAATGATAATTTTTTAATAAAGGCTAAATGAATATTGATAAGTCGATGAGATTCAAGAAGCAGTGTTGTTTTTTTCTGTAAAAAGTTGTTGCTTTGTTATTAAATTGTACTTTTGAATTTACACTTCATATTGCGAGCAGTTGACGTTTTATCCGTATAAGTAATTAAAATTATTTTCTTTCCCTAAGATCGAGTAGTGGTAATGGTAATCGTTGTTGTTCTTGTTAGGTCTTTCTGTTATGCAGTCATGTTCCTTTTGATGTTTAATTTCAATCTATTAGTAACCATGTTTAGCTTGTTGTGTTGAATTTTAAACATTTCTGGGAGTTAACCATGCATTTTGATTTATAATGTTGAAATTAACGGTTTGATTAGAGTTGTTTTTTTGTTATTTGATTAGGATTGTTGAACAAAATCATTTTTTTGTTATTCGAAAAGAGCTTTGATTACATTATATGTTGTGTGAAATTAGTTTCCCCCAAATTTTGCCTGTTTTCATATCCTGATATTTTTTTTCTTTAATTACAGTAAACTTATGCATACCGAATCAAAAAAATGAGATGATATCCCACAACAAAAGAATTCGTAAGAAAACAGCAATCCAGAACCAAAACGCATTTAAAATGAAATACTGTTATCACTTGATCTATATAATAAATCTTTACAAATAAGATTTGTCAAAAGGAATAGCCAAAACCAACCACAAAAATACCGGGATCTAAGAAAAAACAAACTATGCAAAACCTAACACAAATTCTCATATATAGGAAAATGCGATGAAAATAAATAGCAACGCTTTAAACAATTTGTCCAGGCTTGTTATTGTCATCTTCGTCAACCATAAAACGCCTCCAGTACCAATGCTGCTTCCAAACCCTCTCGACTATCAAATCGATTGGCACACCCTTCGTCTCAGGCAGAAAGAAATAGACACAAACGCCCATGAGCAAGATCCAAGCCGAGAAAAACAAGAAAATGAAAGCCTTCATATTGCACAGCAAAGACAAAAACACTTGAGCAACGAGGAAAGTGAAGAGCATGTTTGTGCTAACAGCAAAGGCAAATCCAGCTGTCCTAGTTTCTAGAGGGAAGGTCTCACTCGGAATTAGCCAACCCATCGGACCCCAAGACCATGCAAACGCCGCCACGTACAAGCATACCAAAACCACTACCAGAATTGCCAAACTAGAGTTCAATGTACCAGTGGCCTTGAGAAGCGGTAGCAGAATTCCAAATATTGTAACCTGCAAATTCAAAGAGTGCAAATATTATTTACTCGTTCGATAAAGGACAGTTCGTACTTTTGTTTTTACATATATCCAACATATTTACAGTGTTCGGTGAAATATATATATATATATATATATATATATATATATATATATATATATATATATATATATATATATATATATTGGATATTGAGGGAGAATTTGTTTCATGACCAGAAGAGAATAGGCTATTTTTTCAAGAGGAGGACACAATACTCTTCTTTCAGTCCCACAATAGTAGCTAAAATATATTGCAATCTTACTCACTAATAGTAATTTTACTTTTATTGTTTTACAAGTGGTTTGATTTACTCCTGTAAATTTACTTTGCAATCATGGTGTGATTATGTCTCCTTAACAGTCTTAAGCAAGAAAATTAAATTGACACACAAAATATGTGATATGTATATAACTGGGACACATATTCTAGCTTGTAAATTTATTTATCATACCTGGCAAACAAACATCTGAACACTGGCTTGCAGAAGCAACTTTCTCCTCCCCAGCTTATCGACGAAATAAATCGATACAAGGGTACTGAACACATTCACAAGCCCAGTAATTACAGCCGATAAAAGAGACGCGTCGTTTTTAAACCCCATGGTCTGGAACAAAACCGGCGCATAAAACATAATAGCATTAATACCCGTAAGCTGCTGGAAAGCCTGAATACACATTGCAATAATCAAAGGTGGTCGGCTCGATCTCTTCGTAAGAAGGTTCTTAATAGGGTCCTTAACTTGTTTCGCCTCATCACATGCCTTTTTCACATCATTGAATTCCTCGTCCACGTCATCGACACCTCGGATTTTCTTGAGAGTGGATTTGCCTTGGGACTCTTTGCCGCGCTCGATTAGGCTTGTTGGGGTCTCGGGGAGGATAAAAGAGCCTATAAAAAGAAGGAGTCCGGGGACACCAGCTAGGCCTAAAGCTACTCGCCATCCGTTCGGGTGGACATTAGATAAACCGTAATTTACTAGATTTGCAATTAAAATCCCGACGGTGACGAGGAGTTGGAAGAGGATGTTTACCGCTCCTCGCTTTTTGACTGGTGCTATTTCTGACAAGAACACGGGAACAGCCTGAAATGGTTGTAAAAAATTAGAGTAAATTTAGTTGTATTTAATGTTGTATCAAGCATTACAAAGACGAGTTGTTTTTGACAAAGACTATATTTCTTTTTTCAGCCTCAAACGAGACATTAATGTACAATTCTTTTGCCTACAAATCAACTGTTAAAAATGAAAAATAAAAGAAAGCTAAACATTAGCCAAACAGGCTCAATGCGACAATATACAATCTATTGTAACCTGCAGTCTTAATTAAATAATTGTGCAGAAGTGGTATATATATGAGATAAAAATCAAACATGAAAACATGTTTTATGTACTTAGTATCTAATGACATAGATATACATCAAGCTAATTAAGTTACATTTTATTTGACAAGCAATGAATAATAAGGAACTGGGATTGGATGATAATGTGTAATTACCTCATTGCCAAATCCTACACCAATGCCGAAAAGAATTCGGCCAATAATAAGCACCCATTTATATGGAGCAGCAGCACTTACAGCAGCACCGGCCATGAAAAGTACCGAGGCCACAATAATCGTAGGCTTACGCCCATACTTGCTACAGATTTTGGACGCAATAAAGCTAGCGAGAAGTGCAGCAAGATATAGCGACGAAGTGAACAACTGAAGAAGTTGGTCATCGAATTTGCAATAATTGTCTTCTTTCGCGTGTAGTTTCCTCTCATGCACTTTCGGAAAGAACTTAATCAAGAAATCGTCCATTGCTGTCACACCACCTGTACAAATAAACAAGCAGGATCATATTTCTATTAATTATAAGACCTTCTGTCATTTTTTTGAAAAAAACAAGCAATCAAACAAATTAAGAAAAACTTCCGTATACTTCTTTGGTGAAGAATTAAACATGTAAAGATGTTTAAAAAAACTACAATTTCAGGATTAAATATAGCCAAGTAAACATTCAGTAAAGGCGTTTCAAAACAAACTATTCATATAATCATCTAAATAATTACCCATTGCCCATAGGCTATTCAAATAAATTAAACAAGGGGTAAAAGTGATCAATTTTTCATATTTCGCCCGTTGTTTTCACTTTGAATGATCGTTGTAAAGAGTTTTTGAAATACTTTAAGCGGATTAAAGTAGAGAAGACTGTAAATTTTTGAGAAATCATCTTAACGAGTTAGGAGTTTTGGAATAAACGGAATACTCGATAAACCATTATGAATACCTTATTAATATCTGAGGTGATCAAGGAATTATTTTAATGAATAAACAAAATCAGGATATCATCATACGAGGTGTACGTTCCGGTATAATTTAGTTCCTCATAAATTGCTTGACATCGATAGACTAGAATTTATGGAAAAGTTTCAAAACCTAATTTCAGAAGAAAAGCATTACGGAGTATTTAAATGTCAAAAATACGGATCTTCTTAAATTAGCAAAATCCGTTTAGCTGAGTAATGTCTTTATTAAGTACAAGAATCAGAACAAAAGTAATAGAGACATTGTTACGGATACTGTGATCGAAATTCAGAGTAAACCAGAACGAGATCTTAAATTAATTAAAGAAATCGGTAAGTTCATAACGTCTGCTTAACTAGGTACAAGACAAGCATGATCGAGAAATTTTTACGAGCATCAAGAAAGCACAAATTAATAATCGAGGCGGTTATTGATCAGATATGTAACGTTCATGTGATCAATTTTGTGTAGGACTAGCATCAGTAAACTGACTAATCCAAATTCCAAAATTAGAACTTAATTTTTTGTAAAGTTTTTTTTTCTTTTTGCGGTTTTCGAAAACGATAACAGACAGTTGAAAAGTTTTGTTATGCCTTAATTGCGAGAAAGCTTTCGATTAAACATACTGACGAACAACATGGAGATGATCAGGACATCAAGTATAAGTTTGTTCTTTATAACTTATAAGTACCATGCACATGTGTTTAGATCACAGAATTTTCTTGAAACAAAATTCCAAAGTAAATTAATATTTTGCATGTACATTAGACAAATACTGTATAAACTATATATATAAGAACATATATACATAACCAAGAAAATATTAATTGTTACTCATATTAATTCCATACAGATCAATATCATGCACACGTCCTTATAAAATAAATATTAATTGTTACTCATAATTAAATACACGTAATATAAAATAACGTAGACAAACATAAAAAAAAAACATAACGAAGACGGAGATATAAGTAACCTGAGATTCCGATATCGTAGCCAAACATGAGGCCGCCAAAGGCTGCGATAATCCAACATAACATCACATAAAAGGTGGCCATGTTTTTTTGTTACACTTATAATGATGAAGTAGAAGAAGAAAAGGTTTATAGTAAATTTATTTATAGATTAGATAAAATAATAGAGAGAGATTACTAATGTGATTGTTCTGATTATCCTTCTATGTAAGGCATGTATATATAGTGGTTAGTGGATTAATCTTTGGGATAAGATCGTATCCAAATCCATATAGGAATTGGAGGAAATTTTGATGAATATTCAGTAATGAATATTCAGTAAATATATATCACGACTAGATAAAGGTTAATTTCATAAGGATTATGCAAATTAACTTGGAAATAAGAAAATAAAATATATATTCTAATACAGTAAGATAGGCTTTAATTCAGTTCTAATATATATAGGAATTGGAAGAAAATTTGACACTTTCATTCGTTAATGTGACAGGCTAATTATGTACATAATCTACAGTTGTACTTGGTTAATAATACTTAATTAACTATTACTACTAATTGTTAACAGGATAATTACTAGGTTATATTTACAAGAAGCTAATTTACGAGTTCTCGGAATGTGCATCAATTTTTTACCTAAATAAATTTGGAAAAACTAGGAGTGTCCTCACAAAAAATCAAAAAACATTATCCGTTTTATAAATCCATTATTCGTTCTTACTCTTTTATATATATAAATATGTGGGTAATTTACTATTTCATTAATAATAAATGATTATAAAAACCTTGTTACTACTACTCATTTGATTCAAATACATTATACTAATATTCAATTGATATATCTTCTTGACTCTTTTTTATTTTAATACTTTATGATAACGTATATTAATGCAGAAATCATTTGTTAAAAGGGAAAAGATGAATTACCGATAAACTAATTGGAAAATTTGTGACCGGTCGATGTTATCAAACAAACACATAGTCTGTCTAAGTGTATATAGTATTAAATATAGTTAATAATTTTTTTGAAATGTTAATTATAGTATTTAATGATAAATCTTTTTATAAATTATTTATATTGAAGACGTGTTTAATTAATAAACCCAAGGCTAGTTTAGTGGCTCAAAACCTCACTCTCAAATACTATGATATCAGAATAAGATATTTGACAAAATATTTATCATGGGATGCTTTTGTTAGTGTTTCCCTGTTTGGAAATATTGAAATTGAAGATAATATTCTCATGGAATGTTTTTAGAATTCAACGAAAGTAAAACAATTCAATGTTTTAGATTTAGACGTGAGTTTTGCAAAAAAAAATTCATATAATTTTAATATATAAAATACAAATTATGATTTTGTAAATTAAAAACTAATTTTACAAAACAATAAAAACATAAAAAAATTTTATAGAACCCTAGTTGAGACTATCATAAATTTAAGTATTATTTAAAATTAATAAAAAAAAATCAATAATTTTAATATATCCTATTTTATATATTAAAATTATATTTAAAAAAATTATAAAACTTATGAATAAATATAAACCGTTAGATATTTTAATTTCATCATCCATTATATGAAAATGTAAATAATATGATTGCATCTGAAGAATTTAAATCCATGTTTTTGTGGACCTAGCATTTAATAGACAAGGAAAAAGAATTTAATGTAATGTCATAAATTCTTTATCTATCCTTGGAAAACAAATTCAACGCACAACTAATTTTGACCATATCATCAATTCAGTGTTTGGCCATATTTATCGAATTAATGGGGTGTTATACTAAAACTGTGCCAAATTTCAAATTTCCAAATGTATTTAATTTAATTAGAGTCCTTGGAAGTTTATTGGACCACAATTTGATTCCGTCTTTTTAACTCTTTTTGTTCTTTTCAGTTTTCAGTAAACTCGGAAGTAAATATTAAAAAGTAATTTACTAGAAAAATATATTCAAACTTTTCAATATTTAACAAAAAACAAATAAAAAAAACTTGTCAACAGATGTATCCCACGAATACACAAACGCACATACAAATTTAATCCAGTAATGACTAGGATTTGCAGGTTTTACTAATATTTTCTTCAATGTAATTATTTTTTGGTAAACTGGATATACAAATGGAAGATAATATATGTCTAGTAATACTAATATTAATGGTAATGTCCTAACCGTTGTAGTGTCGTGTTTTTTTTTTTTAATATTTATTGCGTGTACAACATAGTCAAGATACTAAAGAAAATTAATATCAAGTCATGCTCCATTATATTTAATTGTATTTGTATCTACAAACACCCATTTTGGTATTAATGTCATATACATCTAGTACTTTGGATTCTATATAAGTATAGTTACATTAGCTAAATTTCCATTTATTACGGACAATTGTCGTAATAATATACAAGTACTAGTGTTTTACTTCTTTTTGAATAAAAGTCGGGACGGTTGTTCGCCAATTCAAGTGGGGACGTGAGTTGGGTTTAGAACGAATGTCATGAGAGAGTATATCTGTTTCGAATTTGCTAAAAGTAAATAAATGTAACCGAACAAACTTGACAAAGTGAAACAAACAAACCGATTATGCAAAAACCAAACTTGCTTCATTTATGGACAACTTTAACACACATCCACAGTTAAATCAATTCTCGTATACAAGGCTAAAGAAATTTGCTAATTCTTCCTCTTTTTTCCTCTTTATAGCAGTTATTTGGTGCCCTGTAGCCTTTTTATGGCCAGTTAGTTGTATCTTTATCGTAATTCGATATTATGAGCCAGGATGGGGACTTTGTCTCATGATAAGACAAATTTATGTAATAAATGGGTACCGGTTACTGAAAGAAAAAAGAAAAAAAACTCGTATACAAAATTATTTATGAATAACTGTACCACACAACCTATCATTTTCGTGTACAAAATATATCACCATATGTGATCTCCAAGTGCACAAGTGGCTGCAAGTCCGGGAAAAAAATTGCACACCCGCCAAAAGATTTCAGGGCCTTTACATATTAAAGAATGAAAATTGGAAAACAAAAAACAAAATTAGCTTTCTGTACTAGTTTGAGATCTAGGATTGACGAGCCTGGCCACCATTCAGAAGACCATTCAGCAAAGGAAGTTCTGCTTCTGGATTCCTCATTACTGGCGATTTATGACGTCCCCGCGCTCTGTAAAATGCGGAAATTTCAAATTTTATTAGGACTGAGAAAACTAAAATCAGCACAGGCAACAAAGTCAACGGGTGGGTGGGTGGGTGGAAGAGCTAAAGCGGAGTGAAGAAAACAGAAAAAAGAAATTTCAACATCTCAAGCTGCATAGAGACCTTACACTGGTCGATTGGAGTTCCATGGCGGCTGGATCTTCATTATCCTGAAGTGAAATAAGGACATCATTCAGTCTAACATCGGCAAATCACTCAATCTAACAAACAGCAATAAATTGTCATCAAGTGGCAGTTTAGGTGGCATACCTCGATCAACAAATCCTTTCTGGTTATCATACCAATCACACGTGACGTTCGGGGAGCAACAAAAATGTGCCTTAATCCTAACTGGCGAAAAAGATTATACACCTGTACAATTAAAAAGAAATCATCATGTCAATTGAATAATCAAAGTAAAAAAGTTTATCCAAAATGTTGCCAGACAAATTTAATCACCTTTGTTAAGGACATATCTTCCGAGACAACATACGGAGAGGGGTTCACGTAAGGCGCAAGATCTATATACATTTCCAGGTCATCTGGACTGAGATGAATATCATGGATCGATATCCCTTTACTCGAGACAGGTTTCACAAATTCACTGAAATTGTGTCTGTATTGGAGTATAATAAACCAAATCAGTTTCTAAAGTAACAATATTTTAACAGAGAAATACATCAGCCTGATATCAAGTCTAATTCACCTAATGGGCAATGAACCACGCCTCAGATCACAAGCTACTGGGCTATGCTGAAAATCTACCTTTGACTGAAGAAGCACCAACAAATGACTGCATTGTAAACAAGAGCCACCATTACTGAATGTCAACCGCATCTGCTGGAAAGAAATATATATGCTTGTGTGCGTGTGTCACAAACTACATTTATAGATTTATTGTGTACCTGCGAAGCATGAGGCCAATAATCAGTGTTTCTCCATTTCTCGTGTGATCTATCACCTGAATGGCCAAAAAGTATGGAACATTAGTGTGGAAAAGCTATAAATGAACAATAGGAAGACTACGCAAGCTCAACTTACAGGAAAGCCATTGTGATAGTTGCTTTTCAAAATAGAAACCGCATCAGCAACTTTGACAACACGAGGGAAGTAAACCACCTGGAGAAAGTAATAATATGTACAACCAGACAATAGAAATTGGCTGTGCTCAAACAAGGATTCAAATAGCACAATTCTTAACAGTAAAATATGGTACTACGGAAAATCATTATTTGTCACCCACCATTTGGCTGCCACAAGAATCCTTGGCCGTCATTTGTCGCATTCTGTTTTTTGGTCGTGATTCAAGCAAAGGAATGCCCCTTAACCGAGCCTGTTCTTCATAAAGACCTTCATTAAAAGCATCCCCAACAGCCTGCAAAGTGATCACATGTTTTTTGACAATTTCATACCAGGTTAAGTCTATAATGCATTAATGCAAAGTACACTTGTTTACAGTATAAATAACATACCTTCGAAATAAGGAGGACAAGCATGATAAGAGGCAAGAGCTTCAAGTTATTTGTAATTTCAACCATAATTACACAAAGTGAAACTGTCATACGCATAGAACCTCCAAGGAAGGAAGCAGCTCCAAGTAAAGCGTACCTAGTTTTCCAGCAAATAATAAAACTGTCCATAAAATAATAGTGCACATATGAAATATTTAGGCAGCATTGTTTATATTCATGTTTTCTTTTCCAGTTTCCAAAATTAAAACAGAAGTGCAGAGTAAAAGAAGAGAGCAGCTGTTATGCCCCTAAAATTGTCAACAACCCACAAGTGTGATTGAATCAAGGGCTTCAAAGTATTACTGTAACATTCTTACACAGAACTTAACAAAATATATAACTCAAAAAGAGCCTCTAACAGCAAGAATAAAACATAAATGACATAAAGGTAAATGATATAAACTACTCACGTTCCCTCTTCAATGTTAAGTTTCTTGTAAAAGCTGACAACAAACATGCCAACCAGACGTCCATACGTGGATCCAATCATAATTCCAGGAACAAACTGGCCGGCCGGAACAGCAGTTCCAAACGTCACCACAGCTAAGGAATAAAACATAACCTGACACATACAAGAGAAAAGAGAAGGACGCTAATCAATTTCAACCCTCCCATGCTATATGCATTAAGGACTCAAATAAGTAAACACAAGGCATTCCCCATTGATCTTTGGGAATACTGCATACATACTAGTTTAAACATTAATATTTGCATGAGGGAGTTCTCATTACAAAATTTGAGACGTCATGTTGCGCAACAATTAGTAATTACCAGAAATGTCAGCAAGCTTTGGGCACTGTATTCATGAATCGTTTTGGCACTAAACAGATTGCGTATTGCATCATCCTACAAATAAAAATGACGCAAATAAGAGATGGGACCACTAAGACATCAGGGAAAACAGCAAAGAAGAAGAATTCTATCAATTTCAATCAACCTGAGTATTAAAGAAGATAGTTGCCAGATCATTATATTCCTTGTCCTCATCACAGTAGAACTGCAGAGAATCCATTGCAAAAAGTTAACAGTAGCGAAAAAAATATGATTGGATACACTGAAGTAGCTGAACAAGATGATTGAAATATTTATGCAACAAATGATCTCACATTTACATAATTCCCATACATTCCTGGTGGACGAGGGCATTCAATACCAGAATCAGTGACTGATTCAGGGCACTTAGTGCATTTTCTGAAAAGGGGCAATCCAAAGGAAATGATCGAGGTTATCAACGAGATAATACATACTTCAATTATCTGTAAATTTAGAGGAAGATGTCAGAATCAAACCGAGTACTTTAATTAAAAACACAACCAACAGAATGAGTACAAGTCTTTTATTATTGTAGTAACTTACTTTGACTCGATTTCCTTTCTTGTGTAGATACTTTCTACGCCAGCAGGTAATATAAAGAGTAAGTTGATTAAATAGAGCTCCTGCAAAAAGGGAAATTTTCATTAACATCAACATGATTGTTTCGACTTGGCAGAAAGAAGATATGAGTAGGAAATGTTAACATACCAAGAAGGCCACCTATGACACCGATAACTGCCATTGGTAGTAGTTCTTCGAACGAATAATCCTCTTGACCACTAAAAATATATTGGTTAGATATTTAAAAGAACTCGAAATTATATGAATTTTCCAAGTTAAAAAAATTAGAATTTACCCTGAGATATCCCATATAATGAAACCACCAGATCCAAAATGTCCACATTTCGCACCCTTGCACCATCCCATTGCAGTACGCACCACAACAGCAACAATGGCAGAAGTGAAAAAGACACGCCACATGAGTTGACTTCTCCACCTTTAAAAAACAAATAGAAAACAAAATTTACATTCACAAACAAGGAAATTCACATGTTTTACACGTAGAAAATACTATTTTGTTATACGTAAATGGACACAGGAAACCATGTTTCTGATTAAACGTGACAGAAAAACAATAACCAAACTCTGATCTAAAAAAAAAAAAAAAAAATGGACACAGGAAACCTAGAAAATGAAAATGATGAATTGATACCATGATGTAACTTCTTCCAATGCAAAGAGCACACCACCAACTGGAGCTCTAAAAGCAGCAGCAACTCCTGCTGCACATCCACAGGTTACCTTTACAAATATTAGATGAAGAAAATGAGCACATTTACAGGGATGAGTTATTATTAATCAAGGGTCACAGTCACAAAACAAGCAAATAAGACATTTTTAAAAAACAAAGCACAGATATTCTTACAAGGTCACGCCGATCCCGGTCACTGTTGAAAAACTGCAGCCACCCGGTACTTAAATGATATTTTGTTGATCCCCCCTATTAATGATGAAAAACACATTAATAGCCATCATGATGTGAACACAAATTCTTGAAAATCTCAGGTTCCCACACTATAAATGATTTTGATCATATTAAAGGATTATCAACTTACCTGTCCAAGAAGTGAAGCAATGCAAGCACCAGTATGGACCAAAGGGCCTTCTTTGCCAAGTGCTAAACCACCTCCCACTGATCCTATGCTTCCAATTATCTTCAATTAACAAGAAAGCACAGATGCGGTACATTTTACTTCTAAGGTTAACATAATTAGTCAATTACTGATTCACAAGGAAATGCATGTACCTTTCCTATCAGCGTTCTGAAAAGTAGGATACCATGTGTATCAACCCCTGCAAATCAAAGCAAAGCCAGTAGGCACAAAATATAAGCAACATGATCATTAGGTACTGTCACCAAATAAAGTGTAAAGACGAGAAAAGTATGGCTCACCGTTCAAATAACCTTTGATTTCTGGTATACCCGACCCAGCTGCTGCCGGTGCAAAGTGTGTTACAATATATACAGAAGATAATACGAGGACCAAGTTGATCAATATATACACCAAAAAACCAGCAACATATGACTTTTGAATTATAGCGAATGTCAATGAAAATTTCCAACCCGCAAAGTTTTCGACAGAGATGTTTATGAAGACAGCAGCTAAACCTGTGCCTGAAAGCAATGGAAAACATTACGGGTGAGCAATCAATCACCAAACCGTAGATAAAAACCTGACCAAATAAGCTTTTGGTCGACAGTCTATGCTTACATTTTATCTGAATATTAGTTGTGCTTCATACATGAAATAAAGTCTACAAACATAAATAGAGGTACAAGCATGCAACATATTTCATAATCCCCATATGTGGTGGAGATAAAGGAGCCAAAATGCAGGAGCAACTCACTCACCTATACCAATTAGCAACGCGAAGAACCATTTCACTCCCACATAGTACCAAACATAGAGCTTCCCTCTTTGCGCCTGTATACCCAAGATGCAAAAAGAAGGAAAATATCAATACTGACTATACCTCTATGTCTGCGCCATGAAATTTATCCATTTATTTTCTGCGATAGTCCAGAGAAAAAACAATTTGAGAGAAATAACAAATTCCAACTCATCAATCTCTGAATGACAACTTTATGCATTGGATTTCAACTAATAATTTAACTACTGTCTTGAACTGCAAGAACGGAAGATTTCTAGGGGGCGTGTTGTCATTGTCATTACAACCCCACTATGAAGTGCTATTTTTTTCTACAAGGGTTTTTCAAAATAATTCAGGAACTGCATTTGCAACCCCCAAAATATTACTTATATATTTGGCAACCAAGGATGGTAATTTTGAAGAGTGTATGTAGCTTTTAAGTGCTGAACTTAGTTAATAAAGTGTTAAAATCTTGCAAGTTTTTCAACTACGTTCGTATATTATAGCAATATGAGGACACATACATATACAAAGCCTCGGCTTTGTTCGTCAATCTCACATTCTATTCATTCCGAGTAAGATTTCCTTTTATTTGGGTATGTGCCACATTATATACATGAATGCTTAAATTCCCGGAAACACACTCCGCTCAGATTTTCTCACTTCGAAACATCAATAGCACGCCAAATCACTTACCGTAAGCAACTATCCAACTGATCTAAACATTGTGACTAATCTAACCACAAGCCTAAAACAAGTATTCAACAAACGAGTAAAATTAGGCCAAAATGAAATTACAAAACCTGCTGTTTCCAGATCCCTATATCATAGTTATCGATAACTTTGTAATCATTCACGTTTTCTGACTTATATTCAACTATAGATAAAAATTCATAACAAATCTAATCAAAAACGGAAAAATAAAATTCCAACTAAAATTAATCACTAAAAGAAGAAGAAAAACATGTTCTCTATATATGCCTAATTCTCAATGACTCTGTAACCTTTCAAGTTTTCTAACTAGTACTAGTACACAACTATTGATTAACATTGATAACACATCCATTCAAATACCAAACTAAATATCCAAGTCAAAAATAAATCCCAAGAATGAACAAAAACCTATTGTTCCCTATATAAGCATGAACAGATGCTATATTTGTTTGTCCCAAAATCATAGTCCAATTTACTTTTCCGGAGCGTATAGAATTGTAAGGTTTGCTCTTATTTATTACAGATTTTTACAAATGATTCTAACTATAATTCATGTCATTGGTGTAATAAAAGTAAAGGCATATTAAGTAAAACTTATACTACCAAGAACATTAATTAGCCTTTTCTTAATCTTGGTGAAAACCCAAAACAATGGTAACTACTAATATTCAACTAATCAAAACCCTAAAACTAAATAACCAACTTAAGAATAAATCCCCAAAAGAATAAGTAGCAAAGACCTGTTGTTCCCTATGTGCAAAATTCTCGAAGTAAAAACAAGCCTCGTAAGTCATTCAAGTTATCTAAGCTAACATTCAACTATTACTAACCATTTCATATCACAACAAATCAAATATCCATAAAACTTCCTAATCATTTAAGTAAATTCCAACAACCTCCTAATCATGCAAGTTTTCTAGCAAATATTTAACTATTGATAACAAGCCAAAAACTAAATACTACAACTAAAAAATAAATTCCCAGAAGAAGAATAACAAAGACGTATTGTTCCCTATTATTAGAATCCATATTCCTTTACCATTAAAAGGCCTCGTAATAGTAAGGACGGGCTCGATTATTATCTAGACGATGTGGGATAATTGCTCTAACACCCCCCCTCGCTCGTGGCCCGACATTTCAAGGGTCCTACGAGCGGACATATTAAATGGGTGGAGGTGAGCCCAACATCGCTATGCCCGCTCTGATACCATATTAGAGTCCATATATCTTACTATTAAAAGGCCTCGTAATGGTAAATGATGAATATATATTTATAAACCACGGGCTCGATTATTATCTAGACGATGTGGGATAATTGCTCTAACACCCCCCCTCGCTCGTGGCCCGACATTTCAGGGGTCCTACGAGCGGACATATTAAATGGGTGGAGGTAAACCCAACATCGCAAGGCCCGCTCGGATACCATATTAGAGTCCATATACCTTACTATTAAAAGGCCTCGTAATGGTAAAGAATGAATATATATTTATAAACCACGGGCTCGATTATTATCTAGACGATGTGGGATAATTGCTCTAACACTCCCCCTCGCTCGTGGCCCGACATTTCAATGGTCCTACGAGCGGACATATTAAATAGGTGGATGTGAGCCCAACATCACAAGCCCCGCTCTGATACCATATTAGAGTTTATATACCTTACTATTAAAAGGCCTCGTACACCTATAAGCATAATTCTCGATGTAAAAACAAGCCTCGTAGTCATTCAAGTTTTCTAGCAAATATTCAATTATTAATAAACATTTCATGTCACAACAAATCAAATACCCTAAAACCAAATATCCAAAGTAAAATTGATCCCGAAAACTTCCTGATCATGCAAGTTTTCTAACAAATATTCAACTAAAAACTAAATACTCAAACTGAAGAATACCAAATCACCAAAATAATACTAATAAGAAGAATAAGAAAGACCTGTTGTTCCCTATAAGCGTAGTTCTCGATAACTTCGTAATCAAGGCTCTCGGTGGCGCTACCGTCCGTCTTCTTCGAAACCCCGACCTGGTCCACGTCATCATCTTCCTCCGCGCTCGGTATCTGCGCCCACATCATCTTCGCCGTCTCCATACCACTCGACAACATCACTTCTATGTTCTACCTATACATACATATACATATATATATATATATGATCCTATACTAACCCTAGATTAACGATAATTCTGGTATTTAGGGATTTGATTGGAATTGGTTAGAGAAATGATTAATAAGCTGGGGATTTTTATGTAGCTTAATTTATCTCTCTTTCTCTAAATTTGAATATTAGTCGAGATTAACACAAAATAATGAGAATTGTGGTGTTTGATCTTATATATCTATATATATTATATATATTTGATCTTAAACTAAAACCCTAGAAACTCGAATAATCACCTTAGATTAATGACATTAATAAATTGACTCTCTCTCTATCAATATATATATATAGATATATATAGATATAGATATCGGTAACTTAATTTATAAATATCTCTACCAAATTTAAATATTAGTATAAGAATTGTAATGTTTGGGGATTTCGATTGGATTTGGTTATGGAATATAATTAGGAGGATCACTGAGATATTTATTATGCTGGGATTTTTTAATTTCTCTCTCTTTCTAAAAACCAAGTGCAATTTTGATACCTTACAAAATTATAATTAATATAATTAAATTGTGGAAACGAAAATATGTCTACATGCTTTATGTTAAATTATATAATAAATTTTGAAAAAAAAATCAACAATTTATATACGAACTATTTGCCGGTTAAAATTTTGCGTGGTTTCGTATACACCTTATGATTCGGGGACGAATGGAGTGTTTGCATAGTGACAAAAGAAGAGATGCGGGGCGGGGTTTTTATGTGGTGTGAGCGTGAGACTCTTGAATGGACGCTACGGTTTGTTTAAAGTGATCGGATTGTCAAAGTACATGGTTATCTCGGGAAACGGGTGGATGTGCACAAGTAGCTTTATCAAGTTTAACACTCGCTCATTTGCGACTATGTTGATTTTTGTGTCGTTTGGTGCCGCATTTGGAATTCTAATTACAAATATTTAAAGGTTCGGTGGTTCTATCATTTTTCCATCACATCAATTTACGAAATTTACTTGTATGTAGGGACGGCCCTTGTCCAAGTCGAGTAAGGATCGAACCCCAAACAAATACTCTAGTAAAAAAAATTATGCGCAATAGGTGCTCTTGTAAAAATATATTTTGTATTATATATGAAATAATAAAATAACTAATACAATTACATTATTCTACATTAGTCTATGGTTGTGAAGTTTATGTTTTAACTTGTTGGTCATGAGTTCAATACCGTTCAACTACAATTTTATTTTAATTTTCGTTTGTATTTAATGGGTATAATAAAAAAAATTCGAGTCTCGGAAATCTATATTTACCGGGCCGGCACTGCTTGTATTTGTGTATGTTACCGCTTTGAAGTAGTAGTTAGTGGCTACTACCATAGTTGTCATGGGAAATTAAAGTAATAAACGAAACGAGTGAAAAAAATCTAAAACTACACATGATATAATAGTAAATGGGGAACGAGAAGCAAGAAACGTGTAATAGTAAACAAAATATTTGGAAGCATAAACGAGTTTTTTGGTAACTTTGATGCATTAGTTTGGTTGAACAACTTTCCAGTTTTTACTTTTGTGTTCTTGAATATGTCAGGTTTTTAGCCCAAAAAAACATGTTAATCGATTCAGAAATATTGACTAAACTTGATCTTTGTAACACAATTAACTACACTATTTAGCATATTATTTTAATGTTAATGTTATATTAGTATGTTACAACAACATTGTTAGTTATGTTTGGTCCAATAAAGGTTGTTGTGAAGTTAGTTTATTAATTTGTTTTATTTGGCACATTATTTTTCAGATTAATTGTTGATTTTTTCATTGCTTTACAACATTACTTTTTATTTTTTAAAACAAATTTTTCATCCAAACAAACAAATGTACATAGTAATAAAAATAATTTTTGATTACAAAAGTAATGGGTTCAAATTTTACCATGTTCGAATCGTCATGTTTTTGTCAGATTTTTGATTTTTTTTATATGTATTCGTAAAAGAAATTCATTTTTTTTTATTGTAAATTCGTTAAAGTATAAATATGGCGATTAGCATTTGGTTGATACAAAAGCTCTTATAATTTTCTTCTGAAGATCATCTCCTTGAACTTGTAATGTTTTGTTCCTGTATACTTACCATGTGAATAATCTAAAAAAACTCTCAAGGAACCCTTTTTTTTGTACTTATATCCTCCCTCTCGTTTTCTCTCTAAATCAACAGCGAGAATGACCAGAAGCGACCTAGATGATATCAAGAATTCGTGCAAAATCATAGACGGTGACAACAATCAAGGTATTGTTTGTTACTCGGCAATCATGCATTGGACAATAATTTTTAAGCAAGTTTAAAGTACTTTTAGCTCTTTTAAGTAGTGTACCAAACTGGATTCTTTTTGTCTTGCATAAGTTTCGTTTTCACACTTTGGTTATGCGGAAAAGTAAAGTAAAAACTGAGTTCTCATTTTACCTTTCAATTGGTCCGAGTTGTTTAGCATATAAGTTTGTAGTTAATTTTCTTGTTCAACTTATAACACAATTTAAAATTTAGATGACCTCATATTTTTCTGTGTACATAGCTGATATGGTTGCTACATAAATGCAAATGAAGCCTTATGCGGCTGATGGTTAATCAGGATGTGCAGCATGAGGTCGGGAATATGGTGCACTTGAAATCTTGCAAGGCCTCCGAAAACTGGTCGCATGGCACTTACTATTTCGTATTGAACGGACTTAAGAAAACCGTACTGATATTTATGTTTTGGAAAATGTTGATTGTTGTGTGCAAGTTCCCTTGTGTGTTTGTTTTTATTATGTAGTAATAAATAACTTCTTTTCATAAGAATGTTGCATAAATGTTTTTTTTTTTTTTTGCAATTTGATTTTAGATGTATGTCCATGAAGCTGAAAAAGAGAGAACAGATCTTCTTGTACAATATTAGCATGTACAGCTTTAGCTTTTAACCTAATAAGTTGGCTTGGATAATATTTTTGAAAAGCCGAAAACCAAACAACAATAACCGATCCTTAAGCTGGCTGAGAAAATTTCATACCAATTATAAGAGATACACTTAAAACAAACAAATATTATGCAGAACACCAACATCTGACCGCACTCCATAAGTGACTGATATGAAATTGCTTTCTGCCTATTTACGGTTTCATTCCATAAGCTAAAATAATGCTCCGATGTAGTGGTAAAAACCTGTTATAACTTTAAGTTATAACATGAATGAGGTTCTTCCTTCGAATTGGATACATATTAAAGCGAAGGGTTTAATCGAGTAGTCTTTTCCCTTAGCTGACAAGAAATGATTTCAGTTCAAAAACGAGAAAAAATGTGATTAATTTGAACCTCTGCATCTCTTGATTTTATTGAGAAAATAAAAGTACTTGATTTTAAAATGTGGGTGCCACTACACACTATACACAAATTTACCAGTTTGGTATTTGTCAAATTAAAAAATGATACGATCAATTTATTATCAGATACCAATGATGCCTAAGCCAATTTTCTATCACAAACTTCACTATCAGATTTCTTAGTTGATATATTTATAATCAAATACCAATGATTCCTAAAATGGGTAGGAACTAATAAACAATGGTCTGATTATATGTTTGTGCTACGAACTTAAGCAAAATAAGTTGCAATCTCATTGCATATGCACTCGGATAATAAGCAGTTTTAACAAAACACTTCAATTTTAAACCACATTTCATTCATTCAAACCATATGATCATCATTTAAACCACATTTCATTCATAAGTATGTGTAACAATGCAAATGGAGTTGCAATATATGTCCATAACTGTTACATATTGTACAAATTATAAGATGTGATAATAACGAAAATATTAATTTATCGTCACAAACAAATTAACATAAGTATTTTAAATCATTTTAAACTTAATGTAACAATATATAAAATATGTAAGGGTTTCGAGACAGCCAATAAAGATCTATCAGGTTATTGGGAATCCTAATAGGGATCACCCTTTAATTAAAAAAACAAATTAAATTATTATTGGTTTGGTCTACACGACTACGATACGATATCCGGTCTATCTAAGGGTTTCGCTATCTTTATAAATAAAAACTCTGTATCAAAATTAATTTCACAAATTAAAATAGAACACATTCAAGATAACTCGGAAAACAAGCAATAACCCAGAAATTGTAGGCTCTTATGTAGTGAATTTGGCAAAAGTAATGATAAAATTAACATCGCATTGCAACAAAAGATGTCACGGATAAATAGGGGCAACCAACGATTACAGCTTCCGAAGCATACCCATCAGGCCATCACTCAAAATTAATAAATTACCGGTTCTAGAGTTATTTATCGAATTACAAAACAACTTCCTCACTACAACATACAGAAATAGATCAAGCCCTACTAGCTAGAACTCATCCCATATGAATCTGGCAAAAAAAAGACATACAGATTATACACAAAAAGCTACGAGTGCAGAGGTTGTGTGGTGCCAGAATATCACTTGGGCGGTCACTTTGTTGGAGCAAATCCGCATACCGGTGGCGTCGCAACCGAATCCTACAAGTAAGGTCGCAACTTACTTTGGCGACGCTTTGGCAATGCGAATCCACCAGCAGAACACACCCGAGGTCTTGTACTCCTACAATGTGCGAGGAAGGTCTCGAGGAGGATATCGTAGGAGTACGAAATGTCGGGCGCATTCGGCTGGTAGATTCGCGTCGGCAAAGTAAGTCAAGACCTTACTCATAGGACCCGACTACGACTCCGCCAGCAAGCGGATTTGCTACAACAAAGTGGCCGCCCAGGTGACATTCTGGGGCCATACAAGCCGTCAGCGTGTGTGTCAAAGACGCACCATCGGGTCCATGTAGTGATCAAGCTGTGTGGGGATATGTATTTGGGATGAGAATTGTGGAGATGTTTGGTAGTAGAGATAATTATGAATATGGTGTGTGTGTATATGTGACTGTGTGCGTGTGTAATACTGTAATATGTTTGTAGCATATGTATGGCGGCGTAAAACTTGTAGAAAAGAAAAGGTATCAACTTTGAAATAAAAGAAGTAAAGTAGGTTGTATTGGAGTTGAAGTTATGACACCAAATGAATACATAGAATAATGTAAAGATGGTGGAGCTAAAGAAGTGGTAGCAGATGATCAAACAAAGTACACATGCCTTGATTAGGTACACGAGCGATACCCATAACCATGACAAATATCTGTTTATTCATCTCGAATAATAACCAATCCTTGAACTTGTACATGTTACTAAATTAAAAGATTGAATTACAAAAACTATGTTAACCGGAAGAAGTGAAATATTACCACCCCAAAAGTATCAATGAATGACTTGTATGGACAATTTTTGGCATACAGCTATGTAACATACCAATTTCTTGTATTCTCATATTGTTTTATGAATTGCCACTTACAATTAGAATGAATTTCTTAGATAAGAAAACGGGTTATTCAGCAAGGCGTAAAAGTACTCGAAACATTATCTCACACTTTGATTGCTGAGGTAACAAAAAGATACCAAAGAGACTGTACGCTTATATGTAGAGACTACCGTGTTATGAACCTGTAGAAGACAAATCCGGATTCCCAGGAGAAGTCCTGAAATAGAAAGTAGCATGTCAAGAAAAACTGGTAAAACTGAAAATAGCCAAACACAAAACTGGAAGTATGCGATTCTGTAGTTGGAACTTACTTGAGATTTAATCCTGGTTTCTGTCTGAGGTTCTGCGGCAGCGTACCAGTGAACTTATTGCCTTGCAGGAAACTGAAACCAAGAAAATAAACTAGAATGAATAAGACGAGTTATACTGAAGTACTGATATTTCACTTTTTTATGCTGAAACGAAAATCCATTTGCTTCTCTTTTAGAGTTTGGTGAATAGGAAATTTGGTCATAGATATATCTTCAATCTCAATAGTGTGTCACTTGGTACCTATAGTCTAAAACTAGTTATTTAGCAGAGGTCTACTGTATTTACTTTGTGTATGTAAACCGTGACAAGAGCTACCATGAGGTTAATAGCAGATGGAATAGATTTTGTAGCTTTGTGTCACAGTTGCTAAAATTTGATGGGAGGAAAACAATGGATAGAACTAAAACAATCTACTAAATGTTAATGGTGACTGAGATAGATAGATGGTGACAGGTAAACATATAACAAAATCAGTAATGAGGAACTTTTATCCACAATAGTGCAATTTAGTGAGTTCTATTGAAGCTTTTTTCTAATGAGGAACAAGAAACTTACAGTTCATGCAAGCTTTCAATGTTTCCGAGTGATTGCGGAATCTCTCCACTAAGTTCATTATCTTCCAAGTGACTACAAAAATCAAAGTTACCATTTTTAGATCAGTGGACAAATCATATTCTCTGTAATATGTAATTATGAACCATGGCATTTTTGCAGAACAATTTTCTCATTACAAATACAATAACATAATAAAACTCAAGAGCAGGGAACCAAATTTTAAAGCTTACACAGTCTGTAATCTCTTCAATGAACTGAGATCAGGTATAGTTCCCGATAAGTTGTTGTTTCCAAGCCAGCTGCTCATAAAAAATGACCGATAAAAATTAAATCTCCGATACTGAGAATGTTATGATTTACCAAATAAAGTTTTCCAGCACTTACATGTCTGATAATGCGGTTAAATTGGCTAGGCTAGGTGATAGGGTTCCTGAAATATCCATATTTGTGAGGTTTCTGTAAATAAGTGGAGAAAAGGATTAAGTACACGGGAACATGAAAAGTTTTAAATTAGTATATGATTGAATTAGCAGACTATTTTACTAAATTATGCGTGTAAAAGGGAGTATAAAGTAGAAACTCACAAGGAAATAACACGAACCCGCGGGCCTCCAGAACAGGATATCCCAGTCCACGAGTATTGACGAGGTAAACAAGGATCACCACTCCAATCAATTGGAGGGTTTCGGAAACTTCTTTTCACTTTTTCCAAAGCAATAACTGAAATTACAAAAAATAAAATGTTGTGTGAATGTTATTTTTTGGAAAGTAAAATTGAAACACACATTGGTGTCAAGTGCTGTTAGCAAATAATGATTCATTATTACTTCTGTATTGCTTGAATGTTGCACCCGAGTTCCCACTATACCAATTGCCACTTTCCCAGTAGGAAAAAAGATAAGACTCTTTTGAGTCTAGATTATTGCTAAACAGGGCCTCCTCTGGTTGCAGCTTTTAAGCCCATGTTTTTAGCTTAAAGCCGAGCTTTTTCTGGATTTTTTGGCTTGAAAAGGCTAAAAGCATTAAGCTGGATGAGCCTTTTTTTTTTTACAAACTCAAATAATCCAGCTTATTGCTTCAAAGCTACAACCAAAGAAGCCTCTAGTCTTATATATTGTAGACAACTTCCCCTTCTTTTTTGTTGGATTGTAGTTGGGTTATATTATTATCTATGTTCTATGCTAAAAGATGATACTTTTGCTAAAATTATTACCATCTCTTGTAAGCGTTTTTCCTCCAGCAATCATGATTTCAAAAACCTCTCCCGCATTGATCAAGGGACCCAAACTCGACCCGTTACTAGGAGTAAGAGTCACATTGGTAATTCCACTAAGCGGCCACTGGTTTGCGAAAATCATGAACCCTTCTAGACTTGGGCTTAAGTCACGAAAATAAATTACACCATTTACACTTATAGAAAACACCCTAGTGCTCTTAGAACTTCGATCATCTGCAAAATAAAGTGCAACGTAATACGATGAGTTCGGAAGAGGTGTGGGAGGCCATTGCAGTTCCATTGGGATTGGTTGGTCGGAAGATACTTCTGTATCGAATATTTTCTGAGGGGGAAGGTTCCAGAAACCGGATACGGAAACATCCTGGGATCTTGTTATTGAAGAGTTGCTTGCTTCAAATGGTTGCCAATATCGATCAAATGCATCATCAGGATAGCTGGTATTTAAAGATAATGTTAATTTAGGTAATGATTTAGCCCAACCGTTTGCAAAAAGGAATATCTGCATTAGTTTAGATTACAGCCTGTGTTGATTACATAACTGTCTATATACGGTGACATGACAATAGAAATTCTATAATTTTGGATGACAACTTCGCGAAGTTTATACTATTTACGTTAATTTATTTTCTGAATGAGTGAATGAGCTATTGTGTGTAACATGTTAAGAGTGAGCCAGAAATTTAGACTTGAGAAGAATACAAGGCCCATCCAACTTAAATCAATTAGCTTATTGAGGCAATAAAAGCCAGGAAAACCAACTACAATCCAGTAATCCAGTTTTTGATCAAATAGGTTGAGGTTAATATTAGCGCAAACCAAACAAAGCCTAGATCACAAAACAGTGATAAGAAATTTACCTGATGATGGACCCATTGTACCCAAAACTATGCCTAGCAACCAAACCAAGCGCATATTTCCCAAAGTCTGTCGTATTATACAGCGAATTTGGCAGCAACACAATTTCCAGTGCTGAAATAAAAGGGTCCGAATACGTATAGCTATTCGCAGCCAAACAAACACTCATCACTTTATCTCCCGCCATAAACACCCCTTCATAATACGACTCCATTCCCCGTCTATAATCCTCAGTGGTGTTTACCACAGCCCATAGAGTACCGTCAACCATCTGATCAAACACCGGGGGTGAATCTTGGCCGTTGATCCCTCCGTAGTAGTAATGTGTACGTACTAAGTATTTACCGGTTTTGTATACTGGTAGTACATAGCAAAATTTACGGTGAAGATTGGATCTTAGAGGGAATGAACGGACGGTGGAGAGCAGGGCAGAGGTTGAGGGGGTTAGTGTTTTGGAGGTTCCAACGGAGATGTAGTCCGTGTCTGGTTCCCATTCCCGCCCGTTGATTTTTTTTGCTGACGTAGCGCCACAGTCTATGAATTTACCTGAATTTTGAAAAGTTTGGTAATCATGACAACGTCGAATTGTTGGAAAATAAATAAATTTTACTGAATTTGTTCAAAAAATGAAACAAAGTTAAATAATGAGTAATGACTATCTATACCTTTTTTTAAAGAGCTGCTATGATGTTAATTCTATGATGTAATCGGTTATTTTACAAGATTTACATACCACAAAAAGTGACATGAGACTTTTAAAATAAAATAAGCTGAAATGGGGTTTTATCATTGATATGCTTGATTCTTATAGAGGGAAAAACACAAATATGTACAGAACTTTAACAAATGTTTAAACATCATCAAAGATACATCAAAATTGAAGAATAAGCTAAACATGCACAATTATCAAACAATGAGAAATTAATTTCAAATTAGATATCACTAAATAGGTATGTCGACTCGTCATGATCGTAAACTTCGTGATAGGTAAAAAACCAAGACAGAAAAGATCACAACAGCTCTAATATTATTATTTTTTGTAATTTTATAAGCCATCATAACCAATGAACTCAAAGTGTAGGTAAAAAAAAATAGAAATTTCCAATAATATTAAGGACTATAAATATTATTCTCCTAAGATAAACAAAAGCGCGTGGACTAGAAAAAAACAACACCATTTGTACTTACAATGATCATGTACAGAAAAAAACTAATGATTACTTAAAAAAAACACTAGATATTATTATTATTATTATTATTATTGTCAGAACACCACTTATTATTTCCAATCAAAATTACACCTCATAAAACCAACATGCATGAAATAAATAAATTCAAGAAATCTTCTGTTATACAAATAATTAAATTATAGGAATAAGCTAATATATAAAATTACACCTCATAAAACCAACATGCATGAAATAAATAAATTCAAGAAACCTTATGTTATACAAATAATTAAATTATAGGAGTAAGCTAATATATAAAATTTAATAAGCAAGAAAATAAAATAATACCTTTGAGGGGAGGAGGCTGAGAAAGAGATGAAGAAAAGTGAAAGAAAATAAGAAGAAGAACAGAGAGAAACTTCATGTTTAAAGAGAACACAAGAAATGATCAAATGAAATAAAAGAGGTTGGAGTTTAAATTTATAGTAATCTAGTATATTTTATACTAGTATGACATAGTAGTAAAATATTTTTAAATAAATAAAGTTTGATATGGTCAATGGAGTAGTAGAATTAAGTAATAAGTAGTGGGAGGGGTTGAATCATGAAATATGAATGGGTCCATACAATGTAGAGTCATATATACAATTTATTCAAAGCAAGTAAGGAATATAGTAAGGAAGGATGTTGGAATTTACTCCATTTGGTGTTATTTAGGGAAGCAGAATATCATGTTACTCTGCTTTCCATAGTATTGGATAAAATAACACATCTAATGACGATAGAAAGCAGAATAATTCTAACTCAGAGTCAGGTATTCTGCTTCCGTTATTTAGGGTTTATTTTTATTTTTTAAAAAAATTTACTTATATAAGGTACGTTTGATATCATTTTTTCAGTCAAAAATATGCTTTTATAAAACAGTAGTAAAAAAGATTGATTTTCAAAATGTACACGAGTGTTTGGCGAAAACTTAAAAAATCTAACTTTCAGTATATTGATTTTTCGGCATTAGCTAATAATGTTTTGTTTTTTCAATCAAAATAACTTATAAGATATTTTTTTGATAAATTTTCAAAATATTATATTTAAACGAACAAATAACACGTCAATCATACGAGTAAAATTTTAGTCGAGACAAAATCAATATTCATTTAAATTCTTAAAATGGCTACCAAAATCTTCAAAATGTGTGGCTTTTTTGTTTTTATATTTTCTAGTTATATTCCTTTAAAATCTAGATTTTTAAAAGATAAAAAAAATGATGATACCAAACGCATGTGGTTTTTAAAATCAAAAAGTTAAAAAAACTAATAAAAAAAAATTAATGTCAAACATGCACATACTATTACTATGTGTCGTGTCTCTAATTTATTATTGTATAATTTGATTATGTGATTATTATACTCTTTTTACTTTTGGTTTTGAGGGAACAAAACGTGTAAAAAGGATAACTCGAAATAAGTGCAATTTAATGAATTAGTTTAGAATGTGAACAATACCAATTAACGTTCAAACTAACCTCAAATAACTTAAAACCAAATAAATAATACTTCCCCCATACCAAAATTATAGTACATTATGAAACCGTATGTAAATTTAAGTGACAAAAACTTATAGTAAAATTGTCAGAATAAAAAAATTCAAAAGTTAATCATATAGTTGAAAAGTAGGAATTACATTAATAAATTTTAAAAAAATTCATTTCGATAATTTTGATACAAGTTATTGGTCGGTCAAATTGTATGTAGTTTTATAGTGTATTATTGTTTTAGGACGACGTAAGTCGGTAATTTATAAAATATCGTCACATTGTCTATATAAATAGTAGTCTTGTTTTTTCCTTTTCAAATTGAGCATATATTCCATTATTTAACTGTCACAAGACTGGTTGTATATTACAAAGTTTATACCAAAGTTTAAATGTCACAAGACTGGTTGTATATTACAAAGTTTATACCAATTTCCAAAACCAAGTTGTTTAATCTAATTTAGACATTTATTATAAAACTACAAAAATCATTACAATATACATTTATAAAATCAAAGTTTGTTTTTCAAGTATGATCGATACAGTACAAAGTAGAAAAATGACATTGACTCCTCGATCAAGAGAAAGTTACAATCACATCAAAAAAAAAATGGGACATTTTTTTAGGGTTGCAGAAGCACCGAGCCGTTCATGAGACAAGCTTGTGTTCGTGAATTTGCTAGTGATTCAATACTGAACAAAATAGCAGGCTAATGATCAGGCTCGTGCTCATTTTATTATTTTAATATATATTTTATTATATATATTCATGCTTATATATGTAAAATTATAAATATAATGTTGGATTATATATATATATAATATTAAAAAAAACTAAATTTTAATATTAAAACTAACCATACTTATTTGTATTAACTACTTATCATACCATAAAATCTAACTAAGTAAAAAACAATTCTACTAATCGAAACGATGTTAAACGTGTCCGAAAACAAAATCGACTGTGCTCGTGAACAGACTCATCTCGAGATCCTTATTAACAATAGTTGTTTACTCCCTCCGTTTCTAATTAATTGTCCATTACGAAACTACGTGCAATTTTGACCGGTCAATAACTTGTATCAAAATTGTCGAAATGAAAATTTTCAAAAGTTAATCATATAGTTCAAATATTAAATTATATGATTTGGTTTTGAAAATTTTCATTTCGACAATTTTGATACATGTTATAAGCCGGTCAAAATTGCACGTAATTTCGTAAATGACAATTAATTAGGAACGGATGGAGTATTAGACAAGCCGAGCTTGGACGTTTTTTTTATAAATTAAACGGACCAACTATATTAATAATAAAAATAGGCGTCTTGCCCGGAGAAGGCGAAACGATTACACGATCATGAGAAAAATCAAAGGTACCTACCTTACAACAAGTTTGGGGCGTAGTCTCCACACTCTAATAAAATATTTATCTCGACAATAACTACTAAATTTTCCATATCTATTCATGCAATTCACTATAAAAAATTCAATCAAACATAAAAAATTCAATCAAACAAAAAGTATTGACATACTCGACTTTACATTCCTAAACATCTATTATTATGCTTATTTATCTCCGAATCCAATAAACCAAATAAAATTTTAGCTTGAATATTGAACCCAAAATGAAAACTTTAGTGATTGTTTTCTAAAATAAAAATACCAACAATAAAAGAAACAAATTTTAAAAAAAGACCTTCTTCCCCACACACACACACACACACTCTAAATAAGTAAGTTTTTTATTTATTTATTTATTTATTACAGAAATTATGTAAGGATTTTCACTTTTTTGTAATATCGTATTTAATTGAAGCTCATTTTGTATTTATGAATATACCTCTTCTAAAATTAACATGACTGAATTTGAGTTTTTTTTTTTTTTTTATTTATTAATTTTATCCTAGGGTTATTACTTGATTTATTGAAAAATTCAAACTGGGTAAATAACTTAGAATGCTGTAATTGTTAGTATATATATTTTGGGTAATAATAGAATAAATTTGATGCAGAAAAGGGTAATGTGATAATAATGACTTCTTCTTTTTTGGGTTTCAAGGGTTGTAAATTTAGGGTCGTAGAAATCGGAAAAAAAAACAGGTATAAATATGTCATTTGTAATCGCTAAACAAGTTTGAATGGGACATAATTGATGTGTTGGAGACTAAAAAAAAAACCCGGTGAAAGGAGATTACAGATAATGTATTATTAGTCAGTGGTATAAAAGACGGTTTTTATTTTTTTATTTTTTGAATGGGCATCTTGTTATGAGTGAATTTGTACAACGAAATGTCGTCTACAAAGCACACCAGGTGCTTGATGTTTTTGCCACAGTTAGGTTTTTATTTCTCATGTTGTGTTTGATGTACTTTCATAAGTGGATCATAGTTGAATTTCAATAAATGTTTTAAGAGTTTTTAGAGATGATCAGCCTCCTGTGTACTTCGTTTTTTAAAAAATGAATCAGCAAAATGTATACTAAATCATCATTCGATTTATCAAGCATAAGTTATTAGGTTTTTATTCAAATAAAATGGTTGTCGCTGCGTATGCATGCTATTAGTTGCTCTATTACATCTTTTTTTATGTAACAACTACTTTGGTCTGTTGATTGTGAACTGTCGTGTCGTTAATCTATGAGGTAAGGAAGTTTTGGCCGAATGAATTTTAAAAGACTTACTCTTTTTTTTTCTATTCAACTTGGTAGATACCTAAATAAAGCGGACATTACGACACTAGGAACACACCAGATTACCATACCTTCTTCTGCCACATGCTCACCTCGTGTTATTGTATTTTCTCCTGCTTATATAAACATTATGTTCAATTGCAGGATGGAAGCGAAACATTTGTTTTAAAGACTCCCCTTGATCTAGTACTTCTCATTTATTGCGTAAGACCAAACTACGCGTTAACACCACGCATCGTACATGTAATGGTTCGTCTGTACCACCGCAAAACCCACATAAACTCCAATATTCTGATTCGTCACCTGATTTCTTCTACAAAACTACCACCTATCATACAACCCCCTAATACCTATCTCACAAGATCCATTTTTTACCTTTTCCCCAAAACAACAACTACCCCCCACAGTGATTTACCCCTCAGAACCTTTTGTTCTCAACACAAGGAGGAGTTCACCGAACATATCGATTATTTAGACGAATCAGGTAGTGTTATTTACTCCGGTAAGGGTATTCGATCCATCCAACCAGGCCTCGATGACCATGTACTTGTAGGCGACTCCTTAAGAAAGCCCCTTTTAAATGCCTCAGCAGTTGCAAAAATTGTCGAGATTGTAAAAAGGTGGAAATGGGGTCCCGAAATGGAGACCCAACTGGACAAACTCCAATTCGTCCCAAACATGGCCCATCTTACTCAAGCCTTGAAATCAGTCGACGATAGCGATGCCTCTCTGAGTTTGTTCCGCTGGGCTATGCGCCAAAAATGGTATTCTCCTAATGATGATTGTTACGTAACGGTTTTTGAAAAGTTAAATGGTAGTCGAGATTTTGAAGGGATACAGTCCCTTTTCGACGAGATGGTTAAGGATTCCGACAGACACCACGGGGGGATGTCCTCTTTCTGTGCCTATAATCGGGTTATTCAGTATTTAGCCAAAGCCGAGAAGTTGGAAGTTTCCTTTTGTTGTTTCAAGAAGGTTCAAGAGTCCGGGATTAAAATCGATACACAGACGTATAACTCGCTCATAACATTGTTCTTGACAAAGGGTTTGCCTTATAAAGCGTTTGAGATTTACGAGAACATGGAAAGTTCCAATTGCACTTTGGACGAGGCAACTTACGAGCTCATGATACCAAGTTTGGCGAAATCGGGTCGTCTCGACGCAGCATATAAACTGTTTGAAAATATGAAAGAGAAAAGCTTTCGACCGAGTTATTTGATTTTCGGGTCTCTGGTGGACTCGATGGGTAAGGCCGGTAGATTGGACACCTCGATGAGGGTATATATGGAAATGCAAGGTATGGGTCTCAGGCCATCGGCGACTATGTTTGTGTCTTTAATCGACTCTTTTGTTAAGGCTGGGAAGTTAGAAACGGCTCTTAGGGTTTGGGGCGAGATGAAAAAAGCAGGATTCAGACCTAATTACGGACTCTATACTATGATTGTTGAGTCTCATGCGAAATCGGGCAAACTGGAAATTGCTATGTCGGTGTTTGGTGATATGGAAAGGGCGGGTTTTTTGCCCACTCCTTCGACTTATTCTTGTTTATTGGAGATGCATTCGGCTTCTGGTCAAGTAGATGCGGCTATGAAGTTGTATAACTCGATGATAAATGCGGGTTTGAGACCAGGGTTAAGCACTTACACTTCCCTTTTAACCCTTTTGGCGAATAAAAAGCTCGTAGACGTTGCAGCTAAAGTTTTACTCGAAATGAAGGCGATGGGATACCCTGCTGATGTGTGCGCTAGCGATGTTTTAATGGTTTATATAAAAGATAACTCCGTCGATCTTGCCCTGAGGTGGCTGCAATTCATGGGCGCCTCTGGTATAAGGACTAATAATTTTATAATCCGACAGTTATTTGAGTCGTGTATGAAAAAGGGTTTATATGAATCTGCTAAACCCTTGTTACAAACTTACGTAAACTCAGCTTCTAAAGTCGACCTTATTTTGTACACGTCGATTTTAGCCCATTTGGTGAGGTGTCAAGAGGAAGAGAACGAGAAGCACTTGATGAGTATCCTTGGTGCTACCAGGCACAAGGCCCATGATTTTATGTGCGGGCTTTTTATGGGACCGGAGCAAAGGGAAAAGCCTGTTTTGTCCTTTGTAAGAGAGTTCTTTCAGGGTCTTGATTACGAGCTGGAAGAAGGTGCTGCTAGGTATTTTGTCAACGTTTTGCTTAATTATTTAGTTCTTATGGGACAACTTAACCGAGCTCGTTGTGTTTGGAAAGTGGCTTATGAAAACAAGTTATTCCCAAAAGCTATAGTCTTTGATCAACATATCGCGTGGTCATTAGATGTTAGGAACTTATCGGTTGGGGCTGCTCTTATATCTGTGGTACATACCCTTCATAGGTTTAGAAAAAGGATGTTGTATTACGGTGTTGTCCCTAGGAGGATCAAGTTGGTGACGGGTCCCACTTTGAAGATTGTGATTGCGCAGATGTTGGGTTCGGTAGAGTCACCTTTTGAGGTCAGTAAGGTTGTTTTGCGAGCCCCAGGGGATAGCGTTATGGAGTGGTTTAAAAAGCCGATTGTTCAGCAATTTCTTTTGAATGAGATTCCGTCAAGAGCTGATATACTTATGCATAAGCTCAATACGATGTTTCCGAGTTCTGCTCCCGAAATTAGATCTCTCTCTCCTCCCAAGCCGCTGATGAGGGGTAAATCAATGTGAAGTAGCCGACGAACGTTAGGGCTTTCGTGTCTTTCTAGTAATATTTTTTCTTTTGTTTTATTGCTTTATTGAACCAGTCCGGTCTGAATCTAAGATTGTGTACAATCAATCTTAGGGAGTATCTTGAACTCTTGACTACTCTCTCCACAATTGCGTTTAATTACAATTTCTACACATTCCAAAGAGATATTCTGCAATTGTATAACTTGGAAATATCATATAACCAAGGTTTCTATTTTTAATTTTTTTTCCCTTTCAAATTGAGCATATTCTATTATTAAAGATGGAGATTATCAGGTTAATAGAGAGCTGTTGGGGAGAGGAAAAGAATCGGACACGGCATATGTCATAAGACGGCACTTGTATTTCTCTCCATGTGGTTGACTGGTTATAAATTACAAAATTTATGGTACTAATTTCTTAAACAAGTGGTTTAAACTAACTACAAAAATAAGGATATAAATTTACTAATCTAAGTTGTTTTTCAAGTATGATCGAGACAGTACAAAGAAGAAATGACCTCGACTCTCATCAATGATTTATCAGAAAACTCCAATCACAGATGAACGCAAACGTGAAGTTGTGAACACCTTGATGCTGCACCAACTCGAATTAAGTAGAATCGCCATTTGTGAATCCATATTGAAATAATAAAGTAAATAAACGCTAGTCAGCAGCTTTATTGGTAATAACATTACCACACCATGACCAAGATGAAAAGTGACCATAATTTTGTAAAGCAACATGTTCCTTTTCACGATTAATAGACTACGAGAATTTATCCAAAAAAAAAAGACAATACGAGAAATACTTCTAATCACAATATCTAAAAAAACTGTTTCCCACTAAATACTTAAAAAACTACTAATATTAGAAACACACCCCGGTGAAAATCAGGAGCCAAAATACCATTTTAACACAAGAAAAAAAAATATATTCATTTTTCTCAATTCACATTCACCAAGTCAAATAAAACCTGCCCACCTTTTTATTTAAACCCTCTACCAGAAGATGAACCCAGGATGGTAAAGTTTGATCTCTTCTTCTTATGAGGCTTCCAGCTCAATGAACCCCAAGGACCACCCTCTCCCTCTTCTTCCCCGTCAGACTCCGGTTGGAAGGAATGTCCCATATCGTCCCCGTATCTCATATTATTTCCCAAACTGTAAGTATCTTCGCTTGTCCCCTCGCTCAGCACTGACGCATTTTCAATCCTTGCATCAAACAGCTTCCTTTCTCCTTCCACGTTGACTTCGGTACTAATGTAAGGAGTGCTCATATTTTCTCTCCTCTTTCCTCTCGACGAATTTTTAAACGCATCTTCTCCACCTTCAACTGCCTTCATCCATTGTAGCTCACTGAGCGTATCTGCGTAAATCACCTCTTTTCTTTTTCGTTTTCCACTAAGATTACGAATATCTAGGTCGAATCCTTTTTTATGATCATCCCCATCAGCTGAAGTATAAGCCCAATCAGGTACCTCACGATCTTCCATTAGGCGGGACCTGTAATTCTCTTGCCGTCTCCTCTCTTCGTCCATTTTCTCAAACATCCAAAACTCCTCTTCCGATCGGGCTGCAAGACGGTTGATTTCTTGCTCACTAGGAACATCGGTTCCAAGCGAGCTCGTACCTCTTCGCATAATCTGCTCCAACATCTCTCTACGGTCTTGGGCTGCATAAATAAAGGAAAAGAAACTCAATATTTTGATTGGAAAGCGAGTAAAGAAACTCTACCACAGGGTTGATTTGCCCATTTCTTCTTCCAAACTGTGTTCCTCATCAGCTGTATTTATTCTTCATGTTAATAACTGTTATTAACATCACAAAAAATAACATCAATTGTTATAGGGGGGAAAAAGGTCAATTCATTTTAGTATCCTTACATATTATCAGATTTCAATTTTGTGCACAAACAATAGAAGCCCGCAATTAGTACCCGAACTTAGACATCTGCTTCCGTATTTGTACATTACAGAGAAAAAAGTCATAGTTTAGGGACTAAAACAGGGAAGATTGAACAGTGTATAAACGCAAAAAACCAATTATAAAACAAAAAGTTTTCTTGGTTGAATAGCGCACTAACCTACTATTCTTTTCCTGAAACCATTGAGAAATGTAGCCTTAGTATACCAAGTGTTCTAGGTTGACGTACCAAATTAAAATCAGATGATGCGTTGGCAAAACTGTAACTATACTAGTGGAAAAATGACAGACCTGTAGAGGTGGTGTTAAACAGTCCTGCTTGGATAACTTTAGCATCAATGCCCATCTTCTGTTTAGCACGTTCCAAAATTACCTCTTCAACCGATCCAACACTGACCAAAACAAAAACCCTAACTTCCTTTTTTTGACCAATCCTATGTGCCCTGTCCTCGGCCTGTTGGTCCATTTGAGGGTTCCAATCACTATCGAAAATTATAACCGTATCTGCCGTTTGTAAATTAAGACCAAGACCACCAGCACGAGTACTCAACAAAAACATAAAATAAGGAGAATCCGGTGCATTAAATTGCTTTAGTAAAGTTCCTCTATCCTCTGTCTTAGTCGAGCCATCTAGCCGTAGATATTTATAATCATGAAGCTGTAAATATGCTTCCAGAATATCCATGAGACGGGTCATTTGTGAGAAAAGAAGAATTCTATGCCCCGCTTTACGGAGTTTTGGGAGTAAACGATCGAGTAGCTCAAATTTCCCAGATGCTCTAACAATTTCAGCTTTTCGATACATGTTATAGTCATGCACAAAAAGATAAGGGTGATTACAACACTTTCGCAGTTGCATTGTCAGGTTTTGCAGGCTCTTTGACTTTCCAGTTCCTACAAATTAATAGATTGACAGGTGAAGACTTAAACTTAGCGCATAATATCTCAAATGTATCAATTTGTTTCTTACAAAACCCAGAACACGTCACGATTCTACAATCCAATTTAAAAATTAAGTTTTGACAGGTGAATTATCACAATGATCATTATAGTTTCAGTTGCCACATTATTGGTGCTCGTGGTTTGAGAAAGTTACACAGGTAGCCATAGTTTCAAATAGACTAGACTACATCCTTCAGTAATTTACATCAGTGATAGAAACCATATGATTATATATGGGGACACTTATTTAGTCTTAATTAAATTGTGGAGACTGTTAATGTAGTATACTTTAATTACAGGGACAAATAGTATTCAAATTGATAATTAGGAACCAAACATAAATATTAAATTAATTAATGGAGGCCATTTCTGTTACAACTGAAACTATAGGGATCAAATAGACGCTCAGTTCAAAGCATAGGTATTATTGATGTACTTCACCCAAGTATAAATAACTAATTATCAATTGATATTTAACTGCAAACTCAATCGAAAACTTGAGCCTTTTCTTAGCAAGCAAAAGAATACTAAATCATCTAAAAGATTCACCTGAAGGAGAACTAGGTAATTAACGAGATCGTCAATGAACAAAAAGAAAATGTATAATCTATAAGGTAGTTCTTGTGGTATGCTACCAGCCGTTTTAGTTGACTGCTACGAAAGAGGCAAGGCTAAACGACTTACTAGTATCAAGTCCGACTCTCCCTACGTCAGTAACTTGCTGATAGTAAACTTTTTGCCACGCTGACAAGTCACATTTCAGTATGACCTGTGTTTTACTTGGAAGGAACTTTTCCACCTCAGCTTTTTTCCTCCTCAATATGAATGGCCTTATAACCTGAAAAACAAAAAGAAAGGCATCAGAAAACGTGCCATTTTTACAAAAATCATAATATGAAGAGATGTTTATTTACTTGGTGAAGGCGTCGAATGATCAATAATTCTTCTTCATCTGTGAGAGAAACATCACCACGCTCTGCAAAGGGTTTATTGAACCAATCTTCAAAGTTATCTTTTGAGTTAAAAATAGTTGGGAGAAGAAAATTGAGCAGGGACCATAGCTCTTGTAAGCTATTCTGAATGGGAGTTCCAGTTAATAATAGTCTTCGTCGAATCGGGTAGCTGCAAACATTATATATAAATAGTCAGACCATCCATTAAATTCAATGCAACATAATTCCACATATAAGGGTGTATATATAAATTGCTCAAATAAAATATAAAACGTGTTGAAACAAACAAACGAAATGCTTGATGAAAAGCGAGCCCAATTGATCAGTTGACCAAGAATAGCAAAGATTTTATCTAGCTAAAAACCTAACACCACTCTCAGGCCACACGACTGCCCTGTCAAAGTACAAATGGAATTCGAAACAATAGGTCATATAGAACAAAGAAATGTTTTCCTAACTTGATAAATTATCTCTTATTACTCAAGTAATTAGCTATTATATCTTTAAAAATACAAAAAATTAACTATTTCTTTACATTATTATTGCGAAATACATAAAACCAGGAGAGTTTTAGAAAACGTATATATTACATTCTAAATTTTTTAATTATGCCGACTTGGCAACTGAAAGATCTGTATATACATCTGATCAGACTACAATAAATTAAGAACCAGTGCTAGCTGCAAAAATCAATTAAACGACTCCGATGTAGTGCATTTAAACTTGTTCTAACTTGAGACTTATAAAAGTATAAAGATTTTCTTTTTAAAACGAAAAGTACAATAATTAAATATCCGAATTTGCATACACATGGCATAAGCCAAACAAAGCAGATACCAGAAAGCAACACAAGAAAAGATCAAGACATACCCTTTAACAGACTTTGCAAGAGAACATTCGTGATTCTTCAACCTATGGCCTTCATCGACAATCATGTAATTCCAAGTAATTTTCTTTAAATACTGTTTGTCTCTCATAATAAGATCATAGTGGGTGATCAGTACATTAAACTTATTCTCCCCAAAGAACTCGTCTCTTATCGCCCTCCTTTCGTCTATACGACCATCATAGACAACAGCGATTATGCTGGCCAGAGTGGATTTATTATGAGCAAGGAAATTTCTCTGAAACAGATAAAAATGAAAATTTGAGGGAAAAGTAAAAATGCTAACCTGGGAGCCCAGGTCGAGAATTCGTTTATCCAGTTTGGTAGCACTGCTTTTGGAGCTACAATCAAGTGTGGCCCATGTACACCCTTGTTTTCCATGAGATAAGCAATTAAAGAAATGCTCTGAATTGTTTTTCCCAACCCCATCTCATCCGCTAAAATTCCATTAAGGTTGTTATTAAATAAAGATAACATCCATTGAAGCCCTTCTAACTGGTAGGACCTTAATTCTCCACCTTGAAGCATGGATGGTTGCTCAGTGACCTGTGGAAGTGTCGTTTTTATAAAGATCCATTCTAATTGAACAAAAGATACGCACACAACCAATAAAAAAGTTGCAACTTTTTTCAGTTTTGCATCCAATGAACATGGGACAAGTGTGAAGTACCAAAAAAAAAAGTTTCTTAGTCTCCAACTTTAAGTTAAGCTTCAGTGGACAACATTTTGTAAACTCAAAGGCCAACGTCACATTTTCAGACTTCTAACCCATTGCACGAAAAAGCCAGAGTGTTACTGTCTTAGAGGTGTTTGACGCAATTTAACTACAGGACAAAATTTAAGATGAATTACAAAAAGGTGATACAGTGAATTACAAAAACGTGCACTCTTTACGATTTTTTTTATTTGATCCCCATATTCCAGTTGCAACACTAATAGTCCTCGTAGTTTGATCAGGTTACACATGTGGGCCCAATAGTTTCAATCATATCAGCTCTGATTAGGATGGATTCAGCAATTTACACTGGTGTCCCTTGATATGAGGTCAATATTGTTATACATGGGTACCGCAGGTGTAATTTATTCAAAATATGGGGACTATTTTGATGCAACTTGTTCAAATCATCGGACCAGTAGAGTTTCAACAAAAAAAACTGTGGACCAAATAGAGATTACACTTAAAATGATGGGACAGCGAGTGTTTGATCAATATAACGACAAGACAAAACTAAGATGAAACATACAACTAATATTTACGCCTTTATGTGTGCAGCATTTAAGCTCAGATTTTTAACAAAAATCAGAGTGTATTTAGTTGATCAGCATCAGCTTAGAAGCTGAGGTTTTTATTTTGTTTTTTGGCTTGTAAATACTACAATCTTTAAGCTGGATGAACCCAATTCTTTCTCAACCAAAAATCTTAGCTTAGCTTATTCGCTGAAAAGCTTCTACAAAACAAGCCCTTGATTGCTTACCTTTTCTTGTATGGAGTGAACAGCCGAATTATACTGCCTCTGACCTTCAAGTAAATCCCCCGGCTTTATTTCCTCAGGATCAATTATTTCATCATCTTCCTCAGTAGGAGACCCGCCAGGTGTCCCAATCTTAGCAACCAACGCCTCTGTCAACCCAGCATCTACGTCTTTCAAGGGTTCAATGCCACCATGCACGGAATCTTTTTGGCGTTGAACAGCAGCACCGAGATTAACCAGAAGGTCGTTTGTTTTTCCCAGAAGTGTTCTTAGTCTTTTGTTTTTGCTCTCTTCCACCATTTTCATGTAAGCCTCTTGATCGTCAGCTTTCAGAGCTTGGAACCTCAGTTTTTCTTGCCGCGTAAGACGTTGCCTTTGTCTTCCATGCCATGCCTGAATACAATATAATCATTAAGGCCGGATAGGTAAACAAAATGAGGACTTCCCAATAATTCCACCAATCTAAAAAAATCTAACAATTAGGATACTAGAGCTAAAATTAAACTCAAAAGCATTATTTGGATACTAACTGTTCTATCACGCTTTTCTACTAAAAGTCAATCTACACAAAACCGAACAATGGGTACACTAGTCCTAAAATCTAAAGTTTTAAGCACTAGTGAAGATTGACAGGTTGGTGTACTATTATTAAGATATTAGTCAAGATTGTATTTAGCTTGTGAAATGTGAGAGGGCGGTGTACTAATTGTTGACTTTTATGTAGATTTTAGTTTAATTTGGTATACACAATAAACTTATTGTTAATGGCTAAATTGTGAACTTTTATGACAATGCATACTAATTGTTCAAAGATGATAGGTTGGTGGACAAAAGAGATATTTCCCCCACTTACAAATGACATTTTCTTTCCCGGTTTAAGAGGAAAAGAAAGAAAATGGCATACCTGCACACTGTCGTTCCTTTGTTTGCGGCGTTTCTGAGTGAGTTGAACATGTTGTTGAAGATCACGAACTGCACCCAATATCTCTGTAAAAAATTGCAATTTCCTAGATTCCATCAGACTCTTCTCCTGTTCCTCAAACTTGGAGAACCTCTGCAATACAAAAGTTTCAGTTAAACAAAAGTGTGATGACAGTAAACAACAAACTTGCAGCTACCAAAGATAAGAAGCAAAGAAATGGTTAGCTCTAATAGGAAAAGCTTTTGAGTGGCCGACATGTACAGTTAGTTCTTTTTACTTCAGTGAAATAAATATGTTACACAATTACTATAATAATGTGAATTTCCAGGACATGAATGCTAAAACTATGTACTTCCATCTAACAAATTTTTTTGTTAGATGGAAAACTATGTACTTCCATCTAACAAATTTTTTTGTTAGTACTCTAGACTGTTGTTTTTTCCTCATTCAGTATACTTGGATGGCATGTGGTGTCACATGGATGACAATAGGATTAATTACATGAACCAGAGTATCACGGCTTTCGCTGTAATGTACCCAACTTGACGGAAAAAGTGTGTGCGTGTGTGTGGGGGGGGGGGGGGGATGGGTGAATTAATTTAGTTGAGTATACAAGATCGAAAATTAGTGAAACTAGGGGTATATATATAACTGCCTTTAATCTTACTTAAGGTTTTAACTTTACAGCTCAAGACCTTGTTTGACATTCTCAAAGAAAAGCTTTTGAAGCTAGAGTTGGAAAATAAAGAGGGGGAAACTAAAACTAACCTCCGCGTCTCGCTTCTTCTTCATATTATCATCAGCATCCATGGCAAAAGCATCTCCAAGGCCATATAGTGGGCGACGCAATCTCGCCATTCCCCAATCAAATAAATGCTTTTCGGGTTCCGAACAAATCTTTCTAAGCCAATATTCTGAACTTACTTCAGATCGAACCTTATTCTGCAACTCTGCCAACTGGCATGAAAAGACGAAAATGTCAAAATGGGAACAAACATAATGAATAAATCGACATAAAAGGTAGCAACAAACTTAAATTAAAATGATCAAAACCAACTTACCTTCAATCCATAGAGTTCAAGCAGGCATTTCGACTGGAGCTCATCACCTGTGCTTGAAGGAAGTTCTGGTACAGAAAATAAAACACCTTAGATAGTCAAATATATTTGAAGAACGGTGAATACATTAGTGTTTTTTCTCTCCGAACTTACTTTTTATTGCATCAGATATTCATATTAATTTCTAAATACATGTTCAGAAATAGTCTTGTCGTATACCATAGAATTTATAATACATCCAGAAAGAACAAATCTCGAATGCCATATAATATTCTACATTGAAAACCTTGAATCGATCTCTCTTAAGCATGAAAAAGGACTACGATTTTCACTACAGATTAGTTTATTACTATTTTGCCTGAAAACCTTGAATCGATCTCTCTAATACCAACAATAGTCCCGCAAGCCCCATTAATGAAATTAAAAACTAACCTCCTAATCCCGTAAAATACGAATTTTTTAGGTCAAGTCCATATCCCGTAAAAATTACTATTTTTCTACTGCTTCTACACCCGGCTTCTCCAACTTTTTCAGAGACCGGAGCTTATCAATGTGTACGGCGTATATATAAAGAATCTATGTTGTTCATAGTTTGTACAGTAATAAATTAGAGTAAATTCGATTATGTGCTTTTGTATATTTAGAGAAAGAAAGTACTAACAATTTCCTGATATATATGTACAGTATATATGTATCGGTTTGGCTAACAAGTGCGCCCGGAGCAATGGTTAAGCATAATCTATAACTTAAATATACACTTTTATTTATAGATAGTAACTAACCATAAAGAATCATTTTTTCCTTAATCATACACTTAATATTCATGGTATGTTTTAACAAGAATTGATTTTTTATTCATCTCTTAACTAAGAAAACCTGTTGAAAATTATTTTTCATTCTTCGCCACTTTCATCAATTCGACAATTTGAATGCTAACAATGTAAGTTCCCACAAAAAAACCTAAGTATCGTATTTCTATAACTTTGAGAAAATCAAATCACATATTTGCATACTCGTAGAATTACAAACCTTTGCTCACATAATATAATTAGTAGTTGTGATCGTTAGTAACAAAGAATATATGAAGTTATTAATTTCATCTAGGGGGGAACATGCAAAAAGAAAATTGAAAAATGAAATATGGAAATAATTAAATGAAAGAAATTATAACAATGCGACAGCATTGGGTACATAGGATTTTTCGGAATAGTTTTCCCCCCAATGTTCAGTTTGTGCCTATGAAATATGTGTTAAATTAGGTATTAGGATTACGTAGGAAAATATCGTTGCTATGACTTTCTCTATCAAGAGTTTGTTCGGAGATTCACAATCTCGAATCAGCTACCGGAGATATGGCATCTCAAATAGGCCTTATTTGAATTCTTTTCTATTAAAAAACTATGATTCAGTTTCTATTATTGGTTGTAACTGAATTCCGATTCCGATTTCAGTTCTTGCTTCGTGTTTATATTTAGTTTCGTACTGTTCCTTGACGGGACCATTACAATTGGTAATAGAGCGTTAGATCCAGCACGGAACAATAATGGCAATAAACGCGACAGTTGCAGTTTCAAAGTGACTTCGAAGATCAAAATGCAAATTTTGAAAATTACGAAGATGGATGGGAATTGGATTGGATAGGGTGTGAACAAGAAAAGATTAACAAGTTCAATGAAGTTTTTCATTTCTTTAGTTTTGGGGGGAGGAGTGAATTATAATCTTTTTAACTAATCATATAGTCCAGCGGAATATTTTGCCAGACTGAGAGGCTGGACATCTAACGCTACTGCTATGGAAAAGCTTGTTCAGATATTCAATCCTGTCTAGACAAGATAAAGGTATTTAGATAAATTGGTATGAATGCAGGGAGGTTGCAGCCTCAAAATGAGGCATCATCATGAAAAAAAACTAAAAATTAGCAACACAGTTTAGATATCCGCCGCCTATCCGGCGCATTATATGATGTAATGAAATAAACAAAACAAAGTTAAATAGTTATCAAGAAGGTAAGTATTCTGTTTCCGTGAATAACAATAGCTGCAACACTATTTCCAGTACAAATAAAAAGTTCATTGCAAAAATAACCTTCAAGTTCTGTAAGACGGTTCTGGATTTGGCTATGCAACCGACTATTCTTTGAATCTGTCAATCCAGCACCTGACATGCATTTAGGTCGCTGCTTCGCAAGTGCATCTTGAAGGTCCACCAATAACTCCCCTTTCGATACCTCCAGTCCAATCTACAGAAAAAATCATGATCCATGCATAATTAGCTTTAGTCAGAACACAAATAGAAGAGATGATACGGAATTAAATGTGACCAGGTCAACCTAAAATATATACATTACATGTACTGAGTACTCGCAAAGTATATTCAAGAAGCAAGTCGATCATAATTACAGTAAGCAAAACACTGTCAAAACCACAATAACAAGCAGAACCAAAAAAAAAAAAATTTACCTTCATTTTCTGCCATTTATCTAAAGAATTAAGTACTTCGGTCATCTAATAGAACTATTTGCTTTATTTCTTCTTCAAAAGATCTCTAGGCTTTGAGACTAAATCAGAGCTTTATACCATACCTCTCTCTGGTAGTCACAAAATTCAAGAAGAGAAAACAGTTTCAAACAGTTGAAAACTGATCACTTTCATTTTTTGATCTCAAAGGCTGTAGTTTTAAGCTAAAAAAAACCAGACCTTTATCTAAGTTCGAGTGAGGTATGCGTAAGTGCTTATAAGTAGCATCCAAACATATAAAACCCTTAAATCTCAGGATTAAGTCCCAAACCACAATTTCAAGATTGTCTAATCAACCACAAGAGCAAAAACTGATATCTCCTAAAAACTTATAAAACAAAACAAGCCAAAATTCTATTTCAAACTCATAACAAATGCCCCCAATGCAATTTTTCGCATATCAAACCTAAACCAAACACTTTCTAAACCCTAAATTACAAAATCACACAGTACAATCATACAACTAGAATAACAGTCCAGAAGCAAAACTTCAGGATTGTTTAATCAACCACAAAAATAACAAACACCTTCTAAACCCTAAATTCCAAAATCTCACGATACAACTAAAATAACTGCCCCAAAAGCACAACTTCATAATCGTTTAATCAGTCATAAAAAAATGAAAAAATTAATAACACCTTACATAAAATTCAAACTCAAACTCAAAAGCCCCCGATGCAACGTTTCAGATAATGAAAACCAAATTACTAAAAAAAAAAACCTAAAATCGCAAAACCCCAACAATTCAATCACAAAACTCGAAAACAAATAATAATATCTAAATCCCTCAATGCAACGTTTTAGATAACCAAATTACTCAAAAAAACAAAAGGCAAATAAAAAAAGCCCTAAATTCCAAAATCTCATAATTCAATCACAAAACTGGAAAATAAAATAATAATAATAATAACAATATATCACCTTTCCCAGCTCAAACTCCCCCAATGAAACGGTACAGATAATCAAAACCAAATTACTAAAAAAAAACAAAAGACAAAAATAAGGAAAAAGCCCTCAATTCCCTCAATGCAACTTTTCAGATATCAAAAAACCAAATCAATTCAAGAAACAAAAAAGTTATCAAACCAAACAAACACTTTAAAGACCCTTAAAAAAAGCCCTAAATTACCAAAAGCCCTAAAATACCAAAATCCGAACAATTCGATCACAAAACTTGAAAACAAAACTCGAAAACAAATAATAGTATCTAAATCCCTCAATGCAACGTTTCAGATAATCAACACCAAATTACTCAAAAACAAAAAGGCAAAAAGGCAAAAAAAATAACCTGAAATTCCAAAACTCCGACAATTCAATCACAAAACTCGACTCAAAAAAGAAAAAAAGCTATCGAACAAAACAAACACTTAACGGACCCTTAAAAAAAGCCCTAAGTTACCAAAATCCGAACAACAATTCAATCACAAAACTCAAAAATTAATCGAATCAAAAATTCAAGTTTGCAACAATAAATCACCTCATCCCCGTCGTGGTCGTCCACGTCATCATCATCGTGATAGGCTAGGTATATAGACCAAAACTCCGACAATCCAATCACAAAACTCAACTCAAAAAAGAAAAAAAAGCTATCGAACAAAACAAAAACTTAACAGACCCTTAAAAAAAGCCCTAAATTACAAAAATCCAAACAACAATTGAATCACAAAAGTGAAAAACTAATAAATGTCACCTCATCCCCATCGTGGTCGCCCATGTCGTCGTCATCGTGATAGGCTAGGTATATAGACCAAAACTCCGACAATCCAATCACAAAACTCGACTCAAAAAAGAAAAAAAGCTATCGAACAAAACAAAAACTTAACAGACCCTAAAAAAAGCCCTAAATTACCAAAATTCAATCACAAAAGTGAAAAACTAATAAATATCACCTCATCCCGGTGGTCGTCGTGGTCATCCACGTCATCATAATCGTGATCGGCTAGGTATATAGACCAAAACTCCGAATATTCAATCACAAAACTCGACTCAAAAAAGAAAAAAAAGCTATCAAACAAAACAAAAACTTAACAGACCCTTAAAAAAAGCCCTAAATTACCAAAATCCGAACAACAATTGAATTACAAAAGTGAAAAACTAATAAATGTCACCTCATCCCGGTGGTGGTCGTGGTCGTCCACATCATCATCATCGTGATCGGTTAGGTATATAGACCAAAACTCCGAAAATTCAATCACAAAACTCGACTCAAAAAAGAAAAAGAAAAAAAGCTATAGAACAAAACAAACACTTTACAAACCCTAAGAAAAGCCCTAAATTACAAAAATCCAAACAACAATTGAATCACAAAAGTGAAAACAAATAATAATATTCTAAATCCCTCAAATGCAACGTTTCAGATAATCAAAACCAAATTACTCAAAAACAAAAAGACAAAATAAAAAAGAAGAAAAAGCCCTGAAATTCCAAAACTCCGACAATTCAATCACAAAACTCGACTCAAAAAAGAAAAAAAGCTATCGAACAAAACAAACACTTAACAGACCCTTAAAAAAAGCCCTAAATTACAAAAATCCAAACAACAATTCAATCACAAAAGTGAAAAACTAATAAATATCACCTCATCCCGGTGGTCGTCGTGGTCGTCCACGTCATCATAATCGTGATCGGTTAGGTATATAGACCAAAACTCCGACAATTCAACCACAAAACTCGACTCAAAAAAGAAAAAAAGCTATCAAACAAAACAAAAACTTAACAGACCCTTAAAAAAAGCCCTAAATTACCCAAAGCCCTAAAATACCAAAATCCAAACAATTCAATCACAAAACTCAAAAACAAATAATAATATTCTAAATCCCTCAATGCAACGTTTCAGATAATCAAAACCAAATTACTCAAAAACAAAAAGACAAAATAAAAAAGAAGAAAAAGCCCTGAAATTCCAAAACTCCGACAATTCAATCACAAAACTCGACTCAAAAAAGAAAAAAAGCTATCGAACAAAACAAACACTTAACAGACCCTTAAAAAAAGCCCTAAATTACAAAAATCCAAACAACAATTCAATCACAAAAGTGAAAAACTAATAAATATCACCTCATCCCCATCGTGGTCGTCCATGTCGTCGTCATCGTGATAGGCTAGGTATATAGACCAAAACTCCGACAATCCAATCACAAAACTCGACTCAAAAAAGAAAAAAAGCTATCGAACAAAACAAACACTTAACAGACCCTTAAAAAAAGCCCTAAATTACAAAAATCCAAACAACAATTCAATCACAAAAGTGAAAAACTAATAAATATCACCTCATCCCGGTGGTCGTCGTGGTCGTCCACGTCATCATAATCGTGATCGGTTAGGTATATAGACCAAAACTCCGACAATTCAACCACAAAACTCGACTCAAAAAAGAAAAAAAGCTATCAAACAAAACAAAAACTTAACAGACCCTTAAAAAAAGCCCTAAATTACCCAAAGCCCTAAAATACCAAAATCCAAACAATTCAATCACAAAACTCAAAAACAAATAATAATATTCTAAATCCCTCAATGCAACGTTTCAGATAATCAAAACCAAATTACTCAAAAACAAAAAGGCAAAAAGGCAAAAAAAATAACCTGAAATTCCAAAACTCCGACAATTCAATCACAAAACTCGACTCAAAAAAGAAAAAAAGCTATCGAACAAAACAAACACTTAACGGACCCTTAAAAAAAGCCCTAAGTTACCAAAATCCGAACAACAATTCAATCACAAAACTCAAAAATTAATCGAATCAAAAATTCAAGTTTGCAACAATAAATCACCTCATCCCCGTCGTGGTCGTCCACGTCATCATCATCGTGATAGGCTAGGTATATAGACCAAAACTCCGACAATCCAATCACAAAACTCAACTCAAAAAAGAAAAAAAAGCTATCGAACAAAACAAAAACTTAACAGACCCTTAAAAAAAGCCCTAAATTACAAAAATCCAAACAACAATTGAATCACAAAAGTGAAAAACTAATAAATGTCACCTCATCCCCATCGTGGTCGTCCATGTCGTCGTCATCGTGATAGGCTAGGTATATAGACCAAAACTCCGACAATCCAATCACAAAACTCGACTCAAAAAAGAAAAAAAGCTATCGAACAAAACAAACACTTAACAGACCCTTAAAAAAAGCCCTAAATTACAAAAATCCAAACAACAATTCAATCACAAAAGTGAAAAACTAATAAATATCACCTCATCCCGGTGGTCGTCGTGGTCGTCCACGTCATCATAATCGTGATCGGTTAGGTATATAGACCAAAACTCCGACAATTCAACCACAAAACTCGACTCAAAAAAGAAAAAAAGCTATCAAACAAAACAAAAACTTAACAGACCCTTAAAAAAAGCCCTAAATTACCCAAAGCCCTAAAATACCAAAATCCAAACAATTCAATCACAAAACTCAAAAACAAATAATAATATTCTAAATCCCTCAATGCAACGTTTCAGATAATCAAAACCAAATTACTCAAAAACAAAAAGGCAAAAAGGCAAAAAAAATAACCTGAAATTCCAAAACTCCGACAATTCAATCACAAAACTCGACTCAAAAAAGAAAAAAAGCTATCGAACAAAACAAACACTTAACAGACCCTTAAAAAAAGCCCTAAGTTACCAAAATCCGAACAACAATTAAATCACAAAACTCGAAAATCAATCGAATCAAAAATTCAAGTTTGCAACCATAAATCACCTTATCCCCATCGTGGTCGTCCACGTCGTCATCATCATGATAGGCTAGGTATATAGACCAAAACTCCGACAATCCAATCACAAAACTCGACTCAATAAAGAAAAAAAAGCTATCGAACAAAACAAAAACTTAACATACCCTTAAAAAAAAGCCCTAAATTACAAAAATCCAAACAACAATTGAATCACAAAAGTGAAAAACTAATAAATGTCACCTCATCCCGGTGATAGTCGTGGACGTCATCGTCCATGTCATGATGATGATGATCGGTTAGGTATATAGACCAAAACTCCGACAATCCAATCACAAAACTCGACTCAAAAAAGAAAAAAAGCTATAGAACAAAACAAAAACTTAACAGACCCGTAAAAAAAGCCCTAAATTACAACAATTGAATCACAAAAGTGAAAAACTAACAAATGTCACCTCATCCCGGTGATGGTCGTGAACGTCATCGTCCACGTCATGATGATGATGATGATCAGAGAGAAAAATGGAGGAAACGGATTGAAAGAGATGATGAGGAATAGGAAGATTTCTAGATAAAAAATTAAGTGCACAAATTAACGTCTTCGTCTCCTCTATTAACCACTCTCTCTCTCTCTCTACCTCTACCTCTCTTGCTTCCATGGCGGGAGTAAGTAGTTTTTTAATTCAATTTTACTAATTTATTTTATATTATATGTAACACTAACTTAAACTAAATATACATACGATTTGTTTTGTTTTGTTTCTCTCTCTTTTCTATCTCTCTCTCTCTCTCTTCTAATCGCGATAACTCTCTTTTTATTTTATTATATTTACGGTTAATATGATATTTATACTTTCGTAAAAACTACTATGTTGGTCCTTTTAATTTAATACCTACTCTTGTTTGTTTATTATCTTTTACATACTATCTCCGTTTTAATTACGTGTAATTTTGATCGGTTTGTGACTTATATCGAAATTATCGAAATAATTTTTTTTTAAAATATAATCATAGAATTTATCATTTGAACTATTATTTATTTATGTTTTTTTTATGTAACACCAACTAAATATAGGATGTGTTTTGGGATCAAACTTTAATACCGTCTCTCTCCTAATCGCGATAAGTTTTTTTTTTATTTACAGTTAATAGGATATTTATACTTTGGTAAACTACGATGTTGGTTCTTTTAATTTAAGGCCTACTCTTATTTGTTTCTTCTCTTTTAGAATATGACAGATTTTACTTCTTTTTAGCCCTTGTTTGGTCTGATAGGATTAAGGTGTGATAGTATTTAAAATGTAGTGATTTTGGGTATTTTGGGTAAATCTCCGCACCGAAAACCGTTATACTTATTATAAATACGAGTATGGATCGGGTAAAATAAGTAAAAAAATGTTATATAAGTATGATGTAATGCAATCGATAATTTACGAATGACTTTCTGTTTTTAATGTTGATATGCTTTTGTCCATATTTTTTGACGGTTTTTGTAGAAATTAACATTTACTCCCTATTTTTCGTATTACGAAGAAAAAACTCATACATGGTATGAAAAAAATAGAATAACGGTCTTTCTCATTTAAAATTATTGGTTCCTATAAATACTATGTTTGAGTGGGTAACTGTTAATGAAACGGGATAACAAATGATGTCGAAATGGTGTATTTACAATATCACGTGGGGTGCGGTATTAGTAGTCCCGGTAGTATATGTGAAGAGTTATTCGTGATCACGTTTATACTCAGTCCCGATACTACGAGCCCCGCAATCAAACAAGCTCTTATAGTTTTCAATAGTCGCAAACCCAATGGGAAGTTCGAAAAAAAAACAGATTCAACACCGACTTAACTACAGAATGCCTCATGAAATTATTGAAATAGTAAAACATACAACCTGCATCCATAAACTAAAAACTTTGCATGCTTTCAAATCCGATAATAACATACACGCTAACAAAGAGAAATATATGATAAGAGGGTTACAAAACCTCGCCCAACACAACAAAAAAAAATATTACAAAGATACAAATTCGGCTAGGAAGCCAATATAACTATGTATTGTACTGTATATATGTTTTCATCCAAACCAGTCACTCTTTGTATAGATGGCATAAAAATATTCTAAACATTGACACTTTCCGGTTCCAATCACCTTTCCAACACAACAGAGCTTCCGCTTTGGTGCTCCTAAAAGGGAACTTTCGAGGGCAGCTAGATGTGCCTTGAAAGACATTAACATTTATTTTCCACCAAATGCAAACTTTGACTTATCCTTCTGTCGATTTACGATTCGGTTTGGAGAAGAAGTGTTTGCCGCCCCACCTGCCTGGCGCATCATCGCTGCAATTATATATATTCCATCAGAAAACAATTTTAAACAAGATACTGCAAAATAATTAAGAGTTTAGCTAAACGGCAAATCAGCCACTAACTTGAGAGGAGACAGAAGATGACGACACGTAAAGGACTACGATAATAATAGTGGCCAAGGCGGTTTGAAAAGTAACATTTTCCATTTAAAATGCCTAAATTTCTTACCTCTTTTCCTCTCAAGTTCTTGGTAAAGCTCCTCTTCCCATATCCTCTGTCTCTCAGAAAAGCTGCCAGTGTCAGAAGAAGCAAATTATCATTTGTATTAATATACAAATATTTATCAAAAGAAAGACCAGAAAAAAATATGATCTCACAAACCTTGGACTAATATGTTCTTGTGGGGAATCGACAGATTCTTTCAATTCACCAAGTTTAGGTGACTGTATTTCTGTCAGAGTTTGATCTTTTACTACACCAATGTTAGATGCCCGTCTAGAGTGAGAACCAGCAATGGTGCTATATGCAATGTCTATAGCTGCAGATAGTCTTCTGCCAGGGGTTTGTTTAGGTGACTTGCTTTTAGGAGGTAAGTTGCAGTTGTTTCTCGAGTTTTCTTTATTTTCAGGGCTGATAATGTTTGGCGAATCAGCTGCATTCATTGAGTTGAAAAACTCTTCGTAAAGTGGTGTTTGGAGCTTCTTCAGATCCAAAGCCTAAAAGTGTTGTTAACAGAGAATGTTAATGTACAGAACAGTCATTTCTAAGATAAACTGTAGCTTTGTATGATAGGAAAAACGATTAAATGGGGAAATTCCGGAAAAAACTGTAACTTGATAAATATAAGCTACTTCTAAAGTATACATTGAAGTTACTGAAACACCATTCAAAACCGCCCCCTTATCTTTTCTCCTCTGTTCCCATTATACAGCTGCCTTAAGGATTATACTTGTACCGGGATAACATAACAGATCTATAAAATTTTATCAACTGCACTGAAGTCCCGTGACAACTAAAACACCGTATCCTAACTTGACAGAACTTATTTCCAAAATTTTGTAATGTAACCCTTTACTTCTGCCACTCTTTTTCATTACAGTTAAAATTGTTACTTTCACCATGTGCTAAAGATGTGAATCGTGAAAAGGAACAGGAACAATAGAATTTGAAATGAGGAAATTATAGATAAAAAAGGGAACAAATGAATTTGCTTCACCATTCACACAAAAAACTACCCATATTTTTTAGCCAGAAACAAAACTATCTGTAAAAAGAAACCACACCTTTTCGTCAAGAAATGCTCTTATTTTTGTCTCGGTAACTTCATCATCATCTTCGGTTACTGATGGACCACTTGGAAATGTAAAATCATCCTCCTTGGCAGATGTTGCATTGGTCTGCACATCCCTATCGATACTTGGAGAAGGAATTAAGTTTGTTTTACTTCTCTTTAGGTCTGGACTTTCATCAAAATTGCACAACGATTCATCATTGGGCTCGGACATGGGATTAAAACTCTGGGTCAAAGACAACCAAAGGAAATATAAGGATTCCGTCAAAAACCCGTGCTATAAGATACAATAGTGTGGGTCCTAGGATACAGACGAATTATACCTTATTTAAATCATCGGTAATTAGGGAGGCAGGTGGTTTTGCTGGTGCTTCAAGCATAAGATCATCATCGTCGATTCGACACATGTCATCGTCACCATCCCTTGATCCCCAATATTGTCCACCTCCTGAAAACTTCTCAGGATATATGGTCGAACATCCGACACTGCTACCAACATCCTTTAGTGGCCTGTAGCTCATCCTGATAGTATTATCCATGACATCATTAAACATTTCTTAGTAACAGTATCAAAAGTTGAAATATAGTAACACGCTTAGAAAGCTTCATAGTTCATAAATCAAAAACTTACGAGTTTTTGGAATCCATATTCAGTGTAGACATCACTCTTCCAGGATCTTCCTGTACATATGAAAATTAATCAGATGAGAGACTTGAAATGCTTAAAAAAATGGCATAGTTGCATAGATGCATAGATATATATATATATATAATATTGAAATGGGCCTGCATTCTTACACTGACAAGAACCGAAGTACGAACAACACCAGTGTCCCGATACTCCCCAGTAACAAATGGATGCTACAGAATACACATAAGTCATATAAGTGAGTTAGCAGAAGCGCAAGTACTGAACCATTATTCTCAAACAAATGCATATCTATGAGTAAGCATAAACTTTGAAATAAATACAATTTATACCCGAAGAAGATCCGAGGCGGCTGCCCTTGAGCTCGGTTCTCTGCCACCATATTCGGCCATGAAAAGATAACAGTTAATAAGATTTAACAAAAAAGACCCTTTAACATGGTAAAAGACATCAGCGAGTTTCAATTTCAACTGATTTAAAGTTCAAGAAGGTAAATAGTATATACTTGAAATGATAAGATGATAACATGAAAGTAATGGACATACTTCTGCAGACATTTCAATAAAAAATCAACGGCTTCTACTGAAAGATGTTCCGGGATCGGAGGATGAGATTTTGTCGTCCCAATATGGAACAGAGCAGCAACCTAAATGCGCACCATTTCTTAGAATCACAGCTGCCATATTTACAGAAATGAGAAAAATTGTAGAATTTGGCATTTTGAGATACCTCTTGGTACTGCTGGCTCCAAGGAGGCTTTCCTGTAGCCATCTCAATAACAGTGCATCCCACACTCCATATATCAGCAAAGCTAAACATTTACTTTTAAAATCAGTAATCGCCATTATCAAAATATTAAAAGGTAAATAAGTGGAGCCTGTTAGGATTTCCAAGAAGAACTGTAGGAAATCACTTTTCCATGTGCTACGTGAAGCATCTAAGCATGCGCATTCTTAGGCTTATACAAACTAGTAAAAAAAAAAGATATATGCATGCTTTAATTGATTAAGGTGACAGCTTTCTTTCATGTGTTGAATACGAATTTGTTAAGCAAAAGTATCTGAAATATACTCACAAGTTATGCCCCGTTTGAAGAATGACTTCAGGAGCCATCCAATATGGAGTACCTTTCATCGACTTGGCCCCTGTCATAGTAGCCTGTAACAATCTACCTTGGTAAGAATTTTTAAAATTTTAAAATTGGAGAACAAAAGAGAATCAGACTATGAAGGGCTTATAGTTCCTACCAATTCCACAACTTTCTTTGATGCACCAAAGTCTGCAAGCTTTATGCATCCTTTATTATCCACAAGTATGTTAGCCCCCTGAGAAATTATGAAGTTCACCGTCAAACATTAATCTGTACTAAAAAAGGAGGGAAAATGCCCAACATAAAACAAGACAAGTATAAGTGCGGGACATGGTAAACAAATAAAGCGTACCTTAATATCCCTGTGCATGATCCCATTCTTGTGAAGATATTCTAATCCTAACAGTAACTGTTTTGTGTACCTTCTAATAACCTGCTCAAAAAAATTAGAACACACTGAGAGAACTGCTCTAAACTATTTGGGAACACTGGCGAAATTGCGAAGTTCAATAAGTAGTTTTATGCCTAACATGTCATATGCAATTTCATACAGTTGATCCAATAAAAATTCCAACACGAAACAGGAAGATGATTTTAACGTATCATAAACACTTACAGACTCCGGAAAAGAACCAAATTTTCCCAGTAACGATGATATGGATCCTCCAGGAACGAACTCCAAAAATATATTAAGAGATTCATCCTCTCTAGCTGTTCCCAGGTATCTCTTCATGAATGGACAAAGTATAAGGTCAGGAGATAATAAATTTACAGAGCTAGACTAATAACCTAAGATCAATTTGACGAAAAACAAATGACAGATATATAACTTACAACAATGTTTGGATGTGATAGATTCTTGAGTAGATGTACTTCTTCCTCTAGCTCTCTTATGTGTGCCTTTCAAAGAAAACAAAGATCTTTATATATAATTACAAATTACCCGAACAAACATTGATGTGACTTTCAAAATATGCAAAACAGATGTACGATAACGTAATTGGATACAAGTTCGATTCCTAACCTGTGTTTTCTCCTTGGAAGCACTGTTGACAGCAATTGAGACCTGCATATTAATAGACAAAATAATCAAAATCCAAACGTATAAAGAAACTAACTCTATTATTTAAGCAAGATAACAATGATATATACACCAGTTACAATCCCATAAACAAAAAAGCACAAGAAAAGCTCAATCAAGTTTTAAACTTTTAATAACTTTGAACATGTTTACTGCTACGCTGATTTAACTTGAAAACTTAATTTGAATTTCTGATCAAGGTGTTGTTAACTACCCCTATATACACACCAACTACGTAAAAAAAAACGCTGACATCAATTGAGACCTGCATATATATAATCCCCAACATCATCAAACCCCAATCTTCAGGAGAAACTAAATACAACATTTTACTAAGACAATAACTAAAACCTTGACAATTACAATCCCATAAACATAAAACAAAAGAATCAATTACTACATGCTTAACCGCTATGCTGAATTAGCTCGAGGAAGACTTAACTTGAATTTGGTATCAAGGTGTTAACTCATCCTATTTCCACAACACCAATTTTATCCCCGGCTAAACAGAACAAAAACTCAAGCTGAGTAATCACGAAAAGCGATCAACTTCAAATTCTTATCGAGGTAGTTACTTAAAGAGTGAAACTAGGTTGCAAAAATCCCCCTAAGCACATAACTAACATTTTCACATCATTATTCACGTACATAACTTCTCTATCTTTAATCACACCAATGATAATCTGGTAACAAACAGTACGTACAAAATTAATTAATTCCAAAAAACCTAAACAAACAGTACGTACAAACACGCATATAGTTTCTCAAAGTAGCCTAACTACCACATATTAACACAATTAACAAAATCACACACACCAAACCCTAACAACACGAAACAATCAAACCCCAAAAACCCCCCGCTATTTAACAGCACAAATTTTCTCTTATGAGTACAACAGCTAAGTCCAAAAAAACCCGATTTTTTTAGGAAATCACTTATCATCATCTCCAACTTGAAACATAAAAACTACTACCTTCTCAAAGTGACCTCACTTGCACAGAAAATTACGGTACAATCACAACTTCATAGGCAATCACTCATCATCAGCTCTTATTTGAAATAAAGCGCATATATAACTTCTCAAATTGTTCTAACCGCCACATAAAACTACGCAATAAACATAACAAACAAACTAACAGAATTGTTCATCATCATCAGCTCTCATAGACCAATTTCGATATAAAACGCACAAAACTTCTTGAATTATCCTAACTGCCAAAAAAATATTACACAATGAACGTAATCACACACACCAAACTCTAACAATATGAATAACACAATTTCACCAACAACAAAAAAAAGAGTAAACTAAAACTACTAATTTCCACAGAAAATTACACGATTAACATAGTCACATTATCCAAAAGCTAACCGGGCAATATAAATAATTCCAAAGCCCGTAATTAATTTAACAATTACAATCATCAGCAGCTCCAATTTGGAATACAACACGCGATTAAATGTCTCAGATTGAACATAATCACAAACACCAAACCCTAACAATATGCAAAAAAAAAAAACATAAAATCACAATAAAAAAACAAAAAAAAAAACTAAACCTGTTTAACAGCGATAAGCTCTCCGGAATCGAGGTTCATACCCATATAAACCCTCCCGAACGCCCCACACCCGATCAACTCCCCTTTCCTCCACCGGATCTTTGATGCCACGTCACCACCGCCTCCGTTCGGCGTGATAGACTTCTGGTGATGTATCGGAGGAGACCTAGAAGAAGAGAACATACCGATTCTCGATCTTCGTATACTCAACCCGATCTTCTCCACAATGCCGCCAACTCCGTCTTCTCCGGCCGTGGGCTTGAACACGAGTGATCTCCGTACTGACCCGATAAAGTCTTGCATCGGTAGTTTATTCGATTTAATCGGTTTCGTTTTATTTATACAGATGTTATATATAGATATATGTATGTATATAAATATATATAGATAGATAGATATATAGAGAGAGAGAGAGAAAGAAATCTAGGGTTTGAGGGGGAAAGGGGGAATTTTTTGAAAAAATAGATTTAATTTCGATCGAGAAAAAAATAGACGTTAGGAAAATGTGGAGTTGGGAAATATAAGGGGGGAAATATCTCACTTTTGGGATCTTATGTTTAATTTTATTTGTAATTGAGTCACTTGTTTTTGTATTATTATGGATTTAGTATCGTAGCATAAGATGTTCCATGTCGTAACATTTTTATTTATTTTTTAAAATTAAGCACATTATATTATAACCATCAAACGGGACAAAACCTCGGTTACTCACAAGTTGAGTAATCAGAGAAATTATCAACTGAGAACTCAAGAGTCAAAGCTCCGGAGAGCTTTTGATTAATTACAATCTATTTCTAACTTCCAAACAAGCCTAAACATAACAGGTTTTTAACAGATCAAAACGCACTAATTAAACTTATCCAAAAAATATACAACATATCAATATCATCAAAAAATTATTTATTTGCTCATTTACTCTTCATGATTCTCCAGAAAATCTTCAAAATATGTATCTTGGTTTCTTACCGATCTATTTGCTGGAATTTAGATTAACTTCGGTTTTTTCCTTCCAATCTTAATTATTCTCTCGCTCTCTCCATCTATTGAGTTCGCATCTTATACTAAATTTCATCAAAATAACAATCCAACAAGCATCATACCAAAGAAGTTCCCAGCCCAACAATATAAATATCACCACTTCCAATATATTAAAATATGGTCATTCCGCACATCATGAAGAATGTTCTTAAGTGAACTTACCCGATTTTTAATGAAGAAATCCATTTGAACATATAAAAGGTTTATCTCGGAGTTTCCTTTCTTGGCTATTGTTCATTTTAATTAAAAAGTGACACACCAAATTCATGCTAGTGTGAGGCAATAATAAGATTTAGGAGTAACTGAACTCGGTTCACTATTATTTAAATTGTGTCATCTACTAAAAAAGCAACACTTATTAATAAATTCAAATATAATCATCATCCTAAAATTAATTCAAAATTAAAACTAAAAAATATTATTGGTTGACACAACGTAAATAATAGTGGATCGGGTTGATGTAATTGTTTTTTCTAATATTTAGGAAGGATGTTTCGTTATGGTTATGTTCACATGATACAACAAGAGAAATATCAAATATGTCTATTTTGTGTGTGTTTGTAGTACGATTTAGAAGTAGTGTTATATGTTTCATTAGACTTTATAGTTTTGAGTCTAATGAACGTGGTTCAAGTGGTGTTTTTTCTTAGTCAGTTATATACTCGAGAAGTATCTTTTCATAAATAATCAAGTAAAATTTTCATGACTGTTCTTATGGAAGAAGGTGACTTTGAGCTTCTTTTTTGTACTATTTTTTTAACATATATTCCTTCTATCTCTTTTTAAATTTTGTTTTGAATGTATACTTTAATTAAAACATTTCCAGTTGATGATTCAATAGTCATAACTATAACTTAGACATGAAGTACATGTTCTGTTAGCATTCAGTTTTCGGGACTTTTTTTAAGCTCTTTCGGGTTTTGATCGGGCCGGTTTCAGTTATGCTCGGGCTTTAAAAAAGTTAGGTCGACTTCTTTGAGAAAAGAGTAGACAGAACAATCATCCATCCAGCAAACCAACGCCCACATGTACGAACAGTTAAGCGGTTCCAATTTTTGAATCGGGCGGTTTAAACCAAAACTAGTGTTGGTGTCGTAAGTGCTCCGTTCATTTATATGCTTGTTTCGTTTAACAAAAATTTAGAGATATGTTACTAAACGAGCTGATAACGAGCAAAACTTTGTCCGTCGTGTGTAGTTTCGTCTACTTTTGGTTAATTGATGATATATATATATATATATACGATTAACATTGGTCAACACGATGCATGTGCAACGCGGAATTGGATCCACCTGCACCGATTAGCAGAAAATTTTATGTTGAACCCACAACTCAATTAGTTAACATAAGCTCATACTTATATGCAATAAAAGTCACTCAACCACTTACCATTTAAAGTTGGCTAGCAAGAAAGTGAAAAAATGAAGAAACAAATTTAAAATAGCGTTGATTTTTTAGATTTGAAATGAAAAAAATAAAATATGTAACAGAGTTAATTTAAACCCAATCCATCATCTAAATTGACAAAAGATGAATGCAATCAGGTACGAAACAAAATCCAAAAAAGAGATGCACTTTATATATATATATATCCACCTTGTTTATTGTGTTCGTAAGTTAAAAAGAAATCCGAAAGTACTCCTTGATAGCTGAAATGTCGTGATATTACAAGGATTATTCCAAATAGTTTAATTATGAGACCTTATACGAATATACTTCGATTCGATATAAACCCAGTCTTACGAAGTACAATATTAAGATGACTTTTACGTCTCAGCTACTCCTGCCAAAACATGGTCCTTATGGATACACATCGATGTAAACTCAGTCTTACAAATTACAATATTAAAAGCGTCTCCGATGAATATGAAATGGATCGTTACAAGGACTGAACAAACTTGAAAGGCATCCTCAACAAGGCTTTATTTAGCCTTGCATGCGAGAGAATGGTCGTGTCAATGTTTCAATAAAAGGGAGGAGAACGATTTGACAAACCTCTGAAGACCGTTTATAGCTCAATAACCTTTTACTAATTTTCTGTTCGGGTAGGCGTATTTCCATCTTTTCCAAAACTAAAGCATTCGTCAAAAAATATTCCACCCATTTGTATTCTGGTTCTACCCCGGTAAATTTTCCAATTTTAATCACTTTAAGATGAAACAATAGACAATAAGGAACGTGCTCAGGCGGCGAATTTGGGTTCCCAAAATAAACATCCTTGTCGGAGAATCCCTGTCCAAAAAAAAATAGAGCAGATGTTATCCATACCTGTATAAGAAATAGGTAATAACCAATTACGAATCATAACTCACCCTAGGGAAATCAAGAATCTCAAGACGAGGTGAGCTGTCTAATATACTTGGTAGCAATCGCCACCCGATAAGATTATCTGGGTCCAACTTGAGATGCGTCAAATTTTCAAAAGTAGGTAATGAGCCGGTAGGAATTAGAAGAGTCTGCATCAAAAGTAATAACCCAAAGACCATATCAGTTCTAGCAACTCTATCGAGTTTCAATAAGGAACTTGAAAAAACAAATGGATGCAACTGTTAGCCTTTGCCTGTTGGATTTAACTTAAAACATGCATAAATTCGCCATTTGCTGCTTTTTACCTGATAGACAAAAAATCTATGGAATTCCTAGATAGTCACGCATCTATATGAAACAGATTATCATCCAGATAAACGGGGGAAGCTAAGTGTAGACCATCGGGGGAGACGACACCCCCATAATTCCGAAAATTATGACTTTTTCAATTTTTAACCATGTATTTTCACTAAAATACGTTAACAACGGTTATTTGGCACCGCTTATTTTTATATTCTAAATTTTGACACCTCCATATGTCATTTCTGACTTTGCCCCTGCAGATAACATAACCGTTTTAACTAGAACGCGCATAAACTCGTCAATGTCAGCTCGATAGAGGGGCCAGACAGGCACATGCATTTGGGAAAAAATTATTAAAAGATGGTGTCTGGTGATGTTTTTCAACTACTCGACCATGATTCCTTGTTTCATTTTTTATTATAAAAAAAACTAAAAGAAGTTAATCTTGGGATTCTAAAGTTCTAGAGATGTCTCTGAAACGCATTAAGATACATAAAATTGAGAAACTTACATGCATTGAATCGCCTGCTAGAGAAAGGAGCTGAACTTTACAAACTTGCCTAACCAATTCTGTCAATTTTCCTTGTTGCAATCGCTCAAGCTTATACAACATAGGGTTGATTTCACAGATCTTCAGTGACCCGAGGACATCCCCTGAATACCCTCTGGCGGCATAGGACGTACATTCCAGTTTTTCAAGATTCGGACAGTTGATTGAAAGTTCAATATCACTGAAATTATACATAAACAGACCCAACACCTTAAGAGAGGGAACCGACACATCAAAAACCCTACCATTATAATCACTAATTGGGGACAACATCAAACTCTCCAGTATAGGGCAACCGGAGAAGAGTCTTTTTACCGACTCATCATCCGGCTCATCCCTGAATTCAAAACCCTTCAGCCAAAGGTTCTTCAAATTCGGCAAACAGACTATGTCTGGAACACATAAAACGAACGGAATATCCAAACTCAATGAGACTAAAGTTTCACAAGTGAATAAACTATAAGGGTAAGGCGCACGCCTATCCTGAATGCCATATACAAGTTTTCGAAGAGAATGGGGACCTACATTATTTGTTCGAACAGAACGTGAAGTTACATCAAGTGTTTGAACAGAATGGGAAGTAGCAGTCTCGATCCACGATATAATATCGGAATCATGCACACGAACGTGTTCAAGATCGATGTAAAGCCGAGAAATATGCGACAGTTTATTAATGACAGTGTTTAGTACGTTAGAGACGAAACCTGCATATGCCGGGTCCAAACGGCGAGGGTGTCGGGGCTCACTTTGGAAATTGAGGACGGGGACCGAGGCGTAGAGGTGTTTCCATCGGTTGGACAATGCCGAGGTTCGGACGGAGTCTTTGGTGGGGAGGAGGGAGAGTATCTTGTTGGAAATGATGTCATCCGGTAAGGTGCTGATTCGGTCCACGTAGTGTTTCGTTACCGTTGCTCCGATTTCTTGATGATGGGATGAAAAATACATGCTTGGGAATCAAGTCATCAACTGTTAATTAAAAGAGTGTTTTAGGGGAAGAGATAAAGAGATACAACTCAGGTGAGTGATTCGGTGATGATGAGTTTACTTTTCATTACCAAACTTAGAAAAAACATCTCTAGTCTTCAATTATTAGTTATCATGGGTCCCATAATTTGTGAATCAAGGAATTTGCGTTCAGGATGGTTAGAATGGGATACCGACATGTTCAAAGAAGAGTCGGCTTTGGTTAGGCTCGGAAAGATTTTATTTGTTTCAACGGTTTATTAGATTTGGAGAAAAAGAAATAATAGGATGTTTGAGAATGCAAAATCGAGTCTCGGCAATACTTTTCGTTTGATTGAATTTTTTGTAGTGAATTGTATGAATATATATGGAAAATTTAGTAATTCTTATCGAGATAGGTTTTTGATTAGAGTGTGGAGACTAAGCCCCAAACTTGTTGTAAGCTAGCTCCGACCTAACTTACAACAAGTTTGGGGTTTAGTCTCCACACTCTAATCAAAAACCTATCTCGACAAGAATTACTAAATTTTTCATATCTATTCATACAATTCACTACAAAAAATTCAATCAAACGAAAAGTATTGCCGGGACTCGATTTTGCATTCTCAAACATCCTATTATTTCTTTTTCTCCAAATCTAATAAACCGTTGAAACAAATAAAATCTTTTCGAGCCTAGCCGAATCCGACTCTTCTTTGAACATGTCGGTAACCCATTCTAACCATTGTGACCACATATTCCTCGATTCAATGAGAAGTTGAATGGACCACCAGTTTGCTAGCGTGTTACTTTTGACTATTTTTATTTTCAGTCTTTAGTCAGTTTTCAACATTTCTATATGTGAAAACTGCAAGCCATGCAATATTCTTCATTCAATCCAAATAAAATTGACAAACTTTACAAAAAGACCATATAGTTAATTCAGATGTTAAGCATCTTTGCTTTGAAAGAGCCAGAAAAGGGCATAATTTTATTGTATAAAGTGGAAAATGTCTACATTAGTCTTTGGAAAAAAAAACTACTCCCAAGTCATAACACGTTAAAAGTTCCAAATCATTTTATTTTATTTTATTTTTTATGTTCACTACAAACCGATGACTCTTCTAAACTCTCAAATTTTTGCAAATCTTCGCAATAAAACAAACATAATAGGAGGAAAATGCAGGCCATAAATAGCAAAAAGAAGAAGAAACACTCTTTTTCAAATGCAGCATAGACATTTTAATTTACTCTTTTTCTTCAAACTATTTGTGTTTAAAAAATGCATCCAAACGAACCAAAAATATATATATATATGGACTTTCAAATGACAATTTATTAAATTGTTATGGTCATAACTAATAACTCTTGATACATTCCTTAGTATATCTATTGTGAGAGAAATGAAACAAAAACTCAGTTTGGACTTTTTTTTATTTTTTTTCTTATAAAGGAAATGTACTGTGACAAAGAATATACTTCAAGTTTATGATTATCAATGCCCATATTTAACATAAATTATACAGTATAAAAAAAGAGCTAAAGTGGTAACTGATACTATATGATAGTAGCATCTGGTACTTAATAAGTACAATACACTACGTTATGTGGTAGGGTTATACGAAAACACGTACAACTTTCATCGGTTACCGGTTAATAACTCGTACCTAAATTACCGAAATGAAAATTTTCAAAAATTGTCTACATAGTTCAAATGTTAAACTATATGATAGATGTTAAAAAAAATAATTTCGACAATTTGAACACGAGTTATTTATCGGTTAAAGTTACGTGTAGTTTCGTATTGTTTTTATAAGTTGGGACGGAAAACTTAGTACACTGCAAAAAAAATACTCAAATAGCGACGGGATTAGTGACGGTATTTTTTGTTACAAGCTTATTAGCGACGGTTTTTGTAACGGATATGTGACAGTTTAGTCAATTTGTGACAGATTTGTGACAACTTTTTAAATTAGTGACAACTTTTGACTCTCACTAAATCAAACATTATTTTGTAGTGGTAAATACTCTCTGCGTCTCTAAATAAATGTCCACTACGAAAATACGTATAACTCTGATCGATAATTTTTTCATATCTAGATTGCCGAAAAAAATTATTTCAAAAGTTAATCACGTAGTTCATGGTTAGAACTATACGATGGAATTTTCAATTTTTTTATTTCGACAATTTTGATATGAAAATTTTAATGGTATAAGTTGCACGTATTTTCATAACAGACATTTGTTTAGAGACGGAGGAGTTAAGTAATAAACTATACGCCTAGTTTGGTATAGTTTTGTTTATGTAGTAATAAGTAATAAATAATAATTACTCCGTTTTTATTTAATTGTCAATTACGAAACTACGTGTAATTTTGACCGATCAATAACTTGTATCAAAATTATCGGAATGAAAATTATCAAAAGTTGATAATATAATTCAAATGTTAAATTGTATGATTAGATTTTAAAAAAAATTCATTTCGATAATTTTGATACAAGTTATAAGCCGATCAAAATTACTAGTAGTTTCGTACTGGACAATTAAATGAAAACAAACAGAGTAAAAGCGAGCAAAACAAAAAAAAGAGAGGAGAAAATAGACAAATAAAAAAAAGAAGGAAAAAAAAAGGAGGAATAAAGGAGTGTGTTCCAAGTGTACTGTTGAGCTGAAACTGAAACAGAAAATATAACAAAATAATAATAAAACAAAATAAAAAGTAAAAAATGCTAAAATGATACATAAGCTATCGTATTTTAGTGATTTGATATCCAACCTAACACACTTTTTAATTCGGTAACTAACATATACATTTCATTCTAATTTGTTACCCAACCTAACATTTTTTCTAATTTGGTACCCAACCTATACGTATACAGTCCAATTAAGGGACTCAATCTGTCTTCTATCATCGGTTTTTAACGCATAAGTTGGATACCAAATTAGAAAAAAAATGTTAGGTTGAGTACCAAATTAGAAAAAAATGTTATGTTAGATACCAAATTAGAACGAAATGTATAAGTTGGGTACTAATTTAAAAACGTGTGTCAGAATGAATAGTAAATCAGCACACTATTATTTAACAGATTTACCCAAAATAAAATAACCAATCTAACTAACCGTCTCTCTCTCTCTCTACACCTAATTAATTCACCTTCTCCACACACACACACACACACTCTCTCTTTTTATTATTTAAATTAGTAATAATAATAATAATAAAAATGACGGAAAAAGTAACGGAGGTGGAATATTATCCGACGATCAGGATTTCATCATCTTCTTCTTCTTCTTCGTCAAAACCTATTATTATTAACGATAAAAATGATGATGACGAAGATGATGACGCATGCAGTATTTGCTTAGACCCTTTCACCATTCCTGATCCCCCTACTGTATTTATCTTTTTATTTTTATTAATTTTTACATTCATTATATTTTTATATTCTTAATTTGTTACTCACTCCGTCCCAAAATATTATCATACGTGCTGCTTTGACCGACAAATGTGTCGTCTTTAAATTGTTGAAATCTGTTCATAAAGTTAAACATTTGAACTATGTGATTAACTTTTGAGATATTCGATTTCGACAACTTAGTTACTAAGACTTATTTGTCGTTCAAAATTGCACGTAGTTTTGTATAGCCTTAACAATTTGGGACAGATATATTCTATTTTAATTGTATATTGTGTTGTATAAGTATTAAATTTCCTACCTGGTCTACGTGTCACTGATATTATTCTTAATTTGTGTTTCATTTTCTCTTTTTATTTATTATATATTCATGAATTTTGATAGTTTTGTAACTCAGATTTTGTTTTTCTATTGGTGTGAACAAATATCCGTTGCTTTCGAATTTAATTTATCATTTTGTGATTGCATGTAACGATATACTAATTATTATATGTATATACACAAAACTAAATGATCTGATAATTACTGGTTGGTAATGTAAAACTGCAGATGGTTTATTATTTAACTAGTAGAATTGTAGAAATAATGTGTTTTTACTAAAATATCTTTTGAAGAACACCTATTTCGAATTAATAATCTGTTTTTACTAAATATTTTTTGAAGAACACCTATTTCGCTAATCTTTTTACTTAGAAAGTTGCTGAAATTTTCCTGTAATCATCTATTAGTTGCAGTTTTTAATTACGTACTCGTTCTATTTTAATTGGCAATTTGAGATGATAGCATATTCGAAATCAATATTGAATGATGACAGTGGTTTTACTGTGAAGAAGGGTTGTAATTCATAATAAAATTAGATATTTTTGTTATTAATGTTGCTGAAGCATGAGTTTGTATGTCCTTTAAAGTGTTTAAAAATCATGATTATATAATGGCATTTAGCGTATTGTTTGATAATGTAATGACTCGTTAATGCAGATTTGCACATGCGTATTAGGAAAGACTAGTGTTGCGTTGCACATATAACTAAATTGCCGAAACGAAAATTTCTACATAGCTCAAATGTTAAACTATATGATAGAATATAAAAAAAAAATTATTTCGACTATTTGGATACGAGTTATTTGCCGGTCAAAGTTGCGCGTGGTTTCGTATAAGACTTATAATGTGGGACGGAGGGAGTAACGATTTACTAGCATGTTCCATTGCGATAGACTTCAAATTTTGACTATGAGATTTGGCATATGATTGGATCAAGTCGGTTGTATTGCCGAAACTGAGCTCATATTCCTCTTTCTTGGGAAAAAAAAACAGACATTGGAAACTTAAGGTTGAAAGTTGGACCATTACTCATTTACTCATATTGAAAACTTAATGTTGAAATGTCGACGACTGTGCCATTACTTATATACTCAGAGAGTTCATGCATATAGCGTGCGGTCCGTTTTTGCTTCATTTGCTAGTAAACTGAAGTTCATTTGGTTGGTTAGCTTAGGTTGAATATATATGTTTTTTTCTGATTCGGAAAGGCAGGAATTTAATATGGATGAATACCTTCTTTCCTAGACTTAAGGAAGCCAACTCGTTTGCACAAAAGCTTCTGCCAAATAAGTCGTGTCATTTTCATTTCTTAGAAGTTTACATGTTAGATATGAAATCAAGAGGGGTCTTCTTCTAGAAGAAAATGTCTTTTCGTGCTGTCCAAGTGCCTGATTCCCATGTTGATAAGCGGAACCAAACGTGTGATTTTATGTGTTTCACTCTATCAGTTTTGCAGCTGCAATTAATGAGATGTCAATTTTTTTTCTTTTCCTTATTTTTCTCAGGTCACAAACTGCAAGCATGAGTACCATCTCCAGTGTATTCTTGAATGGTAAAGACCTGCTCTTCACGTATTACCCTTAACATGGTCATTTAAACTTAAGGTCTATTATTATTATTTTTATTATTTTTCGGTGTCCGGTTATTTTTCTAACCTGCAGGTCACAGAGACGTACAGAGTGCCCCATTTGTTGGCAGAATCTTATATTGAAAGACCCTGACAGGTAACACACGTACTTCAACATATGCACTCCTTCTTTACTGATTCTCCTTTATAGTGTTTATAAATGGGTCTGATATTGTAAATTTTCGGTGCTTTTAGCCAAGAGCTCTTAGCGGCAGTGGGGAACGAGAGAATCTTGAGGTCAAAGCGCAGTGCTCCGCGGGTCCAGATCGATTATGATATCAACCATGTGAGTTTTTGTGTCAACAGAAAAGGCAATTTAACTTTGGCTACTTTGGTTGTGCCTTAAAAGTATATCATTATAGTGAAGGTAAAAAGTGATCATGTATGTATCACTACAAGTCTGATTGATAAAGAGTACATGTTTTTGTTTTGAGAGTAGTTAAGAAAAACACGATAGTAGTTACTAGTTCAATACATCAAATATATTAATTTACGAGATAAGCAGTGTGTATCTTGATACTCAAAACAAGTATACTTTACTGCCTCAAAAAGTTAAAAACACAGTAATAGTATACTTCCGACGTTCTGGCACAAAAAATACTTTTAACTATAATCGTCTCACCTGCATGTTGGGCTTATTTGGTTATGTCTTAAAAGTATCATAAGGGTCTTTTCTTTGTTGGTGTATGGAAAAAATACATACAAGAAAATTTATTGTGTGTTTGCTAACGGATGTTCATACCGAGATTATGAACTATAGAAAGATAGTCTACAAAAAGGTATGCTTAAGAGTATTTTTTTTTTTTACTTTAAGAAAAAAGAAGAAGTAAAAGTAGGGACAACCAATCAAGCTCATAGTTGTTAGCTGGGACACCTTTCTTATACTACCTCTTTTCAGGATGCTACTCAATATGAAGAGGCTCCGGATTTTGAGTCGCGTATTATGCGACATTTTGCTGCTGCGGCACGCAGAGCTCGATTCGTAAGCAGAAGAGGAAGGGAAGTATCTCCTAATAATATCCATTCACAGGTTCCTCAGTCTAATATGCACCAAATCCACGTATCACCAGAACATGAGAGGTCTAGTGATGAATCATCCGATGGCGAATCTTTCTCCACAATCCATGCTCAATACTCAGCTTCAACAGTTCCAGAGGTTATAAATGAGGAACCCCTCTCTGTTGGTACCTGTACTAAGCCAAGGTATTTGTTTTGTTCCTTAAACCTTTTATTAACCAATTTTGAACATATTGATCAGACTATGACAAATAATTTTAACTTGACAACTCTGAGTTCATGAAGGTTTAGTACACTAAACTATGGAGCATATACTTTCAATTTGTACACTAGAATCCCTAAAGTTCGATTATGTGTACTGAACAGCAAATTTCTGTCAATTTAGTACACAACCATTTCAGTTTGACACTACTGAACAACTGAAAGTCTTTTGATAAAGTTATTTTTTTAAAAATCTAGAAATTGTATAAGAGGATACAAAAGTTGTAAAGACGGTAACTTACGAGTACAAAATTGATGGGGGTAAAGAAAAAATCAAACCACAAATGTAGTTCAGTATATTGCACAAAAAAAATCAATTGTTGAGGGAATTAAACCGGAATTGTCTCAAAGTTTACTATATATATATATGTCAATTACCCGATAGTAGTAGTATCACAACTGTGTATTTATCTTTTTAGATTATCTTTTTATGCTCCCTTCTGTATATTTAGTGATACCTTGGGTTATTTCAGCCAGCTTGAGAGTCCACAAAGAAGCTCTTCTGACTTTTCCGCATTTTCAGATTCTTTCAAATCCAAAATTTCTGCTGCTTCTTCCAGGTATATTTCGTTCCTCATATTGACCTAGATCCTGTACTCCTTCCTTTATGATCTCTTTTATGATAGTATTTATGTTTTATTCTGCAACAGGTACAAGGAGTCCATCTCAAAAGGTACCAGAGTATTTAAGGACAAGCTTCTTGCACGCAATATCTCAGTAAAAGAACTGGGGAAAGGGGTTCAGCGTGAGATGAATGCAGGAATAGCTGGTGTTACACGAATAATTGAGCGTCTTGATCTTGCTTCAAAGAGAAATGGAGTTTCTGCTCATTTGTCTAGTTGTACAAGAGGAACCTCAAACGTATCTTCAGATATAAATTATGAAGAAGACGATGTTGAAGAAAATGCTTTTGCAGTAGATTCAGCTGCATCATCGCGTGTACAAAGTAATATCTCAGCCAAATCTGGAAGTTCCACCTGTTGAGGTATGTCATTTTTATGTTTGATTTGACTCCCCATTACTATTATCATCTTAGGTCTTGTTTGGTTGCAGCTTTTGAGCTAAGGTTTTTTTGTTTAAAGATTATATTTGGTTAACTGGCTTAAACTCTTCAAGCTTTCCTGGAGCACTAAGCAGAATGAACCCAGCTTTCTTCCTTAATCTCAAACAATTCAGCTTATGTGCCTTTTTTCTATTTACGCAAGTAGTTCGTTATGATTAGTGTTGGGTTTTGGTACAAAAATACCTTATTTGGAGCTAATATGAATATATTGCTAGATTAAATAGGGAGAGGGTCTATGAATTGCATCAACAAAAGTACTGTACTATTATACTTTCATTGGGTTACTAGAGCTACATGCACCATTAAATCCATTTTCACTTGTTATTAGATGTAGCTTTTTTCTGATCTTGTTATCGTTTAACATTTTTACATCCTTTCCATTCTTCTCCTATGAATGTTTATTTCCTACTCCTCACACGAGGTATCTCCTTTGGGATTGCTTTTTAACTTGTATTTATGTTTTTATATTTTTGATTAGAAAGAAGCTTGATGTTTAAATGTATGTTTCAGGATGAATGCTTCAGCTAGCTGTGACGTGTCGAACGAACTATTATGCAAGTGACGTACAAAAGGCGGCAGAATAGAGCCTGATCAGTATAGCGTCCTGCAACTTACAGTTATCGTTAAAACTTTTCGAAGTACTTTTTTTTTTCAGTTTGGACACTTAAATTTCTGTTATATTGTATGACGGCCTGCCTTGAGTTGTCCTTGGCATATTGCTTATCATCTCAATAAGCTGGATATTTTGTGAACTAATCAGATAGATTTCTAGTTCTATTACCAATTTCAATCGACCTTATTACCATACTTTAGGAGCTAATCATCCAAGCTGAAACGGATCAGTTTGTTGACAGAAATAAGTAATCTCACTTCTCTATCATCATGCCATTTTCACTTATAAACATAGTTGAACTTGAACTGGTAGGTTTTGGTGAATCTGTAAGCAATCAACAAGTTCTACACGAACACGATCCTTCAGTTGTTTTGTTTATAGAACGCACATGTACTGTCCCATATAAAAGAAAGCATTTATTGCTCGACCTGTAAATTTTACTCTGCGTATACAGCAAGGGGCATACATCTTCAGTTGTGATGCCTTGCCATATGAGCTAGTTGTCTTTAATTGACTTGGATTTTTAGTTGTTACAGGGAAACCACTTCATTCAATTTAAATTACTTGTTTAAAAGTTAAAACGCAAAGATGTATGCAGAATTTGTCGAGTATCATAAATTTAAATCGATCGCATGTAGTTAGTTTGATGGGGTAAAACTTGCCTCCTTACTAAGAGGTTGCCAATCGATTTGCTTGTCATCTGAAATGCAAAGAATCAATGCTACGAGTCGTAGCTAGCAAAACGCCAACTCTCTTTCCTCGACAGCAATTCACATTAACATTACTCCTTATGAGTATCAGAAGACTTGTTGGTGCCTATCTTATAAGCAAATAAGTCGTATTTTCTACTCTAAACATAGACTGTGTTTATTTAGCTTCAAAGTTGTAGCTTATTCCATATATTAAGCAGGTCTATAACAAAAAATCAGAAGCAAAAAGGACCAAACAAAGAGAGATTAAAAACTCATTTGAACTCAAAACAAACTCCGAAACCATATATCAAACACCTGGTGATGTTAAAAAAGAAAGAAAAACAACCGCACCGCATACATAAAGTCTTTAATTATTAAACTAATAAAGTGATGTTTGTTGTTTTAATCGTCTTTCAATCGGGTTACTTGGGTATCAACAAAATCATCAATATTGTTGTTGTTGTTGTTGTTGTTGTTGTTGTTGTTGTTGTTGTTGTTGTTGTCTTGTGGAGAATCATCGTCGTTTGAGGAGTTTTCGATAGATTGTTGTTGTTGTAGTTGTGCTTTTTCGAGATAAGGCTTAAAACCAATTTGTAGTGTTAAGTAGCCAAATGCTAAGGATCCAAACACGACTAACCCAGATCTTATCACGTTCATTTTTGCCCTATCTCTCATCTCTCTCTCTCTCTCTCTCTCTGAGTCTCTCTGGGAATGTCTTGATGCTCTATTTGAAAAGGTTACACAAGTCATACCTATTTATATTAATTAATTTGGAGCGTTTTTTTTAAAAAACGCTCCAAATTAATATTTAAATTTTACCATAATTTCGAAAACATAATTTTACCATAAAAACATTGTAAATCTTCACGGTTTCACGACGGGAACACAAATATGCGTCTTGTTTTTTTTTTCTGAGATGTATAATGACATGTTTTGAATTTTTAAATTTTACCATAATTTCGAAAACATGTCATTATACATCTCGGAAAAAAAAACAAGACGCATATTTGTGTTTCCGTCGTGAAACCATGAAGATTTGCATTAAACAAATATTGATTTGGAATGTTTTTACGAAAAAGTGTCCAAGTTAATGTCATTAAGTTGATCTTTATACAACCTCTCTCCGGTGTATTATTATGTCATCAAGTTTCATTTGATCCCTGTTTTTTCAATTTAGTATCATCCATTGGTCCGGATGAAAACCCGGAAAAACCGAACAAAATTGATAACCGAAACTTTTTCGGGTTGGTTTCGGTTATAAAATCGAAAAAACCAAAAAAACCCGAAAAAAACCGAAACCGAACCGAAAAAACCCAGTCCGGTTCGGTCCAAAAAATAAAAAGACCGGAACCGAAAAATCTGCTTGGTTTCGATTTTTGTTTTGCCAAAAATCAAACCGAACCGAACCCAACCCTATCATCTATTACGAAAAATCTGAGTACATTTTTACTGTTAAAATCATTCAATTTAATAACCCCTTTCTGTTAATTAATTTTTAGATAGAATTGAAAGATTTTAATATAGAAAGTACAAACTTGATTTTTTTTGTTGTTGTAGAGTGTATTAAATTGAAAAAACGTATTGTACATGGTACTGAATTGATTTGTGAATGTGTTGTTGCTCTTCTAAAAAATATACACAAGTGATACGTATTATATAGTATTATACTATAATCATATTATGTCATCAAGTTCCATTATATGGTAAGCACAAATACGGGATTTAAATAGTTTAGTACACTGTATGTACAATGCATTTTTTCAATTTAGTACTGTCTATTACGAAAAATTCAATTTTGTACTTTCTACTATTAAAATCATTCAATTTAATTGCTCATTTCTGTTAATTAATTCATGGAAAGGGTATCAAATTTAGAGTGTGTAAGTCGTGTTTGTGAAAGTATCCATCGCGGACGGCGTCGGACCCATGTCGGACATTCCAATGTTATTTCATTGTGGAGTATTAATAATAAATAATTATCTTCGTAATACTAATAGATAATTTTGTACTTTGCTGGTCTAAACAAATCTGAAAACTCTAAATAGTACTTGCCTTGTGTTTGGTATTTTAACAAATCGCACCTTTTAATTTCGGTTTTAGTCAACTAACTCCTACGAATCTACTCTAAACCCCGAGCTGTAATATGTTTTGGACCTTTTGGTTGAACATAACTATAAGTTTAGCGCCATTAATATCAAGATCAACATTCACAATACAAATCATGTCAATACAATTACACATTTGTCGACAAGCAAATAAATTGCAGCCAAAACCAATCTTTACATCTCGCCTCTTGCGTTACGATATTTATTTCATTTTTCCAATGGAATTTCATGTTCTTTTCATACATAGACGCCAATGTTCATTTTTTTTCATGTCCTACTGCAAAGATTGGCTAAGCGGAATGGAAGAAGGAGAGACTAGAGTGGAAGAGCAACAAGGATATTGACGTTGAAGGCGTAAGCCTTTATGCACGAGAGCCCCCGTAACAGCTCCGATGACAGGAGCAATAAGGTAAATCCATATACTATCAAATTTCCATGAAACTATTGCAGGTCCAAGTGACCTTGCTGGGTTCAATGATCCTCCTGAAATAGGACTGTAACAAAAGAAAATTAACCACTTAAACAATAACATTGTAATGGTACTAACTCTTAAAAAATGGCTTTGATTACTCACAAAAAAAGGCATTTCCATATAATTCTAATCCATTTTTCCAAAAATACGTTATCGAAGTTAATGTTGCACAGAGTATATTGTAACTTGCCCTGTAATCAGCACAGCAAGTCCAATAGCTATTCCGAAGACGAAGCCAGACACCTGGCATACCTGCAAAGAGATGGAAATAATTAAAACTAAGCAATTACTGGAAATATAATAATCTAGAATCACATACTAGTAAGTTATGCTTACATATCTAGCTTGAACAGCCATAGCAGAAGCCAAGAACATGAGAATAAAACTAGCAAAGAACTCGACCCAAAACGCAGAATTTGAACCTTGCAAAGGTATTGTAATCATAGCTTCTGGTTTTATGCTATAAACCAATTTCCCTATATATGTAGCCAACACTGACCCAACCACTTGTGCCACTATGTAAAAAGGCACCTTCAAACACAATTACACAATGGTTATAATTTTATCGAAACTATTAATTAGCAATCTTTTTTAACTTGAATATTAGTACAAGTTATTTGTCTCTAATTTTCAAGCTTTTGTTATATGCTGAAAACTGCTAAGTATTTGACTGCAATCTTTTAACACTTTGCTGAAATTAGACTTTATAGGGTTAATCACCTTAAAACCTGGATTTTCTGGTTATGGTCTGGAAAGGCTAAAACTTGAACATAGCTTTTCGCAACCTTTTTTAATCCAATTATTTATTTGCTTGAAAGATGTAACAAAGCAAGGCCAGTATAGATTAATGGTTACCTTGGACCATGGGAAATGTTCAAAAATTGCACAAGCGATGGTGACGGAGGGGTTAAAGTGAGCTCCAGAAATGGCTCCTATTGAGAAAACCAATACGACCACTGTTAACGCTGCAGTGGCCGCATATTCAACTAATCCCACTTTACCGCCCATTAGTTGCGTTACCGCAGTAATTCCGCTTATACAGAACATCAATATGAAAGTCCCCAATGCCTCTGCCAATACCTGCACATCATGAGTTTTATAAATAAAAACAGGCATGTTGCTTGAAAAGTAAATGTTCGGCACTCGGTGCTACTTCTTTCTATATTTGGTTTAGTTACTTAACCCCAAAGAAGTGTGATTTTTTATTTTATTTTTGTGTTTAGTTTGAATGTTCAATATTCCATTTTCAAATTAATAGGGACCCCGAAACAAGCATTAAGAGAATTCTAGTATAATTACCATCCGCAAGGGATCCAAATCCATATCATGTGGAAACCAGAACCATGCATTGTTTTTCACTTCGACATTTTCATTACTATATGTCGCGTTAGATCCTCTCTCTTGGTCATACCCATTAGTCGATCCCTCGTTTGAAATCTCGGGAGACATTTGGCCTTCATAAATGTGTTTCATGATTGCATTCTTATTTCGCTCACGAGCAAATGTTTTTCGAGAATTGAAAACTGCAATGGGCAGGCAAGAAAGATGAAAAAAATAAGGCTTCAGTAGGTGTGTACTTATAGGGTGATTAAAACAATTGTATGTTATATGTATGTAGTGGTTGGATATTTGTTAGTCATGTTATCATTCATTCACACCATTTTGGCTCCTCAACACTTTAAGGTAAGAAGTTGCTTCAACACAATTCTTGTGTTTCTCCCTAAACTAGTCTAAATAAACTTATTTTACTTTTGTTTCTGCCCAGGGTTCGCATACATTTCACAACTATTTATTCACCTAAAATATTCTCTCTTTCTTTTTTTTTCATTCCTTTGCGGATGCAACGTAGCTGACTCTGAGTCAAGGTGACTCAGAGTCCACATCCATTGGATATTGCCACAGTTAAAATATGAAATGTAATGTAGCAATATCCAATGGCTGTGGACTCTGAGTCACTCTGACTCAGAGTCACCTACGATGCTTCCTTCCTTTGCCTAAAATAAGTGAGTAACCAACTACTTCTAACTGCATAAAAACATGGTATAATTAGTTTTTTTTTAAACATATAGTAGAAACTAGTTTTTGACACTTAGATCCAGACATCTCTAATAACTGTACATATCATTTACTATTAGTTTTTCCCTTCAAATATTATAGGTTATGCCCATCCAAACAAGACATGAAATCAGAAGTCATTTCCCCTTTAGATATTGTATCAATAGAACATTGATCAAAATGTAGCGACACGCAAAAGCGTTCCGTTCATATTCATTTCGTTAGTAAACGAACATAAACAAGTATTTCACTAAACGAACATAACATGAACAAAGCCTTTCTCGGTTCGTTTCACTTCATTATCAGTCCTATCAGCATGACCATATGGTAATTTCTTGTTTGGAATAACAAAAATATCTGAGTCAAATCGACAACTGTTTGGGAATTTCAGGAAGACGACTTGGCTCCTAACGAAAATATGTACATAATTTCGATTTCGCAATATCAGAATCACTAGCAAACATGGCACATTATACACCGAAACTTAGCAAAAACATATATATAATTCCACCATAAATAAAAGTTGGCTTTAATTTAAAGTCTAAATCTACTCTCTATCAACTTGATATCATATTCCAATATAAAGAAACGCAACAGCTAGTGTTTTAATTAACATTAAAATAAAATGATTTGTATAAAAAGTTACCTGTGTTATATTTTGAGGAATGAATAGCAAAAAAGTATATAGAAAAATAAATAACAATTAATTTTTAATTAAAAATCCGACACATGAAAAGTTTACAGTAATGTAATTCTCGGAAAAAAATCTGCAAATCCAACCCGTACGGATTGGGGCGGGTTGAATGTTTTAAAAAAATCAATCCGTTATATATTTTGCAGGTTGTGTTAAGGTTGATGTTTCCAAACCGCGGGTTAATCCGCTTCAACCCGTTTCAACCCGTAATATATAATATAATTATATATACATTGTGTGTATTTCAATATATCATTCTTACATTCTTGTTATATATATATATTTTTTTTATTTGTTCGCGAATGTTCTAAACATATTTTGATTGGTTTTAAATTATATTTCTGTTTGAAAAATTAAATTTATTTTAAATTTTAGTTTAATAATACAAACTATGAAAAATAAACGACCAAAATGAAAATTTAAGAATCAATCCCGTCCCAACGTGCAATTTATTTTACGGGCTGGATTGAGTTGTGTTAGATTGACATTTAAATTTTATCAATTCGTCTGATCCATTCCATAATTTATTCTACGAATTGAATTAATATTAATATAAATCCTATTCGATCTGGCCGTGTCCATCCTAAATAAGATATAGTAAAGAGTTGTAAACAATAGTAACGATGTAGTTAAATAGATTTGGGGGGGATTAGAATTAAATAAGTGGTAAAAGTTGGTAATATTTGCTAACCAAATGAAACCTCATGAAAACTATGACTCATTTGCTAACCACCTCTCAAAAACTATCAATTATTGTAATTAACCCTCATATACTATTACACTTTTGCAAATTACCCTCATTCCATCTTTTAACTAATAAATTTTTAATGTTTGATTCTCTGTTTTGGTTTGGTTGATCTTTTATTTATTATAATAAATTATTTGATTTTATATTCATGCATCTCAAGTATTTTTTTTACGAAAAGATATAAAAAATAGTTTTTTTTAAATATATTTTATAATAAATCCTCCTCTGATGATTTGTTTACGATAATTTTAATATTAAAATTTTATGTTTGATGGTCTGTTTTGGTTGATTTTTTATTTTTTATAATCAGTTATTTTATATCCATGCATATAAAGCATTCTACTACGATAAGATACAAAAAATAGTAATTTTCATTTTTTTTTAATTAAGCCTTTTCTGATGACTTTTTTTTACGATACTCGTAATATTAACTCGTGTGCAATGATAAACTACATCTATTAAAAAAATTATTTTGTAAAACGTACAAATGTAAACTTGGGAGGGGGGGGATTAATTGTAAAAGTATGATAGTAAATGTGGGTAAATTAAAAGAATTGAAAGTTTAATGGGGTAATTTGAAAAAGACCCATAGTTGAAGGGGGGATATATGAAAATGGGGATATATATATATATATATATATGTGTATGTATATATTTATATAACAAAATCACGCTCTGTTTCTCACACTAAAAATAAGAATCGAGGTAAATACTTGTTTCCGAATTTATTTATTTATTTAGTTTTTATTTTATTAGTTTTACGTTAATTCTATTTCGTATATGTTGCAACTATTTTTATTTTTATTTTTATTTCTATTTCTATTTCTATTTCAAGATCCTATTTTCCCTCATTAACGCTCTATGTACAAAATTGTTATGAATATAAATTATATAATGAACTAATTTTGGAATTAACTGTTGTTACTATATTTCTTTCTTTTTTTAATAAAGAAATTAGAGATATTGAAGTTATGAATTGTTCTGAATATAATTTCGTATTTTTTTGTGAATTATTGTTTAGGTTTCTGTTGTTTTATGTACTTTATTCCTTAATAAATAAATAAATAAATAAAATTGGATAGGTGATAATCTGCGATTACGCGGTATATTGTTTTATTCAATTTCAATAATTTGCTCTTTTAGTACAAATACAAGTTACAAAATTAATCATGTATTATGATGTGAAAATTGTAATGTGTTTTCCGGTGTTGAATTTTGATTTGTTTCGTTGTTGTTTTTTTTCGTTTTTTAAATAAGTGGATGAGTTCTATCTACTCAAGTAACTAGTTTTTAATTTTTTTTTATTTTTAATTATCAAATTAGAGATATTGCGGTAATAATTGCCCCTTTAGCACAAATACACCGTTAAAAAGCATGGGACAATATTAATTATGTAATGTCTAATGTGAAAATAGTAAACTTGTGTTTTTCATTGTCGAATTTTGATTTGTTTTTCTAAATTAGTAGATGATGTAAATAATCTTGTATGCCTTCCTGGCTAGCACTAATCTTCTTCGAGTTTTTGAAATTAGAAAAACCGTCTCTGGAAAATTTTAATTCTTTGCTAATACATGAGTTTTTCGAAAACGATTGCAGAATTGTTTGATATAAAATGGATAAAATGAGTCCCGAGCGACAGGAGCGAGTAGCTGCTGTATGGCATGCCATGGCTGCAACAAAACGTATAAAACACGATATTGTTCCTTGCCTAATTGAAAAGGTGAATCATTGTGTAACTGTACTAGTTATCCAAATCTCTGAGATTACCCATAGAAAGATTACATTTTTTATATGAATAATCATCTTTACTGTAAATTCAGGGTGTTTACTTAGGTTCCCTTGGTGCTGCAAAGAATAAAGAGGCATTGAAAAAGGAAAATGTGACTCACATTTTAACCGTGGCGGGTTCGTTGACGCCTGCGTATCCTAATGATTTTGTATACAAAATAATTGATGGTAAGTATGCGGTTAAGAGTTAACGTGTTTCCTTAACTTAATGACCTAATACGTTAAAATAGACTTTTATGCATCTAAAGGCCATATGGGAGCTTTTAATCTTAAAGTTTGCATATTATGTTGATTGTGTTAGTTCTGGACAAAGAAGACGTAGATATATCAATGTATTTTGCTGAGTGCTTTGATTTCATCGAGGAAGCTCAAAGAACGGGTGGTAGTGTGTTGATTCATTGTTTTGCTGGAATATCAAGAAGGTGAACAATTTCTCATTTTGTTTCCGTCAATACTGCATTCTTATTGCTAGTGAAATAATATTGCCGAGTTCATATCGATCCTTATAAAAAGTGAAGAATTGAATGTTAATTAAGCATGTTCCTTCTTTTGAAGCGTGACCATTGTTGCGGCTTATTTGATGAAGAAGTATGGTATGAGCTTGCCCAAAGCACTGGATTATGTAAGGAAAAAACGCTCAGTTGCATATCCTAATCCTGGATTTATTAAGTTGCTGCAGAATTTTGAGATATCCCTCCAAGGTACACACTCCTTTTGAATTAGTTTTGGTTGATATTACAGCACCTTTTATTCTGTACTATTTAGAAGGTAAATCTTTTTGTGGCTTTGGATTTTCCTTGATATTTTTGTTTCCCTTCTCATAGTTTGATGAACTGCTTTCCTTTTCTGGTTAAGCAACACCCACGAGAGAAAAACAAAGGGCCACCAGACAGTAATTTAAGCAACTTACAAAGAAAACTTGATAATTCGTCAATCTAGAAACATAGATACATAATTTAGCCACACTGCCAACAAAGAACATCATCATAACGACCTGACTGATTGCCCAATTAATATTTCAATTTTTGTCTTCATAATTTATGGAATTTCCGGTTTTCCAGGGGTAGAACACTACAGCTTATAGGTCTTTCTAAATATACATGTATGGAAGTGGGTTTCCATCTCATTGAGCCCTAAAAACCAATTTACCTTAGGGATTCGAGGATTCAAAATCTGTGTGAAGGGGTTCAAATCTTTGTTTTGAAGAATTTGCTTCAAAGCGCCTCGAGGCTCGCTCCTGATTTATGGGTAAAAAAAATATTGGTTACTTGTTGCTGAAAAGTTCACAAATCTATAAGCTTTTAGTTTTTACGCTTTTGAGGTGTGCTTTTTGGATTTAAAGCATAAAAAGACAAGTGTTGCTAAATTTTTAAAAAATCATAAGCATAGAATCTGCTAACTTTAGTTATAAAGTACTACACCATGATATCAGAAAGCTTTTGTTAAGTTGATTGGCATTTGTTTCTTGTTTGAATTCAATCTTATATGCCTGGATTTCGTTATTATCTTTGCATGAGTTTATTAAGTTGTGTGTCATATTGCTCTAATATTTTTAGTTTAATGAATGCATTATTATGCAATGTGTTTTAAGACTGAGTTATAGAGTTATTTAAGAGGATATAAAGATAAGAAAGTGCAAAACAAACAAACGATTTAGTCATTGTCTCGTTGATACTTACAGTTTGATGAATTTCTTGCAAGATCACTTTTGCATTTTCAAACATTGAACTTCATAAACTAATAGGAGAATCTGCCTTGTAATAAGAAAGTGGTTTATTAATTGACGACAACTGGTACTATCAGTTGGTTGATAAATAGATATTCGGTCTCTAATGTTCATCCTAATCCCAAGGCCATCCATCCACATAGCTAAAACCATGTTAGGAATCCGATTCTTAAAAATACGCTAGAGTATGACACTGTACTTCCTCTTTTTTGATCTAATTGTCTCCAGTAGACGATGATAATGAACTTATTATAGTAACTCGGCACTCCTTGTCCGACTTGCTAAGCTATATAGCACTGCATCATAGTTTTTTAGAGCTAGAGAGGGGGCCATTCATATAGCATAATAGCAGTACTTAATCCATGGTTATGAGAGGAAGTAGTCCAGTTCCATATCCTCTTTTTAATTATAGAAGCACAATCCAGGGACGTAGATGACCTCACTTTCCCATATATATTTGATGTTTCCAAAGGGAAGCTAGTTTATTATTATGGCAGCACAATCCAGGGATATCAACTCCATAAACTTATCCCTAGACTTAGGGAATTTATGTCTTCACACATGAAGAGTGCATAGACCTTGCAGGGGTAGATATATGCTACTTCTAAGGTCCTCTATAATTCTGATCTGACTCAACTGATCCACAAACCGTTTTTTATAGTTAGAGCATCATATTGTTAAAATACTTCACTATAGCTGTTTCATTTGTTATATATTCAATGCAGCATACTAACTGACCAACTCAATTGAAACAGAAAATACCTTTCCAGGAAGAAGTTTAGTTCTGCTTCCGTATTTACTATTTGCTCTTTTATTATGTTTTTGGTTTGTAGTTCATCATGTATGCCACCAAATAAGTTTCCACTATCTCGTTCCCTTGGTTTAAGAGAACAGATACACGATTTTCTTCATTTTGGATTAGTTAATCGAAGATTTCTTTGATTTGCAAGTTAGAATATCTTTTTATTCTTGATTTCAAATTCTTCTTATGTTCACATATTGAGTTTCACCAAAATTTTATTTTTTATTAAATTCAAGATCTAGGAATTCATCTGGTATAAACCAGGGTTTCATTCTATATTTATTATAAAATAGGAAAGAATCTGGAAAGAACAAAAAGTTATAGATTCGACCCCAAAACGCCCGTCCTTAATAGGTAGACATTCCTTTTTCCAGTTAACCTTTGCATAAATGTAGTAATTTATGCTCCATTCCACAGGTCGGATCTTGATTACTATTTCTTTATGATTTAATGAGTAAGGATAAAAAGACTAATCTAATTTAGTTGCATGGTGCATGGTGCATAGCAATCAACAATCCTTTTTCCCTTCGAATAAAACCTTTCTGCATCTGATATTTATTTATTTATTTGGTGCCACTATTTTTCTTTTGGTTGCATTCTGTTTGTGAGAGTCTGATCAGTGAACACAGCTGTGTAGTAAAAGTAAATCTCAAGTATCTCATAGTTTAGCTCTCTTTTCCTTAAACTCAACTAAGTCTAAACCAACTTGTTTTGCTGCATTGGAAATTCCAGAAAAAAGGTCTTTTAGGTACTATATGCTTTTGGGTACTGAGGAGAAACTGAACATCAATACATCAATGAGAGAAATTGCATCTAGGAATAATACGTCTTTTCTGAATTCCATCTTGTCTTCATAGAGATAATATTCCATGTAATCAAATCTCAAATCGCTCGACAAATGTTTTCTTTTGGGTGATAATATATAGGAAACGGAAAGGCCAGAAAGAAAAACTGCATTGGGTTCCTCAATTGCATCAACATGAAGAACAACTGCTGGTGAAGAATTATAATCACTGAAACGCTATAGAGTAGGAAATATGACAAGAGTTATATGAGGAGTCGGTTTCATGCGTAGCCGCACTATTAGTTTATGTACATCCAACGTTATCCCATAACAGAGTATTGAAATTTTTTCGTCTGTTTTTTCTGTTCGGCTGTAGAACTTAGCTTCATTGCAGTTAAAGCTACTGATTATTGCTATTAAAACGTTTCTTTTTGCATCTATATTAGGAGAAAACTTTGAGAACAGCCAAGAAGTTTAGCGTCGAAGGTTTCTCACTCTTGGTCAATATAGTCTTTTATCAGGATGAGATGAATGATAATATAACTATATACATGTCTTCATCATCAGTTTCTTGATGTTATCATCAAATTTGATTGTATTAAATTAATGAAATACATTTTTTTTGAGAATTTTATTGTACAATCTTATAACAAAGCATTGAAAAGAAAAAGGGACCAAAAAAGGCAAAAATAGTTGGTCAGGCTATTCTATAAGCGGCTTCCACTCACATGTAGTAATGATTTTGGCCACACTGAGAAAAGTGGGGGTAAAAATTGATGGTTACTTTAATTTACTTTTAAATTTTCTTATTACTGTTATACTATTTAATAGCCTGGTTATTTATTCTGTGCGCTTTATCTGTCACATGCTTATATGATCAAACGCTTTGTATCTTAATTCTTAAAACCACAATGTTTATTTAACTGAGTTTGTTCCTTAGCCCTCGTCTCTCGCTGAGTTTGAACTTCTGCTCTTATCGGTTATTCATAAGCTTCTATGAATAACCGATAAGAGTAGGAAATATGAATAGCTAGACTTGTCAAGATTGGAAAAAACCCGAGTTCATCCAGCAAAAAGACTAGAAAAGCTATTATTTTAAGCGAATCAACCAAATGTCGTAGGCGTTACTAGGAAAATACAAAAATCGACTGAGTTTTAAAGTGCAAGCAAACAAGGTTTTATAAGTAACACCTCTGGTTTATTTATTAATAATAACACTTGTTTGCCAGATAAATTTGGTAATTTTGCATAAGAACAAGATGCACGTGAATGAACACGAACTTATATAAAAGATGTGTACTTAAATGTGGTTTTATATGCCTAGTCAAACAAACAACTTCTGTAATATTCCTGATGGTGAATAATTTCATCCCGTACAAGACAATAAAATCTACAGACCTCGATTGGATGTAGATATTTGTACTGCAATAATAATAATAATAGTCAATTGTTGTAACGTCAATAAAATACTAAAATATTCAATTTTTTTAAAGTCGAAGATAGTAGTAAATATTTAGGGACACATCATAAGCCAAAAGGAATACATCCATAAATGGTCACGCTTGATAATCCCTACTACAATTGTTTAGAATTTTAATAACTTGCTTCTATGTCCAAATGAATTATACTTATTATTATTATTAATAATAATAATAAAAACTTTTTAGTTGTAGAGCAAAATCATTTACTAAAGTATCCACTAAGTCCTTATATAGGTATGCAAAAGTGCATGTTTTACAAACCAACTATGAAAAACTCAACTATTTAACCAAATTTAACCTCACACCTTACTTTTCTCAAACTTTCAAATATATTCTTACTTTTGTTTGAGTTATAACCACTTTTATTATTATGGTTAACTCATGTGATAAATAAATACTAGTAATCGTTACTCACGCGTTGCGTGTACGACACGTGTTATGTATATATATGATCCGGATAAATAAATTTTTAAAAAGTATATTTATTGAATTAATATATTAAAGTATAAATCATGAGTAATATAATGTTCTTGTTATACAAAATACACGTAAAACGATTTTGTTTGGTATACTATTATAATTGTTTTGAAAAAATAATGATTTTTGTGTGTTTTTTTATATTTTGAATTGAATAAATATAAATGAATAATTAGTAAAAAAAAAAATGGGCTATATCCGGAAAAAATTGGTAAAATTTGACAGTCTCATTTGACTTGAATTATGTTATTATAATAGAATAATTTAAACTACAAGGATAATAAGTTAAAAGTGCCTAACCACTTTTGTTATTTTAAAAAAAAACAGATAATTAAATTAAAACATACTAAAATAAAATACCAAATAATTAAATAAAAATGGATAAAATATTAATTATTTAATTATATCTGTAATGAAAAAAGGTAAAATATGAAATGTGGTAAATAGTAAGCGACAAAAGAGTAGGACCAACCCACTCATAACACAAAGTACGCTGAAGCACATGCAATTAATAACCAAACCCCATTATTATTTGCTGTCATTCACTTTGAATATTTATCTTCTTTACATAATAATTTATATTAAAATTATTAAAATAAAAAATTTTAAATTTTAATCATATAGTTCAAATATTAAATTATATAATTTAGTTTTAAATTTTTTTTATTTCGATAATTTTGATAAATGTTATAAGCCGATCAAAATTACACAGGGTATAACGGTACAAATTACTAATTATAAACATAGATAATATCAATAGAAAGGTAGCGGAAGCAGAGTACCTGACTCTGAGTCAGGGTTACTCTACTTTCCACAGCCATTTGATCTGTTACAGTTTAAATTTAATAACAGATCTAATGACTGTGGAAAGCAGAATAAACCTGACTCAGAGTCAGATACTGTGCTTCCAAATGTAGGAGTAGTATTTAGGTTTTGTAAACCTTGTTGTGATATTTTGACATGACCATGATCTGATGGACAATTAGAGGTAGTGAACTAATGATGATCCAGTTGTAAATAGTTTTTTGCTTTTCAAAAAGTTAAGCTCAAAGTTTACTCATTTTTAAAATATTTGTTTTCGTTGAAAAAGTTGGTTTTGTATTACTATTCAATTTGAACAATGTTAGTATCCGATCAATTTGCAGATATAGTTGCAGTTATTATGGGATAAGTGAGCAAATTTTATTTAATGCAAGTCTTATAGTTGTATGAATATTAGTAGATCCTAAATTAGTAAAAATTAAATATTGGATACCAAAATGGTAAAAATAATAAGAGTAGTAAAGAGTAATAAACATGTTTCCTAAGTATTGTGTTCCACATAAGTAACAATAGTTTTTTATGTTTCCCAGTTTCAAAAAAATCACTAATAATTCCAATGCTTGAAAATTACTGGATGTATATTTGATTCCATAATTTTGAGGTTTGGGCTGTATGAGACCGTCTGTGATTGATACAGACGGCGGCTGTATTAGTGGGGAAAGATACAAGTCACGTCCGTAATAAAAACTTAATCTACTAAAAATAAAAATAAAAATTATTTTTAATTAATATTTAAATTTATGGTAGATTTAAGTAGGGTTCCAATATATTTATTGGAGTTTTTAGTAGGTTTAGTTTTTAGTACGTGGCATGATTTGTACCATTACCGTCTGTAATTACGTTATGCATAAAGCCTAAGCCTAATTTTGAAATGGTTCATATGGTCGTTGATTTGTTACAGTAGTGTTTTCCTCATGCAAATCATCACCTTGGTCAAATTATCAATCGTTTCGTTAAAATTAACTTTCCATCGATAGTAAAAATAGCTTCTTCTTTTTTTTTTTTCTGACAATTACCCTCATATGGAAGGTAGCACGAATTGAATCCTGATCACGAGCGATCTATGATAATTGACAAGCCCTGATATATATTGCGGACCAAATGAAAAACAACACAAACATCAACCGTATCAGCAACTTTAACCATTTCCTTAAAACTAACAGTTTTTACAACTTTTAAGAAACCGTTTACATTTATACAAATTTTCAGCTTAGTTATCAATTTCCTTATATAACTATAAACTTGTTTTTTAATTAGCTTTTCTCCCTCAGTAAACAATTTCCATCTACCATTTTGTGTATCTTTTGATTTAAAGCCTGAAAACATGGATTACCAATTACCATATTAGGTATATTTGTTAATTTTTTTCATCACCCTTTCTCATTAATTAGCATATGTCAGCTACTATGCACGTCAAATTAACACAAGTTTTCAAATAAAAAAAATCAGATCTGAAAATAATATGCGAACTAAAATATGACACATTTATTACCAAAATATTTCACTTTTACTTTTTAAATCATGTTGAGTTTGATCATAGGAAGAGATGGGTTTTTTGGGAAGCAGAGTACCTGATTCTGAGTCATGGTTACTCTGCTTTCTACAGCCATTGGATCTGCTACAGTTTAAATTTAATAACAGATCCAATGGCTGTGGAAGCAGAGTAACCCTGACTCAGAGTCAGGTACTCTGCTTCCGTTTTTTGTGGGTGGGATAAGAGGGAAGAAGAAGAACAATGAATATTTTATTAGCAAAGGAAAATTCCGGTTCCTTATATACAGGGAAAGATTTACATGGATGCTGATTTTGATGGATTGAAAGGGTAACGGATGCGTTATTTTTTTATCTTCTATGCCCTTAGAATAGGAAACATAACTCGTATAAATAAACCGATGCAACTAGTTATTAGTGAGGGGAAGGAGCAAAAAAGTGAAAAAGAGTAGTTTTTGGCGGTTTGTTTGTGTACTTTTTCAATCCGTAGTACCAAAAGAGAAAATTAGAGAAACATAAAAAGAGCATATAATGGTAGGGTAAAGTTGTCCACTTGACATGTTTAATAAATGTACTCAAATATAATAGATTTTCGTCCCCACACTTAATAAACTTTTCATAATTTGTATCACACTTTATTCTGATTAGCTATAAGCTTTTTAATTACGTCAAATAGGACTAAAATACAGAAATCAGGATTACAAATATACGAAAAAAATCTATAACGATCTTGTGTGACAATAGTTTTTAATTATGTAACGAAATTTGACTAATTGATTCCATTTCAAAACAAATAGTGTTACATATTAGTTGCACCCTATGGAATATGGATTACAATGATATATATTTATATCCAAATCATAGTTTAAAGCCGAAACTGAAATAAACTTTCTTTTATATTATTGGCTAATCTTCCACAAACATTTATAAAAAAGGTTGCTCTCAAAACCACAAGACAAATTTCCACAAATTTCTCACGCTACTAATCAAGACTAAAATCAAAGCCTAGGCTTTTACAAAAGATCGCTAGAAAAGTTCAAACTGTAAAACAAAAGGGGACAAACACGATTGATCAACATAGAATTCCCTTTTTAACGTAGAATTTATCCAGCGCTAAGTTCGAGTGCTACGGATGCCAAAATACATACTTCATACTTCGAGACCGCGACATTAACATTTATAAACACTGCAAAATGATAACGCAACAGTCTCATACGATAACTCTTTCTTTTTGTAAAATGGCGTCGATACTAGAAGAGAATCACATAACATTACAACTCGACGTGTTCTCGTCGCTGAAAGCATGCGTGAAAGGGTCAGCTGGAGGCGGATACGGATAATAAGGCGGCATATAATTAACCGCAGGTGGCGGCCTTGCATACATCATTGGTTGAAACCTCTCGTTCCCCTGAGCACGTTGATTCATCATCATTTGCTGCTGATAGTACGGGTTTCCAGCCATAACCTCTGGCCCAGCAGGTCCATAATATCCACCGCCGCCGCCAGCCATTGCACCTGCCGGAAGACCCTGCACCGCAGGTATTTGGCCCATCGGAAAGTTACCCATCTGGGCCATTGGGCCCATCTGACCCATTGGGTTATTCCCTATTTGGCCCATTTTACCACCTACCATTCCTTGATGATACCCACCCATTCCTTGCACACCATCATTCACTTTTTTACCACCGTTTCCATTATTATTGTTACCATTTTTGTTCTGAGGGGCGCCACCGTTGTTTTTACCGTCAAAAGGGTTGCCACCGCCGGTTTTACCCCCCTTTCCACCTTGGTTTTGAGCTACATTACCACCGCCTACTCCTTTCTTCCCATTTTTACCATCGTTGCCTTTTACGGGAACATTCCCACCACCACCCTTTTTGCCATTTCCATTATTGTTACCAACATTACCCCCTTTGGCTTGACCATTTATCATTGCCATCATATTAGCCATTTGAGCATTACCAATTACGGGCTTTCCTTTCGCATGATGTAGCGCATCCTCCATGCCATCATCCATATAATCATCGTCGTCCAACTCATCATCATCGTAATCATCCTCATCAAACTCGTCATCAGTCATACCATCGTCTTCGTCCTCAAACTTAACCTTTTTATTCTGGTCTTTTCCGAACGGCATCTTTAGTCCCTTAAATTGTGGAAGTTTCAAATCTTGGAACCCTTTCATCTTTTGAACTTGCTGAAGCTGGTTTTGACCACCCTTTTGCTGATTACTGTTGTTGTTATTATTATTATTTGCATTGTTGCCCTTCTGGTTCTTGTTATTTGCACCTTTGCCCCCATCATTTTTTAAATTGTTATTGTTGAGTTGGTTTAGGTTGGGTTTAGGGGTACTACCCCACAGCTCAGCATGTTTGCCACTCTTTGTAAGTTTCTTGATGAGTGTAGTTGGGTCTATATTTCCTGACACAGTCACCTTTCCTTGCTCTGAGTTTATGCTTGTTTTGTAAACCCCTATGTATCAAATTTATAAAAATATATATGTATTTAAATACTTTACTATATAGAATTAAAGAAAAGTTGACAAAGTGAATCTTTCATGGCAGAGAAACAAACAATCAAGAAAGACACAAGGGAACATATATAGTGTTACAAGTCAACAATATTGGGTACATCAAAATCCATACCAGACCAACATGGTACGATCATATAACTACTTAGTTTATTATAAATTCACAAGATTACCCTTCAATTCAAATAATAGGATATGATTTACTATTTAATTCTCCATTACGAAACTACGAAACTATATGTAATTTTAACATGCCAACATCTTGTATCAAAATTTTCGAAATGAAAATTTTCAAAAGGTGTTCGTATAATTCAAATGTTAAATTGATTATTAGATTTTAAAAAAAATTCGACAATTTTGATACAAGTTATAAGCCGGTCAAAGTCATACGTAGTTTCGTAGTGGACAATTAAATAAGAACGAAAACGACGGAATATCATCTATCTACTCCAACTCGAACTCCAACTATTTTGTTTAGTCGTTTGAAGTTGCTTTTACTTAAGGTGCAACTTTTAAGCTTAAATTTCCATGTTACTTTTATTTAAAAGGTCTTTAAATGTATTCTACTAAAAGTAGTAGTAGTAGTAGTAGTCCAGAGAAAGAGAATATTGAGAGTGTTGTAATGAAAGGAAAAGAGTAAATAAAGAGGGTCAAATTTTATTTTTACCCTGATATTTGCTTTTTAAAAGCCTTTTTTTTATCTTTAAAAGTCTACATTTGTTGTGCACATCTTACTAATGTTTGTCAACACTCTTCTAATCACTATCAAGAGTGTAATGGAATGTGTAGGAATAAAATTGCAACTCTGATACAACATACATAGGCTATGAATAACATTAAAAAGCAGTGAGAATTACTATATGTAACAACAAAATAATGTTGAAATGGATGTATATACCTTCAGTTTTTTGCAGGATTTTCCTCACTTTGTTCTCACATCCATCACAGTGTATGTTCACTTTCAGTACACAAGTCTGGGTCATCATTTTCAAAATAACACCTTAATTAGTACCCCATCAGTGTAAAAAAAATAAACTAAAGAATAAACTTCAACATTTCAAAAGAGTTCAAAAGGAGAAAAAAAAATGTACTACACATTTGTTTTTTAGGATATTAAAAAATAAACAAAAAGACTGTATTTCCAATTATTGCCACTTCTAAGCTCACAGAAAACTTAAAAGATGCAATTTTAAGATTTTTTAAAATAAATGTTCTTTTTTTAAGCTTGAGTTAATCTAGCTTTTTTTCAGCCTATTAAAAAGTTACCTTGGTTTACTTATGATTGCAGTTAAACAGAGAAGGATAAATCTATATTTTTTAAAAAGCGCTGTTTTAAAAAGGGCGCTTCGGAGTAATTCAAATCTCGATTGAAAGCTTAAAAAGCTCGATAAAATCTTGATTTAAAGCTTAAAAAGCTCACTTTTCCACTTTTTAAGCCGGTTTACGTCGTTTTACAAAAACACTTTAGCTAAGATTTTGCTTTTTTAAAAGCCGGGTTAAATACATGCATCTTGAACTATACCGTATGTAAAAACTACTACGATTTTGTGGAAAGATGCTTCAGTTTAACATTCTACAGAATTACAAATAATACTGCTACTTTATTTTTCAGTTATATAAGATGTACAATTTTTAATTGAAAGAGATTTCACTCCGAGGGCATGTTTGGTTGCAACTTCTAGCTCACACAGACTTAAAGATGCAACTTTTCTACTTTTTTAAAACTTATTTTTTTAAGCTTGAATGAACCTATTTCCTTTTTCAGCCTGTTAAAAAAGTTAGCTTGTTTACTTTGTAACAAAACTAGTTCCTTCACCATGTATCTTGACTGATTTTTAACCGATTTTAGCCTTTAAGCACCCCATAATTACAAAAAAAAAAAAAAAACTTTTTAGTTCGCCACCGCTTATTTAAACAAGCCATGGCAAGTGTACATGCATCTTGAAATATGTCATATGTAAAGTAAAGACTACGAATTTGTGTAAAGAGGCTTCAGTTTAATATTCTACAATATCACAAGGAAATACTAAATAACTTTCTAATGGATAAATTAAATTGTATTTACTTAAAAATGCAATACAGAACACTGTTTTACAAGCCCTCTTTGAAATGAAAAAACTCGACTCAAAGCTTAAAAAAAACGGCTCGCGTTAACGGTGTTTACAACGATAAGCTTGCGTTTCCAGAGTGGATTATCGCAAAGTTTTCGCTTTCGAAAACATTGATACACAATAACACAAAGATATTTAAACATGTAGAAGAAATAGAAATGAAAGGAGGTAGGTACCTGAATCTTCAAAATCTCCTCTTTACTCATAATTTCTTCTCAAAACTCAACAATATAGAAGAAGAAAAAAACTGAAAAAAGGAAAAGAGTTGAGCTGTTAAGAGAACTGAAAGAAACATATAAGAATAAACAAAACTAGACAATATATGAAAGGTGAAAATAACTACTAGTAAAAACAAACAAGAGAGAAATAAATGATGACCTGCAAGAAAATTAAAGACTCAACAACAAGGTTCAGTATTTCAGTGTGATATAGAGTGAGTGCGTGTGTAAATGTGATAATAATAATAATAATAATAGATATAGTAGTAGATATATTTAAAGAGAGGATGTTCAGAGGTGGTGGGTGAGCATTAACTGGAAGCAGTAGTGTAGATGACTCTGTGTCAGGGTTACTCTGTTTTTCACAACCATTAGATCTGTTATTTTATTAATAATGTAACAGATGAAATGGTTGTGGGAAGCAGAGTAACCCTGATTCAGAGTCAGGTACTCTGCTTCCGCATTAACTTCATTGATAGATAACCCTCTCTATAAACACTATAAGTGTAGTGAGAAAATATAGGCTCCAGGGTTTAAGCATTTATTTATGGTATTTGCTTATTGTTTTTTATAAATAAAGCAGTTGTACTACTAAATACTAAAAGAGATAAAATAAAAATAAACACATCATTATCATTAGCATAATCCACTTGCAATTTTATACTACAGTTATAATGTTGAGTGTGCTGTGTGTCTAAATCATGGGTTTTTAGTGTACCAAAATTGATTCATTTGCTTTACAACCTTTACTATAATTCTTATTTTTTTTCTTCTTGTAGTATTTGCTTACTGTATTTCTTTTGAACTTTTTTGCTAATGTTTAAAGTTAGTTGTACCAGAAGTTTGCTATAACTCATACCGTATCTTGTCCGTTGCTATTTAATTGTCATTTACAAAACTACATGTAATTTTGATCGGTTTATAACTTATATTAAAATTGTCGGAATGAGTTTAAAAAAAATATAATCATAAAATTTAACATTTAAACTATATTATTAACTTTTATTTTTTTTGATTTCAACAATTTTGATACAAGTTATTGTACATAAATTACACGTATTTTCGTAATGAATAATTAAATAGTAAATGTGTGAGTATATTTTTTAAACAATCAAAATTAGACGTATTTTTGTTATAGATAATTAAATATGATCGGATATACTCCCTCAGTTTCCATTTAATTGTCCATTACGAAATTACGTGTAATTTTGACCGGCTTATAACTAGTATAAAATTGTCGAAACGAATTTTTTTTAAATCTAATTATAAAATTTAACATTTGAACTATATAATTAACTTTTGAAAATTTTCATTTTGACAATTTTGATACAAGTTCTTGACCGGTCAAAATTACACGTAGTTTCGTAATACACAATTAAATTTGAAACGGAGGTAGTAATATTTAGAGTAAAACATTATGAATATATATAATAAACTAAAATAAATTCTCTGACATGAAAGTAAAATATTAAAGGCCAAGTTCAGAAATTCGCTGAAAGTATTGTTGGAGTAAAATACTTTTATTAAGAACTTTATTATCAGTAGCTTGGGAATGAACTATTTAGTCAGAATTGGTAGTACAATAATTTAAATACTTTACTGTCAAGTGCCAACTATATTAATCAGAACCAGTAATAATTTGATTGTGATATTATGTATAGTTGGTAGGCGTATTAGTAATAATGGAACTGGTAATATCTTCGGATTATTTATGACGGGATAACGGAATAACAAATGAATTTCCGATTAACAGTATACATATGATATATCAGTAAAGTATTTGTTTGATTTTTATTGGGCTTGAACTATTTTAAAAATTTACATTTTATATGCATAATAAATAAACTTGCAAAATATATACATATATATATATATATCACAACCTCTTTACTTTAAATACCCTTATTTTTTAATACCACACCCCATATTAATCCAAATACATCCATTTATCATAATTTCTAATCTCATGTTACTAATAATTTCGTCTTCACTTTTCGTACCAAACGTGGTATTTATGGCCCCGACTGTATTTTTAATCTCATCCACCCTAATCACACATCAATACAATCTCAAACGAACACTCCCTTAAAGTATTATTTACAATACTAGCAATCTATTCGGACTATAAACTGAATTCCAAAAAAACTTCGGACTAATAATCCATCGACTATTTCAGATATCAGCGTCGTAGGCTAGACGAAATATGCTCATTTGACATATTTTGATGTCCGGACCGGAGAGGTTGTCCGTAGCTTAATTGCATTGTCAAAACACAGTAACACAGTATTTATGAGGTAAGCCAAACTTATAATTCAATCCCGAGTCGATGCAACCAAACAAGAGCTATTTTATACTCACCCTAAATGATGATGACCTTATCTTGAAATAGAAAAATCTATCAGAATTAAGATTAATAGTAAACATTATCAATATTCACATCAGTTTGGTGCAAACATATAGTACTAATAAAATTATACTCAGTATATATCAATTCTGTCACTCTATCAGTAAGCAACATTGGATACAAGGGTCCATAATCTTCCTAAACTTTAGTTGCTGGTTACTCCGTTCACAATTAATTATCTATTACGAAACTACGTGTAATTTTAATAAGAGAATAACTTATATCAAAATTGTCGGAATGAAAATTTGCAAAAGTTAATCATATAGTTCAAACATTAAATTATATGATTTAATTTTGAAATTTTTCATTTCGACAATTTTGATACATGTTATAAACCGGTTAAAATTACACGTAATTTCTTAGTAAACAATTAATCGGAAACAGTCGGATTTCCATTATATATACAACTTATTTCTCATACTCCCATGCTCCATAAAAACAGAATATTTGCACTTTTAAACGATACTATTTATTGATGGAAAGTGGAGTAATATCCAAACAGATACGTTGAAACAATGTTCACCAGATCACATCAAGTTAGGACTGTCAATGCATATTTATCAAAATTCTGAAACCAAACCATATTGCATGCCTAGATCTCGAAAAATAATGAATATTGGAACAAATAATGTAAATTGGAGTTTATGTCTGATTGTTCATATTGGATAATAGTAAATAATAGTAGTTCAATACTAAATACTGTTGAACAATGGTTGTGCGTTTTTACCAATTACCTTGTATAATAATACCTGATTTACCTTTGTTAAATTTTGAGATAAATAAGGTAGAACTATAAAATTAGCCAAACAGTACTTCACCAACCATTCTCCATACTCTACAGTGGACTATTTGACCTAATAACATGATAATATTGTTTGTAACATTCAACTAAACAATTGCTTCTAAAGTTGGTTAGTAAAATTCTATAAGATCCCATAATAACTACTACTTGGAAACAATATACAAGTAATAGTAATCGTAACTCACGCAATTGCGTCTGCGATACGTATATAAATATGATCCCGGACATATGAATTTAAAATTTTCAAAAATAATAATAAAATGATGGAATGAATATAGTAAATTAATAATCGTGCATAAAGAGTAATATGATGTTTTATTGTTATAGAAGTATAGTTTGGGAGATGAATTGATGTGTGCGAATAAGCATATTTATTTAGTTATTTATGTATTTGAATTGCATTATGTTACATGAGTAATTTGTAAATTAGAATATGAGCATTTTTGAAAAAAAATAGGTAAAATTTGACAGTTTCATTTCTCTTAGGTTGGGTTATATTAATAGTATGATGTATAAAATTCTAAAATTAGTTGGTAAAATTCTATAAGATCCCACATAATAACTACTTCTTGGAAACAATATACAAGTATGTATAAAGTTCAAATATTAATATCATTATTTGTTCAACTCATCAAAGTTAGCTATAGTGTGTTTGGTGGTGCATGCATGATAGCTAATAAACACGTGTCTCGCCCTTTTTATATTTCAACAAGCTCAATACAAACGAAATGTCATCTCTATCACATTTGGATTTTAAAAATGTTTGATGGATGTAACACTACACTTTTCCAAGAATACGTTAAAATTCAACTAAAATATGGTGATATGTCACTGCCAAATCATCTTCAAAATCTTATCAGTGTCTCAAATCAATATTTACCAATACCAAAATTTCTGTTTGTTAGTAATATATTTCAAACCAAAGCACTGCTAAAGAATAATTGTATACAGTACTTGTTTGTTCACAATAGCTAACTAGAACTCATTCAGCTCCAATGCAAAAAAGCCAACTTCTTTGAATATTTAAAATCAAGACACTGAAACAGATGCTAATAACAACAAAAGAATAGGAAGAACATTATAACAAATACTACTATTTTACAAAAAAAATAAAACTCAGCATAAGTTAGCTCCAAGGATCATCCCAGCCACTAGGACCCTCTCGCTTAAGGAAATTAATAATGGACTGAACAGCTTCTTCAATTCTGTTAGACAAAGAATGGTTTCCATATTCAATTTCAACTTTCTCTGCACCACCCATTGCCCTGCACAATCTGTATTGTTGCAAACCAGTTACACAACGAATTTCGTAAGCGAAGATTATATCAGTAAAGATCTTATGTATGTGTGACTTTGGTTTTTGAGATATTTCATGAGCGTTTGCTTTCTAATCGAGTGGAGGAGTTTTATTTGAAAACTAGATTAGACACAATGTATTTTGGTAATCTCATAATTCCCTCGGGAAATTATATCAGTAATAATCATATGTATATGTGGCTTTGGTTTTTGAGGTACTTCATGAGTGTTTGCTTTCTAATCAGATAAAGGAATTTTATTTGAAAACTAGATTATAGTTGTTAGAACAATTGACTTAATTCAATTGAAGTTGACGGAAGCAACCATGTCTGTGTAAACTTCTTATTCAATCCTCATTCTAATGATTCAGACAGTCCATTTTAATTATTAGTCATCTGATTTACGCATTCAAAAGGATGTGGAGAAAAAAAAAAGGTTTATAGCACTTGCCTCTCAACTAATGCTTTCTTGTCAACATATTCCGGCACGTATTCATCAGCCATTGAAAATATTACCTGTAGAAAACGCAAGCATTATTTAATGAAACAAGAGATTCATCTTCCTCATGCCAAGTCTAAGAAGAATTTTCTCTCAAAACGAATGTTTTTAATCGGTCACAAGAGATATGATTCAAAGATAGCTTATATATAATCCCTCTCCGCCCAATACTTTACTGCCTCTTGACTTTGCTTCAAAGAGAATTACACAACTAGACATGTACACCTTTTATTAATAAATATTTTTCAAAAAAATTTAGTGTTGCCAATTGAACAACTCAAGCTTGTTAAAAATTATGAGAAATGCTTTAAAACCTGGCAAGGAGTGCTCGACATGTGCCCAAGTCTCATTTTCAATTGGTCATCGCTAAGATCAGAACTAAACAAGTCATCATCCCCGTTGTACGCATACAAGGAGTGGTACCTACAATCAAGAATTTACACACTATAATTAAGCGAAGGAAACTATATATTTAAACGGCGAAGGGCAGAAGTGAGTAGGTAACAGTAACAAAAAAGGTAGATAAAAAGGATATAGGTAAAGAACGAAGGAGAGAACTAAGGCCTTATTTAGTTGCAACTTCTAAGCTCACTATTTTGTACGCTTAAAAACTGGACTGCATCAAGTTGACCAGTTCAAAACCTGAGCTTTTCTAGAGTGTTGGCATGAAAAAAGCTAGAAGCTAATGGATTGTCCAGCTTCTTTTTCAACTTAAAAACCCAGCTTATTTGCTCAAAATATGCAAGCGCAATCACCAAAAAGAGTATATATCCCAAACAACCAGATCTTCTCTAAAAGGAGGCTACTCACAACTTCACAAGCTCACAATAGTGAATAAATTAACATCCTAGATGCATTTTCACAGGTTGTATCTGTGCCAATAATGTCCAACTTTCTCAACTCAATATGATAACAATAGTCTTGAAACGAAAAATAAAAAATTATAAGCCCACTTGTATCAAACTCACCTGGAAGCAGTAATTGGGGCATGTGGATTTGCTTCTCTAGGCATTAGCTCTGACTCTCGGCCTTCACTTATCATTTTTGAAGCTAAGTCAATCATAGCAGCTGTTTCTGGAAGTGTTGCTTGATATTCTCGATCACTTACTGGGGCCTACTCAATTAGAAAATTATAAAATGATAAAAATGAGACCATTAACAACTAATTTAAGGGGTTTCTTCAACAGTCCAGTCCTTTAGGAACAAGAAAAATGTTAACTACAGTTTTGTAGACTATCAATCACCAGATCTTAATTTTGTACACCAACCTACCAAAAATAGTGATTCATACTCCAATGCTGCATTTCTCGGTGGTTTATTACACTCCGTGTATCAAATAAAAAAAATCATTCGTCGGGTGTACTATTTAATTAATAAAACAATATTTACATAATATTCTATTCCTTTTGCTTTCGTACACTACCCTATCCAGTTTTTCGTATTTAAGTCCACAAACAATGGTTTTTCCTGTATCTAGTATAGAGAAGCAAAAAAATGTTGGCTTAGCGTAAAGATCCACTTGGGAATCTATTCAATAAATGAGCATATCAAAGGAGATACAGCTATTTTTTGTGAATTTTTTTTATTTATTTCTGAACCAAACAGTTACAGAATTAGTATAATACTACAATGAAAATAAATAACAAAAACTAATGCAAAATGAAAGATAAATCTAATGATAAAAGTAATTCTGGGTTTTTTTCTTCATAACATCCCTAACAGATAGAACACTCTATTTATACCAGAGCTAAGTTCTGGAGTAGTCCAGAACTTTCAAGTAACTGCAGGAAAGACCCATGAGTTCACAATCTATCAAACTTGGCCCTCTAGTTATTTTCTTCTATCCCTCTCCTTTTCTCTGTTTTTGTCCCTTGATAAGGTTCATTACACTTAGGGTACTAATTAATATTTTATAGGTTGGAATACAAAATCGAAATCTGATGATTTAGTATACAAAATGATGACTGAAAAAGTCGTATTATGTGACTGCGAACCACTAAATGACAACAAGAGAGTGCTAATCTAAGAACTCAGAAAACTCGACTTCAGATATAATTAATCACCTGGAGTATAGCTGCACGAACTGCTCTTGAGCATGCAGCGTTTGTTCTCAAGTAATGTACAATGTCCTACTTATGTACAAAGAACGTTAGTCAGACATTTGTATTCTAAGTTATAATCAATTTGCATAATAAATGTTTTATTAATAATGTAATGGAGGACGCAAACAACAAAGGAAAGAGAGAAACTCACTTGACAGCCAGTACTATGCCCAACAAGTACCACACCTTCAGAGTCTTCCTTGTTGATCAAATAACTGATCAACTGGTCCAGCTCTGTGGCATCCTTCAAATATCAACATATATTAAAACGGAAAGAGTGAGATGTGCAGCTTGAGAGAGATTGAAAAAGAAGAGACGTTGGGGGATTACAAACTTACTTGTTTTAAACTTGAGATGCCATATCCAGTATAAGAAGATGAGAGCAGAAACTGAACTAGGGACCATCTCTCTTTCTCCAAAGCAATTGCCAGAGGTTCTAGATAACTGCAATAATTCTTTATTAAACACCAGAACAAAATGCATTTGTTACGAGCATTCCCCAGAAAACTCAACAAAAAAAAGTGAAAACAAGGGTCCAGATTCACGAAAAGAAAAATAAGTTCGATAAAATATTGGTGACCATATAAAGTTAGCCTAAGCTTGTTAGAGATTACGTTCATGCTTGAAGAACAATCATTATGCAACGGGACTTAAAGGTATACCTTGTTAGATTAGAATATGAAAACTGAGAGAAAAGTAGACATACTCAGTGGCTAAAAACCCATCAGTTAGTCCACCAATGAATATAACTTGTTGTTTATAATCACCTGTTTTAAATGCAACCTGCAGAAACAAGAAAAATGATCTCAGAGATAAGAACAGTCAGATAATATTCAACTTCTGTATCCAAAGGACGGAATCTGTTCAGATACTCCTCATAGTGCAATTAAGAAAATAAAAGAAAAACTGTCACTGTAGTAATATCCAAGCAATTTAATTGTTAAAAAATTGTCAACTTTCTACATAAATTGGGGTTGGTCCAGTAAAGCTTATAACCTCGGCTTATCTGAACTTTTAGCTTTCAAAATGGGAACCATTTGGTGTTCATATTTTTCTTCTTCTTATTTAACCCAAATAGTTACCCTGGGATCCATCTAGCATCTTCTTTGTTTGAAAATGAACATATATTTTTTTCATAAAGCTACAAATGAGAGAACATCCATAAACAACGGAATCTCACTACCATATATCCCCGTATACTACAACAGTGTCATAATCAATAATGTATGCCATTTGTGTGTTGCTTTTATACCCACAATAGCTAAATTCAGTAAGCAGTTTTAGTAACATATGTTAAATATACATAATACAAGAATAAGAATTTTGCATATATACTCAATGTATACTGAATCTACATGGCAAATATTAATCAAATGACTGAAAATAGAAACATCCTTAAAACAACGGAATTGACACGGTAATGTGACTTGCATTTTATAATTCTTTATATACTCATAGAACTACAAATTCTAAATAGCATTTTCCCCAAATATATCCAAACTTATCCAAAGAGTATTTTCCCCAAGCTTATCCAAACTCCCAAAATTGTCATCTCCGACCCATTCAACATTCAATCAAATAAACCCAGAAAACCTTCATAAGATACTTGAAAAAATCACTAAAAAATGAAAAACCTTACGATTACGGGATTTCCACTACCACTGCCACACTCACATCTTTATCTACTCAACAAAGTCAAAATCCGTAAGAGCATTTTCTCCCAAGTTTATTCAGAATCCCAATTGTCAGAGAATTTCCAATTCTTTTCAACATTCGATTAAACAGGTCCAGATAAACCCTTGAAACTCACAGAAAAATACAGTAACTTCCTAACAATTAAGAAATTGCCAACTGCCCACATTTTTACGTACTCATAGATACAAGCACACAAATATCCGTATTAACATTGAAATCCCAATAACTCTAAATCTTTTTTTAACATTCAATAGAACAAACCGAGATAGACCCTTTAAAAATACCTCAAAAAGATCACCAATAGATAGTAGATACATACATGCATGCATACATACAATGGATCCATTCTGTCTCTTAAATAGAGAGAAACTTCAATTTACACTGAATCTTTTGTTGACTCAAAGTGTACCAAATAAGAACCAAACTTATATTAATACATAAAAACTTGATGCAACTTTGTAAACACACTTAACTCACGCCAGTCACACACTCACACTTTGAATATTTATTCTCAATTTTTGGATGGATCACACAAATGTGCCGCTGCCCATGTATATACTACTACTACAAGGTCGGTACACTCTTGCACCATAAGGTACTAACATAACCCTAGAAAATACATGCCGGTGGTAAACGTATGGCGGTCGTAAACTGCCATTTAAAACTTGAAACTTCTATCTTTACTAAATGATTAAGTTTACTTAGCAATAAAAGAAATTTATCTTAATAACTAAGATAAACACGAGTAGACCAATCTAAAGAAGTTGGTAATGACATCTTGACATCTTGACATCTTTATGAGAAGGATTAACCAACTCACTGAAAATCCCAAAATTGTCATATTCCCAAATTGTCAGATAAACCCTTTATAAAAAGATAACTCGTGAAAATCAATAATGTAGACACACAGGAGAGACGAATACACGCACACACACACACAATGAGAGAATTAAGCAACTCACTGAAAATAGACAAATTTCCTCACAATTACGAAATTGCCACTGCCACTGCCACATTCTTGTACTCACGCATTTATGTACTCATAAAATACAAGTACAAATATCTATCTTACTGCATTCAAAATGCCAAAATTGTCATATTTCCAAAATCTATTTAACAGTCAATCAAACAAACCCAGATAAACGCTCTATAAAAACATAACCAACTCACTGAAAAAGTGAAAATCGAGAAACTTCCTCACAATTACGAAATAGCCACTATCACATTCCTGTACTACTAACATATTTATTACTATGTACTACTAATAGATACAAGTACAAATATCTACTATATCTAACTACATTCAAAATCGCAAAATTGTCATTTTTCCAAATCATTTAAACAGCCAATCAAACAATCCCAGATAAACTCTTAACAAAAATAACTCCTAAAAATCAATAATGTAGAGTGTAGACAAACAGAGAGAGAGAGATATCTACTAGTATCTTACTAAATTTAAAAATCAAAATCCCAAAATTGTCATATTTCCAAATCATTTAAACAGTCAATCAATCAAACCCAGATAAACCCTTTATAAAAGGATAACTAGTTAAAAAAAAATAGAGAATTTTTTCCAATCAAAAAGAAAAGAAAAGAGAAACTTCGTTAGAATTACGAAACTGCCACTGCCACTTTGTTGTACTCACATCACATAATTTATGTAGTATTTAATAAATACAAGTAAAAATATCTACTGCATTCCCAAAATTGTCATACATAATTCCAAATCTTGTTTAAAGTCAATCTTATAAAGAAAACTCATAGAAATCAATAACGTTAACTTATATATCTATACTATTACTTTATGTCAAGAGCCCTTATGAGGCCTTGAAACAAATAATTAATTAAAACTCCTCTAATTAACATAAATTACAAATAGATAAAATACAAAAGACCAAAATAACTGATGAACGGTTAAAAAAGAAACAACCCCTGTCAAATAGATATCTGCCTCTTTCCAAAATAACTGCCTTTTCAGTTTTCAGAATAACTCATTCCTATCTTCATCTCTCTCTCTATATTTTTGATAGGAAACTTCACAATCTGAAACTCACTGGTAAGATACTTTAATTTATTTTTAATCAAATTCAATTAATTCCGTTTTTATTAGTAGTATGTTTGTACTTTTTTTAATCAAAAATTTACTGTAATTTGAGTTTTTTCAGTAGAACAAACATTTGTTGTGCGAAAAGGTTATCACTAATCCACGCGTTACACCACGCATCGTGTGGGCGAGGTGCGCTAGTATATATATATGTACACATCTTTATCTACTGCATTCCCAAAATTGAACTCCGCGTGTCTCCACCTAGTTCTTACCCGAAGCACATTTTTATCTACTGATTAAAGTACAAATTCCGTAACAGCATTTTCTCTCAATTTCATTTAGAAATATCCCAATTGTCAGAGTAATTCCAATTCATTTCAACATTCACCAAGAAAAAAAACGTTAAAACTCACTGAAAACTAAAACTTGCAAACAATTACGGAATTTCCACCGTCAAAGACTAGAAATCCAAAAACCGTCATGTTTCGAAATCAATTTAACAGTCGATCAAAGAATCCCAGATAAAAATCCTTATTAAATATAACTCGTCAAAAATCAACAACGTAAACGTAAAAGTGTCACATAAATAAGTAAAACTTGCAAACAATTACGGAATTGCGACTTTCACATACGTAACTCAAATCTCCCAAATATGTCAAATTTCCAAATCTAATTAAACAGTCAATCAAACTCAGATAAAAACCCTCAATAAAAATAACTCGTAAAAACAAACAATGTAGAGAGAGAGAGAGAGAGACCTGAATGGATTTGGGACCGTACTTAAACAAAACACCACTAAACTGATTTTTACGGTTAATCGGACCCATATTATCTCCGACGACTGAATTTTTTATTCCGATCAAACTACGGGATCTGTCCGTACGGCCGCGTACAATTCCTGATAACCATGACGCCGTTGTTGTCGTCGTCGACGAAGTTCCCGTCGCTAATGCTGATGATGACGGTTCCATATATCTATATCTATATCTATATATCTATCTATATATTATTTTATGTCTAGAAAAAACTTATTCAATTATACAAATTACAAATAAAATAAAACTGATATGTTATTTAAGTGTGTTCCATTTTTCAAATTCATTTGTCTATTTTAGTTTTTATCTCCTCTTCTCTTCTCTCTCTATCTCTTTAATTTTTTTACTATTGTAGGTATGAATTTTTTTTTTTTCCAATAATATTATTATTATTAATTTACGTGATTTCAATTTTATAATTGTCGTTTATATTCAATTTAATTAGTATCTATGAATATAGGTTACCGTCAGACCAACGCATCGCGTGTACATGTTCGCTAGTCTATATATATTAGAGAGAGAGTACAAAAAATATTTTTTTATGCCAAATCCTTATTTGAGAATTTACGGGTTGTAATTGGAATTTACGGTTTTGGCGTTAAAATAGACTTTTTAAAGTCGAAAAAGCTTCAAAACACGAAGAGAGAGAGAATTAAATAATCTGGTTTCAATCTTTCTTTTCGGGTCGGGTTTGTCTAATAACTCGGATAGAATCAAAACTGAGAGTGTACTGTATTATATGTGTTTAATGATTTAGGTATTATAGTGTCAATTTTAATAATTACGATATTAAACTACGAAATTTTGAGGAACTGCCGTTAAACAAAATTGAGTGCATTTCTATCGATATGCGTCAAAAATAGATTCCCAAATGTGGTATATATAGTGACTGCAATTTCGTTGATTTATACTGTTAGTCCATTGATCGAACGAAATTTCATAGTTTGATATTTTAATTGTTAAAATTGGTAATTGACTAACTAAATCGTTAATTATATATGAGACACTATATTAAACGTATTTTTTTTTCCGAATCAAAACTAGCATGGCCTTGTTAAAATTGGTTGGTTGCATATTAGTAATACTCCTTATAGGTACAACAAATTTACATTTATTCAGTCGTAGTGGGTAGAAACTGGTATATTATTGATACAATTCATAATTATTTATATTTATTGTTTTAGTAAATTTATAAAAAAAACATAGGGAAAATAATTTCCACTTTCAAAAATCACATTGTACGTTTTTCGCTTCCTATTATTTTACGTTAAAAATTTATTTTTCTCACGTTTCCGTTTCTCGTTTCATTTGTCATGATGAAGTAGTGAATAGAAGTAATGAAATTTTAAGAAAATCATTTAAAATGTATACATTACTTACTTACTAATATTAAGAAAGATATTAAGTATATTAATATTTGATTGGTTCTCAAGATTAAAGATTTGGGAATCAATATAATTTGATATTATACTCTTTCCTTATTTCATAATCTTTATGTTCTATAAATATAGCATGTCAATGTTATTTTATTTGTAATTTAACAAGTATTATGTACTAACCACTCTAAAATTATGTAATTTAACAAGTATTAGTTTAACAAGTATAAACTAAAATTAGGCAGAGCCTACGTACCCAGCTAGTAAATTAGGTTATGATTAAACGGAATTAGGCGAGATTAGGCCGGATGAGAAGCTAGGAGATGGCTGACAGTGGCTACAATTCCCGGTACTTATATCCTAGCTCCGCTATGCTCAGAGCTAGGCAACATATTTACGCCTACAACCAGTCTTGCGCATAACTATAGAGATGGGAGGTAAAGTAGGACTGGTTATACAAAATAATAGAAATTGAAACTAGAGTATGTACATTGACGTAAGATAAGTTTTATTTTTTCCTTTCTAAATCTAATTATTGTGTATTCCAGTCAACTTGCATGGACCTCGACTAATGTTACTACGGGTCCGACTTCCGAGCACGCCAATTTGCCATCATAGAGACCTTTCTAGATGCTTGAACATTCTATCAACTCGAGGAGATTCTCTCGGAACAATGGGACACCAATGACCAGATGATAAAAAATCCTTTTGTTACCATATAGTTTGCAAGTGATTAGCGGTTTTACCATATTGTCTCGACAGTTTAATTTCAAAAACTATCAGTAAAATTTCCGAAATCCCGACCCGACAAACTTCGGGGTCGGGTGGCAATTTTGATTTCGTCGGGTGTCCCGACCCGACCTGATTTTTTAATTAATTTATATTTTATATTATATAACATGTTTTTTTTATTTCAACACGAAAATATAAATTAATTTATATTAAATGTGCAAGTGATGAGAATCGAACGTTATAACTCTAGTATAGAATGTAATCACTCTACCATATGAGCTATAATTCTTTTTGTTTCATATAATAGTTATAATTACATAAGTATAATATAAATTTATAGTTTTGAATACACGAAACTATTAAAATAAAAAATATAATTAAACTAAAAAATTATATTGTTACTTCAAAAAAGATAAATAATAGTTATTTTTCGATTATCAAAATTATAATGATAATGTATCTCATTTAGTATGATCATTGTTGTTTGTGTGAATAAAACTAAATATTAAAATAATCTGATAAAAAACGTTTCAATTTTTTTATTTACTCTATTATTTGTATTTTCACACTATTTTTTCTACTACATGTTAATTTATTTTTTCATTTATTAGAGATGTTATGTTTAAACTAGGATTATGTTTCGTGTTAATAACATCTTTAGATTTCTCATTGAAGATTGTTAATAAAAAATGACGTTGTCGTAAAATAAAAAAATACGTCGGGAGATTCGGGATAAACCTATCCCGATCCTACGGGATCCCGAAAAAGTCGGGTCCCGATTTTTGTCGGGTCGGGGTCGGGATTTTTTTTCCACTTTTAAAAGTAATCGGGTCGGTATACGGGTTAACCTTAATCCACCCCTAGTTTAAATTAGCTCAACAAATAGTCCCAAGATTCTGAATACAATACACCATTGGAGTTTTACCCAATTCAGAGAAAAATATTTACACAGAGACTACTAACAAAAGCCTATTGATAACCCCAAGTTAGAAACTCATTTCTCACAAGAGGGTCATGGTTCAATAGTGAAAAACATTGTGTCTCGGGGATCCAATCTGTACAAGAACACGCTTTGGAAACGAACAAATCACGATCAACTTCGTACAGTGACCATTCGAAGGGCAATACACTTCAAACACATTGTAGTCCTATCGTACGTTTTCCTTTCTAAAAAAAAAGTAAAATTACATCTAGACACCTCCTTAATCAACAAACTTGGTACAACTACAAGCTACAAATCTCATAAAAAAGTAAAGAAAGTAAATATATAATACATTCCTATGAATTCTTGTGCCAACAAAGAAGCATAGAAATGCAAACTCGCATAATATAGAGTTTTGCTCTTTGTTGCCTTACCCTTCTCTTCAACTTATCATATTTTTCCTTCATGTTGCTCATGTATTTTCTAATTGCACTCAATTTAGTTAGTCTCCCCATATAAACAATATAAACATACTTTTTAATATTATGATCTTTATATAAAGGGTTGTCCTTGACATGTTGGTTCCACATGTGCACAAATAGGTCTTGTTAAGGACCCCTCTTCACGTGTGGTTTTATCTTTAAATTAGTGATATAGACTTCTAAAAGGGTGACTATTACGGTGTCTAATCTTTTATTGCTTATCTATATACTATATATCAGATTTGGTAAAAGGACTAGGAAATGGAAGTAGGAAATGTTTCCGAATTCGTGAAAGAAGTCGAAAAATTAGGTAAAAATAAATAGTTAAACATATATAAACACCCCCGTTAGAGAGTTTTTCGGCTGTAAACTTTATATCGGTTCCAAAGTTGCTATAAAGATTTCAATCACCAACCTTCAGGGATAGCCTAGTAGCCAATAAGCCGTATTCTCTCAATAGCGAGTAACTAATTTGTCGTAAACTTGAGTGCATCTTCGATTGTGCAAAAACAAATAAAAATTAAAGGTTAGATCCTTCAATTACATAATCACATGATCTTGATAACTCTTATCCCCTTGCGTTGAATGTCTGAAGTTAGGCCTGAATATATGTAGACTTTCTAGGTGCTTACCCCTCATGATCATCTTTTTCAAGACACCACTTCATTTTTTTCTAGAAAATAAATGTCAATTATTTTGGAATAATGGAAAATGTCCCCCCCTGGTAACCATGGTTTTTAGCTATAAAATATCACCTTTAGGTGTCAATTTAGTGAGCATTTGCTGTCTTTGATGTGTGAGACATGTCCTATTAAGCCAAGCTAAATGCTTATCCCACCATGTCCCTATTTGCCACACTAAATAATATGAAATTAGCTTATTATAACTGTGCATACGTTGTAATTGTTTTGCTGTAATCTTATGTGGGTCTGTGGTATCAAATACTTGAAATCCAGCTAATGTAAAAGGGTCCTATCTAAATGGATGGTCTTGGTTAGCAATGATAGGGCCTAGTTGATATAATTTTGGGCATTGTTATACAGATATGAACTCTTAAATGATCAAATAATCATCTGAAGAACTCTATATATTTTATTCTTGTTGGTCTCCATCGGACCATCCCAGTGTCGAAAACTGAATCCTGTGTAAACTTCGGCCATCTCGCTCCTTTTGCTTAAATGTTAGTAATATCATACAGTTCCCAGGGTCTTGCAGGAAACACCCTCACATGGTCAACAAACCCGTTCGATCCCCATATTCACAAATTTTAAAAAGCACGGTTTTTTTAAGTTCAGAAAAAAGTGATAAGAGTTGCTAGGATTTGGTACATATTTGACATATGAGGAGCAGGTGATGTAAACTAATCTCAAGTTATAAAAAGTTTTTGACCAACTTGTTTATGGTTATTTTAAACAAACTTAGCATCAGGGCAGGCTCCATGGCTAGCCGAAACAGTCACCCGAGTTAAGCCCCGACCAACAAAGGTGCCAAAATGAAGGAAATAGTCTTAAGGTTTTCTTTTAGAGTGCCCTTTTGTTTTGGGTCAATAATACATGAGAACTTCTGCAGTAAATGTTAATAATGGAGAAAATGATGTTTTGGTTAATGTATCAGGTCCTTAGATTTGAGAAGTGATTAACTGAGACATCAGGATCAATATTCACTACAGAAATAAATATCTGGGAACAGTTTGGAAAAATTGGTCACCTTAATTTTAACAATTTTATCTGGTTCTCATTTTTTTTTCATTTTCAACAGTAACGGTCCATGATTTTTGTGGACGTGATGGAGTTGGTAACTGTTTATGATCATGATGGAAAGTAAGCTACTAATAATTCAACAATGGCACTTTCAACAGCGTTGAACTTGAAATCTATTCCAAGTGAGAGTTTGCTGTCAACAATTTCTCACAATAATGCCAGCTGAGTTATTCAATCTATCATGAATTAGACCACCAAAGACTGTCTAAAAGTTCCTTATCCGAAAGACCTAGCTTTTTGCTTCTATAGCTTCATCAGCTCATTATATTCTTCCTTATGAAGGTTACAGGACGACGAATCTTTCCCTGGAAAGGCTTTCAAGAGAACCAGAGGATCGCCATCGATCTAAAATAATTGGACAAATCAGATCTTTCTATACCAAAGCCAGGTAAGTCGATTGGTTAAGGAGATCATACATCCTCACAAGTCTTTGTTTAAGACAAAATTCCGTTTCAACTAACACTTATTCAGAAGAGATTAATACATTTGGCTCAGCTCGCAGGACACCAATTTTCAAGCACATTTTTGGCACTCAGTTAGCATTCTGATTATTAGAGAGAGTACAACAGTATCTCTTGAGTATCTTTGACATAGCCCATCAGGCATCACATATGGCTCTCTCTTAAGCCAAACATCTGCAATATATTCCGATTACAAATGTTTCCGACATTTCATTTGTAGATTAAGTTTTCAATCAAAAAGCTCAATATAAATCTTTCGAATCTATCAAACAATTGAACAATGTTTAGTTAAAGAAGTGTATAGTGAATAGTGATAACAAATAATCATGTGAATTCAATTTGCAATATCAGCATCTCACTATCATACACAGTTAGCGAATGCTTGCCAGCGAGCTTATAGCAACTTGAATATATAGTAGATTTTCAACATCATGAGATAAACTAAAAACCGCCAAGACCATCTAGACAAACAACATAACCAGAACATAAATATATAACCTGCGGAATTTGAACTTAAGACTTGCTATAAGACGGTCTTCAGTGAGCTAAAATATTTGTAAATCAGCATACCATCTACTAAATACTATACAACCAATAATCTGCATATTAGTCCTCATTCTGCAAGACCCAACTTTTATTTATAAAACCCCAATAACTTAGGAGCTTCTTCTTTAAAGAAACTGATGAACATTTCTTGGGAACACTTTTTAGAGTAACCAATTAAGATGCGAAACCTTTCAACTCCAAAAGCAGTGTATCAGGATTGGTCTCTATACCATATGGCGAAATGAGAAAATTTGTTATCCCACAAGGATAATAAAAACTGATAATTAGCCAAGCAACATCATCTTTTTCACTTGGTAAGGTCCAACTTCTGCTTGTATAACTTCAAAAGATCATTAGCTTCTTCCTTGTAAGGTTCAACAAATCTTTCGAAGAAACTGTTTTCGGTGCAGTTTAGCATCCACACAAAGTTCATATATACTGGATCTAATAAACCATTAGAGACCAAGAAATGATAAACATTGTACCTTGGCTTAATCCTCTTCTCCAAGCTGAATGATATAACCTTGGGCGAATTTACCAGAAGTGAAGACTTCCATCCCATTTTGTTAACCCAATATTCCATCACTAAATTGATTTTAACCTCTGAATTAGTCATACACCATGGATATCTCCTAAATGCAGCAAAAAGATCATCTTCAGACCAACCCCATTTCTTGTACACCTCAACTTTTTTATCCCATGTAGACTTCGACATTGATCTCAAGGCGTGAACCGCAATAATAAATTTTATATTAGAAGGACAAAAACCAATTTCCATTACCTCATCCACGGTTTTCCTAAAATTTTCACAGCTTGTCATGAGTACTCTAGGTTGGTTAGTCAGCAAATACCCAATATTCTTTTTAGGAACACCGATTTTGTTCAATATATCAACATTGGCCGATCCATGTTTTTCAAGATCAAACAATAGAACACCGAAACAACTTTTAAAAGCAGCTTTCTTTTTCCTACTATCAGACCGTAGCATATCATTAAAGAAATTGAAAGAGGGGATTAATTGGTTTTCTAAGCTCCTACTCAATATTTGCGGCCACCTTGATATAATCACTACAATGTCTGAGTCCGAGTAACCTTTGAACTTGAGAAACTCTAATTTGGGCAAAAGGGTTTTCTCTGGATTACATGCAAGTAAGTGAGGGAGATAGTTGACGACTTTCGAGGTCTGGGTTTGGGTAAAGGCATGGTCTTTAAAGAAAGCTAATACAGAGTCCGGATTATCGGTCCCTTTAAAATGCATACACTTAGAAGCCGAAAGAGCCCTTCTTGGAGTGAACCCACATTTTTTAATCAAATAATCGACCGTAAATTCCCTCTGTTTCAAAGAAGCTTTGACCGACGATGACGATAATAGTGAAGATGAAAACTGATGGTTTTGAAGGTTAAGGTACAACAAATTGTGGGTGGGTGAAGAAGCTAAATAAAGATAAGCTCTTAGTCTTATTATAGAAGTTAAATGGTTTAATTTAGTGAACAAAAACATATTCTATTATAGCTTCTTCTACTTGTTCTATTATTGCTGATAGATTTTTTACAGATAAAAGAGTATAAATATACCTCTATCTATCTATCTATCTATCTATTTATCTTCTTATGTAAATAATTCAATATTCAATGGGAAATTATATATATATATGTGTGTGTGTGTGTCTTTCTCTCTCTCTCTGTCTTATATCTAAAACCCTAAGCTATCAGTGAATTCAAGTTTGTTATTGCAGTTAGTGGTGGTTTCGGTTTGGTTTTTGGCAAAACCAAAACCGAGTATATTTTTCGGTTTTGGGCTTTTTATTTTTTGGACCGAACCGGACCGGTTTTTTCGGTCCAGTTTCAGTTTTTTTCGGTTATTTTTTCTTTTTCGATTTTTTTCGGTCTTTTTCGGTTCGGTTTTACTGAAAATCGAAACCGACCCGAAATTTTTTCGGTTTTTTTCGATTCGGTTCGGTTTTTCCGGTTTTTTGCCGAGCCCTAATTTGTAGTTGCTTTTTTACTTTCTATTTAGTCCTTTATATTTAAATTATGATAAAATGTTACCATAATTTTCAACATTCTAGTTCTAGCCCCATTCTATTTTATTTTTTAAAATGAACTAGGACTTGTTGCTCTAATAAAGGACATTGAAAATAATGTTGCTCTAATGGCAGTTTTAAGTTTGAACATTCATTATTGTGGATAACCACACAGGGAACCAGATTGCGAAGACAAACAAAACGATCGAAACCGAAATATGTTTTATGTAGATTATGACGACTTTTGTATGATTAAACCAAGGAAGCTGGCCGAGTAATAGCATTTGAAAGCTGTGACAGTTTTATCATCAAACTGAAGGAGATTTCTGAGGAAGTTGAAAGTTGCGACCACGATTATCTTACGTACTGAGCACCATAAGAAAAGAAAAAAAATGCCATTATGCTCGTAAAAAAAAGAGGGACATGAATTATGACTTTGAAGATCGGCGTTTGGATAAATTCTTTTTGTTTGAAGAAGTTTAAAACAGACTAAGCATTTGCGATTTCCCCATTTCCGACAAGCTTTGGCCGGTTAGAGAGATTGAGAAGAAGTTGTTCACGAAGTAATGGTTTATGTATCTGAACATGTGTTTGCATGTGAACTACAAAACTGCTTCGCAGACTTAGACAAAGGATTAAAATAGGTTGACTTCAAGAGAAGGAAGCTTTACCGATCTTCGTTAAAAACTTAAAAGTCTTATCTGAGAAGCAGAGAGTTATTTGCGAAAAATACTGTTTGCTATAGAACTTTTTATACTTTTGTGATATGTGGATGATCTTCTTTCTGATAGGGGAAGTTGACGATTGCATCCCATTTTCTCACAAATTTCAAATACTGTACATGGCTTTCAAACATCTGCATAATATTTTGATGGCACTTTGTATCAAAGAGTTGTTCAATGAAATACTGCAAAGTTAAAGCCAATCAAAGAAGCATAAATCATATTACCTTTCAGTAACTTTAAAAATGAGTACCCATGAACAAAAAAGCTTCAAAATGGCACATAGAAGCTGAACTAGACAAAACCACTACATTTCTCATGTGACTTTTGACCTCAATACTTTGCTAGAAGAGGATCTTCACTTAGCTAAAACATAAAATCCAGTAACCTTAACACTACATAAAACAATTACAAAAACCACTACTTATTTGCAAGTCCCAGTTTTCATCTTTAAATCCTGATCATCTTCCTTACAGTCTAATAAAAGGCTGATGTACGTTAAATGGAACGCTTTTCCAAAACAACCAATTAAGACATCCAAAACTTATACTCCAGGCAACGACATATATTGGTCTCCACACCACATTAAGAAACGAGAAATTACTATCCTTCTAGGCGAGATGAACAATCCAAAAATCGGCCAAACAACACAAATAACCAGTTTTTCACTTGGCAAGATCCAACTTTTGTTTGTATAAAGTCAATAAACCAGGAGCTTTTTCCTTGTGAGGCTCAATGAACCTCTCCACAAAACGGTTTTCAGGGAAAGAAAGCATCGACGAAAAGTTGTTATATGCCGGATCCGCTAAACTGTTAGAAATTAAGAAGTGATAAACTTCGCACCTTGGTGCAATCCTCTTCTCCAAGCTGTATGACATTAGACTTGGCCAATTTGCTACAAGCAAAGATTTCCAACCCATTTTATTGACCCAAAAATCCATCACCAAATTGATTTTATCCTCCGACTTAATCATACACCACGGGTTTTTCCTAAACGCAGAAACAACATCATCTTCCGACCATCCCCAGTGCTTGTACAACTCAGCTTTTCTGTCCCACGTGCTTTGCGACATTGAATTCAAAGCATGGATCGCTATCAAAAAGCTTAGCCTTTTAGGATTAAAACCAAAAGTATTCACCTTCTCCACAATCTTTTTAAACCTATCGTGGCTCATCAAGAGCTCCGTAGGTTGGAACGTCAACACGTACCCAATATTCTTAACAGGAACACCAATTTGTTTCAACATCCCGATATTATGTTTCACATATTCTTCGTTATTATACCACAAAGGCCTAGCAAAGCGTTTGAAAGCGGTGACAGTCTTCTCATCAGACTCAAGGAAACTACTAAAGAAGTTAAAAGACGGGACTAAATTATTCTTCACACTCCTCCTAAATATTCCAGGCTGCTTAGAAATAACCTCCACAATATCCGAACCCGAAACGCCTTTAGACTTAAAAAACTCGATTTTCGGCAAAAGGGATTTCTGCGGGTTGCTTAATAACAGTCTAGGATTAAAAGTTACGATTTTTGCGATTTGGGTTTTGGTAAAGCCATGTTCTTTGAGAAATATTAATACCAAATCAGGTTTATCGGCGACTTCGAAATTCATATGCTTAGAGGCTGAAACAGCCTTTATCGGACTTAACCCACATGAATTTATCAGATAATTAACAGTAAATGAGCTTTCTTTGGATAAAAATTCAATGGAATTACAAGAAAAAGGACGGATTTGAATAAAATGGAAAACTTCTGAATCAGCTCTTACATTGTTTATGTATTTCAATAAATATTTAGACATTTATGCAGCATATATATATATATATATATATATATATATAAATACTTGGAAATGTATGTATAGAATTGGAAAGAAAATGAAATTACCTGGGTTTGGTTTAGAAATGAAAATTTGGGAGATTTGAAATTGAAACTCTTTCTCTCTCTAAACTAAAACCCTAGGCTCAATATACTCTCACGAAAAAAATATTATAATTCTAATTTTGCCCATCAAATTTAAGGTTATTAAAATGAAGTTATTTGTCCTACCAAAACCAAGCTAATTAAACCGGGTCGGGCCGGACCGGACCGAACTGACTAAAAACTAAATCGAATAAAGGCTTTCAATCTTTTAAAACCGATTATTTGGTTCAATTTGTGATTTGGGCAAATTTTGAACCACACCTCCTCAAAGCTGAGTCGATTATTTATAATAATACAAGTGTTCACGTAGCTCACACGTTGATTGTGTGAAACGTATATAAATATGATCTCGGATAAATGAATATAGTAAATTAATAATCGTATATAATGAGTAATATGATATTTTATTATTATAGAATTATAGTTTGTGAGATGAATTTAAGTGTGAGAAAGAACATATTTATTTAGTTATTTATGTATTTGAATTGCATTATGATATATGAGTAATTAATCAATTAGAATAGATGCATTTTTAGAAAAAAATGATAAAATTTAATAAATTCATTTATCTTTGTATTGTCTTGTATTAATAGTATAATATATATACGTACAGAATAATTATAGTTTATGAATAACTTAAATGTCCATTAGTACCACTACTATGTTTTGTACATTCATCTTATTTAAAAGATGTTTTATTTCTAATGTGCTATGTGTTTTATCACGGTCTATGCTCATTCTTACGAATGATTTTTTTTATTAATTTAAAGTTCAAACCCGACTGAGCAAAACCGAAATCTAATAGTCGTCTTAGTCTAATTTGGTTTGGTTTTTGATCCAAATCTAACCGATTTAACGACTTACCATTGGCTAGGTTTACGTATAAAAAACCAAACCCGATAGATTGCCGTTCACCCATAGGGGCTCGGGTGAAAGTTATCTCATAGATATTTCATTTTTTACAGTTTACTTCATGATACTGTTGCTAAAGAAGAAATGCACCTCTATGATCGAATTTACACATATTGACAACGAAGTATTACTCAACCTACCGACACTTGTAAGACGACTTTCAATATATAAACTCTTTTTATACTATGAGTTGTTCGATTTGCATATATACCAATACCAACTTTCACATTTTCGATACCAAACTTTAAAGAGTCACAAAACCTACCGACACTTGTAAGAAACGACTTTCAATATAACCACGCGAAAACCACGACAACAACAAGAGTACATTTATGTGGAAAAGAGAATATTCAACAATTATTCATCTTATTGTAACATAATTAACTAACAAGATACCGATGACTACTACCAAAAACTAGTGGGTGCTACTCTAGTGTTTTATTTGGTTCTTGAAAAAAGATAACAATACAAGCAAGAGGAAAACGATGGCTCCGATGAAAGAGACTATGGAACCAACCATCAGTTGGCTACAAAATCGTTCAAAGGTGCTACACAATTTGTTCCAATGCAAGTGAGAGTTGCCTTTGTATGCGAGGACACCAACAGTAGCAGATACCCCAGTGGCAGAGAAGAGAAGAGACACCACCATTAGATCAAAGGCCGTGATCACCATGATCAATCCCTTCTTGCCTCTCTTTGCGTTGGAGAGAGAGAGGAGGAGAGAGACTAGGCCGTATACACTTGCTATGGAGTTTACTATGACGAAGAACCTGAAATATTAGGGCCGAAAAAGAATGTTATATGATCCAGAATTTTACATCGAAACACCCTGCCATGAAGGCTTGAAATGTAAAATCTGAAGTTATACTTTGAAATGTCATTTTACACGGAAATTTAGTCTTTTATGAATCATGGCAAGGTTTCAGTGCAAAACTTCCGGCAGTAGGTGATGTACTGAATGATTTGTTATTTTGTTGCTCTTACTTGATGTAAGTTGACTCTAGATTATTTATAAACTTTTCTCAAAGGAGGTTTCACAAGAAAGTAGCGAGAAATAAGATATGACATGATAGCGTAACGGATTTTTTCTAGAGTATCAACTATCATGTTTCAAACTTGAAAGAATTTACAGATATTTTGCTTATCAAAAGAAAGAAAAAAGAAAAGAGTGTAGAGACTTACACCATAGCAGACAAGTAGTGCCATGTTTCAAAGAGTGTAGAGACTTTTTTTTTATAGAGTTCCATGTTTCAAACTTGAAAGAATTTACAGAATTTTGCTTATGAAAAGAAAGTAAGAGGAAAGAATTAAAGAGTGGAGACTTACACAAAAGCAGACAAGTAGTGCCACTTAGCTTGGATATGAAGGTTGATAAGAGGAAGATTAGGTTGAGGTTGAACTTGAATAACCTTAGATTGTGTATCAACACCAACAATAATTGCAGAAATCAATGTTAAAACCAACCCCAAAACCCTCAAAATCACATCTAACCATATCAATCTTGTTTTGTTCAACACCTCCACTTTCACCTCATTGTTATTATTATTATTATTATTATTTGGTCTAGTTTGTGTGCTCTCCATCTCAAGGATATATTTAACAGTATCCAGAAAAAAGAAACAAAAAAAGATATCCACGAGTCTTTGCTTTGGTGTGAGAAAAAGTATGGGCCGGGAGAAGGGGTTATATATATATAGAGAGAGAGAGAGAGAGGGGGCAATATTCTTTAAACTCATTTACATAAATACCAACTTTATAATGAAATTTAGACCATGTTTGTTTTGATGTAAAATGTGTGTAAATAAATATTTACGGATAAAATAAATTTTTCAGGTGATTGGTTTATCGTAAAACATTTTTTTTTTCGGAAAACTTTTCCCACATATCCAATAAAATTGGGAGAAACGGTTACTCCGCAAATAAAGTCGTACGCGGTTTACGGAGGCTATCTCTATATCCTGTCTAATACTAGTATTGTAACTATTATTAATTATAGGTTATTCTTTCAAAATTATTTAATATTTAGTCTAATTTCATCTAATTAACCAATACAAAATGTAACGAAATTGGAAATTTTCTAAAAAATAACAAAAAATGGAAAGAAAAAAAAATCCGAAATTTCTAAAAAAAACCAATAAAATTTGAAAATGCTAAAATCTAATTAACCAATAAAAAATAGGAAAAAATCTAATAAAATAATAAAAAATGGAAAATATAAAATATAAAATATAAAATATAAAATATAAAATATAAAATATAAAATATAAAAATTCCGAAAAATGTAAAAAAAACCCGAGAAAATTCGAAAAAGCTAAAAAAACTCAACAATATTTTTTATACTTCTAATTTTACAAGTTTAAAGGTTGAAAATCATAAGTTATTACAAGTGACGTATATGAAAGAAAATATGCATTTAGCTAAAGTTTCTTATACATGTTGCGATTTTTACTAATTATTTGTTTAAAAAATAATTTGTAATTTTTTAATAAAATTTTAGGTGAATTTTTTTTTATGCACCAACCGCCCGTAAATGAAAGACAAACAAAAAAATTCTGTGTAAAACTTTCTCATGTAAATATTTTTCTCATGTAAAACTTTTACTATGAAACAAACAAACGGAGTGGTTATTATTTTCAATCTACTTTAAATTACATCAGCTTTTAAATTATGTTAATTTACTTTGTACTTGGACGTAAAAATTATATATTACCACCTATAAAAAAAAAGTAAAACGAAGTGCATGTAGGGATGGAGTTATTGTTTTGGTCCAAATTACCTGCCTAACAATGTATTTGATCAGTCAGACGAAAAAAATGTCATTTATTGAGTGTTGTATGCGATGATTGTCTTCACTTTTTATATTTAATTACTCTAGCATATAACTGTATTATTATTCCAGAAAAAAAGTGATCTCTATTGTTGAGAAAGAGGATTGTAGACTTTATAGTGCTTTTTTTTATTTATTGAAAAAAAGAAGATTTTATAGACTTTAATTATAGTGCTTTGGTTGGTACTTTTTGTATAAGCATTTAATAATTCAATAGATATTGAATGGTTATATAAAAATATATATATATATATATATATAAGCATTTAATAACAAGCTAGCTACAGAAAAATAAAGTGAAAAAGGAGTTAAAATTGCGTTTGTGTTCTCAATTTATTTATTTAGACTTCCTACATTTGTCATTGTATGAACTGATTTTATGATGACAACTGACTGACTTAGATTTGCTAGAATAGGCGTGTACACAGCCGGACTTGTACGGGTTTCCGAGGGTACCGAATTCAATCCGTTCTTAATTCTTAATGTTCTAAAAAAAGACGTATAAAATATAAATCCAATCCGGTCTCCATTTGTATAGAGTTTAGTTATGAGCCATGACAAGATATTATTTTCAGTTTTTTTTTCCTTAAATTGATATTTTTTAAAAATTGCACTTTATAAATACTTTAGAAATAAAATATTAAGTTGATTTAAAAAAAAATTGAATAAAAATTATGAAAACATGTGAAAAAACCGAAAAATTAATGAAAACCTGACAATTCTGACAGTTCGAACGGAGAAATTTTGAATCCGTAGAGCTACTGTTATTTAGAGTGTCCCCTGCTAATTAATATAAATTCGGCAGGGTGGGCTTTAGTTCCTACTCGTTGTTTACAAGACAAAACATTTACTATATTAATGTGGCCTATTTGACGAATGAAAAAGACTCCCAAAAAGGCTAAAAACCGAATGAACAACATTAATGTGGTGCTTTGTATGTAGAAAGTTTAAATTACCAATCAAATCGTATGTTTATAGACTCACAAGTCACAAAAGAAAAACCCTTGCGTGCAAAATTATAGAAGATCTCCTTTAAGATCAAACAATTCCATCGAATTTAGACCTTGTTTTGAACACATTACAGCTTTAGATAATCCATCTATTGGTATTAGAAAATTGAAATCAGTCAAAAACATTCAGATAACCAATTAAGTGGGGATGATGTAACACGATTGAACACCGTTCTTGGGCATTGTTCGATAACTAACCGGCTATTTTTCAGTAACCAACATCTTTCTTTATTAAAGATCAAACAGAGAAAAAAAAACGAAGCTACACTTTATCTCTAGGAGTAAACAAGTTCCAAAATGAAATGTCAAATATTTAATATTATTGAATATATATGCATGCTTGAATAATGTGCTTATTTTCAGGAACTTAGGGACTCAATTGAACTTACAATAATACTTGTTCCTTTAGTGTTTTCGGTATATTTACAATTTGTCACCGTTTGTAATTAAGGGATCAATTTGTAAACAATCAGAAACTTTGTTCTTGAACTACTCCTATAAAGAGTGAGAATACTCATTTGTAATTAATTAATTTCAATTATTAAAATCATTATTCTTACCGTTTCTATCTCTTTCTCGCTACAATGGCGAAATACGCCTAAGTCGTATTCTACAAATATGCTTTGCTCTAACCCAAAACAAATGCTTATTGAACAAAGCATTCGACGACTACATTACAATCGAATCCACCCAACAAAAGATCAAACCACAAAAAACAATGTGAAACCAGGACACCTTATTTCGCAATTTCAGATAAATCATGAAGAAATAAGTTGAAGATTTCCTGCCTTTTAAACTAGACAAGACTCGAAAGTACCAAAAGTAAAATACAGACGACATTATGGTAAATCATTTCATCTAATATAGGATTATAAAACAGTACAAATCTGGTTTGCAAGCAAGATCATCAAAAGTAGAGTTAAGGGAAAACTAAGAAATATAAAATAAAACCGACATTACTGCTGAAACATGGATTTGATCGAGTCAAATTGTTGTAGGCACAACGTTCTAATATTATGCATGTAAAAAAAAGTTCCCACAAGCTGTCGAGTGTCGACAAACATAAGTATACGAGAGTACCAAAATCAAAACATGAAGACACTGATGATAAAAAAGATAATCCAACCTATGACCAGGTAACAGTACTAGTACTAGACTAGCAAATAACCCATTTTGGTTGTTAGGGGCTTCTTTAATTGCAACTTTTGCGGAACCATTTATCTTTTTGATTAATAGCTAGACTGTAGAGCTTTGATTTAGTTTTCTTTTCCTGAAAGCTAGAAGCTTGAAGATGGAAAAATCAGGCTTCTTCCTAAACTAAAGGAATCCGATCTGTTTGCTTGAAAGCTACAGCCAAACATCAAGAGAGTATTGGTAGAGAGATTTCTATACGAAAATCTCATAAACGGACTAGAGTGCCAACAGCAAAACGTGAAATAACATGATGATCAAAAATCTAATTTAAGCTAAGACAACAGATAGTCCTAGTTGCAATGCTAGAAAATAAGATACTGTTGTTGTTAAGGCCTTGTTTAGTTCCGCATTTTAAGCTCAATTTTCTTTTCCAGAAAAAGCTAGAAGCTTTATACTGCACGGACCAAGCGTCCTTTTCAACCTCAAAAGATTCCAGCTTATTAGCTTCAAAGCTGCAAATCAAACATAGCCTATATGGTGGTGGTGTGATTATAAGTGGTAGCAGAGGTCATATCATTCCACATGACCATGAATACAAATCAGTTCAATCCTCTTCCTTATGAAGATAAGGCAGATTAGATAATTCTTATGAAAGAGGAAAAATTGTTTGTCTTGAACAATATAAAGGGTAACAAAATCAAAACATCAATAGATAGCAATGAATAATTTCTAATTTAATCTAGAACAAAGGAGAGTAATAGTATTAGTAAATATAATCTTTTTGTTGTTATTCAGATTGCACCTTTTAAGCTTACTTTTTTCCTTTCTATTAAAACCTAGACCAAAAATTTGATGGCTTCAAGGTAATAGCCCGGACAAGCCCAATTTTCTCTTCAAAGTAATCCAGTTTTGCTTAAAAGCTGCAGCGTGTTGTTGTCATCGTGGTGCAAACATCATTTCATATGTTAGCTAAATGATTTTAACATAAAACACTGCAAGTCTGTGAATGGCGTACAAGTATATGTATAAGTGCGTTGATACTAAATATTAGAACAACCAATGTCTTGGATGAACTTAATCCAAACAAATTGCAAATACACGACGGTGAGTAATCTAATCCAAGCTAGAACAAGCGAAAATTACTACTACTAGTAGCATTAGTAACAAATACTATTTTTGGGATCGAAAGTGGTTGTGTAACGAACAACATTTCATATGTTAAATAGTAGACGATTTAAGCAAAATCTACTATGAAAGGTCTACAAGTATGTAACACAGAACTAGAACAAACAATGTCATTGATAAGCTTTAATCCAAACAAAACACAAATACATGACGGTGAACAATCTAATTCAAGCTACAACAATCGAATAACACCAACACTAGATGTAACCAAAGTTTTTGGCAAAATAACCTCCTCGAGCCTCGTTTATTTCCCGCCACTCAAACACTATTTTTAGGGTCAGAGCTGGTAGCAGAACAAACAGCATTCCAGATATTCCCAAAAGACCCGAAAACCTGAGGCATAACAAGCGTCTCGAATCCTCGAAAAACAGCAGTAGACGCGACACCAATCCCAAAAACCTGCATAAACCCGGGTTTAGAATCTATCTTCATATCCAACATCCTCAACATAGTACCATTCATCATAACCATATCCTGTTTCTGTTTTTGATGGGTCATGTTGTTTTGCGGGTTTTTATTCGTAACGACACGAAAGAGGGCTTTCTGGAGGTCGTCGATGACTTTAACAGAGGCTTGTTTGTTTGTCATTCCTTTCGACTCGTAGTGACTTATAAGCTCTTCCGGGGTTGGTACACGGCTCGTGTTTTGTTGATTGACCATCTTTTTTTTCATTTTAATCTGCTGTTGAGAAACTGGGTTTGGTAGTGATGATGACGTAGCACTGTTGTTGTTCATCTTCTTTTTCAAAAAACTAGGGGTTTTAACCAATCTCTCTCTCTCTTATCACTTATCTCTAAATCTTAAGTTTAGGTTTTCGGCTTTATTTATATCAATTCGGGATTTTATTTTATTTTTATTGTAAATTAATATATTATATTATTTATAAAGTGTTTATGTAAAAAAATATGTAAAATTGGATTTTTTATAATATTATCATCTTATATATCGTCAAACAAAGCATAAAAAATAAAATATAAAAAATCAAATTTGACATTTTTTTTAACAAACACTTTAAAAAAAAAATTACATTAATTTACAAAAAAAAAATCGATTTCTTTTTACAAATACATATAAAAAAACCAAAAACCTAAAAACCTAAAAACCTGACCATTCGAACTTCATAAAATTTAAACCGGTACTTCATATAACAATGATATTATATACTTATTTCTTTTTTAAATTGGAGTCAAGCTATTAGCATTTGTATTTTGTACTAGTCAATACACCAATATTTTATATTTACACAATTACGTTGGCCAACACGATGCACCAATCTCTCGATTAATATTACTCATTGCATTTTCTTATAAAAAGGCTATTTTTTCTATAATGCAAACCTGTAACTCTCAAATAACATGACATCAACCTTAATATCAGTGGCGGAATTCGAATTCGAATGTGGATGGTGCTGAATTGCATGCTTATATATATATATATATATTTTTTTAATTATAGTGGTGCTGAAATGCTATAATCCTCAGCTTTTCAACAAAATATATGATTTTTTTTAAAAAAAAAACTCAATATAAGAGGTGTTGTAGCCGTTTTAGCATGAATTAAGTTCCTCCCATACTTAATGTTGTGTTAAGAGTCTAAGACGCAAGACAACCCCTTTTATGCATAACCTTAAGAGTAACATTATTATGTGATAGGAAGTATGTTTCGATTAATTATCGCTTTTATATATTAGTATGTGACAAAAAAGTTGAAAACAAATCGAACACCAATATATCTGCTACCGGCTTGTAGCCATCGTCATTGCAAATGAAAAGAACCCAACATATAAATCCAACAAACCGATAGCTGATACTATCTCTGTGAGATTGTTTACAATTGTTGATTCTACAATACAAGATGACTGTTATTGATTTAATCTTCTTAAAATCAGATCAATGAAACTATGGGATGTACTTGCGGGGATTTCAAAAGTAGAAATCTGGGCAAATACTTTTGGGTATTTCGTTTAGCATCTCTCCTGTATTCACCAATTTCATATAACAAATAGCTCCTAACCGTACTAGTGTGTCGATACTCAAAACCTGATAAACTACTTCACATTACAGTCATGTTCTTCCGACCCGATGAACCAAGGAAATAAAGAAACACACCAAATTGTAGTACAGAAACAGTTTAACGACAACTATCAGGTGCAATGACACATGACACAAACCTGAATATTGGAATGGCAGCAAGTAAGTATTGATGTCTCACTATCAGGTGCTTTATCGAAGGACAAACAATTTTGAAGAAATTATAAAGTGACATTATCAGGAAAACATAATCTTTAATATAAGACAACTCTTTATCACAAAATCTTTAATCATAAAAAGTAAATTTGCAATAACAAAGAAAGAAAGAAACTTGAGATAAGTTGCTGAAAGAGGAATTTAATTGGGGCAAAACATCATACTGTTACAATGACTATAAGTTCTAACCATTAGAAAGCTAAAAAAAAACCCGATCCCAGCACATAGTCGACAACAAGGTGTCAAGGACTACCAAAAAATCAATCTTCCTAACCGTAACAAAGAACAACAGGTCAAATATGAGGATTATAGCAACCAAAACATGCCTCAAAAGTGACTACTTGTCACTTTGACAGATCCAACTTTTTCTTGTATGACTGCAAAAGACCAGGAGCTTCATTCTTGTAACACTTAATAAACTTCTCAAGAAAACGCTTTTCGGTAGACTCAAGCAATACTTTGAAGCTGACATCACCGCGTTTTATTAGTCCTTTTGACACTAAAACCTTATAGATTTCACAACGTGGTATAATCCTCTTATTCAAGCTCAAATTTACAAGTACTGGTCTATTGGCTAAAATTGAAGATTCCAACTTCATTTTATTGACCCAAAAGTCCATTATCAACTCAATTTTATCCTCTGAAACCGCCATACACCACGTGTTTTTCCTAAAAGCAACCGAAATGTCTTCATTGGACCAACCCCATTTTTTAAAAACCCCAACTTTCCTATCCCATGTGGATTTATTCATTGATCTCAGGGTAGTAACTGCTAACAAAAACATCACTTTCGAAGGATCAAACCCTAATTTCTTTACCTCCTCCACAGTCTGCTTAAACTTTCTGCAACTGGTCATGAGTGTCCCAGGGTTGCATTTCAAAAGATAAACAAGATTTTTAACAGGCACACCAGCCTCTTCCAATAATCGAATATTGGGAACTATATGAGTATTGAGATCGTATAAAAGCACCCCAGCAGAGCGTTTAATAGCAGCAATAGTTTTCTCTTCAGATTGAAGTAATTTAGAGTATAATTCGAAAGACGGGATTAACTGTTTTTCTAGGCTCCTTTTCAAAATCGCAGGGGATTTAGATAAAATGTTTGCTATATCTGAGGCTGACGCACCTTTGGATTTGAAAAATTCCACTTTCGGCAAAAGGGTTTTCTCTGGGTTACTCAAGAGCACACGTGGGAGATAGTTGACGAGATATGAGATTTGGGCTTTCGTAAAACCCTCCTTTCTAAAAAATGACAAAACCGAATCTGGCTTTCCAGGAGTTTCGAATTTGACATATTTAGCAGCTGAAACAGCCTTTTCTGGAGTGAGCCCACATGAATTTATCAGATAATTCACAGTAAATAAGCTTCTATCTGGAGACTTGTCAATAGATTTGAGAGATGGTAAAGAAAATGGGTGGTAGGATTGGATTTGAAGGAAATAGAGCTGGTTGGTTGGTAAAGCAAACGATTTGGAAGCTCTTGCATGGAGTATGTATCCCAATACAAACTTAGACATTGGATTGCAAAAGGGATGTATACATATAAATGGTTACTGTCAGATGAATTCACCTTTAAAGGACCGTGCAGAAATTCTTCAAGATTTGATTTTTCTTAAATGCTGAATCCGCATAACCTTTTTCTCCGTAACCTGCTACCAATATTGCAAATATGGTGGAGTAAAAATACTGTTTACCAAATCAATTAATGACAACACAAAGGCATATAGAGTGACAGCAAACCCTTTTTGAAATACAGAAAATAATCACTACAACTGCGAGCTGTAAAATGAGTAGTAAACGATAATTTTCATATAGTACTAATATTTCGTGTAAGAATGAAATATTTCAACATCTTCGGAGTTTTGAAAAACCGCACTTAAGAATTGTAGACAAACAAAACCCGATATTATACTCTGACAGGCCAACCAAAACAACCTGTATTAGCAAACTAATACTACTGAGGACGATAAATATATATTCTACTCCCCCGTGCCATTTCAATTGACCTATACGAAATCACTTGCAATTTTGACCGGAAATTAACTCTTTATCTAAATTGCCTAAAAGTAAATTTTCAAAAGTTAATCATATAGTTCTTGGCCAGTGATTAACTTCTGCAAATTTTCCATTCGACAATTTTGGTACAAGTTTTTGGCCAGTGAGAATTACACGTAGTTTCGTATTGGACAATTAAATAGTATGACTCTTAAAGTGTGTGTTTTAGTAAAGCTATGATATTTAAACTACAACTATGAATATCACACACTCAGAAGGTGAAATATCTTTTTCTAGGGCAAACCGCACTTGAGAACTGTAGACAAACAAAACCCGAGATTAGACTGTACTAGGCCAACCAAAACAACCCTGTACCAGCAAACTAATACGACTGAGGACGATAAGGATATATTTTACTCCCTCCTTTCCATTTTCATCCTCCCATACGAAATCTCGTGAAATTTTGACCCGCAAAGAAATCTTATCAAAATTCCCGGAAATCAAATTTTCAAAAGTTAATCATATAATTCTAACTGATTAACTTCTGAAAATTTTCCATTCGACAATTTTGGTACAAGTTCTTAGCCTCTAAAAATTGCACATACTTTCGTAAATGACTTTTAAAATGTGTGTTATGGTAAAGCTATGATCTTTAAACTACAACTATGAATTTTCACACTCAGAAGGTGAAATAGCTTTTTCTAGAGCAAACCCACATTTCATTTCAGATTACTGACAATAAAAAAAAGAGAGGTAAAATAAGAGAAAATATTATGATGATCAAACGGTATAATTTTTTCAGCAATCATTGACAAGGGAGTTTCTACTTCTGAAGTTAATCATATAGTTCTAACTGATTAACTTTTGAAAAATAATTATCCGACAATTTTGGTACAAGTTCTTGGCAGGTAATAATTGCACGTAGTTTCGTATAGAAAAATCGAACATTGTGACTTTTAAAATGCGTGTTATGGTAAAGCTATGATCTTTAAACTACAACTATGAATATTGAATTCACACACTCAGAAGGTAAATATTATTTTCTAGAACAAATCCACATTTCATTTCAAATAATGTACACTAAAAAGGTGAGGTACAATAAGAGAAATATATTAAAATGATCAAATTGTTTAATTTCTTCAACAATAGTTTCTACTTATAAATCTAATTACATAATTAGACACCCAATATGACAATAAGATTATTATATCTATATATATATATAGAGAGAGAGAGAGAGAGAGAGAAATATGTACCTGGATATTATTAGAACCCTAAAAAGCTTTTCTTGTGTTTTTTTTCAGATTGTTTATTAAGTTTTGGTATCAGTTTTGCCCCCTCACTTTTAAAAAATATTATAGTAAAGTCCTCAGTTTTGTGGTTGTAATTCGGTTTGAATTCACAACATTGGTTTATTACATTGCAGTCCACAATTTTAATTTTATCAGAAATTAGCAAAGAAATGCGTTGGTCTCGTTGTATGTTCGAATCAGATAATAAGGATTTAATAAGTTGTGTGTCTAAGTTTTCCACGACGGGTATATAAGAGATCATGGCCATAATCGAAGATATCATTAATCTACGAGGTGATAGTGATTGGACTTTCGTTTGGATGCCTAGAGCGTCGAATAAACAGGTTAATTATCTTGCCGTTGTTACTAGAGAGAGTGGTACTCATGCGTTTTTACAAATTTGGTCTGACCAGCTGTGATCGTTGATTAACTCTGATTTATGTTAACTTTTATTTATCTCCCTTTCAAAAAAAAAAGTGTTAAGCTTATTTGGTCTTAATATTTACCTTTTTGATCAAGTGTTAGCTTTTGATTTATCGAAACTGTATTTTCTGTCATAAAAGACTACAGTACTTTTGATGAGAAATTTTATTAAATATCATCTTATTTGCTTGCAGGTTGATACTTATTTTTTACTTAGATTCTTGCTTATTTGTTTAGCTTTGAGCTTGTTTTAGAATTAGATGAAACTCCAGTTTAATTGCTTCAATTTTTTTGTGATCAAAAATTTATCTTTCTTTTTTGGCGTTAAACATCTAAGTTGCTTAAAAGCTATGATTGCTAGCTTAAACCCCAAGCTTAAGTAATAAGTTGGGAAAAAATGGGGATAGCTTGGGCTTGAACATATAATCCGAAGTCCCCGACTTAAAATACCGAGTCACACTCCAATGAATACCCAAAAATACCGATAATGATAGTTGTAAATCAGACTATTATGTACTAAACAACCAATATCACACAGGACAGCTCTTTCAATAAAAACAATTCGGCGCAAACAAGCCATGATAACAAAATTATATTGAATGCGTTTGGTGAAGACATGACCATGGGCAAAAAAACATGTACAGAGAGAGTACTACACAGCCAAACATTCGAAATGATCTTTTCAATGGCCAAAACATAAACACTAGTGACTTCATCAAACAAAGAAAAGAGAAGATTCAGTATCCTTCCAAAAAACTGTGTGTGGATGATCAGGAACTTCATTCATTTTCATCCGACACAATCCATCTTTTGCTTGTATAACATCAATAGATCAGGAGCTTTTTCTTTGTAAGGGTCAATGAACCTAGTGAGGAAACGGTCATCGGAATAAATTACCATCGACGGAAAGCTAGTATCAGTCGGATTTAATAAACCATTGGTAACTAAGAACTGATAAACTGCACATCTTGGTGCAATCCTCTTGTCTAAGCTGTACGACAAAACGTCTGGCCTGTTTGCTAGAAGTGAAGATTCCCAACCCATTTTATTGACCCAAAGATCCATCACCGAATTTATCTTTTCCGCCGACTTAAACATACACCAAGGATGTTTCTTAAATGCAACAATAACATCATCTGCGGACCAACCCCATTTCTTATACACCTCAATTTTTCTAGCCCACGTGGTTTTGGACATTGATCTCAAGGCTAAAACCGCAATCACAAAATTTAAATTTTTTGGATCGAAACCCATTTCGGATACCTCATCCACGATCTGCCTAAAATTATCACATTTTGTCATGAATGCTCTAGGTCTGTTGGCCAGCAAATAGTCAATACTTCTGTGGGGAACACCAGTTTTTCTCAATATCTCAATATTATCTGCTCCATGTTTCTCAAGATCAAACAGAAGAACCCCAACGCAGCGTTTAAAGGCAGTGATATTTTTCCTCTCATTGGAATGAAGCAACTTAGTAAAGAAATTGAAAGACGGTACTAACTGATTTTCCAAGCTCCTCATCAAAATTTGGGGGTACATAGATAATATATCTGCGATGTCCGAGTCTGAGAAGCCTTTCGACTTGAAAAATTCCAATTTGGGCAAAAGGGTTTTCTCAGGACTACTGGCGAGCAATTGAGGAGAACAATTGACGACTTTTGAGATTTGGGTTGGGGTAAAGCCATGGTCTTTGAAGAAGGCTAATACAGAGTTTGGCTTATCAGTTGCTTCCAAATTCACACGCGTAGAGATTAATGCAGCTCTTTTTGGAGTTAACCCACATGATTTAATGAGATAATCGACTGCAGAGGAGTTTTGACTTGAAGGACATTGAACTGATTCGATAGATGATGATGAAAATGGACGAGTTTGAAGGAATACGCAGGATAAACCGTGTGTAGGCGAGCAAAGTAAAGTAACAGAAGCTTTAGCTCTTAATATATTCAGATGTTCTAAGTTTTTCAACAAAAACTTAACCATTGAAAAAGTCGGATTCAAAGACTTTCAACTGATTTGACTAATGGCGATAATAAAGATGAAAACGGGTAACGAAAACAGAATCCTTTTCTCGCCAACAAAATTGCCTATGAGGACACGATTGCAGAAAAAAGATCCAAAATTTATTTTCCCTTTCTCGGCAACACTGTTTTGTACTTCACCTTATTGCTGCTCCAAACAATGGGAAAAACACAAGAATTCGGAATAAGAAAGCTAAAAACAAAGTTAACCCAAGTTTAATAATAACTAATATAAAATTTGAGAATAATTAACAGTTTTGCAATAATTAAAATGTCTACTTCTACTGAACATTTGAAAAATAATTAATAGTTAACAGTTTTGCAATAAAATTGCAAAATCTCCTTCAACTCAATCCATAGACAACGTTAGAGTAAAATAGTTAATAGTTTTTCAATAATAATAATAATCTGTCTACTTTTACTACTACAATAACAGAACTTATTAACATGTTTTAGAAAATAAAAAATACCTTTTTAGGTCTCTTTTTAATATATTTGACGCAATGTATCTTCTTCTTCTACACGGTTTGGTTAGGTCTCTTTTTAATTTATAGCTAAGACACTAAATATATATATATATATATATATATATACCTCACTAAATGTATCTTCTTCGAATTTATTGTCAATTTGTTAGTTATGTTTTGGTTTCTGATTTGAGCCTTATTTTTCAATTGTAACAGTTTTAGTCCTCATTTGTTATACTTGTTGCAAGTACTACTTTTTTTAAGGTTTCAATAATTCGATGGGGACACTGACAGATTGGTTTTATACAATGAGGTCCTCAATTTTGGTCTTATTAACCATTTTCAATGATACGAGATTTTAGTAATAACGTTGGCATCTGATTTGTAACAATTGTAAAGAAAAAGGAAAAAAACGAATGATACGAGATTTTAGTAATAACGTTGGCATCTGATTTGTAACAATTGCAAAGAAAAAGGGAAGCAAACGAAGAAGCAGTTTTTTTTCTAGTCTCCTGGAAGTAACTAATAGTTTAAATCCATCATATTTATTTTCGATTAGCTTAATTTCCTGTTTACTAGTTCAAATGATCAGAGTTTTATAAAATTAAAGATTTCCATGCCTGGTGATACATTTTGCTTAAAATCTGTAGATTTCTCACTTATAAAGCCAACTCAAATTCTTCAGAGCTGGTTTTTTTGTTTAAAATCGAGTATATTTATAGTGCGTATTTCGACATCAGGTGTTATTCTAAACTCAGAGAAATCAAATGTCGCAAAATCATATCTTTACAAAATTTGGCCAAATAACATAAGTTGTTGCTGAGATTTCACTGTGATTCCGGTGCTTCCTTAGCAGAACCTACCTAACACTTAGTTTGTAAAACTTCATGCCCTTTTAATAGTCGAGCTCTCAAATGCTGCAACCAGACAGGGAAACTATGTGGTTGAAGTAATACTATGGTTTTGTTAAACGCTTTCACGGTATCACTTCACTTGAAAATGTTGAAAAAAATCGAACACCATATATCTGCTACCTTCCTGTAGCCGTATGCCCATCGTCATTGCGAATGAAAAGAACCCAACATAGAAATCCAACATACCGACAGCTTACACTATTTATGTGAGATTGTTTACAATTGCAGATGACTGGATTCTATGATCCAAGATGCGATTAATTTAATCTTGTCCAAATCAGGTTAGTGAAATCATGGCATGAACAAAAGTAGAAGTCTGGGCAAATACTTGTTTATTTCGTTCAGTATCCTCTCTCAATCCCATTGAAATCATCTCTCGGATATTCACCAATTCTACAAAACAAATAGCTCCTAACCTTGCTAGCACGTTGATATTCCAAACCTGATAAACTTCACATTACAGTCATCTTCTTCCGACTCGATGAGCCATGGAAATATAAAAAAAATAAACTGTAGAATAGAAACTAGTTGCTAAAAATTAAGATTCCCATCCCATTTTATTGACCCAAAAGAAAGTAAGTGCCTTGAAGCAATTAAACCGGAGTTTCATCTGATAAGCTCAAGGTTAAGCAAATAATTAAGCTAGAATCTAAGTTAAAGAATCTCAACTTGCAAGTAAATAAGATGATATTTAAGTTAAATTCTCATCAAAACAGAAAATGATGGTAATTAAGATAGATAGAAGCCAAACATAATGAACTAAAAGAAAGCTAATTAGTAATAAGTTTCATTCATTAATTAAAACCAGCAAATATAAACAGAGAATCAACATCCGAAGCCCAACCCTAAGGCTAGATAAAGCAGCATGATTGAAACAAACTTGGGAGAAATTGAATTAGAGGTGAACCTCGGAAACCCAAATACTAAACTAGATAAACTAAAAGCAAGGTGATTAATTAACATCGGATGATCGAAATCGTAAGGGTAGATAAAGCAGCACGATTGAAACAAAGTCGGGTGAATTGATTTAGAGATCATGACCAGTGTCGGTGGAAACAGGGTGGTACTGGAGTGAGTACTTGGTGACATGGTTGTGGTCACCGGATTTGAAACCCTAGGGGAAGTTCCAGATGGCGCATGCTCGACTACTATCCTCCCTGATCTGCACCACAGTAACTAGTAAGGCGATTACGAGGACGAGAACGAGAACAAGAGAAATGCCAAGGATGATCTTGAGCCTACGGGTCTTTTCAATAAGCCTCATCATCGCCCTCTCCTCCCTCTCCGGAGTAACTTTTATTTAACACGAAGTAGCCTATTTCAACTCTTCAGGCAACTGTCGTTGCATATGATTTATGAAGACGATCGAACATGACTGCTCAAGATAAAGATCCTCTTTTGTTTATATTAAGACTCATAATTCATCAGTCTAATAACCTGATGCTGTTTTGAGCCACCACACATTACGTACCCCATTAACAAACAGCCTAATAAATCAATTTGAACTCGTAAACGCAACATGCTTGTCCTTTCTCTCTTCGCGTATCAATTGCATATATCACTTCCAACCGCTCTGACTGTGTTTTTTTTTTCTTACTTCTTTTCATCTGTCAAAACTCATTAAATTTTGGTTGCAACTGGAATATGTTATCACAATTCGTGATCCGACCTTTGTTCTTTGCTACTCAATATTACAGTAGTTGATTAGTTAGCAGTCAAGACTTTTTCTACATCCAACCTCTATTGTGCATCAGATCCAACCTCTAATGAAATGCGTCAAAGTAGAAGAAAATCATAACCTCAATAGTGTATCAAGTTAAGAATATGATCTGGGCAAGCATTAACATTCCCTTTTACAAACTATGCAATAAAATGTAAACACACAACACAGTATATCCAATTCCCTCAGAATAAATTTAAATTTATTTTTCTGGTTTCCTGACAATGATGTATGTTAATATGTTATATTATTTCTTAATTTCCCATTTGGTAGTTATTGGTGAAAGGCCTCAACCTCACAAACTTGATTTATTAACTTTTTCGTTAGATGCTGGGAATGTCTAGGTTAAGTACAATTGTCAAAAACAACTATTTTGATTTCTCTTTCAATTATACAACAAATTGTTGTAAAATTGCTATAACAAACTCATTATTCACCAGTTTCATCAAGCTATCCTCTTGTACTACCAACCCTGGTAACTTCAATTTGCAGGCATTTTTTCCAGCAAAGGGAAAAAGCATTGTAACCAAATAACAATTTATACCAATTACCAAGCAACCAAATCACAGTGTAGCCAACCAAGATTGCCTTGAATCAGTGTCTAAAAACAATAAACTGGTATTCATTAATAGTAGTATGTCATAAGAATAAATGAGAAAATTCAGCATCTAATGGCAAGAGGAGAGAAAATCAACTGCATTTTAGTCGAGAACTCTTACATTTACACATTGCTATATCTATTGTTGCGTATACAGTGACAATTAGGCTGAAGCTTTGTGCTTATTACAGCAAATTGATCCTTTCCTGAAACAATTTTTGGGTATTTGATCATCATGGTATGATCTCACCTTTCTTTTCTATTCATAAAGAAGGGCCTTTTCTTCCCAACACAACATATGTCTGGGATACAATAATGCCATAAAGAACTAAGACTCATCTCAACTTGAAGTTAGGAGATAATGAGCCCCTTGCTTTTTAGCAAGAGCCATGATCGGTCATATATACTTTTCAATATAGTACTGTCTACATATTTTGACACATGACACCATTTTTAAATATAAACTATATATTGTTTGGCTAGACATAAGCCAATTCTCATTCAATATATTTGCCTTATTATAATCCTCACTTGGTATTAGAAATTAGTCGACATTTTTCAGATAACCAACTAAGTTTGGATAGATGTGACAAGATTGAGCACTGTCTATACTCAACCACTGTTCAACAGCTAACTTATTTTCAGTTTTGTGGTAACTAAATATCAATCGGAGAAAAATTGAAGCTATGCTTTACTATAACTAACTACTCCTATATTGGAGTAAACAAGTTCCAAAATGAAATGTGCCCAACACTGAATATGCTTTGCTCTAACCCAAAATAAATGCTTATTGAACAAAGCATTCGACGACTACGTTACAATTGAATCCATACAACAAAAGATCAAACCACAAAAAACAATGTGAAACCAGGGCAACAAATTTCGCAACTTCAGATCAGTAGCAAAAGTAAAATGTAGATGATATTAATTATGGTGAATCATTTCATCCAAGACAGGGACGAAAAAAATAACACCAACACTCGGTCATAAACAAAAACTAAATCCATTTCTTTGATAAGCCATTAAGATTTCGTAGAACCATGTGGAAGGGGTTTTGGGCTGGAAGTATGAGATGGCGAGGTTAGGGAACCGAGGAGGAGAGGGGTCGTCGTATGAAGGGTTTTGGTTGACAAGTACAATCAACCATACAATGGCAATTGCTAACGCAATGACCAAAGGAGTCAATACCGCTAAGGTGATATTAAGTTTGCGGCCCTGTGCTAGAATCCTAGCGACGGCCGCTTCCTCCCTTTGCGGGTTGAACACCATTATCTCTCTCACTTTCTTTGATGTAAATATGTAGGGAAATCCGCTTGTATTCACTTCTGAAGTAGTTAGGAGATGTAATTCTGCATCCGAATCCGGGTTCGTAATTGTTTTATTAGTTTTCGCTTCACGTGTTTTGTTTTACTACTAAATAGATAACCTATAGTTCCGTTAAAATTGGCGATAAGTTAATAAAAATAAGTTTAATATAAAACACATGTTAGAAAAGTGAAGTGCATGTCATGTGCGAGTTGCGTGCATTGTGCGTAGCATTTATATTTTAAAATATATCCATAAATATATTACACAACATAAAAACATAAATTAATTGCAGTGATATCACATATTCGGTTTCTGTAACATACATTATTGGGCTACATATGTATGGGCTACATATTTCTTCCCAACACAACATATGTCTGGATACAATAATGCCATAAAGAACTAAGACTCATATATAGCCATGGTCGGTCATATATACTTTTCAATATAGTACTGTCTACATATTTTGACACATGACACCATTTTTAAATATAAACTATATATTGTTTGGCTAGACATAAGCCAATTCTCATTCAACATATTTGCCTTATGATAATCCTTACTTGGTATTAGAAATTAGTCGACATTTTTCAGATAACCAACTAAGTTTGGATAGATGTGACAAGATTGAGCACTGTCTATACTCAACCACTGTTCAACAGCTAACTTATTTTCAGTTTTGTGGTAACTAAATATCAATCGGAGAAAAATTGAAGCTATGCTTTACTATAACCAACTACTCCTATACTGGAGTAAACAAGTTCCAAAATGAAATGTGCCAAACACTGAATATGCTTTGCTCTAACCCAAAATAAATGCTTATTGAACAAAGCATTCGACGACTACGTTACAATTGAATCCATACAACAAAAGATCAAACCACAAAAAACAATGTGAAACCAGGGCAACAAATTTCACAACTTCAGATCAGTAGCAAAAGTAAAATGTAAATGACATTAATTATGGTGAATCATTTCATCCAAGACAGGGACGAAAAAAATAACACCAACACACTCGGTCATAAACAAAAACTAAATCCATTTCTTTGATACTATGAAACAGCTTTACATCAAGCTCTCAAAACACCAAATTTTAAACCCAAACAGAAAACTACTAAAAAAAGCTTGAAATAAACACACTAAACAAAAGTAGTTGATAATTAAAATTGATTCAATCCAAAAACAAAATAAAAGCTACTTAATTTCATTCGTTCGTTCATTAAAACCAAATACTAAGCAGAGAACATCGGATACACATTATTCACTTAAACGAGACAAACCATCCAGAAAAGCTAGCTTCAACACCCCATCTAAACCCTAAACTTATTTAACCCTAGATACGTTCCATGCATCATTAAAAAAAGCTTAAACATAGACAACATGAACCTAATTCAAGGTAGCGAAATGAGAGAGAGAACTTGGAGAATGGAGTAAAATTATGAAAGTCCACAGAGCAGATCCAGCTGACGTGTACCCCGTCCTTCTTCAGCACACCTTGGACTCCAAGAACAACACGGGCCTGGTCGAAGCAAATGGTTCACAACGTAGTTTTTGAAGGTATCAACGAGTATATTTCTCCACAAAAAAATATTTATTGTGGATGAAAATGATAAACCGAATTGAAGTCTCATATTCAGATAGGTGGCGTCAATGTATATATATATGGTCACGGATGGTCTAATTTTCAAATTTTGATAATAGACTACATGTCGTATAAACTATTAATTGTTATCGGATACGATTCTGAGCTTTTCTAGGCCATGAGCGAAATAAAAAAAATTCGGGGCTTTATAGGAACTCAGCGAAATATTTTTTTTAAAATTAGGCCCAAAAGAAGACAATCGAACCCGTGACATGCTAAATGAAAATTTCGAAACGAATTTGGCTTTTCTAAATGAAAATTTCCAAACGAATTTGGCTGTTCCAAATGTTTTTTTTCCAAACGAATATGGGTTCATAATGTACACTACGTACCTTCATTATACTATTAATTAATTAGCTTGAGCTTATATCTTCAGCATTTGATTTTAGGGAAAAAAATGGGTACAATTTTAATGAAATTGGTAGATGATGTGTTTTTGACTAGTATCTGCTCAAACGTAATTTGTTGCTTGCAATTATTATAAATGCTTGGAAAAATAAATACAATTTATTTACTGGTATTATACTATATAGTATCTAGTACTGTTTTCACTTAATTTCTATAGTGTCAATATGCAGAAGCTACTTAATTATTTTGTTGCTTAAAAAGGTTTGTTAAAAAATATTTCACTCTGTTTTGATACTCTTCATTTAACAAAAAAAAAAGCAAATTGTCATGAAAAAAACAAATTGTCACGTCACCCTAACACATGGTGGAAACAACGCGGAAATTTCACTTATTTATTTTTCCATTTATGATTTAATATATTAGTAAGAAACTTTTGAGTGTCATATACTAGTTTATTGACAAAACAGTGTAAAAATAGTATGCTCATGAGTATTTACACCTTAATTAGCCATATATATATATATACAGTCCATTTCATTCATCAACTAATGTCATGTGTATCGATTTATTAAGGGATAGTGTCAATGTGTCGCAACTCACACGAGTTATTCATTAGTTATTAAATTTCCAGTTTTTTTTTTTTTTTTTTTTTTTTTTTTTCCTGAAACTATAATTTCCCAAGACAAGTGCCTTGTCTTGGATATGGAACTCTCGTTTTGTAATAATTTTTATCTCACTTTTACGGAATTTAGGATCGGGGTCTTCACTTCCGTCGAGCTTTTAACTATATATTTTTTTTAATAAATTCATGGAGAAAATTTCATTTTCATTTGTATTAAGTAAAAAAACAAAGATGTACAGGAAAATAAGTTTAATATAAAACACACGTTAGAAAAGTGAATTGCATGTCATGTGCGAGTTGCGTGCACTATGCGTAGCATTTATATTTTAAAACATATCCATAATGTAAATAAAAATTGCAACACACACAGACCACACTTAAAACACTAGATAAAAACATACATACACGAATCATAATGTCACCAACAAATCCACACTTAAAATGAATTTGATAGACTAAACACTAGATACTCCATTTAATTAGTTGGTCCGGTCACCATATATATATATATATATATTATTCTTATTATTATTATATAACACACTCTCTCTACTGTATCTAAAACAAGTTCGAAAATGGCAACAATGAGGCAGCATTTAGCTACGAACAGAAACAAAGCGATAGTGATCGGTGCGATAGTGTGCGATAGTGTGTGTGTGGCATTGTTGATCACAGGGCTTGTCTTACTCCACCACCACCCTTAGGCAGCATAAGCAGTGAAAAGCTAAAGCAGGTGGTTACGGGCCACCGTCGTACCCTGATAATAGGCCTATGCTTGGTGGTCGCAATTGCGATTAGAGTGATTTTCATTGTACGAGTTGTTCACCACCACCAGAGGCCCATCCCAGTACCCACTCTCAGCCTCACCTCCTTCGACAACTCCACCTCCCCTTCTGCTGCTGGTTGGTCATTTTCCATCCTCTTCTCCGACCCCATCCACGGATCTCTCCATGTCACCCCTCAGTTCCGCTCCTTCTCTTCCTCCAACCACGAGATGTAATTCTGCATCCGAATCCGGGTTCGTAATTATTTTATTAGTTTCCGTTTCACGTGTTTTGTTTTACTACTAAATAGATAACACTATAGTTTCGTTAAAATTGGCGATAAGTTAATAAAAATAAGTTTAATATAAAACACATGTTAGAAAAGTGAATTGCATGTCATGTGCGAGTTGCGTGCATTGTGCGTAGCATTTATATTTTAAAACATATCCATAATGTAAATAAAAATTGCAACACAGACAGACCACACTTAAAACACTAGATAAAAACCATACATACACAAATCATAATGTCACCAACAAATCCACACTTAAAATGAATTTGATAGACTAAACACTAGATACTGTCCGGTCACCATATATATATATATATATATAGGGAAATGTCATATGAACATCATGAAAAACACCCAACTAGACACTTTTTCGTAAAAACGCTCCAAATCAAGATTTGGTTAATGCAAATCTCAATGGTTTCACGACGGGAACACAAATATGCGTCTTGTTTTTTTTTACGAGACGTATAATGACATGTTTTCGAAATTATGATAAAATTTAAAAATTCAAAACATGTCATTATACATGTTAGAAAAAAAAACAAGACGCATATTTGTGTTCCCGTCGTGAAACCATTGAGATTTGCATTAACCAAATCTTGATTTGGAGCGTTTTTACGAAAAAGTGTCTAGTTGGGTGTTTTTCATGATGTTCATATATCCTCCCCATATATATATATATATATATATATATATATATATATCTTATTATTATTATTATTATTATATAACACACTCTCTCTACTGTATCTAAAACAAGTTCGAAAATGGCAATAATGAGGCAGCATTTAGCTACGAACAGAAACGAAGCGATAGTGATCGGTGCGATAGGGTATGTGTGGCATTGTTGATCACAGGGCTTGTCTTACTCCACCAACCAGCACCCTTAGGTAGCATAAGCAGTGAAAAGCTAAAACAGGTGGTTACGGGGCACCGCCGTACCCTGATATTAGGCATATGCTTGGTGGTTGCAATTGCGATTGGAACAATTTTCATTGTACGAGCTGTTCACCACCACCAGAGGCCCACCCCAGTACCCACTCTCAGCCTCATCTCCTTCGACAACTCCACCTCCCCTTTTGCTGCTGGTTGGTCATTTTCCATCATATTCTCCGACCCCATCAACGGATCTCTCCATGTCACCCCTCAGTTCCACTCTTTCTCTTCCTCCAACCACTCATCTCCTGCTGCAATCATCCAGGGAAAGTCCCAGATCCTTCAATCGGATGCCAATCAGGCGGCCTTCTCCAGCCTCATCCCCCTTTCAAACCTCCCTCTCATTTTCCAGGAGCATCTGATCAGCGACACCCTCCATCCCGCCTTACATGTGAGCACGATTCTGGACGGTGTGGTCCATGCCTGGCTTTGCTACACCCGTCCTGCTGGAAAATGCTTCCCCCTTAGTTTTTCAATGAAATTCTAGTATGTAATACTCCCTCCGTCTCTTTTTAAGTGTCCATTATTCTTTTTTATTGGGCTATACCAAAAGAAGTGTACTCTTTCTCAATTTGGTAATTAAAAAGTAACAAACTAGACTTACCATTTATATTTCTCTTTGTCTATATATTAGCTAGCCGTGTATACCTCTTGATACATTGAACGAATAATATGGAGTATATTTTTTGCTAACGCTTAAACATGAATATTAGTATTTCATAAATTGATCTCATGACATTAATGGTGAGTATTAATATGGAACCTAAGGATTCTATAAATAGGAACAATTCTTACGCAAGACAATTACAATTTAGTAGTTATTCATTCTCCTCCCTCAAACTTGACAAAAATATGGGACGAGATAGTGATAATAACGTAAAAGCTTCCGTAGGGGTTTTAATCATTATGATGTTGCATTCTGTAGTTTTGGTAGAACCTCGTTTAGATCAAGATTGCGTAGCGATGGTAATAGCTCAATGCGGTCGATATCATGATCCAATTGAGTTCAATAACTGTTACGCTTTCGGCACAGGTTATTGCATTAGTGATGTCATGAGGATGGATGTTAAATGTTTTGACAATTGTCTTCTATCATAATGCAAAAATTATAAAAAGGGTAAAATTGAGTAATTTTTGTATGTTTGTTCATGAAAATTCTCTTCTATAATAAGTCAACCCAAGTCAAATGAGTCTGCCCAATTTAACCATTTTTTTCCAAAAATACTGCTATACTTTTTTATTAATTACAATAATACCATGCTCACATAAAAAAATAAAATAAAAAAAATAACAACTAACAACATTATGTGTCCTTCTTTAACAATCAAACATTATTTTAAGTGTTATACTATTTTTTTTGTATTATCCACATATTTGTATCATAACTACACTTATTTTTTATATTTTAATTGCATTGCGCGTCACACACGCAACGCGTGAGGTACGATTACTAGTTATATTATATAGTATCTAGTATTGTTTTCACTTAATTTCTATACTGTCAATATACAGAAGCTACTTAATTATTTTGTTGCTTAAACAGGTTTGTTAAAAAATATTTCACTCTGTTTCGATACTCTTCATTTAACAAACAAACAAAGTAAAAAGCAAATTGTCACGGCACCCTAACACATGGTGGAAACAACGCGGAAATTTCACTTATTTACTTTTCCATTTATGATTTAATATATTAGTAACAAAACTTTTGAGTGTCATATACTAGTTTATTGACAAAACACTATAAAAGTAGTGTGCTGAGTATTTACACCTTAATTAGCCATATATATATATATATATATATATATATATATATATATATATAGTCTATTTCATTCATCAACTAATGTCATGTGTATCGATTTATTAAGGGATAGTGTCAATGTGTCACAACTCACACGTTATAACTCTCTAGTTCATTAGTTATAAAATTTCCAGTTTTTTTTTCTTCTGAAACTATAATTTCCCGAGACAGGTGCCTTGTCTTGGATATGGAACTCTCGTTTTGTAATAATTTTTATCTCACTTTTACGGAATTTAGGATCGGGGTCTTGCCTTCAGTCGAGCTTTTAACTATATTCTTTTTTTAATAAATTCGTGGAGAAAATTTCATTTTCATTTGTATTAAGTAAAAAAACAAAGATGTACAGGAAAATAAGTTTAATATAAAACACATGTTAGAAAAGTGGATTGCATGTCATGTGCGAGTTGCGTGCATTGTGCGTAGCATTTATATTTTAAAACATATCCATAATGTAAATAAAAATTGCAACACAAACAGAGCACACTTAAAACACTAAATAAAAACCATACATACACAAAAAATCATAATGTCATCAACAAATCCACACTTAAAAATGAATTTGATAGACTAAACACTAGATACTCCATTTAATTAGTTGGTCCGGTCACCATATATATATATATATATATATATATATATATATATCTTATTCTTATTATTATTATATAACACACTCTCTTTACTATATCTAAAACAAGTTCGAAAATGGCAACAATGAGTCAGCATTTAGCTACGAACAGAAACAAAGCGATAGTGATCGGTGCGATAGTGTGTGTGGCATTGTTGATCACAGGGCTTGTCTTACTCCACCACCACCCTTAGGCAGCATAAGCAGTGAAAAGCTAAAGCAGGTGGTTACGGGCCACCGCCGTACCCTGATATTAGGCCTATGCTTGGTGGTTGCAATTGCGATTAGAGTGATTTTCATTGTACGAGTTGTTCACCACCACCAGAGGCCCACCCCAGTAGCCACTCTCAGCCTCACCTCCTTCGACAACTCCACCTCCCCTTCTGCTGCTGGTTGGTCATTTTCCATCATCTTCTCCGACCCCATCCACGGATCTCTCCATGTCACCCCTCAGTTCCGCTCATTCTCTTCCTCCAACCACGAGATGTAATTCTGCACCCGAATCCGGGTTCGTAATTATTTTATTAGTTTCCGTTTCACGTGTTTTGTTTTACTACTAAATAGATAACACTATAGTTTCGTTAAAATTGGCGATAAGTTAATAAAAATAAATTTAATATAAAACACATGTTAGAAAAGTGAATTGCAGCGAGTTGCGTGCATTGTGCGTAGCATTTATATTTTAAAACATATCCATAATGTAAATAAAAATTGCAACACAGACAGACCACACTTAAAAACACTAGATAAAAACCATACATACACAAATCATAATGTCACCAACAAATCCACACTTAAAATGAATTTGATAAACTAAACACTAGATAAAATGAATTTGATAAACCATACATACACAAATCAATCACAACCCTAATAACAAGAATAAACACATAATCTTGACCATTAAAATTAAGTAAATGGAGGGTTGTGATTGATGTGTAAACATAATGTGTATTTTTATGTGTGTATAGATCCTCCCATATATATATATATATATATATATATCTTATTCTTATTATTATTATATAACACACTCTCTCTACTGTATCTAAAACAAGTTCGAAAATGGCAACAATGAGGCAGCATTTAGCTACGAACAGAAACGAAGCGATAGTGATCGGTGCGATAGTGTGTGTGGGGCATTGTTGATCACAGGGCATGTCTTACTCCACCAGCACCCTTAGGTAGCATAAGCAGTGAAAAGCTAAAGCAGGTGGTTACGGGGCACCGCCGTACCCTTATATTAGGCATATGCTTGGTGGTCGCAATTGCGATTGGAGCGATTTTCATCATACGAGATGCTCACCACCACCAGAGGCCCACCCCAGTACCCACTCTCAGCCTCATCTCCTTCGACAACTCCACCTCCCCTTCTACTGCTGGTTGGTCATTTTCCATCATATTCTTCGACCCCATCAACGGATCTCTCCATGTCACCCCTCAGTTCCGCTCATTTCTCCAACCACTCCTCTCCTGCTGCAATCATCCAGGGAAAGTCCCAGATCCTTCAATCGGATGGCAGTCAGGCGGCCTTCTCCGGCCTCATCCCCTTTCAAACCTCCCTGTCGTTTTCCAGGAGCATCTGATCAGCGACACCCTCCATCTTGCCTTACATGTGAGCACGATTCTGGACGGTGTGGTCCATGCCTGGCTCTGCTACACCCGTCCTGCCGGAAAATGCTTCCCCGTTAGTTTTTCAATGAAATTCTAGTATGTAATACTCCCTCCGTCCCTTTTTAAGTGTTCATTATTCTTTATTGGGCTGTACCAAAATAAGTGTACTCTTTCTCAATTTGATAATTAAAAAGTAACAAACTTATTATTTTACCCTTTAAATAATATTAAAATAAAAAAGAAAACATAAAAATAAATAAACATAATAATGTCACAGACTTACCATTTATATTTCTCGTTGTCTATATATTAGGTAGCCGTGTATACCTCTTGATACATTGAACAATAATATGGAGTATATTTTTTGCTAACGCTTAAACATGAATATTAGGATTTCATAAATTGATCTCATGACATTAATGGTGAGTATTAATATGGAACCTAAGGATTCTATAAATAGGAACAATTCTTACGCAAGACAATTACAATTTAGTAGTTATTCATTCTCCGCCCTCAAACCTGACAAAAATATGGGACATGATAGTGATAATAACGTAAAAGCTTCCGTAGGGGTTTTAATCATTATGATGCTGCATTCCGTAGTTTTGGCAGAACCTCATTTAGATCAAGATTGCGTAGCGACGGTTATAGGTATGTGCAGTCGATATCATGATCCAATTGAGTTCAATAACTGTTACGCTTTCGGCACAGTTTATTGCATTAGGGATGTCATCGGGATGGATGTTAAATGTTTTGACAATTGTCTTCTATCAGAATGCAAAGATTATAAAAAGGGTAAAATTGAGTAATTTTTTATTATGTTTGTTCATGAAAATTCTCTTCTATCTTATTCTAATTTTTGCATGCCTATCGCATCAGTTTATTTTGTTTTTGCACCATTGTTTTAATTTTTCACTATATTCATTATTTTGTTCGTCACCTCTCATTTATCTTGCAGATGAACCAAAGACATGTATGAAGACATGCAAAGATAAATGTTCGATATAAATAATTGCTAGTTTGGGGAATTTCTAAATTGTTTTGTTTTTATGAATATCTTAATATATATCAAGTTTTAGTCAGTCTTTCGAATGTTGCTTCATACTATTTTTCCTGCCATTCGTTTCTTAAGATTGCAAACTTAATTTTTCTTATTAACGAAACGTTGACTGATCACCAAAAAGTACATGTGTATATTAGCAAAACTGTGACATAAAAACATCTAGTCAATTTATGTTATCCAAAGACAAATCAATTTATCGATAAATTATTGTAAACGACATATGTTAACCAACCAACTTAATGTAATGTAAAACATAACAAATCATCTTAAGAGCTAGTCCATGTTTCGTGTGTTTACAATTGAATTTAGTTTCACCAAATAATAAGAGATCAGCGAATACACTAAGTTAAGGAGTAAAGTTAATTTACATTTTCAAACCCAACTAATGTCATGACTCTCCTAATAGAAAAATGGGCATCATTTTTTTTCTTAAAGATACCCAATTGTTATTTATTATTATGAAATGAATGATCTTTCTTCTTTGCAAAAAAAAAAAAGAAAAGAATGATCTTTCTTCATTTTCTTAATTTATGTAGCTTCTTTCTTTTCCTAATTTATGTAGCTGCATCCTTTTAAGTTGAAAATTCACTAAAAATTTGGCAATGGCGATATCGAGTCTATCTGACACCAAGATTAAAAGTCGATCATAATCACGAAAATGATTCAAGTAATGGAAATTAAATATGGTTTTTTTTTTTTTCTCTCTTTATCATTCGCTAGCTACTAGGATAAAATTGTAACTTTTGAGTGCACTAAATCTTCAGAAACTTAGAAATGCAATTGAAACCTTAGCTAGGTTTAGAGGTTTTAGAATTTAATCTTTACGCTAATAGCAAACCGTGGTCGATCCATTTGTATCTTTGTTCACATTTAATATATATATTATAAGAATTTTTACCGGTCACTGTCGTTGGTAGCTCGGTGCTAACGGCTTAAATACCTGATAAATATAATATAATACGACACAGAATACTACTATTGACGTTATATTTATTTATCGATAAGAATAAAAAGTGGGGGAAAAACCTCACAACAATAAAACAGAGTATCAATTGTGTAGTGAAAAGAAATATGTTAAGGACCAGGTTTTTCATCAAATTGTTGTACAATATTTTACTAGAGTAAACATGATCAAAGTGTTCCTTAATTAATGTTTATATCAAATTGCTTCCAAGATAATTTGGTGATAACATTTTTTTATGGTAACAAGTCTATGGCTTCTATTATGTTCATGGAGTTAACGTAAATGGCAGCTACATATTTTTCAGATATTCATCCAATTCAACTAATCTAGAGACTAACCGCCATAGAATAAATATGACCACGATAATTTGTTGTTATATATATATGGTGACATAATGATGGCCTTAATAGTTCAGCAAAGGGACGAAGATATGCAAGATAAGATGTTCAAGGCAGAACTTGTTGAAAGGCAAGAGAGAGTTGCACAGATCGATGAATCTATCTGAAGGAGAGAGATCTAGAAGTAAGGCAAAAACCGATTATGGCAGTTGTTGCTGAGGTATGTCGAAGCTATCTCTGTCGAAATTGATCTAGTAAACGAAGATGGAAATGCTAAACGACAACAATTGGCAAGGAAAAGTGAAGAAGTCGTGTTTGCACACTGATTATGTAATGTATTCAACTTATATAAGGGAATTTAGTCGTATTTGTTCTCGGAAATTATCATGAAAGGCTTGTTTCCATGAAAATAAAATAAATAAAAAATATATATATATATATATACATATATATATATATATGGTGACTATAATATATGGGTTTGATGAAAAACATTTAGATATTTACGTCTTCCTAATAATTATTTGTATAATACCACATAAGAAAGAAGCTGCACCAATACCTAAAGTAGTGAATAGTCGGATAACTTTTTAAGTTAGTCACGAAAAAATGGTACTACTTAACTAACCAGCTGATTTTTCATAAAAAAAAACGTAATTTTGTGGGATTTGTAACTTTGATTTACTTATTATATACTCCATCCGTTTCTGAACAAATATATTTTCATGAACAAAAATGAGCATTTAACTTTCAAAACTTTCAAAGTAAGTTCATTTTATTAAGCGTTCATTTTATTAAGCGATTTCAGTTATCCTACCTTAATACATGTCTTATTTTATTTTTTATTTTATTTTTATTTTATCAAACCAGCAAATATTAGTTATCTTTCTGTTTGTTTGGGTGTTTTTGTTTGCTAGTCTAATTGTCTTTTTTTTTTTTTTTTAATTAGCACCATCACTTTGCCAACTGAGCTCTTTATCTTCTTTCCTGCCTAATTTTCTTCATTGTTAATCTTTTGATGCATCTTTTAAGCTCACTTCATTTACTTTTTTTCTAGATAAAAATAATGTTTTCTTTTCTTCTTACTTTTGAACAGTTTTTGTTTTTTGTTTTTTGTTTTTTTTGATCAACCAGCAATATTAGTTCTCTTTCTTTCTTTTTTTCTTTCTTCGTTCTTTCTGTTTGTTGTTTGTTCGAAGGTGATAAAGCCGCGCCTGTTTGGGTGTTTTTGTTTCTTTGTCTAATTCTCTGCATCTTATTTACTTTATTTAGTAAGAGGTAGTATTCCTTACGAGAAATTAGTAATACCCAAGTTGAAGTAATTAGCAGTTTAATTGTTAACGCGGGTTGGCTTTTGATGCAGCTTTTAAGCTCACTTCAGTTACTTTTTTCCTAGCTTAAAAAAAAACCAATCTTTTGTTCTTCCTCTTGAACAGATTTTTTTCCCCCTCATCTTAAAATAACTCTATAGCTTATTTGCTTAAAATTCTGCAGGCAAAGAACAGTGTTATTATTTGGCAGCGTCGGAATCTTAATCCAGCATGAGGCTCATATTTTGAAAGACAAACTCGTTTTTTTGAAACCAACCCCGTACTTAAAAGTGTGGCTTGACTTTTCTCAAAATTTTGACTTTTCTGAATTTGATGATGCTGTCACGTTACTTGTATTAACGACCCTGTTTTGCAAGTTGCGAACGTGCTTTGCAAGTTACGAAATAAAAAGTAAACAAAATTACGCATTTAACATGAGAGTTCAAAAGGAAATAAAATTAAGATTACTAAAGTTTGGGAGTTCAATTGTAGTATATTGTTTCAAAAGCATGTAAACAGCCTACATAAAAAGTACTTTCTGAAACCGGTTACTGCAACTATGATATTCTTTTCGTTTCGGGATTATCACACGGATGGGTGGACAAAGCAATCCTAAAGCAGTAATAATTAAATTTTCATAATATCATAACAGTAAGATTAGAGACAGAGTATGAGCTACAAGCTCCCTGAACTTTTCTTATGAAACTTTTATTTCCTTTTGAACTCTCATGTTAGATGCGTAATTTTATTTACTTTTTATTTCCTGTTGTCAAGTCTGGAGGGAATCTGTTGTTCAATGCAGTATAAAGTTCGTAACTTGCAAAACAGGTTTGTTAATACAAGTAACGTGACAACATCATCAAATTCAGAAAAGTCAAAATTTTGAGAAAAGTCACGCCTCACACTTTTAAGTACGAGGTTGGTTTCAAAAGAATGAGTTTGTCTTTCAAAAAACGAGTCTCATGCTGGATTAAAATTCCGCTGACCGAATAAAGACGCTGCCTTTTTATTTGACTCATCCTAAAATAACTCTACAGTTTATTTGCTTAAAAGTCTGCTGGGAAAGAACAGAGTTTTTTCTTCTTATCCTAAAGTAATTCTGTAGTTTATTTGCTTGAAAGCTGAAGGAAACGAAGCCTTTGATGCTTCCTACCAACTTGTCATGTTTTTCCTTCTTCGGAGTAGTAGCTACGTCTTACATTATCTTTTTTACTTTATTAATTCCTTGCATAGATAGTCTGTTTTCAAGGGGTGAATGGTGATTATCTCATAGGACAAATTAGTACTAAATACTAATAAGTAATACCCAAGTAATTAGCACAAGTGTAACTTATGCTTTGAAACTCTACAAACCTTTATCTACATTCCGATCTAATTTTCCTAATTCTTCATAGCTGGTTTTTATTCATCTTTCAAGCTCAGGCCATTTTCTTTTCTTTTTCTTGATTGTCTAAAATTTGCAACGTGTCTGAATTACTATTTTCAAAGTCGTATTTTTTTTTTTGGCCTGATAGTTTGAAACGAGTGAACCAAGCCTTTGATGCTTTCTTCCAACTTGTCCCTTGATTAGTAATACACCTGGACATGTATAGATAGTCGGGAATGAGGGGATCGAGCAAGAAAACAGATTACTTGAGATCAGTTCTCTTGCAAAAAGGGAGAGAGATATTTGGGACTGTATTTGGAGTGTTAATTTTGTTACATGTAGTTGTGTTTTAATATGTGTTTGTTGATCAGTTTCATCTGTATTATTTTAACTCGTAGATAGTAAGTAAAGTTGGTCGGATCTGTCGTTAATATTGTGGTATAATTGCTCCGAGAACCCCTTTGATAACTCTTTTAAGTTATCCCAAAAAAGGACCTATGTTTTGGCTTTTTGCTTCTAGTTTGACTTATATTGGAATTATTATCTCGCATAATTGACATTTCCAATGGCGTCCTCGACCCTTCCGTGGTTGTGGGTCATTGAGACATTGACAAGCTTGAAGCATGTAGATACATCGGTTCTTAAAGGTATGCATCGGTTAGTCAAATTCTTTTGGTTTTTAACTAATATTTAGTATTTATTGATTTTGATTAGAACTTGTTTTTTATTTCAGAATTGGCTAAGAAAGTTCCTGAAATAAGTGGTGATTTAGGGAAAGATGCTAGAGAAATGGTCAACTTCAGGATTTTGGAATCTCTGGCTTCTGAGCAAGTGGTCAACAATAGAAACCTTTCTTCTGCCAAAGATTACGAGAAGAGTTTTGAGCAGTTAGATAATTGTGAAGATGCTGTCACGTACATCTTGTGTCAGGTGATTTTCTTTATCTTTTCCTATTTGTAAATAATTTGATAAAACCGTTGAATTTGAAGTAGCAATATTTTTATGAATAAAAAATATTTTTGACAAATAGTATTTACAAACTAGTAGTCACTTGTCAGATATGTATGACATGTTGAAGGAGTTTGAGACCCCGTCATTATTAGTAATGTTTTATATAAGAGCTGGCATGTCAATGGGCTGATTTTTGTTGTTGTAATGTTCATCTCTTGCGTGACTCATACTTGTTTGTTTTGATTGTATATTATTCAATCAGAAGAGAGAAGAAATTGTGATGTTCAAGCCGCAATTGCAGTATTTTATCAAGAAGAAAAAAGATATCTTGCCAAAGTGCACTTTACAAAAGGTTAGTGAATTTCTTTTTCCCTTTAAAACCATCTTTGTCCAAGACGTAAATCAATTAATTATTTTTTTGACAACTTGTTTCTCGTGATGTAGCTGAAGGATGCTATTTTGGCAGACCACCTGGCTTTTGCATCTTTAAAGTCGAAAAATGGGTTATCTACTTCTACCAGGGACCCCTGATAGAAAAACGCTCACCTCAACAAGGTACACGTACGCCAAATGCTGATGTGGCGGAGGCAAGCAGTGGTCGACCACGTAAGAAAGAGAAGCAACAGTAAGTTATATTCCCCTTCATAACTACTTTTCTCTCATGTTAAACCTTTTTGGCCTTTCTTTTCCTCACTTGAGATGTTCTGTGTGGTCTTGATATTATCCTCCTATATTTGCATTTTTTAGCAATATTGGATTTAGCTTTCTTCATCTCTTCATCTTTATATGTACCATGCATTATATTAGATTCTGTTGCAATTATAAAGTGTGAGAATTATTTAATTTGCAGAAGTAATTCTGCTCCACCTAAGTTAAGGAGAAAGAAAGTTTTTTGGACAGCTAAAGAGGTGACGGTTCTAAAGGTACTTTTTACATGTCACCTTTTTGTTGCATCTCATAAGTACTAACTTACTTTTTGTTGCATCTCATAAGTACTAACTTATAATCCTATCTCTTTGTTGGACGTAATAAGTTTACTTCGTAAAAAAGAACTAATTGGTGTGTTTGATAAAAATTTAAAAAGTTTAATTTCCTCTTATCAAAGAGTAGCAAAAAGCAGTTGATAAATTTGAAGAAAACTACTTTTTGGGAAACATCAATGGGTATTACTTTTTATGTGGTCTGACCAAACACACAAATTTTCTTCTTGTTCTTAAAATGAAAAGGTTTCAAAGTTGTTTGTACTACCAAACAATCCCGATCAATTGAATTCTGTTACATTAATGAGACTTAAATACTATCGCATATTGCAAAGGTTGTAGCTCTTTATTTACAGTTAACTCGGTGTACTTATATCTAAGTGATAATCACCAGTATATGGAAAAGCAAAAACATGGAGGGTTTTAGCTGTTGACCGTCTGATAGGATATGCTTGTCTTCTAATTATGTTTCTTTATTTTCCGTTGATATTGCTCGAACATATTGTAGAAGGGAGTTAAAAAGTTCCATGGATTTCATGATAAGTGGAAGATGATTTTGGAATTTGGACGTCATGTGTTTCCGGAAGGCCGGACTGCTGTAGACCTCGAAGATAAGTGGAGGAATTTGAGCAGGAAACACAATTACCCAGTTTGTAACGTGCGTTTACTTTAGTATTTTGTAATGTTACGATGAACTATGTAAAATATTTAACCGGCAGTAGTATGAAAAAGGAACATCTTGATTTGACCTAGAAGGGAAGAAGATGTTGGTCGGAAGAACTCTGTGAATCCAGAGACGTAAAGATATTAGGCTACACAACCAGAGTGCTAAAATTGTTATTTTGCTTGCTTTTTCTGGTTGTGAGTAGCATTTATAAAATGTAATCTCCTTTTGCTAGTATGCTAGGTTGGGCTTTTGTGTAGGCAGATATAACTTGTAAATTTGGCTGGGTTTCCGTTTTGCCTTTCGTGAATGAAATGTATGTACGTCTTGTTTTGACCCAGTGCAAGAATTGCTTTTCTTTAGCGTTACCTTTTTTTGTTGTTTTTCAAAAAGTGCTTCTCGTGCACAATCTATTGAGTCGAGATTTGATGAACTAAATCTAACCGACGTCGACTTTAACCTGTAGATTTTCAAACTAACATGATGCGTACAGAGAACCGTTTTGTACATGGCAGTCTTTGCGCACACCTTGTATTGTTCCCCAGGATTCTCAGAAATGTGAAGTTGGTGATATCATGTATCCGCTTTGGGAACAAGTAATGTAGTGATATCGTGTTCCCCAATTTAGGATTGTACTCATGTGCTGATGCTTTTCCTATATACAACAAACATAAATAACATGACATTCAACTCCTATATTTATTGTAGAGCTTGAACCCGAACCCGAACCCGAGTGGATGTTTACAAGTGAAATCGAAATCGGACACTATTAGCTTCTAATCCAGTTGTGATAAACTTTGAATATCACTGTTATTGGTTGGCTAGTTCGTGATTCTAAGAGTATGCCTAGAGGCTAGGGGTGTGTATCAATCCATTTGCAGCCCAACACAATAATAGAATAACTAAAGATTTAAGTGAAGCATCATATATGAGTTATCATTCCACACTCCAAATTATAAAATGCGCGTATAAACAGAAATCAGGTGGAGCCTAAACGGTAAACGGATCATATAAAATTAACAACTTAGGCGGGATTACACGCAAGGCGACTAACTTCCCACTAAATTCCGTATTGCGTCCGCCTTTCATAACATTACTCACAAGTATCAGGGGTGGGCACATGGTGGATTGGTACGGATTGACCTCAATCCTAACCCAACCCGCAAAATAAATGGCGGGACGGATTGAGGCGGTTGGTAAAATTTAAATCTCAATCCAACCCAACCCGTTATAATTAAAACCCCAACCCAACCCAACCCAACCCGTTACAATTAAAACCCCAACCCAACCTGCAAAATAAATTGCGGGTTAGGGCGGGTTGTGTTTAGATTGGTTCTTAAATTTTTATTTTGGTCTTTTATTTTTCATATTTTGTATAATTAACCTAAATTTTAAAATAAATTGAATTTTTCAAATAAAATTATAAATTAAAACCAATCAAAATACGTTTAGAAAACTAAAATAGAACAAGAATGGAAAGTTGATATATTGAAATACACACAATGTATATATAAATCTATATATTTATATTTATAATTATATATATATATATATATTGCGGGTTGAAACGAGTTGAGGCGGATTAACCCACGGTTTGAAAACCCCAACCCTAACCCAACAAGCAAAATATATAGCGGATTGAGACGGAATGGATTTATTTTTTTTGGACATTCAACCCGTTCAAATCCATACAGATTGAGTTACGGGTTGAGTTTATGGATTTTTTAGCCACCCATTATTGATCTAAAATGCATGCATAGGTTGAATACAAAAAGCAAAATTAAAGTTAGGGGATAAATTGTAACAATCAGATAATCAGGGGAGTTAGTTGCAAATTAAGCCGGCTTTAGAGTAGTTTCCCAAACTATAATACACTTTCAACACTCTCTCTCTCTAGAGTGTTAATTTTACAGATCGAGAGAGATAAAAAGAGAGTTAAATCTAGGTTTTTTTTTGAATCCAACCCATTATTAGATATCAAATACCCATTTACCAATTCGTATGGTTTTTAATTAAAAAAGGTTGATACAGATTTAATCTAATTCAATTTAATTTGAAGAATAAAGGAGATAAAGTTAAAGTAGAGAGAGAGAGAGAGAGAATGAGTATGTACAGTGAGGAGGGAGAAGGTGAGGAATTGGGGAAGAAGATGGCTTCTCCGTCTTCTTCGTCTTCTATGCTTTGGGTACGTAATCTTCGTCGTTTCATCGGTTCTGGTGCTGGCCTCGGCTCCGAAGCCTTGATGGGTACCTCCCTCCCTTTATCTCTCTCTCTCTCTATTTATATGTCTGGTAGATTTAGCATTTGACACTGTACTGATACTAAATTGGATGATTTTCTTTGAATTAATTACCCGGAATTTTATTTGACACTGGCCTCGGTTCTATATATATGTTTGGTAGATTTAGCATTTGTCACTGTACCAATACTAAACTGAGTAAGAAAAGGTTGGATCTTGGTATGCTAATCTATTTTAATATATTGTATATGTACGTAACATATGGATTAGAGGCATTCCCAGTAAAAATATGTCGAACGGAAGATACACAGAAACAAACAGTTGAATCTGACTAAAGAAATGGATCTGGATGCATAGAGCTTCGTATTTAGTTAGTCCGATTAGGTATTTGTATTGCCATTTGTTTGTGGTGCTCAAACTCTTTTTTCGGTGCAAAAAGTATTCCTTTGTTATTTCTTGGTTCTTTATCTCGGGGGATAATGCATCTTATGTGTATTTCCCTTTTTCTGCTAGATTTTGCATTTGTCACTGTACCAATTTCTGAGTACAAAAGGTTGAATCTTGGTATGCTAATCTATTAATCTGTAGTACCATATGCCGACGTGCCTTCAAAATTATATATGGGTTAAGAGCCATTCCTTGTAAAACTGTGTCAAAAGGGAAGATACGTAGACACAAAACGGTTGAATTGGTTAAGAGTTATGGATCTCGATGCAAAAAAGCTTCAAATTTAGTCAGTCCGATTAGGTATGTGTTGGCATTCGATTGGTTAATATTGTGGCGCTCAAACTCTTTTTTTGGTGCAAAAAGTATTCCTTTGTGTCGAGGGATAATGCATCATATCATGTGTATTTCCCTTTTTTCTGTTAGATTTTGCATTTGTCACTGTACCAATACTTAATTAAGTGATTTTCCGAGTACAAAAGGTTGAAACTTGGTATGCTAATGAGCTAATCTATAGTACATATGCCGATGAGCCTTCAAAATTATATATGGGTTAAGAGGCATTCCTTGTAAAACTGTGTCGAAAGAAAGATATGTAGATACAAACAGTTTAATTTGACTAAAATAACGGATCTGGATGCAGTAGAGCTTCCTATTTAGTCACTCGCTCGGATTAGGTATTTGTTGCCATTCGATTAATTAATATTGTGCCGCTGAAAGTTGAATTCACTAAAGATCGGATGCAATAGAGCTTCATATTTAGTCAGTCGGGTTAGCTATTTGCATTTGACACTGTACCGATATTAAATTCAGTAATTTAGTATTTGACACTGTTCCGATATGAAATTCAGTGATTATCTTTGGATTAATTACCCAGAAACTTAATTGGGTAGAAATTTATTTGACACTGGCCTCGGCTCTGAGGCCTTGATGGGTACCTCTCTCTCTCTCTCTACATATATATATATATATCTAGGTATGTGTGGTAGATTTTGCATTTGTCACTGTACCAATACTAAATTAAGTGATTTTCTGAGTACAAAAGGTTGAAACTTGGTATGCATCTATTAATCTATTGTACATATGCTAATGAGCCTTCAACATTATATGGGTTAAGAGGCATTCCTTGTAAAACTGTGTCGAAAGGAAGATATGTAGATACAAACAGTTGAATTTTACTAAAATAATGGATCTGGATTCAATAGAGCTTCATATGTAGTCAGTCGCTCGGATTAGGTATTTGTATTGGTATTTGATTAATTAATATTGTGTCGCTGAAAGTTGAATTGACTAAAGAATGGATGCAATAGAGCCTCATATTTAGTCATTCGGGTTAGGTATTTGCATTAGAATTCGAAATATTAATATTGTGGCATTGAAACTCTTTTTTCGCTGTAAAAAGTATTCCTTTGTTATTTCTTGTCTCTTTATGTCGGGGGGATAATGGATCTTATGTGTATTTCCCTTTTTCTGCTAGATTTTGCAGTTGTCACTGTACCAATACTAAATAGTGTGATTTTCTGAGTAAAAAGGTTTACTCTTCGTATGCTGGTGAAACTTTTTGTTTCGGTGCAAAAAGTTTCTTTTGTTATTTCTTGGCTCTTATGTCGGGGGTAATGCATGTTTTATGTTTATCCCATTTGTCACGCTGAATTAGATTAGGAGAAGTTTAGATGTGTATGTGTATATGCATTTTGGAGCTTGAAAAAGAATGGATTTTGTATTCTGGATGAGCCTAAATCTGTTTGCAGCTTGTGTTTGCTACACTCTTCCAGAGTTTCTTTTTCAACATCCATTTTCTGGAAACTAGTGATAAATTCTTATGCGCATCATTTCTTTTAAAATTCGCTCTTTTCATTACCATTTGCCAGAGCTGGAGACAAAGAGAATCTTGCTTGACATTTTCAAGGATAAGCAACAAAAAAGTGCTGAGGCGGGCTCGATCCCTAGTTTTTATAAGAAGGTAACCTCATTTATTATACTTTTGCAGGACAGTCTCTTTACCACTTTCTAAGTAATCCAAATAAAAATATTTGCCTCTTCTTTCTTTGTTACTTTATTCAGAAACCTGAAGAAGGGTCCATTAGTAACAGGGTTCAAAGACTGGCTAAATACCGTTTTCTAAAGGTATGTTTCTTTTTGATCATCCTTTATAGTTTTGTTATCTTCTCTAGGGGATTATTAGCAGGCAAAGGTATATCTTGTTTATCACTGTAATAGAATAGTTAACTCTAGATATCATTTTGAATGTGCAGAAGCAATCTGATCTTTTGCTGAATGCTGATGATCTGGATGCCATGTGGGTTTGCTTAAGAGAAAATTGTGTGATTGATGATGCCACTGGTGCTGAAAAGGTTTGAGAACCAAATGATATAACTCGTGTCTTTTCTTTGACATCTTTTGGATCTAACATGACTTGCAAGCTAAATACCTAGCTATTATAGTTGGTTCATTCTATTTCGCTATAATGAAATCAAAACTTGGCAAATAAAAATCTGAAATGGTTAGTGGTGTAGATCTTGTATTGATGTGCGTCTGTTGATAGAATGAATTGTTTCTTCTGCCCCTAGTCATTAGTTACATGTGGAAAAGGAAGTAACATTCTCATCATACTAGCCTGTTTTCGCTGATAAATAAACTATTATTTTAACTTGATTAGCTATTGACTGTTGGTCATTTTCTCAGATGAACTATGAAGACTTTTGCCACATTGCCTCTGTATGCACCGAACAAATAGGTCCTAAATGTCGACGGTTTTTTAGTCCATCAAATTTCATGAAGTTTGAAAAAGACGAGTCCGGAAGAATTGCCATTCTACCATTTTACCTTTATGTTATGCGTACGGTGAGTTGATGTTATTCTTCCTTCCTATCTTTTTCTTTGTGTGTGTGTGTGTGTGGCACTCGCGTCTCTGTTGTAATCTTACTGCTATCTTTTGTCTAGGTATCACTTACACAAGCAAGAATCGACATGAGTGAGCTCGATGAGGACTCTGATGGTTTTCTTCAACCTCATGTATGTTTTTCTACAAATGCATCAACTTTTCTCTATCCTTTTGGTTCATATATTTATTTTATAAATACAGGAAAACCAATAAGCACAACCTTCTATGTTAGCACATCTTATTTTTTATTTTATTTTGCAGGAAATGGAGGCCTATATACGAGGCCTTATTCCGAATTTGGCACAACTTAGGGACATGCCTGAACCCTTTGTTCAAATGTACTGCCGCATAGCAGCACACAAGTTTTTCTTTTTTTGTGATCCTCATCGAAGAGGTTGGATGTATTCACTTTCTATTGAGAATAAAACGGAAATATTATTTAGTTTATATTCCTCATTTTGAGGCTTTTGCCTATAAAATATGAATTTTTTCTCAAAATTGTACTGCCACACTTTCCCTGATAGTACTTTGAGTAACTTGGGTGGTTACTTTTGTTACACCTACGTTGCTAATTACCCTGGTCATTTATTTTGTCGTTGTAGGAAAGGCATGCATAAAGAAGATCCTGCTAAGCAACTGCCTTCAGGAATTAATGGAACTTCATCAGGTAACATTTGTTGGGGGTGACTTAAGTTGTCTTATTCTCTGCACCACTTTCCTTGTATCACATCAAATATATTTTCTTAATAATGAAGTAGCTAGAGATTTGCACCTCCTTCACATCTCAATTGTCGACGGTGTGTATAACATTTCGGAGTTGCAGCTATTTGCTTACATCCGTTGAAATCATTGTGTACCCTATATGTATGGCAGGAAAGCGAGGAAGAAGTCACGGACACAGAGCAAGCTGAAAATTGGTTCTCACTGACCTCAGCCCAACGCATATGTGGTCAGTACATTAGTTTTTTGGCTTCTAATTTTAGTTGAGTTTCTAGAATACTACTTGCATACAGAATGTGATGCGATGAAAGTTTTATAGATATACTTTAAAAGCTGTTTCTCTTCTTTATCATCTGTATCAATTTTTAAGGTAGTTTCTTTTTGTTCTGCAGATATGTTCCTTGCTCTTGATAAAGATATGAATGGAACACTGAGCAAGCAGGAACTTCGAGAATATGCAGAAGGGACTTTGACCGATATCTTTATCGAGCGGGGTATGAGTCTACTTTATGCGCATTTGGATTTTTTTTTCTTTTTGAAAACACTTTATTTACTTAATTTCTCTTGGATTCATCTTGTCAATTTTGAATATGTTGTTTACCATCATTTCGTTCCCCTTGTTAAATATTTTTTCTTGATTGGGAAACAGCATTTGACGAGCATGTGCGACGTGGAAAAAGTGGAGGAGGTAATGCTAGGGAGATGGATTTTGAAAGCTTTTTGGACTTTGTTCTAGCATTAGAAAACAAAGATACTCCCGAGGGGTTGACTTATCTATTCCGCTGTCTTGATCTCAATGGAAGAGGATACCTTACAACTGCTGATATTCACACCCTCTTTAGGTTTAATTTTTCCCTGATCAGCTTTCACATTGTATTTTGTTCCCTTGTATGTTTTCCATGCTTTAATTGGTCTGCTAGGGATAAAAGCTGCACGGAATGAATTATCTACAATATAGTTTAAGTATATTTGTTGAGAATTAGGCAAGGGATCTACCACTATCTATATGCACAGTACATGTATATCACCTTACGTAAGGTCTAAAATAGGAACCAATGAAGTCAAAATGTAATATGGAAGGAAAGAAGGGGCATCCTCAAAGTTGTGACGTTGCCCGATACAATCTTCCTAAACAGATTCTGTAATTTTCCTGCTTGGGAAACTTAAGTAAGTTCCCCTAGCCTCATAATACAGATACATGGCCGACATATATATTGTTATTTTCTGTCAAGTTCTTTTGGATGTGTTTTGTATTGGCTATTTGGCTGTGTATGAAAAGCTAGTAGTAGTACTAAGAGTAGCAGTGCATTGGTTTTATGTTAGTAACCAACAAAAGAAAAATACGAATCAGTACCTTCATGTCTTTATTTCTTGTAGAGTGATGCTATATGCACCGAGTAGTATTGCACAAAGAAGTGTACTGATTAAATGTAGGGTCAATATTCATCGACACATGATTCGAAAATACCCTGACCTATCCATGGCTTCTTTCTTCGAGCCAATTCTAAACCCACCCAACACTCGAGCCAATTATAAGCACCACTTCATTTATATTATCTTTACCAACTGTAACTCCATCAATTTAATCATTCTGTTAATGATTGTGCATATATCATTTCTCTTCTTGAAATTGACATATGTAACTTACTCCAAAAGCATTTCCTTGAATGGTGATGCTTAGGTCTTTGTTTGGTTGCAACTTTATATGCAAATAAGCTATTTATATTTTTAGTTGAAGAAATAAACTGGAATTAACCAGCTTAAAGCTTATAGCGTTTGAGTGTTTTCCAGAAAGCTCAGCCTTTTATGAGCCGGTCAGCCAAATACAGTAAGCTTTTAAACAAAAATTCTGAGCTTAAGAGCTGAAAAACAAGGACTTGAAAGGAAAAAAAAAACACTTAAGGTTCATTATCTTTGAGTAGTGCTATCACAACAGCAGGTTCCAGTTTTCATAGTTTTGACTTTATTATCCCGTGTATGTGACAGGGATGTTCACCAGAAATGGATAGAGGGTGGGAACTACGAGCTATGCATAGAAGATGTGAGAGATGAGATCTGGGATATGGTAAAACCTGTAGACCCACTACGTATTAACTTGTCGGATTTATTATCTTGCAAACAAGGCGGGACTGTTGCTAGCATGCTCATAGACGTGCGTGGTTTTTGGGCCCATGACAACAGAGAGAACCTTCTTCAGGAAGAGGAAGAGCCTGAGGAAGAATCTTAGGGCCTACTTAATTGCAAACTTGAAGCAAAAATAAAATTAAAAAATTAAGCTCAAATGCTGCAAAGGGTTAAGTTGGTTCGCGATGATCATTTTCTTCACCAACTCCATAACACTTGAAATACGTCGGCAGGTGCTTGTTATCGGGAATGTGTTTCATATATGTTGCAAATTCCAGAAATAAGTGTTTATGTAACTATGATTCACGGTTAGAATTTGAATTTACTTTTGTTGTATTAGAATGTAGAGTCTTGGTGTTTTTAAACATGTACTTCATGTATGTATCTACAGACTGCAAGCTATGTATCTACATGCTGCATTGATACTTTTATTGCAGGATTGTCAATTTTGTATTAGTGATGTATTTGATGCATATACAGTATGTGGCAAAACTATGCACGTTTTATTTTTTTCTAAAGCACATGATCTACTCGAGGGATTGTTACTAATAAGAAACAAGAAAAAGAGAACGATTTCTCAAGTGCTTCTTTTTAAATGTACGTGGTATTCACAATTATGAAATATCCGAGTTCAGCTCAAGCGATCTTGTCTTTCCGAGAACAAGTCAGCTCATGCTTGGAATTCAGTTTAAGCTTGTTCTGATTTCATTGTTTTATTGCATTAGTCCATGTGCCCCTTCTTGTTATTGCACAGATCTGTGCGCTTCTTGTTAAGAGTTTACCTTGATATGTGTCGGGATCATGACACGAGTAAAAAGTTTAAAGTTGGCTAACATACATATCAATCTTGATCTTAGTGATGTTAATTAGCCTCGGTAATATTTAATTTATTGATGTTGGAGTATAAGAGGATGAGTTGTTTTTGTCTTGATCGTCTTACGTAATATCACTGGGAATTGTTTGTGTACGAACAAGAACAAACACTACTTATCATAATTCACAAGCTATATAACTCAAGAAAACTCACGTTACATGGTATATTACCCATGATTCAGGATAAATAAGCAAAACCGAAATGTATTTTAGTACTTTTCTTACGCGAATTTATACTCATATAATCAGTAAATTTAAGGAAATTACATCTTGTACTAAGGTATAGCACTTGTTATATATAAATAGTATATCATAAGCTTCGTGTAATGTTAAGTCTAGCACATATGCCATTTGAAAATTAACTTCCCAATACATGGTAGTGAATGAAATCACAGTTTGTTAGAAAGTTTGGCGTATGTGCTAAGCCGATTATTTCATTATTTATTTATTATAAAATATTTATTGTCATTATAATTATTATAAGATCACATGGTTAATTAAGCCAAAATTTGTTGCATGACAAGTAGATTAAACCCACATAGCTCCTGCTCTTTGGAGCATGGGGATTAAGGACCTCCTAAGGTGAAGGCTCATCACCTCATTCGTTCCTCCGACCAACTCACCACCAATGAACACCGCCGGAACTGTAGGGTTCCGACCAAGCTGGCTGGAAAGGGCCTGTTCAATCTCACGGCCTCTCGGGATCTCGTCAAGCTCATGCACAACCGGGTTCACACCAAAGTCACATAATAGGGTCTTGATAGTGTGGCACATACAACATGAGCTCTTGCTAAATATCACCACCGGCCTCTCGGACACCATTCTTCTTACCCTATCCATTTCGAGAGGAAGTTTGAAAAAAATAAGGGGAAAGTCGATGTTTAGAGACGTAGCTAAAGAAGGTATATATATATATATATTGGCTTAGTTGTGGAGAATTGAAGTCGAGATGAGGACCTATATATAGGAGGTGGTGAAGGTGCGTAATGGATATAAAGTTAACTCTACTTAGCTTTATGAGAATATTTTTTAGAATTGACAAATATATTAATTATGGAATATGACTTCAGCAAATTATGTCTTTTTTATTTGGAAAATGATGTTCTTGTAGGGATTAATATTTTGTTCGGGAAATAAGTTTATTGCTTGCTTAATTATGATAGTACTATTGTTAAATTTGACAATCCAATGTGAAAGAAATGTATCAAAAGATAAGAAAAAATAGAATTACAAAGGAGAATGAAATATAACTACTATAAAACGAAAAGATCTAACAATTAACTAGTACTACTCCGGTCCTATCAATAAGATTTTCAAATACGTACTATTCGCGGATGTAAAACAAATGATATTTAATAATTTTTCTACAAACAATAAACCCTATATATATATATATATATATATATCCTAGTTATCAAAGTTAATTAAGATGACTTAAAACAAGAGCTTAATGTTGTTTAGTTTAATTATTTTCATCTTTTATGTATTGAAAGAAGAATCAAGCATGGTCATACTACTAAAGTGAATATATATTAGGTGTGTACGTATTTTCAGTATGCGGAATTCAGTAATGTAAAGTTGATAAGTTATATCTTTTGAATATATATATATATATATATGATCGATCACTTGTAGTAATCAAACCAACAAAATGAATATTTATAAAGGTGCATTCGTGATAATGCATACGTATATGTAATGGGAATAAGTTCGATCATATTGCGTTACATTTATGCATGGTCACAATCACATTCTTTCTTTCGTTGTATTTGTTCTTTCGACCTTTCCTGTTCCCAATATTTTTCAAATGAGATCATCAGCCACACATGGGAGTATGGGAATTGATCAAATTTTCAAAAGTATACAGAAAAATATTTAAATTGATTTAATCCATTTTTGGATTTTTGAATTAGAAAAAAAGAAGAAGCATCTGATGAGGTGGAGAAATGAGTATGGAGTTATCCAATTGGGACCTTCTTTTTTTTCACAAGTTACATTAATATTCGCATCCAACTAAAATAAATGTGAAAAAGGGAAACTGACAGCTCTAAGAAAATTTGGAATAACGCGGATAAATATTGTCATGATGTGTCTATATATATATATATATATAATCTATCTCAAATATATCAAAGTTATTACCTTTAATTACCTTTAATTTATTTCTGTTATCTATGCAAGTTATATATATATATATATATAAAGAAGAAATATTTTTAAAAGCTAACATATGCATCTGTTAAAGTTTAAGATTTTGATTAGCGCTATGACGAAGATAGCTAGCTAGCATATATATGCATTGTTTCACTTTGACCCCAATCAAGTAAGCAGCGGAATTCCAAGAAAGAAAATTCTTAATTTGCAATTATCTAACACAAAATCATTTAAAAAGATATCGATACCCTAAAAAAAGGATAAAAAAGAAAATTCAGCGCAAGTTTTCGAGCCATCTTGATATTTGGTGACCGACGAAAACCATCTTGGCATTAGATAACTTGCATTTTCAACATGTCTATGGTTGATCGGTTGCGTAATAACAAAAATGATTTGGATATCTGAAATAATATTAGCTAAAATAAAGTAGTAAATATATATGATAAGATATGATATGAATCTAGCCTAGCTTAGCTTATTTTGTTTGTTTGGACAAATTGGAGCATAAGCCCATACAAAGGTAAGGAACCGTACACATGCATAAGGGAACATATATATATATACCATACCATACCATACCATGAATGCACCTACCTAACTAATTTAATGTTATCCTTGTATACTTTTCACATGTAAATTTTTAATTTCATTACGAGCATTATACAGCTTGAAACAAAAGCAAAGAATAGTTTAAATTGTCTATAAGACTACAAAAATGAGTCTGATACTCTCTCCCCTATTCAAGGTATCATTTGGTATCCCTTTTAATTTTTAACCTAAAATATTTGTTAAAAAAAACTGGAAAAAATTCTACAATTATGATTATACTTATATTGATACATTCCAATAATTCTTTTTAAAAGAAAATCCACACACAATTTAATTTGAAATAAATGAAAAAACTGGTACAATTTAATTATTGAATTAAAAAAAACATTTGGAGCAATGTTATGTCCAAATATTATAAAGTTTGCATAAAATATATTATAAAAGTCTATAAAAGTGCGAAAAAAGTTGATTTTTTTAAATTTTGGGCGAAAACAAGTAAGGGGACAAGAAATAGGGGACAAATTCAAAACGAAAAATTAAATTGTCTAATTAAACTTTGTTATTTGCAAATCCCAAATGTGTATATTTGTCCATAAAGAACAATATTTCTCTGCAAAGTAGGTTGTAGGAATTAACTACATAACTTCCATATGTTATACAATCCTTCCATATGTTATATAAATAATCAACTTTCTTATTGTTTTTATCATTTCTTTTAGCACAGTAATTCATTCGTTTAGTTTAGAAAAAAGTTAGAAAGAATTGATAAAATATTTGATCACATGAGACAATCACCAAAAACTCAAACACGTAATCTTAAATTATAAGATTTTAGTAGCTAGTATATTACTTTGTTATAATACAATAATCTTAATGAACCAGACTATAAAGCCAGACTTCCTACCCGACTAAAAAAAAATGAGGCATTTTATTGACTTTTTAACATGTAAATCCAACCCCTTTTTATGTGATGCAATAATTTTTCTTTTTCTTTTTAATTTTTATCCACTTTCTTCTTTTTATCCAACCCCATGAAATGTTGGCACTAGATGTACACATGATGCGAAAAATAAGACTAAAAATTTGAGGTGTAAAAATTTAAGTTTCAACATAATATACAAGTGTTTTATGAAGAGTCGGATAAAAAGTCTGTTTAATCTTGTCCAGGTGAATAGCATCACTAGTTATAATAATTACATATCAAGTATAAATAACATAACAAAATATTATCTTTTGCAACTTTGGTAATTTGTAAGATTACTTATATCAACACATATGTTACAAAATTCAATTTATTATACCGATAAATAGTTGCTAAAAATAAAATAATATATATGAAAATAAAAATATAAACACACACATACCTATTCCTGTAAATATATATATACATGTATAAACTATTTTTTAATTTATGTTATTAGTTTTAGTATCCATTTAATAATCGATCTCACCGACATTTAAATAAATATTTAAACCTTGATATAAAACGATTTGTATAAAAAAAATGGTGTTTATATTTGATCTAGAATTAAATGAAAAGATAGAGAAAATAGAAAGATGAATTATTTATAGTAATTAAACCAATTAGAGAATGACACATAGAAGGTATGTAGGAAATCTCTACACAATAGGTTGTAGAAAAATATTGTTCTATTATAAATACGGCTCCTTACCGAAGGGTCAAAAATTAAAAAAAAATACAACTCTAATTAAAAAATAGCCCATAATTATGCATGTATTTTTTAATTAGAGTTGTATTTTTTTTTAATTAGAGTTGTATTTTTTTAATTAGAGTTGTATTTTTTTTTTAAATATTGTTCTATTATAAATACGGCCCTTCACTGCATGCAAGCTATACTTGCTTCGTGTATATACTGGCCTAAATTATGCATGTATATATATACTTTTATCTTTACATCGCCTTTTATCCATCGGCCATTGTCTCACTTATACTTGCTTCGTGTATATCGACCAGTTCTTATCTCTACATTCATACATACGTATAGACATATAATTTCATTACAAAATAATATTTGATTTAGTGAGAGTAAAAAGCTGTCACAAACCTATCGCTAATTTAAAAAGATGTCACAAATTGACTAAACTGTCACAAAACCGTCATAAAAACCGTCGATAATAAGCTCGTAACAAAAAATACCGTTACTAATCCCGTCGCTATTTGAGTATTTTTTTGTAGTATACCTCCGACGTTTTCATTTTTGATGTCTAACAAAACATATAAGAACTCTAACGAGCTATATATTTGTCCGATGTCTTAATATGTTTCCCTGTTTATAACGGAGCGCATTAATTGTAAAAAATAATAATTAAAGATTAAAAAACACTTTTCAAAGTTTTATATTTATAATATCTCTACTAAAATAGACTTAAAAATAATTAAATTATAGGTTTCAATTTTCTATATACATGTATGGAGATAGCATTAGATTTTGACATTTTAATGTTTGTTTATGAGGGATATTATATATATGACATGTTATGTATTGGCTTTATTTGAAAAAAAGAATGACAACTTTATGTACAATTATATATATATATATAAACTTGAGAAGATAAAGAAGAATACGAGGTCTGTTTTCAGCATCTCACACTATTTTGTGATTAAAAGTAAGAGTAGTTGGGACGAGATAATCAATAAAATGATTTTTATTCCTTTTCAAAGTGGGTCATGTAATGTGCATGTAGCCATGTAGGAACATATATATAAGCTAAGGTATATACTTACTATGTACATTACGTACGTTCTCACTGTATACAATTTAGATAATTAAACAATAGAAATGAGCCTTACTCAAAAATCTTACCCGCTGATGTGTCGGGTTAAGTGTACCAATCATTTTTGTTTCGATATTGAAACTATATTTTCATTTAATTTATAATTGGTCCACCTAGTCCGGTACATCATCGGTTAAAGTTTTTGGATAACGTTTTTAAATAATTATAGCAATAATCATTAAATAAATGATTACAGCAACTCCAATAAAAAAATTACATAAACCATACCACACAAATTTCTCAAGTTTTCGTTAATTCTACTTTTATCATAAGTTTTACATTGCTAGTCGGATTATGTAAACCTGGACTTATTAAATCATCCCTAGCTAAAAAAAAATTCTTCATAGATATATATAGTATGGAATAATGATAATTTCTCGGTATTTCTGGAGTTTGTAAGACATTTGAATAATTAATAAAAGTTGGTCTGGTGCTTATTAAAAAAAAATAGCGTGGAATAATACCTCCACGGGTGGTTTTTTACATATGAAACTATGGTGGCCGTTATAAGTAGTTAAAATTCTACTTTATAAACTAAAAACACATAGTTATGAAAGAAGGAAAAAGAAAAAAATGAAGAAAATGAAAACAGATAACTTTTTCCGCATAATAAACAATTGAGATAATAACATGCCTTCCTTAATTGTAATACGAATTGTACTCAAGTCCATTTTTTAATATAGAGGTTCAACTGATCATGCACGTACGTGTTGTATGTCACTGCCTTGGCGTTTGTTATAATAAACTTGTATATACGAATATTTTTTTGGTTAGATGAGATTACGTATACGTGATATATATATATATATAAGCCCTTATTCGCTTTAGGTTTCTCTATGATTCCGAATCGGGTGTTTGAACAATCTTGTCGTACGTCCTAGGATTAATTCAAATGTAACAGTACCCTCTTTTATATATAACGCGTGCAAGCATTTTTGATTGTTTAGATTTAGTATCAACCAATATTGTAGCATAACAGCATTGCAGATATAATTTAATTCATCCTTAATTAAGATGCAAATGGGAGTAGGATTGCTTAGAAAATGTTTCTGGTTATTTCCCAAAGTTTGTGACAATATATATATATATATATATGTACTCTTTGATTTCTTTTCGCTTATAAGGTTCGTGGCAACTCCATTTTATTTATTTTCCCCTCTTTTAATTCTCATGTTTGTGTTGTTCAATCAATCATATCATCTTGAGAAAAAATTGACATGTATTCCCCGTTTGCAGTTTTTGTTGGTATTTTTTGCAGGTTGGTTGACCTGATCAATTTCCCCAATGTTGTCTGTTTTATTATGATAATGTTATTATATAGTGTCTTGAGTCTAATTTGCATGCTAACAGTCCCGAAACACAAGTTAATCTTGAGGTTCGTCAAAGTTTATCAATGTTTTCAAATTCGTTTTTTTGTTTTTTTTATATAAGTTGGTGGGGGATATGATATCCACTGTTTCAATAATATAATATTAATGAATGGTCGAAACGGTGTTTATTACAACATAAATCAAATTAAAAACAATATAAAACTACAAGAATTAATACTATTGTTAAGGATATAAAATAATATCCGGTCCTTCTACGCACTTCATATTCTTGTTTCAACTTTTCCACGTCTTGTGACATCAAACGTTGATACCGTCATTTTTTTGACGAATCTTTTCTTTTTTGAAAGAGACCTCTTATCGATTAAATGTAACTAGCAATATACCTTGATGACTAGTAATATACCTTTTTTTTCCGGGATGATTTTTTGTTATACCCACCCGTATAAAACTTATTTAAAAAGGTTACTTGTCGATGTGGTAGATTAGCTGCATCAATAATATATTAAATGAACTTTGTATTTTTTTCAAAACGCAACATGAATGGTTGGTACACATACAAAAAAAAAAAAAAAAGACGGTGCAACCATAACCGAGGCGGAAAAAAGAACTGTGTTATTCGACTGTATTAATTATGCTATTTAGAAGAATTCATTTATGAAAATATAAAAAATGTAACAAGTTAGCCTCATAATTTATATTCTCATGTTTATTAACGAGTCTCTTATAGATGTTGACACAATGACAACGAAATTGTGCCAACATGAGCGATAAAAAGGATAAGTGACAGGTCGGCCTATAAAGATAACACGTATCGGAGCTCAGCTCGTTTACAGTTGAATACTATTTATTTCCGTTACTATTTTCTATATATTATAGGTTATTTATGGTTGTACTTGAGCACTATGCATGACGGTTCGAGATGTTTTGAAGCAATACACGTTAGTATTTGCAGTTGGATATGTGAGCAAAAATGCAAATGGAATGGAACACAGTTTGCTACTCCTATTAAGTTTAAAACTTTTTTCTAAAACATTCTTTAAATTCTAAAACCTTTAAACCTAAGGTTTTCAATTGCATTTTTTACTTTTTAATTATTTAGTACACTCAAAAGTTACAATTTTATCCTAGTATATATAATTAGGAAATAGTAAACCCCAAGTATTTAGCTTCAAACATCTGCCAGTTTTTTTTTTTAAGTAACGAGTCCAATTTATTAAAATAAATAAATTATTCATTCATGAGACAAGAAGCCACCTAAATAACCGATTCGTGTTACTTGAATAACTTTTTCGTGATTATGACTTAATTAATATCATGATGGAAGAACTAAGATATATAAATTAGTAATAATAAATAACGGCTGGGTATCTTTTGAAAACAAAACGATGCCCATTTTTCTATATATAATTATGTATTTTCCACTACATTGATTGGTTTGAAATGTGAGACTAATCACCCATTTGTCTTTTGGATAATATAATATAAATTGACTTGTTGATATCTTATGTCACAATTTTGTTAATATACACATGTACTTTTTGGTGATCAATCAAGGTTCTTCGTTAATTAATAAGAAACTTGCAATCTGAATAAACGAATGGCAGAAAAAATATGAAGCAAGATTCGGGAGAGTGACTAAAACTTGGTATATATATTAATATATTCATAAAAATATAAAACAACCACCAATTAATATAACAATTATTTATATCAGCCAATTACACGTGACATTTATCTTTGCATGCCTGGAAACATGTCTCTGGTGATTTATCTGCAAGATAAATGACAGATGATGAACAAATTAATGAATACAGAAATTGTTAAAAATTAAAAAAAAATGACACAATTAACATAATAAACTGGTGCTATGTTCAAACAAAATTAGAATAAAATAGAAGAGAATTTCCATGCGAACCATACAAAAATTACTCAAATTTACCTTGTGTGCACTCTGATGATGAAGCAACACAATTGTCGAAACATTTAGGATTCGTATCGGGGTTATCCAGAAGGCAATAACCCGACCCCATATGGAAACAATCGGAGTACGAAATTGGCTGACTAGTTCTAGCATATCGAAGGCATAAAGTTATTAACGATGCTATACAATCTTGGTCATAATGGTCAGGCTGTGCCGAAATTACCAAAAGGAACGTCATAATAATTAAAACCGCCGCGGAAGCTTTTTTATTATTATCATCTCCCCGTCCCATTTTTTTATGAATAACCTACTAAAGCGTAATATGTCTTTGCCTAAACATTAGTCTTATTTGTATTCTTTAGGTTCCATATTGATACTCACTCATCATAATTAATACCATGAGATCAATTTCGGAAATCCTAATATTCATGCATGTTTATCCGTTACCCAAATTATTAATATACTTTGCATTAATTAGGAAATATTAATATGGAAACGATTTTATCTTTTTTGGGTACATATTCAGTCATAACAAAAATCTACTTTGCAAAAAGAAAAGTATCATGGCAAAGATTGATTTTACAATATTTAAGCGTGATTGCAAAATACATTCCATTTATGTTAAAAATTAATAAAATACTTTGCATCATAAAATTGCAATAAATGTAATTACATTCTCACAGTGACGGAACAACACCCCAAAAAACGGTGTTTCTTGGTACTTGATTCCAAATAATTAATTTCACGTGTACAGTAGTGAATAGTGATGTTACATTATAACTAACTTAAAAATTATAAATAGGTTTTTTTTTTTTTTTTTTTTTTAGGGACAATCAAATTTTGTCTTAAAATAGTAATATTTCGGGACAAAAATAATTTTTTTTATTCAAATCTAACTTTTAGACACATAATTTGAAAAAATAAAAATTGTCTCCAAACAGAATCTCATACGGACATAAACATAAAAATAATTTTTTTTATTCAAATCTAACTTTTAGACACATAATTTGAAAAAATAAAAATTGTATCCAAACAGAATCTCATATGGACATAAAGAGACAATTTAATTTTATCTCAAAAAATATTTGAAAACAAATTTTAATTGTTCCTTATGTTCGTGGTTGTCTTTGGAGGGGGGAGGGGGGGAAACAAATTATTGGGTGTGGCTGTGTGGGGGTGGGGGGAAAAATTATTTGCATAAAATTTGATTGTATTTAAAAATATTGTTCATAATTCTTAATTTTGTTGTAGTGTTATCTTTAATATCTTTTTAAGAATTTTTATAAGGGATACGGGGAAGAGGAGAAGGGACGATGTGTAATGCTATATTTGTAGATATCGTGCAATTTTTAAATGACTTTTCGCTAACCTATTTTCCTTTCAGTTTTATTTGTAAATTAATTACTTTTCGTCAACCTATTTTGCTTTTAGTTTTATTTGTAAATTAATGACTTTTGCTTAACCTATTTTCCTTTAAGTTTTATTTGTAAATTAATGACTTTTCCTTAATCTATTTTGCTTTCAGTTTTATTTTGCATTGGAAGTCCTGTAACATCTAAAAACACGTTTTGGGAATCATCTTGAGACAAATACGTCTTCATTGATTTTAGTATTAAACTACCATTTCTTTAGTAAATTACCATTTCTTTAAACACGTTCTGGACAATATAGCTTAAGCCAAACTACCATTTCTTCAATTTTTCTTTAGTAAATTTGCATATACGACGTACTTGTTAAAATACATATATAATGGTTGACATCTGATAGAGTATATATAAGAAAAAAAATAATGTTATCATCATATTATGTATTGAAGGTTTGGGGTTCTGTAAACGGAAAATGAAATCGTCATTGAATAATCATTCTAATGTACACTACTAGCAAACCTTTTTGAACTACCATCAAGTCTTTTTTTATGTAGAACCACCTTTTAGAAAGTAACTAAACTTGATAAAACTTATTTACACCAAAGTAACCCAACAAACAAAACCACATATCTAAAAACATAATTTTCCATACCATTATCAATTTAAGGAAATAAGAAAGTAACTAAACTTAATAAAATTTGATAACTAACATATAATAGCTGATCCATATCCATAAATATGGAGTATTACACAACGTACAGAAAAAAAAAACATAATTAACTAACACAGTGATTCCATACTCAATACTTAAATGAGATCAAACACACACACATACATATATATATATATATATATATTAGATACTAATAGTTGATAGAAAAACTAAACTAGGCCAGAAAGGCTAGTTGGGAAACATTTGGCAGGCATAAACGGTCGGTGGTGAGGACTATGGGGGAGGCCCATTCGCGGAACACCTTGTCAACAAGCGACTGTGGTTTGTGAATTACGCAACTCTTCAAAGCGTATAGCAAAAACAGGTTGGGAGTTGACCCATGTAAAGATTTTTGTTTTGGTTTAAAAAAAACACACACACACACACAGTTGTCCACTACCAACTATTTGGTTGGAGCTTTGTAGTTTGAACTAAGTAGCTTAATTCTTTTGAGGTTTTTGAGGAAATGCTTCGTTTAATGGTTTCAAAGTTTCAAATAGCTGTTTTAAAGGCAACAAAATCAGAAATATACTCAGCCTTAACCCATACCAACATATCATAAAAGCACAAACTTGTCAAGGAAAATTTGTTAATTTTCTATATACAGGAAAGTACAAGGTCATCTAAATTCAAACTCATTTCAAAGTTGATCAGGAACTAATTCCATTACAGGCTTGTATGCTAAAATAACTAATTACACTTTGTATAACGTGTCCCATCTTCTTAGGTACTTCCCCATTACGTACAGGCTTCGTAAGCAGAATTAAACTCGATCGAGACCGTTGTAAGAAGAAGAAGATACAATTGTTTACACTTATTGTTGTTGTTCTTCTTCTTCTTATATATACACATATTATTTGTTAAACCAACATGTGCATGCATGCCCCCAAGGAAGAACAAGAAGAGTACGACTAATATTAAATAACTGGTCTTTTTATTTTATGCTAATGTTGTCTTTGTTTATGTTTATGTGAAGATTAGGGTATTATTAAAGTAGTTTATTGTTTAACATGAGACCTATGGACCATGGAGTATGAGTCCTGCTTTACGTTTCTGTCATGGGTTCGTTTTAATTCTTTGAACTTGCACTTTCTTTGGAGATAATAATAACTGTGTAAGAGTGATAATTTTTACTGAAAAAAAAAGAATTGAAACCCAATATAACCGTTCGATTCGGTTTTGTTTTGAAAAAATAAAAAAAACTATAAGAAAACGGAAACCAAAATATAACCGTAAATTGAAATATGACCGTAAACCGAAGAAGATGCAATTGTTTACGCTTGTTTGGTATGCACTTACTTTGACGTAATTTCACTTTAAGTACATAAATACATGGTGTTTGTTGGTTCAAATATAATTTTATAGTAAAATTATATATAAATCAAAAGTAAATAATGGTGATGGGAACCGTTTCGAACGAATAACCATTAACCGTTTCAAACAGAAAAACCGACAATCGTTACAAACCAAAAAATATATAACCGTTTCAAACAGAAAAACTACCCCCCTTACAAATAAACAATTAAACAGCAAGAAGATATGTAAAAGTCCAAAATTTTCAAAATATTTTGAACAAACACGTTATGCATATAATAAAACGTTAATTTTTAGAAAATGTAGCCGAAATTTTTTTATCTGTACAGAAAACGGAGGGGTGTCACGGTGACTTCTCCAAAAAGGGACATAAAAATATATGTTAAAATTTATTTTTGTAAAAAGAAAAATGTGAATAAACACTTAATAATAAAAATAAAATGTAAAGTTAGAATTTTTTTGAAGTTTTACTTGCATTTTATTTTGGAATGACAAGCTCGGGTGTTGTATAAATTACATTGGTGGGTTTTAAATTACATTACTGGGTTTTTGTGTTTTTAAGTGATCTTATTTTTGAATTTATTGGAATAATACTTTTGCGTTTCCTCTGTTTGGTAAATGTGCAAACCAACATTTGTTGGTGATTTGCAAAATGTCTCAAGACATCTCTGCTTTGTCAAGTCTAAAATATTGAGAATTTTGCTTATTCACATTCGTTTTGTTTACTGAATATAATAAGAGGTGGGGGTTGTATTAGAAATGTTTTTCAAAACAAAGTTTCAGTTAAAATTATTTTTTCCATCTTTTGTCTTTGATCGTTTCGGTTAGATGGTTGTAGTTTTTGTTGTACTGATGTTTGTAATACATTTCGAATTATTAATAAGTTGAACCGTGATTATTATAATTAAAATGTAAAGTTAAAAATAATGTAACCCATAAAGTAATTGTAAAGAATAAAAGAGTGTGTCAGGGTTATTACTTGTTACTCTTGCATGAATAAATAAATAAATACCCCTCTCTACTCTTTATCACAAACTACTCTCTCTTTACCCACAAACTAAAACATAAGAACTGCTAAGAGAAGCAATTCTAACAAATATTAATAATAAAAATGGTGAGTATGAGAACCTTAAAATCCCAAAACCAGATGAAATTGATCGCGATCTGGGTATTTTGTGTCATCATAGGCGTGCTGGCATTCACACTATGGATTCTTCTCCAATTCAAAACCGACGAAGAACTCGACCTCCCCACCTTCATTGCCGTTGCCTCTCGAAAATTCGGACCTCCTTAAGCTATTTATATGCTGTGGTCCATGACTGGCTCTGCTACGCCAGTCCTACCAGAAAATGCTTTCCCCTTAATTACTTAGTTGTTCAATGAAATTTCAGTATATATGTAATATATATTTATTCTGAACACATTCGAGTGTGTTGGTTATTTTTTGGTTTTAAGATGTGTAATATATTTAACGATGTGGATCAATTATTGTATTAGAACTTGATATGATATTTATTTTCTGTTTTTAAGGTCTGTAATATATTATGAATGTGGATCAGTTACTATTTACTTAATTATCAAGTTTTATTACTTCCTTAATTGATGTTGATCTGGAAAAATGTGTATTTGGATTTAGTGGTTTGTTTGTTGGGTATTTTAAAACCTATTATATATTCTGATACTGATGGTTGACACACGCTTTTTGAGGATTATGTTAGCAAACGTGATTTTTTTAAGGAATGGTGTTATCTAGAGTTATAATTAGTACGTAGTGCTAATTTGAATTCGAATGAATTCTCAGTTTTTTTTAAAAAAGGGCTAACAATTTAATTTAGTAGTATTGAACAAATACTAAGTGTTGATTTAACTATACAATGCAATGAGTAGCAAATATAAATAAAAAAAAGTGTGTTAAAAAGAAGAAATCTTAAAGTGAGTAGAGAAATATGGTGATGAGATGAGTTACACTAGGTGGGAGTAGGGCTGTAAATGAAACGAAACGAACCGAACAACCCTCTGTTCATGTTCAGTTCATGAACTAAAACTCTTGTTCATGTTCGGTTCATGTTCGGTTCATGTTCATGTTCTTCCAAAACATTTAATAATTGAAAAATATATATATTTTTCTTTCTTTTTAAAATATATTTTTCTTTCTTTTTAAAATACTATATTGTTAACCAGAATAAACTACTTCACATATAATTTAAGTTTATATATTGTATAAATTCTTTTTTACATACGTATGATTACTTTAACGAGTTGAATACTTAACGATAAAATCGGTGACTGTATTTATAGTATGATGATATAAATTAACATAATAAGTTCAAAATAATACAAACATATCATTTATATTATTATAGCATAAATAAGTTTATTAATTGTGTAGTGATATTAATTTTTGTTACATCTTTAATAAATTTATTTATTTTATTTTATTTTATCAAACTTTATATATAGTTACACGAACACGAGTTTAGACGAACCGAACAGAGGGTTGTTCATGTTCAGTTCACTTAATAGACGAACACTATATTCTTGTTCATTATCGTGTTCATTTATAAATGAACGAACATGAACCGAGCATTAGCCGAGCCGAACACGAACAATTTCACGAACAGCTCATCTCATTTACAGCCCTAGGTGGGAGGTGTATATGTAATAATATGTTAGTAAATTATTAGTCTATTAGTAATATTAAATTGTTGTATAGTATGACATGCACATATCAGCCAGTCATCCTCGTTTGGACTTTGGAGTAAATTAGTAACATATTAAAATGTTTAAAATTTAAAAGTGAATTGTTAAAAGTGAATTGAAAACCAGTACTACAACTCATATTCCTTTTTTAACGTGCTTGTAAAATTCCAACTCAGAGTGTATATATATATATATATATATATATACTGGTAAAAGTTGGTAAAAGTTATCGACATGTTGCTTATTAGACGCGTAATAACATAAATCTCGTAATATATTTTATTTTGAACATAATATTCAGATTTGCTATCAATTATTTTGAACGAAATGTTAATTAATTTAGGCTATATCCGTAATTAGAAAAATATAGTAAGAACAAATTGTTAATTAATTAGATTAGGTATATCGGTAATAATTATTAAAACATAATGAAGGTATTTTTAAAAAAATTGGACAGACTCAATTCTTTTGGGCTGAATTATCATAATAGAATGATATGCGCATGTAAAATCACATACACGTCTAAAGTTTGTTTTTTTCACAAGCACCACAACACACTTTTTATTGTTGTACACGTAATTAAAAGCTAAAAAAAATAAAGCTTTTTATTTCGTCTTTTAAGCTAAAAATAAGTCATAACTATGTGACGTCTAATTCATTTTCGTGTGTCTCTTTGCTTGAACATTCGTATTCTTTTGGTTAGAAGTGTTATGTTAGAACGAGTCTTGTCAAGTATCGTAGTACATTATAATTTGTAATGAAAAAACAAACAAACTGGTTGAGCTTCAAAAATTGCAGTCAAAGTGTCAAATGGTACGTTAATAATATGTATTCCTAAGTTTTTAAAAGACTTTTGAAAAATAATTTATTTGGTTAAGTCCAGACTAACAATAGACCATGAATTAAGCTGTAAATAAATGAAATCACAAGCAGAGAAATATCATACTTTTGCTTATCTCGCGGTTAAGTCATATTTTCCTCATCACCTAAAAAAAAATACTTGATACGGACTATACGGTGGTGGTAACTCAGAAATATCATACAATATATATATATATATATTCGTATAAAAATGTTATACACAACTAAAAATATAGCTTACATTCAAATTATTTGATGTTTTAGCTCCAACAAAACGAAAATGAACAATACCATCTTCCTTTCATCTCGTCTAGTCATCAACGGTATTTGTGATGAGAACATATTTTTTTTACATGTAAAGTCATGTAACCTTTCTTAAATAGATGAAATGTTAATGGTAATTTTTTTATTGAATATTTTGGGGCCCAAGTGTATTCTTTTAAATGTTTAAATTTTAAGGAGAACGAAACCAATTGTCAAAATATTTTTTTATTAAATATTTTGGGGCCTTAGTGAAACTGGAAAATATTCTATTATAAATGATATTTCCTTTTGTTTTTCTCTCTCCCTTTCTATCGGTCTAAAACATTATGTACTTATAAAGTTCCAACTTTAGATTTGTCAATTTGTCCATTTAAATCATTCTTCATATGCATGTCTAAACTTTTGTGCAAACAATATTTTTTGATAAGTTATCTTTTTTGTGCAAACATTATGTGCTTGTAAAGTTCCAACTTCAGGTTTGTCAATTTGTCCATTTAAAACCTCGTTGCATGTCTAAACTTTTTTTGCACAAACATCACAACACACTTTTTTTAATTGTATTCTTGTACACGTGCTTAGAAGTTGAAAAAAAATGAAGCTTTTTTACTTTGTCTTTGTCCTAAAAAGAAACCATAATTAATATTCTCACTCTGTCTAGTTAGTTCAATTTTTTTGCTTGGAAGTATGTGATCGATCGAACAGATCTTAATAAGCACTGTACATTTTAATTGCTTCAAAAGTTGCAGTCAAAGTGTCAAACGGTAAATAATATATGTAGAGACTTGAAAAATTATTTATCTGGTACATAAAATATATATAGCTATATATATATGTTGAATTTGAGACCCAGAAAAACAAACATTAATCAAGCCTTAGTCGCGAATTATAACTCTTTACCTTCACCCACAAACAGTCACCCAAAGAAAACTTGTTTTTAGAAGTTAAAAAAAAGTTGTTATTAAGTCAAAAAAACACCTGTTACTTTATACGCAGAAAGTAGTTTAAGTTTTTTTTTTTACCAAACGGGCCTATATTTAAAAATAGTGTTTTTCATAAATCAACACAAAAATTCCGATCTTTTAAATATATATTGTGAAAAGTTTTTCATGAAAATTAGGATTTAATGGCAAAAGCGAAACTAGGTAGCTAGGTTACATGATGTGATTCCTAACCTTTCAAATCTTAACTTCATATATACATGGATATTCATGTTCATTGATTTTATGCTCTGTAATATCGTGACTTTTGTAAATTATGTTAACAATTACTACAAAGAGTAATGTAACTCGGTCCTTATAGTACATTGGGACGGGGTTGCGGAAGCCTTGATAACTTTGTTTCCGCAAAAGATTTTGATTATGTTAACAGATTTATTAGGACAATGTTTGATCACTGTCAAATTTCATCACCTTACGTATATGATGTTGTAGAGGGAAATAAATAAATTTCTACAGCATAAAATAGTAGACATGGTCTGATCACCAATAATCAATTCATAATGCATGCTTGTCATGCATGTTATATTATTTGTTTCGTGACTTACTTTTTTGGTGCATTATATATACACACATAAAAAAAAAAAACGTTATCTTTATACATCAATCACAACCCTTCATTTACTTATTTTTAATGGTCAAGATTAGTTCATCTAATAAAAAGAATAAACACATAATATTGACCATTAAAAATAAGTAAATGGAGGGTTATGATTGATGTGTAAAGATAATGTGTTTTTTTTTATGTGTGTATGGATCATTCCGCTTATATATATATATATATATATATATGCTGCATTTACTTCACTACTTAAACAATAACCACATTCATGGTCCCCATAGCAGATCTCAATTACAATTAAGTTGTAAGTTCGCTACAAAAAAAAAAGTCATATAGCAACAAAAAAATGTGTTTCTATTTATGCTATTTACGTTGCTAACTAAGATTAGCAACAATTTAGCAACAAAAACTGTTTTGTTATTGTTTGGCTTGTTACATATTTTAGCAGCTAGCTTAGCAACACATTATTGTTGCTATATTAGTGACATAAATTGTAACATATTTTATTATGTTGCTACTTGGTGAGTTTTTATGATGCAAAAAGGCAACACTTTTGTAACATGAATTAATTTGAAGCAAATCTGTTACACTTTAATTATTTAACTATACTACCAAATCATTTTTATATTTAAAGCTTTTATTGTAGCAATTTTTATTAATTTGTATACCGAAACTTTTCTATTATAGAAAATGATACTATTCAAACAATAATTAATCAAAACACAAAAAATCATTCATTTAACAACCATTTATGGATGTAACATTTACAATATGAACCATTAACAAAAAAACATATGAACTTAATTCCATAACAAAAATAGGTAAAACTATAAATAAAATCAGCCATACAAGCGAAAATTTCCAAAATTTTACATAACCAGTTATTTCCGATGGCGAAACATTCTACATAAACAGACTATCAAGTTGTACGCATTGGTGTTGAAGATTGCGCACGTTTAATAGAAAGAAGAAGAAGATTTCTCGCACAACAACCATGACTATTGGATCACCGGACGACTCATCTATGAGCATCAAATTTGGGGGTGATTAATCTACTAAGGTTTCCAACTATTCTGCAATTAACAAGTTCATCATAAGCGGATGTAGTCACATGTAATCAACAAAGATTTTACATATATCTAATAACTAAATAACAAGAAATTGGATCCAAAAAATTAAGGTTGGTAAGTAAACATTTATTTCAAGTTTGAACGAGTCGGCAACTAACGAGTTACAAAACTACAGCACCTTTTTTAATCACCTTACAAGTGAATTAGAGTTGTGTATTCCACACAATTATGGTTACTATATAGCAAGATATTTAACTAGTTACGAATGAGAGCCACCCCATTTGTACAAAATGAAATGTAAAAACAATTTAATACAAATAAAAAGGTAAAAGGCAGCTCACCGATCGAGGAGTTTGGAAATAGAATATCATAGTGGCCTGGCCTGTACAATAGGGGTGATAAATGGTTCGATATTTACAGAACTATCACCGGACCCACTACGGGAGATCACCATTAGAAGGAATAAAGTCATGATGATTTACGCTAGGGATGGGCACGAGGCGGATTGGTCTCAATCCTAACCCATCCCGTAAAATAAATGGCAGGACGGATTGGGGCGGATTAGTGAAATTCAAATTCCAACCCAACCCAACTCAACCCAACCCATTATAATTAAAACTTCAACCCAACCCAATCCAAATCAAGCGGGGCGGATTGGGTGCGGGTTGTTTCTTAAATTTTCATTTTAGTCATTAATTTTTTATTATTTCTCATAATTTACCTAAATATTTTTTTAAAAATATAAACTAAAAGTCAACCAAAATACGTTTAGAATGTTCGGAATAAGTAACAAAGCTAAAACAAAACAAAACAAAACAAATTGTTCTTTATCAACATAATCAAAATAAGAAAACTACGTAACAATTGAAATTAAAATTAATAATCCACTGAGTATGACCATCAACCGGGATTATTTAGGCAGTGTCGAACTATTGTTTAAGGCTTGAGGGTCGGGTAGTGACATCTTTGAACTGCAAAATTTTACAATGAAAAATTGAATTGGTATATGACAACATATTGAAATTTCATTAAGAGTTTACACTACAAAAAAAGGTTTCAATTAGGGGCAATCAAATCTGTTAAAAATCTGTCGATAAATGACCATATATGTCAATAAAATAGAAATCTGTCGTCATGCCGTCTCCGATTAGGACGTTAAAAAACAAAATCTGTCACTAATTCCGTCTTCTATCTAACTTTTTTTTGTAGCGTTACATCAATTTTATTAGCTTTTGCATCTCGTTTTGTTAGATAATAGATAGTGATTAAAAAAGATATTGAGAAAATTTATATATATATATGCGGATTGAAACGGATTGGGATGGATTAACCCGCGGTTTAGAAACTCCAAGCCTAACCCAACCCACGAATTTTTTTACGGATTGGGGCGGGACGGATTTAACTTTTTTTGACACCAATCCGCCCCAATCCGTATGGATTGGATTACGGGACGGGTTTACGGATTCTTTGTCCATCCCTAATTTACGCTGACAATGCCTTTATCACAAGAGCTACTATTGAGGTACATAACACGTATAGCCACTTCCCAATGCATCTGATAGATCAGTTATGTGGACATGATGATCACTTTCCTCTCCCATTGGTTCCACAGATGACTTACAAAACTATTCCAAGAAAACAACACATCAAAAACAACAAAAGTTAATACAGATGTAGGTTCCAAAAAACTAGGAAAATGCGTAATGGCTACATTGGTCTCCAACAGAACAGGTAATGCAAAACCATGAATTGATTACATTTCTACAAAGGATCTAAATTTAATATCTCAAAACCATCGAAAAGTTTGAATAGACTAACTAAATAAGGCTCAGTTTGGTACCATGGAAATATAAGTTATCCAATAAAGAGGAGAGAAAAGGGTTGCACGCTAGAGCAGCAAGTAAAATTCTAAATAGTAGAATAATAAGTAACATAAAATTTACGTTATAGGTTTGATGCTTAATTCTACCTCCAAAATTGTAAATTTAAAACATGTAAAATAGGAATGCAATTGGAAATATAAATGTGGGAATCGAATGTGCTAGGTATGCGCTCCTTAATATATATATGAAAACTATTGGTATAATTTCATCAATTGCCCTCAAAATACAAACACATAAATTCTAATAACTTTTCCTAGATAATGCAAATTGCTTTTGTTTGTGTATTGGACGCAAGTACTTGATACAGTAGTTGGTAATTATAACTATCATTTATATTGGCTAAACCTGAAAGGTATAATTGAAGTTCACCATGTCCATACCTTATAGATGACTCGTTTCCTTGAAAAACACTAGATTTATTTTTGGATTTAAAACGAAAAAAACTCAATTTTTAAGGTTAACCTTATGCGGTACAAACTTATAAGCTTATTAACTAAGCTCCCGCGTCTCTCGTATAAATTATCAGGATAGTTAAGGGGGCAAACTTTTTTTGGGGTAGTAAATAAGAATTATATTACTCCAGAATCCTCATTCGTATGCAAATCGGATAAACCCACTCAATTATCTAAATGATCAAACTACACGGGAAAATAAAAAAAATAAAAAAATCACAAAAAAAGGTTTTTGCCTTTATTAACCCCTCAAATTCAGACTAATTTCATAGCAGTTGTCGCTGAATTTGATGCTTATGTATGTATGTATGTACAACCTGATACAATATTTTCATGATCATATTTTTGTTAAAGCTTAGTATGATTTTTTATTACTATTATTTGTTTTTCTAGAAGATGGAGCAAAATAAATGGCTAATATTTGTGGTTTTATTAAAGCTTGATTGGCTTAATTGGTTGTAGAGGTAACCTACCTTGACAACATATCTTCTTTTTTTACTACTCACATGCTCTTTTTTTTTTAATTATTATTATTTTTGTAGTAAATATTTAACCTTTTATACTATTATTATTTTTAACCTTTTTCTACTTTTATTATTTATTTTTAAATATTATTATTTTTTACTACTGATTTAATGTGTTTCGAATATTTGTTGAATCAAAGTAAATTAGTTTTGGGTGATACCTTTTTCTTAAATGAGGGTTCTTTGATTATAGTTTTGTCACCGATAACGTGGATTATTTTCGTGGGGCAGAAATTATTGGTTCGTTTTGCTCGAAATTAGTATTTTTTTTTTTTGGATTTAAAACGAAAAAAACTCAATCTTTAAGCTTAACCTTATGCGGTACAAACTTATAAGCTAAATAACCGAGCTCCCGCGTTTCTCGTATGAATTATCAGGATAGTTTAAGGGGGGAACTTTTTTTGGGGGTAATAAGTAGGAATTATATGAACATTAATTGTGATGAAGTCTTCCTATTCTGACTGTGATGCTATTCGGGTGATGAGATGATGTCGATACGCTAACATAGAACTTAGAAGTACTTTTACTGTTTCGAGGGAACTTCAAGAGCCAACACTATCAACGATATGTTATGTCAGTGTATTGTCCCGTTTAAAAAAACTTTACTCTGTGTTTTGGGTAAAAGCTCTGAGTTATATTTCTCTGTTTGGTTGTGCAACATTACAGTGTAATTTCTTAATGCAGAACTGAAGTTTAGGCACAAAGATCATTACCCAATTTACAATCACGCTCTTGTGACAACATTAGTGGAATATGCTTCTGCTGTAAGTTCATTAATTTAAGTAATTTTTTTCCGGCATAGTTGACCTAATAAGTGGAAAGAGAGGCTGATTTCGGTAAGTGTATACGTGCAGGTGTACTTGTCAGATTTTACTGAATTGTTCACTTGGACTTGCTCAAGATGTGATCATCTCACAGAGGTATATTTATTATGATTCTAGCTTAACATACTATGACGTGGTGTTTTGTTCTTGCTATATTTGATTCTTAACTGCGTGTGTAACAATCTTGTATTACTGGAAACAGGGATTTGAAGTTATCGAGCTAATTGTCGATATACAACACTGCTTACAGGTAAATGTTCATGATCCCGTATGTATGTAATGGAAATAAGTGCTCCATGTCTATTTGCTGACACCTTCAGGAAGTGTTTAAAAGTATGATTTCAAGATTCACTCAGCATAATCAAAATTTATCTTGCTACATTATGACAGGGATTTGTTGGCGTGGCTAAGGATCTCAATGCAATCGTGATTGCTTTTCGCGGCACTAATGAGCACAGGTTTTGAGATATTATGTTTAGTTCATAGACACCAATGTTTATGTGTACCATTGATTTGCTGGCTTATTTTACTCAATGAAAGTATATAATGACCTACATTTGATCTTCAATCCTTTTTGTGTTTGTTGTCTTCTGTTGGCAATATATGTATACACATACTCTTTTCTACACGGAGAATAGTTGTTAATTAATATCTTATCTGGCCCCTTAAATTGATACTTATTTCCATTATATAAACTACTTAATTACCCCAAGTCAGACTACTTTGATCTTCAATCCTCTCATTATGTTTAAATATATTTCTTGGCAGTTTACAGAACTGGATTGAAGATTTATATTGGAAGCAACTTGACTTAAATTACCCCGGCATGCCTGATGCAATGGTGAGTATCAACCCGATTATTCAGCACTTTACTTTTCTTATCTTTTCAGCGTTATTTGACTTTTGTAATCCTTTCATATTGAACTATTGAAGTAAAGGGAAAAGGATATTAGACTAATTGCATTTAATGCTCTGTATTTCGCTTTTGTAGGTTCACCATGGCTTTTATTCTGCATATCACAATACAACATTACGCCCTGCAGTTATAAATGCTGTTAAAGCAGCACAGAAATTGTATGGGGACATTTGACATTTTGGTTACTGGGCACTCTATGGGAGGGGCTATGGCCGCTTTTTGCGGTCTGGATTTGAAGGTGGGTATGATAAATGCTTTATATAATATTTGCTAACATTATATATACATTCAATAGCTTTATGAAGATACAAAGATAAAATTAGTGAGGCAAATGTATGGAAATTCAATGGCAAAACAGATTAATTTTTCTATCTGTGGTATATGCAAAGTGTACTATGGGAGAAAGAGTGGCTTTATGCGATTTTCTAAAGCAAAATTTTACTCTAAGGTCTTGGTTTGTCACAGGGGATTTCAATACAGTTTCTAAAGAAGAAGATAAAGTATGGGGTCTATCTATAAATCTCAGAGCTGCTAATGATTACTTAAATTGTATTGATGGAATTGGGGTCTCAGAATTGAAGTTCAGTGGATCTAAATTTACTTGGTGGAATAAAAGAAGTGGAGATGGAACTATTTTTGAGAGAATTGATAAAGTTTGTCTTAATATTGCAGGAGTTAATCTATTCAATAATGTTATTCTGGAGCATTTGAGCAAGACTAACTCTGATCACAGTCCTCTTCTTCTGTCTATGAAATCAGATTTTGATAATAATCCTAGAAGATATATTTTTCAAAAGTTCTGAACTAAAAATCAAGATTTTCTAAAAGTGGTCAGTGCAAATTGGAAAGTGTTTACTAAAGGGAATGCTCTATACTCTTTGGTTGATAATTTAAAGTTCTTGAAAAAAGTGCTTATAAAGTGGAATAAAAGTACCTTTGAGAATATCTTCCAACAGGTAATTGATGCTGAAGATGAGTCTTTAAGAGTGGAAAAACTCTTTGAAGAAGATCCAAGTCCTATTAATAGAGAAGTGTTAATGAAAGCCAAAGCAAATTTAATTTACAGGTTGAAAATAGAAGAAGACTTTTGGGCTCAAAAAGCCAATATAAGATGGGCTAAAGAATGGGATGTCAATACTAAATTCTTTCATGGAGTTGTCAAAAATAGAAGAAATAAGAGTATTATTACTAATATATCAAATTCTCATGGGGATTCTATGACAGGAAAACAAGAAATACAAGATGAAGCTGTAAAATTTTTCAAAAGCCTTCTTGCTGCTAACTATACTCCAAATAGCTACATTTACAAAAGTTTAGAGTGCGTAACAAAGTTTATTAATGATGAAGACAATGAAAATCTAGCAAAAGATCCTACCTTTGAAGAAGTTAAAAGTGCTATTTGGGGGTTAAACAAGAATAGTGCCCCAGGTATTGATGGTTATAATGGGCATTTCTTTACAGCTTGCTGGGATATTATTAGTAAAGATTTGTTCCAAGCTGTTTTACAGTTTTTCTCAGGTGCTACTTTGCCTAAAGCTATGACTACTACAGTTTTAGCATTGATACCAAAATCAAATGATCCTATTTCTTATGCTGATTTCAAACCTACAAGTCTGTGTACTTTTTTCAACAAAGTCATTTCTAAAATCATGTGCACTAGACTCTCAGATATTCTGCCTATTATCATCTCAGAAAATCAAAGTGGTTTTGTGAAGAAAAGAGATATAATAGATAATATTCTTTTATCTCAAGAATTTATCTGTAATTTAGATAATAAAAGCAGTGGTAATAGTTTAGCTTTAAAGCTAGACATGAAAAAAGCCTATGATAAAATTTCTTGGCACTTCTTAATTTCTACTCTAAGGAAAATGGGGTTCTCTGAAATATGGATAGACAGGGTTTGGAGACTTATCTCTGAAAATAATGTGACTGTGCTGGTCAATGGTGCTACAACAGGGTTTTTTTCTCCAAAGAATGGTCTGAGGCAAGGGGATCCATTATTTTCAAGCCTGTTTATAATGTGCTCTGAAGTTCTGTCCAGAAATTTAAATGAATTAGTATATAACAGAAGGTGGAAAGGGTTTAAAGCACCAGTTGGAAGTCCTATTATTACCCATCTAGCTTTTGCAGATGATTTTATTATTTTTTCAGGAGCAAACACAAGCTCAGTCAAATGTGTGAAAAGTGTGCTAGATATGTACAATAAAGATTCTGGTCAAGAAATAAGTATTGATAAAAGTTTTGTGTACATTTCTAAAGGAGTGAGTCATGCTCAAAAAAATAAAGTGAGCCAGCTATTAGGAATAAGGTGTAAAAAACCACCTTTTACTTATGTGGGTTGCAAAATATATTCTGGAAGGAAAAAATGCATTATTTATCATGAATTGATATTGAAGGTCAGGAAGAAGCTATCTGGGTGGAAAGTACAGTATTTAAATATGGGAGGGAAGTTGATTCTTATCAAACATGTATTAAATTCTATTCCTATTTATACAATTGCAGCAATAAATCCTCCTAAGCAGGTTATAAATGAGATAGAAAAAATAATGGCAAACTTTTTATGGTGAGAAAAAGATGGAAAAAACAAGCATCACTGGGTCAAATGGAAAAATATTTGCAAAACAGAGGAAGAAGATGGACTGGGAATTAGAAGTATGAAAGATATTGCTGCTACCTATTCTATGAAGCTATGGTGGAAGTTTAGAACTTCAAACTCATTGTGGGCAAATTTTATGAAAGCCAAATACTGTAAAAATGTTCATCCTGTTGCAGCTAAAAATAGAAAAGGGAATAATACTTGGAGCAGAATGCAGCAAATAAAGGAAAAAGCAGAAGAAAGTATGCAATGGATTGTTGGAGATGACAATATTTCTGTAAATCTAGACAATTGGCTGGGAATAGGTAAAATAAATGATGATAACATCAACAAGAGTCTAAAGATCAAAGATGTGCTGCAAAATGGAATTTGGGATAGACAAATTCTTAATGAGGTAATTCCTACTTATTTAAGACATTTGTTTAATGAAGAATTCAAAGTAAATTTACATGGAAAAGATGAAATCATATGGAACAAGGAGGTATTGGGAAATTTTTCATTTAAGTCAGCTTGGGAAAATACAAGAATTAAGTATGAAGAAAGCTGGTTTAACAAGTATAAATGGGATAAAGCTTTACCTCTGAAAATTACATGTTTTGTGTGGAAACTTTTTAACAAATCTCTACCTCTAGATTCTACAGTAAGAAAATTTGGAATTCAGCTAGCTTCGAAGTGTGAGTGTTGTGGTGTAAAAAAAGAAAATAGTGAACATTTGTTTAGTTCAGGGAAGTTAGCAAAAGAAGTGTGGACCTATTTTGATGACTTGTTGGGTATTATTAATACTAATTACAGTATTAAGGGGAGATTCTTATCATGGTGGTCTTCTTCAAGAACAGGTAGTACAATTACTGACTCTTTTGTGAAAAAGGTTCTACCTTCAATGATTGTTTGGGAGATTTGGAAAGCAAGATGTAACTACAAATTCAACAATAAGGAGATGAAAGCTACTGCTATTTGCTCACAGGTTATTGATATATTACATTTAAGTTCCAAAAAAAATAAAAACTTTCCACAGTTTTGGAACATAAATGAAATATTTATTAAAGAAAAGTTTGCAAATCCCAGGAAGGTAACCATAGTGAAATGGTTAAATCCTCCAACTGGGTACGTGAAAATTAATACTGATGGGTGCTATAAATCCTCTTCAAATTCTAGTGGTGTAGGGGGGTTAATTAGAGGAGTTAATGGTAATTTTATCTATGGGTTCCAAGCTATGGTGACGAGTATATCAGCTATAGAAGCAGAAGCAAAAGCAATCCTATTTATGCTGCAATTAACAAATATGATAGATATTATATTGGAAACTGATTCAATTCAATTGGTCAATATTTTTAATAAAAATACTTCAGCTCCCTGGCATATTAAAATTGTTATAGATGCGATCAAAAACAAGTTAGAGGGAAGAAATTACCTGATGAAGCATGTGTTTCGAGAGGCAAATTGTGTTGCAGATAAACTTGCAAATTCTGGATGTATTGAGGGTTTTAAAGAGTTCTTTAAAAAGGAGGATTTGATCCAACAGGTGAAGAAAATCATTGATTTGGAAGCCAAAGGGCTACCAAACCTCAGATTTTGATGATAAAAAGAGGTCTAAAGAAAGAAGATAAGCAGACGAAGAAGTGGAGAGTATCTCTCTGCACAGTGATGTTTTCTATCCTAAGGAAATGAATGGGGATCTAACAACACGTGTACGTTTGGTCTGAGATTATCAAATATCAGTTTGGTTTTGGTCCATCAAGTTTTTATGTTAATTTCATTGAAGTCTAACAAGTTGTAAAGATAAGTAATTAGCTTTCAAATTTTCTTTTATGTCAATTTAGTGGCATGTTTTGTAATGGTATTTGAAATTATTTCTATTAATAAAATGTGGGTTATCCCCATAACTTACATATAAAAAAAAAACATTCAATAGCTCACCTCTTTCGGCTTAAACATTTCATTGGTGCTGTTGACAAAGCCTTATTTTGAAGTCCTACGGAAGTGAGGAGTGGTTGTAGACTATATGTGCATTTGACTAAAAGATTTGTTTTATTACTCTCAGGTCAATCACGAAGCCCAAAATGTTCAGGTTGTGACATTTGGACAGCCTCGTATTGGCAATGCCGCTTTTGCCTCTTATTATAGCGAGTTAGTCCCGAACACAATCCGAGTGACTAACGAGCATGACATTGTCCCTCACTTGCCGCCATTCTATTCACATTTTGCAGAAAAGACATACCGTCACTTCCCAAGAGAGGTAACCTTTACCATCCTAAATTGTTGCTATTTGCATCTGCTAGAGAAGCTTGTAGTTTTTTTTTATAGTATATATTGAAGCAAACAAATCTGAGTTCATATATATAGAATGCACTTTTCGTAGTCATTATTTGCATATAGTCCTATGTATAAACTATTTTAGGCCTTCAGATCATATTACTGTACTGAAGATTTAAAACTTGAAGGATCATGCAATATATAGTAAAACCTAAATTACTCTTCATTTTAAAACCACAGGTGTGGCTTTATAATGTTGAATTTGGTAGCTTAATTTATCCCATTGAGAAGGTTTGCGATGGTTCTGGTGAAGACCCGTCTTGTAGTAGGTATTATCATTCTCTTTTGTTCTTAAACAATTTTTTTCCTATTCCTTTAAAAATCACAAAGTACATTAACTTTGGCAAGGAAAAAGTTTGCTATACATGTTTATTGTTTTTAAATTTTGTAAAGATTTTTTTAAATCAATTTGAGAAATTTACACAGGTCAGTGCCGGGGACGAGTATTTTGGATCATTTAGAGTACTATGGTGTTCACTTAGGAGGTGATGGTCCGGGATTTTGCAGAATGGTAATGGATCCTCCTCTTGAGTCATATTTCAAGTAGGATCTCTTTGGGAATTTTGTTCTCTCTCGAAACCCTTCCGATTCTTTTGTGAAAATGACGACAAATTCAAGCATTTCGAGCATCTAAACTTGGAAAATAATGAATCTTAATTATCTTCGAAAGGTGAACACAGACGAAGCTATTGATAAACTTTGTATATAGTTGTATACTTGTATGTGTACATCCTTCGTTTCCTCTTCGTATACAATATTTTCTGTGTCAATATTCTGGAATTCTTGTAAATTACAGTATGTTCTTGATGGCTATCTAAGATGGCGAATTCAATATCAAATTCTCTGCCTCTTGTTGATACTTGATAATTACTTTCTGAGCGAATCTTAACTTTATATCCAGGATATCTTAGTACTTATTACCAGTTTTAAGTTTAAACATCAGATTTCAAAGTAAAAATGCACACTGGAGTTTCTTTGTCAATACCGTCCTTCTCTTCAATTTTTGTATAACATTTTATTTCAATTTATTTTTATTCTCTTACAATGACATTATGACAACGTACAAATGCCGTTCTATGAAAAAATCATCTATTCCCTTCATTTGTTGACGCATAAAGATTTTATATATAACCAAAATAGAAACTCGGTTCTAGAGGGCAAAAATCTTAGAATCTAGAACAGTTTCAAAATATATGGTACACCGGTTTTTAACTTCTTGTAATGATAACACGTGCACACCAAAACCATCAAGAAAGGAGGAAAAAACAGAAAATGATATTTTATACACGAACAAACTATTCTTATAAGTTCCCTGATAACAAATGATACTACAACATATAAAGAACCGAAAAAGTACTGTAAAAGCAGATATATAAATATATATTAGCATTGAGCACAAGTTCTTTTTTATGTTTCAGTTTCATCATCAATCTGTTTTTGCCTCTTCTGCCGCAGAAGCAACCACACTTTCCTGCACAATCAAAACGTTTATTTTATTTTCATAAAAATCTTCTTGCATGGGGTTTAAACTATTATGAAGGAAAAACTAAAAAAAATACTGATCTGGCCAATGCAATTCGCATATATTACAAAGAATGTCCTATACATGGAATCCATAGGCTAGATATTACAAAAAAAAATTAAATTATGTAACCTGATTGGTAGCTGGAGTATTCTCTTGCTTGCTAATAGATTCAACAGTTTCCGATGCTTCTGGTTCCGCTTCATTCTCATTTATCGTGGTTTCTGGTTCGAGCACAATTGTTGCCTCTACCTTGGTCTCTTCTGGTTCAGGAGATGACATAATTGGTGCCTCTGCCTTGTTGATCTCTTCTGGTTCAGGAGATGGTACAATTGGTGCATTTTCTTCTTCTTTTTCTTGTTCCGCTTCTTCTGGAACTGGAGACTGTACTGTTTCCACGGTCTCATCTTCCCTTTCATCTATAGCCTCTTCTGGTTCTGGAACCGACGCATCATTTTTTATTTCATTTATCGTTTCTTCTGCTGCATTTTCTTCGTATATCTCGATTGTGGCCTCTTCTGAATCAGCAGATGGTACCACTTCCGCATTTTCCTCAATATTTTCTTTTGCCGACGTCTCTTTTGGTTCAGGAGAAGGCACTGCTACAATGTTTTCATTCTCGAATGTACCCTCTTCTGATTCAGTAGGTTGTACAATTGCTATTTCTTCTTCTTTATTTTCTTTCACCGGCTCTCCCTTTTCAACAGGTGCCACCTCCAATGATTCTGGTACAATAAAATAGAATTTTAGAAAATAATAATTTAATAAATCATCCACAATACCATGATGTGCATATGCCTTGATTGCTAATTAATATTCTTTGAAAATATTTTCAGGACTTCAAGGTTATTCATATAAAAATCACTTTTTTTTTGGTCAGGAAAAGTCAATTTAGATTAAAAAAAAAGTATTTCTTCATGCAGAAACAGCGGTTCCGCCTTTCCGAAAATAGTCAGGCACTAATTGTGCAATTTCTTGCATAAAACAATCAAACAAATATGTTTTTTATGGTCCAGGAAAAGAAGTATGGAGAAACAATGACATTCTTTAGATTCTCTACATTTACGTTGAACAATAAAAAACAAAAGCAAAGGCATTGTTTCGTAAAAATTGCTTTACGAACCACATTGAGTTTCTGTTCCGGTTTCTTGAACCGGTCTCGCATCATCCTTGTTGTCGTCTCCTTCCTTTAAATCTTCATTGACGGAAACATTATCTAAACCTGTTTCGTTTTCAACAAAATTAGTTTCTTCATTATTTAGAACCTCTTCTTTTTGTTCCATAACCACAGGGTTTCCATTTTCCTGATCATTGGAAACATTTTCAAAAACTTTTTCTACATTGCTCGGTTTCTTTGCAATTGTGTTTTGTGTGGCAACAGCGTGTGTCGATTCGCAACAACCCATCTTTCCCTACCCTTGTTTTGAAAGAGAGGGAGAGATGCAGAGAGAGCTAGAGAATTGTGAGATGGAAAAATGGAAGCTTTAAACTAACTTTATTCTGTTTTCACGAATTAATTACATAGTGATCCCTAATTATAACTTTTTTTCAGTCTACATACTTTCAATTCAACACAATCGAGTCCTACAGTAATACGAGTCCTTTATTTTTTTAACTATATATACAACTTGGGCACCAAACTGTGATTTTATCAATTGTACCCGGAATCCATTGCTTAACCACTTATAATCTTGTCATAACATTGGCATACATTGCTTAACAAGGTCTTATAAGCACATTTATTGCAAGACAACATTTAATATAAAAAAGATAATTCATGTATCAAGTTGACTTCACCAAACTATCTTAACGATTTGCATACCAACTTATGGACTTTCACATTTTCGATACCAAACTTTAAAAAGTCACTCAACCTATCAACACTTGTAGGACGACTTGCAATATCGCCACGCAAAAACTACAACAACAACAACAACAACAAGAGTACATTTATGTGGAAAAGAGAATATTCAACCATTATTCATCTTATTGTAACATAATTAACTAACAAGATACCGATGACTACTACCAAAAACTAGTGGGTGCTACTTTAGTGTTTTATTTGGTTCTTGAAGAAAGATAACAATACAAGCAAGAGGAAAACGATGGATCCGATGAAAGAGGCTACAGAACCAACCATCAGTTGGCTACAAAATCGTTCAAAGGTGCTACACACTTTGTTCCAATGCACGTGAGAGTTGCCTTTGTATGCGAGGACACCAACAGTAGCAGATGCCCCAGTGGCAGAAAAGAGCAGAGACACCACCATTAGATCAAAAGCCGTGATCACCATGACCAATCCCTTCTTGCCTCTCTTTGCGTTGGAGAGAGAGAGGAGGAGAGAGACTAGGCCGTATACACTTGCTATGGAGTTTACTATGACGAAGAACCTGAAATATTAGGGCCGAAAAAGAATGTTATAATATAGAATATTATTGATTTATGATCCAGAATTTTACATCGAAACACCCTGCCATGAAGGCTTGAAATGTAAAATCTGAAGTTATACTTTGAAATGTCATTTTACTGTTAATTTAGTCTTTCATGAAGCATGGTCAGGCTTCGGTGCAAAACCTCCGGATGTACTGAATGATTTGTTATTTTGTTGATAGACTTTTCTCAAAGGAGGTTTCACAAGAAAGAATATGACATGATAACGTCCTAACAACTTTTTTTTTATAGAGTTCCATGTTTCAAACTTGAAAGAATTTACAGAATTTTGCTTATGAAAAGAAAGTAAGAGGAAAGAATTAAAGAGTGGAGACTTACACAAAAGCAGACAAGTAGTGCCACTTAGCTTGGATATGAAGGTTGATAAGAGGAAGATTAGGTTGAGGTTGAACTTGAATAACCTTAGATTGTGTATCAACACCAACAATAATTGCAGAAATCAATGTTAAAACCAACCCCAAAACCCTCAAAATCACATCTAACCATATCAATCTTGTTTTGTTTAACACCTTCACCTCGTTATAATTGTTACTACTTGCTCTAATATTATTATGTGTGCTTTGCGTCCTCTCCATCCCAAGGATATAATATTATTGTATCCAAAAAAATAAACGAGAAAAGATACTCATGCAACGACCCTTTTTTGCTTTGGTGTGAGAAAAAAGTATGGGAGAAGGGGTTATATATATATACACACATAGATAGACGGGCAAGATCTTAACTCGGTTGATTTATTTATTAAATTTGAATATAGCAACATTGTAGATTTTTATATTCATTTAATTCCTTTTTACTCTACTTTTATGGGATTATGCTATCGGCTATATATGTATACATTTTTTAATGAATTTTAGTGGTTATTATTTTCAATCTACTTCATAATTTCATCAGCTTTTAAATTATTTTACTTTGTAATTGGACGGAAAAATTATATGTTACCACCTGTTAAAAAGTTAAACGAGTGATGGAGTTTTCGTTTTGACCTAAATTAATCACAGCATGTGAGGTAGCTAGCCACACAAGAAAATGACATTTATGAGTGTTGTATCTTGTATGCAATGGTCTTGACTTTTTTTACTCACTCTAACGTACAAGTAAACGGGTAAAAGTTAGTCACGCGTTATGGATGAGACGGCGTAATGATATAAATCTCGTAATATATTTTATTTTTAGCATAATATTCAGATTTGGTATCATTTATTATAGTTATAGAGGTTAAAACGAATTGTTAATTAATTTAGGGTATATCCGTAATTAGGAAAATATAGCGAGGATAAGTAGTTAATAAATTAGATTATATATATTGGTAATTATTACATAGATTGAGTGAGGGTAATTTTTAAAAAATTAGGCAAAATTGGACAGAAATCAATTTTTCTTAGGTTTGTTTATATTAATAGTATGATATAAGTCTATTATTCCAGAAAAAATAATGTCTATGGTTGTGAAATAGCATTATAGATTTATATTGTTTTGGTTGGTACTTTTATAAAAGCATTTAACAACACGATAGGCAAATTATGTGAAAAAAGAGTTAAAATTGCGTTTGTTTTCAATTTATTCATTTAAACTTCCTACATTTGTCATTGCATGTTAATTAGAGTTTAATTTGTTATGACTTATGAACCATCACAATTTATTATTTTAATTTACGCCTCTCGTTTTGTTGACGTGATTACATTACATTACACATTTAGATATTTAGCAATCAAATACAGGTAAATTTAAATTTCAAAATTTGTACGATTGGTTTCTAATGAATAATAATTAGTTAATTATCAAAGCGATTAGCATACGTTATACACCAAACATTCTATTAACTAGAATTTGCAATGTGGTTAACTAGTGTTTTTTTGGTTGAAGAGACCTACTGTTATTTAGAGTGAGCCCGGCTAATTAAGATAAGTTTGGCAGGATGGACTTTAGATCACAATCGTAGCTTAAAGGGAAAAAAATTATATACAAAGATTATAAGTCACAATTTGTTGGGAAAATTGTTAAAATGGTACCAAATCTATTCAATTTTAGTGATATGATAACGAGTCTAACACATTTTATAAATTGATACCCAACCTATACATTTCGCTCTAATTTGGTACCCAATCTAACATTTTTTTCTAATTTGTTACCCAACCTATGCGTTAAAAATCGATGATCGAAGACAGATTCAGTCCCTTAATTGGACTGTATACGTATAAGTTGGGTACCAAATTAGAGCGAAACGTATATGTTGGGTACCAAATTAGAAAAAGTGTTAGGTTGAGTACCAAATTAGAGCGAAATGTATAAGTTGGGTACCAAATTAGAAAGTGTGTTAAGTTGGATACCAAATCACTAAAAGCCGATAAGTTAGGTATCATTTTAACATTTTTTCCCAATTTGTTATGTGACACGGAACGTTTAAATTACTAATCAAATCATATGTTTATACTCACAAGTCACAGGTCACAGGTCACAAGTCACTAAAGAAAACCTTGTTTTGAACACATTAGAGCTTTAGATAATCATTTGTTGGTATTAGAAAATTGAAATCAGTCAAAAACTTTCAAATAACCAATTAAGTGGGGATGATGTGATAAGATTGAATACCGTTCGTGGCCATTATTCGATAACTAACCGGCCATTTATCAGTAACCAATTAAGTGAAGACGGTGTGATAAGATTAGACATATTATCAAATTCTTATAAAGGAGGAAAAAAATGTTTGTAGGGAACAAGATAAAGGGTACAAATTCAAAACACCAATAGATGATGAATACTTTTTTTTTTTTTTTTATCAAATCTAGGACAAGGGAGTGTAGCACACTAGCAGTATTAGTAAATATCATCTCTTTCTTGTAATTGAAAGCATGCCTGATTGCAGCTTTTGAGCTTGATTTTTCCCTTTATATTAGAACCTAGACTAAAAACCTGCTGGCTTCAAGGTAAAAGCCTGAACAAACCTTATTTTCTTCTGAAACTAATCCGTTTTCGCTTAAACATTCCAAAGTATCGTTGCTGTTATCGTGGAACAAATACCATTTCATATGTTAGCTAGACGGTTTCAACATACAAATATTGTGAAAGACCTGCTTGTATATGTATAAGCGCGTTGATACTAAGCAACACAGAACTAGAACAAACAGTGTCTTCAATAAACTTGGTCCGAACAAGATGCAAATGCACGCCGGTGAACAATCTAATCCAAACTATAACAAGCGAATAATGTAAGTTAATTACAACTTATATATTATTATGTTATACACGTTATTAACATAATTAACTAGTATCTTTTACTACATGATGATCATACAATATAAATTGTAACGACTATGCCGAAACACATAACTTGAGTCATGCGGAAGGCCGGTAAGCTCTGTAATTTAAAACGACAATATTTAACAACTGAGTTCGTATGACGGAGGTAGATCGCCGGGGTAGAGAGTTGAGTTTCTCCTCCTTAACCTATCACTACACTACTTTATGTGTTGTTTATGTGTATGTGTATTTTTACACAAATTGAGATGTATTGTGTCCTTTATATAGGTAGGAGGAGTACCCGAGACTCTTCATATACTTTTGATCTCTACCGTCCATCAAGGTAGGATCAATCTCAACCGATTATTATGGTGAAAATGTAGAATTTCTTAACTCACAAATTTATGTTTAAATCATAAATTACATAACTAATTATTAGTTATGTATATGCACCAACTTAATGAGAAATATTTATTCTATGATTAATCAATTAATAGTTATAAAAGAATTATAAATAATTCTTATAAATAATACAAATACTAGCAGTAACATAAGAAACGTTCTTGTTACTTACATACCAACATATGTTTTTTTATTAAAATTGGATGATGAAAAAATGCACATGACGGACACATGCATGCATGCAAATCGAGTGATTTCTAATATATTGGTATGCTAATTTGGAATTTTCATACGAGAGTATACGATTCAATAATGGTGTTCAACCCACAATCGGAGGAAGCGGCCATCGCTAGGATTCTAGCGCAGAGCCGCAATCTTAATACCGCCTTGGCGGTATTAACTCCTTTGATCATTGCGTTGGCAATTGCCATTGTATGGTTGATTGTACTTGTCCACCAAAACCCTTCATACGACGACCCCTCTCCTCCCCTCGGTTCCCTAACCTCGCCGTCTTCTACTTCCAAGCCAAAACCCCTTCCACATGGTTCTACGAAATCTTAATGGGCTATACATCCCTCCTCCTCGACCCCCTCCACATCTCTCCTCTCTACAACTCCACCAATGGCCGGGAGCCCAACTTCTCCCTCCTCGGAAACTCTGTTGCTTTGACTCCCAGCAACAACCTCTCCGGTGACCTGGTGCTGAACATGACGGACCCAACGTTTGACCAGGCCCGTGTTGTTCTTAGCATCGAAGGTGTGCTGAAGAAGGACGAGGTACGCGTCAGCTGGATCTGCTCTGTGGACTTTCGTAATTTTACTCAATTATCCAAGTGCTCTCTCTCATTTCACTTCCTCGAATTATGTTCGTGTTGTCCATGTTTAAGCTTTTTTAATGATGCATGGAACATATATAGGGTTAAATAAGTTTAGGGTTTAGATGGGTGTGTTGAAGCTAGCTTTTCTGGCTGGTTTGTCACAATTGCACAACATACAACCGTAAAAGTTTGTGTTTGAATTTGTTCTCATGTGACACGTTTAAATTAACAATTAATCGTATGTTCATACACAGACACCGAACCGTAAAAGTTTGTGTTTGAATATGTATTCCCATTAGCGGACCATCAATGCTATGTATGTGCTGAACTTTTGTACATCACAAAGAACCACCAAATAATAATATTTCAACAAATGATTAGCATATCACAAGCTAAATTACATCGAGGTTTACATCCGATTTCCTTGCAAGTCTTCTCATGGTTTAGTTTCTTGCCCAGAGGATCGTTAGTTCCTAAAAAAATATTTTGTTAATTTAGCACTCCGTTATATTCTTAATTAATTATGGATTAGTACATCAACCTTTCGGTGGTTAATGAATTCTTTATTATCATAAGAAACATTCTTTCTTGTTACTTACATATCAACATTTTTTTTAATTAAAATTACATGCTGAAAAAACGCACGTGACATGCACATGACCGACACATGTATGCAAATCGAGTGATTTCTAATATATTGGTATGCAAATTTGGAATTTTCATACGAAAGTATACGATTCAATAACCATCAAAAGATACCAGTAAACCATAATTAACCCTTTATTTATACCGGTTCCTACATTTGTCACATGAAATGATTTAATTTACAATGTTTAGTACTACAGAAAACTGACACTTAGATTTGCTAGAATAGACGCTATAGGTTGAGCGAAACCAAATTCAATTTGTTCTTAACAATCTCAAAAGAAATTAGTGAAATCCAAACCGTATAAAATAACTATTTTCCGAACCGGTCTTAGTTTGCATAAGAACAACATATGTTAAAGAGTTTAGTTATGACCCATGACAACATATTCTTTTAAGTTGCATCATTGTGTTTGTGTTATGTGATGCGGAATGTTTGACTTACCAATCAAACCGTATGTTTATAGACTCACAAGTCACAAAAGAAAACCTTGTTTTGAACACATTACAGCTTTAGATAATCATCTAATCGTATTAGAAAATTGTAATCAGTCAAAAACTTTCAGATAACCAACCAAGTGAGGATGGTGTGACAAGATTGAACACCGTTCTTGGCCATTATTTGATGCCTAACCGGGTCATTTTTCAGTAACCAACATCTTTCTTATTAAAGATCAAACAGATGAAAAAAAAAGTTATGCTTTATCTCTAGGAGCATACAGGTTCCGAAATGAAAAAAACAAATGCCTTGACAACTACATTACAATCGAACCTGCCCAACAAAGATCAAACCACAAAAACAATGTAAAACAAAGCACCTAAACTGAAGCGGTCCTTTGCCTAACATTTGCCTTCTCAATATCGATAATAGAAGCGGCCAAATCAACCGATTTATCAAGCTTCCCCTCCGCGTTAACAACCACATAATCTAAATTCCTCAATACATTGTAGCTATAATCAAATAATTTGAGTAGTATAAAAGAAGAACTAGTGAATTTAACTTCCCAAAAGAACATATACCATACAATAATGCCAAAATGAACCAGCCATGGTAATATATACTTCTCAATATACTGTGTTACTGTCTACACATTTTGACATATGACATCATTTTTAAAAATAAATTATTCTTTGGCTAGACATAAGCCACTTCTCATTGAACATATCTGCCTTATGATGATCCTCACTTGGTGTCAGCTAAATTACGTCAAGGTAGCTGCTATTGAGATAACCCAAGGAAGTATGTGAAGCTTGGGTATTTTGGTTCCCATCCCATTTCCTTGCGAGTCTTCTATTGTTTAGTTTCTTGCCCAGAGGATCGTTGGTTCCTAAAAAAAAATATTAACTCAAAATCGCGTTTTATAACTTTAACAATTGTTTTTACACATGCTGATATGCAGAAAACCCACCACTCTAATTCATACATAACTTTGCGCATACTTTTGGAAAATATAAAATGTTCTTACGAATTTGAAAGACTAACCTGTGAAACTCCCAAACTTTTTACTGAATTTTCCACTGTCGCTAACAATGTCCATAATTTCCTGCCTGCAAAGAAATTTCACAAACGAATGTGTAAGAAAATAAATATAAAAAGAATGGACTTTTAATTGGTAAGTTGAAAAAGCAACGGAAAGCAGATTCAGGATTTCCCTTTTTGCTCTCCTAAAAAAAAATCTACCCTTTTTACGAGTATATACTTTAAAAGTGAAAAAAGAAAAACCACATGACAGGAAGAAGAATATTTATCAGTTGTTTGAAGAGCCAAAGATATTATATACCTAAACTTACAAAAAAATACATAATGGAAAAAAATGGCAAAAACTATAGTCAATGGAAGTTAACCTGGACAATGGATGATTGTCACAGCCTAGAAAAACTCTGCACTGCAGTTTCTTTTCCAAGATTGCTATCGAGAGAGAAACTGCATCCTGATAACAAGCCAAACCAATTGTAAGCAAGTGAGAACCAAATTCAGTCATTAAATTATTAAATATAGGTTTTATACATGTAAGGTACATCCGTACATGTGCAGAGATCACTCTCAATGAAAACATGAAGTATACTCACAGAAAAAGGTAGAAGAGAAAGTAAACAGAACTGAAGTAACATGCTCTAGAAAAGAAAAAACTATAAGAACTAACTTCTTTTACGCACGAAATGAAAAAACAATAAGAACTAACTTCTTTTACGCATGAAACGAAAAAACGGTTTCGCACCTTACAATTAAGATTGTAGTTGTAACAAGAAAACAATGAAATGTGTCAAAGTATGATAATATCATAACCTCATAGTGTATCAAGTTAAGAATATGATCTGGGCTAGCATCAACGTTCCCTTTTTCCAACCAATAAACATGTGCGCCTTTGCCTTCTTTGTTAAAAAACAGTCAAGAAGGGTGTATATCACTATATCTTGAATATACGTGATTTGTCAACAGATTATCAAACTATGAAATAAAATGTAAATACATATTATATCCCATCTCGCAAAGGATATGTAAAGTCCTGCTAGACGAAGAACACAACCACCAGACTCGAGTACTACTTTTTCAGCTTTCAAAAACACATCTGTCCTAGGGCTCTTCCCAATTGGTACTACCGGATTGTCCTGTGTAGTCATACAAAAATATTTTAAACTACTTCAATAAATTGTCAAGAAAACCTCATTCGTATTCTTTGTAATATAATTACAGTGCATGTACCTCATAACATTATCCATTATCGTAGCAATCATAAGGGGCGGAACTTGAAGTAAACAGGAAAGAACCTTCTCCGTTCCAGCTTCCCTGTTAGTAGACATTATTAATATTAATCAGATGCAAATTCCAGAAAAAATATCTCAGTTCGAGTGAAGTGGAGATGAAAAAAATAAACATAACCATAAAAGAAGTATCTAACTTGAGCTACACTCCAAAAAAAAAAACACTTCTCATGAGCTATATAAGCTGAGAGTTGCTGCTGCCACATACTCATCTACAGATTGAGCAACATATATAACTGGTGTATGTCCCCCTTTTCCCCACATGATCAAGTATCAGGTTCCTTCTAATTTTGTCGAGATTGTTTTCAGCCACATGATTCACTGCTATCTGTTACTTCATCTGTAGATCGGTATGTGACGGTAGCTTTTCTCAAATAAAGCTTCTAATGCGCCAGCGTCCTATACATCAAACAGCACGTTCTAACATTTTTTTTTATGAACAAAGTACACACTCTTACGCTTCCTGTGTTTTGGTGACTAATTGTTAACATTTGCCTTCCCAAACCTCATTTTGAATAACATCTTATATCTACAAGAAGAAATGAGCAATCCTAGTCTCCTTTCAAGTTTGGATGTTTCATATATGATAAATTCATTTCCATATGTACATGATAGAACCAAGCACCAAATATACTCTTAATTCTTTATACGTTATTTTCGAATGTACTTTAAGAGTCCTCAAGATTTGTGAATACTTCATATCACCAGGGTAGTCCGCAGTCTGGTATGGAGGAGCGCAAAAAATAACATATGGGAATTTTTGTGCCGGTGTTAATCCTTTTAATGATGGACTGATACCCATCCTATTTAGCTCATCGTGGTGATCTGTAGTAACAGTCTGCCCATATATCTGGCATTCAGGGCTATCCTACCAATAAAAAAAACCAACCACATGTTTGGACTTCACTTCATTTTTGAAGATTAACAATCGGTCACAGTGATCCCCCAAAAAATATGATCAAAGTTCAAAGGAGCATAGTTGTTGAACCGGTGATTCTTTTGGGTTACTCATTTAAGTCTATACTTTTCAAAAATCTGTTTTAAAAAAATCCATACTTTTTATTTCAAGTTTTTTACCCTAAAAATTAGTTCTTTGAAACCTAAATAATCTGACTGTACAAACACTCACAGATTTTTAAGATAAAAATAAATCTAAAAAACATCAAAAAGAGAATGTTGCAAAACGTACCCTAAAAAGTCTCAAACATAAGCAAACATCATGTTCTCTTATCATCCTTAGCATCAACTATCAACAACTTCAAAAGCAAGTACGATTAGCATCACGAATATAACACCTTCACAGAGTTATCTACATATCATTTACATTACATAATCCAGAATAATTTGATTCATTAACTGTTTAATAGGAGTAATAATTTTTTATATGGTTGTCTAAAACATTTAGAAAACAGCAAAAAGATTACACAATTCTCTATGTATGTTGTCCCTCGATTAAATCTAGCCGAACATGATGATAATAGTTAACGAACAACTTAATACCAAACAAATAATACTAATAGATAGGTTCAATTTATAAAAATCAAGCCTCTATATTTAAACAGGAAGTATTCACAGCAAAATATAAAAACAAAAAAGGCTAAATCGTAATAAATAGGTAAAACAATCTAACACTGGATAAACCAATTAAGTAGAGTTTGAAATATTAAAAAAAAAAAAAAAGAGAGGAAGAAATAGACAATAGTAATAATTGGTGTGAATAAAGTATGTAGAAAAACATAAAATCAACATAAAAATGGATTAAAATGGCCATTAGAGAGAGATAGAGTGAGAAAATATATCTATTTAATTCTGTGAAGTTTCAAATTGGCTCGTAAATATACAGAGAGTGACAGCTGGCTTAACTGTTAAGTTTTGTAACTAATTACATTTTAGTACTACGAATATAAAAGGTGACAGAAACTAGTATTAAAATTTACAGAAGAAGGACATAAGAAAATAATAACACTCCCTATAATTATATAATACGAGGTGAATGAGAGCAAGAATAAGAATAAGAAGTAAGTAGACAACAATTTATAATAAAAACAGGGGATGAAATACGTACGGGTTAAAATGGGCTAACTCATCACATGTTAATAAACCACTTAATAATTTCCATATATTTTGATGAAATTTTGAAATTTATAAGGTTTCAGCAACCCGTAGTTAAAAAACTAGTAAGCCCCACCCACAATATTCCAGTTATTCTAGTTCTGCCACTAAATAAAAATAATAGAAAAAAGGTAAACGAGTAGAAAGAAGGTACTAACTGGGGAGGGTTGACATATTAATAATATCTTATGATTATTATTATTTTTAGTTTTGATGATAAGAATGATGATTAGCGGGATTTATTATTATTAATAATATTAATAATTGGGTACCAGCAGCTGGTAATGGAATTACTAATGTGGATTGAGAAAAAAAAGGAGCCAGAAAGTTTTAAAGTGTTACTAATAAGGATTGAGAAAAAAACCTTACCTGCTGACGTGGCGGATTAGGTGGACCAATTATGAATAAAATAAAAATATGATTTCAATATCGAAACAAAAATGATTGGTACACTTAACCCGCCACATCAGCGGGTAAAATTTTTAGATCCCTATATCGTTTATGTTATTATTATTATTATTAGTTGATGAAATAATATTAGGAATAAAACAGGAGGTGGTGCCCATTAATTCTATTTCTATTCTCTTTGTCTTTGTTTTTAACTTTATTTCTCCTTCCCTAGCTTGGGTGATGTGCTCTAATTGTGCCTCTTTTTTTTTAATTTGGCAGAAAATCCTCTTCACCCACTTACACACTGCCACGTGTCCTCTCCAAATATACTTCCCATCCCTACTTATTTATAATTATTCATAATATATACCGGCTCCGTTTCAAAATAGAATTTTTGTGTGTAATATTACATATTTTTTCATATTTTTACTTTGTATGAAAATGCGCATTAATAAAAATAAAGGTAAAAAATGAAAAAAGAGTGTAAAAAGATGTAAGGATTATGTTTATTTAATAAGTTGTATTTTTCTTGATCGACTTATATTTTGAAACTAGTATGATATAACCACCCAATCACAGTAATGTATATTTTGTTAATTTAGCACTCCATTAATTAACAGTAAGGTATCAATATGTCACACTTAATGGGATCACTGATTTAGCTCCATGTATATAGTATGATATTATATTATAATATTAATATAGATTGATCAAACGACCCACCTAGTCTCTATATATTAGTGTCTCTCAAAAAGTCATTTCTTTACCTAAACAGATTCAATAAACATGACATTATACAAGAATATTGTTTAGAGAATGTTTTTAGTAAAATCGAGATACTATGTCATCTGGGTGAGTGAAATTCATACATATTCCACCCTTTTGGATACCCCATAAAAGGCCATGTTGCGGTTGATGGTAACAAAAATTGCTTCCGATTATAATCATACAGACCTGATTTCTACACTGCTACTTTGCTACCGTTCCACATTCTCTGTAAAATTGGATTATTTATATACTCCTCTGAGCAGGGTTAAGTTTATGACTCCTTGTGTCACCACCAGATTCCTCTATTGACTTGTTAAGAATCGCAAACTAGTGAACTCATGCGGAAAAATGTTAAAAGTATACTGCTGTCGCTACGAAAACCATTCAGAATTATCTATCAAAGACGGGAAAGGCCGACTACAGGCATAACTTCATTCTGCTACCAACTACCAACTACTGGTATTTAAAACTAAACCAAAGTTGGGACAAATTTTCGCTAAACAATAATGTTTCGAGACAAAATGAACTTCATTGTTTCTTGAGAAACTCGCACAGTAACTTACACTTCATTTCAACATATGTTCAACAGAACACCACCAATAAGAGATAAGGGGGAAAACTACATATACCCGAGAAGTCATCTTATAAGAAAAGCTATATTTACAATTTTGGGATGATTTTGCAGATATAGTCTGCTTCCAGTGGCAGAATTTATGACGTGTCTTACAGAGATGAAAACGCAATGGCAAATATACAGAGCAAGAAAGATATATACAAATGAACGATTCTCAATCGACAATTGTTTTATTAACACCATGTTCAAATAACTTCCCAATCAGAAGCTAGTGTCTACTGTTAAGCCCACAAATTGCAACATCTTTAATACATTCACTGCCCTCTGTGCAGTAAACATAACTAGGCTGCATCACTAGACCATATAAACCAAACAAATGCATAGATGAAAAAACAGTGATAACAAATCTGAGAAATTCAGTAACATTTGAACTAGATATGCAAACATGACGATAAATTTTGACCATCACCCCGAGAGGTAAACAACTATGTACAGTTATTTACGATCACCGATTTTGAATCTCTAGTATAGTAATACACAATCTGCTTATCCAAAAAACCTTGTATCCTCCAAACTCATTTCTTTTGTGGACATTCATATGCAAAACAGATTGTCTTCATACCTGTTGTAATGTCAATCACAAGCAATTCTGGTGTCAAAGCTACTAAGACATATCGCAAATGCTTGGAATGCAGACAGTGGGTACCCATAATCCATCGTAAAAACATCTTTACCAACTTTGCCAAACTGTAAAATAACATTCTCGGACTCTGAGGTCGCCAGATCACCATCATGAGCGGCAACCAACTGAAAGTTTTTCACGGAAGGAACCGTCACGCGCCCATGAAAATTTAAACACCAACACTGTAGCTGCTCGTGCCACCTTGGCGTCTTGTTTCTCATTACCAGTGACCCACCTTGTCCTATATTTGTTGAAGGCTTACGCATTGACTTTGAACGAAAAGAAGGAAGTGATGGAAATGAATTAAATTTACAAATAGGGAAATCGGTTTGTGTGGGGGCCACACCCCTGGGTTCAAGAGCAGAAGTGGGAATGCTATCCATGATACATTGCATTTTCCTTGGACCCCTGGAATAGAAAAAACAATTAAAATTGGATCTTATATTCAGAATTTAAATTTCTTTAAGGTTAAATACAATTTTGTAGAAGAAGATGTCCTTGGATTTCTATTGTGTACACCAAACAAGGAAATTACCAATCACTGCATAACCTTACACTTTTCAAAGATTTAGTACACCACTTTGAAAGAAGTCCACAGGTTAGGTCCTGTCACGAAAACAAATATTTTTTGAACACTATTGTATGACGTTTCTTGTACTTTTTGTACACTAATGTGCAACATTTTTGTCTAATTCCCAACTTTATGAAATTTTTGTTTGGTTGGTATGCTAATGGATACTCACTGTAGGTTGGTCTTCAATCTATAAAAGTGTAATTAACTCTTTTCTTTATTTCATGTTTCCGGTTGTTGCATAGAGTACATTCAACTTTGATAAGTTAGTACTTCCTTTTACCTAGATCCCAGTGTGTTCAATTCATATGAGACGTGAGCAACTGGATAGTTTCCAGCAGGGACATTGGGTGAAACTCGTTTCGAGCCAAATAGGTTGAAAGAGTAGCTCTTTGACATTTTAGCTCCAGCATGAGGTGGCAACGCATCATTTGCGACAAACTTTGTTGCTGGGAAGTTTGACCTGGCCAAAGCAAATGAAGATTGTTACATCATATATACAAAGAAGTAGCTGAAACTATTTTGACGAGACAATCCAATTAACTATTCAAAATATACCTCAATTTCCCAATATAACCCTTTGAAAATTCATTAGGATACAGAGAGATGTGGTAGTCTGTGCAAGTAGGTCGCCTGTATTTACAAGCAGCGAGAAGAAACTTCCCATCATCTGCCAATGCTGTTGCGAAAACGATAATAAAAGTTGTATAAGATCGAGTCATTCAAACATGGGTTTTTGAAAGAATGGCAAAGCTTCCATTAAGAAAATGAAGATGATGCTCACCTAAAGTTGAATTAAGATAAAGATGAAATGCTTGTGTCGATCTGTTCCTTCTTATGAAACATTGAATAAGAGCGTCTCTAGGACCAGGCTGCAAGAAAGAGCTACTAATTAAGCAACACAAACCAAAATATCTGTATCAAAAAGCAAACATTCGTCTCAAGACTTGTGCCAATAAAAAAAGTTTGAAATTGGCTATTCAACGTTTTGATTTCAATACAAGTTAAACTTAAGGCCTTGGTTAGTTTCAGCTTATAAGTTATAACCCCTCAGCCTTTTTGATTAAAAACATAAGTTCAAATCGACTTTTAATCTCAGATCTAATGATTACATCACAAGCTCACATTTTTTAGGTTTGAGCTTATGGCTTGTTTGGTTGCAGCTTATAAGAAAATCTGCTTTTTTTTTATTTCTCGACCGAAATAAGGTAGAAATACTACGCTGGGAGTCTGGGTGAACCTAGTTTTTTTCTGAACTTCAAATAATCTTAGCTTATTTGCTTAAAACCTGCAACAAACTAGCCATATCTTCAAGCCTCAGGTGAATTTTCTGTTTAAAAGATGGTCAACATACAAAAAAAAATCGACAAAGAGGGGGGGTGTAGTTTGGCAACAAACAGCAAGAATAAGAATTTCTACCTGCTTAAGTGATATCGGAAATGTGATTTTCCCAGACAATTCGGGCCTTTTAACAACTTCCCTCACGATCTCTCTCCAATTCTTGCATACGCCAGCACATGCCACGACATTCCTCCTTAAAGGCCAAGAGCTCTCTGAGGCCTCGATCCTAACCAAAACCTCTCTCAACAGCTCATGTGGCATATTCGACCAGCAGTTTTGTGCCAACCCAAAATCTTTGTCGTTATATGCAGCTATTGGCATGCTACTGTCTGATGCTACACGACGCGACCTCAATCTCAGTCCACACGAGAATATCATTTTTTTCCAAGGGCCTGAAATGAATTTCTGCCCAGACAACCACAGCTGTTTTAGAAAGGCGCTTCTTAGTTAAAAAAAACTCGACAAAAACCGGATTCAAAGCTTAAAAAAAGGTCAAAAAGATCAAATTTTTTTCTTTTAAGACCGCTAAAAGCTTACGCTTTCTTACGCTTTTAGCGTAGCTCTTGCAGAAACGCTTTATCTAAGATTTCGAGAGTCATATAAAGCAAAAAAAATTGGTACATCATTACTAAATACCACCATTTTCTCTAAACACGTAGATCTCTTAAAACACTCTCCAATGCTCAGTACTAATTAATATATAAAATTACTACTACTAAGTAATTAAACCTTGCACATGTATACATATGCGAGAGTTTTCACGTAATTACCACAATTTCAATTTTAATCAATCTCACCCCTAAAAATGAAGAATTCCAAAGACTTCAAAATTAACCATACGATAGTTCCCGCAATTTGATGACGCCTAATAATGTGATTTTGGGTAGCAATTAAGCAAGCAACTTGGAGGATACCCCCCTTGTTTTTTTTTTTTTATTATAAAAAATCATATAGAATACTTGCCCCTCCCATTCGAATCACCTGGTTCAATTCAGTAATTTTGATTATTGAGTGGTTCTCTTATAAATATTTGAAGTTATAAATGAGTATTAAAAACAACTAGATAACCATTAAATCACCAACCATGAACCAAGCTACATAATAATTATAAATATGAAACACAACTAAGTATAACTACTAGTAATATAGTCTGCTAGTGCTACATAAGTTTATAGGATCATAAATCTAATTAGCATAACAAAATGTTAAAAAAAAAAACGAAATTAATTAAGATGGAAGCTAAAATTAGAAAAAAAAAACAAATAGTAGTAGTAGGGAGTGATATGAATTAATATTAAGCAGTTAAAATTCACTAGGTGTGTGTATATATATATATATATATATACTACTTACGATTTATTAACTAACTCAGAAACCGCAAGTTTTATAGCTGAGAGAATATATATACACAGTTACAATAATTCTTGTGATGTTTTTATGTATATTTATCTTGAAAGAAGATATGAAATGAAATATATATATATTATGGGGAATACGGTTGTAGTAAAACGCTGCAAATCAATATTTGTTTAATGCAAATCTCAATGGTTTCAGGACGAACACAAATAAATATGCGTCTTGTTTTTTTTATGAGATGTATAATGACATGTTTTGAATTTTTAAATTTTACCATAATTTCGAAAACATGTCATTATACATCTTGGAAAAAAAAAAAACAAGACGCATATTTGTGTTTCCGTCGTGAAACAATATTTGCATTAACCAAATCTTGATTTGGAGCGTTTTTACGAAAAAGTGTCTAGCTGAGTGTTTTTCATTAGGTTCATATAACATTTACCATATATTATATATATACATAGATAGAGTATAAGTAGCTATGTTCCTGTAATCGTATATAAAGTTTTGTAAAATAAAAAACTAATTTTATTAACGATGTAACAAAAACTAATATCACTACACAATTAATAAACTTATTTATGCTACAATAATATAAATGATATGTTTGTATTATTTCAAACTTATTATGGTAATTTATATCATCGTACTATAAATACAGTCACCGATTTTATCGTTAATTGTTCAACTCGTTAAAGTAATCATAAGTATGTAAAAAAGAATTTATATAATATATAAAGTTAAATTTACATGTGAACTAGTTTATACTAATTAACAATATAGTAATATATGATAAAATTAAAATATATTTTAAAAAGAAAGAAAAATATTATTTTTTTCAATTATTAAATGTTTTGAAAGAAATTAGATGTTTACGAACAACTCGTGTTCGGCTCGTCAAATATTCGGTTCATGTTCATTCGTATTTAAATGAACATAAACAAGTATTTTAGTTCATAAACTGAAAATGAACATAGCATTGCCTATACATCAATCGTTTTGACAACATATTATTTTGGTCAAAAATCCTATTATAAAAATCTGTTCTATATAATCTAACCAAAATTCAGCTTCTTTTTTAGCCTTTTTAGGCTACTCATCAGCTCTTCAAAAGCTAAAAAATACAACTGGTCAAACATCCACATAATTTTTAAAATCTAAAATTAAAAAATATGCTAAAAAAAGTTGAGTATCGTGATAAGCCTAGTTTTCATTCTACAATGTCAAAGAAAGTTGATTATTTCCCTTATTTGAATTGTATGTATGGATAGTAGTCATGTCAATATCATTTGTATCATTTAATAATTAGTCTTTTGAATAGTAATTTATACCAACCGATAGTAGTAATGTTTTAGCCATTGGTAGGATTAGACGAAAACTTACTTCTAAATTTGAGGATTACACCTAATTAATTAATGATGTAACCATGTAACCTAAGTGATTCCATTAACAAAAGTTTTTAATGGCTAACCATAATTCATTTCTCCAAACATCTCTGTTTATGTACAAGTGAAGGAATATATATGATATCTTACGTACGGCAATATTTTACAGTTAATTAATCAAATAGTATTAGAATTGGACATTATTTGAACTTACTGGTTGTTTTTTGTCTTTCATGTTTTAAGTTCTCGACTAATTAAATCCACTCAGGAGATTATCATAATAATACACTATAAGATATAGTCCCCGTTTTATTCCAAATGTACTAATTAGATAAAAATTGAAATCACAAAACATAGAAGAAAATGTAACAAAGATAACATTATTAGGTAGTTTCTACTTTCTACTATGCTTAATTAATTGTATTTGACGGGGTCAATAGCCGGTAAGAATTGAAATTTATATGGATAAATTAGAGAAACAAATGAGGCATCTAATTTGTTTTTTTATAAAAAATTTTAAGGCATTTAATCATATAAATTGAAACGTACGTTGAGGGACATTACCCTCAAATTTTATTTCATCAAAATAGGGACCAAACCCAGTTATAAGCATTTGGAATAAACCAAAACGATAAGTTAAAATTGACACGTACGTAAACCATCGTCCCATAGTAGTCCTCCAATAAATCCAATTTACTTTCAAATTACATCCAATTTTTAAATTACAAATATCCTCATTCGTGAGTCTAAAAAGTTGCTACCAACCCAATAATTGATGGCTTCAGCTAACGGATTAACGAAATTAGAGAATGTATATACTCCTATAAAGTCCTATTCCTTTATTAATTAGTCTTGTCTTATTATAAAGTATTTTTGGCGAAATATGACCAAGTGATTATTAACATATGCAAAATGTCCAACGTTTTAAGTGTAAACACTAATGCAATTGATGAATATTAATTATCTGAGTTGACTGACTCCAAGGTCAATAGTAAACGCTCAATTGGAGAATAAAGGATCGAAATACATTTATAACAAAAATGACGTAACAAATAATGCATCCAAAATAATAATCCAGCAGTGATTATATTTTTTTATCATTATTCATATAGCTAAAGGAGAAACTGGGGAAGGGTCTTACATTAAGCATAAAATATGTAACCTTTTTTTCTTGTTTCTATAAAGGTACATACGAAAGATAATGCTCGATCCACAAATAATATAGAAATGATGAAATATCAATTTATAAACACTACGTATATAGAAATATATATATAGAGGCAACTAATAAATTTGAAGCAAAAGTGTCATTATATCTAGAGACATTTAATAAGTAGTCATTTGTGGATGGAGAAACAGACATTGTAACATCATCATATAAATACATGCATTTTTCTTGTATCATGTCCAACCACGTACCTACCGCCATTGCCTAATTTGTGCTACTCTTTTATATATCTTTCATCTTTCAAATCAAATTGTTAATTAAAGACTATGACATGTTTCCTTAGAATTAATCATGCTAATTAATTAACATACCTTTCAAGCGTAACATTGTTGTATATATAATGGCTTTACTTTTCAAGTTTCATCTCTAACAATTACTATGTTTTAGAACCGCAAAAGAGGGAATGATGGTATAGGATTTGCGATAATTAGAGACATTTTTCTCAACAAAAATCCGGAAATACAAAAAATCGTGGTACTACTTACTCTTGTAGTATCGGAAATAAATGATTTGTCGTGAATTTTTAGTATATGACACATAAGTTTGTTTAAAATCTACCGACTCACTTCTTGTCACTCTTGTGTATCTCCAAGCTCGATCGATCCGATCCTTTGTTGCATCTGATCACAAGTGTAATAGAGATGGCGGCTCTCCTTTGTTGTTCCTTTTTCTTCCCTTTCTTTCTTAGAGTTTTTATCTTATTTATTCTCTCGTCACGACAATGGTGATTAATTAATAAGACATTTCTGATTTGATTTCGCCTGTCGAAAAGAGAGTGATTGGGTTTGAGGGAAAAGCAACATGCACATTATTACGATTTTGGTTTGAAAAGCAATTTAGACACTTTAATTAGCTATTGGAATATCATTCTATCCGGTTTTCATGTACAAAATTACTTTAAACGACCATTAAGACTGATAATATTTTTAATGAATTTATAAATCAAAACCTAGTTAATTGGATGCTATGCAATGTAATACATTACTGGTTCAGAAAGTACAATATATTTAGATCAGTAATTTGTAGTGAAGTGCAAAAATCATATACCATGCATACGGGTCCTCTAATAAACTCATGACAAATGCTATTAAAGCAGAATTACTCGCTCTAAAGAAGAAATTCTATTTGTCAAAAAAAAAAAAATTGAATATGCAACTCCAAATCTCCCCCAAGGCATGTATATATTACGCGTATCGACCCTATGAAAAGCCGACGAACGATCCGGCTAATGTAACGACCGGGTGGATCTATATTTTTAGATTTATTAAACGTGATATTTTTATTCAATAATAAAGTATATAAGGATGATCTTTTTTTGTCAGACCAATTAATGTATATATCGAGAATCTTTGATAGGGAAAAAGATATTAATTACATGCAACAACTAACTAGACGTCACGGGAACTCACAAATGAAATGTAGGGATCTAATATAAATGTTTTTGGAGAAACTCTGACCCAAATCCCATGGGAAAATTTTAAAATTTAAAAAGAAACTTATCCGACAGGTTGGATCGGATCGTTTTTTTCGGTTTTTTCCCCACCTGGATCTATATCATGGTAAAAAAATTAGGCTCAAACCAAGGTGTCTGAACATTTGAGACGAGGAAATATACTACATACAACACGACGTCCGAAAAACTCAGAAAAAAAAAAGAAGTAAAAAAGTAATATTTTTGGCTCTTTAAAAGTACAACTTGAAAGGTGAAGCCAAACGGACCCGCATTTTAATTAAATGAGAGCAGAAAAAGGGAAAAAAAAGAAAAAAAAAAGAAGGGAGAATATGAACGGTCAGGATGAATTAGTTCACATTGAATTTTGGCATACACTTGTCTTTCTTCTCTCTTATGGAGTAGTATGCAAGTAAGTATATATAATAGTAGTAGTTGTTTCTAGTAAATACCAGTTAAAACTCTTTTCATTTCATGTTATCCTTTTCCTACTCATCCCCAATCTTACAATTGTGTTTTACACTTTCCACCTTTTTTGTTACACATAGTACCTTTTTATTCATTTCTCAAGTTACCTGTTTTATTAATTAATTAGCTTAGCTTCTGGACATTTTTCTAAATCATAGCCAATTCTTCAGGTCAGCTATTCTTCCATTAGATATTTACATTTATATCGTATTTTACGCATGTAATTCCAGTTCCCATAGTTTCTATCATATCCTGGGAATTAATTTGGTCAGATAAACACTTAGTTTTTTTATTTAGTCTTTAAAAATCAAGAATATACACATGGAAGTACCAACTGAATACTGAATAACCATGTTATTATTCTTAATAATATATTACAATTTACGCTCTATGGCTTAATGTTATTTGGAGTTTTATTTGTACTTACCTGTGTTCGTCTTTTTGAAATCCTTTACTTATAATGTTATTGATAAATTTTGCGGCGTTATCGCAATGTAAATCTATTTTCGGGGGAAAATCGTTACGTAACTGGTTACTATACAAAAAGCTCTTATAAGAGGTTGTGTCCAAGGTAAAGTACGTTATGATAAGATAGGGAATGGCAGAATTCGCAACTTCGTTTATGTTGCTAATGCAATATTGGCACGTCGTTTTAAAAAAAATGAAGTTTGGTAAAAAGTCTTTTGCTGTGTCATCGTTAGATCAATTAATATCTAGTAGGGGTCGAAGGCTAATTTTGCTTGTTAAGGACTTGTTCGTTTGCAGCTTCTAAACTCAATTTCTTTGATTTTTGGCCTTTAAATGAACTTATGAGAAAGTTCAGTTTCGCAAATGATTACTAATCCATATTATGCCCTGCCCTTTTTCTTCTCAGACTTTGATTATCCGTTACTTTCTATCTTGAATTAAAAGAGTCAAATCTGGAGATAGAAATCTAAGTTTCCGAGGCAATTCAACAAAGTCGAACTTGGTTTACAATTTTTGGAGGAGACACAGGTGCAGATTTGGGTTGATTGTGTTGTGTAGGGATAAGTTGAGCTCCCCAAAATGGGATTTGGCATAGAATCAAGTTTGGCAGATATGAATGCAGTGTCTACATCGAATTACGAATCCGTGGTTTCGATAAACTTATTTGTGGCGCTTCTTTGTGGGTGCATCGTAGTTGGCCATCTGCTGGAGGAGAACCGTTGGATGAATGAGTCAATCACCTCCCTCTTGATTGTGAGTTTATATTTACACAAATTGGTCAATAAGTTCTGATTAATTGCTAAGGATGCATTCGAGTTGATTTTGGTGGTCCGTGGCAGGGTATATGCACCGGAGTTGCTATTCTGCTGATCAGTGGAGGAACACATTCACATCTTTTGGTTTTCAGCGAAGATCTTTTCTTCATTTATCTTCTTCCACCTATAATTTTTAATGCAGGGTAGGTTTGAATATTCCTTAAGTGCATTACTTTCCTTTCTTTAAATGTTAATCTACGAGTTTTCCAATATTCCTATCGAGTGGGCACTGTGTTTTTGTTAATTATCAGCACTGCCGAAGTGCTTATAATGTTGAATATGCCCACCTTTGATGAGTATAAAGTATCAGTAGAAACTTTTGTTTCGGATGTAAAATAACTAATCCTTTTCTTCATTGTTACTTTGTCAGGTTCCAAGTTAAGAAAAAACAGTTTTTCCTTAACTTCAATACCATTATGATGTTTGGTGCAATTGGTACTTTGATATCATTTGCAATCATTTCATTTGGTATGCTCTTGATCTACTCAACCATTTTCTTCCATTGTTGTATATAGTTATAGACTGGAAATTGTCTTTTTTTTTCTTTTCGCATCAAAGTTTGTTCATATTGGAATAAGTTCTCTATCCCTGAGTAGATAAGAACCTTATAGACCTTTTTTTTTCTTCTCTTTTTAATTATTGTCAGGTGCTATGAATGTCTTTCAGAGAATGAATATTGACAAACTAGAGATAGGAGATTACCTTGGTATGACTCTTTCTCATGTGCTTTCTACCTTACCAGTACATATTTATCTGATATTCTTGTTGACTTGTTCCACAAATTTTCGCAGCAATTGGAGCCATTTTCTCGGCGACAGACTCTGTTTGCACCCTGCAGGTATATAACTTTCTGAAGACGGAATACACTTAGCATGTAAGAGTACACCTCTCAGTTATGTATACATATCTGAAATTACAGGTGCTTAAACAAGAAGAAACGCCTTTACTATACAGTTTGGTTTTTGGAGAGGGGGTTGTTAATGACGCCACTTCAGTGGTGCTTTTCAATGTGATTCAGAGCTTCGACCTAACTCATATCGATACAAGGATATTTCTGCACTTCATATCAATTTTCTTGTATTTGTTTATTACAAGTACAGTGCTGGGAGTAGTGGTAAGTGCCCTCAACAACAACTCCCCATACAAAACTATAATTAACATGAAAAGGATACATATGTTCTAATGATGTAATGACCACTATGGGGGTTTATCCCATAGAGACTCTGTTTATATAAGCTTTTGTTCTGGAAAAAAAAAAAACATGAAAAGGATACAGAAACTCTCATTTTTATTCAATTATATTTATGTTTACAATGTTTTATTTTCCTGATGCAGGCTGGATTGTTTAGTGCATACATCATTAAGAAGCTTTACTTTGGCAGGTTTGTTATCTTACCGTCTGCCTGATAATATAATTACAATGAAATAGGTTTGGTGAAATGTCATAGTAGCTAACCAGGGCCTGGCCTTGGGGGGTCATATAAGCCTAGCAACATGGCATCCCACCCCAAAGGTGAAAAAATAAACAATATTATTTGTTTGGGGAAAATATATTTTTGGTTATTCAAATAATCAAAGATTTTCTTTGATAGTGTAAGATGATCGACACAATTTAACTTTAAAGTCTCCACTTTATAAGAAAAAGAACTATGTTGAAAATTGTTTTTATAAAAGTTCAAAAGGCAAATAGAAAATGATCCAACGGTGGCAACAAATACGTAGGGCCGGTTCCGTTGGTGACTGCAGGTGCTATGAAGTTCTATTTTTTTCTATCATTTGTCTCATTTTCTATTTATTAAGAGAATAGACTGCAAAAATATCACTACTATTTTTGCGGTTACATCTTTGTTCTACTGAGTGAGTGTATGGTCATGTCATCATTATCTCTTAACTTCCATCTTGAAAGTGAACATTCCAATTGACCATATCCTGGTACTGCTAATTACAGGCACTCTACTGATCGTGAAGTTGCTCTTATGATGCTCATGGCATACCTTTCCTATATGTTGGCTGAAGTAAGATTCAGCTAATAAACTCGTTTGTGATTGTGCTTCAACTTTTTTCTTATGAACTTAATCTAATTTTTTAGATCATATTCTACTTTTGCAGTTATTCAATTTAAGTGCCATTCTAACTGTTTTCTTTTGCGGGATTGTGATGTCTCACTACACCTGGCATAATGTGACTGAAAGTTCGAGAGTAACTACAAAGTATGTGTAGACCCTTTAACCGGTATTTTTTTCACTGGTTTATTTATGAAACTTATTCTTACCTTCCTTTAAACATTTTTGCAGGCATGCTTTTGCAACGCTCTCTTTTGTTTGCGAGATATTTATCTTTCTGTATGTTGGTATGGATGCCTTGGATATTGAGAAATGGAGATATGTTAGCGACAGATACGATTCTGGTGTCATCATGAGAAAATTAGCAAATGCAAACTTTTTCCTTGAACTGTTAATGAAAGAGAAAGGTAGAAAAACTATGTTAGTCTGGTGTTGTTTATTTGGGACTCTATCTTCTGGCTTTCATGCTAAAGTTGTGCATATGAAACCAAAATAAATAAATGCACCCCTAAGATAATGGCAGTATGATATGGATCATATATGTAAAGTATCATAATGACATTTTAATCACATGCAGTCCTGGAAAATCTGTTGAAGTGAGTTCTATTTTGTTGGGATTAGTTGTCCTTGGAAGAGCGGCCTTTGTTTTCCCGTTATCGCTTTTATCTAACTTGACTAAAAAAGCACCTCAAGAAAGGATTGGCCTAAAGCAGCAAGTATGATCTTTTATTTCATTTCGTCCTTGTTTTCGTTGAATTTACTGACGTACTGTAAATTTGTAAAAGATGACAGTCCTTAAGTTCTACTTGCTATTTTCAGGTGACTATTTGGTGGGCAGGACTCATGAGAGGTGCTGTTTCCATGGCTCTTTCTTATAATCAGGTAAATCTATGTGACAATGTCACTTGTCTTTGTAATTTGTTTTCTGTAAGAAATTTATGGAAGTTTATTCTTTGAAAAGGAAAGGGAAAGATGTTTTGGGAAAAGGAAGCATGTTTCAGTGTTGGTTACTCATGAAAGTGCAAGAAAACTAGCAATTCTTTTTTCCTTTTTGGTGGGAATTAGTACAGTGGGAATTTTTTTAAAACGAATAATTGATTTTGAAAAACTCATTTCATTACTTTAAATATGCAGTTCACAAGAGGGGGGCACACATCATTACGTGGAAACGCATATATGATCACAAGTACCACTTCAGTTGTTCTTTTTAGTACGGTGGTAAGTCATCATGTGCTATGTTATCAACTGCTAAAGCAGGAAACCTACCAGATTGGGAAATCGTTTTTCTACTTGAATTTAGAAAAATCAATAGCTGTGGTTCCTCTAGTTTATATTTAATGATTAATGAGTATGTGCTAGTTCATTTACATCTAGTAGAAATGACTGGTTCTGATTCATAAACATTAGTTTGAAAAGAACCTGAATTCATTGAAATTGATTTTTTATGGTTCTGAATCAGTTAAAAAAAAAAAAACTAAATGCCGCCATCATCTTTTTCTCTCTTTTTTGTTTTTGTTTTTGTGTAGGTATTTGGTTTGTTAACAAAGCCTTTGGTGAGAAGTTTGCTACCTTCACCAAAACACTTGATCCAGATTTCGGAACCCAACTCTCCAGAATCCTTCATACATCCACTTCTTGGATATGGTCAGGACCCAGAAAGTGAGCAAGGTGAGTCCCACATTACTCGGCCAAGCAGCTTGAGGATGCTCTTGACTACCCCTGCACATACTGTTCATTACTATTGGAGAAAATTTGACGACAGTTTTATGAGACCAGTGTTTGGTGGCAGGGGTTTTATGCCCTTTGTTTCTGGGTCGCCTGTCGAGAGTAGCGTGCATCAATAGTAAGAATAGTGTTGTCTTCATAGTAAGTTATGTGATCAAAATATCGTTGTAGCTTTACCAGTTGTTCATAAATATAAGAGTATTTGTCAAAGGAAGTTACAGGATTCAATTTACATTAGCTTTGCCAGTTGTTCATAATACAAGTCGATTAAATTGAGCTATTCATATTCACGACAGTACTCGTTAGAGAAGAAGCTGGGACGCATATTAATTACAAATATGTGAGCGCATACTAAATGATGGGTATGAACGTTCCACATATCAACATTTAAATAAAGATCTCACATTTCCAGGACAGACCCTTTAATTTCCGCTGTCTTTGTACATACTATTCTTTCACCCAGAAACAAAAGAGCATTTCAAGAAAACCTATACAAGCCAAAACCTAGTTTGCCGCCTACTAATGATGTAAAGAATAACCGGCTGTAAGACCAATTAGTGCGACCATACATACATACAGAAAAGGGAAGCCAACCTGAACCTTTCTAGCGCCATTCGTCCTCCTCAACATTGCCTGAGAAAATGAAAGCATATAGACATACTTATAAATAAATAAGCAAGAATCCAATATTTTATATTTGGATAGATAAGCAATTGCAACAGCTCAATGGTTATCTAAACATTTTTTTTATAAACCATCAACATTTTGTACACAGAAAAAAAAATATATAGCTAAAGTTGAGAGCTATGGTTGGTGCATAGGCGCATAGCCGTAACTAGGTATTTCTTTTGACAAATCCTGGTACCAAAAGTAGTAAAATTGGTTCCGAAATACTTTGTCCTTTGGAGAAGCAATATAGACGAGAAGAAAAAGTTCAGATTATAGTCACCTGCTGGTAATTTTATAGGCCAAATGACTAAACTATATATCAAAAAGGAAAAATAATACGGTGTGTACTAAAAGTAACAGGTAAATAAATGTCTAGAGGAGATAGAGGTTACTTGCCAGTTCTTGCTTGAGTTGTTCATTCTCCTGAATGTCTGTTTTCCTCTCTTGAGTTAACCTTGTAATGGTTAGGTCAGCCTGCGAGAGTAGAATGTTTATATTTGATTCCACTTTCGGCAGAAGTCCCGGTGCATAAATCTATCTTAATTATTACTCCATTTATCAATATTTTATGCTAGAGCTTGATGAGCCAAGTCTGTAATAGCCTGCATCTTTTTTTCTGATCACAATATTTCCACGAAACAAATACATGACTCGAGAAATCCATACACTTCCAAATCAGTTCGCCCACTTATTCTAAATTATATCGTATATTGTCCAAGTCAAGAAAGAAATCAGCATTTCAGAAATCAGCGATTTCCCAAGGAGCATGTATTGTAATAATTAATTTTCTGGAATTTAAGAAATATATTAGCAAAACAAACCTCGTCTCTCTTTGATTCCAGTGTCGTCAATTTTGACTTAAGCTCATCAATATCATTGATCAGTTTTACATCCTCAACTGGACTGGGTTTTACATCCTCAACTGGACTGGGTTTCACATCCTCAATCCATCTCGACTCGAAGCCCTTCACTTTTGTATCCTCGGGAGCCTTAAAAAACTGCAAAGTGAAGAGATTCATAAGCATTTGGTGCAAGTTCGATATTCTGAATTATCCGCCAGCTAACCAATAATGATCTAAAAAAGAGAGCAAGACATGATGCTCTCGTTTTTAGTAATAAGACTTCCTAATATGACAATTGACAAGTAAAGCAAATATACAAAACTACTCATCAGCCTGCAACATAAAGTTACAACCGAGTCAGATTCTATATATATTCAACAATTATTTGAAATTAAACAAGACTAATTAAGTAAAGGCAAAAGGTAGATTACCACAGGAGGAGGAAAATTCTCAATTCCTCTCAACAATTTCTCTTTCTGTAGAAAACTTTCACCCGACATGTCTTGTTTGGCAACTCCGTTAAGTGGTAAAAGTACAGCAGGAGAAGGGCGTGGGCTAATCAGGATTACCTTTAACTTTCTTTCTTCAATGTGCTTACCACTATCTTTTGAAAACTGGAAAAAAGGAACCAGCATGAGTGAGTAAAAAGTAAAAACTGAACAATAATAAAAGAAAATAACAACAAAGGTTGAGGTGGTTACCATGTCAGGTGAAATATCATCTTCAGTTGCACCGAATGGAACAATTGTGCTCTGTATCAAAAACTTATCCTTGCATTGTAAATCAGATGTCACTGAATGTTGAGCGAGCATAACAACTGAAATTTCAAACAAGAGAAAGTACTATCAATTGTTAAATTTTAATGAAAGACTTGTGAATACAAGTAAAATAAATATTAAATATAGTTGCGACAGATGAAAAAGGCCAAAGGAAAAACAAAATACTATGTTCACTTATTTTCAGCCTTTCATGGTTCATTAGCAGGTTCTGAGAACGTGGATACAATGATGCCAACATGACATGATATAAGAAATAGGGCATGACAGAAGTATATACATATCAGCAATACATGTAAAATGTACTTCTAAAGTGTATTTTGTATATGGCTCCATGCATCCTGACTTAGAGGTGTGCTGGCACTACCAAATAACATTTTGTAAGGAAATTATAGTATTCATTTATTTATGTACGTCCTCTTCAACCAGCAAAGGGAAAAAATGGGAGGAGAAAGTGGACTAGAGGAATATAGAGCGAAAAATAGCTTGAGCGGATGTACCTGTGAAATCACATATAGAATTCGGTTTAATGATTCCTGTGTTGGGTCTAACACAATATTTCTTTGGAGATGTCGTCTTCACCTGTCGATTGAATATAGTATCAAATGAAATCAGTATCAATTCTTCATTGTTGAGCATGTGCCATAATGACTTTGATTCTAAGCACGATAAGAAAAGAACATTAGACTACTACAATATCATGAATTAAAAGGTTGCATTATTTGTTTAAAAAAACACACACCTTAAAAGACACGTAGTGTTCAGAGATATTGGTAAGCTGAATCGCACAAGAACTCTGTTTCTTGACCTCAACTAGAGAACAAGAGGTATAGAGAGACTTAGTAATATTCAGATTAGTAGAAAGTTATTCTACTACCGTCTTGTTCAATCAAAAGTAAACAAGATATACTCACACACACACACACACACACATATATATATATATATATATAAAGGAAAGATAAATATAAAAAAAAAAAGTCACTTACAAACTAATTTAACTTCACGAGGACGAATCTCCAAAAGTCGTGTAGTCATTGTTTCTTCGCCTAAAAACCCACACATAAACTAAAATCAACATGTACAACTGGCCATCAATGTCCATACGATAACTTAAAAGAGATTCAATGCTGTCTGAATCAACTCATTACTTGAGGTTATTCTTTCCCCTGAAATTTACTTATAATAAAACTAAAATAATCGCATCGCTTGAAACTACATTCATGTTGATCCAGTACTATTACAAACAAGTAGGTGTACATGAATGTTAATTTGTCGAGGTTGGGAAAGAAACTGGTTCGTCCAGCTTAGAATCTCTAGTCTTTTCAGTCCAAAATTCAAGAAAATATTTCTCAAAATTCAGTCGATATATCAAGTGGGGGAAAGGCTGAACTGAAAAGCTGCAACTCAAAGGCCTTGTTTTTCTTTGAAGCTCAGATATACTTTTCGGTCCAAAATTCAAGAAATCTCCGCTTTTAAGTTTTAATCTAATTCTTAAAAATCAGAAAAAAAAATTAAGGCTGAAAAATAATGAACTGAGAAGCTGCAAATGAAAAAGGCCTCATTTTTCTGTGGAGCTCACATGTAGGTCTACGAGAATGCTAGGCCTAAAAAAGCATGCATGTTTAAAATAGTATAACAAAAAGATATTCATCCACCCATCTAAGGAAAAGAAGAAGAAGCATATAATGCTTCAAGATTGCATAAATGTTCGAGAAGTACAGTACATAAATGTGATTGGCGCATCGGTACTGTATGCCTAACACTCATCAAGAATATGGCCGAATTCAGAGATTTATATAACTATAGTGTAATGAATTAACCAATTCTTTTGGATTTGCAAACCACAATTTAAACCCTAACATCACACTCTAGTTTCCCCCTGCCTATTTCAGCAAGCAATTAAACATTCCTATTAAAAAAATAATGGTTGCCAAAGATCAAGAAAACTTTCTTTTTGCATTCTTTCTCAAAAAATCGTTTCCCAAATTGGAAAATTTAACTCAATATTTGTTTGGGCATTCCTATTGAAATCGACCAAAAAAGATTCATTCCCCTCTGGATCAACTCAGATTAAATTTCTAGCCTTTTTAGTCAAAAATTTAAGAAAATCTCCCGCTTTTAAGTTTTTGTCTAATTCTCAAAATTCAGTCAAAATATCAAGGGGAAAAAAGGCTGAACTGAAGAGATCTAATTTTTCTTTAGAGCTCCGATATACTTTTCGGTTCGAAACTGAAGAAAATTTTAGCTTAAAAGTTTAAATATAATGCTTAAAATTCAGACAAAAATTAAAGGGGGAAAAAGAGTGATCAAGAATATTGGCTGAATCTAGAGCTTTATAGAACTATATACTAGTGTAAGAATTAATATGTAGTAGTAATATGTAAGGAATTAATTAACCAGTAAGTAGTTCTTTTTGATTTGCAAAACACAATCTAAGTACATACATACATGCCATGCCATGCACCCCACCCCACCCTAGCTAGTAATTCCCTCCTGGCTATTTCAAGAAAGAGATTAAATATATTCCTATTAAAATAAAATAATATAAAATAAAAACTGGTTGCCATGCAAGCATCAAATAAAGATTTTCACATAAAGATCAAAAAAACTTTATTAATTTACACGGTCTTAATTTCCTTAATGGAACTCAATAGCTAGCTAGCTAGCATTGTAAATGTTATATATATATATATAGAGTAGGAGAATACAAAAAAGAAAGAATAATTAACGTAAAAGAAAGAAACATTGACGATAATTAGATGATACAAAGAAACATTGACATAGACTTACTCATATATATGAAGTATATTACTAGTAATATATATATATATATATATATGTGTCATCTTTATACTGTCATGATAATCTGAATCCAGTTTGAGACTCTTAGTTCTGAAGTAGGACTCGTAATTCTGAAATACGAGATTGATTTAGAAAAGTCGTACTTCAGAACTACACTCGTACTCTTATTCAAATTATGTTGACCGTATACAGACACCACCATATATATATATATATATACAGTCCATATAGATAGAGAGAGTACATATAAAAAAAGAAAGAGAGGGTAAACTTACAGAAGAGATGAGAGAGAGAGAGAGAGTGGGGTTTGTGGTAGTGGTATTTTATTCTCAATATTATTTAGTCTTCTTTTTCTTCAAGTATATATATATATATATAGAGAGAGAGAGAGAGAGTGTGTTTGGTTTTGGGGGGTATTTTAGTTTAAGGGAAGAGAGAGAGAGAGAGAGGGAGAAAGTGGGGTTTAATTTAAATTTGTTGGGGTTGGTAATCTGAAACACTTTCTTTATTTCTTTCTTTCTACGCTTGACAAGCACGTATCTATCTATCTATCTATCTATGTTGTCTAATTAATGCCATGCGCATTAGAGTTTTTTTTGCTGAAATGGTCTAGTGGACCACACAAATTTCCAGAATGGGCTACCTGTCTGTAATATTCCCAAAATGGTCTACTTTCGAAAAACGACCGATCGAAATGAATAAAACGACCGGTCGTTTTTATCATTAACTCTGTGGAACAATTTGGACCAAAAACGATCGGTCGTTCTGTACATTCCGATCGGTCGTTTTTCAGACCAAAAACGAACGATCGGTCGTTTTATAGTAGCAATCGGTCGTGTTTAAGGTTTGCTCACTGGAACATTTTCGTTCCACACCGATCGGTCGTTCTGTACATTACGATCGGTCGTTTTTCACCATAGTAGAAATCGTTTTAGGTATGATTTCTTCCAGAGAGTTCACCATAAAAACGACCGATCGAAACGTACATAACGAGCGATCGTTTTTGTCTGAAAAACGACCGGTCGTATTATCCAATTCGACCGATCGTTTATTGTCCAAATTGTTCAAGAGAGTTCAATAATAAAACGACCGGTCGTTTTAATCATTTCGATCGGTCGTTTTTCGAAAGTAGACCATTTTGGGAATATTTCAGAAAGGTAGCCCATTCTGGAAAATAACCCAGTGGACTGTACCATTTTGGCAAAAAACTCAGGTATATAATAATTATAGGTGATATCTTATGCATATTTTGTAAAAAAAAACTGAAATCAAAATCATATTAGGGACAAAAATAACAAGTATGTTAATTTTAAAAAAATACTTAACCCATTTTCAGTTATATTTAATTTAGAAGACCTGAAAAACTATCATATCAAACTATGTTTCACACATATAATTAGTTATATAAAAAATAAACAAATAGAAATGTGAAGATGTGAGAGAGATTTGAAATTTGACCTATTATAAGTAACCATTTATACAACAATATTTATTAATAATAATTAGAAAAATAATTATACAAAACAAGTAGTTTTGAAAATGGGGTTCTAAAATAGATCGTTTTTGTGAGGTTCTAGACCCGTGTCTCTTGGGCCTAGGCCCAAAACCGGTCCTAATCATAACTTATATAACAACCATCTGAAGCAGAGCCTTTGTGCTATTGTGGTTTGACATTTGGAGCGGGATTTTCCTTACAACGTATTTTACTATAGCGAGTTATTAACGGTTCCAGAGACCTACTAAAATGCTAAATAAATAAACTTGCTTCTTTGTGTATTCAGTTCGAGCAATATATAATTCATTGACGCATTCATACTATATCATTCAACTTGGCGACACACCTTAACTTTATTAACTTATTCTTTATCTTATTTATAAAAAAAAAAACAACAACTTTAGATATCGAAAATGACGACAATATTTGTTATCCCAATTCTTTGGATATGTGAAAGAACGTTATTATAATTTCGTCATTTTGTTAAGTGGACGAAAATTGATTGTTTATAACCCAAAATTGAGTGCTAAATTAGTAAAATTCAACAGCACATGAACTAAATAACTTTTTACTTAATTTTTTGCCATTAAAAAAACGGGTTGGTAAGCTTATTCAAGGTTTCGGGTCGGGTCGGGTCGGGTCGATGCCACCAACCCCTCTAAAATCTCTACCAAACTCTTATTCACAACTCAGCAAAAACTTCTCTTTACATACATATATTTATATATATATTTAATCATATAAATATATAAATATATATTTGAACACCCACTACAGAAATTCAATCCTGAAATGGAGAAGGTACAATTTCCACTATAAACTCTGAACCCTTTTTTTAATTCAAGTTCTCAAATTCATTTATTAATTAATATTTGAACCTTTTTTTTGATGGTAGGTTGCTACAGGTGAGACCAAAATGGGTGAAATAATAAGAAAGAATTCAGCACTGATTTGTTGTCCAATAATGGCGGAATCGGTTGATCAAATGCTTGTTTACACTAATAAAGCAAAATCAAGAGGAGCTGATTTAGTCGAGATTCGGTTGGATAGCTTGAAAGTGTTTAGTCCTTCTCTCGACCTTCCGACAATAATTGAACTATCCCCTTTGCCCACACTCTTCACTTACAGGTTCTTCTTTTTTTATTTTATTTATTCTTTATTTTGCTAGTTTTCCGGTTTTTGTTTTGGCTTTTGTTTTCTTTAGTTTTTATCGTTGGATTCTGTTTCCGTACGCAGTTTGCTGCAAAAAAAAGAAGCAAACTTTTATGGGTTTCGTAACAATTAAATAAAAAAACTCTTTTTCCCGTAGTGTTGATGAATTTTAGTTATTTTCCATACGCCCTTTTGCCCACACTTTTCACTTGCAGGTTATTCTTTCTCACATTCTTTAGTTATTTATGGTTGATGTTGCTCGTATTCCAGTTTTTTTTTATATGACTTTTGTTATCAATAGTCATTATAGCTGGATTCCGTTTATTTATACAGTTTGCCACATAAAAGAAACAATCTTTTATGGGGTTTCGTAACAGTTAAAGAAGGAACTTTTGTTTTTTTTCGTAATGTTGATGAACTTCAGTTTTCATGAAGTTTAGATGTTTTATTTATTGTTAATGTTGCTTGTTTTCCAGTTGTTTTTTTATAACTTTCTTATCAATAGTCATTATTGGTGAATTCCATTTCGGTACGCAGTTTGCCACAAAAAGAATCAATAACTATTTTGGGTTTTCTTAACAATTAAAATAAGGAACTTCTATTTTTTTTCGTAATGTTGATGAATTTTCAGTTTTAGTTATTTTCCATATGGTGGAAGTACGATTTGCTGGGCAGTTCCTCGCTAAGTTTAAATGTTTTTTGTGAGTTTATTCAATTACTTGTTGTAATTAAGCGGGACTTGAAATCGGTATGGTTAGAGCTGATAGTTACCTAGAAGCCATACATATTCCACATTCTTTATATATTTATGGTTTCTGAAACAATTAAAGAAGGAACTTTTGTTTTTTTCGTAGTGTTGCCGATTTTTCAGTTTTAGTTACTGATTTCTTTATGGTGGAAGTATGATTTGGTGGACAGTTCGAGTCAGAGTTTAGATGTTTTTTTTGTGAGTTTATTCAATTACTGGCTTTGATTAAGCGGAACATGAAATCGGTATGGTTAGAGCTGATAGTTACCTAGAAGCCCGTATATTTCGGTACTAAAACTCGGTGTTTTCAACAGCGTTGAAATGAGTTCTGTGGTTTTCGGTACTGAAACTAGGTGATGACTGCTGACACAAGGCGTAGCCCACTTTAAGTATCCAGGATAGCCTACTTCTTCACCTTGTATTAGCTAATCCGTAACATTTTTTGCTATTCTTCTTCGATTTATCTTTCAAAATTTTCAAGTACAAGAGTTATACCTGATTTTGGGGTTGTGTTTTTATAGACCGAAATGGGAAGGTGGTCAATACGATGGCGATGAGAGCAAACGAGTAGAAGCACTTCGACTAGCTATGGAGTTGGGAGCTGATTACATTGACGTTGAGCTTCAGGTTACCTTCTTTTATATTAGATTTAACAGTTGATTTTTTATTTTATTACTATTATGAATGACTTATCACTTATCCATAGTCCATTCTGTTTGTTATCAGGTCGCTGGTGAGTTCATTAGTTCATTGCATGGAACAAAGCCTGCAAAATGTAGGATTATTGTTTCTTCGCATAACTACGAATGTACACCTTCTGTTGAGGATCTTGGTAACCTTGTTGCTAGAATACAATCAACCGGAGCTGATATTGTGAAATTCGCTACAACCGCCGTGGATATTACTGACTCCGCACGAGTGTTTCAAATAATCGTTCATTCACAAGTAAGAAGCGTAAGTAGTATGTATAGTGTTTTGTAATCTGTTAATGTTTACTCTAATTGCTTCAACTGCTGATTTCTTTGGAACTCCAGATCCATGATAGTAAATAGCAGAAATAACAATTTTATAAACAACAATATACCGGAGTATTGTGGATCTCTAATTGTTAAAGATCTGTTTTGAAAAACGACAAGTTCTAGACACCATGTTTTTGCCTTCATTTTATTCTTGTTTTCCAGATATAGTGGTTCTTTGCTTCTTTATTAATCTAGAATACTTATACAGTTATACTCATGGATAACATTTTGTTGGATTTTTTCAGGTCCCAATAATTGCAATGGTAATGGGTGAAAGGGGTTTAATGTCCCGAATTCTTTGTCCAAAATTTGGAGGATATCTCACTTTTGGTACCCTTGAATCTGGAGTTGTATCTGCTCCTGGGCAACCAACTATTGACGAATTGGTGAATTTATACAATTTTAGACTAATTGGGCCTGATACAAAAGTATTTGGAATAATTGGGAAACCTGTTGGCCACAGCAAGTCACCTATTTTATTCAACAAAGCGTTCAAAAAACTCGGTTTCAATGGAGTTTATCTGCATTTATTGGTGGATGATGTTGCAAGGTTTCTCGAGACTTACTCTTCCGTAGATTTTGCCGGCTTCAGGTTTGAGCTAATGATTGGTTATTATTTTCATGATACACTTCTTTGTAGATGTGGTTTATATCTTTTACACATTTTTCATCCTTGCTAGTAGCCTTTGTTTATTAAAAGAATTCAACTCTTTTGCAGCTGTACTATCCCTCACAAAGAGGATGCACTTAAATGTTCTGACGAGGTTGATCCGGTTGCAAAGGTAATCCGCCGTCTCATCATCTCAAAGTCCTTGACGTTGACCTTTTTTATAAAAATCATGTTGCTTTTTTTTTAATCATGATTTATATCTCAGTCAATTGGAGCTGTTAATTGCATCATAAGGAAACCAAGTGATGGAAAGTTATTTGGTTGTAATACAGACTATATTGGTGCCATTTCTGCTATAGAAGATGCACTACAAGGTTTTTTCTCTACTCTTGTCAGTTATGTAGATTACCGTCCACGCCTAATTCATACACAATACATATATGCACATGGTAAAGTTGAGTTATCTCTTATTAGGCTCAAGTAATGCAAGTGGTGTTGCTGTATCGCCTTTGGCTGGTAAAGTGTTTGTGGTTATTGGTGCTGGTGGGGCCGGTAAGGCTCTTGCTTATGGTGCAAAGGAAAAGGGTGCAAGGGTTGTGATAGCAAATCGTACCTACGGTTAGATTCCTGCTTCCTTTCCTTGTTGAATTATCAATATTCAGCAAGTTATATACATTTTGTTTCTCAACATGCCTAATTCGTTTCTTCTTCCCCATCTTCCTTTAATGATGGTAGAACGAGCGAAAGAAATTGCAGATACGATTGGAGGAGATGCTTTATCTCTTCAAGATTTAAATAATTTCCATCCAGAGGATGGTATGATTCTTGCAAACACAACTTCAATAGGCATGCAACCCAAAATTGAAGAAACACCTATTTCCAAAGTACGTCCAGTTATTTCCTTCCTCTTTTTTTATTGTGAAACTTATATGCGTTAATTTTCTTTTCTAGGAACTAGTTTGCACGAAAGGAAAGGTAGAACCCATTATCACATACAATGTAAATCTGTCATTTTTATTTTTTAGTAATTATTAATCGCAGGAAGCTCTTAGATCATATGCGCTGGTTTTCGATGCTGTTTATACTCCCAAAATCACAAGACTGTTGCGGGAAGCTGAAGAATCAGGGGCAAAAATTGTTAATGGGGTAGAAATGCTCATTGGACAGGCGTACGAACAATTCGAGAGGTTTTGCGGATTGCCTGGTACTTTCTTTTAATTAACTTTACAGACGTACAACATTGAATAGTCCAATTTAAGGATTTTTTAAATGGGTTTGCATTGTGTGCGTTATCTCTCTTTTCCCTCTTCGGCTACACAAAGTTTAAACTAAAGCATGTTTTTTCTTGTGAATGCAGCACCTAAGGAACTATTCAAGGAAATAATGGCAAGTTACTGATGGATGAGAGATGTTCGCTAAATTAACTGCTTGCTGATGATCCTGTTGTACTGTATCTTAAGTTTTTCTTTCAGTCATGTAAAGACAATGTCGATTGAACAACAGCTGGGAAAATCCAATTCGAAATAAAGGCAATTTTTTTGAATACTGAATAATTTTTTTTGGATATTATGATTTCAATGTCTCCTCTTTTACTTCCGTCTTTTGCAAGAATACTTTATAGTACTATATTGGACCCATTCAAGAAAATTCTCTGATGAAAGCTAAAATAGCAGAGTTTGCATTCCTTAATAAGGGTTTATTAGTTCATGCTTTGTCTAATGGTGGGTGTATTTCTTCCCAAGTTCCCCAACATCTTAGACTGAAATCTAAAAAGATAAGACTCACAGGACGATAGTGCCACAATACAGTGTTTCGAATTTTATATTCGCCGAAATTCGAGTAATCTTCACATACACAAGAGACTTGCACATGTCTGCAAAGCTGGGTTTTTGTTTGTTAAGAATGAAAGCTCATTTTTCCCTTGGCTGAATAAATTTGGGTTTTGTATTACATTTTAAGAGTTTATGCCTTGATCTTATGTTTGAATTGATGAAATATATTCTCCGCTTGCGCCTGGAGTGCAATTCCAGTATTCCAGGATATAGTCAGACGACAATACCAAATAACTTAATAAGAACTAAGAAGTAAGCCAATTGTCTGTAGCAAGCTGCAAGTTTTAACTTGGTTAACTTGGGAGATTATCTACTATTTTTGGAATTGCTCCTTACTCCTTGTGTCCTTTTGGCTTGGAATATATCCCAGGAAAGCGAAACAGGGACACATACTACTTTAAGGCTTGGGATATGAGAATAGAACTCTGTTTATAGTGGAAAAGAATATATGAACAGAAAACTTGTCAAACTCAGGTATTGGTGTTTCAGTTACAAATAACAATGTTGCATATCTTGCAAGTTTTTTCATTTTCTTTTGTATCGAGGCGAAAATGATACTTTTCGATTCGCTAAAAGTGTGCGACACTTTCAGAATTAGCTACAACTTCATATTAATCCCTTTCTAATATTGTTTTCAGCATTCCATAAACTTCAACTGCCTAAAAAGTCAGGACTTTTAGTCGCTATTTCAGTCCTCCTGCTGTTTTTGTTATCAATTAACAACAAAAAAATTAATAAAATTAGTCATCAGATATGCAACATACTGGGTATCTTAAATAAAACGCAAGTTTCTCCTCTCTTTGACTTGACTGGGCTTTGAGACAATTGGTCTACTTCTTAGTTGAATTAGTATAAATTATAGAATAATTAAAAGACTCAACAAAGAAAGAAACATGAACAGGGCATTTGGTCTAGTGGTATGATTCTCGCTTAGGGTGCGAGAGGTCCCGAGTTCAATTCTCGGAATGCCCCCATTTTTACTATTTTTTTTTTTCAATTTTCAATTTCTACCTTGTGGTTTAGCCATTTAGGTGTAAAATAAGTGTGCAGGTGAAGATAAAATAAATTTAATTAGGGGTTAAAAAAAAAATGAATGAAAACTACACAATTAAGGTGAAAAGAAAATGAACACAATTAATAAATAAAAGGGGGCATTCCGAGAATCGAACTCGGGACCTCTCGCACCCAAAGCGAGAATCATACCACTAGACCAAATGCCCTCATGTGACATATGATCTCTTTTATATATTACATATTCAACTCTCACACGTAATTATTTATCTTACTATCTTAGGACACAAATAAATAAAGATGTCTTCTATTCACTCTAAAAAGTTGGAACATATAACTGGAATATTTTATGAAATTCTGATTTTACTATCAATAAGTACATGCCAACTGTTATTGTTACCAGATATGTTCACGAAAACCATACATCCATCCTCAAAATGACCAAAATTACACAGGGCTAGAATTCCCCGATACTTGCATACGCCAAGCAAAACATTGAATATATAGCGAGTTGAGTCCCATTGATATCCCAAAACCGATAACTGATGATATCATTATTGAATATACTGCTTGCAAATGCAGCTGCAATCCAAAGTTTAGAGTAAACGACTGAGTAAAACAAAGAAGTAACTTGTAAGCAATTAAAAAGTCAAAAATCGAGCTCAAAGATGTACACTCACAAAAGTATAGGACACGTAAAGAGTGACAGCTACAAGTGAGAACTCCAGGGCCGCGTAAGACCATATGTACTCTTTAATAGCTGTACAAGAAAATTGTCGTTACTAGATATAAGCTTATGATACAAGATGGTGATCCTGGATATCAAACAAGCCCTGAGCAGCTACTAGTGGTCATCATCATACTATATATTATCTTAACAGTAAAAGTCATCTAGAGAAATGTATATGGTCAAGGAAATTTTCGGACCACTGATAATACAAGCGAATGAAGTCTTATTAAGAACACTAATAAATTTGAGAGAAATGGTAAATTACCAAGGAGAACCGCAAATATAGAAGCCAAAAGGCCTAACGTTAAAGCAAAAGGCGCAGCAATCACAATGGCCTCAGTCTTCATCTTTTGAATCTATAAAAAAATGAGTGAAGGTAAATAAAACTGCTTTGCTATAATTCCATTTTATTTGTGTGTCGGAAAAAAAAAAAAAACTCAAGAACATAGAAAATTTTCACAAGTGAACTCGTTGCAGCTTTTAAGTCAATAAAAAGTATCGTTTAGGTTGCGATAATGTTAGTTAATCCAGTTGATTTTTTTTTTTGCTCTTTAAGGCCCAAAACCAGAAAAGCTCCCCTTTAAGACCAAAACCTAAAAGATCTTTTAGGTTGCGATAAAATAAGTTAATCCAGTTGATTTTTTTTTTTGGCTCTTTAAGGCCCAAAACCAGAAAAGCTCCCTTAAGCTGATCAGCCAAATAAATAACCTTATAAGCACAAAAAAACTTAAATTTTAAGAGCTTCAACGAAACAGGACCAATATGGCATGTCGCATACCAGAAGTTGCTCGAGAAAGAAAAAATAACATATCGAGCTGATTAACAAGAGCACCACAAAATCCTGCCAGGCACTGCATCGAATAAAGGAAACAAAGTACTCTTGAAAACAGCAAGCAACTATAATACAAGAAAAAATTACATCATGAAAAATCAAAAAAGGTCACCTTATAGTTTCAGGGTCCAAATTTTGTTGGTTATTTCCCTGCGCCGGAGTTCTTTGAATATAAGATGGCACTCGTATCAATGTCACTGGTAAATTCATAACTTCTCGTTTACAAACATCGCAAGTTTTGTCTCCTTTTGTTGAAAACCATTTGATAGCACATTCCTCGTGTAGAAGCCTGAGAGCACCTTTGCAACTACATTCCATTTTTAGCGTATTCCCCTCGTCACACGTATCAAAACATATCCTACACACTGCTTCCTCTTCTGGTATCTCTTTGTCCTCTTCCTCATCAGGAACCGGAGTTATTTCATCTGAAAGTTAATACTAGCATGTAAGTTTACTGTGGGAAAATTTCAGTTAAGTGCAATTCCCTGGACTTGATAGGCAAAAAGTAAGAGGCTACTTTTTTCCCTAGTTAAATTAGCAAACTCAAAAGTTGAGGATCTCTGCTGACAAAGTAATGTCAATATATAAGACTATATTGAAAAGAGACCACCCTCTTGGCTTATTGCTAAATAAGTCTTCTACATTGTACTTTTTGCTAATTCTCACTACATTTTTAAGGACTAAACTGGATACAAGCATCAGAATAAGGACTATGACTAAATGTTATTGAACTCATTAAGGGTGAAGAAGATTATTAATGTTAAAGTATTTTGCAATAAGTCTCATGTCATACGCCTGATAACAAAACTGATTAAGATTTAAGAATCTGAAAAAGATCACTACTGAGGTTTAAGGGCATGTTTGGTTAGCTCTGGATGTTTTGAGGTTGCAAAAAAGTTGTGTTCATTTAGCTCATATATTCTACCCTTTTCACCTCAAAGAACTTTTAAGCTGGTCAAAGTGTCAAACAAATGAAGTCCAGCTCATATGCAGAAAAAACGAGCTTTAAAGCTGCAACCAAACAAGATGTAGATTTGATGGAACGTATAGAAAGAAAACTTAATATTAATGTCTGAAGTGCATACCAGATGTAGTATCTGTCTCTATATTCTCCTTGCTAGCAGCGAATGATAATGATCTTACAATTACAACATTTCGGCCTGGGACAGATAGAGACCTGGAAACTGGAGGTTTATTCGACCCAATCTGCACAAATAAGCATACAATAAATTACGAGTTGAGGGCAACCTCATAATATAACCTCACTAGTCACTTACAGTCAGAGTTACAATATCAATTAAGACTCCTGGGAAATCCAAAGTGCCAGAACCCAAAAAGTAAACTGAAAAAAAGTTTTTAACTGAAAAGACTAAACTTGACGTTTTGCAAATGTAATTAGTTGATAAAAGATAAAAATGCTCTAAAATTGGAGTTAGCAGAACCCAAAAGTAAACTTCTCACTGACATTTTGCAAATGTAATTAATTGATAAAAGATAAAATGCTATAAAATTAGAGTCAGACACCCAAAACAAATCTACGAGATACAGCCAATTGATGTTTGGAATTAGAAATCAACTTACACATGACTTTCCCGATCGTTCACCATAAGCCCTTGCAGAGACAGGTGTTGAACTAGAAGGCGATGCATTTGAGGCGGGTGTCACAGGAACTGAGGAACATTTATTCCAAGGAAAAGTCGCGTTCTGCAACAAAGGACTGTCGAGATTTGTACTGTTAGGTGGGTTTTTCTCACAATCTGTCACCGTAACTTTCCTCTTGAAACTCATCCCCCGGAAAAATCTACTTGAAGAAACATCCTGGGATTGTAACAAACTTTTCCCACTCTGGCTTTTTACTAATCCAGGGATGGGCTTGGGAGGTACTTGAAGGGAAAGATCTGAACGCTTTTTTTCAGTTGCTCGGGAATTTACAATTTCGTTGATGCGGATCCCACTCACGGGAGTAACCTATTATATAATGTCATTATTTAAAATTATAACAGGTAATAAATATTGAAATAATGAAAATGTGATAGAAACTGGTATGACAAATTGCATTGAAAACTAGTATCATGATTCATGAATGACAACATTATATGTGCACACTCAATGAGTTTTTGAGAAGTACCAAAATTATACCTTTTTTGTTTTTTATACAGATGAAAGAACATGTATTATATAAATATCACAAGAGCTTTTATTTAATAAAAAGTAAACATTTTAATGTTTTATACCTATCTTTGTTATGGTGAAAATTATGTTAATAGTAGCCAAGGTAACTTGGATAGAATATACTTCATATTTCCCAAAAAAAACATGGATCATGATTATTTATTTTAAAGAAGAGTAAAAAGATATATAATTTTCTCGAGGCAAGCCAGGTTACATAATACTAACTTTAAAAAGGTGAAAAACAATGCCTTTTTTTTTAGCTATTTATCAAACAATCCCAATAAATAAAAAAAACTGGTGAAAATTATAAGTAGCATAAAATAGCAAAATTATAATCCTGTCCTAAGTAGAATTTAATCAGTGTCAGAATCCATAACTTTTGTAGTAGACTTTATAATCAATGTTAATTTCATAACATTAGATTTTTATTTATTTATAAAAGGATGGAATTGTTAATTAGGCTACAAGTATGCATGTTAAAGGAGACTAATTTTATGAAGAAATGTTTCAAAGTTCAAATCCAACAGCTCAAAACATCAGATTTTGGTGATGAAAACTTAAAAAGAAACAGAAACAGAAAAAGAAAAAGAAAAAAAAAGTGAACCTGTGGAGAATTACTATTTTGCATCACTTTTCGTTCCTTCACCTTCTTAGTAGATTTATATTAATAAAAAGTATTAATCTAAGAAGTGGATATTATAAATAATGGAGTTAAAAAAAAAAAAAAATGGAACTCGGTTTGAAATGTTTTGGAGTAGTTTGTAGTTTGTACCCCTCTCCTTTGCTTAATATTGTCCACTCTTTTCCAATTTTGACCGCCGCAATTAAAATGGAACAGTTTTTTAAAAAAGTTATCATTTAAATGTTAAATTTTGCCATTATATTTTTAAAAAATTCATTTCGACAATTTTGATACAAGTTATAAACCAATTAAAATTACATGTAGTTTCGTATTGAACAATTAAATTAAATGAAAACGTACATAATAAGACAAAGAAAAAGGTGTTGAAATTTAGTGTGGGAAATTAAGTTTTGAGTGAAATGAAATAATAATACAAAGTAATTAGAAAAATGATAAGAAAGGGTGTGGTGGTGGGGGGAAGTGATGAGGTGGCATTCAGTGAGGAATGTTGTTGAATTGTCTTGTACTACTAAGTACTAAATTAACAGGAGGAAGCTCACCAGAAATTACTTGCACTTGCTAAAAACAACGTGACCACCGGTATCCCCAAGTAGTAGAGCACCTGACTCTGAATCAGGATTACTCTGATTTTCACAACCATTAGATCTGCTACAGTATTAATAAAATAACAGATCTAATAGCTGTGAAAAACAGAGTAACCCTAACTCAGAGTCAGGTACTCTGCTTCCCCGTATCTACTTATTTTAACCCATAAATAACTGCATCATATATATATATATACCAGTAATTGTGCATCACGGGTTGTGTGTGTGGCGCGTAACGCAATAAAAATATAAAAAATATGTATAGTTATGATATAATTAAATATGTGGATAATAAAAAAAACATAGTTTAATATTTAAAATAATTTTTGTTCGTTAAAGAGTGATAAATAGTTTTATTAGTTTTTACTTTTTATATTTTTATGAGAGCATGATATTATTGTAATTAATATAAATGTGTATGAGTATTTTTGAGAAAAAATATCTAAATTGGATAGCATCATTTGACTTGAATTGACTTATTATAATAAAATGACAGTATATATATATATGCATGCCTGGAATTTTATTTGCACGTTCGAAATGCTTTCACATTTTGTCTGATATCATACAAATGTATACATATTCAATTCTGCAATTACCGGTTCCCATCAGTTTACTTACGGTTTGTTGGGAAAACTTCAGTTTCTTCCTTATTTTTTTGCAAAGACAATTTAAAATTTTGGATAAAAACCAATGGAAATTTCACTACAGTCTATAGCAATTCTGCAAATTACGGCTTTCGATCAGTTTACTTGCGGTTTGTTGTTCGATCAATTCTGCAAAACACAGAGGAAAAATCCGGTATTGCCAAACACTTAATGAACGAATAGATGAAAAATGATTTTCATGGGAAAAAAAAACGGAGTAAATTATTTTCCTCCCAGACAAACAGAGCCTTAGAGAAGTATAAGAGAACAATAAAAAAATGTATCTCAAGATGGAACCCGACGTAGTATGCTGGTCATTTTACACATTAGCGACGGGAAAAAGGAACCAGATTATACTCGCGGGAAGTAAGTTTGCAGAAAATTAGTCAAAGATGTATGCTATCAGTAATGTGTCTGCATCACAAGACAATTAATACCAATGTTTGTTTACTTTTCTTCTAGCGTGTGCCGTATAATATGTTCATTTGTAACTTTTAGAAATTAGTACTCTAAACAGAACTACACGGGAGAGATTATCCTTTTCACGTAGGCTATAAACTGTTGAAAAAAAATCAACAAGAACCTAGCCTGTGGTTTCCCAATTTACCAATTTCCAGGAGCCACTTGATGAGTTTGGGATTGCTGAATTATGAATCGGAAAAAATAAATAGATTCATTTGGCGAGTCGAATTAACACTACATCCCACACATGATCACCGTTTTGATAAAAAAAAATAGCTTTCAGACTTCGAATACCTTTGATGCCGACTTGGTACCAACAGACGTTTAGGAAAGTGGAACTATAGTACATCTATAAACCTGTCTGCTGAAACATACATACGGTGACAACATAACTTGTACTGCTTGTCGTACTATCTCAAAGTATATTTTTTAAGCTCTGGCAGAAAAGTTTTATGTTGTACTTAAATTAGTTCAGCAGAAGCCAAGGTTGCTATCTCGAAATGAAACTTAATCTAAGCATTTATAATGATTTTGGACTCATCAGTAAGCAAGGGTCTGGTGAAAGAGTTCAAAAAGAAGACTATAACCAGAACCCAGAATACAATTTTACGGATGACGTCTATCTGGTTAGGAAAAATTATCTCACCATTAAGGAAAATACAAAATCCATAACTGTATGCACTAAACACGCCACTCAAACGGGCTAAATAGCCTTGGAAAATAAGTTCCTTACAATGGATAAGTTACTAATGATCAACAATTTCGGAGTATTCTTCCTTCAACACAATCTCATTATCGAATTCTGTCACTCATCAACGATGACTGGATTATACTGCTTCCACTTATTTTCCTTCAAGAAAAAGGACAAATCAAAAAATACGAATTAAGTCGTCTTTTAGCAACATATATTGATTCAAGCAAGAAAAACAAAGAAAGCTTTTGCGAAACATAATCAAGCACAACACACTTTTTAAGATCTTAAATATATAACAAAAACCCCACTTAAAAGCTTTTGATAGATTATATTTACTTGTATCTTGAAGCACATATTATAAAGCTGAAATTTTTGTTTCATTATCGAATAATTTCAATATCGGTGATCGCAGTACGATGCACCCTTCTTCTATTTTTCCTTTTGCAAATATACAAATTAGAAAAACCAATCCAAGACCTTAAAGTGTAACATATATAGAGATCTACACTACAATAAATAAATAAAACTTTGCAGAAGCATAACCATGCAGACGACCAACCTTTACGTTGTTAGCTTGAAAGATAACAAAAATCAAGACCCAAAGACCTTAATTAAATAAATAGTCTCATAAATAACACAAAAACAGAACTCGCAGCAAAGCTATACCATATTGCAGAAATCAATGAGCGGCTCCAGGAGCTGATGCATAGGCGTAGCTATCTGTAGATGCGGAAGCTGGAGGAGGAGGGGGACCATTGGGGTGGAGGTGGTAGATTGGCGGTTGTGTATTACTTGTACCAGGTGGGGGAGCACTACTACTACTAGTAGTTGAACTACCAGGTGGTGGGGGAAGTGATCCCCCCTCAATTGGAGGAGCGCCACTCATTGTAGAAGGAGGAGGCCTTGGCAGCATCATACCATTCACTTGCATCGGTGGCTGCCCTGGTATTTGGGCCATTTGTGGTGGAGGCCCCATCCCGTAACCTGCTCAAAAAGCATTATGAGAAAGAAAACAAAAACCAAAGTAGTGTATCGAATATAGCTTCGAATTTAATGAGATGTTGACAGATATGAGTTCATCTTTACTTTAATTAATGGATCTCAAAAGATGTCCGAAGGAATCTTAATTAGTTAATAGTGAAGCATATATCTGATATCTAAATAAGCAACAATTACACTTTCCGTAGTCAAGTGTTATCAATGTGAACTACATGGGGAAAAAAGATTATCCAATTCCTTGCTAGTACTAATAAACATAATAACTATAGAAAAGGCATCCTTCCAATCAACGTTACCGGGATTGCGGTTTGTCAAGGTACTTGGAACAAATACGGGTAAATAATATGCTAGTTGTTCATGTTCACAGTACATAGAGGTAGGCTTAGTTTAGTAACAGTTACATGCAATATTGTATTGGCTATGTTCGTAGGTGGTAAACAGAACGATGAAGGACTCTAAAGTTATTAAACTTAGTTAACATACAATGAGAGCATAACGTCAACTTGACTATCTTTTTCATCAAGTTTGATCAATCTACCTAAGCTTGTATCTGTACCCCCTCCAGAAACCTAACAACATATTGGCCGATGGTTAGAACGGCGTCTTTCTAAGGAAGAGTACATGATTCAGCACATGAGTACCGGTACTTAGAGGGTATCAGAAATTTAGGTAAGAGTCCTTCAAATATAATATCTACAGTTGAGAAAAGCAAATAGCTTCTACTACATATGCTATCAAAACAAGGACTATGATACTAAAGCATTCTATTCGTGAATAATACCAATAAATTATCATCATAAATATTACGCTGGCCCTAATACAACAGTTGTTACTACGACAAAACCAAGACCATAAACGTTTCTATTTAGCGTATTGAAAATAGTTTTGACTTTTGAAATAGATGAGATGTTGACATAAATGAGTTCATCCTTTAACTAATGGATCTCAAAGGATAGGGAAATAAATATGTTAACATTTGTTCGGAAGGAATCTTAATAAGTTAAAATGAACTATTATTATTGATATCTAAATAAGCAGCAATTACATTTTCCGTAGTCAAGCATTATCAATGTGAACTACAGGGGGGAAAGGATTATCTAATTCCTTGTTATTACTGATAAACCTAATAAGTAATAACTATAAAAAATAAAAAAAAGGCATCATATTCATCAACATGACCAGGATTGCAGTTTGTTAAGGTACTTGGAACAGATACGAGGACATAAAATGCTAGTTGTTCATGTGCACAGTACATAGAGACAAGCTTAGTTTAATTACAAGCAATTAAGAATTAGCTATGTTAGTAGGTGATAAACAGAATGATGAAGGACTCTAAAGTTATTCAACTTAGTTAATGTACAATCAGCGCATAACGTTAACTTGACTAATTTACCTAAGCTTTTCTCCGTACCCCCTCCAGAAACCTAACAACATATTGGCCAAACAACATTGGCCGATGGTTCGCTAAAACAGGGTCTTGATAAGGCCTGTAAGGGAGAGTACATGTTTCAGCATGTGAGTACCGGTACTTAGAGGGTATCAGAGATTTAGCTAAGAGTCCTTCAAATATAAAATGTACGGCTGAAAAAAGTAGATATCAGTCTACCCGTAAATAATCCAGATAAATTACCTTCATAAATATTACCCTGGCGGCCTGACCCTAATACAACAGTTGTTACTAAGACAAAATCAAGATCGTAATTCGTAAGAGTTTTTATTTTACCTGGAACACCTGGTCTTACTAACATGGGGGGCCTATAACCCGGCATCATAGAGGGAGGGCCCCCAGGAATAGGCAAAATAGGAGGTGGTAAAATAGGTAAGCGAGGTCTTTGCATCATGCCAGGTAGACCAGCCAGATGTTGATTATAAACAGCGCCTATCTGATACATCCCAGCCTGTCCTAGGTGCTCCTTTATCTTCTGATCTATCAAACTTTGTGTTTGTAGCTGTTCAAATTGTTGGTAATACTCCCTCACGTTCGCCTATAAGTGTGATTAAACTATGACCATTAATAACTATACCAATTAACAAGTATTAAAAGAAATTCCATGGTTTTCTCAGGAGGCATGGTAATACCTTGTGTTTGTATCCTGCATTATGCTGCTTTCTGACAGATGGCTGTTGAAACAAGAAGAAATATAAACACAGATGCTAAAAGCAAAATGGTATTCGGAATCCGAAATATCAATTTAAACTATAATTCAATGAAGGCATGAACAATAGTACATAATAGCCTTTCAAGTATAGAAAAGAAGCTACGTCTTCGAGGAAACCCGAATATACAGATTACTTGAGGTATTAGGAGGTATTTGCCATGTATTTTAATAAAATTTGCTAATAGTAAGTAGTAATAATAATAACAGCATTCTCTACAGATCAATTCCATAATGACAATAGGTTTACTTGCAACATTTGAAATTTCAAACTTTTTGTTAAAGATCGATTCCATCAGTAGAGGAAGGTACTCGGCATCCGAAAGATCAGTTTAACAATAATTCAATAGAGGCATCAAAAGTCAAGTGTAAAGAAACGGTATAATCCAAATTTAAATGGAAAGAGACGTTTTCAATTTTGGAACTTCACAGTAGTACATTATATAGCCTTGCAAGTATAGAGAATAACCTATATATCTTCGATGAAACCCAAATATACAAATTACTTGAGGAACTAGGAGGTATTTACCATGTATTCTATTTTTTTTTTAAATTGCTAATAGTAAGTAAGTAAGTAATAATAATAGCATTCTCCACACCTTATTCGAAACCCAGATAATAAAACACTATCTACTTGATTTACAGCCAAATGTATACAATGGCATGTCACCTCAAAAACTAAATTATGTTCGTGATAGATTTATATACTATTATTATCATTATATATATATATATTATAATAAGTCAACCCAAGTCAAATGAGGCTGCCCAATTTAGTCATTTTTTTTCCAAAAATACCCTATAATTTTTTATTAATTACAATAATACCATACATAAAAAAATAAAAAAAAAAGTAATAACTAATAACACTATTTATCCCTCCTTAACAACCAAACATTCTTTTAATCATTATCATCTTATACTATTTTTATTTTTTTGTATTATTCACATATTTATATCATAACTGCACTTATGTTCTATATTTTAATTGTGCAGTGAGCGTCACACACGTAACGCGTGGGGCACGATTACTAGTTATAATTATAATTTAGCATCTTAAACTAGTAACAAACACAAAATATATGGAGAAATTGAGTATATAATGCTATTCATAAAAGTAGGGGGAGTATTTATTGACAAATAATAATAAAAAAAAGGAAAAAGAAAATAAAACAATAATATAGTAATAAGTAATAAGAGAGGAAAAGTAGAAAAAAGAGAAATAATAACAAAATAAAAGAGAGAGAGAGAGAGAGAGAGAACTAACGGAGTCATGAGTGAGGTGAGTATCGCAGTAGTCACAATAGTACCTATTATTATTATCATCAATTTCAATTCAATTTCAATTTCATTATACATAAATAAATAATAACATCTATAACCATACTGAATAGGAACAAGGATCAATATTATATATATATATATAGATAGATAGATGATTGAATTTATATATATACATACCGGGGCATCGTATTGTATTGTATCGTATCTGATACAAAAAACAATTACTTAGTGTACCAAAACGAGGGTTTTATTAAAAAGCAAAACCACTCTCTCTCTCTCTCTCTCTCTTGTTTGCTTGCTTGCCTAGAGATATAGAGATAATAAATAAAGAGGCTTATTTCTAGATGGTTTTGTTCTGCTTATTCTTTTTTCAATTGACTCTTAATTTCTCATATTTGGGCTTATTTCTCCTGATTCTATATTTCAAGGCCCATTCATTCATCCCCAACTTTCTTTCTTACTTATTATTTATTATTATTATTATTATCCCCCCATCACAATATTACTAGCATTTAGCTGTATGTTATTTTTTATAATATTTTTCCGTCCAGATGTGGTTTTTAAACTAATTTAAGTTTCAGTTATTTGTGTCGATAAAAAAGATTTTAAACTCTGTTTTTAAACTCTTTTTAAAATGTATACGGAAAATATATTAACTTATAATCTATACGAAAAAATATTAAAATATAAAAAATAGTTTAAAAGTTGTTTTTAACCTTAAAAAAAAGAAATTATAATATAGACAAGAAATATATTAAAGTGTAAAAAACATCTTAAAAACTGTTTTTTTAGTGTTTGTTTGAATTATTAAGTAAAAAAAAAATACCAAAAACTTACGAAAATAATATTTTTTTTATCACTTGTAAAGTGACATAGACTTAAAAATCTTGTGAGAGTAGTGACATATAAACAAAAATATTCTTAAGGCTCTGTTTGTTTCGTAGTAAAATATTTACGAAGGGAAAATATTTTTCGGGTAAAGTTTTACGGTGCAAACTTTTGTTTGCATTTTATTTACGTGTGTTTGGTGCGTCAAAGGTTTTCCATGGGAATTCTATTGAAATTCAAAAATCTATTAGTTATTTAAATTAGACAAATTCGATGCATATAATAAACATTGTTCATACTTTAAACAAAATATTTTAAGATGAAAAACATCAAAAATTAACTAAAAGTCACAAAAATGAATAAGTTCGTGAAAGTTTAAAAACATTAGTGATTAAAATCACAATTATTTTGACGGGAAAAAAGCTAAAAGTTCGTTTACTTTTCGGAAAGAAACTTCGTCAACAAGTATAGGAAACTTAACCTAAACACATATTTTATTTCATATACGTCACTTATAATAACTTATATTCAACATATAAACTCATAAAATTATAAGTACAGAAGACATTATTGATTTTTTTTAGCTTTTTCAAATTTTCTTGGGTTTTTTAGATTTTTCGGAATTTTTTGTTTTATTTTTTCCATTTTTTTGTTATTTTTTAGATTTTTTCCTATTTATTTATATTTTTATTGGTTAATTAGATTTTAGCTTTTTCAAATTTTCTTGGGTTTTTTAGATTTTTCGGAATTTTATTTTATTTTTTTTCCATTTTTGTTATTTTTTAGAATTTTTCGTGTTTTTTTCTTTTTTTTATTGGTTAGTAGATAGAATTGGACTAATTATTAAATAATTTTGAAAAAATAGACCTATAATTAATAATAGTTATAATATTAGTATTAGAAAGAATATAGAGAGAGGCTCCGTAAACCGTTTACAACTTTATTTGCGGGATAATCGTTTCCCCCAATTTTACTGGATATGTGGAAAAAGTTTTTTCAAAAAAAATGTTTTACGTTAAACCAATCATCCGGAAAATCTATTTTACCCGTAAATGTTTGTTTACCACTATTTTACAACAAAACAAACAGAGCCTACAAGGTGAACGGACACCAAATAGCCCTGGATTGATTTGAATCGGTTTATGAGTCATTTTTTTAATTATTATTTTTAACAAATATTTAAGCCTAAACATAAAAACTTAAACCAACTTATGTGTCTGGTTTACCTTTTCAGTGAATTGAATTGTTTATAATCATCTACAAGATGATCTTATTTACTAATTTCATCATCCTATGAAATAATGTATAACATTTTGAAACAGCACATATTTATCACAATTGATGATTTCGGAGATTGATACACTCGACCCGCTAATGATCAAGGGGCTGTTTTGTCTTTGATGATACAAATTTTAGAGCATTCACAATTGTATTTTTTTAAATGATTATCTATTTTACAAATTTTCAATAACACATCTCTCCCGAGCAGATTTTCTAAAATACAATATCGGTTTACAAAAATTTCTCCCAGAACATATTATTTAAAAACAGAATTTCTAAAATGAATTTTTGTATTTTCATACAATATATTTTTTTTTCTCCTAGGCAAGTACTTTTCATATGAGACTTCGATAAGTTCTCCAAGAAAAAAACATGAAACTACTACAACATTACAACATGTATCAATAAATTATTAACTTACAAATAAAAAGTAAAAAAAATATCATTTTAAACATGTAGTTTTTCCCTTAGTAAGTAACACATAAAATTTACAAGAAAAAAATCACATAAATGTTAACTAAACTAGAGAAGGTGTATGGGGGAGTCATCGTAACTCCCATTCTGTTTTCTATTATCGGAATTATTTTTGCGGTTGGCGGGTTACCTTTTAAAATCAGTGTTTTATTTATTTGGTGTATTGTGTCATGAAGATAGTATATATAAGATAGATAGAAACTGGGAGAGAGTACCAAAGTATGCAGTAATGTATCATCTTAAAATAAAATAAAATACTTTGTAAGATTTACTAATTTTGCCAAACTAGAAATCCTTTCTACAAAAACTACTAAATGAGTTTTTTTTTACATGTTTGCTAAATTTAGCAAAGATGGGCATATTATACAAAAACCCCTACAAATACTCTCACGCACTAAAAGATGAAAGCTTTGTTGTTCAAAATAATTAAATAGCTGCATGCACATAACTAACTTTATATACGCCCTCTCCTCTCCTAATTCAAACTTTGAAATGCCAACGTTTCCTATTTCTGATAAAACTTATCGGTAATGGGGGACAAGAAAAAAGATAAAAAAGGGAATAAAGACAAGAAAGAGATGAAAGCAAAGCAAGACAATGTATGCATGCATCATGTACATACATATTTTTAATAAAACCTTTCAACTATATAAACATCGACTGTTATATAAGTTTTTTTTTTTTATTACTTTTCTTTTCGCAGGTTGTGGTTGTGGAATATGGTGTTTCGATGCATTGCAATGCTTGCGAAAGAACCGTGACAAAAGCCATCTTTAAAATCAAAGGTCTCCCTCCTCAACAAGTTGATCCATATATACTTTGTCGATATACTCGAAAGAAAATTTAAACGGATAACCTCCGTCCACGTTTAAAAACTACTCATCTTTATGTTACATTGCACGCCCGATATGTGATATGTAGACACATGATACACCATCATATATATGCTTTAGTAACACTTATGGCTGTTATTGGTTTATGTAGGAGTGGAGAAATTTGTAACTGATATGCCGAGAAACAAAGTGATAGTAACGGGTAAAATAGACCCATTAAAAGTTTTGAAGAAACTAAGGAAAAAGACAGGGAAAAGAGTGGAAATTATGAATCAAAAAGAAGACAACTTGAGAGATGCAGATGATAGACAGCAATTGTTCTTAGGAGGTCCAATGAACCCTGTCGCAATGTCATCGACGCTAACTCTTTGCGGGGATAGTGATCTATATACCATGTTTAGCGATGAGAATGCAAACGCTTGTTGTATAATGTAGGCAAATTCAATAGACCGATATTGAAAGAAAATATATTTTGTTTAGAGTCTTTTACAAAAATAATGTAAGAATGTTGATTATTAGTCTATACTTAATAGTGTCTTAAGCAAATGCAAACGAGCACCTAGAATGAAGAGAACTATAAATTATTTCTGACCAAACTTGTCTCTCTATATAATATGTACTCGTTAAATCACAACTCGATCATATTATGAGAGTTGCTGAATTGATGTTGGGAATGTAGGACAGGTTTTCCATTCTACTTACGAAAATGTCGATGTCTGTTCATCATTTCAGATTAGTGCTCCAGGGTAGCCACTTAATTATGATTTGCAAAATTTCAAAAGCGAGTATCCAAAAGAATAAAAATATTTCAGAAGTAGCAGAATCATAACTCGTAGCCCAATAGCTCTCGAAACTTATAAGAGGAAATAATAAAAGGAAAATTTGGAAACACATAATTACAAATACTAAGTTTCTTAATTCATACTCTTATTTTCCTTAATAAGGAGAACATGGTGGTTAACCCTAGGATCGTATTTCATGGTCTTCATTTAGGATTGTAAAAGTTGATATTAATTTTAGATGTTAAATCGGAATCGATAATCGTTAAATGTTGACATGAGAGTTGCTCTTACACAATTAGTGCTTTGTTTATATATCATATGAAATTATGTTTTCCTTTTTGTGTGTGTATTGTTCTAATCTGTAGTGTGCTTGATTAATATTATACGGAGAACAAACTTTGTAAACAAGTAACAGTACTTATACGCAAATGTTATTTAGAAGTATTTGCAACATTATTAGTCGATATAAGTGAACTGACCTCGTTCGTGGGGACGGGGCTTGCTTACTAGTACTAGTGAGGGATTCAACTTTAGTTGGAGAGAAAAACGAGTGCTAATTTTGAACTTATTAGTTACAAATGTATGAAATAACGCTAAGGTTCACAAAAATAAGGAAACATACTAAATGTCCAAATAATCAAGAAATTGAACTAATAGCCCTCTCTTTCATACTAATATTCTACTTGGCTGGTACGGTGTTCCCTGTGACCTGACCATATTCATCAGTCGCGCATTTGAAATGTTTCTCTGCTGTGAAAGGCTACTACCTCGCCATCCGTACACCCCATTTCTTATCAGTATCCAGACATGATATGAAATTATGTGCATTTTTATCCATCCAAAAGATAATTTCAATAAAGCGAGTACGTACTATCGGTAAGAAATGAGGGGTAGAATTTATTGTTTCAAATGAATGTTGTTATAAGTTGCCATTGTTTGTGCTAGTAGTGTCCGTCAACATCTCCGCGCTAAGGTTCACAAAAATAAGGAAACATACTAAATGTCCAAATACTCATGCTTCCGGCCAAAAACCATGGAGATTCTTCGGATTGAGTTTGTGACCTAATTATTGTGTTTTGCTAACTAAGCCATTGCCAGTTTGTTGACCTCAAAATGTTATATACGGTTGGGAGTTATAAGGAGAAAGATCAAGAGATATACGTTTAGGCGCATGTGTTGTTTATGTTGAGCTCAAAATGTTAATTAAGTCTCCTCTCATGTTTTTTTATTTTTTTTATCATCTATATATATTTACTGCCCGGTTTCTAGCTGGAAATGCTAGCATGGGGGCATGTCTCATGCAATAAACCTTGTTCGTATTAATAAAATACATTCCTTTTTCGTGGGAAAAAAAAAATTAACTAGGCCATTTTTCATGTAATTGTTGTAGAATTTCATCCCAATCTGAATAAATGACATAGTTTTGTCAAATAAATTTTAAAACAAAAAAGATCGGTCACCAGACATACTAGATCATCTGGTTTTGATACTAACCAATAAAATAAGTATTGAGAACATCTACTATTGCATATAAAACTAAAAATTTCAAATGTTACTTAAGCATCATAATCACTATATATTGATTTCTGGAAAATAACTCTAGCCTTTTACATCTGAAAAGAGTTTATAGAAATTAATTTGTAAAAGGAATACTACAATTCTATTACAATTTACATGCTAGCATCGTTTATATTTCTAATTTCATCGGAAAATTTGTTTGTATAACCTGTGAGTTATGCAACTTGTTTGTTTAATTAGGATTTACACATAAAATTGTAAATTGTTCTTACACATATAATGGAGGCCGATATCGTTTTTTTAGCCCCGACCACTGTAGATACAATCTGATCTTAACTATTGTTGGTGTTTGACCGTTAATCTTAAAAACTGGAGTATAATGTTTGATATGATGCACGAACACAAATGGGTGAGTCCAACACGAACGATACACACCGACCAAAATGGAAAATTTTAAAATTTAAGACATGATTCGATCAAGAGATAATAATTAATTTCATAATTATATTTTTTTTATGCGTGTGTCATATTAATTTTTTAATTAATAAAATAAGTATCCATACATGTGAGAAAGAGGTTTTTAGGTTTTTCGTGTGAAGTCGAGAATATTGGTAACGTGGTAGCATAAGAGTATCAATTACATAATCGTTTCAGTCTTATTTGACCCAAGTGTTAGAATAAAACATGTGAATTGATAGTTTCGTGCTAATATTACATTTTATGTAAAAAGAAATTATAGCTCACATATTAAAAAAATTACTGTAATTTAATTTGTTTCCTAAATTACCCGAGTTCTGTAATCCTTCGTCTCTAACTCGAGTGTCCAAATGAGTAACTGATAAATCCTGAAGTACAGGTGGGTAGGGATTGTCAATTTCGCAAGTTTAAATCCGATCCGATCCGATGAGAAAGTCACACTTTTATCCATTTGATCTGGGTTTTTTTTAAATATTTTTTTCTTTTAAAAAATAAATCTCATAAATTTCAAAAAAAATTTGTTAGGAAAAGTAAAAAATCATTAGATTTAGAAATATAATATAAAAATAATATATGAGAGAGAGTTTAATGAATATGAGAGAGAGGAGAGATACAGTTTTAAATTGCACTTTTTTAAGTTTCACTTTTACCTATTTAAATTATAAAAGAAAGAGTTTAATCTATATGAGAGAGCGGAGGTTTTAAGTTGCATTTTTACCCATTTAAATGTAACTTATCTATAATTATATAAGAGATAATTTAATATATATGATAGATATAGGAGTTTGAAAGTGCTAACTTGTACGTTTACCCATTTAAATCCGACCCTAAATTGCACTTTTACCTATTAAAACCTGTAAAATTGTCATCACTACACGTGGATAAGTCGTGTTGGACACACCATTTATAACACGGATTAAACTTTCCCAAAATTAAAATATTATAAGTGTGTGTGCAACTACGTGCTCACACATAATTGTCGTACTCACGGGCAATTGACGACATATTTGTTTTGCTAATATTTAGATTTTTGATTTAAAAAATCTCAACTTGTTAGAATAGTAAGAGCATCCATAATAGTTTTGTTAATTTTTTATTGTTAACTAGTGACACATAGATATATTAACTTAAACACTCATATTAGTTTTAACTTTAACAATGTTATCTATTTTAACTAAAATTAATTATTCAAAATATAGTACTATAGATAGGTGTTGTGAGAAAATAAATAGCAGTATGGTAGATATATAAAAGATATACCTGAGAAATAACCGTTAATTGTGGTTGTGGGTATATTTTTTTGCAATGTCATCAAGTAATAATAATTAAAAATATTGTTATATTTAACAATGTTTTTAACATCTATAAAGTTAACACACACTTTAACACAACTAATGAGGAGACAAAATTGCAGTGTTAGCTAACATTTTTAATTAACAAGATAACAACCATTACAAAAAAATACCCAAATAGCGACGGAATTAGTGACGATATTTTTTGTTATGAGTTTATTAGCGACGGTTTTTGTGACCGATTTGTGACAGTTTAGTCCATTTGCGACAAATTTACACACCTTTTTAAATTAACGACAGACTTGTGACAGCTTTTGACTCTCGTTAAATCAAATATTATTTTGTAGTAAACACTATTACATATGCTCTAATGTATTTTAGCTTCTAAAGTCATAGTTTTAGGATAAACAAGAATGAAAATGGTTAGATCCATATTAAAACATATTTTAGACAAAAATATGTATGGTCAAACATAAGGTAAGTTACTAAAGTTGTACTGTAATATATATTTATGACATGGAATTAACCCACTAGGAGTAGTCTAGTGGGCTAGAACCCGCTAGGAATAGCTTAGATACAGGATTCGAGTCTTGTTAATGGGGATAGGTGTGAAATCACTTGATCCTCTTAAATAAGATTTAAAAATTTATGCCATGGGATTGATTGAATATATTCATATGGAGCAGGAGTACAGTAGTTAATTATTTGTATTATCCAAATTTAAATCACATTTTTGACTTGTGGGTTTGGTGAATAGTCGTTTGCCTTAGCTTCCTAGCCATAGCCATTCCTATTATATAAGAAGGGTCCATATATATATATATATATATATAGTGAACATGAACATTATTATTTATTATTATTATTATTATTTATTATTATTATTTCCGTAGCTTCACCGCAAACCTTCTTCTCTCTTGTTGAATAAATCAATCAATAAATCTGTAATTCTAACCACCACCTTCTTCTTCTTATTCTCTCTCCTCATCAACCAACCACCATACCCGCCCACCACCAACTCCTTTCCTAACCTTAACCTAAACCTAAACCTAAACTAAACTAAACTTAGGGTTTTTCAATTCATCCAAAATGGAAAAAAACACTAATAATTCTCCAGAAGAAATGGAAAAAAGCACTAATAATTCCCAATCGGAGAACTCACTCTCTATACCCTTGTATGAGGATGAACCTTCTTCTTCTTCCTCTCTATGGGACTGGTCTGACCTTCTCGATTTATCCTTAGATGTTCCCTTTAATCATCTTCAAAACCCACTTCTATTCTCCCCTCTTCATTCCTACCCTATTCTCCATCCCGTTCCTGATTCTGAACCCTACCCTCTTCAATTCGACCCAATTAATGAACCTGGTCATCTCCAGAAACATGATTCTCCTCGACCCAACCCGAATACACAAGTTAAAGAACATGTTCAATTTCAGCCTGACCCGATTGATGGACCAGGTCATGATTCTGAGCCCTACCCAATTCGACCCGAGTCGGTTGGCCAGCTGGGTCGGGTTCGGAAAAGGGATCCGAGGCTTACCTGTGAGAATTTCTTGGCTGGGAGGGTACCGTGTGCGTGTCCTGAGATGGACGCTTTGTTGTTAGAGGGAGAGGAGGAGGAGGAGGAGGAGGGGTTGCCGGAGAAGAAGAGGAGTAGGAAAAGGGCGGTTAAGCCTAATAAGAAAGGGGCGGTGGCAGCGGTGGTGGTGAGGTGCCAGGTGGCAAAGTGTGGGGAGGATATAAGCGGGTTGAAAGGGTATCATAAGCGGCATAGGGTGTGTTTGGGGTGTGCGAATGCGAAAGTGGTTGTGCTCGATGGGGTCGGGAGCAGATACTGTCAGCAGTGTGGCAAGTATGATCATTCTGACCTCTTATATAAATGCATTCATGTGTTTATTTCTTGTTTCTTAATAGTATAGTTTTATAATAAGTCAACTTGTTGGCTTGATCTTAAGAGGAGGAGATGGCTTTTTGATTGCAGTTTTCAATTATTTATGTTGGTTTGCTTATACTTGTTAGGTTGAGAAAGAGATTGGCGGTTTAGCTTAAAGCTTATGGCTTTTAGGGTTAGATAGCTTAAAATGCTGAGCTTTTTTACAACTGGTTTGTAAAATCCGGTGCAACTTGTAAACAAATAGCAGAAAGGCTGAGCTTTAAAAGTTGCAATTAAATTAAAGAAATGAGGAAATGAAGATTATTAAGCTTCTAACCTGTACGTGTGCTCTTTATGGTTTATTAAGCCAAGTGAGAGTGGTGTCCAACTTTTGGATGTAACTTGACTTGCTTTTTACCATGGGTTACTCTTTGGAGTTTTTTGCCTGGTCAGTTGTGAATACATTTTGGAAACTTGATAAGATGGTAGCAACATATATAGGCTAGATCGCCCAACTTGGAAATGAAATGCTTATATGAGTTTGTGACGGACATTGGTACATAACAATCATGAGAAATCAGTAGTCTCCTCTTTAGTAGCAAAATATATAGGCTAGGTCGCCCAAATTTTGGGTGAATTGTGGCTTGCTTGCACTTTGGGATTAAAGATTTTACTTGGAGGTTTATGGTACTCATTTCAAGTTATTAGCTGCTATTTGTCTTGTAAGTGCATTATTGCCTCTAGGTTTATCAAGGAATTGTTCTCGCGTATGAATTCATAGAATACAAGCATCAAAGTTCTGTGCCTAGACTACTGTGTAGAGTGAACTCTTTATTTTGATTATCATAATTGGAGTGTTAATTTGATTCTTCATTAGGGTGAATGTGTTGGATTTATGCTTTCCTTGGTTTGGTTGTTTGTTGCAGATTTCACATTTTATCAGACTTTGACGAAGGCAAACGTAGTTGTCGGAGAAAGTTAGAGCGCCACAATAATAGACGCCGAAGAAAATCTAACGATCCCAGTGTTTCAGTTGAAAAGGAGTCTGAGGGGAATGTTTTGTCAGATGATTTTGCTTGTGAAGATGCTTACGGAAAAGGTATGATGACCGTATCTCTTTCCTTAGCTATTATTTCGCTTAATAGAGCTCCATTTCGTCAAAGAACGTAGCCTGTTATGCTTTTTGTGCTGAGGCGGAGAAGAAGATTGCTGTTAAATGTTAAAGGCACAAGTCTAGTACTATTAATTATGAGAACTACTGGACCACATAACAACATAGATCAACCTTTTGATTCTTGTGTTCGTTCGTTGTATGTTCACGGGGTTTGAAATATGATTTTTATGTGAAATAGCAGGGAGAGTACCACTATCGGAGCCTGAAGAAGGGAAACTCTCAATCTCTGTACCTTGCTCTAGCTCCAGCCCACAAAATGTCCAAAGTGATAGTGTGCTGACCTTTACAGCATCCGATGAGACCCAAATAGACTTTGAGAAAGATGAATCTAAAACTAGTCCCTCCAACGGGTACAAAGACAAGAAAAGTGATTATTCCTCAGTGGTGTGTATGTTGTGACTGTGTTTAAACATTCACTTCTACTTCTGTGTTTTGCTTGAGAATTTTTTATTGGATCTCGTGTTTGTGTATATATCAGGTGCCAACTGGCCGGATCTCATTCAAGCTTTATGATTGGAATCCTGCAGAGTTTCCCAGAAGACTTCGACATCAAGTACTTACTGGATTATTATTGCAGTTTAATATTTACTTTGAAATGAACGTTTAATTTCAATCAGCAAACAAGGAGGTAATTAACATGAGGATCCTTTATGACAGATATTTCAGTGGTTGGCTAGCATGCCAGTTGAGTTGGAGGGTTACATACGCCCTGGTTGTACTATTTTGACTGCGTTTGTAGCAATGCCAAGTTTTATGTGGCTTAAGGTAATGACACTTTTTGTATACACCACTGAACTACAAATCATAATATAAAAAAAATGGGACATTTTTAATGGTAACCTGAAGTTATTTTGTTCAAATTTTATTTGCAGTCCCTAGTTCTTATTTCACTTGGCAGTTTTCTTAGGTTCATTTCTTAGCTCATTCCCTCTTTCTTGATCTAAGTTGTAAATGATTTTTTTGAGTAGGTACTTCAAGAACCGGTTGTATATGTCGGTGACCTTGTTGCTGGGCCTGGAAAGATGCTATCTGGTAGAGGCGCTTTTCTTGTATATCTAGATAATATGGTCTTTCGGGTCTTGAGAGGTAGGTTGATGCATCCAACTTCCTTCATTTTTTAATTCCGTATTTGTAGTTGTCTCTGCTTTACTACTATATTTTTGTTAGAGAGCAATGGTACCACCTTTAGTGTGCCTTCAAACGGACTTGAGGATGAATAACGAGTAGGATTTCTGCTGCTATGATGAATTGCTTCTGTAGTTGCAGCTTATGAATGCTGATCTTCCTATTTACAGTAATAATATTTCTAAATCATTTGCATGCTTGCAGATGGATCTTCTGTCATGCGCATCAAGGTAGAAGAACGGACCCCGAAACTTCATTATGTACGTCCTGCATGTTTTGAGGCTGGCAAACCCTTGGAATTTGTAGCTTGCGGGAGTAACTTACTTCAACCTAATTTCCGGTATGTGAATTAAGTATAATGAGTACTTCAACAACAAAAAAATATATATTGTTGCATTGTTGGATCGCCCCTACGTTTGGTTTGAAAGATTAAACTTTCCTCCAACAGATAGCCGCTTTTCTTACTCTACATTACCTTTTATTTACGTCCGTATTGAAGCTATTTCCGGCCTCCGTCCAGCTTGGGCAATTCAGATAGTTTCTAGTACTTAAGGGCCTTGATTATTTTCTGCATATTCAGGTCTTATTTAATAAGAACGAAAACTGATTGGCTTGACCATGGGATCTTTATGGCAGGTTCCTAGTTTCTTTTGGTGGCAAGTATTTGGCTGTGGATTATTCTATTGTCCTTCAGCATACTGGTACGGAAGAGGTTACTTCCTCAGATAATCAGCTATTAAAAATATATATCCCTCATACTGATCCGGACCTTTTCGGCCCTGCTTTTATTGAGGTAAAGCCTTTCTGTGGGGATTTCTTTTTTCTTGTGTATTGGCCATTGGGTAAATATGTTGTTAAAGATATTTAGGATTCTTTTTCTATGGTTATGATTGTGTTTATCATTGTATTATGATTTGATCTTATTTGTTTTGATAGAATATTTGGATTTTATCCTATTTATGCATTCATCATTTTTGTACTATAAAATGGGGGTTATAACTCTCGAATATCATTTATGAGAATCCTTCTTCTTTTTTCTCTTATTCATCATATGTTATTTGCTTTTTTACTTGCGATGTGTAATGCGGTAAGTTTGAATTTTGTTTTCCCTTTCTTTTATAGGTAGAGAATCAATCTGGCTTATCTAACTTCCTTCCTGTTCTCATTGGAAATCAAGAAATTTGCTCTGAAATGAAGATTATAGAACAGAAACTTGAAGAACCTATTAGTTCGCGAAGATCCAAGTTGGGAGTCATCAGTTCTTCCTCTGATTCATCTGAAGTTTCAAGTAGACAAGCGTCATTTTCACATTTTATTCTAGATACAGCCTGGTTGATTAGAAGGCCTGCACTTGAAGATATAAAGCACACCCCCCTTTCTTTTCAGATAGGAAGACTTAACAACTTATTGGAAGTTCATATACAGAACAAGTCCACTGTAATATTGGTGCGAGTTTTGGATTATATTAAGACTATTATGGATTTAAACTCCTCGGAAGATGGGTTGACTAGTACGGATGTGGAATTACTCAAGAATAATGTGGCTCTTGCTAAGCAGATTCTTTCTGGCACACTCGAGGAAGATAATGTTTCTTTACTTCAGAGTAGTAATCTTGTTCACAATGCAACATGGTTTGGTGAAACTGCTGACAGTCCCTCCACTTATAAGGTGAGACACTTGTTATTTAGTTTACAGGTTTGCTTAAATTTTAAATTTTGAGAATTTTGAATCTAAGGGTTAAAAACAAAAAAAATTACTACTAGAGCTGGAACTTGTTTTGGTTAAAGATGTGAACTTTCAAAATACAGTTGAAATTTCAGAATCTTCAGTGTTCTTCTATCTACTTATCATGCTAACTTTTACTGGGTATTTCTTTCGCGTGTTAGAGGGGGTCCTAAGTTTTTTAATTCTCCGGGCATGATCATTTCTGGTCTCTTTGTTTTATGCCATATGATATAAGATGTAATTTCAGTGTTTAAAAAAGCGAAATCTTAGATAAAGCATTTTTGAAAGAGCTATGCTAAATTTTAAAAAAAGTAAGCTAATTACCTATTAGCGGCCTAAAAAGCAATCTTTTTAAGCTTTGATGAACCAAGCTTTTTTACTATAAAGCACGGTTTACTAAAACAGTGAGATGTATGCAAAACATAATATTGATATTATCAAAGATAAAGTACACTACACATACATTGTTGTAAACCAAGAGGTACCTTATTTGAATCTTACTTTTATTGTTCCTCTATTTCAGATGACAGTCATTTTAACAGACCATCATCGTCATCTTCAAACTGAGCCTAGTCATTTTACGTACCATCTCAACCAAAAAATTACCATGAAAAAACTAGCAGTTTATCTCGTTTTCTTGAGTACTGTTTGAAATGTATAAATAATTCCCATCAAAATCACAATCATCGTGGCCTTAAAACTTGCCATGCTAAATTACGGAACTAGATAAAAGCCATAAAGGATAAGATACCTTTAATGAATGTTTATGCAAAATTTATAAGTATTTCTCTCTGATTACCTGATTCATCATGGTCATTTGAAACTCAGGATTCAGAGACAATTGAAGACAGAAAAATGAAAGTTTGTTACAATTTTGATAACAACAGTGACACCATCGCACTCCTAAACAAAGATGCCTTTACAAACACAACCCTGATGAAGGAGAAAACCCCGACAAGATACTTAAGTCGTGCATTTACCAAGAAATATGTTATTTCCCGGCCCCTTGCCTTTGCAGTTGCTTCCGCTTCTGCTGTTTGCTTTTGTGTATGTGCTGTCTTCATTCACCCGCAGGAGGTTGGCAAAATTGTTACTACTATTCGCAGATCTCTATTTGACAACAGTTAATCATGCTCGTATCAAAGTAGATGTTATCACTGTTTCTAATATATTCTTCAAGATCTGTATATACACAGTGTATATACATCGGATTCTAAATAAATGGTGTATATCTATGGTGATATGTAGCGGGATGCTGTTTTTAAGTCCCATTCTCGTTGATCCCGGAGAATCCATTTTGTGTACCCTTTTTTCCTGACTTTCTCCTCTACAGAGTGATGAGTTTTGCAAGAGCCGCCATATTTTCTTTTTTACTCCATCTTGTAACTTTAGTTTATCTCATTTCACCTGTTGTAAATTGTATTTTCATTTGTTATTTAGGATACCTTTGGCATTTAGAAGAAATACATTACTGTTATGTGCTCCTTTTACAGTTTGATTGAACTTTTGGCGAAAGATTTTAACTGATATACATCCTTCTCGAATTATGTTTGCTTAGTAATCTCAAACTTAATATCTGCTGGTTTAGGGTTCTTTCATTATTAAAAAGGCTCAATTGCAAGAGTTCTATTCGAACATCACTCCCGAACATAGTTTTTTTTTCTTGGACATGATAAGCTATAATTATATCACATATTCAAGACTTAAAAACTATTAGTGTTGGGCCATATAGAAACGTTTCATTTCTTATAGGAATAAGTGTAGCTGTGCGTGGCTCGTGTTTGTGTCCATCTTAAATACGTATTGTTGTGTGAAGCTTGAATTACAATACAAGGCACCACATACAGATATAAGCCTACACTTTGTTAAGTTTTCGCAAGACCCATAGGGGGAAAGGTCTTTTAAGTTGAACGCTATTATTGATTCATACATAAAAAGTTCTTTCTGGAAGGACTTCTCTGCAGCATTTCTACGAATTTAGAAAAAAGCTACTTTTGGACTATTTTGGAGGATTTTTTTTCTCATTTTAAGCTGTAAGTAATCATTTAGAAGAAGGGAACAGGGAAATGCATTTCACTCAGAGCTGGTGGATTGCATCCTGCTGTATTTACGTATTTTTCTACTTAGCTTGCTGCAGCTGTCTAGTGTGTTACAAATCGTTTTTTAGGATCCAAATTTGTCGGGCGAGTCTCATTCCGATTAAATTTTTATATAATTCTACGGCTGTGAATGGATGCTTAGTGAATGTTAGCTGGTGGTGTTCTTGTATCCAGGGTACATTGTTGATCAAGGAAGAAAACTGTTACAATCACATACTCACAGTATAGTTCTGTATGCCTTTTCCATCTCGCTGAAGGTTCTAAGCTTAAAATAGTCATGACTCGCGAAAATGGAAAAAAATAAGATAAAGAAAAAGACAATTTAATCCATTTACTCATTTCGAAGTCCACTTAAAATTATTTATTTTTGAGTCTTAGTTTGGATGTGTGAAAGCTAGCAGGCGTGAGATTATCTGATTAATTAATATATGGGCAGCCTCTAGTTAATAAATAAATAATTGCTATAGTGGGATCAGAACATTATTTAGTCGTCTTTACCTTAATTGGGTAAGTGAATATATGTAGGTATTCATTCTCTTTGACTGGGGGAAATAGTGCAACCTAATTCTAAATACAACTTAATTAACTTTAATACTTTTCGTCCCCTTTTCCCGGTGGTTAAAATGAAACGACATGGCGTTAGCTATATCATATATATGTCCCTATACAGCGTCACATAGATGCTCTCAGTGAGATTAGCTGGTATCGCGTTTGGCTTGTTCAGATGATGAAACAAACTTACTTTTTTCGTTTTGAATTGTTCTGTTTGAGGTAGTTCAACTAAAAGCTAATATTTTGTCCATTATTTGAAGAAGGTAGAAGTTGGATGAATCCAACTTAGTGTCAAACTCAAATAAAGCAGCTGAACTCCTTCAAAGTTTCAGTCAAACAATCCCCCTTTTTTTTTAATCAATTTCCGGTCCATTTTATTAATGCGCGCAGTAACAGAAATTCTTCATGGACAATCCCCACCATGACGATTCCGATCAAAGATCAGTTAAGAAACAGTAGCTACAACATCCAAGTCTATCAGAAAACCATGTAAGATGGACCTTTCTTCAAAGGATTAGGAAAGAAACTACAAGGTTAAAACTTTAAATCTCCACATTTTAAATCAAAACTTGCTTCCATGACTTACTCTTTACTCCTTGATCAGAAATCCCTTCATAATATGTATGGCAGTATGGATTAACTATCTAGCTGCCTCTCTTGGTGTGATGTTCAATATAGTCGATTTTTTCAGGTAAGAACAAAATATATTTGTATTCAAAACAAGAAAAAAAAAATCCTTAATCTTTTGTACATATAACAGTATGCAATATATCTTCATTCAATATGGTCGATGCTATTAAGTATATTCCAAATTTGCGTATTCGTATTATGCGTTTGAAAGAACTTGCTTTTTACTTGTCCAACTTGTATCGTTACTATAATTTTAAGTTGCAGGTTATTGACTAATATATATACTTCATGTGTTTGCTAATTAGATGTATCTAGGGATCAAGACTTTTTTGTTATTTTTTTGATAAAAAATGCAAAAATGCCATATATTATTTCAATGACAGATACAAGAAATGTCCACACTAAGTCTGGCAAATTTAAAAGATACATGTTTTCAACCTTGAATAGTCGTCCCCGTGTCTAAACACACTTCTTGAATTGATTTAATTTGATAAGTAGTATATATATATCCCATGAGTGCGAAAAGGAATGTACCTTTTGATTTCTGTTGAGCCATCATCAATAAGAAAATAGTTTGCTCTTGATCAAGCCTTTTTATTCCCTTTCGGTTTGTGGCTTTATATATACTTTTCTAGTCTTTTATTCTCCATCCATTCGAAATTTTAATGGCTTTGGGCAACAACAATAATCCATCATTGGTGTGTTGACGTATTGTATCCTACGGGCAAGTAATATTATATAATATGGCGGATATTTTATTTAGCATTATTTACAAGTTATATGCCCATATATATACTCCTAAGCTAAAAACAAGATGGTCATTTTTTATATATACTCACACGTTATATATACCTTAATATTTTACACTTTCTTTTGTTTTAAGACGTTAGATCCAAAAAAACATTTATGTTTTGAACGTGAAACATTAATTATAAGGAGTAGTAGTAGCATGTAGGGTTTAGGGTGGGGGGGTTGATTTGAATGCTTTGATAAATGCTTGTTTTATAGTGGTCTGGAATAATATTTTTGACAAGATGTGCCACCCAATTGTTATCTAATAATAGTCCTTGTAATGATGGGATTCCTCCATTGAGAGTTTTTGAACAAAGTTTAAGTACATGAAAGTGCCACTTTTTTTACATTTTTTTAATTGAAAAGAGCAAAGAAATACTAAGGACCAAAATTCAACCGTCATAACTGCGAATAATATATATTTATATATATATATGCACTTCTAGCTTTAGTTCTATATACTTGTAGTGCAGTGTACTACTATTATTATTATTATTATTATTATTTTATGTAAGGAATTTTTGATAAGGGGAAAAGACGAATAGTCGTACGTGGATGATCAACATAAAGACAAGAGTGATTTAGTGGGGGCCTCAATTGTAAAAATGAAATTAAGTATAAACGTTATGTTGTTATTGGAAATCCATATAAGTCAAAGTCGACGTAATGGGTGAGAGATTTAGATAATAAAAGTAGAGCATTGGTATAGTTTTACCTATATATTAACCCTGAAACCCAAAATAAAACTTATCCTGTGAAGGAAGGAGTAGGTAAATTGTTTTTTTTTTCAAAATTACAACAATAACCACCTGTTTACTCAATCTGCCAAATCGTTAAGGTTTTTGGGTTTGAAAATGTGGTGATAACAAACATTTTCCATAAGATTAATTAATACAGATAAGAATCAAAAGAAATTGATTAGATAATTAATAATAATATAGGTTCCTTGCACAGTTGCACGATATTATCAAACCGATATTAAAGCTTTAATTTCTCCTTATAAAAAGGTTTGTATAGTCAATAACGTTATTGGAGTCCCATAGAGATGCACGGATTATTTTTCGACATAAAATCCGGCACAACAATATGCACAGGTATCACCTTTTCTAAAATGAAATTGAAAGTTAATTTTATGTACTATATAAATAATCCTTGTTATTTTATGTGGAAAACTATTATAGATTACAACTTACGTACGTATATACAGATGATTTTATCGAATGTACAGTTGAGTTAATTAAAGGAAATGGAAGTGTTTACGAAAGTGTAATTCTTTTGAGGAAAGAATTACGACAGTTTATCATATTGGTTGACCCTACGGTTGTCGAAAGAGAGCGTTTGGGTAACAATTTTGCAGTCTTTAATGATATTTTGGTGTCTTGTTAAAAATTAAACTTGTACAAATTTTAATGGGAAAAAAATATTCCAAGCTCATCTCTACGACTGTAGTATTTATGTACCCACTTAAGAAGGGAGAAGATATTGCTAGCTAGTGTTGAATAATTATTTAGTCAATTAGTCGTGTTTACAATCTAGCTAGCTAGTAGAAAGTGTGCATTTGGTTTGTAATATATGCATAAGATACATAAAGCTTTTCATAAACCAAGTGGTAGAATGAGACAATTAGAATGGAAATTTCATTTGATTTACTATGATATTGGTTATTATACATCAAAACTAAAGTTCTCAAACGAGGATTTAGCAGGATTTCTTGTTTGATATAATTGGACAAGAGAGATATGCTAGGGGACCAACTGAAACAATACAGTAATATTTGTTTGCCATTTTGATTTAACAAGAATGGAAATTATCAAAACTTTCTACCAAAAGTTTAGCCGGATCTGACTTTCTTTATTCTCTAAATTAAAATAGTCTGACCCCAAAAAATCCATTGTGAAATCACAGTAAAAAAACAAACAAAATCTCATGATTACTAGTTCACTCATCATATAATAGAGTTGTTGATGTTACATTTAAAAGTGGAGTTAAAATTTGGTCTGATGATAAAAATATTCGCTATGGAGATGTAATTGTGGAGAAACTATTTGTTTGATATAATTCAATGGGTCCTACAATCTTACATAATAAAATATACTAAATGTGTGACTATAAAGTGGGTTGTAGGAGTCCTCCAAGAGGACCAACTAATTTCTCGTAATTGTGACATTTTGTTACATAGATTTTGGCGGATGAGTTCTAAAAGATTAAATTTAGTATTATTCTGAGCAAAAATGGTTGGTCAAAGTGGCTGATATCCGAGTATACCACCATCACCACTTCGAAGTCTGACGCATGCGAAACAGCTTACATTCAAAAGAGCGTTATTAATATCAAAATAAAATAAAATAAAAAATTAGTATTATCCTCGTCACAATTTCACTAGAACTATTGCACAACTTGCAACTTAGTTGAGATTTTAATAATATTAATGAACTTTTTTTTATTTCTAATTAGGAGATATATGTTGCTTAAATAAATATAAAAGTCAAAAAAAGAAAACTGGAAAATGAAGGTGGGGACATTTAAAGAATGATCGAAGCTGCATGAAATTCCTAAAAAATGGAATTTTAAATGAAATAGAGTATTTATAATAATAATAAATAAATAAAGGTCAGTCAACTTAATACTATATTATTATTTTGGAGACTGAAATTGTTTACCATAATCTGGGTCCATTAATTAGTACTTCATTATCACATCGTTGGTAACTGAAAATACGAATCCGGGCAATTCTTTTCTAACTCTTAAATTAAGGTTTTTGATGAAAAATATGTGGAAATAAACATGAAATAAGGGATGAAGTGAGAAAATTATTTTGAAATATATATATATATATATATATATATATATATATGTACACGTGAACTAGTGCTTGTTAAATGCGTGGACAAATGGTAAAGATTAAATAAGATAGACTAATAGGGGATACCAATTAATAATAAATGTAAGGTAATAAGAATGTGTAAACCCCACAAAAAGAAAATTGAAAACAATCAACAAAGGGTGTAACGTAGTATTCAATTACAAATTGTCAACTTTGGTTGCCATGTGCTGATGTGCATGCAAAAGAAAACGATGGCACAAAATTATACATATACTTTCATTATTATTCAAATATAATTATATACTAATATTTTATTTAGCTTGAAAAGTCATTAAGAATTAAATATTTCCCAGTAATAATAAAGATATGATAAAAATACTCTTTCGTACGTGTTCCTGTAGCACGGCTGCACATAACAACTAGCAAAATGACAAAACTAAATCGATTGTAATTTTACTAAAAATTCATGGGTTATTTTAGTTATAATTTATATTTATGACTCCTAATAATTTGATAATATGCATGGCTTCTCCATTTACATATCTGTACACCAATAAGTTATTATTATTTTTTTCTTATATATCAGTACAATTTATAAATAAATTGACACATCTGGATTCAAGTGGAGCTATATAGAAACCAGCCTTTAAGTAGAGTTTCGTTGAATTATATAAAATACGGTTCTCATTTTCTAGCAATTGAATTAATAATTCATATTTGAGCTGTTTACAGTATATACAGATATAGACTGTCCACCAAAGTCAGCAATTAATTTAATTAATATTTTAATACATAATAAAAAAACTGAGCGAGAATTCCAAACTTATGGCTCGAGTTTTCAATCCAGTGATTGTTCTTTTTTTGTTTTTTCCCTCAGTATAAAGTAATGAAATCCAAATAATGGTGTCACTAACTTATACGTATGATCGATATCTTTTACAATAGGTCAAATAGTTGTTTCATATTGTTCCTTGATTTTTTTAGTAAGTGCAGACTTTTCCTTTTGTTTATACCTTAACTAAATGAAATGAAATGAAATGAAAGAAACCAGTATTTACTACACCATGTTTTTGTATTACTATTCAGTCAATTTAATGGGCGTATTAAATTTGATAAATCACAGTTTTTCTATTGTATTGTAACTAATGTTATATTTATTTTTCATTTCAAAAAATGCATCCACGCACAGCATGAGGCGGGTAGTTCTTGTACACAATAATATCTATTACTAATTAATCTATAAAAAAGGTTGGAAATTAAGAGTAAAAAAGTAAGATACAATATAGATCTCATATATATATATATATATATATTAGTCATTAGTTGACATTTCTGTGTCTTGTATATTAATGTGTGCAATAATATTCTCGCTCTTTGTCTCACCCTCCTCAAGGTATATATATTACTACTGGTTTACGCATTGCTACACACCGTAAATAGTATTGTTATCTTTCTGTAAGTTAATAAATATATATATATGTTTGTAATATTTTGTATACACCAACCATGTTCAAGCATTTTGTATGAGATTACATAACCACTATGATAACACATGTTTTGACACCTTCCATAGTTTTTGTTAATCTCTATGCAGGAATAGAGATGATGTTATACAGTTATTGATACTCGTATCATTTTCGACTACGAACAAGCCGAGAATCATTATGCAGGAGAGATATAAGCTACTGACTATAGTAATAGTTATTGTGGCGGTAACAAACTTTTACGAGGATGAGTGTGGAGGTTTACCACATCGGATTTTGTTAGATACGGATGTTGACACCGATGATTTGTTTGCTCTCTTGTACCTCTTGAAACTCAACAAATCCGAATTCTCCTTGGAGGTTAGCAGTTTTTAAATCTTCCCATAAATTATATCAGTTTTAGTAACGGATTCTTGGATATCCTTTTTTTCCGTTAAAAACAAGTAACGACCAGGAAATGAAAATTTATTCATCTTACAAACTCACTAGAAATGGTGACAAAGGCAGAATCATGAATTAAAATGTTAATTATTTCCTTATTGTGGCCTATGGAAGACTTAAGTGTCACACCAGAGAGCTTTCGATTAATTAAATTACATGCAAAAAGAAGAAGAATTCGTTATGTTATGTCAAATTACTTGTGTTGCCAAGTAGTTACTCCTGTAACCGGTGGTCCGGTAATATATTCAAGTCTAAATATTGATAACAGTCGTAATCATTGAGGACGCGCAAATGGTCTTAGTTCATAGGTTATCTCAATCCTTTATAACTCTTGATTGTACTTTTCCACAGGCTGTGACAATTAACACAAACGCATGGAGTAATGCCGGCCATTCTGTAAATCAAATTTACGACATTCTATACATGATGGGACGTGATGACGTGGCGGTTGGAGTGGGAGGCGAGGGCGGAATTCTCCAAGACGGTACCATTTTGGATAATGTCGGTGGTTATCTCCCGATAATTGAGCAGGTACCAAGAAAAAATTGTCTTCTTTCTAAAAAGCTATAATCTGGAAGTAATATGGAAATGTGTGTTCTAGCAATAAGTATAGTATATACTATATAGTACTAAAGTATATAGAAAGGATTTTTTGGTTTTTTCAACTTTTTAGTTGTTTTTTTTGTTCTTGTTGCTAGCTACTTTTGCTTGACAGTTGGACCTCAACTAGCTGATCAAGCTTAAAGCCTAAGCTTTTCTTGTTTTTTGGCCTGAAAAAGATGGATGAACTCTCTGTTTCTTCAACCTAAAATGTCCAGCGTACTTCCTTAGAAATCTGCAACCAAACGAGCGCTTTCTTTAAATAGCATGTTTCATATCTTAATAGAGTGTTTTAGCTTTTTTTATTAGGAGACTGGTACTGCTGGATCCTGTAGATACAGACAAGCGATTCCTAAAGGTCAAGGTGGACGATTAGATATCGATGCTAATTATGGATTTCGAAAAAGCTTCCTTCCACAGGTAGATAGAAAGGAAACCTATACTAATACACTTTAAATACAGTACAAATAATTTACTAGTTTAATAGCTTGTCACCTAATTTTTTACGGCGTTAATTTGTATTTTGTATTCCAAAAATCAGGGCAAGAGGAGGTATTCTCCAGTTCGACAACCCACGGCTCAGCAAGTGATGATCGATAAAATATCAGAAGGCCCCACAACAGTCATTATCATAGGAGCACATACTAATTTTGCGCTTTTTCTCATGAAAAATCCGCACTTGAAGAAAAATGTGAAGCATATATACATAATGGGAGGTGGTGTCAGGTCTGAAAACCCGACCGGTTGTTGTCCGGAAAATGCCAGCTCATCGTGCCAGCCTCGACAGTGTGGTGATCGTGGCAATTTGTTCACCGATTATATGAGTAATCCTTATGCAGAATTCAACATGTTTGGAGATCCTTTTGCTGCCTACCAGGTAAATAACTTAGAATATGTACATATGATTTACTAAAATATAGTTAGTATTTCCTAAGATTTAATAAAACACTTTGTAAATATACAGGTTATGCATTCTGGTATTCCGGTAACACTTGTTCCACTTGACGCAACCAACACCATACCTATAAGTGAAAACTTTTTTGACGAATTCGAGCAAAATCAGCACACTTACGAGGCACAGTATGTTTTCAAGTCATTGAAAATAGCCCGTGATACTTGGTTTGACAATCAATTCTACACGGTACACCTCCACATTAATCATTTTCCTTTTTGTTATTACTGTGTGTGCTAATATAGTAATATGTAAATTCACGACTTTTAACTCGCTTCTTACACAGAGTTACTTTATGTGGGACTCGTTTACATCTGGTGTAGCAGCTTCAATTATGCGCAACGCTTTTGGCAATACTGGTGAAAATGAATTTGCCGATATGGAATATATGAATATAACCGTGGTTACCTCTAACAAGCCTTATGGCTTATCAGACGGATCAAATCCGTTATTTGATGGGCATGAATCGCCAAAATTCAACTTACAAGAAGGCGGAGTTCACAGTGGTCATGTTCAAACAAGACTGAGGGATCCATTTTGCATTGTCAAGAATCAAAAAGGGAAATGCCAGGTGATTAATTTTTGCTTATGATTCATCATAATGCAGTATTTACTTCTTTTATTTTTGGCACCATGTACTAAGTCTTCTTGTGCTTTAAATCAGGATGGTTATACTATGGAGGTGACAGGGCCTGAAGCAGTGTCTGTGCTTGTTGCCACAAAAGCAAAACCAAATCAAGATAAAAACAGCCCTTTAAATAGAGCATTTTTCAAAAGCTTTTTAGACGTGAGTTCATTCATATTCTTACACAAAAACAGCTTATTCAATCATCAGATTTTATTTTTGTGACATTAACTCCTATGGCAATATATATGACAAACTGCAGGTTTTAAACAACCCTCGGCATGAAGGACTCTTCAATTTTACAACACAATATCCATACTACAAAGAAATTTTGTACAAACCAGATTTCAAAGGGAGAAAACTTGGAAAAAACGTAGTGTTTGACATGGATATGAGTACGGGAGATTTTCTAGCTCTCTTTTATCTCCTTAAGTTACCCATTGAAGTCAGTAACCTTAAGGTAATCATATAGTTTTATTTTCAAAAGCTATACCGTGGTTAGCACTAACATATGGATTATATTTGATAAGGATTTTCTTGATGCAGGCAATTTTAGTTAGTCCTACTGGGTGGGCAAATGCTGCAACTATAGATGTTATATACGATTTATTACATATGATGGGGCGCGACGATATTCCGGTTGGTTTAGGAGATGTATTTGCAATGAACCAATCAAATCCTGATTTCTCAGCTGTTGGAGACTGTAAATATGAAAAGGCCATCCCCCATGGTAGTGGTGGTTTTCTTGATTCGGATACTCTGTATGGCCTTGCTCGTGATTTGCCTCGTAGCCCTCGCAGGTAAAGATAATTTTTATTAAAAAGAAAAACGTTGAATTAAAATAGAGAAAAAAAGTACGGAAAACGCTTACACAAAGATATGTCTCGGCACTGAATTGACTTCTACGTACCGTTGTAGGATGGACATATTATTTTTCAAGACTAGTTATAATATGGAATTATACTTTTATACATAATTATTAATCATTCTTCGTTTAAATTTTTTTAGGTATACTGCAGAAAACTCTGTTAAATTTGGAGCTCCTCGCGATACTGACATGCCTGAACTGAGACAACCATTAGCATTGGAAGTTTGGCGTTCTGTATCAGAATCACTCGATCCAGGGTCGAAAGTCACTATATTAACAAATGGTCCTTTAACAAATTTAGCAAATATAATTACTTCAGACAACAAACTGAGCTCTATAATCCAGGTAATGCTTTCACCACTTGTTGGTATCTATGACTTTTGAAAATATAAACTTGATGAAAATGTACTGATAAATATATTTTACCAGGATGTATATATTGTGGGAGGGCACTTGAGTTATGACAAAACACAGAAAGGAAACCTTTTTACAATTTCTTCAAATGAATATGCTGAATTCAATATGTTTCTCGACCCTTTTGCTGCAAAGATGGTATTTGAATCGGCACTTGATATTACGCTTATCCCACTGAACACTCAGAGAAAAGTTGGCTCATCTTTACAATTTATAAATAAGCTGCATTGGACAGAGAAGACACCCGAGGCTTTGTTTTCGAAGCGATTGCTATCAAGGCTACTTAGGTTGCAACAAAAACATCAAAGATATAGGCACATGGTAAGTTTTCTTATAAATAAAGGAAATAATTAGGGAAAATTTTCCTTATGGGACATATTTTGTGCTTATTTCCTGTTGTTGGGAATTTTGTTCACAGTTAGTGATAGTATGCATACACATATTTGTCATTTTTATTGAAGTGTATGCCTATCAGAAGTGAATTTATTTTAAGAAATAATGACAATAACAAGCGTATAGTCATCAAACTGAAAAATCTGGAAGTAGAATTAAAGTGAAACAATTTTTCCCTTGGTCAATTCAAGTCCAAAATGTGATTTAATGGTAGTTCTCTTAGTTCTTTTCGTGAGATGTATATATATGTTGTTAATTGACTAAAAAACTTCGTATTCTTAAACTTCAGGACATTTTTGTGGGGGAAATACTTGGTGCAGTTGTTCTGGGAAATGACCATTTTACTATGGATCTAAATTATCAAATGGAGCCGATAAAAGTTATCGCAACAGGTATTGAATCCGAAGATGGACAAATAATACTTGACAAGGAAAACGGAAAATTAGTGAGAATATTGGAAAATGTGGATCAGATGGAGTATTACAAACTTTTTGCAAATCGGCTTGGTCAGAAGCTTCAATCTGCGGTCATAGGAAGCTCTGATGAGCAGAAAAGAATTTGGAGCATACCACCAAAGTAAAATTGAAGAAATATAAAAGCAAATAAAATAAAATTTTAGGTAAAAAAAAGCACTTCGGAGAAAATATTTCGGTTTGTCATTTACTACTCTTGACACATACAACATTTTTATTGTGTAAATTTTATTTTGATCCGGTGGAAACTACTACCAACCCACATAAAACTAGATTCTAGTCACTGATTTATGTATTTGGTTTGCAACAAAGAGATTGAAAGAAACAGAAGCAGTTCTCCTTTACTTTACTGTAAGCACAGGTTGTGTTCCATTTTTCCTTTTCTTTTTTTGGTCAGATACTAAGATAGAATGTAAAAAATTTAACTGATGATTGCGGGAATATCAGTGCATAACTAATTGGAATTTGGAATGTGATTCTATTTAGATGTGCTTAAAAATTTATATTCCTTACTATTGTTCTAGTCATATGTGCTCTTCTTGCTTTAATTTAGTACAGATCTTTTATATATGTCTAGAAACAGAAAACTAACTCTTGAGCACCTTGAAAAGTTTCCTCTTTTATCAGACAAAAAACTTGATCTGCATAATAAGCCCTTCTTCTAGTACATGTTAAGCTAAGACGATGAGCCACTAATTCCATGGTGACAAGTGAACTGTTATATGCCTATGCTCTAAAAACGACCCCTTTGTAACACAACACGAATAAAACACATCATAAGCTTATTACAGATTGTCTGAGTCCTGACAATGGTGAATCGTCTTTATACTTTCCAGTACTTGAACACGTTTGGATATTTCAACGTAACGATAAATATTCGTAAAGAAAATAGTGACCAAGGAGCTCATATTCTGTAGACAACCAGAAAACATAAACTTGTTGCTTCTGGAAGAAAATAGCATTGCTTCTTGATAGATAGATTTCTTGGAGAGTTTTTTTTTTTTTTGGGGTCATCTTGGAGAAATAGAAAAAGCCCATATTATTGGTAAAGGCTCAAAATGAATGGCCTGAAAAGCCCAAACTAAAACATTCTAGTGAAACATAATGATGATCACTCACTGCCATCATAATTCATAGGAAATATGAGCCTAACATTCTAGTGAAACTTAAATGAAAAGAAATCAGCCTAAAATAGAAAGTCATTTAAGAAATTATACATTGGGAAATTTTCCATGTATTCTATTTGAAAAAACATATTCCCGAAGTTCCGAGTGCAGTTACGCAGTTAGGTTCCAAGTACAGTTGCAACTGAGGTTGGAACCCAAATATAATGAAGTTAATAAAAAACATTGAACACGAGACGTTTTTAAACGGAGTTCGACATGATCACCTTGTCTACATCTCCGGAGCTCTCACTCAGTATTTATTGATATTGAAAGAAACAATGATAAGACTCGAGACTTACAATAACATGACTCCCTCACGTATATGCCTATCTTACCATCTCTAACTCACAACTATCAATTTCTAATGGCATTCCGCCATGATCTTTTTAAGTTTGTTTATCTCTCATGTACAACGGGTGTTGTTGATCTGTAATATCAGTATATCTACATTGTATTCAACACACAAAATACTAAAGGCTAATATGCTTTATATATAGCCTTTACAAAAGATCCTAACTTGATCATTTAGGAAATATTTCCTTTAGTCTTTATATTCTAACAAATCAGATCTTGTTTAATTCGAAATTATACATATCTTTAATTTAATTGTTTTCAAGATATCTCCAAAGGATCTTTCCTTCTTTTGATATTTCCTTACTTGACAAGGAGTCTTTCTTTTAAGTCTTCTATTCCAATAAGAAAATATTTTCAATATATTCTTTTTATCATTCAGAGATGTATGTATATTGAGAGTTTATTATGAATATATAAAACTATATTTTCCAATATGATGACAAACAATACGTCACTAGAATCTCGGATCTAGGACCTAACACTATTCAATATAGAAAATTAATTTTATCCTGATAGTTAAATAGAAAGTCATTTCTAAAATTAATAATATATATATAGGAGAGGTTATATGAACATCAACTTGTACATTTTTTTCGTAAAAACGCTCCAAATCAATATTTGGTTAATGCAAATCTCCATGGTTTCACGACGGGAACACAAATATGCGTCTTGTTTTTTTTTTTCCGAGATGTATAATGACATATTTTCGAAATTATGGTAAAATTTGAAAATTTAAAACATGTCATATTATATATAGAAGCAACATTAACTTCTAAGTCAGGAATAAGTATACGCAACATTAACTTGTCAAAAGAAGAATTAATACGCAACAATATTTCTGGTATTGGTTCATAAGACAAGTACATTTTGTTATTTAAGCATGCATTATTGGTCTTAGATCAACTTTGCAGTAAATTAATCAGATGACTCGTTAAAACAAACTGAATTTATCATGAAGTACGTAAATTGCTATCATGCATATTATTAAAAGTAATAACCACACCACATCACCTTATGACAAAACGTATAAGAATTCCATATTTCTACTCTAAGTTTATTTTAACTAACTAAAGAGTAAAAGCATACGCAACTTTTAACCCAAATTTGAAGCTAGTAACGTGGAAGTAACCCTCTCTCAACTCTCTTTTCTTCTAAAAACTCTCTCTAAATTACTAATTAATTACTAAATATGTCAATATCTGTTTTTTTATTATTATTATACATTACACACAATATAATTTTAGGTAATTGCTAAGTGACTGCTTCACATCTCGATGAGTTTAACTGCAAAATAAATACATTTAGAACACGATTTACTCATGTTATTGTTGCTTTTACCATGTATTCTGATCTTGCATACTATTTTTACACATATATAGTTTATTAACAATTGTTATATGATACGAGTAAATCAACAAAATCCCAACAACAACAAAAATGTAATAATGTGGTACTGTTCTTAAGGTTCTGGTCAAAAATAATTATGGGAGTGAAAAGGTTAATTTTTAAGATATTCTTAAATATATATATAGTATATAATAGCTCTGGCATGAAATGAAGAAAAAGAATATCTTCACTATTAACATTAATGAACGAAATTAAATAGTAAGTGAAAAACATAGTAACTTCTTGTGAAAACCAGAAACCAACGAACTTCAAATTTTTCCTACTTTCTTCACGGAATATTGTGAATAAATACAAAGCACTCCTGTCACCATGTGATAAGAAACTTATTACTGAAAAATAAAAATAGCATCATCTCTTAACTTAACAAACTAATTTTCTTCTACTTAAATATTAGCATACTTGGGAAGGTGGTTATCATAGTTACCTTAGCCCTTTTCTTTATAAATAGCAAATATCATAATTACTTTCTGAAACATTCATATACAAGCACAAAGTCACAACGAAAGTAGGAATCTAATTTTCCTCATATTCATAGCATTGTAACATAGTTTCCTATAAAACCTGAAATGGCTATGCCATCTTCATCATTATTATCCTCTTCAAAGTCAAGCACTAGCATGAAAGACAAAACCTTCAAAGGTTTAGGAGACTTAGTTAGGCTTCTACCCACAGGGACTGTCTTTCTTTTTCAATTCTTGAATCCTGTTTTGACTAACAATGGTCATTGCCATGTCATCAACAAGGTCCTCACTAGCATCCTCATCATCCTTTCTGGCGTCTCTTGCTTTCTCTCCACCTTCACCGATAGCTACAAAGACAAGGATGGTACGTACGTCTTAATCTTTAAAACAAAACCGCCGCTATGTTTAGCGCATCCTCTTAAGTTTTTTTTTTTGTAATCGAATACGAATAAGGATGCGTATCATAAAAGATAAAAGGGAAAAAAATCGTTTGTTATATTTTCTCATCTTAAGTTTCCCCTGCAAACCTTTACACGTAACAAAGGTAAGTTTCCGTCAATTTAAATAAGTTTTCTATTTTTATTTGCATGTGAACAGGTAAAACACGATATGGGATAGCCACATGCAAGGGTCTATGGCCATCTTCAGGATCCGAGAATTTGTCATCTTATAAGCTCCGTTTTGGTGATTTTGTTCATGCTTTCCTTTCCTTGATTGTGTTTGCTATAGTTTCTCTTATGGACACCAACACAGTTAAGTGCTTTTATCCATCGTTTGAGTCAAATGACAAGGTTTTGCTCATGGTCCTACCCCCTGTTATTGGTTCCGTTGCAAGTGCTGTGTTTATGCTGTTTCCGAACACACGTAACGGGATCGGCTACCCTTCAGGCGAATCCTTGCAAACTTCTCAGTAGAATATTCGACTCTTGACGAAGAGGCACTATTGAAATGATGTGGCATAATAATAAATATTGTCAACTTAGAGAGTGATCATGGTTGTTCTGAAAGATGGCATGAGCTTTAAAGTTGTTCCAGTAAATTCATGTTAATTTGTTACCGGAACAGCTTTAGAAAGACGCAGTGTTATTAGGTAACTAATCATGTTTGTATATATAATTTGTTGCTGCAAACTGTTACCATACTCATACATAATCTTCACGAGTTTTCTTCAAATTAGATCCCTTTTATTGACCTTGTTTCAGAGCAAAATACGAAATGCATGCAATAAGATTAAGAGTGTTATAAAATACTAATTTGTTTTGTGTTTTTGATACGAGTGATGTGTCATTGCATTTACCAACTTTGACCAAAAGACATGTAGAATCCCCTCTTGGGTGTTGCTTGCCTTATGTCAAACAAAAGATGGCATAAGCTGCTGCTTAAAAATGTACAGACTTTTTTAAGATCAGACTAATAAATCAACTGTTTAATTAGATATATAAAGAGGCATATTTACCCCTTTTAGTTGGGCAGGAAGTAGTTTTTTGAGGCATGATGGTTTCAAAAAAAGTCATCGAAATGTGATTATCCAACGAGTATCACGATTACTTCTTACTCAAAATTATTAAAAAAACTAAAGGCAAGTGCAATTTTCATATATATTCCAGGTTTAAAAGGGAAGTAATGTTATGGGCTGGTTACTGGAAAAAAACTTGGAATATCGTAGCAAAGCAAGAGAACCAATATATGATTGAGCGGGTATCATATTGGTACTGTGAGCACCAGACCAAAATAACAAATAGTCACAGAACAATTGTTTCAAAATTAGTAAACAAGAAAAACAAAAAATAAGTCAAGAAGGCAAATGTATCTTTATTCTGTAAAAAGATGGTGAATCCCCATATACAGCCTTAGTGAAACTATCCACATTTCAACCAAAGGCATGTCAGTTTCAACCTTCAAAGATGCAAAAAACATTTAGTACTCACTTCATAAAAGATGAAGAAATTAGTTCTAGAACATTCACTCTGCTTCCATTTTTATTTTTTTTATAACTAAGAGCGAGTATAGATTACGCTAATACGCCTCTGTATGGCAGTCCTACAAGAAGGACAGTCCTTCATTCCTTGTTTCTCATGTATCTCGTTGCAATTTTTGCACACAACTTGATGAGCACATGGTAGAAAAACAACAGACATCTCCTCCGAAAGACACATCACACACTCTCTTTCCCGTTGTACCCCTCTGACACCTACATTCTCCTTGACCTTTACGGATGTTTTCGAGCTTTTAGGATCTCCAGGTTTGCCAACATAGCTTCCATCAACACCTTTTCTTAGAGCATCTATTTTTGAGGACACAGACTTCAGTTGCAATTTGGAGATTTCTGACCTGAGCTTTTCAATATCGTCTTTGTAGTTTTGAAGACTATTTTGTGCTTTCGAATTGGCCGTTTCTTCTTTCGACTTTGCCGAAGCTTCAATTTGTTGTCTTTGTTTCTTAATTGAAGCGGTTTCTTTCATTATTTCTTCCTTAATATTCTCTTCGAGTTTCCATTTAGCCTGTGAAAGTAAACTTCTCAATTAGAAATAAAAGGTTGAAACGGAAAGAAGAAAAAACAGTACATCTTATTTGTCCCTCCCCTCCCAAAAAAAAACACTTTGATGATGTAGATTTTAAACTTGAACATCCCAACAGAATACTAATTAGCTGGGGGCTAGAAAACTTTAAAAGATTTTTTTTTGAAGATAAGAAAACTTTAAAAGATTTGCTGCAAGTACTTAGGATGTCAACGACTATTTTTTCACCCATACACTTGCAGCAATATGGTGCCTTTTCAACTTCTCAAAATCTATTGCTGGACTGGCCGAAAATCAAAGTTTTCCAGAATCTTGATCTTATAATTCTGAAAAAGAGTTGAGGGTGAGAGCGGCAAGAAGTTGGGTAGAAACTCTTGCACCGTCAATGAAAAGTCCAAAAGCAACATGTTAACAACATATTTATATATTTCGAGGTTTGAAAATGAGGGTGTTAGAAAAAGACACAGGTCTTTTCTATTATATTGCGCTAATCTCTATTTGATCAATAAATTAGAGAGTTGAAGACATGGCTTTAACTCCTTTTATATCTCACCTGTTTATTATGAAACCTGTTAGCACATACATCAAAAACAGAACAAGTTTCTAAAGAGACACCTCCACATACACCACCATCATGAATTTTGCTCGCATGGAATGCAATCTCATGTTCACAATGCTACTTTATATCAACAAGTTACATAACCTACTTTGCCCTTTCAACGAATAAGTTAAACTTTTTTTGAGATGGAAAGAAAGAGTGTCTACAAATATCTATTAGTTAAGCAGGAGCATACCTCAAGTTTATCTCTCAAAACTATAGACCGGTCGATTCCCTTTTTAAGCTGTACAACTTTTTGTTTTTCAGCGACAATCTCTTCCTGAAGAAAAATCTTTTGCTTTTCCCAATTTTGAAACTGCGACATCGTCTTTCTCTCTCTCTCCAATGCCTCCTGATAGCTGAAAGCTGACTCAGCAGCTTGTAGCTCAGCATCCTCTAACCCTATCATCAACGCATTGTGCTCTTCTTCAAGTCTAGCAAGACTAGCATTGGCTCGCTCTTCCTCCCCCCTAGTTTTATAAATATTATTATCCATATCACTAAGCTTCTTCATGGTCGTTTCCTCTAACATTTGCTTATCTCTCTTCAGTCTTCCCACCTCTTCTTTCTCTTGTCGAAGGAGTTTAAGCTCGGTTTTGTCTTTGCCCAGCCTACGAGCAGCTTGCATAATCTTTTGGTTGGCCCACTCTGTCCATTCTTGAAGGTCGTTTTCCAGCTCTTTCACTTTAGGAACTAGTTTTAAAATCATCTCATCTTTCTTTTCAAATAGCCTTATTGAAGGATTTGGAGCTTTCGCATTAGTAGGAAGAGAGAGAGAAAGCTCAGTATCAGCAGCTGATATAACAGGTGGACTGCTAACCTTAGGAGCTAATGGGATATCGGTTTTAGACGAGGTCGAATTAGTATTATTACCCTTTTCCAAGTTAATGTCCAAAGGGGAAGGAAGCCCAAATTTTGTTAATAAATTATGAGTTTTCTTATCACAAGACATTTCAACTCCCATTGTCTTACTTATTTTCAAAGAGACATTCTTTACGCTGACATATGAAGAGTCGATCGACGACTTTGCTTTCTTGTCCAAAGCCAGACCACCAAAAGCACTCATTTTCGATGTCCTAGAAAAACCTTTACAGCTATAGGTTCGAAAACTTTTTTCAAAATGAATAGACTTCTGTCTGAGTATATATTCCTTCTTAGTTATACCAGATACCTTTTTACTAGCACCAGATTTTTCATGAGAGTGGGTTTTCCCTACACTACCAGAAGAATCTTTGTCCATATAAAATCCACCCATATCGAACGAACTTCTTGTTTTTAGCAAATTTGATCCTCGCAATAGAGTGGATCTCTCGCATTTACAAGTAGGAGCACAACGAGCCAAATGATGCACTTTACTATGATTAGGAGGTTCAATTTCAGAGGTTTTCTTCTCTGAGCTCAATTGAACTTGAGCTGGAATAGTGCTATTTTCACTGCTTTTGTCATCGGAAATAACATCATTACCAAGATCAGACTTATTTTCACTGCTTTTACTATCAGTGACAACACTATTCCCTATGTCAACATCCATTGCACATGCATGAGAGAGAGACAAATCCGAAATCAACAAGCACCACATAGCATCCCCATTACTAAATAGAGGCCTAACCTCACGAAGAACACAAACCAACTCTGCCAATATATATTTTGCCATTTGTTTCAAATCGTCAAAACACAGATCACTATTATTCCCTTGCCCGTTTTGAAGAAAACTTAGAGCATTCTCCGCTATGTTTGATGCAGTTATTTTAAAGACATGACAGAGACCAGACCCTAAGATTGCGTTTGTCGCCACTTCTTCAGCATACCCAGAACCGACTACTTGTTTAATTGCATCTTTTATGATCGTTTCCAAATTGCTTAAAACAAGTTCTTCGAGTTGACCCTCAGTCAGGTCACTCCAATCAGCATCATGTGATTCATCAGGAGGCTCAACTCTCTCTCTAGGTTGGTTCGAAGTAGGCAGCCCGAGATTGAGCTTCAAATTATCAGAATGATCATCGCTGCAGGTATTACAATCACATGGATGTTCATGGCTAGGGGTTACTTCGAACTTTTCAGTAGAGAACTCGAAATTTGAGGAATCGTTTGGAACCAAAGTTTCAATAGTGTTTGGATCAACTAGAGGAGGTTCGGCACGGAATTTTCTCTTATTGTTGCTGGTTTTTTCTTTGACTGGCAATGTAGGTAGGAGCTGACTGGTGGTCCCACTACTCGCTTTCGCTACCATTGAGGTCATTGTAATCTGCATCACAACATTATGGTACATCAAATATATTTAAGTATTAAAGATACTAACTTCTACTTAACTTTCACATAATAGAAGATACACAGAAAGAATGAACAAGTGTGAATATCTCTACCATAATGAGTTGGCAAAAACTAATCTACACATGTATTCTTTAATCATAAATAAATAAACTTCAACAAATAATACGGTATTCGAAAACATTTTTCTGCAAAAAACATGTCGCTGCAGCAGCATATTACTGCGGAACGCATCTAAGTGTGCATATTATTACCCACTGTTGCCATGCTTATACTTACGCATAAAACTTGCTAGTTGCTAATACTCTCTTTTTGCTATTTGTTTTTTTATAAAGAACTAAAAGTAACAGTGGTAGTGTCTAAGAGGGTGATATATAAAAGACTTGAACGATCATTTCGCTAGCGGATATGAATGTCTCCTACAATCCACTAGTACATAAAAATAAATAATAAAAAAAAAACTTTATCCCCCCCAAAAACTCAAATTAGCATAAAAAATAAAAAAAACTTGTTCATTACAAAGTTGGAAAAAAAAAGGCAATTAATAAATACTGTACTCCCAGCTAAGCGAATGAGAATGAATGTAAATCAAAACATAGAAAAGCTAACGGTTAATTTCATACTTGTGATGTTGAAGTATAAAACTCGAGTACCGAAATACAGTGTAGCCATTACTCTTTTTTTTTTTTGGCTAGAAAACTGATAGAGTTATTATTATTTAATTTAAAGTAAAAAAGCAAAGATCACAACTTTTTATTATACATCATACAGTTAAAAAGAAAGATTCTCAAAACAATCAGATGATGACGTGTCACTGTTGTCTAGGGTTTCTAAGCTATGAATGAACTCTGCACTACTCTTTTTATTATTATTTCATTTTTTTCTCTATTTATATTTTCAATTGTTATTACTATCTAAACTCACACACAACATATATTCCAAATTTATAAACGATAATAACTCAGCCAATAACTGTTAATGACAAAAAAAAAAAAAACACAATATTCCATTTTTGTAAAAATGGAATCAGCCCATAAAGCTATATAAGTAGAATAATAATAATAATAAAAAAAGTAAGCAATCGATATAATAAGGTTTGAAAGAGAAGGTGAGAATACCAGATTAGTGTAGCGAATAGATGATAAATCTCAAAACCCACTTTTTATTATTTTTACTGATTTTGTTTGCTCACACAGCTCTCTCTCTCTCTCTCTCTCTCTCTCTCTCTCTCTTTATATATATATATATATATATCATATCGTATGTGTATAGCGTATATATAATAGAGATTTGTTTATTCTAAGTCTTTGGAATTAATTACATTTAAGACCAATATTATTTAGTAGTAAAACTTTTATGCCTTTAATCAATCTTTTAAGAGATGTAATATAGGATTAGGGGTGATGAATTTGTCTACTACTCTAAATATTTACTCAATAATAATATTCTATATTAATAAATATAGTAATTATATAACTAGCATTTAAAAACATTTATATAAAGATTTCTTATTTTGAAGATATCGAAATAAATATTTACTACATAGTCAAAAACTTTAAAAACTTTAAATGCGTTATTGTTGCAAATGCCCTTCGAGATAACGACAGACGAGTCATGTAATCTTCACAAGTTTAAGAAAACAAACACGTCGGCATAATAACTGAAGACAGTAAATCAATTTGCTCACACTTCTCTGGACCGTAGTCTAGCTACCTTCTGAAACCTGATTTTGTGTCGTTTTGCTAAATGAAAAGTTAGAATTGTTTACTTGTACGATTCCCTACATATAATTTCATTTTTATCTTAAGACGATTGGTAACAATTAGTAAACAATGAAAGCAGTGGAAGTTTCATTTGGTAAAATAAACATTACGTCTCATTTTCGTTTCATAGGTGGAAGCGAACGTAGTCGTATAACATCTTATAAATCCATTTAGGTCTATATGTAATATCTACCTGCTTGAATTTCAGCTGAGCAAGCTTTTCTGCCTACTTGAAAACTGAAATAGTTGGGTTAATAACTTCAAATGTAGCTAAACCTTTCAATGGCATTGATCACAACTTTATCAAAGTTGGTACTACTAACATTGTACTAAACCACACAAACATAGAATATTTCAGTTTTTCATATATCAGTCAACAGTAAAGAATATACGGAAACAAACCAAACACACACAAGTACTGTTAGCAACACGCCTGTCAAAGCTTTTTTACTAGATATTGACAATGCCACTATAGTATCTCTGCAATAAGCAATACACATACTAAGCTCATTATGAACTTTTCAAATCAAACTTGTCGACTATCAACCTTCGGTGAAACTCATATCGAGAACCTAGTTGTCACCTTGTCTCAGAATCCTCAAGATCGCAAGGAACAAGTTGAGGATGTCCAGATAAAGGGTGACAGATGCCCAGATGTACTCATCATAAGTGAACCGCTTAATAAGGTTGTCTGTGTCGTAAACAATATATCCTGAGAAGATAACAGCACTGATCCCACCATAAATTGCAGTAGTTGTGGAGCCAAGTGGGAAGAACATCTGAATAATACATGCAACCGAGTCAGTCAAATAACCCATTAACCATAAGTATAACTATGAGTTAAACTATCCATATGCATCATTAAATTTACTGTCAAGGCTCATTGCTAATAAAAGTCCAGAAAACGGTACATGGGTCAGATATGCCCTTTTCACTGTCTCAAGGGAGATAAGCTATTGAAGGAAAATATTTGTGTATATATTGCACGTGATAAATGTGTCATTTGATCACAGTGAATGAAAACACAAATAACATTCAACAAACATTGACTTGAGTAAATAAGAGCTGGCAAAAAAACTCGAGACCTGAAACCCAACCGAAACCCCATAATGGAGCTATAACTGAATTCAGTTGAACACACAACCGAAATCGGTAGTTGCGACTAAGGTTCCAGTATCAAATCTATAACCGTGTACCTGATCTAAATACCGTAACTGTAAACTGAATCGTTAAACCCCGAAAAATAACCATAACCCCGAAACATATAATATTTCTTATATATATTTTTTCAATAGATATGCTCCATTCCAAAGGATTTACAAAATTGTATGCTACAATCCTATATAATGAAATAAAATGTATGCGTCATCAATATAATATATTACTTGCACAATTCGTACTTGATCATTGTTTCAAGTTTGAGCTTTGTTTCTTTTCATCATATTGAAAATTAAAGTTCAACATATGAATATATCTCGAATTTTCTTTTAAATTCATCTGTTTTAGTTTTCACACTTTCTAATTCTAGTTTTCACACTTTTCTTTTAAGTTCATGCGCTTTAATTTTCACCGTATTGAAAATTTTACAAACATAATAGTACCGAGTATAAAATAAACACAAACAAGTATATAAACAATAAAGTCCGTCAAAAATGAATTCACAACTTGAGTTGCAACTCAAGTGTTTTAAAACATAAAAAGAATTATTTTCAGTTTCAACCGACCAACCCGAAGTTCGAAATCAAAGGTCCAACAAAATTTCTGGGAACGATTCGGTTATTCTGGAAGTTGTTTATTTTTTATAGAAAAAATAACCGAATCTGACCGGAACTTTTTTTGGAACTCGATCAGAACCGAAACCACCCACCCGAAGCCCAAAAGTTTCAGTTCTAGGCGGGTGGATGGTCAAAATCGCCAGCCGTTGAGTTAATAAATATTAGGTGTGAAACTTCATAGCCATAGAGAGCTTATGAAAAGGAGGTGCAACTCTAATTTAAAATTTGCAGAAAAGGAAAAGCATTCCACCAAAATTGAATGAAAAGAGGCTTCGTAAATCTAAATTGTTGTCAGTTATCCAATCAGTGGGGTTGTGGGTTCAGTGTATATCAATAAATTACCAAACGTATCTTCTGCTAGAAAGACTTGAAAACCGTTGTTGCAAGTTTTGGCAGAGAAAGTAGGTTCATAGTTATCCAAATCTTTTTGCAATCGTACTCTTTGTTAACCAAGCTTGATAAGTTTTAGTCTATGTTCCATTCCATGTATATTCAATTTGGATAGGACATTTTCACAAATCGAAAACTTAGCAGCCTCCACATTTGGTAACCCCAAATTCTTCCATTTACATATGATAACAGAATAAAATATTAATATATAGATACATGCAACTGAAAACTAGCACCAGTACTGAACATCGGAAACTGAAAGAAAAAGAAAGCAATTTAACCTGGATAAAACCAGCCAAGAGGAGTGTAAAGAGGCTGGTGAACAGAATAGGTCCAAGATAGCTAAAGTCCTTGCCCTTCTTTGAAGCCCAGAAAGTGTACCCAGTCAATGACACCACCACGGATGAGGTTAATATCAAGGCTTCAAGCACAAGCCTTCCTGTTTTATGAATAAGAGCAAATATTGGCAATTGGTTAAATACTAGGGGACGCTGATTATTAGGAAAGAGAAATTGAGGTTACAAAAGAGGCTACTAACCATCAGTATTAGCACAGCTGACCCCAACTGTGAGGCTCAGACTAACAGTAAAAAGTCCAAGGATAAACAGATTCACTGGATGTTTCTGCTGATATATGTACATGGGCCACAACACTGCTTGTTTGAAAAGACAGAAAAGAAGTTACAACGTAGTCTAAATGAGGTCCATGCAGAAAGAAATTACTACTAACAGTCATTTAACAAAGTAATATCAAGAAACGATGCCAACAAATTAGGCAGAGCAATTGATATACAACATTATTAAATTTGTAAGGACAAACAGATTCACTGGATGTTTGTGCTGATATATGTACATGGGCCACAACACTGCTTGTTTAAAAAGACAATAAAGAAGTTAAAACGTAGTCTAAATGAAGTCTATGCAGAAAGAAACTATTACTAACAGTCATTTTAACAAAGTAATATCAAGAAAAGATGCCAACAAACTAGGCAGAGCATTTGATATACAACATATGTAAACCACAATCCCGTATACTGCTTATATAAAACCATTTGTCCATTTAAATCAATCAAATAAATACCAAATCACTACAAAATCTGAAGCTACCATTCGTTTAAATCAACCAAGATATTCTTTCTCGAAACTATTGGTCATGCCTTCATGGTAACATAACATCACTCTAACCAAATGACTCCAAAATCTGAAGCCATCTTTCAATCGGCCTATCTTCAAATTTCAACCAAAACAAACAATCAAGGCCAAACAGATGGAGAATAACCTATCCTAACAGCTAGGCTAGCTATTATGCGAGTCTGAAGCCATCTTTCAATCGGCCAATCAGCTATTCCAAACACTTCCCAAGACCTAATGATTTTCTCCGAATATATCAAACCCCTTAATCCTTCTTTATAAAACATTTACAGACATCCAAAGACCATGTCAAACCAAGATATAGAGATCTCAAAAGTCAAAACTCCAAAGAAGGTGGAGCTAGATGGATGAAATCAATATCTATCGTAAATAAGCCCAAGCCAATTGAACATTTAGCACTCTCGAAACTCCAATGAAATCAATAAATACACAGTCAACCGGATAATCACATGAGCAATTATAAGTAGTCGAGGAGATATATACATAGAGACGAGGGGGTATATGCATACATATGACAGATGATAAAATCAAAACCAGAATCGATTCACGAAGAAAGAAGTAGACATACGGGGAAACAAGTAGATAGGGGGATCTACAAACACAAAACCCAAAATTAACCCAAAACCCTTTCCAATAAATCATGTGCAGGTCTTAAAAAATAAAATGAAATCACAATCTAATCCAATCCAATCCAATCCCTACTCAATTAACCATGTGTAGATCTTAAAAACTCAATGAAACCACCGTCTGACCAAAACTCTTTTCAACTAGTCATAAATATGGTAAAATTCAAATGAAATCACAATTTAACCCAAACCCTTTTCAATTTACCATGTACGGAACTTGAAAATCCAATGAAATCACTATCTAACCCAAACCCTTTTCAATTTAACCATATGTAGATCTTAAAACCCCAATGAAACCACCGTGTAATTAAAATAAATCCATCCCATATCAGTTAAGCATGTACAAATCAGGAAATCCTGAAGAACATAAAGACAGATGCAGCCAAATGATGAGAAAGGCATACATAAATCAAAATAACCTTAGCTCGTATTAATCAATCATGTACAGGTCTGGAAATTCCAACGATATCACAATTTAATCAAATTAAACCCAACTCATTTCAATTAATCAAGTTACAGATCTTGAAAGTCCAACGGAAATACGAAACCATATCAAATCAAATTTCAATATAAACCCAACCCATTTCAATTAATCAAGTACAGATTTGGAAACCTCACGAAAATAAAGACATAACCAGATAAAAGATGACACACACATATGTAATAAAATTGAATTCTAACCCATTCCAATTAACCATGTACAGATGTTGAACATCCAACGAAATCACCGTCTAGTCAAAAGGAACCAATCAAAGTTAAGACATATCAGACCAATGACGAGACAAGCATGTATAATCAAGATAAACCCAACCCATATCAGATAAACATGTATAGATCTGGGAACCCGGCAGAAAATACTAATACACAAACCACAGACACAAGCACACCAGATCAAAATAAACTCAAACCCAGTTCAATTAATCATGTACAGATCTTGAAAACCCAATGAAATCACTATCTAAGCATAATAAAACCTAACCCATCTCAGACAAACATGTATACAAGTGAAGATACGACTGCAACCCTCGAATAAAACAAAGTCATGACCAGACAGATTATGAAACATAATAAGCATACAACTATATATATATATATATATATATCCATGTTTTATAAGGCGAAATCTTATTTAAACGTTTTTCTTTTTGCAAGGGATACGCCTAAAGAGTGGAAATGTGAGCTTTTTAAGCTTTGGTCGAGGTTTTTAAAACAGTGACATATTTATAGAGGTAGATAGATAGATAGATGTGTGTGTGTATAGATCTAGAAACCGTGTGTGTGTGTATAGGTTTAGAAACCGCAATCAAAACTAAGACATAACCAGACGATGACACAAAGAAGCATAAATACTTACAAATACAAACATGACAATCATAAATTAAAAAAAAGAAGGGGAGGAGGCTGAAACATACATAAGAGGGGGAGGAACATGAGGAAGAAATACACAATACATACATATATACATAGATAGATAGATGTGTGATTGTGTGTGCATAGATCTATCAGATGATGAAACAAACAAGCATAAACATATACAAACATGAACGTCTATATTATAAATAGAAGAAACGGGAGTAATATCATATACATACATAAGAAGGGGAAGAACATGAAGAAGAGGACGGCGTCACGGCAGAGTTGTCACGGAGGAGATCAAAATAAGGTAATAAGCCCAACCCATTTCAATTAACCATGTTCAGATCTTGAAAACCCAACGAAATCACAATTTAATCAAAATGAACTCAAACTCATTTCAATAAATCAAGTACAGATGCTGAAAAACCAAGGAAATCCATATCCAGCCAAATAAACCCGATCAATATAAAGACAGAACCAGACAAATAATGAGAGAAGCATATGTATAGTTAAAAAAAACATTTCAGGCAAACATGTATAGATCTAGAACCCCCACTCAAAACCAAGTCATAAGCAGACAGATGATGACACAAACAAGTACAAATACATACATATATAATCGTGTAAATGATGGATGGATGGATAGACAGATTGATAAATGTGTGTGTGTGGATCTAGAAGCCCGGAACAAAACTAAGACATAACCAGACAGATGAATAATCTCAGATCGATGATAATATGGATGAAGACGGTGGTTTAATAATAAGTCCCCCTAATTACTAATACCAGAAGACCTTTTAAAGGACTCTACACACATATACAATAAATATAAACGTGTAAAATCATATACAATAAAATGATGACAGACGCGGTATATCAAATGCTCTGCCTAGTTACATTGTAATTATTTTTTATAAAACATTTACAGACATCCAAAAACCCTCAAATCAACAATGAAGGCCAATATGCAGATCTATAATGAATTATGAAATTTTAAAAAAACAAAATTAAGCCCAGTTCATTATCAAACCAAAATATAGAGATCTCAAAACTCCGAAGAAATCAATAGTTAAAGGTGGAGCTAGATGGATGAAATCAATATCGATTTTAATTAAGCTTAACCTATGCCAATCAAACATGTAGCACTCTCGAAACTCCAATGAAATCCAATAAATCACCGTGATATCAATATAAATCCAGCCCGTTTCAATTAAACATGTACAAAATCTGGAAATCCCGAAGAACATAAAGACAGAGGCAGCCAGATGACGACACAAGCATATATAAATCAAAATAAACCCAACTCATTTCAACTAATCATGTAGAGATCTTGAAAAATCCAACAAAATCACGATCTAATCAAAGTAAACCCACCCCATTTCAATAAATCAAGTACAGATCTGGAAACCCCATGAAAAATAAAGACATAACCAGGTAAATGATGACGCATGCATATACAATAAATTTGAACCCAAACCCATTTCAATTAACAATGTACAGTTGTTGAAAAATACCACGAAATCACTGTTTAGTCAAAATGAACTGATCAAAATTAAGACAGATCAGACAAATGACAAGACAAGCATATATAATTAGAATAAACCCGACCCATGTAAGATAAACATGTATAGATCTGGAAACCCTGAAGGAAAAACTAATACATAAACCGGATAAACGATGACACAAGCATACCAGATCAAAATAAACTCAAGGCCGTCTCAATAAATCATATAGAGATCTTGAATATTCAATAAAATCACTATCTAAGCATAATAAAACCCAACCCCATTTCAATTAACCATGTATAGATCTTGAAAACCCAACGAATTCACAATCTAATCAAAATAAACCGAACCCATTTCAATGAATCAAGTACAGATGCTGAAAATCCAATGAAACCCATATCCAATAAAATAAACCTGATTAAAATCAAGACAGAACCACACAAATGACCAGACAAGCATATCTATAGATAAAATAAACCTAACCCATTTCAGATAAACATGTATAGATCTAGAAACCCCGAACAAAGTTAAGTCATAAGCAGACAGACGATGACACAAACAAGCATAAATACATACACAATATAAAATAAACGTCTAGATTATATTATAAGAATTAAAAAAAAAAAGGGGAAGATGTGATGTATACATATATAAATGTGTGTGTGTGCATATAGAATATAGATCTAGAAACCCCGATCAACACTAGGATGATTTATCGATCAAATTAATAACAAAGTTCCCCATGGATAGACTCTAAATATAAATAAACATGTAAATTCAAATATAGGAGAATAAGTAGGATATGATATATGATCTAGAAACCCCGATCAAATAAAAACACAAAACAAATAAAAGATTAAAATTAAACAAAACAAAAAGGGGATGGGATAGAAAGGTACATAAGAGGGGGAGGAAGATGAGGAACAAGAGGATGGAGGAATTAGCACGGAGAAGATCGTTGATTGGGGAATACAAAACGGTAGCGGAGGAAACGATGGTGGTTAAAACAAGCTGAGCGGAGAGGATACCGTAAACCTTGCGAATAAATCCCCATCTTAGCTGATTCTCTCCGTAACTCAATCCTGGATATAATACACCTCCACCAGCCTCAAGATCCACGTCATCCTTTCCGGGAACCTTCGTGAATCCCACTCCGCTCATCATCATCTCTCTTTTTCTCCTCTTTCTCTCTCTCTCTCTCTCTATCTATATATGTATCTATCTCTTTCTATCTTTTGCGGTCACAACCCGCTTTTTATTATTATTATTATTATTACATACTTTAAAAAATGTTGTATTTTTATTATATACTCGTAATATATATTAACGGACAATTAACAAAAAAACATGCAATATATCTATTATATTAATAAAAATATATTCTAATAATTTAAATTATAATCAAATCATAATTTAACATATCTCTCTAATCTAACATATATCTCTAACCGCAACTCTCTCTCTAATAGCATTTCTCTCTCTAACACACGATAATCGCATATCTTTGTAACATGCGCTAATCACTCATATCTCTCTAAAAATGACTAAAAACTCACAAAATATTCATATGCTAATTATAAAACGTCATACCCTAATTTTAAAATTTCATACCCTAAATGTTCTGAATCACAATCAAATATCTAAAAAAAAAGTTCATACCCTAATTTTAAAACTTTGTACCCTAATTTTAAAACTGCATACTTTACATATGGATTTCTCTCAATAATGTACATACGTATTTTTCTCTTTCAACTTGAAACCCATAAAGTTTACAATAGTCTCAAAACTCAATAAATAGAAAACAATCTCAACAATTTCATATATTTTTTATATATTACGGGGTATCAACCAGTGTAATATTTATGTATTACGTATGTATGTATCTGTATTTATATGTATATGAATGTTTATATAATTTAGATGGTATTCGATAGTCAGTTGCGGATTTTCGTGGTGGATGAGGGAAGAGAGATAGAGTGGAAGTGAGAGAAAATGGATGTGAGAAAGAATAACGTAGGAGAGACACTAAGATGGGAGAGAGAGAAAGAATATAATAAACATCCTTAAATTTGTTTGATATATTTTTTATAATGAAAAGTTTTTTGGTATATTTTTGTTAATTTAGTTTAAAAAGTAGTATATTTTGTTAATTTATCCATATATTAATATATGAGTTAAATTACTGAAACAGCGGTAACCGTAGCCACGTGTGTGTCACACATATTTGCATAAATATTATACGACACAAATAAATTTAATATTTTTAAAAAGTTTGTAAAAATAATTGAATGAATATCATAAAAATATAATGTTTTATTGTTATAATAAGATAAAAATACATGTATGATGATTTGTTTGCGAGACGAATCGATGTGTGTGAAAAAATAAAATATTTATTTACTTACTTATTTATTTAAATTACATTAAGTTATTTAAGTAATTATTAAATTAGAATAAGTACATTTTAAAAAAAAAATTGATACATATTGCTTTGTAATATTGACTTTGGAATCTAGAAAATATAATTTAGATACCGATAACAAATTGCACCCTAGATATTCACATAAGAGGTTTATTTGCTTAAATAATATATATATATATATATATATATATATATATATATATATGGGAGATTATATGGACATCAATTTGAATATTATTTTTTGTGAAAACGCTCCAAATCAAGATTTGATTATTGAAAATCTCAATATTTTCACGACGGGGGACACAAATATGCAAATTGTAATAAATGGCTACGATTTTGATGTCTAATTTTGTGATTTTCTTAGTGTTTATACTCTTCATATATATATATATATATATAAGTAATCGTGCCCCACGCGTTATGTGTGCGGCACGTAACACAATAAAAATATAGAAAATATGTATAGTTATGATATAAATATGTGAATAAAAAAAACATAGTTTAATATTTGAAATAATGTTTGGTTGTTAAAGTGAGATAAATAGTTTTATTAGTTTTACTTTTTATATTTTTTTTAGAGTATAGTATTATTATAATTAATATAAAGATATAGGGGTAATTTTGGAAAAAAATTGCTAAATTGGGCAGACTCATTTGACTTGGTTGACTTATTATAATAGAATGATATATATATATATATATATATATATATATATATATATATATATGCGTGTGTGATAGGCCGTGACATAAATTTGATATCGACAAATAAAGTTAATATTTTTTTTAAATATATATTGAATAAATAAATATAATAAGTTAACAATCGTATGTAAAGAGTAATATAATTTTTTACTTATAAAAAAATACACATGACGATTTTGTTTGGAATATGAATGTGTGTAAAATAACATGTATTTAACTTATTTATGTATTTGAATTGAACGATAATATTTAAAATTAATTATAATATTAGAGTGGGGATATTTTTAGAAAATTTGGGTAAAATTTGACAGTATCAACTTTCTTGGGTCCGTTTATATCAATAGTAATGTATATATATATATATATATAAATAAAAGTAAACCCAATAAAAGTTTAGTGTGTCAAATTTTTCTAAAAATACGTTCATTATATTTTAATATTAACAATGTATATAATCTAATTAATTAATAATTTGTTCTACTATATTTTACTAATTACGTATGTAGGCTAAATTAATTAACAATTCGTTTTAAACAATATAACTATAATAAATTATACCAAAATGATATTAAATCTGAATATTATATTTAAAATAAAATATATTACGATATTTATATAGGGAAAGAGCGGTTAAATTTTAATAATATATATAACATTTGTTTAAATATAAATTTTAGACAGGGGTATATATATATTATAATATAATATAATTTCCGGATAGCGGCTCGCTCACTCAGTCACTCAAATTTAAGTTAAACAGAGAGAACACGAAATATGTACATACTATAATACACCGTACTATATATATATATATATATATATCCACAAATGGGGGGCATTTAGCTTAGTATAAAATTGATTTTTGATATTAAATTTCCCCAAATTAGAAGAAGAAAGAAAGAAACAAAAATGACGAATAGATCATCTCACCTTTCTCCATAAAACCCCACCCCCTCTTTCTCTCCATCTATATTCACAGGTACACTAATCTAATCCCCCCCTATTTTCGTTTTATTTTTATGGGTTTATCTACTCTTATCTCGTTTGTCATTTTTTTTTATTTTTTTTATTTTTTTTGTGTGTGTGGGTGTTTTGATGATAGATATTTTATAATATGATCTGATTGCATGTTGCATTGTTGTTCTTTTTTTTTTTTGAGCACTTGTGGTGATTTATTTGTTGTTAGCCTAATTATAGTATTTCTCTAGTTATACAACACAATTAAGTAGATGACATACTTAGCAAATTGATCATACAGGGCTTACATCTTTTTACATTTCGACCTCACTTCTTTTACTTACTCGCTTCTTTTAAATATTATATATATATATATATATCCTGGTTCGTTTTGTTTTTGTTAGTATGTTTTTGGGGGTATTTTGATGATAAGAGATAAAATGTGATGATTTGATTGCATGTTTGCTCCTTTGTTTTGAGCACTTGTCATGGGTTTTCTTACCCTAATTATATTATACTATTTTTCTAGTTATACAACAATTTTATACATTATGTACTTGGCAAAATGCTCATCTAAAGCTTGTATCTTTTTTTACATTTCGAACTTTGTTCTTTTACCTGCATCTTTTACTCGCTCGGTTCTTTTAAATATATAACTTATTGGTTTTGTTTTTGTTAGTGTGTTTTTGGGTATTTTTATGATAGCATGATAGAGATTAAATGTTATGATTTGATTGTATGCTGTTGGTCCTTTGTTTTGGTTTTTTTTTTAGTCTAATTATAGTATTTTTCTAGTTCTAGAACAATCAATTACATTATGTACTTGGCAAAATGGTCATCTAGGACTTGTATCTTTTCAGATTTTGAGCTCGGTTCTTTTACTTGCCTTTTCTCATGCATTTGGTTGGCGTATAGCTTCAAATTTTAAACATATTTTAGCATAGTATCGTGTTTATTATAAAGTAAAGACCGATAAATATCGAGAAATTAGGAAAACCCACAAAACTCGAAAGATTTAGCTCTCGAGGTTACTTTTTGACTTTTGTGGGTTTTCCTGATTTTCTCGATAGTTATCGGTCTTTACTCTTAAATTAACCCGGTACTATGCTAAAATTATGTTTAAAAGTCGAAGCTTTACACTAAAGACTGTAAACAAAAGACTGAAATGCTTCAAATTTGAAAAATGGAGACTCAGGATTCTGTAAATGTCACATAATTATTTATCTGTTTTGAGCACTTGTCATGGGTTTTCTTAGCCTAATTTATAGTATTTTTCTAGTTATACAACAATTTAATACATTATGCACTTGGAAAAATGCTCATCTAAAGCTTGTATCTTTTTACATTTCAAGCTCGGTTCGTTTATTTGCTTTTTCTCATGCATTTATTTGGTGTATAGCTTGACCTTTGAAACATATTTTAGTATAATTTCGGGTTTATTTAGGAGTAAAGACCGATAAATTGATAAACTAGGAAAACCCACAAACTCAAAAGGTAACCCCGAGAGCTAAACCTTTTGAGTTTTGTGAGTATTCCTAATTTTTCGATATTTATCGGTCTTTACTCATAAATATACCCGATGATATGCTAAAAATTTGTTTAAAAGTCGAAGCTTTACACTAAATACTGTAAACAAAAGACTGGAATGCTTCAAATTTGAAAAATGGCAACATGGTATTCTGTAAATGTCGCATAATTATTTATCTGTTTTTGTATGTGGTCGTTTACTGTAGAGTTCTTATGGAAATAACAAAAAATGGAGCGAGAGATTGAATTCTATAATCTTATTTCTATAATCTTACTGCGAGGTCAGTATAGGTTTTGCCTTCGGTCTGCTAGCACCCAATCGGTGGTGTGGTGGAGATCACATAAATAAACTTGAGTATGCCACTATACTAGTTCCCTTTTGGGTTTGAAGATTGCAAGAATAGAAGAAACAAATATTGACATTTAATATTTATTTTCCTATCTTAGGAAAATCTAAGTTCGCACCCATATTCTTCAGCTCCCGCGCTATGCTCTCTTGTTGTTTAAAAAGTGACATTTGACTTTAGAATCAAACAATTTAAGCGGAACTTGATACTCTGTCGTGTCTATTACGGCGGGGAAACACCTAAGACCTAACTAAGGGAGCATTGTTATTGCATCCATTTTTGTCATTCTTTTGCAAAGTTGTGCTTACTATTTCCATTCGTGTCTTAACAATAATCCTTTAGTAGGGGTAAAACTACAAACTTACTGAAGATTCTTTTTGCTGTTTTGGGAAGGGGATTCTTAATACAGAACACCCCATTAGGAAACTCTGGCACTTCATTGGAACGGACAGAGTGATATTATTATAAATGAATCAAAGAGTGTGTTTCATCAGCCCATCACTGAGGCTGACATGTGTTGTGAACTTATGATGGTGCAAGGTTGTTTTGAGATGCTTTTATTTTGACTGTTTACATAATTGCATCGCCTTCCGAAAAATACTATTTAGAGTTTTAAAATTAACTAGTTTATTTAATGACGGAGAAGATTGAGAAACTGGATATCACTTAATTATGAAATGAAACTCTAATAATTGAAACTTTGCTGTCTAAAATGGTTGCAATCCTCTTCTTTTTTCTATCTATGATGCCACTGATTTTCTACCACACTTTGTTCATGTCTTTTTATGTCTTAACTGTTCGTTTCCTAATGTAGAGTTTCATCTCCTAATCCGTTGACTCCCCCCCCCCCTAATAATATTTAGTAGGTATCTGAGATGAACAGAGAAGAACTTGTGAAGTTTATGAGGTTGAGCGAAAACCCAGCTAGTTCATTGACTGTGAAAAGTAATGATAACAGAGAGGACAGTGATGATCCTAATTTGGATTTACAAGTGGGATTAGAATTCGACACAGCAGAAGAAGCACAAGAATTTTACAATTATTATGCAGCACAAACAGGGTTCAGAATTAGGATTGGTCAGCTGTACCGTTCAAGAGTTGATGGGTCAGTAATTTCTCGAAGATTTGTATGTTCAAAGGAGGGGTTTCAAACTGCGTCTAGAACAGGTTGTCAGGCCTTTATAAGGGTTCAGAAAATTGATTCGGGGAAATGGGTTATAGCAAATATTAATAAAGAGCACAATCACGATCTTGGAGCTCCTGGTGAAATTTCTCCTCACCAAATACAGAGGAAATCTAATCAACCAGCAAAACCATCGACTGTTGTCTCAACAAGGACAGGAATAAGATTGCTCGATGACGAGGACGATCAACAAAGCCAATCTGGCGTGGTTGATCCCAAACGTCCCAGAATTGAAGAATCTATGCAGAAAGTCCAACCTTACAAAGGTCTCGAGTTTAATTCTGCTAACGAAGCATACAAGCTTTACTCGTTATATTCGGCAAGTGCAGGGTTTAAAGTCCGTATTGGTCAATTATTTCGTTCGAAGAACGATGGGGCAATAACGTCTCGTAGGTTCGTTTGCTCAAAAGAAGGTCGTCAACACCCTACAAGAGTTGGTTGTGGTGCATTTATGAGGATTCAAAAGAAAGAATCTGGAAAATGGGTAGTAGATCGTCTTCAAATAGAACACAATCACGAACTCGATTATCCAATGGACTCTAATATGCTAATGAACGCTGCTCCAAAGATAACATTCAAAGAGGAAGAAGATGATGACTTAGAAAATATGAATTTAATTGAAACAAATAATGGATTCAATCTTGCGAGGACTGGTCGCCAAAGTACTGTTGGAGGTGATTGGTACTCTGTAATTCTTGAATATTTACAGACTAAACAAGCAGAAGATATGGGATTTTTTTATGCGGTGGAGGTTGATCACGGGCAGTGCATGAGCATTTTTTGGGCTGATGGGCGTTCGAGATTTTCATGCAGTCAGTTTGGTGATACGGTTGTTTTCGATACGGAATATAGAAGCAGTGGTTTTCTGGTGCCATTTTCTTTTTTTGTCGGAATTAACCATCATCGACAGCCGGTGCTTCTTGGCTGTGCTATAATTGCGGAAGAATCTGAGAAGTCGTTTTCTTGGGTTTTCCAGACGTGGCTTAAGTCAATGTCGGGAAAACAACCACTCTCTATTATAGCAGATCAAGATAAGGCTATTCAACAAGCGATTGCACATGTTTTCCCTGGTACACAGCATCGGTTCTCTTCATGGCAAATTAAGGCACAAGAACATCAGTATTTGGGTTCTCTTCTTTCTATAAATAAAGAATTTAAACGCGAATATGAAACCTGCATTCGCCAGAGTCAGACATCTAGCGAGTTTGACTCTATGTGGAATGCACTTGTGCACAAATACAATCTTCAAGACAATGTTTGGTTACAAGAAATGTACAGAATGCGTAAAAGCTGGGTCCCACTTTATATTAAAAATATTTTCTTTGCGGGAATCCCTATTTACGGAAGTATTAAATCGTTTTTCTCTCCGGTTTTAAACGCGCAAACACCACTAGATGAATTTATATTCCGCTTCGAGAAAGTTCTCGAGCAACGTCGTGAGGAGGAAAGACAAAAGGACTTTGAATCGTTTAACGTGCAACCAGATGTGCCCCCAAAATATCACATAGAAGAACAAAGCAGAAAGCTTTATACGAATACAATGTTCAAAATATTCCAAAAAGAGATTGTGGAATGTGATAAGTATGTCGGAATAAAATTAAATGCCGAAGGGACCGTTAGTAGGTATTTGGTTCAGAATGGGAGTGCTAACGAGAGGACTACTGTTATGTTCAATGCGACAAACCTAAATGTTACTTGTAGTTGTAAAATGTTTGAATTTGAAGGGTTGCTTTGTAGGCATGCGTTGAAAGTATTTCAGATTATGAATGTCAGGGAGCTTCCATCTAGATACATATTGCACCGTTGGACTAAGAATGCTAAGCATGGTGTGTTAAGAGACGTGACTTCGGGAGGCGGGGACCAGGATTTCAGGCCGTTGATGACGTGGAGTTTAAGAGAAGAAGCACGTAACTATATTGAGGCAGGAGCAACGTCTTTAGAAAGGCACAAACTTGCCTTTGAAATTATGCAAGAGGGTAGAAGGAATCTTTTATGGCCGAACTAGATATTGCGGAAAGCAGGTGACATCTCCTTTTTGTGCTCTTCCTTAAACTCACTCAATAATTGTCTTTTCAGTTCTCAATTCCATACTTAAGGCAATTAATGTTGCAAGTGGTCATGTTATAGTGGTAGTGTTTATTGTTTCTATAAATCACCTCTATTTTGTTTGTTGCTAGCATCGTAATGATGTTTTAGATGATAATTCCCATTGCAATTCGAGGGAAGTATAACAAAGTTATGGAGAGAAGGTTCTAAATTTGATGTTCAAACTTCAATAAAAGCATGTGGTTTCTGTGAGTAAGGATTGTACATTTGTAGACATTGAACCAGCTAGACGACATTTACAATAAAAAGCAGAATCTTTAGGTCACTTACAGAAGCTGTTGATTTCCCTTTTTATAGTTCTGAATCTGATTATCTGAATCTCATTTTATATTTACACTAGTTGCGCCGGCGGATTGAACCCTTGGCTTCCTATTGGAGCAAGTGATCATGTTTCGTTTTGATAATTTCTTAGCTAGTGGAATACCGATCTTACCCGGGATCACAAATCCCAAGTTTGTTTACGAAGAGTAGATCTAATTCCCTATTATTGTTTGTTGTACTTGTACATTACAATCAAGTGATCAACCTGTTCTTATTTTGTGCTTGGTTTTGTTATATGTTTTTTTGAATATCTAAAAGATTGCTGTATCATTCAACCTTCTTAGTTTCTTCTCAGTTTAGATAGCTTTGAGTAACTAAATAATGTTCTGTTATGTTTTTCAGGGATCCTACTGAAGATAGAAGAAGAAAAGCCCGTTGATAACGGTTGTCGGTGGTCACTAGTTAGGCCTCATCAAGTCCCCCGTAATTTAGAAGATTTTTTCTGCTGCTCCCTCTGAATGCAGAGTCGACATGTTGTTGTGTACACTCCTGTAGTTCTCTAATTTTCTGTTTTGACAGGTCAAATGCAGATCTGTTCAGTACCTCTAGTTGTTTAGTGGTAAAGTAAATATGTGCTCAGTTTTATGTTAAATGGAAAGGAAACTGGTATTGGCAGTGCAAAGCTTGACAGCTGTACTGAAAAGATTGTTTCAAGGATTTTGGTGGAGTTTTAAAATGATTTTATTGTTTTAAATGATTTTATTGTTTTAAATGATTTTGTTCTATTCCTGGGGCATGTTTTGGTGCCTTCTCCGGTCATTAGAATTTCAGATTTTCCTTTTTTACGTTTTTATATAGCAAAAGACTCTTTCAAAGACTACCATCGGACCATGAAATTCAGTCAAAAAATGTGTAGAGTTCTGATTAGAAAACATGAGTTAAAAAATCAAACAAAGAAGGGGAGAAAGTTGCATATAGATTTTTTGAAACTAATGCTCAGCTAAAAGATCACAAAAAAGTTGCACATAATATTTTGTTAAACCCTCAATAAAACCGATGCTCCAAGACCAAAGAAAAATCGCTCAAAAGTCAAAACCTTATGACTCATATCCCCTCATTTTCGAGAGTGACCTAGCAAGTAACTCATTACTCGAAGAAGATCAACTTAATAACTTACAAGTCTAAGATAGAGAAGAACTTAGCAACACGACTGTTATGCAAGAAATTACCTAAACAGGGTATATAGCCAACTGCAACACTTTATACACCTGTATAAATGACAATGTAAAACCATGTGGTTCCCATGGAATGGTTTGATTGAATTACCATAACTATACAAATCGCTCCTTAACGCACGACTATATTGACGCTTTCATTTATCACTACAAACATTCAATTTCTCTCATCAAAGAAGACTAAATTTATAGGTGATTAATATTGTGGACTCTAAAAGAGTGAGGAGAAAAAATGATAGATTCACACAACATAGTAGTTCGACAATGTGGTGATGCCTACAAGGCTAATAAGGCAAAACAATGAAAGTACACTTTCAATTCCAAATGATGAAGTGTTGGATGAGAAATAAATATTGTGGGCATTGGTGTCTCCTCGGAAACCTCTTGCGATCATTGCCTGTAAAAGAAAACCTAACAAGTTTAGCATCTTCATAGTCTTTCAAAAATATATACTTGAAATCATGTATCCATAAATTTAGAAAAATTCTTCGAGAGCTTATGTTAAATAATTTTAGTAGTATCAGCTAAAACATGTCCTTCGTATTGCATGATGATGCAGATACTATATGCTATAACTTATAAGGGAGCATGTTTATTTTTTAGCTTCCTAAAAATAGCAAAGGTAGAAAAGGGGGTATTATGAACCTGAGATATTTGCTCTGCATGGTTGAAAATATTCTTGAAGATCCGACGAATATATGCAAAAAACACTGCAAATCCAATATTTTCAATGTCATTGAAGAATAACGATCTCCAAAAGGAAACCAATTTTTTGACCTTTCAACAAATAAAATGTAACAATATACCATAAATGTTCAATGAATTGTCACATGAGCTATAAAGAAACCAATACTAGAAGTCATCGGCTTGATACCGTTACTTCATAGAAATGATGACCAAGGACGGATAATATATCAACTGTAGATTACATAAAAACCAAAAGAAATCACACACTTACCATCAAATGTCTCCATAGCGGTCAATTGCTGCCAATTTATCCTACGAGATACAATTCCAAGTGCGACATTTCGAACCTGATTCATACAACGTTTAATACTTTGTACAAAACTAACAACAATAACAACAAATAAATAAAAGGTGGGCAGCAGTACCTCGTCAAAAACCAGATTGATGAACCTCAGAGAGAGTAAGAGAGTAAGTATAACTTCAGATACAGGAACTCCTAGTTTTCTCAGGGGGAGCATATACCACTGTAGAGCATATGCAAGCTGCTCAGGGGTTGTAGTGCTGAGGCAGAGACTCGCACTCTGGAATATCTGTCTCCGCCAAAAAAAGATCACAAAAACTTATAATTAGGTGCAGTTCCCACTAACTAACAAATTTTAACTTATGCATAACAAGTGCCAGTGGAAAATCTTCATTCCCAGCCATACTGTACAATTTCAGCTCAGTAAGTGTATGCCTTTCAGAACTTGATTTTTTTTAATGGCACACTAAATTTATCAAAAATCAATTTATTGAAGGTATTCCCATCAAATTACATAGAGTTAATTGAACAAAATGTCAATCAAACACCAGAAATGAAGTGTATGCACATCTGAAGTACCCAAAAAAAGAAGTTTTTCCTTGTGATTAAATGGGAAATAAGTCCAAAGCAAATCATTCCACAAGAATCCTATTAATTTTTTTCAGCAGAAGCTAATCAAGTTTGGAAAAGATGAGTTTAACGAGCTCCTCTGAATGTCAGATATCTACGTTCAAGTTACAGTGTTGAAGAAGCAAAAAAGAAAAGTACAAGAAGCCCAATACGAATAAGCTAATGAAATCTTACGGTGAATGTTAGGCAAGCGGATGTACTTGCAACCGACAAGCCTTTTCTTGTAAGCTGTAATGGACCCAACTTCATGATTACGTATGAATATCCTTGTAACGATGATGGAATATTGCTTAGACCAGTAATAGATGGTGGGGGAGTTCTTGACTGAACAAGAGGGGATACACCATCAGTACCAAGAGCCAACATTATGAACAGAATTCCAGAGAGTAGCAACACTCTTCCTAATTGATCCTACAAAATTGTATGAAGGTCCAAAGAGGGTGTCCCCCCTGCATTAGCACATATATAAAAGGTATGGAAATATTAGCAAAAAAGCACAGTATAGATGACTTATTAAGCAAGGCATCAATAGGGTGATCCTTATTTCATCTCAATCTTTTGAACTGACCTATATACATACATAGACAATATATGTTATAGGAGAGCCTCTCTGGAGAGTATCTTTATTATTAAGTGACTAAATAGAAAGAAAGATAGGTTTTTTGACTCAGGCACCTATTAAAAAGGGATGTCCTTTAATGGGAGTAGTGAAAACAGTTTACAGGAGTGTTAAGTGGTTTAATATTATTGTTCTTGAAAAAAAAAAATAGTTTGCTTACTTAATGGAGTAATACTTTTGTGCCTCAACACATGTTTTTCTTTTTTGTGTCAACCAGACACCCTCAAAATAAGAAAAAAGTTACATTCACGCAACAAGTCCTTACGAAATGGAAACAGAAGACGTTATTAAGTTGAAACACCATTTAACTTCAAAAATAGAAAGGTTAGGAATTACCGTCCACACGGGTCTTGGGAGGACCCAAATAGATAATAATGCCAAATACATTGTTATCCCGAGCCTCATCGAGATGTTTGATCTTGCTGGTATGATAACTAGTACGAGTAGCCATGCCTGCAAAGTGCAAACCCACTATTGTTAAGAGCAATCTGCAAAGTACTCGTTAACAAAATGAAAGAGCATCTCTCAACTGCATAAACTCATTTGCAGAAGTTGCATAAAAAACTCAACAAACTCATCTATCGTATCACTTAAAAGTTAAATCTGTGAAACTACACTTAAGTGGACAACTTGACATGCATTAGTTCAATTTATAGTTTCATTAGTTATCCAGTAAACTTCCCCCGAATAGAAAACTCGTTTTCAGGACCCCTTTTTTGTAGGTAAACTCTTAGCTTCTGAAACTTTTATTCAAAGCTCGGTTATTAGAAGTTTTCACTCTGCTAGGAAACTCGAGAATAATTGCTTAATCATTGTTCTATAGTGTTAATACCATCACATGATCACAATATTAACTTCATAATTTGCATACCTTTGCTCAGAAAAAGTAATAACTTTCAAGCATAGTCGTAAATTAACAACTCATTATTTATTCCTGTTCCACAATATATTGAAGGTCAAGTTTTCTGCTTCTAACGTACCATCCTAGTTTGTAAACTGGGCAACCATACAATTTCAAACAATACTGGAAACAATCAGTATGCACACAAAAAATCAAATATTTTCTATGCAACCAATACCGGAGTATTTCTTTGGCATGATCATTCACAAAATACAAACCAATTCAACATAGATAACTAAGTAAAGTCTGAGAAAAGTGCCGGCTAAACACTTTCATGAAATATCGAAAATAGCAAATACAATATTAGATTTCAAGTTCATGTAATATTTCGAAAATTTGACCAAATCCGAAAATTGAAACCAAACCAACGTAGAAAACTAATAAAAATCTGAAAATACTGGCAACTAAATACTTTCATCAATTATCCAAAACAACAGATAGAATATTTGTTTGTTTTTTTAATTGCAACTAATCCTTCTAACTTGAACATGCCGAATTCAAAAATTTCAAACCAATTCAACAAAGACAACTACGACTGAGAAAACTGGTAACTAAGCACTTTAATCAGATATCCAAAACAACAACAAAAAACACTTTAATTCTGTATAAACTCACTTGACCCTTCTAATATTGATCAAATCAAAAATATGAAATAAAACCAATAAAGAAAAATAAAATACTAATATAAACCTGGGATCAAAAGAATGTAGAAAAGCGGTGGGTGATAAAAACTGGCAACTTTTCAATTTCAACCAATACTGAAAAAAATCAGTAGACATGATTAATTCACAAAATTCAACCAATTCAACATAGATTACTAATTGAAGTACAAGAATACTGGCAGCTAAACAATTTCATCAAATATCTAAAATAACAAATATAACAGAAGAAAAATAGAAATCTTTTCTAAACTTAATAAAATAGAAATCTTTTCTAAACTTGATCAAGTCACAAGAAAAAAGACCAACCCAATAAACAATAAACAAAATACCGATATAATCCTGGGATCAACAGAATGCAAGAAAGTGGTGGGTTTTGATATAAATTGGCAAGTTCCCAACTTCAACCAATATTGAAAAAAATCAGTAGACACACAAAAAACTAAATCTTTTCCCACTATTTGAACATAATCAATTTACAAAAGCCAAACCAGTTCAACATTGAATCTCACTGTTTTCAAAAGCACAGGCATGCTTTGCAGTAAAAAAGCTTGATTCAAAGCTTTTAAAAAGCTTGAAAAACTCGCTTTTCCACTTTTTAGGCTGGTAAAATCTTACCTTTTTGCGCTTTTGGCGTAGCTCTTGCAAACATATTTTAGTTAAATCTTCGCTTTTTAAAACACGATAACTAACTAGAGTCTGAGAAAACTGGCAAACTGAACACTTTTATCAAATATCTAAAACAACAAATATAACAAATGAAAAGTTAAAAAAAATCTAAACTTGACCAAGTCACAAAAAAAAGGACAAACCCGATAAATAAAAAATACCACAGAATGAAAGAAAGTGATTGGTGAAGATATAAATTGGCAACTAACAAATTAAGTAATGTTACTAAAAATAGTAGAAATATGTTTATTAGTAGACATTGGAAGCTTAGCCCGAACTTTGTTGGCGATTAAGCTTCATAGCCTATCATGTAATGTAATTTCTTGTAATTGTTTGTTCGGGGATTGTACATATTCATTTATCAATATACGGTTCGTTTAATCTTCAAAAAAAAAAACTTTTCAATTTCAACAAATATTGAAAAAAAACAGTAGACACACAAAAGTTCATTTTTTTTTTCATTTTTTGAACATGATCATTCACAAAATTTAACCAATTCAACAAACATAACTAATTGAAGTCTGGAAAAATTGGCAACTAAAAAAATCTAAAATAACAAATGAAAAGTTAGATTATTTTCTTAAAAAAAAAAAGACCAAGCCAATAAAAAAAGACCAACTTAATCTTGGGGTCACCAGAATGCAATAAGTGGTGGGTTTTGTCATACACTGGCAACTGAACACCTTCATAAAAAATATCTAAAACAACAAATATAACAATAAAAATTTAAATTCTTTTCCAAACTTGATCAAATTAAAAAAAAAAGACAAACCCAATAATAATAACAATAATAAAAAAGCACCAGCCTAATAAAAAAAAAAACCAATTAAGAAAAGAAGACAAACTCAATAATAATAAATAATAAAAAAGCACCAGCCTAATAAAAAAAAAGTACCAATTTAATCCTGGGGTCAACAGAATGCAAGAAAGTGATGGGTTTTTCAATAAACTGTGAAATTGGGCTTGAAGTTGCTCGTGATATCAATTTCAACACATTTTCTGCACTTATTATATTATCAGGCAACCATTTCTCCCATTTTCTCCTGTTTTCTCCACCGCAACAACGTATAATAATTCGATTAGTTTTTCTGGGTATTATTGGGTTAGTAAAGTGGTGAAATGTTGAAATGGGTTTATAGTTGATATGTTTAGAGATAGAAAGTGGTGTGGAAGCAGCAGCAATTAGAGCTGCTCTGCTACTGCTCATTTTTTGCTTTGCTCTGAATGGGTTTTTTTTGAAACAAATTCAATTTAGGGGGTGTTTTCAGGAATTAGTTTTTGATCCAATACTTTTAAGATATATCTATTTAGAGACATGTATCTTAGTTTTAGGTGGATGAGTTTAAATAATCTTATTTAAAATTGGATACCATCGGGAGGAGGGTCACACTTTATAACTCTATAAATACAATCAATTTAAGTTTTTATTAATTATTTTTAATAAAAATATGGCACCCATTGAATTTTATTCCCAATTACCATTAGTTTTTATGTAAATTCGTACAATGTGCTTAATGACTCAATATTTCGAAATGAGCCAACATTTAGATTAAGATTACGTCTGCCTGGAAAGTGACTCAATATTTCGAAATGAGTCAACATTTAAATTAAGATTAGGCCTGCCTGTAAAGTGTAAAGACACACGCACACGCACATAATGAGTTGCCGAATGGGTATTTGGAATGCATTAATTGGGTAAATGTAATGATGTTCGTTATTAGTTATTTCTGACCCTGTTTAGATTAAGGTTATGTCTGTAAAGTACTATACTTACCAATGAGGTGTAATACTATTGATACTATCTTTAGTCTTATAAACAGCTTTATAATGTTTGTATTATTCATTAGTTAATTACAATCTTCAAACTTCATATAGCAGGAAATTATACAATTTTGTACAATATTGCAAGCAAAAGTGACCGGCCAGAAAGAACTAATATCAAAGCTGGTTTCATTTTCCAAAATCCGACCCTTACAATTTTTTACAAGTGAGTCACAAATACGACCGGAGGATCCTTAATCCTTATTAAACATAATAAAAGCATACACCACAACTGTCATGTTTTGAGCTTTCCTCGCTGTGTAGATTAAGGCCTTGAATTGTAATGCAACTTTTCTTCATGTTTTAATCATGTAATGCAACGTTTGTCAATGGGTACTAAATGAAAAATGTTAAAATTTCAATCGAGTGATCATCACTTCTTGTCATCCTGCGTATTATTTTAGCATTACTATGTATTTGTGTTAATCAATATGCATCAAAAGTTTTGAGTTTTATCTCCAAGCTCTTATTTCTGGGTTATGCTTGAAAACTTGTAACATCACACGTATAGCAAATAAATATCTTTAACTCTTTAGATAACAAATTCTCACACACTTGTATATTACATTGTAATAAAAAATAAAAGAATATCTTGGATAATTTTTAATCATAAATCTTTTAAGTTGTGCTGTGGTGAAACAATTCCCTGAAAAGACTGGTTTACTTCTTTCCAAGTAAATTCATAGCGATATCGACTAGAGTAAGAATCGGTGTGGTGTGTCGGCTCAGTCCAACTGTACCTGAGAAAACATTGAAGCTCTCTATCTCAGATGTAGTCTCCGCAACACACTCTAGCTCCTTTTCCATTTCCAAATCCCTGAAGATTCGAATGTTTCTTTCGTTGTCTATCATCATCCAAATCGAAAACTCTATCACAAACCTCCTTATTCTCGGTGTTTTTATCGTTGGGTTTGGATTCTTGTTTAGAATCTGAACTAACGTAGTTGCTAATTCGATCTCACTTATTCTAGCTCGCTTAAACATTGCATTGGATTCTTGAGAAGTCATTAATTTGAATATTTGTGCTCCTAGTCCAATCATCACTTCTTGCAAATTGTTCTCTCCTGACTTAATTGCTCGAAGTACCTGAAAGAAAATGTATTACTCCTACAATTTAAGCACATGAGATACAACGTTGTTCTTGTAACTGTTGTTGCTTGCCCTGGTTTTCAACTTTTACGACAAAAAGTTATGAAATTTAATTTTTTGGATTATGCTCCATAAAGATATGATTTCTAGATTTGTGAAACCGCTATTTTAGGCTCACTTAAGTGTTCTTTTCTATGCTTGAACATTCTCTATCACAGGACAGTTGACACTATCACATACCTTCTTGGTATTATGATTTGTATAATGTAGCTTACAGAAATTAAATGACAATCACGTTATGTGAGCCTGTGAGAGACAATTTTTTTCCTGTAACTGTTACCATTTCTCTTAATTTCGAAGCTTAAAAATCAAAGTTTTGAAAGTTAAGTGCTCCTTTTTGCTCCATAGGGAACCGATTTGTACAGTTCTGAAAGCACTTCCTTCTAGGTGACCTTACTGTGCTGCTTCGCATTGAAAGTTATCTACCGATAAATAGGTGATCAAACATCTCCGTCTTATCCGATTACTTTTTCTTTATTAGAGTAAAATATATTTTTGTTTTCTAACTGGTAACACTAACAGAATGCATTTATGTATTTACGTAAGAACTTACAGTGGGTGCTGCTGCAGTAACTCCCTTTAAGCAAGTGACACTATCGTCTCCAATAAATTTGCACAAATGCGTCAATATTCTAGCTGCATCTATGCGTAACGGGGCAGTTTCCAATGCCTCAACAAGCTTTTCAGTTACCTTTAATTTTATAATTTTTTGGCAATTTCTCTTGCTTTCTAGTGCCAGCATAGCTATTGCCTCTCCAGCTGCAATTCTCACATGGTTTTGATTCTCGGGTTTAAAGAAAATATTGAATAATTCTTTGAGAATGCCACCTGTCTCCCCGATTCTCTCCGTTGCATCCTCTTCCAGCGCCAAACAGGTTAAAATCTCTATCCCGAGTTGTTGTAGTATCGGGTGTTTTTCACCATACCTTAATATATCTCTAATATTGCTAATTGTGAAAACCACTTCAGATATTTCTTTACGCAGGTACTTTCCCGTGTCTCCTGTTGTGCTAGCCAGCATTTTAAGCACTTGTAGAGACCGTTTTACTGTTAAAATTTGTGACTCGGCTATAGTTTCGTCTTTCAATAGCCTCTCCCCAGCATGTGTAAAGTCAATTATTTTAGGTAACAAACCCCTAGTGTTACCTATCTTTCCGCAATTATCATGGTCTCGTGCGAGTTTTTTCAGAATAAAAAGTCCCAGATGGTTAAATTTCCAGTAGGAATAATTTCCATGGTCATGTATGATTCGGTTCCGCGAACAATAATCTGGCGGATTGTGATCAGTTTTGTAGTTTTGGAGCAATGATGAAATGGACTCGATAGCCCCTGCGATTCCAGCTACTCTCAAAGAGTTCTGTTTTTTACCGGCTAATTTTGACAATATTTCAGCTGATGATTCTCTGATCTCTTCTTGTTGAGGGTCTTTCCAGTTTAGCATTTCGACGAGCCTCTCCATCACCGGTAAGTTTATTCCGATTTTCTGGAGAGTGTCGTTACAAAATTGTCCATTTGATGCGAATTTTTGTAAGATTCTAATTCCTATCAGTTGCTCATCTGGCGAATTTGAGGACAAAAGTTCCATACCAAATGAAACCATGTCCATTTCTAGGCCGTCGAAGATGCTTCCGTTTACACTTCTAGAATATGCATCATAAAAGAATCTTTTAATCGAAATCATACCCCGGGGCCCAAATTCACACTCTTCATTCACCTTATCAAGAAGCTTACAGTGTATAACTTTCCATTCCCAGTAAGCTTTTTCCAAAAGGAACAAAAGGGCCTCGGCTAATGCCAATGAGTAGAATATTATCAAAGCCGAATGTCGATTCCTTATATCTGTATCTCCTTTTGCCACCTCACCAAAATCTTGGTTAATGAGCTTCATCAGCGACAAGACTGAACAAGCTGTCGCAGAAGCTAATTGTAGCCAATAAAGTATTTTGCTGATATTTCTCGATAGAAAACACCATTGGGCGTAAGGCAAAAGAGGAACATCCGAGGCTTCCCACGTACGAGTTGGCATCTTATTCTGGTGCCAATTTCTCCGATGAGTATTTTTTATTTCTCCACTACTTTTCTGACCTTGTTTCCTTATCACATCTAAAGGTTTGAAAATTGCTTTCATTGTTTTGATGATGAAATGGGAACTCGATTTTATAGCCCTAAAACTATTTATACCAACATCAGCTATGGACCATGTAGCTTGATGCTGCCACTCAAGCTCTTGGCTCCTGCTAAAAATTCGAGTCCCTTCGATTAAAAGAATTATTGTTACGAACCAAAAGTCTGTTTTATCTAGTTTTATTGCAAAACCTCCCAATAAGACAACAGTTGCCCAGATAAAACCTAGGGTCCCTAGACCAGTAGCTGCTTTTTCTAGAATAGATAGTCTAAGGGCAAATAACGTTAGTTTTTTCTCGGGGGCTCGGATTGTGGATGAGAGAGTGGGTGAAATGGAATCTGTGTTGCCACTATCTCCTTTTCCGATACTGGTTTGTGGTACGAAAATTGTTGGATTTGTACTAGTGACCTCGTCAATTTGTAAACGAACGGTTACAATTTCTTCCTTTTCTTGAGTTTTATTCATCTTGATGAATCAAATAAAACTCGATTTTTATACGGGTGATGGAAGTTAAGATTTTGTTTTGGAAATGTTGTTATGTTGAGCTATAATTTGAGAGGTGTGACAAGGGTGGTGCTTGTATTTTATAATAATGAAGGAGTAAAATGAGCTTAGGGAGCAAGTTTTATGAAATGGAGCAAGGGAAAAACGATGTTGCTTTTCTATTATACCTTCTTTTCAAGGAAGTTTGTTTTTTCTGTTTTTAAACTTGGGAAAGGGGGCTTCCTTGCTCTCTCTTTTCCTCTATCAAATAGCTATTGTTAAGTTGTTTCACACTTTTTCTGCTTTTATAGATGTATCCAAGATCCTAAAAGCACTTTTCTTTAATCTGAAAATTCTGCTCAGCTTTTATTCAACTTTTTGTTAATCTAACTAACTCAACTGGTTATCAGAATAGTTCCCTCTTAAACTGTATTACTGACTATGGATTAAACTGCATAAGTAACCTATCCGGTCAACAGCAGAACTACAACTTTTTTTTTTTGTTGTTGTAGTGGTGAGCTAAATTTGTTTAAAAACATATTTCAAGTTACATGGCAAAAGGTTAGTTTCTTCTCAATGTGAGAGGTGTTGGAGTACTTTTTCTTCATCTCCTGAACATGGTCAAATACATCCTTGTAGTAGTGTTTGTTATATTACTAACATTATTTTATTTTAGTTTTGTAATCATATTACTAACATTTAGTTGTGTTTGATTATGAACTGTACTGCATCTGCTGTAAACAGATTTAGTTATTTCCTGATGAAGTTGAAATTGGTAAAATTCTTTTTGCACCTATTGTCAACTCCACCTATAATATCTTAATTTTTTGGCGTCAGCTAATTAATAAGTATCTTAATTACACCTTGCTAACAATATTGCGGTTTGGGATGCAATATTAGCAACAACTCAAACAGTTTGTTGTGCCTTGCAGGGTTTGACTACTGAGAAAAAATAATCAATTTAGTGTCAAGTAAAAGGCTGCAATATTTATATTGGTGGATCCCATCCCATGTTTCTTTACTCATCATCTCTCTTTGAGTACACGAATATTATTCTAGATTTTGCTTTTAATTCTATACTTTAATATTCGTGACATCAGATAAGATATGTATGATTTTGTTTGATACAGCAGTAGATTATTGTTAGTTAAGTTCTGTCCTTAAATAGTCATCAACTCTGATTCTGTATAGTTTAATGTCTTTAAAGCAAGTAAATTAAAGGTGAGGGTTCAACTTTTAAGCACGTTTACTTGGTGAGTTTTCTTTAATCCTACATAATAAGATCATTGTCTAGCTCTTAGTATTATAAGTATTATCTTGCTTGCTTGGTGAGTTTTCATCAATTTTGTATTTCAGAAATTTGTATGATGTGTAGGCTTGTACAATAGTCAAAACTCAAAACTCTAGTACGGACTACGGAGTATAATGTTAATTAAAGATTTATATTATTTTTTCCATTACCTATTCAACCATGTACTAGTGTATTAGTTTAGTATACTCCATTAATTACTGTCTTATTGTGACATGAAAGATCAAAAGGAATCATATAATTACATCATTACACCCTCCAAAAATAAAAGAAAAATGATATGATTATGTAAGAAAAGCTTTTAACAGCTTTTTTTCATACACTCTTATGTACTTTATGTGTGCACGCAATCACCTTCCCATCCAAAATAACTGTGACCATGTCGAATATTACACACAGAATAAGGCCACTAATATTAATAATTAAATTTCCATATTATTGAAATGAACAAAAATTCTCTCATCCCCCCAACTATCTTCAATAGTCAATCCTCCGGTTATAGCAACAACGCACATTTTGCGTGTACAAGTGAAGATGATAACATCAACGCGAAAATCAAATAAGGTGTGACCGAGTGCACACAATATGTATGAGAAATATGCGTACATCGCGATATAACGTCATTTTACCAAACATGTTTCTTTAGTCAAATAAGAGTTTCTAACATGTTTCTTGGTTCAAATAAGAGTTTTAGCTCCAACTTATAGCGGAATTATAACCACTTTTTTCGTAATTATGGGGATGCTCACATACCAACATCGATAAGAAGAAGAAAAGAATTCAAATTGCATGTAAAATACTTTTTTTTTTCAAATAGGAGAGATTGAATGCTGTTTTACCGGATTATCAATTACTCTCAGCGAAACATGATACGAAAGTGATAACAATATAGTAGTCGACATGTAATCACATAAACATATTATTAAGCAAAGATGATATCGAGGCATTTACCGTTTAAATCATTTCATTTAAAATATTTGTTTTACTGGAAAATAGTGAAGTTTAATAAGTTAACGATAAGTATGTCATTTTCCTCTTCATATTATAAAAAAAGATTAATTGGTTTTCACATTTTTATTCATATGTAACAAATCAAACTAAATTACAGGAATAACCTCGTCTACATTCTCTCTTCTCCTACAATTTCCCCAAAATCCCTTTTAACAAATTCTCGAAACTAGGGTTTTCAATTAATAAAAACCAAATTCAATGTTAATTCGTAGGCTGTGCACCTCAATCACCAAATTGGAACTAAACCCATTTCAATTCCCATTCAAACACACACACCCTTTTTCTATCAACCTCTCTAACCCACTCTCTCTCTCTAAAACCCGTCTTAATCCCCACTTCAAAACCCTAAACAAATCTTTTTCCACTTATAAAATAATGAGCGACTCGCGTCGCCCACCAGCTGTCTCTATCCCTTCTGTCGAAACCGCCGATAGGCTTGAATTGTATCGAGCACTCGAAGCCTCGCTCGGTTCGTGTTTCAGCTCGGATAGTTTAGCACCAAACCCTGGCCCATTGATACTTGTGATAAGTGGTCCGAGCGGGGTGGGCAAAGACGCAATTATAACAAAGTTGAGGGAGGTTAGGGAGAATATCCACTTTGTGGTCACCGCTACAAGTAGGGCAAAAAGGGTTGGTGAGGTTGATGGAAAAGATTACTTCTTTGTTGAAAAAGACGAGTTCTTGTCGATGGTTGAGAAAGACGAGCTTTTGGAGTACGCGTTGGTGTATGGCGAGTATAAAGGTATACCTAAGCAGCAAATCCGAGAGTATATGGCAAAAGGGTACGATATTGTGTTAAGAGTTGATATTCAAGGTGCCGTGACTTTGAGAAGGATTTTGGGAAAATCAGCGGTTTTTGTGTTTTTGGTGGCGGAGAGCGAATGTGCGCTTGTTAAAAGGTTGATTGATAGGAGGAGCGAGACTAAAGAGAGCTTGATGGTGCGTGTGGCTACTGCTAGAGAGGAGATTAAGCATATGAGGAACTTCGATTATGTGGTTGTTAATGCAGAGGGGAAGCTTGATAAGGCAGTGGATTTGGTTGGGTCGATTATTGATGCTGAGAAGGCGAAGGTTAGGCAAAGGACCGCTTCGGTTTAGTGGTTTTATTTCACATTGTTTTTGTAGCTATATCCTTGTTGGGTGGGTTCGAATTGTAATGCAGTTGTCTTGGTCTTAATTTTGAGTAATATAACAAGGTGCATTTGATTACTGTTAGCAAATATAGATGTTGTTTTCTAATATTTAGCAGAGTAAGAGAATTTAACTTGGAGTTGATTTGAATTTAGCTATGTACTAGCTTTTGAAATTAATGAAGCTTGGTCATCTATTGGGTTCATGTGTTATCTTTTACTATCGAGTAAAGTTTGATTCCATGGTTCTTATTCTAAAGCACTCAATGATATGATTATGGCTAAAGAATTTATTGCCAAGAGAGGGTTTCATCATCTCAGATTTATTCATTTCTGATTCAACAAATGCCCTTTTCTTTCTTTACTGATTTTTTTGCTTGGTTAAACACAGAAACTTGTTGGTTCAAACAATGTGATTTGGTTGCTTGATATAGTACATTGTAAATTGCCCTTGCTAATTTCCTTGTGTTAGACCAAGATATGTCTGCAAGTTGAAGTTTGTCAGACTCTGATTACTACTAAAATAGTTAACAAAACTGCAAGATGTTAGTTTACTAAACAATAACTTATCTTTAAAAATGGTGTCATTGGTCTGTGTAGATAGTATATCGAGAAGTATACCATGTCTCTTGCTAAAAAAATCGGGGTTCATTATCTCCTAACTTCAAGTTGAGAAGAGTCTAGTTCTTTATGGCATTATTGCTTACCACCAGGCATTTGTTGTATAATTAAGAGAAATCAAAATAATTGTTTTACGAAAAAGTTAATAATCCAAGTACATTGTCTACCAGCCAGGGTCACAATATTATTTTTAAATTAAGAAGGCCTTGGTCATTATTGTTTTTCTTTTTCTTAAAATCTTATTAACAAAATCAAAAAATATCACACCTGCCGTTTATAAGACTAGCGTCTTGCACCTCTTAGTTGAGAGTGCAGGTTCTAGCCCGGAGTTTGAAAGAAAGATGGTCGTTACAAAATGAGTCGGTAGTATTGATCACCAAGTTAAACTTTTAGTTTCACTTTGTTAACATGATTGGATCCTCGGAATGGCTCACTCTGAAATCAAAATGAACTTTGTTTGATCTACCGGCTACCAGTGACATGCTTTGCAAGCTACACCTTAACATGTCGAGCGATTATATCTGTTTCATCAGCTAGGACTTTTTCTAAGCTTAAGATCCGTTTGGCAACGGATTTTTTTGGCATAAACGTTAAATCATTAGTTGTCAAAAACAGTATAGCTTTATTTCATTCATCTTGGCATAAACGAGGTGATACAACAGTGCGGATTTCAGGGTAGTTAGATTTTCTTTCTTCTTTTCATGTATCAAAATTTCCCTGATCATCTCTCCCCTCCCCTCACAGAAGAGATTTACTTAAAGATTGCCATCATAGGAGCAAAAACAAGACCGTTTAAATGTATCAAACTGGCCAATGAATAGAATACTTGTACATACGTACACTCTTTTCAAGTTACAAGGATGAATAAAAAATCCATGTTAGGTTTTTGATAAAACAATCCAAATATCTCAAGACACTAGCCACACATTACAAAAACTGTAACTAAATACTGAAACTGAAGCAACAATACATAAACCAAGTGAGATACATAAGCAAATTGGACGTGACTGACAACAAAGCTTTGAATTGAGAAAGAAAAATTTGCAGTTGTCTTACTCATAAACTAGACAACGAAATGAACAAGCAAACATAAAATCAGATAATAAGTAAATGTTTGAACCACTAAGCTCTCCATCATACTAAATTACATAGATAACCCTAGCAACAGGCAATTTGCTTATTACGACATCCCCTGGCTTCGTCGCATAATGTACAATAAATCTCAAGCTCTTGATTTAAGTAGTCATTGCAAAAGGAACTCACTATGGCAACACTTTCGCAGATATGCTCTTGATATTGTTGCCATAGTATAACGTCCCTCTTGCAATTTTTTTCATCTTTGAAAAACCTATCCGTCAGATCACGCCAAGTACCTGAAGATATTAGGGTTTTCCTTATCTCTTTCCAGATAATCTCGAGTGATCAAATCTTCGATCCTTTTCTTGATAGCTTTGAAGTCAGGCTGTCAAAGAAAAATTGTTTTTAGAATCATTTCTTGTTATAAAGAACGAAGATTAAACGAAAATGATATAAACTTAAACACATGTTAGAAACGAGCTCACACGAATGGTATTGTATTCAAGAACAAAGGGTAAAGTACTTGGCATACCACAGGTTTGGGAAAACTGGGTCTGACACGCCATGCCATGATCTACTTAAAGGTTTATTAAAATAAAAATGGTTGATAACACAGGAACTTGGACACTCTTTTCTTGTTAAATGGAAATGGGATATTATGGTTTACTAGACTCCACCTTCCTACTTACTACCGGTTTCAGTTTTTTAAATCGTATTTTTCATAACATCCATTTCTCGGTACTTTCCAACATTGACTATGATGAAGCCAGAAACTCACGAATGCTCAATCAGAACTATTGACTTAAACTAGTCTTCAAGAAACAAAACAAGTACAATACACATCACGTTGAAATCAAATTTCCAGATTACCATTTAAGCAACCCGTTACTTCTCATGTAAAATCTAAAAACTGATGACCATCATTTATTCCAACTAGTAAAGCATCTAAAAGGGCAACTTTGAATATTTGTTTTCATAAAGAATGTTAACACTAATAATGAAATTAATTAGTGTAAAATTATACCTTGAACATGCGGCCCAACTGTTCAACACACTCCATAACCAATTGCTGGTGACCCAGAACTTTGCGACTCTTCATGATACGTACAATTGAAGCATCAATAGCATACCTTCTATCCTTATCAACGTCTTCAATTACCTTCTTTTTCTCATCCACTGGTGGGAGAGGAATCTGCATAAAGACTTTATTTAAAACTCGGAAAGAAATCAAGTAAACATAATCAAGTAAAGTAGGAAAATGAACGCATCAACACCTTTATCCTTCTCATCTTGTCGGTGAACTTAGAGTTAAACTCAAAAGTATCAGTTGAAGAAATTGTTTTCGTGTTTGGCTCTTTAAGAAGGATCTTATATTTCGCACATGAGAGAGAGTGAAGAAGTCGAATAACATCATCGTCTGACAAGTTCAACTGTGTCATAATTTCTTGATAACTCAATCGGTCCGATGAATTAAACAGCAGCAGAGCAGAAGCCTGTATATATAAGGAGAACGTTGTAAAAATCTGTAGTGAGAATTAAAAATGTAACCAATTCCCTGTATAATCTTGATGTGATGTAATACCTGGTAAGTTGTGACAATTAGCTCTATGGTTTTTGGCTCAAATTTACCATTTATGTTACATGTACCAAGGGAATATATCCATGTAAGTTTCCTGTGTTTTGTCTTGGTTTGGTAGAATTCTTTGAAGACTTCAACGCATTTCACCTAGAGAACAAGGACACAGAGGGATCAGAATAAAGAGGGGAAACTCCGGAAAAACATTTTTCCAACTGGCCTGACTAATAGCAGTAAGATAAAAGCATATTAGCATACCATTTCAGCAGGAAGGTTGAGATCATGAGACTTGTAACTTGGCCAAAAGCCAGTAGTGAGGACTGTAACAGTCAAATCAATTCCTGGATTTGCACTTGCATTATTAGCAAGATACTCTTCAAAGTTCACTTGGTTTTCCCTTGCTAACGTTAAATCTGTCACCTGGTGGAGTACAGTAAAGTTATATTGCTAAATATTACAACTCATGATATAACACTCATTATCAGTGGGTTATGATTCTTCTGAATTTCTTTAATAATATGTGAAATGATGTAAAAATTCCAGACATAAAAAGAAAGATTCTAACTGATATGTGGTAGATGAACACCATAACACCAAAAACAACACATGAAGTTAGTGACTAACCATTCCCTCCATTTTAGAGGTAAATTGACCACCACACTGCTGTTTCAATTTCGTGAGAATACTTCTCTCATGTTCATCATTAGCACTCTTGTCAAAAAGCAAACGCCTAGCAAGTTTTTTCCTGCCATCAATTCAAATAAACATTTTACTAACAAGAGTATCAGCCTTTCCTAACAATGGTAAACCCAAAACTAAACTTCTTTTGTACCTGTAAAACTCCGCAAACAAATCCTTATCGCTAATATAAGCAAGCAGCTTCACAACCTGCAGAATAAAAGATTATCAAAATCCTTTCACCTCCCAAGCATAGTACAAAGCATAAGATGGAACTAATATGCACCTTCTCAAGAGTGTCTTCAATGGCTTCATCACTCAGTTTCTCACTTCCACCTTTCTTGAGTATATTGTCACAGAACGTAGCTAATAACTCCGCGTTTGAGTTTCCAGCAACACCTTTATTGCAGAAAACTTCAAAAGCCTCCTTCAGAGCCTAGTCAAAGCAGAAGGAAGATAAAAACGGAGCAAGTAAAAATAAGACAAAAAAATGGCAAACACGCACCAATATAGTACAAACCTTGTGAAAAAGAGTGTGGTTTAGAAAACAGTCGTTAACATAAGCCAAGTACTTGTCGTGAAGCTCAATAACTTTTCTCACAAAAATCTGAAAAAACCAAACAAACTTGGTTAGTATCCATATCGAGTAAGACATGATGTATGCTTTGTGGATATTTATATTGGAAAATCACCTGTTCCTGCAGTCCAACAACATCTTTCTTCTCTGCCTGGAAAACAGTAATATTTGAATCAGAATAGTTGCAGAAACGGACACGTGAAGTTACTAAGACTTGCTGAGTAACATGAATAATGATAGAAAGAATATGCAAAGAAAGTAAAAGACGATGTAAAAGTCTTTATCCGTGTTTGCAAGATAAAGTTGTGGTGAAATCGAAACTTGGATCTATATTACTAGACGGCAGACTCTTGTTCTCAACATTTTAAAGCATTTCACACCAAACCTTATCTCACAGTAGTTTCCATGAAAAAATAAATGAATGTAAAAATCAAAACAACTGAAATTGCAAAAAATGGGAAGATCTAACTATTCAGCAATATATATAGGGGTGGGGTTATACAGACATAATATTTGACATGACTATTGAAATAACAAATCTCAACCGTTAATAAGATTTCAATCAGTGAGTGAGATGGAATCCTTAAGATGCACTCAATGCAACTAATGATTAATTTTAATCAAAAGGTTGAGAGCTGTTACATCTAGAAATACATCTATACAACGGATACTCAGTTTAGGTATATCTTGACGAGAAAGCTTTTTGCTTAAGGTGAGAACTAACAATCTGAACAGAGCTTAGCACTTCAATTTATCTTTCAAACACAGATAAAATATCAAGAAATGAGCTTGAGAATAGGGTCGTTAAGTTAATGTACCTTCTTATTACTAGCTGCATCTTCTGCCTGTTTAACCAAGGTCATGCCTTCAGCAGTAACATGCTGCATAAATTAAAAACGACCATAAGACACTTGCAAAAAAGTTTGAAAGACAGAATAATTATCAGAAATTTTCTGCCTCATAATCTTAAGAACAGCAAAGTCGTGCAGGACAAGGACAACTAACCTGCTTAAACATACTAGAAACAGGGTCTAAACCACGGGGTATTTTAGAGAACAATCTATACATGCGTGATAAATCTTCTACCTGAAAAGGAAAATAGAAGACGGCTATTTAATTTGTTCAACACTAAAAAAAATTTAAGCAATAAAGCGTCCAAGAGATTTTACCTTGTCATCTCTGAGCAAGGCATGGCATCCAGAATGCTCCTTCTCAAGCAATTGGGTCGCATACACGGTCAGCAGCTCATGCTGAACTTTCTATAACGATAAAATAAAACAACTATCAAAACAACTTTTCACATATCATGCAAAATGCATCAACACAAGAAAAATTGCAAACATTTCACTCCTAAAGAAATTGTATAAATACTGGCAACACACCGTCTATTTCTCAGAGTAATCAACAAAACTTTTTCTAGCAGAAGAACTAACCTCAAGCAACTTTGGTTCGCTGCTAGAATGTAGATAATGCGCAACTCTATCCTTCTCACGCTTCAAACACTCCTCCGCCTGGAAAATAAAAAAGGAAATTTGAAAGTTACAAATATAACAGAGTAAAACTAAAAAACTCAACAAAAAGACAAAATAAATGAGTACTTACTTTCAGCATATAATCAGGACAAGAATCTTCCAAGATCCAGTTTGAAGCCTTCCGGGAATAATAGGCGGCTGTGTCTTTGAGCATATCATCTTCGAAGTCATTCTCATAACGTTCCATTTGACCCATACCTATCTCAACAAAGATGTCTAAAACATTCTTTAACAAAGCTCGGTCAATCTGCTCTCCTTCACGCTCTTGATCAATCTAGTCACAACGTTATTGCAATCAAGAAGAGCACAGAAGAAACACTTATTCACAAATATTACCATTGCACATACATACCAGAGATATTACAGCACCCCTTACTTTTGTATACATTTCCTGATAGACCTGTTATTAAAACAACCAAAGACGAAAAGGATCAAAGATGAAATTCAAGCCACAAAAAGTGAAGGATGAACATTAAGTTTTTTAAGGGGTAAATTAAGCGGCAAATTTTGGACACATTTCGATTTAGTGTTAGCGGGAAAATTATTCTCAATCAGTATACATTTCCAGATCAGCTTATTTAAAGTGAAAGCCCATCAAAGTAAAATCAGTTTACGGAACAGAATGTCAACCATAGGTACCACTTAATGTGTGTATGTTCATCACAGGTACATCAATGTGAAATATATCTTTCCCTGTGACTATACGTAATGTAAAACATTAATTCCAGATTCTGTCACTTAATGGTAATAACATGCCAGAATATGTCACGTAATGTGAAACATCCCCAATCCGTGTATGTCCATTGTAGTGGGAACATTAATTTCCAATCAGTTCATTGAAGTGTAAGTCCGTCATAGGTACCACTTAATGTGAAACATATCTTTCCTTGTGGCTATACGCAAATTGAGTTCAGAATATGTCACTTAATGGTAATAACATACCAGATCGCGGAAGCAAGTGAGTCCAACTTCACTGAGGGGAGGAAGTGACCTCCGAGCAATAAAGTAGCGATCGAGATAATGAAAGAACCGAGAAAGCCACCTCACCATCACTTTATGATTCGACCACCTCCTTACAAGCTCTCTCAGCATGAATTCATCATGTTTCTCCCTCAAAGAGGGCAACACCTACACGGATAGAAATACATTAAAAAACAGTAGCTCAAACAATAATAACAAAAGATTCCCCAGCTTCAGAAGATGTAACACAAAATCCTGCAGTGCCATATGGATAACATGAAAAATCAATAAGATATATATACACACACACAGAGAGTAGCGTTCAGGACCCACGCGATGCGGGGTATAACACGGGGTTTAGTGATAACCCGTTTGCAAAATCAGCATTTGTTCTATTGAAAAACTCATAATCAATTAGTATTTTCTTTTGCATCATACTAAAAAAAGCCAATAAAAGAATGAACTAAATAAGAGTAGAAATTGATCAAATTATACCTGGGGGGGGGGGAGAAAAGAGAGCCCCAAAGAATATAAGAATAAAAGAGAGAGAGAGAGAGAGCATGGGAAAGAACACAGATAATAGAGAAGAGGGGACAATTATTGCTTGAACAGTTTTTTTACGTTTTTAAATGAGCTGTGAGGAGGATATTTTCGAAATTATTTAAGTTCTGGGGTTTCTTAGGAAAAAAGTTTGCCGGCTTCATAAGGGGTACTTCATATATATATATATATATATATATATATATATATATATATATATATATATATATATATATATATCCATTTCCTCTATATATGTCTACAACAAGTAAGAACGTTAAAGATTTTTCCATTAATTCATCTCCACTGACCATCGGAGTAGACTTCGAATGCACATAAAACAATTTGATTGAGGTAGTAATGATTATTAGACCTTCTCCCAATAATCCGAGCTTAGATCCCAAAAAAAAACCCACAACCCAAATCATAACAAATACAGTAATAAACAACAAATGAGAAAACAAATAGAATCTCATTTACCGTAGAACTAATGTACTCCTCGAAAGACTCCCGATACTTGTCATACAGCTGTTGAGAGTAATCATGAGGGGGTTTTTGAGTGCACATGTTGTAGATAGTTCTGTACATAGATTTAGAAAGAAACAGAAAATGAAATGAGACAAACCACGACTTAAGACAGTTTACAAAAGAAAAAGGATAAAAAGAGTCGGAAAGCATACGTATAAAGCATCATATAGTCTTCAGAGCTGAACTGGGGTTCGGGATGGCCTTCCAGAATATTCTTCAGCTTAATAATCCCTCTCTGCATAAAATCCCATCCCTGTTCTAAATCTATCGTTTTTCTCTCAGCCATCGTCATTTTTTAGAGACTATATGTTCCACTCTGAACCTAACAAACAAAAGATGCAACTTAGATGAACACCAAAACTCAAAGACCATTGATATATGCACTTACTTTTTTATACTTAAAACTTGCACCGAAACAAGCAAATTTTCTTGACAATTCACACTTTTGGTCCTTCAAATATTATGAAACTGTACAAATGTGCTTTATATAAACCAATGAAAACATGACACAGCATGAGGTGTAACTTGTATGTGCAAGTTTTAAGTGCAAGTTTTAAGTGCAAGAAGCATTTTTCAAACTTAAATCACCACTTTTTTTAATAAATAAAAAACTAATGAATTAATTGCATACCAAAACAAAAATCACCATCAAAGCCCTAAAATGAACAGTAGAAAATAAAACATAACATTGAAATGTCCTAGAAAACAACATAGATGCGAACTTTATCAACTTCGACAACTTGATATGCTCGTAAACAAAAACCGGTCACTATCAAACTCTACAATTCTCAATCACAAGTAAAGTAAGCATTTGAAATGCGCCTAAAACCCCATAAAAAGATGCAAAACCAATCACAATGAAACCATATAATTCACAAGCAGAATTAAAGTTAGTATTTCAGACGCGCCTAAAACCCAATAAAAAAGAAAGATTTATAAAATTAAACAACTCAATAATAAAATCATTTCACCATACAATCAAGACCCTAAAAACCTCAATTAGAAGAAAAAAAAGGGTAACTCAAAGTAATGATAAAGATAGAAGCTATTTGAAAAACCTAATAAATAAATAAATAAAAACTCCAAAATCGGGAGAAGATTTAATAATATAATAAAAACCCTGGAGTCCGAGTAAGGGCAGAGATAAAATGGTTGTAAAAAAAAAGGGAAAAAGAAAATAAAAAGTAAAAAGTAATGATAAAAGTTTAGATCGAATCAGATAAGAAATCGATGAAATAAGGAGACACGTCAATATATATATATATATATATATATGTAGAGAGAGATACATACAGAGAGAGAGAGAGAGAGAGAGAGAGAGAGAGACAGATCGAGAGAGAGAGAAAGAAAAGACCTGATTGATTACCAATAAATAAATAAATACACTAAATAATAATAATAATAATAATAATAATATCCCCGTTATCTATATATATATATATATAGAGAGAGAGAGAGAGAGAGAGAGAGAGACCTTGTTGTTGTTTCTTATTTACTTGGTGTGCTTGCTTTCCCTTTTTTTATTTACTTTCTTACACTACTAATTAATACTTATTAATAATACTACTATCATGTTTATCCGAATCACAAAAAAAATACCATTTTGATAAATATTTTAAGTCGTCTTAAATTTCATGTAACAACATATATATAATTTTTCATTTTATGGTATTTATTACTATATAAAGATACATTTTATTAAAACGGGACCGTAAAAATTTATGAAATCTATACGGAGGGAGTATTATGAACAAATCGGTCTTTTAGGTCGGTATCTTTGTTTTACTACTCCAAACATGAGGGACTTAAAAGTATAATAAAAGAAAAAGGGAAATGTTTGAACATTCCATTCAATTAAGATTAATATAAAAATGAAAAATAAATAAAAATGCGCATCCGGGGAATCGAACCCCGGTCAGTACCGTGGGAGGGTACTATGATACCACTACACTAGATGCGCTTCTTTTGTTTTCTATTTTTTGCCAACAACTTATTTATTTCTACCTCTACATAGGATTCATTTGTTACTACTCCCTACTCTGTAACAAATTGTGGGGTTTTCTTCAATTGCAGCTTTTTAAGTAGATAACTTATTTATAATGAGATCCATAAAACTAGGATTGTAAAGTTCATTACTTTTCGATGACCCACCTAATGTCTTACAACTCGAGGAGCCACACTACATAAACTCGACACAATTACTACTACGTTTATTACAGTAAATACTGTCTGGTCCTAGTATTCCCTTCCCTTTTACGATGATTTTCATGTCATGTGTAATTTTGAAAACACGGGTAGTTTTATGTTCCCAATCTTCTTTATAACTTGACAAGATTTAAGTACTAAAAGAAAACAATCAAAAAAGGAAACAAATATAAACCATGAAGAAGACGAAGAAAACTGTCTGCACAAATTGAGCAAGCAAAAGGTCAAAGATCTGTTAAATTTTCAAGCCAGAACAACAATACAAAGTTCTCTATATTCAAAAATGCTAGTTTTTGCACTTATGAATGCTGTCCATGATACAATAGCATTGATCCAAGATAAAGTATCCAAAGCCAACATGCGGAAACTGCATTAATAATGGATTACAACTCGAATGAAGCAACATTGATTTCCGATTTTGACGCACGATACAAGTACAGAATCTAAATCGTTAAGCTTCACGACCAACGAAGATTCAAGAGGCAACATTGTAAAACACTTTCGTCATTCCCTTCTTTGTCCTCATCTGAGAGACCTAAAACCAATTCAAAGATCAGAAAGGAGTGGAGTTGATTAAATGCAACAAGACATAGCAAGAGAAGTTGAAGGTTAATACAAGAGGGAAGGCAATGAAAATGTATCAGATACGGAAGAAGAACATTACCTTCATGCTTAAGATCTCTGTGACATCAGGCACATGTGTTCCCCCACAAGGGCACCCAGGATAGTCACCTAACTTCACTATCCGAGGACTACTTTCCTGTTAGGAAAAAAAACAAATCTTCATAATACAAACACCAACAGTTTCCTCGAGGCGACTAAGGCTCATTTAACTAGATAGATTTTGAGTTATTATTAATGAAACAAACTTAAACGCAGATGAAATAAAGCTTTCGGTATGCAAAGGCAAAACTGCAGATGGGAATAGACCACAGTAAATGGGCTTGTTGTTAATTATATTGACTTGAAAATTGGTACACTAAGCTGCAAGTTGATCTAATGCTAGCAACATATGAACTCGCAAAGTATAAACAAGCGAAAAGATGGAAGCGAAGAAACAACCTTAGGGATGTAATCAGGTAGAGAACCGCCACACAGCTCACAAGCTTTATCATATGACAAAGTGGCAGCTGAAACCTGAAATAAACGCTACTTGATTGAACACCCACACATGAAAAGGTCATTTTTGGTTGAAACAAAGACAAAAGGAGAAGAGAATACTTTGCATCCCCTGCAAATTAAGTTATTAGCTTCTATCTCCAGCGCTTTTGACTTGCTTTGCCATTCACTCTGTGGAACTGTGCCTCTATATTCAACATATGGCCTAGACAATACCCAACAGCAAGACACCTTAAAAAAAATACACCTAAAAATATTTTTTGATTCAATTGAAGTTTTCTTTTCCCTTTCTCGAATTGTTTCAAGAAGGTTAAAATCACATGCAGGAAAGTGAAAGAAAAACAATATATAAAAGGTGAACCTCGCCATTTTTTCTCACAACTAAACTTTGAATTGCACCTGTTATCATCTGCCCAATTTTGAATTTGACAGTTGTTGAATGCTTTGTTGAAGCAATATGCAAACAAAAAGGTGAAAGTACGGTGTTTTTATAAGACAAAAGAGCAAGCTCGATATAAAATTAGGTATTGTCTTGATGGACGAATGCGTGTGTAAAGACAAGTTATGAGAAGATGGTTTATCGTACCCGACAGGGAAATGGTAGGCTTTAGAAGGCTCTAAATAACCCAATCCCACTTTCTCTAAACAAACATCCAGTAGATGCCCGGCTGAATGTAGCCTGCAGAAAGCATTTGGGGCCCATAACAAATTAAGCAACGCAATAATTCACACATGCCCATCTATAAATAAGAGCTCATAAAAATAAAGATGAGTATACCTAGAATTGAGCTTACGGCGTGGTTCGTCCACATACAGGATAACGTCTACCCCTTTCCTTAGCATCAATTCAAGTTCCTCGTTCGAATTCTCAATTGATCCATAATGAAATACCTGTTGATTATGATAGAAGAAAGGCGAAATATTAACTCGGAGACAAACACAAAAGAAAAGGTAAGAGCTGGTTTTGCTACATGATAGCTTATCTGAGGTTAATTTGATTTTACAAGAACAGATACATGATTATCTTGGTTTTTCATAGTTGATCTAAGATCTCTTTGTTTTGCAAATTTATTTATTTCATCTAGATCCAACCAAGTAGTCGAGATATGAAAATAAAATAGCATATCACTGTACCAACTGATATTTTTTTTTGTGCATAAACTAAAATAGGAAAAAAAAAGATGATTATAAGCAACGTGAAGAAACTAGTAACACAACATTGGAGCAGGCAAACAAAATAAAGAGAAAGCTTGGAAGCAAAGAAATTCATACTCTTTTCAAGCAAACAAGGTAAACACCTCATAGAATAAGTAATAAGTAATTACTACTACTATTTATTTAATAATTGGTTAAACTTACTATACCATCCTTGGAGCGAGCATCTGTGACAATGAATTTAAAGGTGGGACAGGAAGCAAGGGTGATGTAACCGGTATCAGACGGTTGACCACCGCCTTGCGGGTGAAATATAGTTGAAACTAACACAATAGAGTATCGGCCATCTTCCCCCTTTTTTTTATTGTCAGGTAAAAAATAAAAAAACATCAGAAAATAAGTTTACCAGAAAAATCAGAACAAGTAAGGAGGAAACGAGTATAATGAGCTGATCATAGAAGTAGTAAAATAGTAGTAGTAAAATAGAGAAGAAAGTAAAGAAAGTGAAAGTTATAGATAGAATACAAGGGAGGAGGATAAAAGGGTGGAATTGGAAATAAGTTTGGACATATCCATTTGATATTCAAGCTCTGTCTCCATACTCTCTCTCTCTCTCTCTCTCTCTCTCTCTACCTTCAACCAAATAACAGAAACTCAACTCTATCAGATTCACACACTATTTTTACTTTTCCACTCAAAAGCACAGACAAAACAAAACAGCCAGCCGACTTCCTAATATTATTTTTATTTTCTCAATAACATTACAACTATACCTCTTACATTAGCCTGGTACTGTAGTTTTATCTGTTCAATTCAAATCTTATAACAAGGTTTAATACTTCGCCCAAGGACAGGGTGTTATCAACCTTTCAGCCACCACTCATCGTTACCACTGACGGACTATACTCCTACTTTGTCTTTACCCTCCGTTTGACACCAGATTTTTTTATTTTATATTTTAAAAATCTATGAGTGTTTGACAAGTCAGATTATTCGGCTTCTGAAAATCAGATCTTCAGGTTGAAAAAGCTAAAAAAATCAGTTTTTTAAATTTTAGTTTTTCATTGAATTCTCAAAACATATTTTTAAATTTTGATTTTGAACTAAAAAATTTGTTATGTTAGCAAACATAGCCTGAAAGGCATCATTCATTCATTCATTCATTCTAGTTGTTCATGCTATATATATATATATATGTATTTATCATTACAAGAAGTATCTTGGGTCCTTTTGGTGTAGGGTTCTCATCTCACTTACCAAATAGACAGGTACCAAGGCTGATCAACATATATATTCATGATAACAAAAAATAGCACACCCTAGTTTGGATTTCAGAGTTTGTAATAATGTATAAATTCATTACCGGAAATAAGTAAATTGGATTTTGGACAAATTGTGTCGACTGTGTATGTAAAACTTGTACACTCACTCTGCTTCTGTCGAAATTAAACTTTAAATAGACTATTGACAGTTAAAATGTATACGTCAATGTTGATTTTGCAATATACGACTCACCACAGATCTTGACAAACTGCTTATACGTAACACATTATCACATATTTTCTGTTTGAATTGTAGCATAAGTTCAAAGAAATCTAAAAAGTTATGATTCTTGTTTGCTACTCGCTATAGATTCATTCAACTCTACAAGCTCGTTGCAACTCTTATTATCAAATAAAGGAACACGCAGTAAATGTAACAAAAGGGCAAGCCAGTCTACTACAGAGACTAAACTTAACAAGGCACCATAACAAAATTTGAATTAGTCCAAAAGAAATCGATTAAGCGGCCTCTAACTTTAATAACAATTTTAGGTCAACCAAAAATTTGTAGTCGAGACTCGAAATAAAATAAATGCCAGTTTTTAATGCTGACGAACTTCAACTTTCTTCTTCTGCCAAAGCCTATCAATAGCACTGTCAGCATCACCCTGAAACAAAGTGAACATAACCAGATACTAATATGAGCAAACAATAATATAAGTATATTAAAAGGAAAAGCAATCACGTACCAAGAAAAACATGGGTGAAAAGGTTTACTGGCAAGTAAAAAAGAAAGACTGTACATTCGATAAATGTTTAAACTTTTCATGCTGCAATAGAACATAGATACAGTATTCTACTTGATGCAGAAAAAAGGATTAGGTTGATTTATGCCTGCAACGGAACTCGAGCGACATGAAAGATTGGCACGCTCAGTTCATTTAAAGGCAATCTTCGGACAACTACTAAAAAAATAATATCGGCATAGCGGCAAGTGGAAATAATAAGATTAACAATAGAAAAAAATAAGCAATCCGACGAGGCATATTGGCAAGTATGATAATAAAGGAACAGAATTATCTCAAGTTCTCAAAATGTACACTTTTCTTGCATCATAAAGAACACGGTACATTCTACATGCAAAGATGAAGGAAAGATTTAGATTTGTTCTATGCCTGCAACGGAACTAAAGCGTCTGAAATATATTGGCACGCTCAGTTCTTTTAAAGGCGGTATTAAAACATCTATTAGATATATATGGCAGGGGAATCTACTCTCTACCTATACAAAGGTTAAGCTATATACTACTGAGAACAGAAATCCGCAAACTATTCAACATACAGACAAAGCTACGTATAATGGCAACCAAGTAAAGTCTGCAATGGAGCATGTACTCGAGCGACAACTTCAATTGCTAATATTTCATTCAAGCACAAAGCAAACCAATCACACAGTTATCACTAATTCTATGAAGCCTAAGCTAATTAACATTATGTTTTCTTTGGTAACATTATGTTTATAAATAATATCTAATAGTATGCTACAAAAATGAGGTGCATGCTGAAATTTACTGACGTCTTCTTGTATAGAAAGTAATTTAGAACATACCTTCATTGGTATATGTTACTTTTATTAAGTACTGGAATACAATTTATAATAGTTACACTCAACAAACATGAAAACAAAGTGTTTAAAAGACTAATGGATAAATATAATTCATTAGTGTATAGTTGGGATCGTCGGATTCAAGAGTCTAGTGTACTCTGGAATAGGAAAATCGAGAAAACATACCTGGGCACGGACAAACCCGCAAAGGGCAAAGGTGGAGCAGCTCCCAGTGTAAACGCCTTTATCATCCAAATGTCCCAAATTCAGCTGAATAGATGCATGGTCCTTGGCGGTTATCAGCCTGCTTGTCGCAGAGCTGCACAAAAAGAAATCATATACATACAACGACAAGAATTAGAGTGAACTACAATACGGTTCCTACAACTTGTACTAAAACATAACTAGTTCCTAAAACTTAAGAAAGTGACATTTATGTTCCTTTTAAAAATGTTGTTAATATTGAGACCCTTAACCCGTTCTAATTTGTACTACTAAATAGCAAAGATACAAAATGGCCGTCCCAAGATTTATTTAAAGCAATATGCATTACAAACTGGTCAGAATATATCCATTACAAGTGGATCAAAACATGGGAAATATTGGCGTAGAAACTAGCAAGTACGAGGCAAAAAGAAATTAAACGAGTTGAAAGATTTTAGTCCAAAGATTTAATGAAACACACGATAATCTGCTTCTCTTTATTATCGAAAATGTTGATAACCTTGGAAGTAATTAGAGTAAATTAAAATTTTAAACAAATTATCGCAACATTAATGCACAGCAGTATGCACTAAAATCATGTCATAATAAAAACTTGGGGGGAAATTTGGTGTTCAAACTAAAAGTGTAAGGATCGAATAAAAGCTTTTTACCATAAAGAAACTTATTACCACAAAGAAACTTAGACATTATCTGGCCGTTTTCCCAACCTTTTCAAACACATGAATAGGAAAATGATATCATGATAGTTTTCCATAATATTCCTTGTTGTTATTTTGCCGTAAGATTTTCCGGGTTAAAAAAACATAAAAAAAAGTGTGAGGATAAAAAAAAAAGAAAACAAAAAAAAGTAAAAGTAGTTTTACCATTTTCTGGGGACGTATAGGTCAATTAGCTTGCCTTGGTCGTTCTGCATTTTTTATTTATTTATTTCTTTAAATCCAAAAGCTTTATTACTAATATAATCTGTCCATTTCACAACAAAAAAACACGATCAATATATGTAAGTAACAAAGTTGAAAGTATAGTTATTTAATTAAAGAATATCATCAATCTATATCATTTATATATAGATATATATATATATATAGAGAGAGAGAGAGAGAGAGAGAGAGACTAACCAGAGGCGGCGATAATGGAGAGAGAAGACGATTAGAAAAGATGGTTTTTTGTTTTAATTTATAGACTTAATTAATACTATTATTATTAGTTAGGGCTTTTTTTAAGTTTCGTTATATATATATATATAAACACTGGGCTGGGCCTCATCTTGTTTCAACCCACTTTCGACTACTATACTTTGGGCCTCGTTTTGGTTAACGTAACAATCCAGTCCCGATTGAAAACACGATACTTTAAATGAATGTCGGATTATCAATTTGTACTTAGATTTCGCTAATCTAACATCATAACCCCCCCCCCCCCCCATTCTATTAAAAACACATCCAAAAACGTATTATTTGTAATCTGGTCCGTACTAGTAGTCCGGTTTCACTTTATGCAACCAAACACGTTGGAATTCTAGTTCAATCACAACTTTCAAACGATATAACTAAACTAGTTACTATAGTACACCACCATTTCCAAACGGTTAATGATACATTCACGATTATAACAAACTCATTAACGTTTAAATAATTCGTTTGTAAAATTTTGATTTGGCCCCATCCACATACGGTTGATTAATGTGGTAGGTGTGGTCATGATTGTGAGATTTGTGAACGAACTATTACTTAATTTCAAGTCATACCGTAATAAACGTAACATAACTCTTGATCAATCGTAAAGTCGATCTATTGTGTACTTATATGTTTTGGTTTAGAAATCTATGAAAGGATCTAAACAGTTCAGGTTTGTCGTTGCAGTGCTTTCAAAACGAAATAAAACCAAACATAAATTTTCATACATATAATATAAATTATAAATCCATAGTTACTCTTAAAAACAGTTTATCTTATATATATATCCATTTTGTAATATATCTCATGTAAGTAGTATTTCATTATATTTTGATTAGGAATAATTACACCTAAACGGTCAAACAAAGCCGACAGCGATTGTTTTGATTATAAAAGTGGTAAATAGTTAGTTTTGTCGGTTGGCGTATAATTATTATAATAATGTTTAAAGTGTGTAATTATTTTAAATGGAGTAGAGAATAAAAAACCAAAAATAAACAAATGATATCAGTATCATTCTATTATAATAAGTCAACCTAACTCAAATGAGACTGACAAATTTAGTCATTTTTTTTTTCAAAAATACCACTACACATTTATATTAATTACAATAATAGCATACTCACATAAAAATATAAAAAGTAAAAACTAATAAAAATATATATTTATCCCTGTTTAACAAACAAAAATTATTTTAAATCTTAAACTATATATTTTTTTTATTATCCACATATTTAATTTTATCATAACTTTATATATTTTTATTGAATTACGCGACGCATAACATTTAATAATACTATAAAAAAGGAGTAGAAAAATGAGGGAATTTATACGATATAATAGTAAGATATAGTTGGTATGAAACCTTTTCAATTTAGTTGATTGAAATACCAAAATGGGTTCACTTTTAAGTTAAAGCAGGGTAGTAAATTAAGTTATTATATAAATTAGTTGGCAGTAATAATAAACCAAAATAAGAAACAGTTTTGTGATAAAATGTAAAATAAGCCCATAATAATAATAAGTAAGTAAGTAAAACAAAAGTAGCAATGGCGGCGAAAAAAGGAGAAGAAGAAGAAGAAGAAGAGTATGGTGTGTTATTATACTATAAATACACAACTCATATACCTGATTTGGAGGAATTATTATCATTCTACAACTCCAACTGCTTCTCTCTCTCTCTCCTCGGCCGCGTCCGCCTCTCCGTTAACGGCGTCAACGTCACCGTATCTATCTATTTATTTCTATATTTATATCCACCACTCTTTTCATTTTCAGTTATATCTCGTTTTTATCATTTTGGATATACATGTTTTTAAATTAGTTAAGATCACCAAAAATAACAATTATTCAATTATTTGTTTTTAATCTATCCGTTCCTCGTTTTAATTCACTGAATGTCTTATTGTCTATTAGGGTTATTATAGTTTTTAACAGTAAACCAGTATCAACAAAAACGTGATATTTGTATCATTTGATTAAAAAAAACGTGATATTAGGATGGTGGGAAGTTGTTAAATATTGTAGAATTTAGTTAAGAAGAAAAAATAAAATTACCCGGGTTCTACATTACATGTATCTGTTCCTTTTCACTGAATGTCTCATTGTCTATAGGATTATTACCATAGTTTATACCAGTAACCTAGAATCAACATATTATTTATATTTTGTATGACAACTTACCTAGCTATCCGATTTTAGTTTAACTAGTGTATCAAGTTGAAAATTGGAGACTTATAACAAGAGGAGCTCATAGGAAGTTTGATTCCTAGTTTTGCTGAAATATGTATGAATGCGATGATAGGTTGGTGGGAAGCTGTGTGACCTGAAGAAGCACATTGCTGATGTCAGCTCTAATATTTTGTTCAAAGACACGGACTTCAAGCTCGCGTCTTGCCATCAGCCAGCCAATGACAAGGTGGCCGAGGAGTGTGGGTTTACTTCCCTCTCTATTCGTATCGTCAAGGTTATTTTATTTATTCATTTATTTATTTGTGCTGATTGATAGGAAAGAAAATCACAGTTTTGTATGAATTTACTTTATTTTTTCTGACTGTGTAAAAGGATGTTGTCTGGATTCAACCTTGGGTTTGGAGACTGAATTATTTAAAAATGCGTGAAAGACACTCCGCCATGTTCTGCTAGTTTTGTTCAGTTTTATCTGCCTAATGGTTCTTCATCATGCTTTAAATACGAGAAGATAAAGGGTGATACATTAAAAAGTAGTACCATATAGAAATACGTGCAGTACTATCTAAGGAAAAGGTGTTTAAGAAAAATAAACTCAATGCGTTTTCTCCAGATGCGTGAATGTAGGATGTTAAGCATTGTCTTTTTCGTTTCCTGACAGTTATTACATACGCGAAGTCAATTTTGGCAAAATATCTACCGTGCCGTGCGCTTACCCTTGTCAAGGGTTTGCACTATTTGAATTTTCTGAACAAGCATTATCCGAGTTGTTGTTCCAAAAGAGATCTGTACTTGGTTTGTATGGTCAATGCCCCCTGTGTCTGTTAACTTACACTAGTTAACGGGTTGTATAGCTCGCACCTGCACTTGTAATTCTTAATAGTTCAATTTTTGTCTTATAGATTATTTCCCCTCCTTATTTCAGGAACTGGTTACATTTAGTGCGCATCCTCTTATGAAGTCACCAGAAGTGTCCAATGCTGGGAAACATCTTTCTGCAGCTGAGTTCCATTCTGTTCTTCAGCATGCTGGTAATGTGTGTCCTTTTTCCTTGTTGTTACAATTTGTTTTTCTGTTATACTTGTATATTTTACTTTTTGAAAATTATCTGGTATTTTACTTCTTAACCTTGTTATACTTTCACGGAAAATTTGTAGATAGAGATGGTGAAGATAACAATAAAAAAATTGTTCTTTTGGATGCAAGGAATTTATATGAGACGAGAATTGGGAAGTTCCATGCTCCCAATGTTGCAACTTTGGATCCCCAAATTCGGCAGTATAGCGATTTTCACTCCTGGGTAGCTGATAATTCTGAGCAGTTAAAAGGAAATCAAATTCTTATGTGAGTATTCCTTTTGAGGTTTTGATAAATATTTGTTGTTGGTGTTTACTTGCCATAGAATAAGTTTTTTGTTGGTTGTGCTTATTTACTTGTACATACTAGATGTTGAAGTTTTTACTCCCAGGAAGCTCCATTTTTGGTTGATGTTGGTGTGTATGGCTTTTTCTAAACATACTTCTATCAAAAAAATAATGTAAACTTCAAATTTAAGATAACTATAGTATTTATTTTAATGTTCATCTTGAGGAGGTTGTTGAAGACATAAAGATTAGAGAGATTCAAATAATTAGGGCTATCCTCAGTTTAATTTAGTTATGCTTGATTCAGCTTTATTTGATCAGATAAGATACTTGGTTGAGAAAATTTCAGTTATTTCCATTTTAACATCCTATTGTATTATAGGAACGGCGTTATGATAAATTCCTTGCAATTATTTTGAATATTTTAACAATGCCTTTCCTATGTTTGAGTCTGGTTATACTTCAGTTTTAGTAATCCTGTTTATGTACTGTATTTTTCTGTGGCGGATATGTGCATTGGTATAGAAAAATGTTGTTGTCGTGTCATGGCAATCACTATCAGGCATCATGTGCTATATTCTTTAAGCTGTTTGTGTGGGAATACTTACTATGAAACCTTTTCTCTTCATCTATTCTAGATGAAAAAGAAATCCATATATATCTTTTGCTTTCGTGTTTCATCTTATTTTGTAAATAGATTGTATGGTTTGGAAATTTTGATCAGAGTACTTTGATGAGCTGGAAGTAATTAATGGGACGTTTGATACAGACTACAGAGTCTACAGATTACATGTCTATTTTTGTTAAATCCAAACTATCCCAAGTAGTATTGGTTGAAACCAGCCTTAATATGGACTTATTTTAAGCTTCTTTTTATCAGTCGATGCTCAATAACAACACTTCTTCGAGACTTAGTTGATAATCTAGTTTATTGTGATGCTCACCTGTTGTTCACTTTCATTTTTCTCTCAAATTACAGGTACTGTACTGGTGGAATTAGGTGTGAGATGGCATCAGCATATATTAGGTCTGGAGGTGATGGTTTTGAGAATGTCTTTCAGGTGAGCTCTTCTATGACATTGGTTTTTGCCACATCTCGCATTTAGAATGTTGTACCATTTTTATTGTTAGTTTAATGGCAAGGTTGAATTTTGCGGTGTTTAGGAGTTCTTTAAACGCCGCCTTTTGTCACTTTAAATTGATATACTACCATTGGCAAGTTGATTTTATATTATATGATACACTTACCGGAAAAAAGAGAGTTGATTTTACTGTCCTATTGTTCATATGTGACTGGGAGTTTTGCGGCTTTGCCTTTACTTGATTTGTTTCTGTGGGTAATGTTTAGCATCTTTTGTAATGTTTTTTTTTGTAAAATTGTAGTCACTGCAGACTTGGAACAGTCATAAATGTCATGTCATGCCATACCTTTTGTACTTGGTATGACAGTAAGGCTTACTGCAGTAATCATCGATGCATCGATGATGACGATGGGGATATTATTTGCTCGTAGTAACTATTTGCCTTAATGCAGTTATATGGTGGAATCCAGCGTTATTTGGAACAATTTCCGGATGGTGGATTTTTTAAAGGAAAGAACTTCGTGTTTGATCACAGGTATTGAAATTGATACGTTAAAAACCCATTAACTTCTTCTGAATGAACTAAAAAGTAATTAGGCTCCTAAAAGACGATCAACTATTATCAAACTTTAACAATAGAATTTACAGTGGTTTGGCTCTACAAATATTTTTTAAGTGGATTTATGTCCAATACAATTAACGTGAAAAATATTTAACTCTTAAACCCGTGGCAACTGCTCAAAATATAGAGTGATGGGATATGAGTTTAAACAAGACAATTTTCTGGTGACCAAAGGACTTGGAATTTCTCTTTTATAGTTTTTCCTTTACAAAATATGATATGAAGTCAAAACAAATGTGATACGGATGGACGAGCTGCCCGTCCGCCGAGCACGATTTGGTGCGAATCTAAGAGTCAATATTAGATTGCTCTATGATCACATTAAGAGCTCATATACTTTTTGATAGGACCTATTTTTAGAAATTATTTTGATAGACCACATCCAGGTCAAATATATAACAACTAATACACCTGGCCAGTTGTTGAGAATTACAAAGACCTACTTATGTTTTTTAATCATATCAGATTTAACGCAAGTTGATCCATGAAATAGATAGTTTCATGCTCTCTGTTATTACTGTATACCCATTTGAAAGAGTGGTCGCACAATTTCTAATCTACATGTTTTTAGGAGTGGTTGCACAGTTTCTAAATTCTATGATAGACTGGTACTGCTGCAAGATTTATAAAAAGATTTGCTGGTTGCAAAATGTTGTTCGAGATGTGCCAATTTGTGAAATAGGTAGTACAATTAGAAGAAGACAAATGTATGGTTTTTACTTATCTGACAGCAGTAGCACCATTTCTTATTCTTTGCCATATGATTTGTTAGGGTTTCTGTTGGAAGCTCAGATACAAGGATTGTGGGTACTTGCCTTCTATGTTGCTCTCAGTTTGATGATTATTCTTCAAGAAATCGATGCACTTACTGCAGAATGCTTGTTTTGGTCTGCCATAGTTGTGAGGTATGCATTGATAAGGAGTCGTCAACCTAAATATTAACTGCATTAAATTTATTTAACAATGATAGTCTTCTCATTTCTTTAACTGAGTTATTATTTTGATACTATTAAGGAGACTTTACAACTGTAAGTTTGTGATTATATATAGGTTTGAATTGTAAATTTCAACTAGAGAGTGGATTGCAACAATTTGTGAATGGCTTTGGTAACTTTTTTTCTTTTGTTTTTTTTTGCTCAAAGAGCCCCTTTTGGTTAGGGTTTGTTTGAACGAATATCAATAATCTTTTTGCATTCATTCTTTTCTCCTATCGGATTAGATTGTAGGGCATTGTTTGGAGAACTGTAGTGTGTTATCCTACATCACCTTTATACAAAACTGGCTATTCTATCCAGACACCAAATCCCAATCGGTATTTCTAAAACATGTGATCTCACCCCTTGTTTACTAAATTCTTTTTAGGAAGTCAAGCTAACAAGTGTTGTCTTAGTTCTAAATTTTAGCATGTTGGTGTTGCCTTGACACAGAAGAATAAGGAGTTCCTGTAACTATGATTTTCTTTTGCAGTGCATTTTATTCTTTTCAGTTTGTTTTTATGTTGTATAATATCATATGAGCATGAGGCTTTCTCTAGCATGTTACTATATGCAAAGGCAGTATTTAAACTGAAAATGATCCCAAGAACCTATTTTTGAATTTGCCAACTGAAGCACAATATTTTTCGTATTTGATCGAGTTTAGTTTTACATGCTCCCACGAATGTGCTTCAGACATGTTTTCTTGACAGAAGGAAGGTTCCCAATACGTATGTGAGCTATGTGAAAAGAATGACAAGGCAATATCGTCAACTGAGAAGGAAGAATCGCAAGAACTGTCCACAACTACCGAGCATGGTGCCGTGCTTATGACTGACCATTCCTCAGTATCTCCTCAACTTTCTCCGAGTCTAGGTAAGATCCATAATCTGCTATTAAAATAATATTTACTTTCTAGTTTTTAATTTTCTAAGTTTCATCTGTCCATCTCCCTTCCTGCTTCCCTTTCACCTTTATCTGAGATTTGAGAAGTCGTGACTCATGACCCTCTCACTCAGTGATATACAACGACATCAAGAAAGAATATCATTCTCTACGGTTCAAATCAGAGATTGGTTGCTGGCATCGGAGTACGAATTTGGATCCCGAATGGAGTTGAGTGGTAGAACTGAATATTTTGAACTTATGAAGCCTGATTTAATCCATATACAGTAAACCTCTAGACTGATGTTATTTGGGATTTAGGATCTTCTGATGGTCGGTAAATTTGAGGAAAAAATTGGAATTGAAGGCCTAGGGAGAGAAAGAACAAACATGAATGAGAGAAAAAAGGACCAAAGAAAGGTTTGAATTAGTGGAGCCCAACTCATACAGTGTTTCTATATCAATATAACTATAGCATTACTCTTTACATGTAAAGAGGTTTCTTATAATTTTATAGGCTTTATATCGAAATGATGCTTAAACATGCACTGTTGGGCAGCACAATTTTACATCTTATATGTATATGTTTGTAGATATAGAGGGTGTTTATTGTGGGTTCTTATATAGTTTTTAATTAGCTTAAGGACTTGTGTGTTATTTTTAAATCTGCTTGAATATAAAATAGCTTCGCGTGTCTGGGGATTCTATTTATTAACAAAAAAACCTCTTCAACATAAAATTAGAAAAAAAGATGACGTGTCCTCTGAAAATCAGAACACATAGTACGCTACTGTCATTATCTTTCTAATTCAGAGATGATTATTACTTTAACAGAATCATACATCCGACCTTTTGTTTCGAAAATCTCCATTGTTCTTTTCTTTGCACCCTATTAGTTTATTTACGCTATATTATCTTAGTACGGGTGAAATTCTCTCAGTCTCACACTAATATGTGAAAACAATAATCGGTCTGGATACGTTTTTAACCCACAACTTTGCAGGTAGCGGGTACAGGCCACAAAGAAAGCTCCGGATTTTATGCTTGCATGGGTTTCGGCAAAACGCGTCTAGCTTTAGAGGTAGAACAGCATCGTTAGCCAAGAAACTCAAAAACATTGCTGAGCTAGTATTTATCAATGCTCCTCACGAGTTACCATTAATTTACCAACCTAATGATTTTGCACCATCTCCTCCGCAAAGCTTCAGCAAAAGGTTTGCGTGGTTTATTTCACCAAATACCGATGCAAAGAATCCATCTAGCTGGCAAATAGCCAATAGTCAATTTGATCCCCTGCAGTATGAGCAGCAAACTGCTGGGTTCGACATATCCTTTGAACATCTTCACAACATTGTTCAGAAAGAAGGGCCTTTTGATGGAATATTAGGATTTTCACAAGGCGCAGCCATGGTGGCTCTGGTCCTCGCCCAAAAACCGGATTTCAGATTTGCTATCTTATGCTCTGGTTTTGCTTCTAATTTAGCAAATAATGACAAGGGTTCGATTAACTGTCCATCTCTTCACATTTTTGGTAACTCTCAAGGAAATGACAGGCAGATAGCTAACCAGGCGAGCCGAGAGCTTTATTCATTGTTTGATGATAATAGCTCTATGATAATTGAACACGAGTTTGGCCATATAATACCTACAAGGTCTCCTTATATTGACGATATCAAAGAATTCCTCCATCGTTTTCTCTGATTTTGCTGGCTAGACGGGGTTTGTGAACCTGGTGAAAGGACTAGGATGTATTTGAAATCATTCTCAGTTTCATTTTAATACTGTGTTGTTTGCTCAAAGCCGAATAAGTATTGGATCTAAAGCATGGTCTACTTTGGATACTTTCTCCTATTGTGTGACCCATATAGTTAGTTATCTAATGCCTAGTACGACAGTGCGTGTGAATTTATTTTGCTTCAAAAATGTTGTGAAATTTGTCAAATCTATAGCTTATATATCCTTGTCTGAAGAGGTGTTAATATTGGGAAAGCAAACAGATCAAAACTCCTCCTGTACGTTATCTTAAAACCCCGGGACCAAAACTGTCATGTTTCGAAAGCTCTAAAAAGTCTATTATACCCGAAACAATACATGAGCGAATCAAAATTGGTTCCAAATTAGGAGACCTGCATTAGTGTAGCTGACCACAATATAGATGGATATCCCCGTTAATACCAAGTGGTAAACATAAATGGCAGTCAAATTATCTACTAGTTCAGTGTCGTTTTTTATAAACCATAGATACTAATACGTTTAAGTTGAAACTATGAGGGGTAAAATATAATTTAGTTTCAGAGTCCAGACCTTGGGGGAAATTAAAAATATTGTAAAAATAACTTAATTTTTCTCTAATGATGCTAAAAAAAAAGCAGTTTAATTTTGTGTGGAAATGGCGAGTGTAGTACAAAGGTGTTTCTCTCTCCCTCTCCTCTTTAGGAAGAAGCAGCAGCAGCCTGCCATACTATCTCTCTCATCAAACCACTCAATAAAAACAAAAACAGAAAGAAGAAGTAACCATCTTAGATATAAGCTTCTCAAATCCCTAACTCCTAAACCTTCCTCTTCTACTTCTACTTCTATTATTATAACACCCCATCAACATACTAACACTAAAGAAAAAAAAGAAGAAGAAGAAACTAATTCCGATGCGGTTACGTTTTCCCAAGAAATATCATCAGACGTCGGCCGTGTTCTTAATCATGAATTTGGCAAACATTGGGTTTTCAAGTTATGTTTCTATCTTCTTTCCCTTCTTCTTTTCCAGACTGTTTGTGCCATTTGGGTATTCGGGTCCCACGACATTGCTCCAGAAGACCGCAAAGATTCAGTCTTTGAAGATAACCCGACTAAAAGATCGAATCTTTTGTCGGACAGAGATTCTCCGTCTGAAAAGAATCCGAGTGTTTTGTTAACTGGGAATGGGAATTTGGGTACAATTGATATGGAGGAGAGGCTTAGTGAGATTCAAGCAATGGCGAGAAAAGTGAGAGAGGGAGAAAGATCGAAAGCAAAGGCCGATGAGGAGGTTGATGGCGGTGTTGCTAGAACGGGGATCGAGAGAGAAGTTAATAATCGATTACTTTATATTCAAGACAAATTGGAGAGTGTTGTTAGGAAGCCGGCTATCCCGGTTAGTGAGAAAGATGATGGTTTGGGAGGGAAAGGTAAGAGGACCGACCCGTTGATGTTTAAAAAAAAGTACATGTTTAGAAGTCCTTCGATTAGTTTGGGTGATAAACCAAAAGGGTTTACGGGGACCAAGGATTATGGTGTCAACAAGAGTGGTAATGGTGTGCTAGCTGCTGAAGATGAAATAAATGTTCTGGGAAAAGCAATGATGCAAAACAAATCAGTAATGGGTAAGTGATAGAAATTAGTTCGATTACTCGATTTTAAGTCATTCCTATGTCCAAATTCAGCAACTAGTGGTTTTGCCTTTTGGTTTCTGTTCTCAGACATTCTTTTGTTACATAATATCGGCTATGGAATGGGATATTTAATATCCAGAAGTTTAAACTTTAAAGCACTCTAGCTTAAGTATATTTTATGTGATTGCCAATCAAGTCGATAACAACCACCAACCACGAATAGGGTAGTTGATCTAGCATCATTGTGGCTTCAGGGATGTTGATTTCGGACTTTTCACATCTTTGCCATAATATACCAGGAATTAAGTACTGTTCATCTATTTATCCAACATCGGCAGGTTACTGTGAATTAGTTGACCTTAACTTTTGTTGATTGTTAACTGTTCTTCTAAACTGTGAAAGTGAATACATTTTGTAGTTCTTGTTCTTGTACATTTTCAGTTACTTTTTATAAACATTTAGGTGCCACGCAGGATGAACGATTGCAAGCCAAAGCTGGCCAGTGGTGGCATAGACTTCCATATGTCATGGTATGTAATAAAGAAATATGTTTGCGACGCCTCCATTATTTTGTTATTGGCAATTCATAATCTTATGTGATGACTCTTATAATTCCGTATTTCGAAGGCTGTTATGATGGGTAGCGAGGATGGTGGTGAAGGGCCTATTGGGTTGTTTACCTTGCAAGGGAATCCTTATTCAAAGGACGACGATGATTTGTCGTCTCATCTTGTTGCTTTTGAAGATCGTGGTGACGCCAATAACTTCTGCTATATCCTAGAGTCTTTCTTTGAGGATTTGGGAGATTTCAGAGCTATCATTGTTCCTCTGTCCGTAAAGGTGAGATTTTAAACTGAGTTATACTTATCGCTGGATAATTTATTAATTCCAAGATTGCTATGATCTTTTGAGATACTGCATTGGGTATATTTTCCATTTCAAATAAAACCGTAATTCATATGAATTTAGTTTATTTATACCTAGAGGCATGCCTGAAAGACACCATTTAAGTATAACATGAGTCAGATTTACATAGTCAAGACCAGCTGGGAATAGTAAGTGGTTCTTTACATATTTGTCATATATTGATGCATCTAGGTTATAGTATTTTAAAAAGCGAAATCTTAGCTAAAACGTTTTTTTTAAGAGAGATGCTAAAAGTGTAAGCTTTTAGCGGCCTAATAAGCGGGAAAGCGAGCATTTTAAGCTTTGAATCGGGCTTTTTCACTTTGTAGCGCGCTTTTTAAAACAGTAAATAATACTGTACGAAAGAGGTTGGGTAGAATTTTTTCATTTTGACTTTTCCTCAGAACCTCATTCTCCCTTATTTTTCAGGATCTTGAGAGGGAAGTGAAAACACAGTCGAAGGAAGTGGTCGTGGTGAAAAAAGGGCAGCTTAAGCTCTACGCAGGTCAACCACTTGCTGAAGTTGAGACGGCTTTGCGTTCTTTGGTTGAGAAGGCACGGTAAAATAGGATTGTATTAGAACAAATTTTGTATTTAGGTAATTGGAGTCGATTTGAATATGGATTGATTTCTTATTTCCCCCCTTTGCTTAAAGGTGTGATTCCTACCAAGTAGTGTTCTTAATGTAGTCTGCAATATGTCATTCTATAAAGAGTTGGTTTCCCCCTTTTTTTTTTTTATCTACTTCATTCATTATTATTACCATCTCTCATCTTTATTTATTTTGTTAAATAACATGGTTTACACAGCACTGCGATGTCACATATCGATAATGTTATGTAGATGACTAGAGCAGCACAGTATATACAACATTAACCAACTCAAGTGCAATTAGAAAAAGGTCACAGCAGATATATAATTTATTTGGCAAGGAAAGTGAGATTTGGTTAATAAAACGAGATTAGCTAAATAAAAACTCAATAAAATTAAAAAGAACGTTGTAAGTAGCGTAGAAGTTAAGGGTGTATTTGGAACCCGCAAAACTCATGGGAAAATGAAAAAGTTTTGCCGATAAAACATTTTCTTGTATTTGGTTGTATAGTAAAACTAATGAAAAATAATAATAAAAGAAAATGAGAAAAAAAATTGTGTGTATAACAAGAAAAACCATTTTATTTTGAAAAGGGTGAGCAAAATAAAAATAAATGTGAAAAGTGTGACTAGCTGTATATTTCTTTATTTTTTTCTTTTCATTTCTCTTGACTTTTCAATCTTTTAAACACATGATCGAAAAATGATTTCACGTTGACGTTACTTTGTTCTATTTTATGTTCATTTTCTTTTCTTTTACTCGTGACATGTTACGGGTTCAAAATATACCTAAGGAATTAAAAACACACAAACACTGATTATAAACAAAAGAGAAAGATAAATAATGAAGTAATTGTATTAGTAACTAATAAAACTTTGAAAGAAAACTAATGAATAGATAGAGGTCGTTGGGGATGACGCTACCCAAAAGAAAACTAAAAACTAAAAAGTAAAATGAAATGACACATGAAAGATAGGGTCACCGATCTACACAAATCTTCCACGTTGCTTTCATGCAACATTGCCACACCACTTATATGTTATATATATATATATATTACTCCTAGTCGGCAAGCAAGAGCTAATTGAAAGTAATATACTTAGCTATTTTTGTTGGATAAAAGTAGTAGTAGCCTAATAATAAAAAAGAGGTGGAATCAACAGTGTGTTTTTAGTACAGTAATATTAAATAAGTATGCCGGGATTAACATTGGGAGATAGATTGCCAGATGTTGAAGTTGAAACTACTCATGGTAATTTCAGGCTTCACGATTATATTCAAGGCTCTTCTTGGCTCATTCTCTTTTCTCACCCAGGTTACATTTATATATATGTTATTTCTGATTAATCACAACTTATCATAATTATTATGAGTTACCTTATAATTAAGGTGCATGGTTATCCATCCTTGATTTGTTCTGGAAATTAACTTGCGCGTATGTTTGTGTGTGTGTGTGTGTGTGTATATAATATATATAGGCGATTTCACGCCAGTTTGCACAACAGAGCTGGGGATGATGGCAACATATTCAGACAAGTTTGAGGAGAGGGGTGCCAAGCTCTTGGGCTTGTCTTGTGATGATATCGACTCTCACAATCGATGGATTAAGGATATCGAGGCCTACACTGTGTGTACCTCCCTCCCCTTTCTCTTGTACTGATAAAAGTGTCAACTTTTTTTTATAAATTACTTAATAAGTAATCAATATGCATGTGCTGGTAATTATTAATTTGTTATTGGAAATATGGACGGGGTTCCAGAATGGTTGCAAAGTGAAGTATCCGATAATAGCCGATCCAAAGAGAGAGTTGATCAAACAGCTCAATATGGTAGATCCAGATGACAAGGATGATCAAGGTAATCAGCTACCGTCTCGCGCCCTCCACATTGTAGACTCCACTAACAAGGTAACTCCCCACTCCGCGACATCCCTATGCATGTCCCTTTCTCGTCAAATTTTGCATTCTACTAGCATATTGATTATATATGATCTATCGATGCAGATAAAGCTGAGCTTCCTGTACCCGGGAAGCACGGGTCGGAACCTAGATGAAGTGTTGAGGGTGTTGGACTCACTGAACAAGGCATCCAAGCACAAAGTGGTTTCTCCCGCCAACTGGAAACCTGGTGAACCGGTGGTTATCTCTCCAAGCATTTCGAATGAAGATGCTCACAAGCTCTTCCCTCAAGGCTACAAATCTGAGGCCCTGCCTTCTAAAAAGGACTACCTTCGCTTCACTAACGTCTGAATAAGTAATAAATCACGGACTCCGGCTTGTGGCCTGCCAACAGAAAGTGTGTGTGTGTGTCCATATATAACTTCTTATCTTATATATATATGTATGTAATAAGAGTCTACTTTTAAAGGAGTCTTTAACACTCTTTTTCTTAGTTCCCTCACCTGTTATGTTATTTCTCTCGTGTAAACAACGACACTTGAAAAGTTTCCATATCATTGTCCATCTGCACTTGTTTTGTCTGGAACGCATTGCATTACCTTTGTACACTACTTAGCCAGACAAGATAATGTATAATTTCAATTGTAATTCCTTTTCAAGCTTTTAATTGAAACTTCTTTTCCTTACAGCTGGATGTGAATCGAGTCAAATTGTTTTATTAGGGTAAAAAAAAGTTGTGCTTACTCAACAAATACATGTCCAATCAGCTAAAACAATGATCCGAAAGTTTAATATTTAAACTAACCAACAATGGGGGCTTTCATGCATGATCATAGGACGCTTTTTCAAATCTCCCCAACAAGTATTGTGTGACAGTATTTGTATCTTTTATCAAATTAATTAATCTTCCATTTTCCAACCCTTCTATTATTCAGTTCATCACCTTTCAAACAATTACAGTATTTTCATAGCATAATAGGTATAGGGGAGACCAGAGATAGCTAGCGTCTTTCAAGAGCGTGTTTAACTTAACATGGAAGAATTAAAGATTTATCTTATATTAATTGTCCCCAACTTAGCATGCATGAAGATTATCTAAAATAGTGTAGCGTCAAGAACCAAATAGTTTCACTAGAAATATCAACCGAATAATTAAATGTACAAGACATAAATAATGTCTCAAAGCTGGTGAACTCAAAATGATTATGAGTTTAAAAGAAGTAGTTTGAAATTTGCGAGCTTGCATTATCATCTAGTGTTCAACACTACCGATTTTAGAACTTTTTGGTCCGGTTTGGTAGTAGTTGCCTTGCAACATTAGTAGTTCCTGGCCGTTAAATCCCACACGGCACACCCACTGAGAAATCCGGAACTCAAAATTTCAAATTCATTGGTGTTATAAGCAGATCAACACCGGTGATTATAACTTTAATTAGATGAAGCTAGAAGAGTTAATAGTGAGATCGCAAATCAACAGTCTTATGGTAAACTAATTAATATGAGTAATGATATAAAATTAGTTTGGAAAATCCACAAACTAATTTAATATATATATATATAATTGATAATTTAAACAAACTAATTTATAGATAGTGAAACATGTTACGATAAATAATCTTCCGATAAAGTGTAATAGAAATCAGTTAATCATTACTAGTTACTACTACTACTACTAGTACTATGTTGGACAAGATTGTATGTATATATATAATTAATGATCATATATATAAGGAGTTAAATGTATTTATTATATATATATTTTAGTAGTAGTAGTGGTACAGTATGTTTTTAGTTAGTATTAAAATAATTGAAGTCGGTATGAGTATATACTACTACTACTACTACTATATATATATATATATAGTTAAATGTTTTATTTATCTATCTATATAAAAAAAACAGAGATATAAAAAAAGAGTTGTGAACAAGTATGTATGGAGAAGGAGAAGGAGAAGGAGAAGGAGAGAAATGCGTTTCTATATCTATATCTGTGTGTTACCCTCTCTCTCCCTCCTCCTTCATTGTCCAGGTCTCTCTCTCTCTATCTCTCTCTCTTTGTTTTATTAAAAGTAGTTTTGTATTTACTATTTTACTACCCACCCACCCACCCCTATTATTATTATTATTATTATTTATTACATCTAGCAAATTAAATCTATATTTTACTATCCCTATTAATGTATCACCACCCATTTCTTATGTAGCACTAGTACTAGTTAATATTTTGATGACCATTTTTTGTAGGTTTCAATTGACGACGATGATGATGATGATAGTAACGGTAACGGTAACGGTAACGGTAACGGTGGTGTGTCACCCTACTTTATTTTACTCAGCTTTTCCACTGCTACCGGAATTGGCCGTTGCTTGTCCAACTTTATGTACTCTCTCTCTCTCTCTTTTTACTTTTTTTTTACATATACTACTACACTAGTTAACTATACTAAACCCATACCTACAATTCATTTTTTTTTTTTTTTTTGCAACTCATTTAATTATGTTGATTACTTCATTTAAATTAACTTTTATTTTTATCCAAATTGTTACCTTCAAATGACTACACAATCCATAAACCTTTTTTATCAAATCAAGTATGTGTTGGACTTACTTTCTAGTTTTTAACCTTACCGATATCTTTTAATTTATGCCTATTTTTGCTAACTAAGTTTGCCGGCTTCATATATGGGGGGGGGGGGGGGGGGTCTTCACTTATATTAATAGAAATATATTGATCACTTCATCTCTTTTTGTATCTTTTGTTACAATATTCTTACTTTTTTTCATTTCCTGATCAAATCATTATTTCCTTGTTTAGGTCTTTTTTCTAATTGAGATGTTTTTTTTTTTGTTGAAACAATTGGGTTGTGAACAGCGATGAGTATGAGATTGAGAAGAAGGAGGAATCTGTTAAACATGATGAACAATTACCAATTGCTCCTCAAACGACTCCTGTTGTTGTTGCTACTGCTGTGAGCGATGATGATAGTAAGATACCGACACCATGGTTTCAAGCACAAGGCTCAACTGTGTGCAAGCATTCGTCTAGGTATCCTTGCTCAAGAACCCTATCCTCATTGACTCCCATTGCTCGTCTCAGTGCTTCCTCCCTTTCTGCTGCTCTACATGATCATCGTTATTATGCCGAAGAAGATCACGTCCTGAACTCACTCACTCTTCTGATTGAAGGCAAGTCATCCACACACGACAGTCTAAACTTGCTCACTCTGATCGGTATACCACCAACACCACCTTCCGTTACTGATCACAACACCCTTCCCGGTTGTCTACGCCATCCAAACATCGCTCCTGTTCTTGCCATCCTTAAATCGCCGACCAGTGATGATCACATCAATGTTTTATTTCCAAAGACTCCTTATACTTTGGAAAACATCCTTTGCTACAGCCCTTGTTTCCTGAATTCCGAATGGCGTACCATGCTACTGATGTATCAGTTACTCTCTGCCTTGGCTCACTTGCACGCACTCGGGATTGCTCATGGTAAGTTACGCCCATCAAATATCATGTTGACCGATTCATGTTGGTGCTGGTTGCGCATCCTTGTTGACGATGACGATACACCTTTGCTAGCCTCCTCCTCTTCTAATCTGAGTGAAAGGACCACGGAATGCTCTCCTGCTCCTAAACCCGGGACTACACCTGTTGGTGATCTTGATTGGCATTCTGCTTTTACTCATTGGCGGAGGGGAGAGCTGAGCAACTTCGACTACTTGCTTGTATTGAACAGGTTGGCTGGTAGGAGGTGGGGGGACCACACCTTTCACACAGTTATGCCATGGGTCATAGACTTCACCGTCAAGCCCACCGACGCGTCCAATGCAACAGGCTGGCGAGATTTGAGCAAAAGCAAATGGCGTTTGGCAAAAGGCGACGAACAGTTAGATTTCACATATTCAACATCCGAAATCCCTCATCACGTGTCCGACGAATGCCTCTCTGAATTAGCTGTATGCAGTTATAAGGCCAGGAGGTTGCCACTGAATGTTCTCCGCATGGCTGTGAGATCCGTGTACGAACCAAATGAGTACCCGCCTAATATGCAAAGGCTCTACCAGTGGACCCCCGACGAGTGCATCCCAGAATTCTATTGCGATCCCAATGTGTTCTGCTCTCGACACAGTGGTATGAATGATTTGGCGGTGCCTTTGTGGGCTGCCACACCTGAGGAGTTCATTAAACTGCACCGTGATGCCTTAGAGAGTGACAGGGTTTCGGGACAAATACATCAGTGGATCGACATTACCTTTGGCTACAAAATGTCGGGTGAAGCAGCTATTGACGCCAAAAATTCCATGCTGCCTTCATCAGATCCAACTCTGCCCAAATCTGTAGGGCGCCGCCAACTTTTCACCCAACCACACCCTGCTCGTCGTACTGGGACCAGCTTTGATTCTTCGTATTTACAAGAAATAGAAGAAGCTGCCGCATTTTGTGAACATGCTCGGCATTCGTGCCCTGTCTATAGCTGTGTGATAGAAAATTCTTCAAATATAGATGAAGCATGTGTGGAACAGCCTCTTATTGAGGGTTTGAAGGGTAATGTAAACGTGTCAGCTCGTCAACTTGATCAAACCTATGGATTTCGATCCGTTATGGATGCACGCCATCTTATCGAGAATATTGAGGTAGATGATGACTTGCCAGCAGGATACCAAGAGTTTCTCCTTTGGGAGCAAAAATCATCACGCTGCAAAAATAATTCTGAAATCATTGCAAATGACATATTTTCTGTTGGATGTATATTGGCGGAGCTGCATTTGAAAAGACCACTTTTTGATCCAACATCGCTAGCAATATACCGTGATAGTGGAATTTTGCCTAGATTGATTCAAGAACTTTCACCGCAAACTAGAATTCTTGTTGAGGCATGCCTCCGCAAGGATTGGAGGAGGTACGAGAGTAAGCTCCCTGTTATAACAATATATTAGTTTGCAATTCTTTTTTGACTATAATGTTGACAGGCTTTGACTAATATTTATGTTTTTCCTCATTTACAAATTGATAGGAGGCCTTCTGCTAAGTTTCTATTGGAAGCCCCTTACTTTGAAACTAGCGTGAGATCAGGATACATGTTTCTTGCCCCACTTCAACTATTAGCTAAAGATGGTTCGCGACTTCACTATGCTTCAAGTTTTGCAAAAGAAGGAGCCCTGAAAGCAATGGGACCGTTTTCAGCTGAAATGTGTGCCGCCTATTGCTTGAAGCTTATAGTAGCTCCTCTTTCGGATCCTGAAGCCGAGTGGGCCTATATTCTGCTTAAAGAATTCTTAAAATGCCTCAAACCAAATGCAGTAAAGACACTCATCTTGCCTGTCATTCAGAAGATTCTACAGGTTATTTATTAAACAACTTTTATATCATGTGTATTAGATGAATGATATTCTGATGCTCGTCTCTTACTCGGGTTTGCTTTCTTTTTTCCAGACTACTGGTTATTCACATCTCAAAGTTTTGCTCCTTCAAGATTCATTTGTACGTGAGATATGGAACAGAGTTGGTAAACAAGTGTATCTGGAGTCTTTACATCCATCAGTTATTTCAAATTTGCACATTGCTCCTCACAAGTCTTCTGCTGGCGCTGCCTCTGTTTTGTTGATTGGATCCAGTGAAGAACTTGGTGTTCCGGTTACAATTCATCAGGTTGGTAGGTTCGTTTGTCCCCAGTTTCACACCGCAAAAGCAATAATATTGGCCTTTTTACATTTTATTTATGGAAGATTGCTTCTTTATACTTATTTTACTTCTTGTCGTGATTGTAGCTTACTTGTGTTTTTTTTTATAACCAGACAATCTTACCTCTGATTCACTATTTTGGGAAAGGGCTATGCGGCGAGGGAATTGATGTCCTGGTCAGAATTGGTATTTTTGGTTCATGATTTGGATTTAATAATACATCTTCCTTAAAGATTTAGGGTCATCACTCATCACCTAATAAAAAATTAAAAAAACAATTGCCCTTGTTTATTTGTTAGGTGGCCATCTGGGGGAGTATTTTATGGTCAAGCAGATTATGCCATTCCTCAGAATTGTCGTCAATTCTTGTTTAAATGCTTCAAGTGTAAATAAGCCTGAGCCTATGCAGAGCTGGAGTGGATTAGCCCTTATTGATTGTCTAGTGACATTAGAAGGTCTTGCGGCAGTCCTGTCAAAGGAGCTGGTTGTGAAGGAGTTGATACAAGTATGGCATTTTTCGGTTGTATTACCTTTTGTTTGAGTACCTCTTCTATAAAACTCGTAAGCTGTAAATTAAGTTAACAGTTGTTATGCTTTTGCAGGATGACTGTTGTCTTCATGTTATGATTCTGATGCAAACTAATTTGGAAATTCCTGTGCTTCAAGTAAAGATCCAACTTTCCCCCTCGTTTATACTACTTTTTGGTCTTTCTTCGTTTGGTTTGTGTGAAACCTGCACTTTACGTGCCCGTGAATGCTCATTTTTTTAACACAGAAAAATGCTTTTTGTCATGAAGTATAATACATAAGTGCTGCCATTTTGATGATACACCATTTTGATGATACACCATTTTGATGATACAAATCTTTCAAATTTTTTGGTTGGACTATTTTTCACAAATTATATAGAAATAGAGTTTGCCAAAAAAATAAATAAATTAGAAAGAGGATATCTTGACTTTTAAGAGTATATCACCTTGGATTATTTATTTTTGGTTACAAAATTCAATAGAAAAAAGAAAATGCTTAAACTGAAGCTAATAGTCTTTGATTCTAACATGATGCAACTTTTTTCCGAACTGCGAATATAGTTCCTTTAGTTGTTCATATACTCCGTCTTTACGGCTCCATAATGTTTCCAGAGGTTGACTATAATCAGGTGTCATATCATATAAAAATCTAGGTTTGGTTAGCTTTAAGATGAATACTGGTGATCAAGAACTGGAAGGTCCTTGATGTTACCTGACCTCGTAGATAAAAAAAAGTTGAGAAATGTAATTCAGTATCGGATTGGGTACTTAGTAATGAATGCCATGACTGTTGAAACTGGCAATTTAAGAGACCTTTGAAAAAGCTTAGGAGTAAAAGTGTTTCTTGCTGAAAAGAAATAATGAAAGGCCGATAATACCTGGGAGTCTGAGACCGAGGGAGGACTGAAAAGTCTTGAATTTGGTTATAAGCATTTCACTATCATAATACCTTTTTTTCTCCAGGACAATGATTGAATACTGAATATAACTAGACTATTTACGTTTTGAAAGCGCGAGTAAAAAAAGTCTTTTCAGTGGCAAGGACAATGAGTTCTAGTGCTCTACCCAGTATTGCCTCTCAACCCCTTACTATCACATTCCAGCATATTATCAATATTCTGGTTGATATTCAAGTAAAATGGAGTGACAAAAATACTCAGTTAACCTATTGCATAGTAACTAAGCTAAACCATACCAGATTTACCCTCTTAGTGTGTCCAGGTCCTATCACTACACGAAATACCATGCCAGACTAAAGCATGACCCTCTCATAGAGCATTCCATTTTGTGTACGATATTCTGATACCCATAGGGCGTTTCGTGGCGAACCATAACTCAAATAATGATGTATTATTTGTTTCATCTCTGACATACATCTCACGCACTTTTTACGAGCCTCTGACTATTGATGATTGTGGGTTGGACTATAATACTCATTAATTTCAACTTTTGCTCCCTGGTTGATAGGTGGCTTCATTTTCATATTGATCACTTTTATTTATGTACCAGGTTGCTGCTACAAGTTTCCTTGCGATTTGTGAGAAGATTGGCCCAGATTTAACTGCCTTACATGTAATGCCAAAGCTTAAAGGGCTGTTTGATGAGCTTGCTTTCTCACAGGAAACCAGTCTTGCATCTGTTTCTCTGCACAGAAGCGACTATAATGTTACCAGACCAAAAGCACACAAAGATAGTCAAACTGAAAGCCGTATGAACCTTGTGTTAGTGCTGGTTCTTTTTCTTTCTCTCCCTTTATGTGGGTTCTTATACAAATAGAATTAATCCAATAAGGCCCTTGAAGTTCCCAGGAAAAAAGATAGAAAAAGATTCAATTATGTATTGCCGATAGCCCTTGCATACATTTGAACTTGCTGGAATTTTTGCAGGGTTGTTTTGTATCCATCTTTTGCATCTCTTCTTGGTATAGAGAGACTCCGTCAGTGTTGTGCCACATGGTTGCTTCTTGAGCAATTCCTTTTACGGCATCACAAATGGAAGGTATTTCTTTTAGTGCTTTCTTAACTTCTACAGTAATCAGCTCTACTCTTTTCATTGTATGTCGTTTTTTGGCCGTATATATGCACTTACGTATATCAGCATGCTTCAGTGGGAATACGATGGAGAGTCTTATCGTAGTGGCACCAGCAGCGTTAGCATCGGAAGGTCAGCCTTTAGCAAGAGTTCAACATCTAATTACAGCCCTGAAAAAATGTTGCTTAATGGAGTGGGATGGTCAATACCCCAATCACAAGCGAATAAAAGTGCCAAGATGCCTCAGAATAAGAGAGCAAATGATGTTTCTCAAAATCTGCTGGATCGGAGCACTACAATCTCAATTCCCGAGAAGCACGAGCCATGGCGCTGGTTCCCTAGTCCAGCAGCTAGCTGGGACGGGCAACCATGGAGTTTCTTAAGTAGTCGTGGTGGTGGTGGGAATAGTAGTACAAAAGATGAACAAAAGCCATGGAAGATAAGATCATCAGTAGTTCACTCTACGCGAGTGCACCATGGAGCAGTGAGGTGTTTAGCTGTTTGTCGTGACGATGAGTCTACAGTTTTAACAGGTGGAGTTGGTCCAGGATTCAGGGGATCTGTTCAGAAATGGAACTTGTCTACAGTCCAGTGTACATCTGGCTATTATGGTCATGACGAGGTACATATGTTAGACTTCTCCTATTTTAGTTATGGAAACAATTTTTTCTCGAAACCTAATCGCATACATCTTTGAATATCTTTCTACCGGTGATACTTACAGTAATAGCGATTCTGTGGATTTCAGGTTGTGAATGACATGTGTGTTTTATCATCACACGAGAGGGTAGCTTCTTGTGATGGAACAGTACATGTGTGGAACATTCAAACCGGGAAACTTGTATCAATCTTTGCTGAATCTTCAACAAATTCTCCTTATGTTACTTCTCCACTGGCTTCTGTTACAAAGATTAAGAGCGATCAGCCTAATATGCAAATTTCAGATCCACTGTCGAGCGGTATTTTGAGTACGGCATTTGATGGGAGCTTATACACTTGTATGCATCACTTAGAGTTCAACGAGAAACTTGTACTTGGCACTGGAAATGGTTCTCTCAGGTAAATTTTTCTTTGAAGCTTAGATTTACAAATTCTGACCGAGTCTCAGATTAGCATGAGAGGAGTGTGTGAGACATTTTGATTTTTATCAGTTGATGTGCAGATTCATTGATATTCCCCAAGGTGATAAACTTCATCTATGGAGAACTGAAACAGGTGAAACTGGTTTTAGTTGTCTGGTTTCGTCCATGTGTTCATCATCTCGCTCAGCTTCTTGGATTGGTGCTGGACTCAGTTCTGGAATGTGTAGATTACTAGATATCAGGAGTGGAAATGTCATTTCATCGTGGCGGGCTCATGATGGATACGTCACCAAAGTATTATTTCCTTGGCTTTCCTGATATCCCTAAACCAAAGCTTACTGAATCATGATGAAATTTCATTCCTATAATCCATCTTTCTGTTTCTGCAGATTGCTGCATTGGACGATCATTTGCTGGTTTCAAGCTCTCTTGACAGAACATTACGACTCTGGGATTTGAGAAGGTAATCTAGATGACTTTATATGGCTTTCCGTGTGTTTTCAAAACACAATCCCACAATTACTTAACTCTTGAGCGAGTCTGATGTTTCTACATAGAATGTTTAGGGATGTCATAATTGATTAAAACTTTTTTCGGCTGCCTGCAGAGTGATAGTGCTTTGTTCTCATACCCTAGATCTTTCTTTTGGATGTGATGGGAAGTTCAAATTTTCTGGACTTTCATGTGCAACTTATTGATATACATACACCTTGCCTGATTAATTTCAAGGGTCGTTAACATTGAAACCCTCTTGAGGTTTTTACTATAGTCCTTTACTCCCTTAGACAGAACTAGTTTACGTTATAGACACTTGCACCCTGTTCCATCAAGTATTTTACCTTTTCCATTAGCGAACCTATTTGACCGTGTTAATGTTAATTGGCCAATATAGCCAAATTTATTTTATCTTTCATTTCGAATATCTAAAACATGGTTATAAGATTAGTTTTAAAAGAAAATATTGATTTTTGTAAACTTAGATCGATTATAATATAGAAAATATACGAGTGAGACTCCTGTAATGTGATATTTATATATAATTTTTTTTTACTGATGGCATGGGGTTTATAAAACAATAATTAAATCAATATTATTTACAATGAAAATATAAAAATATTGCTTTTGGTAAAACCTTTTTCATTTATCAGATTCAACACAATTATCATACATAATTTTTTAGCTTGTTTAAAACTAATAGGAAAAATTGTAAAATAAGAATGAGTTATGTAATGAATCGACCAAGATTTAAACTAAGCAAGACACAAAATAGCAATAACACAATCTTTTTTGGTGCAATTTTCTGTGTTTATATATGGGATAGAAGAAACACTACAATAACAAAGTACTAGATAAAAAGGCAGGAATTGAAAAACTTATAATCTAAATGAAAGTAGAGAATTTAAATGATAAAAGCTTCATATTTCTTTCTCCCTTAATGAGAAGACTACTTATACTATTTTTAAGTTATACTAAATTGCAAGAGTATCCTTGAAGTTTCATTTTTTTGCAACTAAACCCCTCGCATTCTAAATAGATCACGATTAGACCCGATCTCTCATTTTACTCATCCCTCTCCTTTTCTCTCTTTCGACCCCCAAACCAGGTTCATTACAAGTTACTACTTTATCATATCCCACTTTTAGTATGGTCGTATAGTTAGTTGATTGAAAAAAGATTTCATCAAATAGATAGGACAACTTATAATCTTTCCTTACCATCCAAAAAAATAAACTTTAATCTTTCCTTTATTTCACCGGTGACGTTATAAGGTTGTCTATGATAAAAACACTTGCATACAATTGTTCTACTGTTTATTCCAGAAATTTATTTATTGAAAAACTATATAAAAACCAAAATAATCCTATATTAAAGCACTTCACGATTTGTTGAGTTTACGTATTCGCTTTTTTTTGTCGTAAAAGGTGATCTAACAGAAAAGGCTAAACGTTTAATGGAATGCGGTGTTAATTGCCTATAAATGAAACTAGCCGGTCCTCGCCAATTTTGAAAACCTCATGAAGTGTAGATGCTATCTACTCTTAATTTTAGTTCAATCATTGTTCATTGTTATCTTATTTTAAGGTGACTGAAAAGAGCAATGTCTATTAATTTCCGCAATTTAACAGTGTTGTAGGACCTTCTGTTGCGCAGGAATTTGGCGCCACATCCCATCATTTTCAGAGGTCACAATGACGGGGTATCCAGTTTTTCTGTGTGGGGGCAAGATGTGATTTCAATCGCAAGAAATAAGATTGGACTTTCCTCTTTATCTAGGTCATCAGAAGTATGTGCCCCATAATTTCTTCCTTTTCTTATTTTTCAAAACTTTGTTATTATTCGGGTAGTTAATAGGAGGAGGGACAACCAGAAAACACTAAATGGGAAGGACTGATATTCTATATGATTTTTTTTCATAGGGTCCATCCTCTCTTACCAAAAGGCACTGTCAATAGTAGTGATACCAACTCTATATAAACCACAGGCTAGGCCATTATGTAGTCGATGTGGTATATTTATATTCCAACACTCCCCCTCAACGTGGTATAGTATGCGTCAACAATATCTTTTTTTTTTGTTGTTGCCTAGTGAAGGAGTAGAGCTGCTTTAAGGATGCACAAATTTATTTCCTGATAATCAGATGGTTTTGCACTGCTTAAAGTTGTGTATTTTGTTATCGTTTGATTATGTGTTTCTTTGAGAATAATTTTGCTGGAAACTCATCTTTTTCCTCTTAAGGCGTATAGAATGATAGAAAGATCTCGTAGATGGACATCCATTAGTAGCGAATTTTTATTTTTAATACAAACAACCATACTAGGCTTTTAAGATAGAGGGCTTGAATATTGTTTTTTAACTTGTAAATTGCAAATTCTAAAACATTCATCAAAACTGAGTCAATCTTGTTATTTATTTACAATACAATTCGTCATAACTTTGTGAGCCAATCTTGTGATTTTTCATCATCATCAAACTATTTATGTATCCCAAGAATTTGGGGTCGGCTAATCTTGTAATTTTTGCAAATCATATACTGTGGTACTTGTGTGTTTACTGACGGAAGTACCATGTGTGCAGGATGGTCAACATCGTATCACCCCCCGAAACCTATACTCGATAGATCGTGGGACAAAGAACATGTCAATGTTGTCAAGTTTAATTTTTTTGCCCTTCTCGAGATTATTTCTTCTTGGAACAGAAGATGGTCATTTAAAAATATGTTGTTAGCTAGACTGACTTCAATGAATTGGTATATACTTGTACTTTCTCCCGAAGAATTTGTGAATATAATCTCTCTTGAGTTTCATCTTTTCATATCACTTTGCATATCTATCTGTAGAATGTAATGCTTAATATTTTCAACTGAAAGTTGTAATTGGAGAGATATTTTGAAGTTCATGCAACCCTATGTTTGTTGTCCTGTAGGATTTCTTGAAGCGATATTTCCTTTTGTCTTCTTCAGATACCTACATTCATTTGAATAAAAAGGGGATACCATCTTTTAGCTTAAGTATTTTTCTGGTACTTTTAGTTTCTTGGTTTTTGTGGCATTGCCTTTAGTTTCGACTGGTCAAAAGTCTTTTTTTCCCGACGTAAGTTTGTATTGCTTCCTTGCTATTGAATTCAAATTATGTTAACTGTAGTATTAGGTTTCCGATGTTCCAATGGATAAAATAAATTAAACAAACAAAAAAGAAAATCTTGCAATTGGGTATATGGCTGGTATATTGATGAAAAGACAGGTGGAGGTTATTACAGGAACCTCCCAATGTTTGGGTTTTCTTCACAGGACCAACAATAAAATCCCTTGTTCATTTTCCCTAACTTCGAAATAGAGAAATATTATACATTACCTTGCAGACAGTATTATTTAACCTTTCAAAACGTTGTTCATCTACTATGAATACTCCGTTAGATCAAGGCACATTCAAGATAGATTTCCTACAACACTATAAATCGAACATTGAAGTACCTAGTACTCGGGTCCGGCGCCATAGCTTCCCAGGCCACATTTTTTTTTTTTCAAATGGGGCTTTTCATTAAAATAAATAAATAAATAGTGTGAAGACAACTTTGATGACTACTCAGGGTGCCAAAGTTTCATCGGCCATGGTTTTTTCTTGAACGAGGCTTTTTATTGTTTTAAAAAAAAAAGGAGTAACTAGTACTGTACTGCACATCAAAAGGCCGTTTCTAGACTCATCACATGCCCATATAGAAATGCAAAAATTTGATTTGCATACTGCATTTATATTAACTATTTTTCGCGCCACCAAAAGAAACACCACATCACTCTCCTTCCAAACAAGTAAAATACTAAAGAAGGAAATATTAACAGAACTTATGGAACTATTACTTTCCACTGTATATTCCAATCAAATTAGGAACTACTGAACGAAAATGGAACTCCTCAAACAGAAACCTAAATATTCGTTTTCATCAAACTTAAATGAAAAAAAGAAGAGCCAACATGATATCTTTTTACAGACTATCGAGTCTTGAAATATAAGCTAACAAACCAAGTCCAAAGGAGGAGGAGAAAACCTAAACAATAACGTTCTCTTCTAGCTTGTCGGGGTCATCAAGGCTAAAGAATTTGAAGTAGCAATCTCCAATTGCACCATGCTGTTAACAAAACAAAACAATAACACATGCCCGTTGTCAGTAACAAACGTAACAGCAACTCCAGCAAAATGCATGACATGTGATATCATTGTTCACATAATACATGTGGTTAGTTAATCAGAATTTCAGTACGAATGGAAGACAACGAAACAGCACTTCATTGTATGCATGAAAAAACATAACATTATAATTAGGATCACAACTCAGCCATGTAAAAGTAGTAAATACTTGACACAGTCTATCAAAAATGGTTCACTTTCAAAAAGAGGAAGCATTGAAAATCGAAAACTCATGCCATTTCAATTTAGGCTCCGTTTGTTTCACCGTAAAAGGTATGCAGGGGGAATTTATTTTCCTGGGAAAGCTTTACGGTGAAAACTTTTGTTTGCTTTTCATTCACAGACGTTTGATGCATAAAAGGTTTTCCACGGAAAATTTTATTGAAATTCAAAGTTACTTTAGTTCTTCAAGCATAGAACATGTCGGTGCATAAACAAATAGATATGATTCATACTTTAATCATTTAAAGGCAAGATGAACAACATAAAAAATGAATCAAAGTCACAAAAATAATTAAATTCGCGAAAGTTTAAAAGCATTGGTGATTAAACATCACAATTACTTTGACGGAAAACATATACAACTTATCAATTTAATTTAAAAACATTCGTCAACCGCTTTTGATTTCCCTGTCTTTTTTTGCAATGAATCCCATTAATTGCTTCCTTTTCATTTATGTTGAGATAGTAAAACGCATCTTCCAAGTCGTACATACGTACATGTGTTGCGTTGTATCTATATATGTAAAAAGTATATTTGAAAGTAAATATTTTTTATTGTGCTTTTTTATTACTTTATTTATAGTTTATTCACTTTTATGTGAAGATAAAAAAAAATATCCCATTAGATGTTTATCTTGATTTACCATTATCAAAGCATAATAATTTTTTATTGTAATTTATTCCACTGGCAATGGAGATAAATACATAGCATCATAAGATTAATATATATATAAGTAAATAAATTTAAACCAATACGTACATAAGTAAGAGAGAAAAGAGGACTACTTCTGCATTAATTAGATAGTATGGGATATAGCACGTATATGGAAGTATATATAAATTAGTCTATTAAAGAAGTCTTGCACCAGCTTTGTAAACGTTTCCTACTTTTTTTGCAACGCATATCTTTAGCCCCTTTTCCCTTGTTTTGGGGAAATATTTTCCAATATGTTTGCATTTACTTACAACCAATCACTCGTAATATTTGATTTACTCGTAAAGATTTGTTTAGACTCACTTTACATTGAAACACGCGGAGCCTTATAAAGAAGTGGAGACCATGAGGTGTCGTTTATGGAATAAAGGAACTTGGATAAAAAGCTCCTTTTCCCTAACATGAAAACAGTAAAAAACACTTTCGCACTAATTAGAGATTTCAGCCGTCATACAAAATCTTAACATGCAAGAACTCTCCAAGAGTGATAAGTATTTCTTTACAAAACAATTACACACCCCCATTACTCATCAGGTACCATAAGCATGGTAATGTCTTTTCTAGAAAATTAGGCAAAACACATGCGTGCCTTGAAAGGTAAATAATAAACAAGGGTTTTTGAAAATAAATGATAAATCTTCATAATAAATATAAATAAAGGAAGCTTCGCACAAAAATATTTAAAACCACTTTCCACATATCTACTCAACTCATATGCTTGACGTTGGGGCTAGGATGCACCAAAAAATGCAACTACATATGCCAATAACTTGTTTAATTCCCTTGGCCCCCAATTAGTTATAACTTATAACTGCGTGGAAAAATCATATTGAAGGATGGAAGTTTAAATTAAACACAACAAATATCGACAAAGAAAGTTGTTTTGATATTTAGTGTGAACTGTAAAAATCATTCAGACTCAACCAATGTAAAAAGGCCTTACAGGTTGGTATGCACTTGTATGCGAAAATGGACAGGCAAGGAAAAGAAAAGAGGATAAGCAGGCAGGCAAGATGAATAACGACAACAAAAAGAAACGCTTACTCGCATCTTCTTTTATTATGACCGATCCCCTTGCACTTGCTACACGTAAGTTGCCGTTTGACTACATCCATTGCCCCACCCAGCTTCAACTTTGGCCTGCCAGGTGGTCGTTTAGAAGGCGGAGTTATAGTAACTTGTACCGAAGACGGCGTCATTTCACCCATCATATGTGATGCTTCTACATTTGGTACTGGGTGAATAGACTCACCATACGTGAGGCGGTAACTCTCAGTCGTAAAGTACCGTGAGCAGTAATCGTATGGATTCATACCAAGTCCCCCCAAAACAGCAACCGCATGGCAGCAAGGCAGTCCAGACAGCTGCCATCCTCTGCAGCTACAATCCCAGCTGTCAATATCGACTAGATCAACGACAGATTCACCACCACGCACTTCATACGTGTTACCATGTGACTGCAACACCTGAAGCGACTGCAACTTTGACGTCTCTGCTTGTAACTTCTCCTCCATAGATGGTGCTAGCCTTGTCCCCCAATCACTCGAATGAACTCTCCTTGTGTAAATCATCTCCATCATCTTCCCTCGTAAAGAATCAACCATCTGAGTTACTGGCAACTCATTCACCTCTGCCACCCAGCCGTAGAACAGTTCCCCAAAGTTTGCTGTCATATGGTTATACCGTGCCCCTCCAAAAAAAGCATTTGCCCAGTGCTCAGGTTCGCTCTGTAGGACCCAGTTGTAAGCATCAGGAGATATCGTTTTTATATTCTCAGTGCACTGCTCAAAATCTTCTTGTTTATGTGCATAGGCCGACGCATAGAAGTCTTGAACCATGAGCCGCCTTGCTTCGTGTGAAAACTGCGTTTTCAAGTCATCGTTGAGCTTTTCAGCAAGATAACGCAAACAGTAAGCATGTTGGCAGTTTTCAAAAATCTCTCGCAACGACTCTTTCAATCCTTTCTGGAAGTCAGCCACAAAAGTGAACGGCTCAGAAGTTGGAACTGCAGATTTCAACTCCAACAAAAACCAATGCCAGTTCTCATCAGTCTCGACATCTACAACGGCGAAAGCAATTGGGAACACGTCATCTTCAGCATCGGCAGATGTGGCGACCAATAAGGTCCCTTGATACTTGGAGTAAAGTGGGGCACTATCGAGGAATATGAGGGGTCGGCAACCTTGCACAAAACCGGATATCGAGGCATGGAAAGTAACAAAGAAACGTCGAAAGCTCGAGTCTTCATTGGTAGCAAACTTGGCAATGCTGCCCGGATTGGTCTCCATAATCTTATCACAGTAATACGGTAACTGGCTGTAAGCCTCGGAGTATGAACCCTGCATCTGCTCCCTCACCATCTCTTTCGCACGCCATGCCTGTGTGTAGTTGAGTTCGATACCATACTCCCTCTTAATGTCTGTGGCTATCTCTTTTGGCTTGTAGCTCGGAGAATCTTTCAACTTCTCCTTTATGATACTTCCCACCCACCCCCTGGTGGCTCGATACCCAGCTTTCGTGGCACCTCTTTCACACGTATGCGCTTCACTCATTTTCTTAATACACACTAACTGGGTAGAGGCCAACCTGGCTGCGTACAACTTCCAGGGACATCCTTCGGCTTTGCATTTGACAGTCACGCGGAGGCTGTCGTTTTTCTTATATTTGTAACCAAAGCCATGTGCGATAGAGTACTTTCGAAGGGCTTCTCGGAACTCAGGAAAGCTATGAAACCTCTGGTCAACACCGGTGATGATATTCTCCCACTGGGATGCGACTTTAAGATGTTTGTCATTATCATCGGATGCATGAGTATCCATAATAAGGTCCATATAGATGGGATCATCGGCATTGTAAGTACTCATTGGGACAGCACTAGGAACCACTGCTGCTTCTGAGTCCATTGTCCTGAGATAAAAAGCAAACAAACAACATATATGGGTCTGTACTTAGATTCTAAACACAGATGCATTCTAGTTTTACTAGTTTTACCATAAACGTTTTTCACCAAACTCAAAATTCAATCAAGTTTTATAATAATTTATGGCAGGTTTTAATAATAAAAATGTAAGGGATTGAGAAACAAAAGAGAGAGAGAGAGTACCTAGTGGTGGTGGGGGATGATGGGGTGGTGTGAAGAGCGGTGGGATGGGAAGAGGGAGGAGGAGGAGGAGGAGGAGGATCTAGGATGGTGAGGAAGACGTCGACCTGTTCACCATCAGGAAAGAAGTTGATCATACGACGAAGGTCTTTGTCTTTAGCAATGGTGATGAGTAGTTTTTTGTTGCGAGGAAGAAAGTATTTGAGAAGAATGGTGCTATTAGGATGGCAACGGAAAGTCTCACAGAGTTCCTTCTTGAAGTAGGAAAGGCTGGTCTCGTGATCAAGATCAACAGCGTAAGCCTCACCACCGTTATAACACAACATACCATCTTTTTCAGTTTCAAACTCACCCCCACTCTGACATATTGCTATCAACTTCTTCCCCATCGGACTCGTCATACCTGCTGCCTCTTTATTATTATTATTAATACCTTAAATATAATTAACGCACAAACCGACCTTGACAATTGACACCTGACACTTGTCACCTGACACCTGTCACTGCACAACCCAATTCAATTCAATGCAATCCAATCATCAGATATTAGGATAGCTGTAAATAGGATAGAGTGTGTGATACCGATAACTATAGTCTTAATTGCCGGACGATTATAAAAAAAAAAAAAAAAAATTAAAAGTAGGGGGTTTGAATTTGAAGGGGAATGAGGAAGAGAGAGAGAGAGAGAGAGAGATGAATTAGTAAATACTAATCAGTCGTATTTATAATAATAATATTGCGATTGTGCAAGAGAGAGAGAGAGATATATATATATATATACTATAAAGAGAATATGTGTGTGTGTGTGTGTGTGTGTGTGTGTGAGAAGTGAAAGGGTAAGAAACCAAAAATAAAAAGAAAGAAAGAGAAGAAGAGAGAGAGAGGAGGAACCAAACCTGCAATTATTATTATTATTATAAAAAAACTCATTCACACTTTCTTTCTTATTTATTTATTTATTTATTATTATTTAAGTATATATAACAAATATAAATAATATCTGTTTGGGAGGAGGGGGAGGAGGTTAACTCGAAACTCACCAAATATATATATAAATAATCTCAATTTGGGATTTTAATTTTATATCTGTTTCTTCTTCTTCCTCCTCCTCTTTAAATCCACACAGATTCAGATCTGCTGCTGATATTATTATTATTATTATTATTATTATTATACTCTATTATGTTTTACCACTCTCTTTATTAGGGTTTCTCCATTTATACGCTTTTCTTTCTTTCTATCTATCTATATCTATATCTATATCTATATATATCGGTGCCAACATATCACCTTCCCACCCTTACTTCTTATTAATTACACTTCGACCCCCCCTATTTACCCACATTTTCCTTTCCCTTCCTGTTTACATTTGGATCAACTTTTAAATTTCCCCAATTTTATCATAAATTACACTACTCACTTTATTCCCACTTTTAAATACTTTTTTTACAATATATTCTATCCAAATTTCTTACTATTTTATTTTTACTTTACACTGTTTTTTACACTTATTCCAAATTAATTTGTTTTCTACTCTTTTCTTCTTCAAAAAACTATTCTTTTTTATTGATACACGACTAACCACTGTTGTAGCAGTTTTTCCTACGTTTTAAAACAAATATTTTGGGTTAATTATATAAGAGGCGCCCAAGTGGTATATAATAGGAGATATATACCAGTAGAGTATCCTAACTCATCCTTTCAAATTTAAAACCGATTAGGCGTTAGTTCATCGAAATGGTATTTAAGTTTCTATATTTGTTAGATTAAACAACCAATTCCCGTTCCGTTAATTTTTATATTAAAAAAAACAATTGGGTCGTGTCCCACGGCTAGTATGACATGTATAGTCACTAGACCGGTTCTGCATATCATATACGATACTTACCAAACACTCGTAATTTTGTTAAATGGGTTTTTGAACCTAGGAAATGCTTACAATCCGTCCATCAAACACACCATTAAGTCTATTTTTAAAAGTGTCAAAAAAACAACTTCTTCCAAATGGGCTTCTAATGGTCCTAATTTTTTGGAAAAGTGGGTTGTTTTTACATACCAAATGCTCGTAATTTTGCTAAAATGGGCTTCCAATATGCCCGCCAAGCATTGTTGGAGTCCATGTATAACTTAATGTCTATTTCATACAACATCAAATCGATCGGATTGTTTTTAAATATGATTAAATAAATTTACTAAAAGAGCATATACAGTATAATCTCTCTTTATTAATACTCTATATATGAATGAACTATCTATAGGAATAAAATTGTTCAGTCTCAACTCGGGGCAGTACAAAATAAGAATAACATACATATCCATATTGTAATATTTCATGATTTCTTATGGTTCCGCATTAATAAATTTGTCTCGATATAGGAATAAATTATATAAATGTGTAAAATTATATATATGTCATTACATTAAAGGTAAAACGATTTAAAATATTTATATAATGTAGTATGTGATATTATCATGATTTTTTTGTTGTCACCATATACTTTAACTTGCGGGTACGTAATATCTCGTCCACGTGAACACTTTCTTGTTGAAGCCAAAATAATTTTAACTTGTCAATCATGATTAACGCTTCTTGACATGAAACATTGTTAATTTTTTTTAAATTAATGAATATGTTACTTTCACGACTTTTCAACTATTTTGAATTTATGTATTTAACTTGTTAGATAGATACATGTATCCGTCTCTTGAATATTTGTGCTAATTAGTTAAATTAGATACACATATACATTTTATTAAGGAGAACATTTATGTAAGTATTTGTTTATATATCAACCCGTACTTAGCAATAATCTCCTTATAATAATATTTTCTCTCGGTCCCGATGTTATTCCTATAGAAAGGTTCTAATATGATATTTTGATAAATCATCTGTCATTAGTCAAATAAGTAGCTATATACAACTTTATTTACATTGGGAAAGTTTTATTAAGTTTTTTTTTTTATATGTGATAATAAAAAATTTAGAGCGTATTTTCATTCATTAGTTTAGTCCTGTTCCGCATCACCCGGTATGGAGTTTTTTGCTGAAATGGGTTACTGTGGACAATTAATGTCCAGAATGGGCTACATTTCTGAAATATTCCCAAAATGGTCTACTTTCGAAAAACGACCGATCGAAATGAATAAAACGACCGGTCGTTTTTATCATTAACTCTCTGGAACAATTTGGACAAAAAACGATCGGTCGTTATGCACAATTCGATCGGTCGTTTTTCAGACCAAAAACGATCGGTCGTTTTATCCTAGCGATCGGTCGTTTTTTGTGTTGTGCTCACTGGAAGAAATCATACCTAAAACGATCGGTCGTTTCTGAAAAACGATCGGTCGTTTTTCTGTATTTCAGCCTTTTAATTTGTTGAACATAGAGTTCAATAATGATTTTGATTATTACTTTGATTATGCGTTTAATGATTTTACGATTTCGATGATATAATGCTTGTCTTGTCCAAAAATAGAAAACGTATATTTCAGGTCGTTAAATGATAGTGCATTCGATAACGAAGCCATAGGTTCAAGCGGAACCAAAATCGGAGCTAAAACGAAGGAGTTATGAGCATTCGAAGATTTACGGGACCAGGATTACAGTCGACCGATCGACTGGACAAAAACGACCGATCGTTTTTGATCCAATTTCTTCCAGAGAGTCCAGTATAAAAACGACCGATCGTTTTCAGAAAACGACCGATCGTCTGTCTGAAAACGACCGATCGTCTGTAGAAAACGACCGATCGTTTTCTGCAGTTTTCGAAAACAGCTTTTCAGCAATTTCTGGAAAATAGCTGTTAAAACCTTTCAACGGTCATAACCCAGAAAAACAGACTTTGCTGTTATATAAACCAGCCCAATCATCTCTCCAAAGTAACAAAAAAGCTTACCAATCAATCATCCAAATACCTCTTTCAATAAAAACCCAATTTATCACCATTTTGGTGAAAATATTCGAAAAAGAGGAAATCAAAGAAGAAAGCGACTCAAGCTCGATCAACAACCAAGACTCACCAATTAGCTTATTTAGAAGCAAATAGAATAGTGAGTGTAGTTACATTTTTGTAACAAAATTGTATCGAGTGTTTTATAAACTCATTTTTGTGAGCGAGTGATCGGGTAGAGGCTTTGTAAGCGAGTTGCTTAAAAGCTCTAGGTCTTTTCATTTCGGGACACTCATAAAGTGAGGGGGAGCTTAATCGGTTGATTAGCTCATTAGGGTTGTAATATCCGGGAAAAGAATTTTTAGTGAAATACTCGGTAGTACCGAGGAGAGGACGTAGGCGCGTTTTGCCGAACCTCTATAAATCACGGTGTCATCTTCTTCCCTTAATCTTTTATTTTGCGCAAATATTTATTCTTGCTTGCTTGCGTTTGAATTTATTAACGTTTATTAACGCTTAAGCTTAGAATTGCGTAAGTTGGGGTGTTAGTTGCACTTAGGTTTTAATTAGGCGAAAATCGCCATAAACCTTATTCACCACCCCCCCTCTAAGGTTAGCACGCGGGCCAACAATTGGTATCAGAGCCAAGGCTCTTGCATATAGGAATCTAACGATTCTAGAGTTAAGATCCCGATGGCTAACTTCCTTAATTTCACTTCCGGCATAGCTTTATCCCCCAATACTCCACCTTATTTCGATGGGATAAACTATAGTTATTGGAAAGATAGGATGAGCATTTTCCTACAAAGCTACAATGTCAATCTTTGGAAGATTATTAAAGTAGGATATTCCGCTCCTAAATCCGAAAATAGTGAGAATCCAATCCCCGTAGAGGACCTTGATAACGCTCAACTTGAAGCCTACTCTACGAACGCTAAAGCGATGTATGCTATTGTTTGTGCCGTTTCCCCTAACGAGTACAACAAAATTTCCGCTTGTAAAACCGCTAAGGGCATGTGGGATAAGTTAGTAGTTATGCATGAAGGGACTAACCAAGTTAAGGAGTGCAAACTCCAAATTCTAGTGCACGATTACGAACTTTTTAGGATGAGCGAGGGAGAAACTATTTCCGATATGCTTGCTAGATTTACCACTATTACTAACGGACTAATGTCTCTTGGTAAGTCTTTGTCTTGTAAGGAGATGGTTTCAAAAGTGATTCGGAGCTTACCGAAGGAATGGGAACCAAAAGTCACCGCAATTCAAGAGGCGCACGACATGAATACTTACACTCTTGATGCATTGACGGGTTCACTTATTACTCACGAGATCACCCTCAATAGTCACAAGCCAATCTCGAAAAAGAGGGAGATAGCTTTCAAAGGAACAACTTGTGACGAAAGCGATGAGCTATCCAATGACGACGAAAATTCAATGCAAATCATTCGAATCGTCAAGGAAATACTCAAGCTAAAAGACCACCGCAAACATAAAGGTAAATCGTCAAATAATTCAATTTATTCTAACGATTTTGTTTGCTATACTTGTGGCAAGGAAGGACACATGGCGAGAGATTGCGTCATGAATCGCAAGAGCAAAGGCAAGAAGAAGATATCCGCTTCAAGCTCTAGCGATAGCTCCGACCAAGATGAAGTCGCGCATCTTGGTTGCTATATGGCCATGGAAGAAAGCCATGAACAAAACCTCTCTTCTTCAAGCGAAAGTGAAAGCGAAGCCGATGAGGTAAATGATCTTTCTTATGATGAATTACTTCATATGTGCGATGTTTATTCTAAAAAATTTCCTAAGCTTGTCGAAAAGGTCGACTCTCTTAAAAGGATAAATTCTTCTCTCAATGAAGAAATAAGATCCTTAAAAAGAGATAAAATTGAAAATGAGTCTATTCCGACATCGTCATTTTCTCTTCATGATATAGATGACGAAAAGGAAGACTTAAAAGATAAAAACGAGTTTTTAAAAACCGAGAACGACTCTTTGAAAAAGAAAAACGATGAGCTTGTCATTACGGTCGAAAAACTCGAGTTAACAATCTCAAGGTTTTCCAAAGGGAAAACCGTGTTGGACGAAATTTTGAGTTGTCAAAAAGATGTCAATGACAAAAGCGGTTTGGGTTTCGTTTCCAACTCTATTGGATCAAGCACAACCCGCTATGTCAAATCTTCTAGCGTGTCTACAACTCCTATTCCGCCTATACAAAAGGTTGTTTTTAAACAAGGGAGCACTTCAAGAGTTTTGCCGAACTCTTGTAATAATAGAAGAGGTTTAGGTTTTCAAACCAAAACCGCTCATCATACTTCTAAAACTTCCTATAAAAAGTCGCATAGTTCTCGTTATTCGAAAAAATCTATGCACTGCATTCATTGTAGTAGAAGTGAGCATAACTCTTCTAAATGCCCAAATCGCTTCCATGTTAGTAGAAGCAATTTGAAATGGGTAGTAAAGACCCGAGCCACTAACAATGTCGGACCCAAAAGAAATTGGGTACCAAAGGACAAAATTTGTGTTGTAGGTATCTCCATCCAAAAGGAGAAAATCAACAAATGGTTGGCAACGCCGACAAAATCCGTGGAAGTCAAGAAGATCGACTCCACCATCAAGGATGAAGTGCCATTAATCGACAAAGGTGGAAGGCATACCAACAAGTGGTACCACCTATTAGGAATCGGCAACGCTCAATGCAAATGCCATTAGCGAGCGGACTCGACTCCACATCACATATTCGGTATACTCTAATCTATAATATCTACATATATGTGATTAGTTGGGTCGGGTATATGCATCATATTTACATTTTTCATCTTTTGGTTTTTCTTTAAAAACCCTTCACATAACCCCATATTTTTTTTATTGATTGCATTTTGATAATGTCAAAGGGGGAGAAAAATGATATATTTTGGTGTAAATGCGTTTTGTTAAAATGGAGGAGTTATTTTTCTTGTATCTTGTAAAATCATCATTAGTTTGTCATAATCAAAATGGGGGAGATTGTTGAACATAGAGTTCAATAATGATTTTGATTATTACTTTGATTATGCGTTTAATGATTTTACGATTTCGATGATATAATGCTTGTCTTGTCCAAAAATAGAAAACATATATTTCAGGTCGTTAAATGATAGTGCATTCGATAACGAAGCCATACGTTCAAGCGGAACCAAAATCGGAGCTAAAACGAAGGAGTTATGAGCATTCGAAGATTTACGGGACCAGGATTACAGTCGACCGATCGACTGGACAAAAACGACCGATCGTTTTTGATCCAATTTCTTCCAGAGAGTCCAGTATAAAAACGACCGATCGTTTTCAGAAAACGACCGATCGTCTGTCTGAAAACGACCGATCGTCTGTAGAAAACGACCGATCGTTTTCTGCAGTTTTCGAAAACAGCTTTTCAGCAATTTCTGGAAAATAGCTGTTAAAACCTTTCAACGGTCATAACCCAGAAAAACAGACTTTGCTGTTATATAAACCAGCCCAATCATCTCTCCAAAGTAACAAAAAAGCTTACCAATCAATCATCCAAATACCTCTTTCAATAAAAACCCAATTTATCACCATTTTGGTGAAAATATTCGAAAAAGAGGAAATCAAAGAAGAAAGCGACTCAAGCTCGATCAACAACCAAGACTCACCAATTAGCTTATTTAGAAGCAAATAGAATAGTGAGTGTAGTTACATTTTTGTAACAAAATTGTATCGAGTGTTTTATAAACTCATTTTTGTGAGCGAGTGATCGGGTAGAGGCTTTGTAAGCGAGTTGCTTAAAAGCTCTAGGTCTTTTCATTTCGGGACACTCATAAAGTGAGGGGGAGCTTAATCGGTTGATTAGCTCATTAGGATTGTAATATCCGGGAAAAGAATTTTTAGTGAAATACTCGGTAGTACCGAGGAGAGGACGTAGGCGCGTTTTGCCGAACCTCTATAAATCACGGTGTCATCTTCTTCCCTTAATCTTTTATTTTGCGCAAATATTTATTCTTGCTTGCTTGCGTTTGAATTTATTAACGTTTATTAACGCTTAAGCTTAGAATTGCGTAAGTTGGGGTGTTAGTTGCACTTAGGTTTTAATTAGGCGAAAATCGCCATAAACCTTATTCACCCCCCCCCCTCTAAGGTTAGCACGCGGGCCAACATAATTGTTTCAAACCCTAAATTTTTTCATTATCTCAAAACTATCTCTCTCTCTTATATATAAAAAATTCGCCCCTCTTCATCAAATCACCCAAAAATCCCAATTTTCTATAAATATATTACCCAATTCCTCTTATTATCCGTATAATCACTCTCGATTCATTCCGTTTTCTTAAAAAAACCCAATTCTTCAAAAATCCGTAATAAATTCCAATATGGTTCGTACCAAGAAAGCGACGCAACCCTCCCTCGTTGATGCAAATGAGGACGACTACGTGCCTCCGACGCGTGTTCCTCGCGCTCGACGAACCGGCTCCTCCACCGCTCCACCATCGGGCCCCGGTGTCTCTTCCGGCTCTCTTCCTCCTCTCTATCCACCTGCAATGGGTAAAAGAGCTATATTGACTAACTTTACATTAGACATGCCTTTATTTCTTGAACGTTTTCCTCTTCTCATGCAAGATTTAAACTTCCAAAAACTCAACGTAATTCTTACTCTAAAAGAGCCTTTCTTCATTGAAAATATATATGAATTTTACCATAACCTAGTTCTTGATAGGGGTCCTGATGACGCACTCCGCTTGCGTTCATCGTTTAATGGCCAAACCTTCGTTTACGGTATAGACCGTTTACGAAATCTTCTACACCTCGATGCTGCGGGGGTGTACGAGCAAAGTGACGAACTTTGCGATATGCTCGATATCGTTAATTTTACCGATTTCAAAGATGAGCTATTTCATCCCACCCACAACAATCAGTCTAACAAAGCCCACGGCCTTCTCTTTAGAAATAAATTAGCCTACCACATCCTCTCCCATATCGTCCTCCCTCATACTTCAAATTTCACAGATGTTACCAATGAGTACATCTTTCTTTTAGGGTGCATCCATCGCCGAGTCAAGCTTGACTTCGCGACGCTCATATTCTTTAAGATGGATTCGCTCAAAACGAAATCTAAGAATGGGCTACCTTACGGTGCCTTGATTTCGGCCATCTTAAAAGACCTAAACCTTGTTCCCGGTGGAACCCTTTTCAAGAACAAGGATAAACACATTTGGGACACCTCTTATCTTGCCCAAATGTCAATAAAATTCAACACTACCGCCAAGACCATTACTTGGTTCGGTAAACGGGTGTCCGGCCCCGACTACACTACTCTTTCCGCCGAAGAGGAAGAGTATGTCGGCCCTAAGGCCACACCGCAAGCCGCTCGTGAGGACGTGCCTATTTCCTCCGAGTCCCTTCCCCCGTCTCACATTCCTTCCTCTTCTCGTCCCACTCGAGGTCGAGGAAAAGCTCAAGTCGGATCTTCCAACCGTCCTCCGCGCACCGAACAATTTTACGACGATCTATACATCGACCAATATCAAAATGCGCGACTCCACCGACGCATGTTTCGCTCCATGAACACAAGTCAAGAAGACTTGGACGAAATTGATAGGATAAGCGCCGAGCAACGGGCAAAGTTCTACGGGTATTTTCCCGATCTAGCCGGTCCCGCCGATGACGCCGATGAAGAGGACGACGCGACCTCCCACCGCGACTAGGCGGTTATTTTTTTTATGTTTTTGATGATGTCAAAGGGGGAGAAATACCCTCTTTTATTTTGCGTTGTATTTCCTTTGTTTTTCATTTTCTTTCGAACTGCGTTGTTTTTGATGTAATAAGTAGCAAACGCTTTGCATTTATGTTATGAATCTTTTTTATGTTGCTATTTATCATTACGTGTTAAATTGTATGACGTTGTGAGATTGCGTATTTATAATTCTAAAAATGCGATTTTGATGTTATTATAACTTGTGCGCATATATATCTAGTTGATTGGTTTATTTGTGTTGTTTTTCATTTGTGGCGATTGACGGTTTTTAGGCAAAACTATGGCCAATTTTTCGCTTGCATTTGATCGTTCGTTTTCCTTAATCGTTTAGCTTTGTTTAACTTCGTTTTAAATCGGATGTTCTGACATTTACTTGTTTTAAATCGGATGTTTAGTAAAACGTCACCTACACATCTTGTACTAAACATATTAATTTACAACATCATTTTATGTGATTATACTAGTGCTATAAATCTTTCGAAAAATCCGATCCAACACTCGTACTAAACATATCTATCAGTTAAATTTTAGCACAAATGTACAAATAATGTCATACATCTGATCAATTATGTGAAGAGCTATATACTAGCTGATCATTCAAAATATACTTATTATTCTAAAAAAAAAAAAAACGGTCCTTTCCAATTATATATTCGTCCTTTTCTTTTCTATTTACGACATCATTTTTTAAGAGATCATGTTCAAAAAGGGGATATGTTTTTATATATTTTTTGCCAAATCAGTGTCGAAAAGTGCAAAAAATTCTTCTTCTGTAAATTGTTTACAGTCGATCGGTCGACTGTGAAAAACGACCGATCGTTGTTCAACAGATGACCGATCGTTCTAAAAAACGACTGATCGTTTCAGTTCACATTTCTTCCAGAGAGTCCACAAGAAAAACGACCGATCGTTTTTCAGAAACGACCGATCGTTTTAGGTATGATTTCTTCCAGTGAGCACAACACAAAAAACGACCGATCGCTAGGATAAAACGACCGATCGTTTTTGGTCTGAAAAACGACCGATCGAATTGTGCATAACGACCGATCGTTTTTGGTCCAAATTGTTCCAGAGAGTTAATGATAAAAACGACCGGTCGTTTTATTCATTTCGATCGGTCGTTTTTCGAAAGTAGACCATTTTGGGAATATTTCAGAAATGTAGCCCATTCTGGGCATTAATTGTCCACAGTAACCCATTTCAGCAAAAAACTCCCCGGTATGAGTGGAGTAACACTACCGTAAACCTGGTACACTAAGTTTTAGGATGTGACACATATTAAAAACTCAACGCTTATTAATGAATCCTAAAACAACTAGTTAAAATTAATTTAAATTAAAACTAAAATATTTTATTGGATGACACAACCTAGATTGGAGTGGACCGAGTTTATATAATTGTTTAGGGTGTACATGTGAGTGATGAGTGAGGGTAGTGATAAAACAAAATTGGATAAAATATAATCATCCCTCCCTTGCTATATATACTTGTCGGTCGGGTATTTCATTTTGGTATGTTGCAATTTAGTTGTTGGGTTTAGTAAAATAGTAAAATTGGAAGATTTAATGTATATAGTTTAAATATTTATTAATGACAATAATAGTAAAAGTGATTGTGAATTAGTAAGTAAGAGGAGGGGAATTAAATTAGAAGGGGGAGAGAATAGTAAAATAGGAGGAGTAGTAGGTAGTTGAGAGAGAGTATGAAGGTGATTGATTGGGGTTGAGAAAGATAAGAAGAAGAGTAAAACAAAACAAAACAAAACAAAAGGGTGGATATGAGTGATGAAGGGGGGTACCGTACCAACCACACAAGTAAAAGTATATGTAGGGGTAGTAAGGTAGTGGATAAGAAGAAGTAAAAGAAAAGAGTACGTAGGATTAAATATATATATATATATCTGGAGAGAGAGAGAGAGAGAGAGAGAGAGAGAGAGAGATGGTGTATAATAATGTGAATGTGAATGTGGGTGGGGTGGTAGTGGCGGTAACAAAGTTAGCAGGTTTATTAATGACCCTTACACTCACTGCACATGCTTTCTCATACTCTCGTTTCCGTAATAACAACCTTCTTCCCCTTAACCCTCCTCCTCCTCCTCCTCTATCACCCGATAACTCTGACGATAATGATGATGACGACGACGATACTTTACTCGCCGCCATCTTCAACCTCCTTCCTACTAACAACAATAATATTTCACCAGGTTCAGCTTCGTCTCTCTCTCTCTTCTCTTGTTAGTTAATACCTTTTATTATTATTATTGTTATTGTTATTATTATTATTATAGGGAGAGAGAGAGAGAGAGTAGTGTGTCATGTACAGTTGAACAGTGGTCTGGTTGGTATGTGTGCCCTTTTAAATGTATACATACATACTGCTGCTGCTGCAATGGGTTTTGATTTTTTTAATACTCCAATAATTTCATTAAAATTTTGACTAAAAAAATAAAAAATTGAACTGCACCCGTTGTAGCGTAAATAACGTCCACTATAGCGTGCTATTTACCCTATAGCACGAATTTAGCGTTTTTATAGTGTTTTTCGGCATGCGAACTATAGCGCGGTTTATCATAGCGTTTTTCGGCCCGCGAACTATAGCGCAATATAACGCCTTTTTTAAAACATGCTGTATAGCTCTTGATTACAACTTCTATCTCGTTTTTTGTTGTTTTGTTGTTTTGAATGGATATATATATATATAGGTGGTGGTAGTGAAGAAGAAGATTTGTTCTTTTTTGGATTAGCAACAGCACCTGCTCATGTTGAAGATAGGCTTCATGATGCCTGGCTTCAGTTTGCAAAAGACGACCTCCTTCCCGTTATTGATAACAACGACAACAACAAGTCTGATGCTGTTACAGCCTCTGTTGTTGTTGGCGGTGATGATCCACCTTCAACATCACCTATGTCAACGCTTAAGAAAAGAAAGAAGCGGATTAAGATTGCAATGGAGGCTATGATCAGAGGATTCGAAAAGTATGAAGAGGAAGAAGAAGATCCTGATCAGCCACCTCCCCAAGCTCCTCAGCATAATGTCGCCGCTTGGCACAATGCTCCTAACCCGTAAGCTCCTTTTTCTCCTGCCTTTCTCTTTTTCGTTAGAATACCAGCTTCATATGCCAATTGCATGTAGTTTTCTTTATTGACCCCCTCTCTGGCAGTTTAATCATTCTCATCCATGTTTACCTTTTTCTGAGAACAAATGTTTACTACAGTTTGGCTTTTGAACAAGAAATATTAGTTATCACTGTTCAATTGATTTTTAGGGAGGAGAGGTTACGATTTTGGTCAGACCCTGATCCAGAATTGCAACTGGCTAAGGACACTGGCGTCAGTGTCTTCCGGATGGGTATAGACTGGACAAGGATCATGCCAAAAGAGCCTGTCAATGACGAAACTCACGAAAATGTATGCTCTCATCCTTTCCTTATTTTCTCTCTCTCTCTCTCTCTCTCTCTACATGCAATACATACCTGGTTCTATTTCTTTTGCGGTCTCCATGTCGGTTAAAGTTAGGTTGACAAAATTAATAAAGTAATGAAACAAAGCTCAACTTCATATTGCTATGCATTTATGGTTACGATTGTTTTTAAATCAGTTATGTCATGTTCTTTAAGGTTAATTATGCTGCCTTGGAGCGATATAAGTGGATTATCAGAAAGGTACGATCTTATGGTATGAAGGTGATGCTGACTCTCTTTCATCATTCTCTCCCACCCTGGGCCGGAGATTACGGAGGATGGAAGCTGGAGAAAACAGTTGATTATTTCATGGATTTTACGAGGTTAGGTTTGGATTTGTGGTTGATCAAAATCACCTCATGGCGTAGTTTCGTTTTTTTATTTTTATATAGGAGTATGTTTTACAGTCATCTTCACTAGATTCTGATAAAATGTACCTGATGCATATTAGTATTCATTCTCTTACTGGTAGTGCCATCTCCCAATTCTAAAGAAGCTAAAATTCACTAGTTTTTCCTTCCGACAGTTTGTGACAAAATATGCATAAATATTTAATTTCATGTTGAGGTCACAGAACGATAAGTGATGAAAGTACATAGATGGCCACGCTTTCAACTAGTAGTTGGTAGTTTTGTTCTCAGACTGCAATTTACTTGATTTGCATGTGACTCACCATAGCTCTTGTGCTCTAAGTTACTCAATTTCTGAGTACTTCTAATCAGTTGAGAGGCTAATTTACTTTCAGCTATGCAGGCTTGTTGTGGACTATATGTCAGATATTGTAGACTACTGGGTGACATTTAATGAGCCACATGTATTTTGTATGCTTACGTACTGTGCCGGAGCTTGGCCTGGTGGTAATCCTGATATGCTTGAGGTTGCCACCTCTGCTCTCCCCACTGGTGTTTTCCATCAAGCCATGCATTTGATAGCACTTGCACACTCGCAAGCTTATGAGTACATCCATCATAAAAGGTTTTCTTTCATTAAACTTCTTTTTTTCTTACCGCGTTTCATCATACAGGCCATACTAATGCTTCTGGTTTCAACACCAGTATGGGTATTTTCCTGTTACTAGTAACTAATAGTATTTTTTCATCTTTCTGAAAATTTTCTTTCCTGACAATAAGTGTGTAAGTTCTGGCAGCACCTTCCCAAATCCTATTGTTGGAGTAGCACACCATGTCTCATTTATGCGGCCCTATGGTCTTTTTGATATTGGTGCTGTAACTTTCGCCAACTCCTTATCCCTCTTTCCGTTTATTGACGAGATCTCGAAAAATCTGGACTTCATAGGAATAAACTATTACGGACAGGTTGGTGCTCCTCGTTCTGAATGGAAATGTAAATACATTGCTTGAGGTGTTTAATTTTTTCTTTTGATTTGGTAGGAAGTGGTATGTGGAGCTGGACTTAAGCTTGTAGAATCTGACGAGTACAGTGAATCTGGGAGGGGAGTATATCCAGATGGCTTGTACCGCATGCTGCTTCAATTCCATGATCGGTATAAACACCTAAATATACCTTTCATCATCACAGAAAACGGGGTCTCCGACGAGACAGATTTGATCAGAAGACCGTACCTGTTGGAGCATTTGATCGCAATTTATGCGGCCATGAGAATGGTTTTAACCTTGCTACTTTCCATCATTTGAGATAGAATAGTGTTTTTGTTTATGGAAAATTTAAAGGTCTCATATCTTCTTTGTTTTAATTTAACAGGGTGTACGCGTAGTTGGTTACCTGTTTTGGACTATTTCCGACAACTGGGAGTGGGCAGATGGTTATGGTCCCAAGTTTGGACTTGTAGCAGTTGATCGTGCTAATGATCTTAGACGGATACCTCGTCCTTCGTACCATTTGTTTACGAAAGTAAGAAGGCTTTTATTTACATCTTGTGTTTCATCCTTGGTGTATCATTTTGCTGATACTTTATCTGGATGGTTTTAATGTAGGTGGTAAGCTCGGGTAAGGTAACTCGTCAAGACAGAGAATATGCATGGAATGAACTCTGTTTAGCAGCAAAGCAGAGAAAGAAAAGACCATTTTATCGAGCAGCCGATAAAAATGGCTTTATGTATGCAGGTAAATCCTCTGTAATCTTTATTTTTTTTACCGAGTAATTCAGTGCATAACGAATTCCCCCTCCTCTTTTTCTATACAACAGGAGGACTTGATGAACCTGTATGGCGCCCTTATGTAGAGCGAGATTGGCGTTTTGGACACTATGAGATGGAGGGATTACAGGATCCTTTGAGCCGCTTCTCAAGGTACATACTCCGTCTTTTCTCTCCAGGAAAGAAGAGACAACCTCAAAACGAAGATCCTGAATCGATTCACCAGCCCGTTCTTTTGTTGAGTTCTTGAACCTGATTATTTCCTCACTCAGCTAACAGTGTTGCAGTTAGTTACTTTGGCTTATTCTTCTGAACAAGGTACCATAAAATCCTTCTTATCCTAATTGGACTCTTTTGCTTAGTTTTTTTGTGGAAATGGGTTAGAAATAGACGAAAGGAGGGTCACATTTCCCCCCATTTATATTCTTTTTTTCGAAATAAATGAGATGCAAAAGTAAAACTTTTGTAATACAAAATATGACGAAGTGCTGCTATTTTGTGAACATGGAAGTCCAGCAACACACTTGGCCTTGGTTGAAGTTGGATCTGTGGTTGAAATAGCTCGTCGGGAAGAAAAAAAACAAGATTGGATAATAGCCAGAACAAAAAAAATCATATGCAACAAAAGTAGATCAGCAAGCTCGTCAATAACCTACCGTGAGTAATTAAACAATGTTAGTACCAAGCTTAACCGGTATTCATTGTGTGCCTCCGGTCTGTAAATTTGATGTATTTGTACAAATACAATGAATCTAATTATATAATTATGATGTTATGTATATTAGTACTGGTTTTTTGCAACTTTTTATGGTTACCTGGCCAATTTACCCAAATCATTATTTAGTTTTGTGAATGAATCTTAGATATTAAGGTAAATGATTTGTATTTACTTATTTCTGCCAAATACATTGAAGGAGCTCCGTTGAGCCCAGTCGTTTAACACACGACACGAGCCTAGACAATGCGCCACTGTGAACGATCCAAAACCTTATATGACTAGAGTTAAATATGAACAAGGTTAATTATGTCTGTTATTTTTACTACAACGTTTGAAGATAGATTGCATTTGTGTGGAACAGTTTTACTATATCTATATCTATACTATTATAATAAGCCAACCCAAGATTTTTTGAGGCACTTTTTTTCAAAAATACCCTTACACTTTTTTATTAATTACCACAATACCATATTCTCATAAAAAATAGAGAAAAAGTAATAACTAATAACATTTTTTATCCCTATTTAAGCTCTCAAAATTCTTTTAAGTCTTCTCATCTTATACTCTTATATTTTTTTTATTCTCCAAATATTTGTATCATAACTATACTTATTTTTTAAATTTTATCGCATTACGCGTCTCACACGCAAAGCGTGAGACAGGATTACTAGTTATATTATATCCTAGCTAGCTAGCAAGTAGTAACACATTATACTATATTCAAGCTGTTTTTTGCTACTAAAAGTGTGGAACAGTTATACTAGCTAGTATTAAGTTTGAGAGTTGAGACAATTCCTACGATAAATCAATGAAATGAAAAGAAAAGAAAACATAAAGCTAAACCCAAGTTTGAATACAAGAAAAACAGCATTATTATTATTATTATTATAAACACGTCGAAATTAGTAATTAGTTGGGGGACAGTTTCCCTTTTTCCCATTAATAAGCCTGATATTCCTCATCGGATGTTCACAGATCAAATGCCACGTGTCAGTTACTCATTTAATTCACCTTCAAATTAAACTAAGCTCCCATATATAACCTCCTGCCACATGGCGTCTCATTAATATTCAGTTTTTTTACCAAAGCCTTATTACGATTATAAGTATCTACACCCATTCATATATTTACCACTTACGAGATTTTACGAGATTGCATGCATGTGTTTTTGGAAAACAAAGAAGAAGAAGAAGAAATAGCTAGAGTAATTAATTCATTATATAATTAATATATATATATATATATATGATGGTTACATCATCCATGACCAGTAGTGCGGCTACCGGAATAATATACCTCCTGGTGGTCGTTTGCTGCTGCGACGGTTATAGATTTACTCCTCTACATTCCGACAAGGAACCATTAGGAACATTGCTGAAATCGGATTTAGATCTTTTGGAATTCCCACTAAACTTGGAGTATCTAGAAGCAGAGTTCTTCCTATGGGGCTCACTCGGAAAGGGTTTGGACAAAGTAGCTCCCGCTCTCACCGGTGGTGGTCCCGCCCCAATCGGTGCTAAGATGGCCAGACTCGACCCTTTCACAAAGGATGTCATCCTACAATTTGCATACCAAGAAGTTGGACACCTCAGGTACCTACGTGATCTTATTATAATATTAAAGCCTACTTATCTTAAATATTACTACGTACTACAATGTTTCATGTGATCAGTTGGATCTGTTAATTACAATGCTAATGTTAGCATATATCCTATATATGTGAATCGATGTTAATTACCAAGTTAATGCATGTAGGGCGATAAAGAAGGTGGTGAAAGGGTTCCCAAGACCATTGCTAAATCTAAGTGCTGAGGCATTTGCAACGACAATGGACAGCGCAATGGGTAAAAAATTGAGGCCACCGTTCGATCCCTACGCTAATGAACTCAACTTCTTGCTCGCTTCCTATCTCATCCCTTATGTTGGCCTCACCGGCTACGCTGGTGCTAACTCTAAACTCCACAGCCCCACCGCCAAGAGGGTACGCACCTCAACTCTTAATTATATAGCTGACTAAGTTACTGACACTACCGGAACATTTCATACACAATATTACTTGAGATAAAGTCCTAAAACTTCCATTTATATCAGCCTCTTGACTTAAAATTAGGCTATCCATGGCCGTAGTGTCAAAAATTCTAGCTTATTTCTTTATGACTAAAAACACACACGTTTCTTTTTTTCTTTTACAATATTAAATCGAAGGCATGACATGTAGTAATTAACTTAATGCGTGTATATATGCATGGATAACGTAACAAGTAACAACCAAGTCATAATTAATAAAGTGGAAAATAAAAGAAATCTAATGAGCTGTTACACACACATTAACACACACACACACATATATATAGCTGAGAAATGAGGAAACATGTATGCATGGTACAGCTGGTGGCGGGACTGTTGGCGGTGGAGTCAGGACAAGATGCGGTGATAAGGACATTGCTGTACAAGAAAGCGAGAGCCATTGTTCGGCCTTATGGAGACACGGTATTTGAGTTTACAAATAAGATATCAGAACTTAGGAACAAGCTGGGAAAGTCGGGAACCAAGGACGAGGGTCTATTGGTGAAAGAGTCACAAGGTGCCGAGGGGAAGATGCTCGGGAACGTGTTGGCAGGAGATGGGAACTCGGTGGGATACGAACGCACTCCTCAAGAGATACTACGAATTGTCTACAGCACCGGAAAAGAGGACACACCTGGCGGCTTCTACCCTAACGGTGGGGACGGAGACATCGCCAAGTCATTCCTATGATAAACTGTCATCCACGTTTTTAACTTTTCAAAACTGGCAGTCTTCTCCATTACATCTTGTTCAACTTGCCTCCAAAACACATTCTCCACGTTTGAAGAGTTTTTGGATTAAAGTGGGATGGAGGCAGATCAGATTTTTCTAGCTAAATCTCCCTAATTAAGAGTAGATAATTAATTACTACACATTTCCAGGGTTTCTAGTATTAAACTTTAGTTGAAATTTAGCCAATAATATGGGCCTTTCTAATCTTTGATCATGTATTCCATCAAATATAATTAGATCCTTTGGTTTTGAGATTTAGCCAAGTAACAATTTCATGGTTAACAGCGTTTACTTGCTTATTTGTTTCATGTTCAACTATGAGTTACCAAATACCAAGTGCAAAAACACAAAAAAAAAAATAAAAAAAAATGAGGCAATATTTGAATGGATGATCAGATCATCTCAAACGTATTGAATATAATTACTTTCTTTCCCCAAATAATCTCATAAAATTTTGAATGAAGTCAAGCTTACCTCAAACCCGTCTCTTATTAATAATGGCATAAGAAACCGCCCAACTCGGTGTTTTCGCTGATTTTTTTAAATAAATGTTTAGGCTGAAACGATTTCATTGTCTTATTCTGAATCTAGATAATCTTGAGCACATAATAGGTCGACGCAGATTTCATCCGAACTGATGAAAAACTAGAATCCAAAGTAACAATGTTTGTCAACTACTCGTCTTGAGCCGCGCATATGAAGTTTTCTGTTTTGAACCAGTCGTACAAAGGAGTTATCTAGCGCAAAGGGGTAGCAGGAGCTGTGCTCCCTTCAACCCCCAAAATAAAGAAACAAAATTAACTGCACACGAAAAAAAATTCAATATCTAATGCACACATACCTCTTTAGAAATCAAATTTCTCGTTCTTAAACAGATGAACATCGTCTTTTTAAGAAGAAGTATATGTTAACAAGTCTAAAATTAACAAGAGAATAAGCGACAACATTGTTTTATTTAATTTAGAAATATTTCTAGACCCCAAAATACACTGTTATTCTCTATAGAGCACCACTTAACAAGGGGCTAAAATGTAAAACTGTCATCAAGAAAGAAATGGATAGAACAAAAGAGCAAAAGCAAATCATTAGACTTAAAATATTGAAAGAATTATCGTATGAAGCAATTTCATTATTATGCTAGGGAGCTCATAATTGCATAAGGTGTCGAATATTTATGGGTGAAGCATCGTCGCAATCTCCATCCATGAGACGCTTGGCAATGATTTGATTAGCAGCTTCACTTGGATGATAAGGATCCCAAAATACATACTTTGATCTGTCTGGACAAAATATTGATGTCGGTCCACATGGTACTAAACCCCCAAACTTCCCACCAACAAAACAACATGCAGAATCTGCATTCTCAAAACCTGCACATAACAGCAACAACATCAAGACACTTGAATTTCCATTTACATCTAGTTTGTGGGTGTCGAAACTCGAAACACTAAACAGAAATAGGGCCTTAGAGCCCAAAACAGACTAGGAAATAATGCATGTTTTAAGTATGACATACCATATGACAGATGATTCTCAATAATGTCATTTACGATATGATATACATTGGCATAAACGAACTTTGCTCCCATGAGATGTACATTAAGATCAGTTACAAGCTCCTTCAACTCCACATTAAACATTTGTGCGAGTTGATTTGGGAAAACAACACAGCTTATTCCAGCAGATGGATTCATCTCTCTTTGATAAGGAATACACCCAATCGGACCCACATTTGCCACGACAATCTTTCTAGCTCCCATATTGTATAATCTCTGATAACATTTGCAGTTATTTGGTTGCTATGAGGAATTTGTCAAAAAAACAGATCAGATATATAGTGGCGCATATAAGAAATTGTATATACCGTGAGTTGTAATGTATATCTTGCGAGCATATCGCTGACAAACGTTTCAGGAGAAATCAGCTTTTGCTCCAGGGTTGAGATGACGGGTGTAAGGTAATTGTTGATGAGATCATTGGAACCCATAGTCACCGAGAAGAGAGCTTTCTCAAAAAGATGCATTGCTTCGTAAACACCTATTCTCGATATAATATCATCCCTCGTATTTACAAAATTATCCAACTGCTCGTCCAAATTAATTCTGCCACCCTACAAATTAATTTTTAAATTAATTTCGAGAGACTTACTTCTCCAAAAAAATAGTGCAACATATGTCGGGGATAATGCAAAATTAAGACCGCAGAAGCCCAATTCCGGAAAAACTTGAACTATTCCTATTTCTTAACTTTGACATAGTATTCATTATCTGTTTAACACAAACTTGTTTTTAAGCTACGAGCGAATATGAAAAAAGAAGGAGACGCAGTTACAAGCAGTTGAATACGAAAAGACAAGTACTGAAGATATGCAGCTTCTGGGAATGGGTATGAAATCTCACAAAGATATTCCCAGTGTGATTTAGGATTCCACCTCCACCAGAAGCATAATTGACACCGAGCAAGACCACCGGTCCACTGGTTGTTGGAGCCAGGAATGGAGGAGTAAAATCTTTAAGACCCATTTCTTGTCCTAACAAGAATTACAAGAATATATAGTAAGTTGTCGTTGAAAAAAGAAATCTTCTTAAATATATTTAAAACTAAAGTTGGGTACGAACTTGTGAAAGGAAAAAATGAAAAGACATGCCTATGATGTCATTTATTGTTCTTCCATTTGTATAACGACCTGTTGGCTTTCCAAGGTCGATTCCATTCGGAAAGTAATCAGCTTTGGAGAGAGAGACAATGTAGTTGTTGTTTCCTGTGTCGACTAGAGAATCTCCTAATACAAAATTAGCAGGTATATTTGCTTCGGAGGAGCATATTCCAAAGAATACCAAAAACATTATTAAAATTTGATATTTACCAGAAGGAATGACCATTTTCAGGAGACAGAAACAATAGAGAGAATAGAAACACAACAAATGTGATGTGACTGTTTTTTTTATTATTAGTATAGTATGAAGAAGAATGAAAAATGCATGCTTTTGTTAGTTGTGGTATGCATTATAACTGAGGTACTCACAAATTATTAAAAGAAAGCAAAAGAGTGGGGTATACATGTTATATATATATATATACAGTGACTAAATAAATATACATACGGGTTTGATGAAAAACTTCTTTTAGATGTATTTCCTCCTAAATATATTTGGATCATGCCACAGAAGAAAAGAAGTCCAATAGTGAGTCATCCAATAAATTTGAGTTAGTCACCAAAGAATGGTAGTGCTTTAACTAACCATAGTCTTAATCTGTAACATGCATGGATTCCACTATTGTAAATGTTAAAAATTCTATCATATAATTTAACATTTAAACTATGTTAAATTTTGTTTATTAAACTATATAGAATGTTTTTAAAATATTTTGTTTTAACAATTTAGTTAATACGAAACATGGATGGGCAAATATAGTAAAATTGAAATGGAGGGAAGGTAACATATAAAATCACTACATATATAGACTACTACTGCTACTATAAGTAATAATAAGTAATTAAACATTTTGGGGGAGGAGCGGGAAAATTGAGAGAAGCGGAGGGAGAAGAAAAGGGTTTAGGGTTTCGAAAAAGAAGGAAATAGATATAGAGAAGAAGAAGGGGGGGGGGGAATAATGAAGGACAATGAGATGATGGTGGGGATTAAAGAAGAAGAAGAAGAAGAAGAAGAAGGAGGGTTGATAAGGTTGATTGAATATGCAAAATCGGAGGTGGTATGGGAATTAGGGGGAGAGGAAACTGTAACTGTAACTGTACCTGGTTGGGGTTGGATTTTTGAAGATATTTTGATTACTTCCATCTCTTATTCCTCCGGCGTCACCCCCGCTATCCTTCTCTCCCACCTCTCCCTCGTCCGTCTCTCTCTCTCTCTCTCTCTCTCTCTCCCTCCCCCCTTACTTACTTACTTATTAACTTGCTTTTTATCCTCCCCCCCCCCTCCCTAGGCATGGAGCGAGCTACGTCGGAATAAGAATAAGTCTCCCCGAGGAGGAGGAGTAGTAGGAGAACGTCAAAAGCATCATCATCATCATCCCAACACAGTGACCATAGAATCGATACTACATAAGAACTTCCTTTCCCTCAACTCCGTCATCCACGCTCTTCTTCTCAACTCTTTTACCCTCCCTGGTTACTTACTACTCCCCCCTCCTCTCTTATTCTTCTTCTTCTTCTTTATTCTTATTATTACTACTACTACTACTAATCATAATCATAATCATGTGTGTGTGTGTGTTTAATCAGGTACTAACATCCATATGCTCACCCTCCGAGATTTCTCCACCTCCAACTCCATCAATCTCTATCTCCACCGCAGGTATATCTTTCTATCTCATCCTCCCATCTTCTCTCTCTTTCTTTTCATTATACATAATATTTATATATCAGGGGTGCCAATTCATCATTTTAATTATCCAATTGCTCCTACAATTAACTTCTTCTTATGTAGTATAATTTCATCCCCACTTTGTGCTCATTCATTGTCTACGTCTATCTATATTCATTTAGCTATTAATCTGCTCGGTTGCCTCTTTCCACTTTTCGAATCTTCTCCCTTTTTTTCTTATGAGTTAGCGTAAGTATCCCAATTGCATGTGATTTCACTAACATTATGGTGTTGTTTTGAAGATATTATAGCTTGGTGGAGTCGGATAACGGGATACTGAAGAAAGGAAGGGAAGTTTTACTCACAGGATGCTATCTCCGTCCTGCGTCTAGGGGATCTGCTGCTTCCCCACGTCTTTTACCAACTGAATATCTTGTTATACTCTTAGACGACGTACACCATTCTAATCCCCCCCCCCCCTTTACTCTGTTTATATCTCTTTTCTGCTTTATATTTTAATCCTAACTGCTCCTCTTAACTCTTTAACTATTCATATTAGATCTTGAAAATCCGGTGATCATTTTGTAAATGCGGTTTGCTATATTCTTTTGTACCTATCACCTTGTTTCAAAGGAACGTTTACAATCTTTCACTTCACCGGTCCTTTTGATTCTTTACAAGACAAGTTTCTATTGTTCTTAGAGTGGAACATATATAGCTGTAACTTCTTGGTGCCTTTAGCTGACTCTGTTGTCACGTTTACGTATGTATAACAGGATCAAGATGATGATGTGATGCTCCTTGGGGCACAATTTTGTGAAGACAACTTCTCTTCCATATCCCTTGATGCCGTCAATCAAGGAACTACGTATTCACTTTATGCACGGTAAAGCACGCTTCTTATCTATTTTCGGGTATCTGTAGCTAGGTTGGCCTAAAATCTTGGCACAAAATTGAATTTCACAACTTCGCAAGTTACTGTATTACTCTTACTGTCTTACAAACAAAATCATTTCATGAGAAACACACATGAACAATACAGATGTAATATCATTTTCGAACATCAACACATGCAATAACTGGTGAAAAAAGAAGGATCGGATGTAGTAAGAGCTAGTTGAAGGAAGAACGTAAGACAGAATAAGCAACTCAAAAGGACATTTTTTTTTTTAATAAGCAACTCAAAAGGACATAATTTTTTCATATTCTTTTTAATAAGCAAAAAAATAGGACACAAATTAGATATAGATGGACTCGCTATATTATTAAATGAAAACCGTATTAGTAGGTAGAGACTGTCAATAGTTGACACTGGATATGTACTAACTTTCTACATGATTATTGTTTTATTAAAAGTTCGATTGTCCTGGAATAACCTGAGACGTTTTTAGTGGAGCTTCTGTACAAAAAGTAGTAAAACAAATGAGAAAGAGAGAAAGAATGCACTGATCTAATTTATGATGGGATTTATTTCTAAAAAATACCCCCAAAAATAGAGATGTATAGTTCTTTTTCCAATTACTTGTAAATTAAAATCCCATTTCTCAATTCCGTTGTTTTGTTTCTCACTACACCTGAAAAAAATGTAACGCCTTCTTTCAAAACTCCATGCAGCATTGAATGCATCGGATCACTTGAAATTCAGGCACAACACGGTAATACGCAGAGGAAACAAATAAGTCTGGTTGATAATGACGGTGTAAGGTTACAGTTTGTGTTGTGGGGTGACCAGGTTATACTTGCCAATCTTTTCAGGTAGGACATTCTAAAGGTTGTTTATCTGACTTTACTTAATTTTTTGCGACTCCTTCATTTTATCTTCGTTTATCTCTACAGTGTGGGGAGTATGCTTGCTCTCGATAGACCATTTGTAGCCAGTTTAGTCAATACCTGCAATGAAACAAGTGAACGTATTTGCCTTGAATACGGAAGCGCAACACAGTTATATTTGGTGCCTTTCATACAACATGAAGAACAAGTAAGCATGAATAATTTGTTGATTGCGCACATTAAGAAGTGAAATGAACAGAGAAGCTAACTTGTACTTCCTTTTAAGGTATCTGTTGCAGTAACCCAAAGTCGCTGCCAAGGATCAAATTTGACGAGGGCATCAGGTCCCACTCAGGAATTTAAAATTTCTCAAGTAACATTGCCTTGTGATTCTCAAGGCTCAGTCGACTACAGTGATTATCCATCTCGCGTGAGTTAGACCTAAATACTTATTATTACCAAGGAACTCGCTAGTGCATGATTTTATATGCAAATTCTTATATCGGTCTTTCTTACGATTTGAAGTAATGCAGATATTTATCACTGATCTTCATGACAAGATGACCGGCATCACCCTTTATGGTGTTGTTACAGACATTTCTTACGAAAATGGTGCTGTGGACAATTTGTTTTCATTAAAGATAGAAGATGCAACTGGTGCAATTTGGGCAAATCTGCACTTGATCAGACATTGGTAGTAAAAGCTGTATATTCATCGACCTATCATTAAAAGAGCTTCTATTTCTTTTGACAGATCAATCCTAACTTTCTAAATTGTTGTAATGTTCAGGACGTTGGGAAGATTAGGAATTGGGCACAATGTGTTTATACGTGGCTTGACTTGTTTGTCGACGAGAGAAGGGTAAAGACTTTTATCTTGTTTTCTGCTACTTCCAGATACGGTCTTTGCTGAAATAGATGCCAGTATTTTCGACTGTTAGCATGCCATATTGCAAAATTTGATTTTATTTGTACTTTAGACTTTATTCTGGATATAATTCTTTGTTGACAGGCTTGGAGTCTCGTGGTTTGAGAAAGATGTTGGAGTTGGAACGTCTTTTGTTAACCTTAGCTGTTTGCCAGCATTGCTGAATTCAGATTGTCTGCACAAATTGTCATACCTTTCTCGTCTATCTAGCCGGTCCACTAGCAGCACACATGTACGCTTCTTTTTTGATATATTGGTTTCCCATGTTTATCACTGTCATTTTCTTTTTTCATTAACTTTCATATTTTATGATGTTCATATATCTGCTGTATACTATCAATCACAGTACAGAGCATGGAATATATGGCAATAAACAAAAGTATCACATGTATGGAAGGATACTTATATGCCAACTTCCTCTTCTCTCTCTTACCTGCTTTTTTGTGTGTGGGTAAATTGCAGATATGCCGAATCAGGCTGGACCAAATAGAGCATTGTCATGTAAATACAAGGCTTTCTCATATCCTTTGTGGCCATTTTGTTAGCAAAGCACCCAGTGGAGTTGTTAAATGCAACTTTTGTCGTTGTGATTGCAATTCGGCTGAAGCCGTCTGCACTTTCCACTTGAGAATAACTGTTGCAGATGATACCGCTAAAGTTTGTGCATGGTGTGTTGGGCAGACTGCTACAGAATTGCTCCAAATCTCTCCTGAAGATTTCTGTGGCCTTCCTGAGGTATTATTCATCCCACATATGTTTTCCCATTAATTTAATTTAGGTAACATTTGAGGAAAGGATTTCATCCAAGAAAAAGCAGTGATAACAGAAAATGAACCTCCATTGGGGTGATCCGCATCATTTTCTTTTCCTTTCAACTTGGCCATCTACCCAGGTCTTACATTGTTTGGTCATTTTCAAGAAAGCAAGCTCATATTTCCCACATGCTTTCACCTTATTCCAAGTGATGAATTTTCAAAAGGGACTAATTGCTTCCACTTTATGTGCTAAGACTTTATCGGTTATATTGATGCCAGGAAGAACAAATCATGTATCCTTCTTCACTCGAGAATGAGGAGTTTATCGTTGCACTAGTGAACAGCAAGAGGCGGCAACGGTTTGATGGAGTGAATGATATCCTAGCAGAGGAAAATGGTGGAGCAACATGGGAAATTACCCGAGCTCTTAAATGTGAGTAAAATCGTGTTGGACTGGCAAATATTTGGCATTTTCAGAGCTGTAACCGAGCAAAACTAACGTGCAGAGCACGAAAGCTGTTTTTTGTGCATGTAATTTAACTTGTAGTATGTGATTACAGCTCTGTTGAAATGGAAGTTGGATAGATATTTTGGGGTATAGCTTTTGATGCCAAAAATATACACTTGTTCTAATACCACTACATCGAGATACTGTTGTTTCAATATTGTGTTATGTTAATACACATTACATGAGACGAAGTGGTGTTTGGAAGTACGGATCAATAGAATTGTTGTTGTAACCTAGGGTAGCCTTTAAGCTCTACTTGTTGCTTATTTGCTTAGTAGCTAAACCAAAGTTGGATGGTTTGTTCAACGTAACTTTTGTGGTTCTATTGAAAAGTTAGAAAATTATAGTTTGATGAATTAATTTTTTATTTTTATTTTCCTGTGTAAATAACAAGAGAACAATTTGCTTGAAAAACTACAACCAAACAAAATCACACCAAGTCTGATACACTGCTCTATATCACCGGAAGAACAAAAGGGTGTTAATAAAGGGCGACGGGTTCAAAATTATTTCGTATATTTATGGTGTATGATATTAACAGAAAAGCAAGCCATGACTAAACTGGTCGTGGAGGGATGGAAACAAAATATAGATTCTGAAATTGATAATTACAAGGTTATGAATTGATACTCAAGATAGACCCACCCATGAAAAGAGGACCATAACCCCTAGCCTTGATAAAATTCCTCAACAAAGCCGAAGTCCACTGTACCTCCACTTTAATCCTGTCATGAAGAGTTTAAAGTTTCTGCTAGCATCGTAAATGTAAATGAAGAACCAGTGCCTGGTGAGTCAGAGAAAAGGAAACAATCTGCACAAATTTCAATTTCATTAGGAATTTAAAGGAAATTTGGATGTGATTAAAAGTTAAAACGACTATATGGGGATACAATAAAACTACCAATTTCTTACGCCGAATGTGAAGTTCCTGAGACGGATGGTAGACAAAAAATGTCAACCCGAGATATTTTATGACCAACTGAAGAAAAGTTTATAGTATTCATGCTGACTCGTCTATTTGGCATTGCATCTCTCGGTCCCTCTCTAGATGAGAAGCTGGCTGTAGAATTTGTCCAGAATCTTCGAACTTCTGCTAATAAAATAGGCCACCAAAAATTTGGGTGTAGGCCGTTTTTGTCGAAATGATATGGTATTTCCCTACAGTTGCCATCAAACTCATCTCGAAACTTGCCCTTAATATTCTCAAGTCTGTACGGCGACTTCTTATCAAAAACTGGAAATTCTTTTTAAAGATCAGTATAATATTTTTCTGAAGCTCTACGGGAGTAGATTGACCGGAAAACAAGACAAATAAAATAAAATCAAGGGTGTTGGAAAAGGGCGGGCATTCAATATGGACGAGGACATGAAGAGTCACAATTCAACCGTGATTGCTCTTCATATATAAATGACTTGTAGCCAGATAATCGTCTTTACTGCAGTACAAGCTATATATAATAGAGAATGTAGCTAAACCAAAATGTAATCGTCTTTGAAATACGGAGCGGTTCACAACATTCAAGTCATTCTAAAGTGAGTCCCCATGATTCAGGCTTTGGCTTTTGTCCAATGAGTGTTGGAATTGGTCTTCGTTTGAGAAGAAAACAAGAAGATAAACCAAATTAACTACAGTTCAGAATTTTAATATATAATTAGGCTGGTTCACGTACTCTTTCCACAATATTTAAACTATCACCCTTTTAAATAAAGCGATGAGTGAAATATCCTCCATGGAAGAGATCTTTTTTGATGGGGGGCATGATTATTACAATTCCTCTAAAAGGTACGATAGCGAGGAAGAAGGAAATATAGGAGAAAGTACTTCCATGATGGGGGAAAAAGACGAGTGTGGAATCGATTATTTCGACTCTGATTCCGAGTTCGAGGGTGAAGAAACAACTGAAGATATATCTCCAAACTCTGATAATAAGAAAGAATATGATCAGAGAAAAAGGCAAACAGATTTTGGAAATTGGAATTGTGTGTCTCTTTTGGTTTTCTCTCGTAAGGGTGAATTATGTAGTGAAGAGAAAACAAAGATTACAGATAAAGAGTTACGACTTTCTGAATTCAAGAAGCTAAGACCACCTCTAGACACTCCTTTTCCATCACTTGGAATCTTAAAGAACTTTGGAACTGGATTATCAAAACATTTGACCGAGGTAGAAGTAAATTCACTAAGCTGTTACACAGAACGCATATTTCGTAAGTCAGATGTCAAAAAATTGTCAACGGGAGATGTCTTACGTGCTGCTGGGGAAAAGTTCATACAATTATCATCAGTACTGGGTGACCCCTTAGGTATATCATTCGATCGTCTATCAGGGGATGAGAAGCTAGATGTTAAATTAGTTCAAAATCTTTTGTCTTCAGCTGAAAAGATAGGCCAGCAGAATTACATATCTGCAAGCGCAATTCTCAGCCAATGCGATGACATATCGTCAAAAACTGGAAATCCTGTTCAAAGACTAGTTTACTATTATTCTGAAGCTCTTCAAGATAAGATTAATCGAGAAACAGGAAAAGTTATATCAAATGGTTTCAATAAAAAACTGTCGTCCTTGGAGAGTGAAGAGGCACTATGATACTTAATCCTGTCAGTGTTGCACTTGACGAACGGTTGCCACACTGTCAGCTCTGCATATATACCGCAATGCAATCGATAATAGATAATGTATCTGAAGCTAAAAAGGTACATATTGTTGATCTCAAAATAAGGAGTGGCTTACAGTATGCAGTTTTGATGCAAGCTCTTGCAAATAGATCTGAGTACCCAATTGAGCATCTCAAGATAACTGCTGTTGGGACGAAGTTCAAAGACACAATAGAAAAAACAAGCAAATGGTTAACGAGTTTTGCCAAGTCCATGAACTTGCCTTTCTCTTTCAACATAGTAATGGTGTCAGATATGTTAGACATAAAACTGGACTTTTTTGAGGTAGAGGAAGAGGAAACCGTCGCAATTTATTCGTCATTTGCGTTAGGGAGCATAATTGGACAGCTGGATCGACTGGAATCTTTCATGAGAGTGCTTAGAAGCATGAAGCCATGCCTAATGGTACTAACTGAAGTCGAGGCAAATCATACCTCGCCAGTTTTTGTAAAGCGTTTTACTGAATCACTCTTCTTTTTTGGTGCATACTTTGATTGTTTTGAGGAATGTATGGACCCGAATGATCCACATAGGGCACTTGCAGAATCTATGTATTTTGGTCCAGGAATAAGAAACTTAATCGCTGCAGAAAGTGGGGAAAGGACGTTTAGACATGTGACGATGAGTGTGTGGAGGAGGGTATTCTTTGCAAGGTTTTGGATGGTTGAGGAACAACTTAGCCCATTGCTATTGTATCAAGCAAGTCTTGTGCTTAACAAATTTAGCTGTTGGAGTTTGTGTTCGCTGGTTATGGATAAGAAATCCCTTCTCATAGGATGGAAAGGAACACCTCAAATTTCTATTTCTGCTTGGAGATTCTTAAAAGAGTTAATTACCTGTTTGTTTTTGGATTTATTACGTTTTCAGGATGTCCAATATTACTTTGGATACATGTAAAGTTTCTTGGAATGTTAATGTCATAATTTATTATCCGGTGTGTCTCTATGTTCTTCCAATCTATTCATAGGGATGCAATAGTTGGGGACTTGTCTTGATCTGATCTAAATAATCTCTACTGATATGACTTGCATATTTATATTCTAGGGTCACTGTCCCCAATGATGGGGTGGCATTTTGCTTATCTAGATATGTGATAAGTAGTACATTTTGGGATGAAAACTGATCAATAAACTACTGATCTAAAACCCTCAGATGATGTTTTGTGTTTCTCGTGTCGTAGTTTATGGAAGAGTATCACACAATCAACCAAGCATAAGTCTGTTTCTATTTTATTTTATTTTATTTCAGATTCGTTTTATGTATTGAATTGTATATCTTTGCTTTTTAGCATATATAGCTGCACACTTAATTGTTATTCTTAATTTGTTAATTGAGATGGAGGATATAATTAAAAAGTAAGCTTTTTATTATTATTATTAGTATTTAAGATTTATTCATATATGTCTGGACAAAGCTAATTAAGTCGTTTTATTCAATGAGAAATGTAAAAGTAAGTGTGTTTACAAGGTAAGTTGCAAGCCAAATGATGTTTTAACTTTACCTATCCAAGCTTTTTCACTGTATCAGGAACACAAATATCCCAAAGTGTGTTATGGACATGAGGCGTCTTTAGTCCTGAAGGAAGATAGATAGGAAAAAGACCCTTTTATCCTCTCATTAAACTTAACTTACAAAGTATGCAAAAGGCAAATCAATATTTTTGTCATCAACTCTCTCCTTGCCATTTGCACCTAAAAAGTTTATTTCCAAAAATCCTTAAGTTATGACTCCATCAGCTAAAAACTGATGTCATACTAGCAGCTGGCAACTCTCTCTTCAATTATTAAGCCAGATTTCTTAAGCTTATGGCTAAGCCAAAAATGATACATGGAGGAGGGTGTCAAAATTTAGAATACAATGACAAGTGTCAAATTATCGTTTTTAACGTATTTTAGTGAAAAATTAAAAAAAAACATAATTTTTGGAATTCAAAGATGATTTCAGGATGGATTATATTCGTTATATTAATGTTGAAGATATATTTTTCTAAGAGTGTTGGGAAGATTTTGTAGTTGCCTATCATTTTGCTTGATCAGTTTCTTTCAAATTAACATTAACGATATTATGGAAATCAATTAAAAAAGGTAAATTGGAAGCTTGACATAAACTTTGATTTGGATTGCGCTTCAAGTATCAGGGATCATGTTAATTAAACTAGAACCGAAAACTGGAGAATTTGTTTTTATAATAAAACTGTTATATGTGTTATACAAAAGTGGCTGTAGTTTAGTGGTAAGAATTCCACGTTGTGGCCGTGGAGACCTGGGCTCGAATCCCAGCAGCCACAATTATATTTTTAACTACCCTTTTTCTTCAACTTTAGTACTACAATGAAAAGAATTACTAGTACTAGTAATATTTACGACCTACCCTTTTTCTTCTACTTTTTTTTTTGAACTCGCTTCAACTTTAGTACTACACTCGAATGAAAAGAATTCGTGAATGATAGTGTGCATCATAAATAAATTCGATTACTCTTGGTCTATTTTGGCTTTTCAAGTTCAGTTTTCTCTAGTATGCAACATTTGACAATCATGAACTTACAACTTACCAATGAGTTCTTAGGTATTTCCCAACGACATTGTAATCGACTGCTGAAGTGAGCATTGAAACAGAAACACAAACTTGTTCAAGTTCAATTAGTTCAACTGAATCAACTATGTTTCAACAAATTATGTTTATGCCAACCGGTCCCCAATGCTTTTCTTCAAGACAAGTCTTAAAATGTAAATAGCTGCTCTGATTAATAACATTCAAATACAGAACCACACATCCCAAATTTCCTACACATTAAAAGATCCACAAGGGTAAAGAATTTCCAACAGAACAAAAAAGGAGTCTGAAATGAAATACAGCAAGGGCAGACTAGCTTTGCATCATAATTTCCTTTTTTACCGGTTCATCTTTAAATTAAGCTCTCAATCTCTCCAACGATGTCCACAGTTTGGGTTGCAGCACACGAAGAACAGTGTCATACCTTCTTCACCCCTCGCAGTTGCCTACAAAAATTTACATGTACATTAGTTCAAAAGGTTACGGAAATGAATTCCTCACAACTATACAAACAGAAGTCACTCCACCCTCAAAGAAATGGAACACTCGTAGAGCTGGAAGGTTGTCATAAGAAACTGACAACGTGACTAGATTTTATAGGCTTTCCTGTTTGCTAATAAATTTCACAGGCTTGGCTATTTCCCATAACCATTCCACAAAATAAAATAAGATCCATGGATATATGAGAGAGAGATCCAATGCTTACAACTCAAAAGTTACGTACAAAAACAAGCAACATACTGATATTCCATGCAAACACATGCTGAAGACGAAACGTCCCAGGGACCCATAAACTCAGTATCAGCTTTTAAAAAAGTTCAAATACACCAATACTCTTACTATACTTCTCTATGAGTTCATGACATCATGTTCACCAACTTGCTTCTAATTTTTCACAGGTGAACTAAATCTGTTAGATTCACAAGTATAACCAGGACAGATCAATTCACAGTTAAAGCGGAAACTGTCTCTAATTATATGGAACCCATCAGGTTAAAATTTGTTAGACTCGATCTTCATTCCTAACTTGGAGTCCTTGGGAAGTGAAAGAAGACAAAACTTATCTCTAGAGAGCAATTCAGCAGACAAACCAACCCATAATACAAAGGTACAGAAGATTTATTCCAATATTTTATTTTTACTTTCTTCATACCACCCTGTTTTTTGGGAGAATCATGAGATCTAGTTTAGCCTAGAAAAGAAAAGGGTTGTACCTGGAAGAAGACAGCTTCACCGTGGCCACATTGAGAACAGCGGACGGCTTTAGTGCGGGGAAGAGTTGGGTCAGCAGCAACATCCTGAAGTATCTGGGTACGCTCCCCCGCTGCATGATGTATCTCATTTCTGTACACACAGTTGTTCTCTGCTGGTTGCTGCTTGTTTAATGAGACAAAATAACCCAAATAAACAAACATCGTCATCCAAAGCATAAGCTATAATACATAGGTCATAGCAATTTACACAAGAAAAAGACATTGCCAAAACAACTACTAACAGTTCCAGACAAACTCATTTTGAACTTTTTACATCATGTGATTGTGACCTTTCACCATTGGAAGATAAGTTGCTAATATGCCTTGGAGGGAGCACCTCAAGATGTACACTACTCTATACACCAAAACCACTAACTAGCTCTTGATTAACACGATAATCATGGTGACAAGTCCTCTAAAGAAACCAAGGAAAAAAGGCGGAAAAAAAGTCGAAGAAAAATAAGAAGGAAAGATCGGAAGGAGACAACACTAACGCTTCAGCTGGAGTAAGGATTGCTAAGGGTAAATGTGAAAGAACTTCGAATAGAGGAAAGAAAAATATAGAAAAGACATCAAGGCATTGTCTGGTTGCAACTTTTCAGCTCGGTTTTCATATGGTTGACCAGTTGAGCGTTTCTGAATCTTTTTGCCTGAATTAGATAGAGAAGTTTTAAGCTAGATGAACCTAGCCTTTCTTTCTCAACCGCGGAAAAAATCAAACTTTTTTGCTAAAATGTTGCAACCAAACAAGCCTGCCTACAGTGGTGTTTCTTAAAAAAACAAAAAAGTTGGAAAATTTACCACAAAGAAGTAAGTGAGGTAAGATAGAATGAGCAAAAAAAGAAAGTCCAAGTTGGTGCTATTTGGGATCAAGAGCATGAGGGACTAGAAAATTATCTACTGGCGGAAAAGGGTAATTCAGAAACCAAAAACTGCTGGCAGGCTCACAGTTAAATGTTGCTAAATTGGTGCGTGGAAGTTGTAGGTTAAGCATAGTAGAGTGAACCGAAGTTATAGATTAAATCTAGTACTAAAACACTTGCCTATTGATTGCTACTACTTGTTTTTATCCTCTAAAAAGTGGGACTGCATTTGCTTGAACAGCTGCACAAAGTTGATCTTTTTTGTGGCTGAAAAAGGTTTGAAGAAGTTTAAAGCTTGATAAACTTAGGGGGGGTTATTTATTTATTTAATTGTATTAAACCACTAAAAACAGATATAAAAAAGATATAAGTTAATCTTCTTAGAAGGTGCAACATAAACAACAGTAGCTGAAGAAACCAAAAGGTGGTTGAGAGTGAGGTGTGTATAAGTAGAGTGAGAGGGGGGTAAAATAGAAGAATAATTAAAGTTAAAAAGTGGGGGGAAATTAGGCAACATGAGAGAGCAGTAAGTAGTAGATGGTAAAAACAGAGATTAGCAGTAGTGAAAGAAAAGGACAGTTATCAAAAACCAGGTAGCTAAGCGGAGGCGCAGGCAAAGTGAGGGTTGTTGTTATTATTATTATTAATTGAGGGGGGTAAAAAGCGCATAGTGGGGGACGGGAAAGTGAGGATTGTTGGGAGTTTTAGAGGTCTACATTAAAATTGGGAGATAAACACTAAATACTAAATACTAAATACAATACAATACACAGTGAAGTTGTCAAAACATATACGTACTATATAGTATACAATACAATACTAGAAATTAGGGGGATGGGACTACTAGTAAATATAAATATATATATATATATATGTATATGTTGTAACATATCTATTCGTAGTAGAGGGGGGAACAGTTATGCGGACTTGACCATTTATTGCAAGATTTTAATTAAAAAAAAGGTTAACAAAATAGCAGTTTTCGACAAGTAACTAGTGCAAAAGTAACGGGGACATTGGAATTCAAAATAATGTTGTAGGGTTTTCTTTTATTAATAAATAAAAGTGTAGTGTGTATAAATAGTATAAATGCAGAAAAATAAGTTGTGTTAAAAACAAGTGAGGTGTAGAGAGTTAGTTAAGGAGATTAGGCATATCAAATGGGGGCAGGGGCTTAAATGTATTAAATATTCCATATTAAGATTCAGTCATGTGTATGGGGGGGTGGTTTGGATAAAACAATTTGAATCAGATGTGAGTGTTTAGGGGGGGGGGGTAATATAATCAGATTTCAGATAATAAATATAATACATAAGTAGAGAGAGAGAGAAGGGACCTGGTGATCACAGTTGCGGCAAGCATATAGAAGTATCTTATTGTTTCTGTCTTCCTTTGGATACAATATGTTGTTACTGCACACACACACACACACCATACTTTAATTTTATAAATACATTTTAAATATGGGGTATAAAAAACAAACAATCAATCAATCAATCAAAAAAAACGAATTTGAATGAAAAACACAGAGCCATAGAGAAAGACATACCATTCACGACAGAACTTCATGGTACTCATATTTCTTTTTTCTTATCCTAAACAATCTCTTCTCTCTCTCTCTCTTAACTCTTCTTCTAGGGCTTTTCTCTCTCTCTCTAACTCTCCCCCCCACTCCAACTCTGCTACTAAATTATATTTCTTTGTTTTTGTTTTTGTTTTTGTTTTTAGACACAACCCAACCCACACCGGGTCATACCCGAAAACATATACCCCAACTACTATTTACTTTAACTCCTCACTCCTCCTCCTTTTTTTCTTTCTTTTCTTTTCTTACGACCTGACTCTTTTATCTTTTTATTTCTTCTTTCTCACTCCCCCCACCTATTTACTTTTATTCATTACTACGCTCCTTTTTTCCCATCATATCAATCTCCCCTTTTATTCATTCATTATACAATATCTATCTCATTTTCACTCTACTCTACTTGTTTCTCCATACAAACTACTACTACTATTTACAAAATTACATTACAATTATTTTCTTAATTGCATTCCCCACATACACAAACCCTCATCTCTAGCCTACATCTTAAAACAAACGCTAATAAAACAAAACAAAACAAAAGCTCCTTTAACTGCCTCTTTTTACCCCGATAAGTAGGGTTGTAAACGAAACAAAACGAACCGAACAAGTCTCTGTTCATGTTCGGTTCATCTGCCTCTTTTTACCCTGATAAGTAGGGCTGTAAATGAAACAAAACGAACCGAACAAGTCTCTGTTCTTGTTCGGTTCATGAACTAAAACTCTTGCTCATATTCATTTAAATACGAACGAACATTTGACAAACATGAGCCGAACACGAGTTGTTCGTGAACATCTAATTTCTTCCAAAACATTCAATAATTGAAAAAAAATATATATTTCTTTCTTTTAAAAATATATTTTAATTTTATCATATATTACTATATTGTTAAATAGGATAAACTAGTTCCCATATAACTTTAAGTTTATATATTGTATAAATTTTTTTTTACATACGTATGATTTCTTTAACGAGTTGAACACTTAACGATAAAATCGGTAACTATATTTATAGTATGATGATATAAATTACCATAATAAGTTCAAAATAATACAAACATATCATTTATATTATTATAGCATAAACAAGTTTATTAATTGTGTAATGATATTAGTTTTTATTACATCATTAATAAATTTAGTTTTTTATTTTATCAAACTTTATATATAGTTATACGAACACGAGCTTAGACGAACCGATTAGAGCCATGTTTATATTCAGTTCACTTCATAGACGCACATTATATTAGTGTTCATTATCATATTCATTTATAAATGAACGAACATGAATCGAACATTACCCGAGCCGAATAGGAACGATCCCACGAATAGTTCACCCCATTTACACCGCTGCTGATAAGGCCTATGTCCTGCTTTTTATGCTTTTTAACTTGCCTCTTGCGAAAATGCAACTTATCTCTTACTACAAACACCAAACAAAAATTGACCTCTTATCGAGGTTTTACACGATTTTTTCTCATTTTTATGGATCGCTCAAATTTGAAAAGGCCATTCAAAGTAGTCGAGTGATCTTACAGACTTGGGGTTTCAATCTATAACATAAATCTTTCTCTAAACGAGGTTGTTAATTCCACCTGCTATATCTGAGCTTATATATATTACTTAAATTTTATCAGTGTCGTAACCTCAATCGATAATCAAATCTTGACTAACACTCCCCCCTGATCAAAACTTGAACAATGGAAGGATTTAACTCCAGAAAAGTGGAAAAAAACTTATTGACATAGAGACGAAGAAATATCACATCAAACCTACACACTGACGACCTCATACTTTAATTTTGTAAGTTGTAAAATGTTACCATCCATTCCAAACTCCAGTAGAAAGGCACATCCATTTATTATATAGCATGATACACATAAAGTCCACATTTATTCAATGTGATGGCGCTAGGGGTACATGTGAGTAGCTCGTAAGTAGCCCGGCCTGTTGTTCTATAGATCTTCAAGGGATAATCTTCATTTGCCTAAGTCGCTCCACCCAAAATCTGAGACTTTTTAGTGTATTTGCATATCCATAGAAACCCAGATCTTTGCTTTTGTTCATGCTACTAACATGTTGAAACTTGAAAGCTAACACAACCTGCAAGCTTTCGAAACAACAAATCTCATTCAAGTTGGTTTTGTATAAACCGTGTTTCTCTACAATCAAATCCCAGACCTTTCCCTTGTTATTCATCTCCTCTGCACAGTTAAACTTTTGTGCCTTGTCATCAAATGGCACAAACTCGAGATAAAATATCTCACAAAGTTCTTTCCAGAGCCTTTCCCAAGTAAAAACATCACCATTTGTGCAATTAAAAGCTTCATTTTTTGTCTTTTCTCCTCCCACCACCGCAGCCCATATTTGCTGCTCCGCCAACACTCTTGCATCAGAGATATCGCAAAAGTGGTCCCATGTGTATCTCGTCCCAGGATACCTAAAACACCCATTGTTCAATTTTAGTTGTTCCTATATATATACACTTGTATATGTTTTTTTGTCAATGCAGTTAATAAAACGGATCAAAATAGTTAAAACAAAATAAACAAACCAATAACTAGAAGATTGTTGATGTACCTGAAAGGCATGCCTTCATGTTTGCATATCGCTGCATAAACAGACAGCGTGAGCAATGAATTATATACGCTCCTTGAAGACGCTCCCAGAATGATCGATGACCTATAAGAGGAATATGGATGTAGTAAACAAACACGTTAAAAAAAAAACATCGAGTTTCCTCTAAATTGAGAAGCAAGAAGATAATTGTTGTAAAGCATACCTGTGAATTGAATAAGTGAAAGCTGGGGAATAAGAAGCAACAAGATCTTCCAAAGCATAGTAGAAGTTTGGAAAGTTAAGCCTAGGTGAGTCCTCTTCGAAGGGTGTATGAGGAGTATACATGAGCTTATCCCCAATGTTTGGGTCAAAAATAGGACCCATGTAATGCTTGGTCCCAGTTTGGAGACAAACATGGCGAAGAGGCGAGTTAGTCAATGCACCAAGGACGTTTTCCAACATGGCAGCGTTGACTACCTTGTTGTCCTCTTCGGTGTTACCAACGTTGATCGCCAACCAGAAAAGATGTGTGATTTTATGGGAGATCGCACCAATTTTCTCTAGAGTGTCACTCTGATCTGTAGCGTCAAATGTTATGTGGTGGTCGATGGCTGAAGTAGGAAACCAAGGCGGCAGGGAGCGCCTTGAGGCTCCATAGACTTGCCATGGACCACCAGGTGCGGTGGGAGATTTGAGGGCTTCGGCTAAGCTTATACCCGCCATTCCGGTGACGCCTACTATTAATGCTGTGTGTTCTTGAGGGGAAAGAAGCTCTTGAGGTTGTACCATGATGATCACAGGCGTTTGTACTTGATTTAGTATTGCTTTGTATAGTTCATATGTATATATATACTTCTATACTAGTAATTTGGATACGACTTTATTATGTTCTGTTCTTCCATATTTGGTAGTATAGGGTCCAGTTTGTTAGCATAAAATGACAAGGTGCACGTGGATATAACTGTCCCTTCCTGCTCTTTCTAAGTTTGGACTTATCCCTTTATTACATTTACCCAAATAAAGAATTGCAATTGGGAAAATAAATACTCTTAGCACTATAACCAAGTCAAACATGGGTTCCTATCTCAGCTTATTTCTCTGCTACGGCATATGACGAATCTGCTATTTTTAAGGCAGCTCTATATCTTTAACATAACACGTAGGAGTAACAAATAAGTAAATAAATAAATAAACTAAAAGGAGATACATTGAGGTTTGATAGAGATGAAATATACCAGAGGGGATTCCGGTTTCGTGGTAGGTTTTCTATAGGGCGCTCGAGATGGGTTCAGGCATCAAGCCTATCCTTACAAGCTTTTTTTTCCGATCATTTCTGGTCGACATTCTCATATTGGGCACTGGTTCGATCAATGGCTACTTTTAATATTCACAAAGATGACAGCTCATGGAGCCTGGTTAATTAACAACTCGATTTTACAAGAAACTCATGACTAAACTCTGCAAGTAAAATATCTTTACATGCTGTTTTCAAAAGTTTGTAATGAACCTTAAATTTGATCAGCATAACATCAATTTTACTCAAATAAGTTACGACTTATTTGTAAGAATTATGATCAATTGGGAATTCCAGTTAGGAAACATGCATCCAAAGAGAAAATAATAATTCAATCAATGAGCGTGCATAATTTATTCATTATCGTGTTATTTGTTTATGTATCAGACAACGTTGTCACCGAATCCTTTCACGTGTCACTGAATCCTTTCACGTCATAAGTTTTTTTTATTCAAAGACTTTGATCTGCTCTCCTAAGATAAATTAAACTAAGGAACTGCGCCACAAGCACTGATTAGTTTTAGACTTCTTTCTATATACACCGCCAGCCCACTGGGATTAATTTTTTATCATCAGTATTTTGCTTTTCATACACGGAAGGAGCTAAGTGCGGAATGCACATCCCCCTTCATATCAAGGATGGTGATTAGTTCAAATTTTCAATTACCAAACAGTCTTTGTTTGTCCGCTAGTATATCAGTAATATATGAGCCTTTAATTAGCACTGTTTGCAGAACAAACTGAAAGAGTTAGCCTGATTATATGATCACCCGAACGACATAATCCTTCACACAAAAGACCAGGTTCATGAAACCAATTCACTACTTGGAAGTACATTAACAAGAAACTATATTAACATGAAGATGAACCCCAAAATAACTTTAAAAGAAGCACATCAAGAGCATATGCTTTGATTTTGTTGTTGTTTTGTCTGAGTAGAATTGATCAACTAGTACGACGCAGAGTTGGGTAAAACTCATCGACAAAGGCCCAAGTGTAAGGGGAAACAGCAACCGTTTTTCAACACTTATTTCAACGTGTACATGACAATAGTAACTAGTTTTCTTAGTGCTTATAGAGGCAAAGAGATCTAGTTTCGCATGAGAGAAGCCTGAAAAGTTTAGCTTTGTTAGATATGTCCCTGAACTTATGTCTCGATAATCATATATCCAAGGCATAACACTTTGGAACTTGACATGTTGATAATTATATACATGATGAAACTTGAAACCTAACACAGGTTGAAGACCACCAAACAAAGCAATTATCAATTTTGGTCGTGTATAATCCATGTTTCTCTAGTTTTTACAAATCAAGTCCCATTGTCCTTCATTGCTTCCGCCCAATCTAACTCGTCTGCTTAGTCATCAAATGGCACAAATTTGAGATCAAAAATTTCAGAGGCCGTGACAATATACAAATAGGTAAAAGTGGTAGAATTGATTTCTGCTTACTGTGTCAATAAAGAGCGATGAAATTAACAATCTTATGTTTGGTTTGTTACTAATTTACTTCTGTTCATCCATTAGTCCAAAAACAATTAGACAAACAAATATGGTATACAGTATATAAATATATGCTAATAACAAAACTAAGATAGCAAAATGTAATTATGAAATGCACGTATCCAATTGTCCAAAACAATTCCAGTAGATTTTTCTTTTTAGAAAATTATCCCAGTAGAAAGTTAATTAAAGCAGGAAGCTTTTGGAGAGTAATAATAAAGTTATATGGGATTTGAAAACTAAGTTCACAATTCCCAGGGTGGCACATGTTTGTTGATTGTTTGCTTGCATAGATATAGATTATAGTAATGACTAACAACAAGTAGCGTTCCTTTAATGCACATCACAGTCGATGTTTGTAAAGTCGTACAAGAAATAGACACTGGATATATCTCTAACACTAAATTATTCTTCACTATGTGGCCCTATCGGTGGTTAAAAATATTCATACTCACTTTATAAAATTAACAATTTACATACTCATTTATTATACATTTATCAATCAACACACTTCAGTCAACTTATCTTAACATTTTTACATAAGTTAGGTCACGTGTGATCACATGACCACTTTCAGTTACGATTTAAGGATTTAACAGGCATCACACGTGACCAAAAATCTGTTAAAAAGTTAACAAAAGTTAACTAAATGTGTGTTGATTGATGAATCTATTATAAGTGAATATGTAAATTGTTAATCTTATAAGATGGTTATGTAGATTCTTCACCATCAATATATCGGTGTATTAAACAATAATTATCCCTATCTTTAAAGCAAAATACAGTATTAAGCATCCACAACTTTAATTTATCGACATCGGTCAGCAATTTAGCATGTGTGTTTACCATTCAAATCCAAATTTAGTTTTCTCAAAGAAATTAAATCAACTTGAACCACGAGAGTCGATGTACTAATTACTCCTAGTACTTACTACCTAGTAGTTTTTCAAGCATTTAGGAATGAAAGATCATGGTCGAACTAGAAAACGGAAATAAACTGAAATGTTTGAGTTCCGATAACGACGGAGAGTACACTGATGGGAAGTTTGTAGAGTTCTGTTCACAAAGAGGTATTCGGATGGAGAAGACCATGCGAAGAACGTTACAACAAAATGGTGTGGCCGAGAGAATGAACCGAACAATCAATGAGCGTGCTAGGAGTATGACACTGCAAAGTGGTCTGTCCAAAGCCTTATGGGCATATGCAGTAAGCACGGCGGTTTATCTCATTAACCACGGACTCTCAGTGCCATTAGAAAATAGAATTCCCGAAAAAATCTGGATAGGAAAGCCATCTCTTATGAACACAAATCTTACATTGACATAGAGACGAAGAAATATTACATCAAAGCTACACACTAACGACCTCGTACTTTAATTTTGTAAGTTGTAAAATGTTACCATCCATTCCAAACTCCAGTAGAAAGGCACATCCATTTATTATATAGCATGATACACATAAAGTCCACATTTATTCAATGTGATGGCGCTAGGGGTACATGTGAGTAGCTCGTAAGTAGCCCGGCCTGTTGTTCTATAGATCTTCAAGGGATAATCTTCATTTGCCTAAGTCGCTCCACCCAAAATCTGAGACTTTTTAGTGTATTTGCATATCCATAGAAACCCAGATCTTTGCTTTTGTTCATGCCACTAACATGTTGAAACTTGAAAGCTAACACAACCTGCAAGCTTTCGAAACAACAAATCTCATTCAAGTTGGTTTTGTATAAACCGTGTTTCTCTACAATCAAATCCCAGACCTTTCCCTTGTTATTCATCTCCTCTGCACAGTTAAACTTTTGTGCCTTGTCATCAAATGGCACAAACTCGAGATAAAATATCTCACAAAGTTCTTTCCAGAGCCTTTCCCAAGTAAAAACATCACCATTTGTGCAATTAAAAGCTTCATTTTTTGTCTTTTCTCCTCCCACCACCGCAGCCCATATTTGCTGCTCCGCCAACACTCTTGCATCAGAGATATCGCAAAAGTGGTCCCATGTGTATCTCGTTCCCGGATACCTAAAGCACCCGTTGTTCAATTTTAGTTGTTCCTATATATATACTCTTGTATATGTTTTTTTGTCAATGCAGTTAATAAAACGGATCAAAATAGTTAAAACAAAATAAACAAACCAATAACTAGAAGATTGTTGATGTACCTGAAAGGCATGCCTTCATGTTTGCATATCGCTGCATAAACAGACAGCGTGAGCAATGAATTATATACGCTCCTTGAAGACGCTCCCAGAATGATCGATGACCTATAAGAGGAATATGGATGTCGTAAACAAACACGTTAATAAAAAAAACATTGAGTTTCCTCTAAATTGAGAAGCAAGAAGATAATTGTTGTAAAGCATACCTGTGAATTGAATAAGTGAAAGCTGGGGAATAAGAAGCAACAAGATCTTCCAAAGCATAGTAGAAGTTTGGAAAGTTAAGCCTAGGTGAGTCCTCTTCGAAGGGTGTATGAGGAGTATACATGAGCTTATCCCCAATGTTTGGGTCAAAAATAGGACCCATGTAATGCTTGGTCCCAGTTTGGAGACAAACATGGCGAAGAGGCGAGTTAGTCAATGCACCAAGGACGTTTTCCAACATGGCAGCGTTGACCACCTTGTTGTCCTCTTCGGTGCTACCAACGTTGATCGCCAACCAGAAAAGATGTGTGATTTTATGGGAGATCGCACCAATTTTCTCTAGAGTGTCACTCTGATCTGTAGCGTCAAATGTTATGTGGTGGTCGATGGCTGAAGTAGGAAACCAAGGCGGCAGGGAGCGCCTTGAGGCTCCATAGACTTGCCATGGACCGCCAGGTGAGGTGGGAGATTTGAGGGTTTCGGCTAAGCTTATACCCGCTATTCCGGTGACGCCTACTATTAATGCTGTGTATTCTTGAGGGGAAAGAAGCTCTTGAGGTTGTACCATGATGATCACAAGGCGTTTGTACTTGATTTGGTATTGCTTTGTATAGTTCATATATATATATACTCCTATACTAGTAGACGAAACGGTTCACTATAATTAGTAATGAGACGCGTGTTCAAAATTTTAGTTTATATTTTTAAGTCCTTAACTTTTTGTCGGTTTGCAGTTTGCTACGTTAGATTGTAATTATAACAATTTTTCACTTTGTTTATTTAATAAAATTGTGGGATCTTCCACTGATTATTTAAAAAAAAACAAAAAACTCCTATACTAGTAATTTGGATATGACTTTGTTCTGTTCTTAGTATTGGGTTATAAATAAGTTGGGACAAGCAATGACGCCAAAAATCATCCATATATTCCTTATCTTTGATTGAAATTTCAATATAAGAAAAATGTAAAGATAAAAAAGCAGAGGGGTGGGCAAAATAAATGACTTTGTTCTGTTCTTAGTATAGTGGGCAAAATAAATAGCGGGCTGATCGGAGCTATCGTTATAATTAAAATTTTAAACAAATTCGTAAAATAAATTGTGGGTTTAGTTTAGATTGATTTTTAATTTTCTATTTTGGTCTTTTATTTTTCATAGTTTGCATAATTAACCTAATTTTTAAAATAAATGGAATTTTTCAAATAAAAATATAAATTAAAACCAATCATATACGTTTAAAACATTCGCAAACAAGTAACAAAACTAAAATATAATAAGAATAAAAAATTGGTATCTTAAAATACAAACAATGTATATATAAATATATATATTTATAATTATATATATATATTGCGGGTTGAAACGGGTCAGGACGGATTAACCCGCAGTTTAGAAATCTCAATCTTAACTCAACCCGTAAAATATATAGCTCGTTGGTACGGAACAGATGGGTTTGGAAATAAGAATCGGTAAAAATTGTTATTTTGGGTTGATTGGGTATTAAAACCAGGAAAACAAATCAACCAGATTAATTTTAAAACAGAATAAATTGTTCATGGATTTTTCAAACTATACAAATTACTACTCCAATGGGTATGGTTTTGGTTTATGTATCCCACACAGACTCATTGTAATATGTATAATAATGTATTTTTGATTGATCTAAAATATGGAGAGAAAAAACAGTTGTGCTAATATTTATAAAATACAAAAGGGGGGGTGAAATAGTAGAAAAGTAGGGAAGGTATAATCTTAATTTGAAAGTAAAACATATTAAAAAAAAGATTGTAAAAAAAGAAGAAGGTAGTAGTAGTAAGTAGTAAAACGAGTAGAGAGAGAGAGAGAGAGAGAGTTTTGGGAGTGACATGAGACTCGTTTCTTCTTCTTCTTCTTCTTCTTTTAGTATTATTATTATTATTAGGGCTTTTTCTTCTTCTTCACTAGCTATTCACTTATCATCGTCCTCTCATAATATTATTATTAATCACACTCTCAATTCTCCCAATAATATTACTATCAAACCCACCTCCTTTTTTCATTTTGATCACACTTACTTTTCTCATATTTTGTCTAGTAACGACTGGTCTCTTCTCCTCACTCACGAATTCAATTCCCGTCTCCGTTTTTTAGATACTCGTTCCGTTATCAGTATCTTGCAAAACCAACAACACCCTTTTCACCTTCTCAGGTTCTATCTCTGGGTTCTCAATTTCAACCCTTTATTCTCAAATAATCATTCTATTAAGTCTGTTTTGGCTAATTCCTTTTTTCGTTATGGTCCCGTCTTGTTGTCTGTCGACTTGATACGTGACCTTCACTGTTCTGGTTTTCATATTACTGAAGATCTTCTATGTATATTGATCTCTAGTTGGGGAAGATTGGGTCTTTCCAGATACTGTTCTGATGTTTTCGGACAGATTTCTTATCTGGGCCTCACTCCTTCTACCAGGCTCTACAATGCTGTCATCGACGGCTTGATTAAGTCTAATTCCCTTGATTTAGCTTACTTCAAGTTCCAACAGATGCCTGCCGATAATTGCAAGCCCGATAGATACACATACAATATTCTCATTCATGGTGTTTGCAAGGGGGGAGTCGTTGACGAGGCTGTGCGTTTGGTCAAACAAATGGAGGGCTTCGGATACACCCCTAACGTATATACTTACACCATTTTAATTGATGGCTTCTGTAACGCTAACAGGTCTGAAGATGCCTTTAACTTGTTTGCCAAAATGAAGGAGAAGAATGTGAGGCCAAATGAAGCCTCTTTTCGATCTTTAGTCAATGGGGTATTCCGATGTGTTGCGCCTAAAGTGGCTTTTCAACTGTTGTGTAGGTTTATCGAGAGGGGAAATGCTTTGCCTAAAACGGCCTGCGATACTATACTCCAGTCTCTCTGTGACAATTCGTTGCCGAAAGAGGCTGCTGAGTTTATGATCAAAGTTGGAAGAAAAGGTTATTTGCCTGACAATTCCACCTTTAACATCGCTGTGACTTGTATGGTTAAGGGATTAGATATTGTAGAAACATGCCACATCCTAAATAGTTTTAGTCAAAAAGGTTTGAAACTCACCTTTGGTACCTACATTGCACTTGTTGATGCTCTATACAAGGTTGGAAGAATCGAAGAAGGCAATAGACATCTGCATCAAATGGTTCTAGATGGACTTATAGGCAACGTATACACTTATAACATGCTAATTGATTGTTTTATCAAAGCCAAAATGATGGATAGGGCATTGGAAATGTTTGAAAAGATGCGTCGCAAGGGTATTGTTCCGAACTTGGTCACCTTCAATACCCTTATCAGTGGGTATTGTAAAAAGGGAGAGGTTGGAAAAGCTAGGGAGCTGTTAGAGATGCTCTTAGAGAGTGGTTTTAAGCCTGATATATTTACTTTTGGTTCCTTAATTGATGGCCTGTGCCGAGTGAACCAAATTGAGAATGCTTTAGATTGCTTTTTGGAGATGAAAGAATGTGGAATCATTCCGAATGCTGTTATTTATAATACCTTGATACGTGCATTCTGTGCTGTCGGGGATGTCTCAAATTCTCTGACACTGTTGAAGAAGATGAGAGCTGATGAAATAAGCCCGGATATCTTCTCTTTTAATGCTCTCATCCAAAGCTTTTGTAGGTTGAACGATGTTGAAAAGGCACAAAATCTTTTAGTAACAATGTTGACGTTGGGTCTGAGACCTGATAATTACACATACGGTGCTTTTATTAAGGCTTTGTGTGAATTAGGGAGATTTGATGAATCAAAAAACCTGTTGTCATCGATGGAGGATAATGGATGCTCTCCTGATGCTTATACATGTGACACAATTGTGAAGGCTTTAATTCGAAACGGTCGATATAAAGAGGCTCAGAACATACATAAACTGTATGAAACTAAAGGAGTTACTATGTCACCCATTCCTGTTACAACTTAAGGCCTTCCAAAAAACAATTACTATCTACTTGTAATTCTGGTTGCTCTGGGAGCGACGTGTCACACACTTCTTCAAACCATAGACTTGACATGAAGCTGCATGGTGTAAAAAGGCGATTTCTCTTTCTCGAGAAGATGCTTTATGCACTGTGATGCAAAAAAGCAACTGGATTCTTTCATTATTTTCGGATTGTGAAGCTTAGTTGAGGTGCGTTGAGCAATAAATTAGTAAAGAAACCAAATTCTGTTTTGATTGGATGATTCAGGTATTTTACTTTATCATATGGAGTTTTGCTTCTAGAGAGCTTGTAGTTTGTATGTTGTTGTCCACAGAAATTAAAAGTTGCTATAACCGCTTTTTCCAAAAAAAAATTGGGGCCAAATTTAGTTTATTTAATTGCATTGCGAGTGTAAGTTGTACTTTGCTTCTTCTTTTAATTGGTAGTAGATGCCTCGTACAGATTTAAGCTGCTGTATGTATTTAAGGAGATTTTTTACAGCAAGTTTGAAAAGTTCTTCCGGATATTTATTCAACCTTCTCTCTTTTTTATTCTCTCGATCATTTTGGTAAACCGTATCTCGAGTTTCTTAGTTGGCTAACTTGTGCTACTGAAGGATAAAAATATCAAAATAAGATCATTTGTTTTTTCAACTCTCAAGAAAAAGGCTTTCACCAGAAGTTGATAACTTGCACTGTAACTGCTTTCTCCACTTTGTCACCTCCGCCTCTACTATATTTACCAGAAAGTGAGATACAGACGTTTGGGTAAAAGCAAGATACCGACTTGATATATCTTTTAGTAACTACCAAACATGCTTGAGTTATTCTGATTTATTTGCTGCTACTTAATGAGTCATTCATGCAACTTATGCTTTTAAAAGTAAAAGTGTATTACATGGTGTATTTGCCTACTGCATTTCTAATAGTTAAATCAATTTCACGCCTCGCTTGTATAGTTACAATAGCTTTTATTTCTTTAAATAGGTTTTGATTGTACTCTAGCTCCTATAGTGCGGTGGCAGTCATGGTCAAGTGCGTGCTTTAAGGCTTTTTTAGTTCTTCAACATGACTTATCTCAACGGCAAAAAAAATCGGTGTTTCTTTTGAATTTTGTACACACAGTTTTTTGCTAACTACTAGTACAGGCACACGGTCACATGCCTTTGTTAATCAATGATAGGTAAAGCAGAAGACCACTGCAGACCCAGCTCAAGCTGTGGCTTATGCCTTTCTGTGTTTCGACAATTATGTTGTTCCTCTGTATTGCTATTGAGCGTTACAGTTTAGTGCTAAAATGATGGCTATTCTGCTCAAGCTACATTTTCTGAATTCTATTTCCTCCTTGGCAGATATACCACGGTATTGAGGAATCATACAGATTGATGGAGAGGGGAGCCTCATCATTCCACCAGAATTTGCAGATCAATACTGCACTGGTCCTTGCCAGGCCGAGACACACCTTATACTCCACTGTATCGTAAATATATTTGTTAACTTTGGGATTTACAAATAAGGCTACTGCTCAGATTGATGGAGAGTGGGCCCTCATCATTCCACAAGAATTTGCAGATCAATAATAATACAATGGCCATTGCCAGACCGAGACACACCTTATACTCCACTGTATCAGAAATATATTTGTTTATTAGGGACTTACAATAAGGCTACTACTCAAGATGACAAGATGTGAGTGATAAAAGGCACGATGCGGATATGGTAGTTAAGGAGGTATTACTCTACAAAATAGATTTTTTTGCAATTATCTTTTCCGAAGTTCCAGATTTCGACACACAAATTATGAGTCTCTTTCTTTGCAGGTAATTTGCATGTGAGGCAGCACCTAAAAGCTGAAGAGAGAGCAATGCAAGCAAGATAACGATTCGTGTCTTCTCTGTGCCTTTGCTGATGCATTCAGTGCAATGCTTGACGTTTTGAGAGGGGATGAGATTTTGTTGTTGTTGTGTGCAATCACTGATACTCATTTTTTTTTTGAAAAGATGATACTCATTGGATATGTACATTTGTTACCTAAAGACAAAACTTATATGAAACTGGTTATGGGGTTTTGACTAATTTTCAAATAGCCTGCTATAAGAACGTTTTTTATGAAAAGGCTAAGCTATAATGTGCATTATCATTGCTGCATATGCTTCTTTCTCTTTGAAAGCTAACATACCAAAATATCATAGAGGAACACTATTGTTTGGTAATTAAAAAAATTTAATGAATGCTTATATATATAACCTTTGGCATACCGTATACTTATATATATATGCAAATTATGAATGCTTTTAAATAGTGTATGTTAGATACCATGTACTGCCTTGAAATAAGAACCATCATCCACAAGCTAACTGAAACTCCTAGCACTTCTTTAATTTTGATTTTTGAAAAGTTATGTCCAAATTGTCTCAAGCGGAACCAATATAAACAACCAACACAAATGACAAGATAAACATGAAAAATAAAAAGAGAACACAACGATGATACAAGACATGGGATACCCCTGCATTTTTCTGTCTGACCTCGTCTTCTAGGACCAATCTGTTGCCTCGAAAATCCCCAAATACAACTTAATTCTGAAGCGACCATCATCTTATGACAAGATCAGTGACGAGTTCACTAATCAAAGAATTTAGAATTTGGCCTTCGATCTGAATCCCAATTTCGAATGCTTCAACCTCAAAATCAAGCCATTTCCCAAATGGACTGCTCATATCTTTATCCACAAGATCATCCACCATGCTATCCTCTATCCCTTTCCAACCTGATATCTCCTTATACACATCTTCAACCAAATGCTGTTTTCTCTTCAAAGTTGCTAACCCTTTCATCCATGCTTTGTATCCCCCATTATGGTAGCGGTTGCACCTCAAGTCCATACACTCTCCCACACAATCGAACAAAACCTTCCTTTCAAGCTTATTCTCGTTCGTATTTTCTTTGGGGACTTCTTTTCTACTTTCCAACTGATAAAAAAGATGGGGATTTATGATTTCACGGGACCTACCCAATGCAAAGTCCCTGAACATCAACTCTGCCTTGGATAGTATCTCGTTTATATATTCAAGCTCCCACTTAGATTCAACCTTTGAAGTCACAGAAATGACCGTGTTTTTCCCTTTTAGAAGAGCTTTGGTTGATGAGGATGAAGCTGAATCTGCAAATTCCGTATCTATCTCCATAAAATGGGTGTTCCTGTAAGAATTCATGCCAAGGACTTCCAAAGCCTGAACAGACGAGGAATGTTTACTACCTGCGAGTAAAATCCACATGTTTGTTTTCAGGGTGAGTTTCTTTGTTTTTCCCTTTTTGGGCCAGCAACTGATAACCACTACAGGTGCTCTTTTGTACTTGTAAGAAAAAAGAATAGGGCCTTGAAATATTTTTTTTGCGGACAGCATACAGTTTATATAAACATTCTTTCTTGCCCTACTTCTCCACTACTACAACGTCTACAACTAATTTATGTTTAATAGGCAGCAAAGTAAATGTTCTCACCTTCTATGTTCATATTATCTTCCACGGTATCTGAAGAGTTCCAACTCTCGCTCATGAACGAAGGATCGAGGACAGATATGGGACTTGGATGTCGAAAGTGGAGTGACTTTCTGTTTTCTGTGTCATCGCTTCTGCTCTCATCCATTTCAAGTTTTCCCTGTTTAAGTTTCAGAGATAAGTTCATTGGCAACAAAAACAATCTACTATCATGGTCCGAAGTACAAATATGAAGTAAAATGGAAATGTACCTGGAGCTTATACGTGGTCAATAGTCTTTTACCCACGGTTGGACTAAAGTTTGAACCTTCCTTACCACTTAATATATCCATATGCACTGCATCTTGGTTAATTTTCTTATTCTGCATAGTATTGCTTGTATATGCTTTACGAGTTGGTATAAAATCTTCGAACATGGGAGCGTTCCCAGAAAACCCTTCTCTATATCTAGAAGACTCAGCCCCATGACTTAAATCCCTCAACTTTTGCTCCAAAAGAATTCCCAAGTCATCAGCTCCTATCACATTACATCCTACTGAAGACAGCTTTCCATTGTTTCTGTAATCCGAGCTCAGCATTGCCTTATTGCTTCTATAATTTGAACCAAACACGTTATTTTGTCTCGATAATGGAGTTGTAAATGTAAAAGAAACAACATCCATGCCTTTGTTTTTGCTCTCCTCAGCCCAAGTTGGTTGATTTGGCTTCTCATCACTGTCAACCAACATACTATCAACGATCTCGTTCATTTCCTTACAACTATTTCCCTCTAGAGAACGTCTTTTTCGAGGTACGTTTTTCGTATTCGAATATAGAACTTCTTCTTTACTGTCACTAGCCTCTGGGCTTAGTTTCCTCGAACCAACTTTAGTGTTACCACCATTTTTACCCAAGACCTTTGGTCGGTTTTGCGAATTAGACGCCAAAGGTTTCGAATTCAACTTCTCCTTTTCAAATGGGCAGTTCTGTTTCTGATTATTTTGCTTGAGAGCACCCGGATTATTTTGAATGGAAGGTTTTCTTGGATTGCATTTTCGATTATTTAAATGTGATTTGCTCTGATGGATTAGTGTTACTTCACTTGGCTCTATTCTACCCTCTCTCTTTTGAACATTTACTTTTGCTTGAAGTGCCAGGGAAATTGATTTTCCCTTGTTTCTTGCACCCAAGCGTTCCTCTGAATCTGGTGATCCATTCCAGCTTTTGTTCATAGGTTGTCCCTTCAGTACTTTAGCTGCATTTGACTCGAGTGGCCTTCTAGGTGGTTTCTGAGAGGCCTCCACTTTCTCTCTCAACTCTTTAACTTTGAAGGGAACCGATGAAGACCCTCCTACCGGAGGCATTATGGTCTTGCTACTAAAAGCCTGATAAGTTCCTGGTTCTATAATCTTAGCAGCTGCCTCCATTATGTGAGCAGCATTTTTGGATGAAATAAAACCAGGGCTTTTGATAGGGGACAAAAGCTTATGGTGGGTAATTGGGATTGTTTTGGCTGTTTTAGAGGGTAAAATCTCCGACTGAAACTTCTCAATTGGACGGTTCATGGTCTTTTGAGCCTTCTGAGAAGGGGCATCTAAATTATTTCGCAAATTGCTAGGGTACATATTACCATGATTTTCTTGACGAAATTCGAGTTTTTGTCGACTGTATTGAGATTCTCTAAGGGACTGGGAATCCAAAAATGGGGTTGAAAATGGCTCTGAAAGATTAGACATTGGCATGGAATCTAATCCCATAAGCCTTGCAACTACACTTGGCGCCTTTGTTCCAAACCCTTCCTCGCTTGTCACTGATGAGGCGTAACTATATTCGCTACTTCCTTTGAAACTTGAACCCCCTACGTACTCATCAACATCCATCTGTAATATATATATAAAACATTTGATTACAAACGTTTGTTTAAAAAACAAACTTAGATATCACTTACAGTTCTGTAAGCAGTGTGCTTCTCTAGACTGAAAGAAAATAACAACACGAGAAAGAAGGGCGTTATATGAAATTACCTCTGCTGGATTGAATCGTGTTGTTGGCAGATTCCCATCGCTTCTCTTCTTCTGTTTGGATTGGTCTGTAACAAATAAAGAAAGGCAAGTCAGAAAAGTAAGCTGATGAGCACTTATTCCCATTAAGTAATAGCAGGAATTTTTTCATAATGGTATTGCACAGTACTCCTATTAAACAGTCATATCCAAAAGTAGTTAATTGTCTGTCAAATTTTAAATCAGGTATGGCTACCAAAATCCGTAGTTTAAACAAGTTTTTCTTAGTAATTAAGTCTAAAGTAGGTCACTAATTGTAACTTTCTATACAATCTATGTAGGGGTAGAGGTTATTCAGGGGAAGGAGTACCTGGGTTATCAGATTTGTTGGAGAACAACTTTTTCCGAGATTTTGCATTCCAATCGAAAAGTTGGAGGAAGCCACCGACATAACCAGCTCCACCCTTTGAACTTTGTCTCTGACCTCCCATTTGTTCTCCTTCAGATACAAATATCACCTGGCTTCTTAAATTTCACATAAATCATATATAGCAGCAAAGAGTAACACTCCATAATTGTAACAAAAATCCATCTACAACTAGTTAGACGAAGATATTTCAAATTGAAGTCTTCAACTTTGTCTAAAACACCACAATATTTGACATTCATAACGTAAGATAGACAGGAATGTGTATATATTTACATGGTGAAGTGGAGAGAGATTTATAAGGAGTCTATATTTGGGTCTGTGAATATTAAAACAACAAATTCAAATATAGAGATTACTAATAAGAATATCCAATCCTAATTGAGCCAATATCGTGGATGATTCAATAAAGTAGTACTTTTTTTTTGTTTTGTGTTTGTTTTGTTATGGATGTAGGGAGGGAACAAAATCAAAATAAAATTGAGTTAATAAAGAATCCAAGGTCTAAACAAATAGTAGAAGGAAGAGTAATTAAGAAAAAAGGGCAAAAAAGATGAGGAATGGAACACAAGAAACAAACAAACAAACAAACATGTACAATACAATAATATGCCCAGTCTAACCAACAACAAAAAAAGATGCAGAGAGAGAGAGACCAAAGCAAGGAAATGATGAAAATTCATGTAGTAAAAATATAAACTTAAAAATAAAAAATAAAAGGAAGGAAATGGGGGGAAAAAAGAAAAGGAAACATACTTTGAGAAATGGGGATAATCGTCTTTATTATGTAACTCGGAAGCTCACAATATATAATATAGCTACTAAATAGAAACAGGAAAATACATATACATATATATATATATATATAGAGAGAGAGAGAGAGAAGGGGTTTTAGTGAGAGAGAGAGAGAGAGAGAGAGTGAATGGCTGAATTCAGAGTGTTGAGTGGTCTCTTGTTGTTCTGGTTGTTGTTTGTTGTTGTTGCAGCAATAAATTATAAATTATAAATTATAAATTAAATTTGGGACAATCAAACAAACACACTTACCCATAACAACACTAGTACTATTTATTTTATTTTATTTTGTTTTATAGTCTTTTTCATAAAGAAAAACTAATAAGGGGGGGGGGGGGGGGGGGGGGGGGGGGGTGTTAATTAAAATCGGTAATAGTAGTAGTAGTAGTAGTAAAGTGTGTATTTTAAAACTCTCTCGATGTGTGTGTGTGTGGTTTTTGAAAGAAAAAGAAAAAGAAAAAGAGTAAGTGGGGGGGGGAGTGATACAAAATTGAAAAGCCCAGTAAGGGAAAAAGTCAAGAAAAGGGGTTCCAACGTCTCTTTAGAAAGAGAGAGAAAGAAAAGAGTACGAAATGAGGGAACATTATTTCAAATTCTAAACCCCATATAGTGTATTATTATTATTATTATTATTATAATATAGTATTTTGGGGGGGAGGGTTTCACTCACGCGCGGGAGGGGAGCTAATCATCACATGCTTCGCTTCGCACCTCCTCCCCCCCCCCCTTAACTCTTTTTTTATTATTATTATTATTATTATTATTATTATTATTATATATTATTAATGTGCTGCCACGTCACCCGTAACACTCTACTCTACAGTTTACTACTCTTTATCTACTCCATCCAATCCAATGTTTATAGCTAAATATCACCCCCCCCCCCCCCCCCCCAAATGCCCATGCCAATGCATTGCATTTGCGATGCCAAGTTTTGACTCGGTTTAGGATCCAAATGGTATCGTCGTCTCCGCTGTCTATGACACACACACACACACTCGTATAGTTTTATAAATTTTGACTTCAATGATGCCCGGTTTAACTTTCCTTTTATAAAACAACCACACCCATGATTAAGTTTTGATGCAATATTGTGCATGGGTTGATATGTCTTTTTGAGTCTTTTTTTTTTTTTATGTCAAAAGCAGACACTGACTACTTGATCACAAAAAAAACATCAGAGTTTCAATAGTTTTAGTATTACACAACTCTTCCCTTTTTTTCACTTAAGTCTGAAGAAAACTATAATAACTACTGTCAAGAACATAAGAAGACTAATGTACTTACTTTGTAACCACCAATGCTATTGCAAAATATGCAACACACACACACACATCAAACCACCACTCTATATTATATAACCTACACTTTTTTTACTAATTTTATTAAAACATAACAAGTTTCAACTAACTAGTATTTTCAATACCCCCATCAACATTTTTTCTGGCACTCTTTTTACTTCTTCTCTCTTTCTGTTTTTCCTATTCTCCAATTGACAATCATCACAATGCAGAAGCACGACCCTCTGAATTTACGAGAGAGTAACATGTCCACGACAACAACGAAGACGATATATCGAGGTCGGGACAAGGCTCTGGCATAACAAACCGAGAATAACCTGACACGTTCGAGCATACCCAATAGGTATTCGAACTGTTATTAACCACCGATAAAGATATATTCGATAGGCAGATCGCAGTAAAAGGAGACTCTTTGATACCCGAGAAGTTCCCCGCTCGGGTTATACCCGACCCAACAACATCCTTCAACGTGATCCGACTCAACTGGGGCAAGGCCTGCGGGTCGTAGCCCTCATCAGGGTGGTCCCCGCTCTGCCCTGACGCACCAAACGCGGTCCCTACGTTTCTCATCTCGACGTCAGATATGATTATATTCTGTATGTATCCGCCTCTGCCCTTTGTGGTCCTAAACTCGACACCTCTAGACGAGTCGTGTATGTAAAGCTGCTCCACATGGATATCTGCTATACCGCCTGACATCTCGGTACCAAAGGAGAGGGCGGAGCCGGAAGACGATTGGAGGTCGACTTGTTTGATGTGGATGCTTGTGGTGGGCCTGTTGTACCTGATCCCATACTCATCCCACCCGCTCTTCAGTGATATTGCATCGTGTCCCGTCCTGATGCTGCAATTCCGTATGCACATTTTCTCCGATGAATCTGATACAACAAAACATAAGAATCTCAAATTAATACTCCTTATAACTTTTCAAAATATTGTTATAATACCCAAAGATTCACTGCGGCTAGCGTTGTGATTACACAAGCACAAACTTTTTATGTTCATAGAGAAATGTTGTTTTTCCGGACATAACTGAAATCTAGATGAGTCATGGTAGGAAACTTGACTTAGTCATCTATAAACCCATTAGCTCAGTAAATATTTTTTTCTGCAATTAAACTTTCCATATAAGCAAATAGAAAAAAAGATGCAGTCACCATTCACCAGAGCTTTTTTTCTATTCTTGCTGTGGTTTTTTATTTATGGAAGTTTCTGTATAATATTGGATTCAATGCCTATTCATGGTATCAGAGATATTACTCCCTAATATTTTGGAGAGCTTATAAAGTATATATGGTGATTCTCTAGAGCCCTGACAGTGAAATGAATTAAACTTGTATATATACAGCCCTCACATGAAAATGCAAGCAATATATAGAGCTTCAGTTAAAGTTAGGAAAAAGCCAAAACATTGAGAACAAGGTAGTATGTTATGTATATGGAGATGGTTCCCAATAACAAAACAAAAAAAAAATGCATAAAAGAAAACAGAAAACATGTGACATTGTAGATAACTACAGCGTCCATTAAAAAAATTAGTGTACTTAATTAGTTAATTTGTGATAGCTTCAATTTTACCTGGTACAATGCCGACTGTGAATGGTGATTCTGGCGGAGCATAGACCGAAATGTTATGAACATGCACATTGCTGCAACCAACATCACAATATCAAAATGACTTTTACATGTTTGTCAATAAATATATTTTCAGAAATTGAAAGCTTTAGCAAGAAAAGACCTATATCAGCTAACCTGCAATAGACTGGGCGAAGGTTGAATGAAGGAGCATTGGTGAAAGTTATATTTGAGATGACAACATCTTTGGAGCTGATTAGCTCGAGGAGATGAGGACGGCTATAATTTAACGAATGTGAAGTATACAAATCCCACCAAACAGACCCCTGGCCATCAATCGTCCCATTATCACCTAGTCAATCAACACAAACAGTAAGTGTTGTCCAGATGTTTCAGGTCTTGGTATGCTATATACTGTAAACTGGGCTCTAATACAGAGAGAAAAAAATTGTTCTTTTTTTGGGTGGTAAAAATGTGTTATCCAATGGAAAAGTCAAAATTAAAATATCCAGCTTGAGGTTACCTGTTATTACTACATCTTCGACCATATACCCATTCATTAGGCTTCTATACCTTTTTCCAGGAATTTCACGTCCTCGGCCATACGAAGGTAAAGGCTCCACAACCTCCCAATGAGATGCATCCTGATTGTATAACCGGGAAGATAAACATAAGGGAAAAAACACAATTTTCATATATACAGATACTATCTTAATGGAAAAGCACAGAAACATAAAGTTTTGATGGGGAATTTTTGGAAATGGGGATGAATTCAAACTGTCATGAAATGTATGATGCAGATGCAAAGACTCAATATTTTTGTGAAAACTAGAAGAGCCATTGTCTAGATAGCAGAATGCTAACAGTTTAGAGTACGAAACCTATCCTTTTCATGCCAATTGGATTCATGATCTAAAACTAAGCGACACTAAAACACTGTCGATATCTACTTCAGTATGAGGTATAATTCCAAGAATAACTTTTAAAAAAATGGAGAACAAATGAGTACCTGAGATCCAACAATAGCAGCACCTTTTGCCAAGAAAAGTGTAAGGTGGCTTGTTAGATTAAAGCTTCCTGTAAGCCATCGTCCGGGGGGGAAATATAGTTGGGCACCACCTTTATCGGCAAAAGTCCTGATATAATACATTGCATTTGCAACTGCCTTAGTGTTCAGTGTCTTCCCATCACCCACCGCCCCAAACTCAATTATAGATATACTGTGAGGTCGTGGCTCTACTCTCGGCTTGTAATCACAAGCCCCTCCTAGACCATCGGCTTTAACATAATTGCTCAGAAAGACAAATAATAGCGTCGCTGCTAATGGAATTATGAAAATAAAACATTAGTTATAACCGGTTCAGATGTGTTACTTAATACTCATTGCATATAAAAAGTAGCAGGCTGTTTGAAGTAATTATTGAAATGCTATCATCTGGAAACACTTAAATGGTTGCAATTTTACAGTTACCAAATTAGATCAAGTATGGAGATACTCTCACACATACGCTCATTCTAACACGTGGTAACCGTTGAGAAATTTGTTCATAAAAAAACCAAGTTTGCTGGAAAAAATGTTCCACGTGGACGCTCGTCAACGAAGATAAAACAAGTATTGACAACAAATTAAAGAAACAGGTAAACGTGGATACCGGCCAAGTTCAAACTTGAGTTAACGGATCAAGAAAGTTACCAAATCCAAACAGCGACAAGAAAACGACAGAAACATCTTTGATTCAAGTACGGCCAACGGCTTAATGCTAGATTCATTCATTAATTAGTTATATAAACCGTTAAATAACGAACTTGACTAATTTGAACGCATGCCAAATATAATTGTGCCAAGCATAAACATAAATAAAAACATAAAAAATGAGAATGCACATATGAAATATGAATGAAAGTGCAGAAAAACAGCAACATGGACAAACAACTCTGGATCAAAACAGCCCCAATTGTATGCAAAAAGTCAAGGCAAATACAATTCAAGAAAGCAAGATTTTTTTTTCTAAAATTAAATGGAAATTTGCTAAGAAATACGAAATATATGAGCAATTGAATTCTATCAAGACACTAAAAAAATGAAAAGATCAGGCAAATTATAACAGGGGAAACCGTAAGATTGTCAATAATGGGCAAGAAAGAAACTAGGAAATGGCAATAATTAATTGTACAGAATGGGGGAAAGAATATATAATTAAGATGCATGTCATGTGTGCTATTTCGGACGTATCAATTATATATATATATATCATCAGCAAATCATTCGAATCAAACAAAATTCATAACTATTATAGGATTGAAAACACTAGATTAAATAACTAGTATTAGAATGTGGTTAGAAGATGAAATTCAGTAGTAATTTCCTTAGCAAATAAAACAAAGAGAAATCAAGAAAATCCTACACATGGATTTGAATGGTTTAAAATAAAAAAAAAAGGTGGTTCAAATTAGTTGATCATCATCACAACTGATTTAGTTTAGAAACAAGAATGTTGAGAAACCAAATAACTAAAATTGAAACCAAATTAACATGTCCCTTTTGAACAACCGAGATTAATGAGAATAAGTAGTAAATTAGCAAATTAATTAATGCAGGACAGTAGAGTACTACTATATATATATGTGTGTGTGTGTGAAAAAAGGAAAAAAGAAAAAAAGAAGAGAATTAGCATGCTTACTAGCTATCATCTTCATCATCACTCTATCCCAATACAATACACCTCTCCTATTATATATACTCTGTGTATATATATATATATATATAGAGAGAGAGAGAGAGAGAGAGAGAGAGTAGGATGGAGTATTAAAACAGAGTGGCTTTCTTGGAAATGTTTTATACTAAGTAGAGTAGTAGTAGTAGTAGTATATATCTATTTATGACTATTATTATTGCTTATAAAATAGAAATAAAAGTATTCGTACAGAGAAAGATATATAGTACATGCATACACATACATAGTTACCCCACCTCTCCATTGATCATATTATACGAGTATTAATTAATTAATTAATTAATAAGAAGGAATATATATATTATCAATAAGTGAATCAGCATTTAAGGTAAGGTACGTAATGTGAGCGCAACAAATATTTTAGGGAGAGAGTGAGTAGGTAATATTAATTAAGGTAACAAAATATATACTTACTACATGATTGATTTGACACTATAATTGGCAATTAATTCGAAAGTAGTCATAATATTTTGTTGTTGTTGTAACGGAAACCCAATACTCCTCCTTATTTAGACTTGTACAAAGAGATAAAGGCACAATACAAACAAATAAACAAACAAACAAAAGAGAGAGTAGCTGGAATTTACAAATACCAGTGGCGGTGTTGCTGTTTACTATATATATATATATGTATGTATATGTGTATATATATGTGTGTTGTTTGTTTGTTTTGGCTTTTATTATATTTTTTTTTATGTTTTTAAATTAAATGATTATTACTTTCAGAAATTATTTAACAAAAAAAAAAACCAGTGCTGATACGTACGTACGTACTTACTAATATATAAGTAGTTAGAAAGAAGAGTGTGGTTGGATTTTATAATTATTGATTCCCAATTAGGTGGCAGAACAGTTTTATTTTTCCATGTTAATTAATTTGTGTTATTTTCTTGTAAGTACATTAATGTAACTTGCCGGGTTCACGCTTCCGTTTTATTAAACAAACAGGTTTTTCATTTTTAGCAAAATTATTGTATCCACCTCCTCACATCACTCTTGTTACGACAGCTTATTCGTTACTGTATCGTTTTTTAATTAATTATATATTTATAGTAACATTTGGTTGTGAATTAAGTAGGATATTACTCATGCTATTTTATTACTCTTGATTAGAGTTATATACGGTACATACATACATTCATGATCAATATATATATATATATATATACGAGACTATTTAGTTGCCTTTATAACGAGTTTTGATTCCTACGTTATCTTTGGGAAACATATATATGCATGTGAATTACCTTTCAAAGAAATCTCACTCATCTCTTCTTTCTAATTATAATTAAGAAGAGTACGTACTCTCGGCCAAAACAAAATCTCTTCATATAGGGAACATTTACTATCACCGTCCACATTCGTGTTTTATTTCATTAATTTCCATATTGTTGGACCAATAACGTACGTACGTACGTACTCCCAATAAAATACAGTAAAGGGGAAGCGCATTGTTCATCAAATTCAATCAATATGTAGTCGTTTTATGAAATCATGCATGCTTAGCATGCAGTGTAGTGCTACTTTTGTTGAAGGGTAACCGTATATCGATAAGCGAAGAGGTACAAGGTTTAATCAAAACGATTACAAAAAATTACATTGCATGATAGGCTATGAAACCTAATCGTCAAAGTTCGGGTTAATTTTACAATGTCTACTAATAAACTTATTTCTACAAATATTAATTAGTAACATTAGACAACTTGTTCATGCTTTAATTACATAAAACTCAGTAGTTGTTATCCGAACTATACCAAATTCCTTAGTTAATTGTAGTGCCACTTTGGCATCGCATTTAAATGGGCATGAATTTCATTTCATTTAATTGTATAATTTGAGGAGGGGGTAGATTGATTGATAGATATTTGGATAATGGTATGTGGATGCAATAGCGAGTAATATTGCAAGTATGTGAGCTCTACACTAAATCATGAGGGGAAATTCAAGTCCGTCATGCATTTACTTCCACATCGACACTAATTATATTTATGGCGGGTGGTGTGACTTCTTAATTAATTAATTGTCTCATCCAGAAAAAAGGTACGTAAAAGCGTTAATGTGATGTACTACTAGCAACAATATTATGACATCAGTCCTGGACAAAATTTCACAAATATCGATGAAATCACTCTATCTATATATATATATATATATAATTGCCTTTACAATATTTTGCATTTGTCGTCACGGTCCAAGATAAGAAAATATTGAATCGTTTCAATTCGGCATTTTGACAATAGCAATAAGACTATATATATATATATATATATATATCAGTGAAATAATTCAATGTGATTGATAGATGGCGAGGGAATGTCGGTATCTCCTTGTTCAGGGTCTTATCACCGTCAAAACCGTTTGTCCGGGCCTCTAACTAGCCAGTCAATCGTGCTATCCCGGACCTTAACAGACCGAACCGTTCCTACGTCGGCCTAGAGAAGCGTATCGAGCACGCTTCTTCAATTAATGTTGCTGCTCCCTTGAGGGACCCCTCGACGTTCCAGCGACGTGGCTCAGTCACATGCCATCAACTGTAAGCCATGTTCAAGGACTGTACCCTTGTCAGAGTCTTAAATAGCTCTGACGCCGTTAGATCAGCGTCTAACGGTACAGTGATTCAAGTGCTGATATGCCTTTAATGGTGCTATAAATACTCCCACCAACACCACATTAAAGGGGGACACATAAACGGAAAATGAGAGAGAGAACCTGAAGAACCCGGCATACACAACTGCACCCCGTCAAAACTGACTTCACTACCCGAACCACACAACCACTCGTAATTGTCCCGATCCCACCCTCTTTAGCTACATATTTGTATCAATCTTTTAGGACTCCTTCACAGTACTGACTTGACCGTCGGAGAGAAAAATCCTGGGATCAACCTGACCCTCTGTTCGTTACTTGTGCAGGTATGACAAGCATCCGTTGCTGAAGTAGACGATATCACCGCTGGACCTCCTAACGACCTCGACGCTCTCCAGACAACATCCATGGCCAACGTGAGTTCTAGATTAAGGCGAGCCTAGGAAAAAAAAAAGGCTCGCCAATAGATATATCGAAAAAGAGATGAATTGTAAAATAGGAGTCAGGTGTTGGTCATGTGTCATTCTCTCACTTGACAGTGTGTATTGTGTTTAATTAATTAGTAAAACGACTCTCACCGGAGCCGCTCAAGGTATCCATTTGATTACCCACCCCAGCCAACTATATATATATATATATACAAGCCACAATGAAGGCATGCATACTTGGATTCTTCATGCCAAATTTAACCAAGGCCAGAGTTGATTACGAAGGACAGATAACCAGGTTATTCAACAATATGCTACTCGGCCATATATTTAATATTTTTAATTAATATTTAAGTTTAGGATAGTCTTATTTTGTTGAATCGTCAAATAAAATATATTAAAATAATTAAAATTTTAAATATTTTTAATTAATATTTAATTTTATGGTAGTCTCGACTAGAGTTCATACATATTAGATTTGAGCTTTTATTTTGTTGAATAGTCAAATAAAATATACTAAAATCATTAAAATTTTAAATTTTTTTAATTAATTTTTAAATTTAGTGTAGTCTCAACTAGAGTTTCATAAATATTATATTTGAGGTTTTATTTTTATTTTGGTTGAGTGTCAAAAGAATTCTAAAAATTAGATAAATGACTGTCTGATATTCAGTCTGCTTGAGCCAATCTGGCTCTATAGCGTTACTGTTATTTTATTACCATCGTGGGGTATTGTCTGATGTATTCGACATTTTTCTTCTCCGTTTAGTAAAATTTTTACTTTAGTACACAAATAAAAAATAAAAATGTTAGGGGTAGTCGTTCCAAAGCGCAAGCACCCTGGAACAACACATTACTTAATTAAAAAACTATAGAATCGAATAAATGATCTTAATTAAATTCCTCTTTGAATGAGTCATTCTTTCTATTTATTCGCTCTCCTTTGCGTTATCTTCATTCTTACTTTAATGGTAATTAAGTAAGCTTAATTAATTAGTTCCATAAAATGATTTTTACTGAACATAATTGGGTATGTTCGATGAACTAAATATCACACTCCACTCGTTTCAATTTAATTGATAATTATAATGTGATTACAGGAGTTTCCCAAAATACGTACTTTAATTATTACCATTTTTTAAAATTAATTTTATTTGACTAAATGAATCGCAATGTTTACAAATACAAGTTTACTCATTAATGTTTCTGAATAACACTCTTGTCACTCAAAGTTACTTTTGTACTATTTCCATGTTTGTCTCGTGAATTAACCCGTTTCGTTAATTGTCATGCTTCTCTAGTTTCACACTTTCAGTACCCTCGATCGTAACATTTTTTACTTTACAAATTCCATAATTTGTAAGCGGTTATTTTTTAAAATGTTAGTCGTCATTTATATATTACAAGTTTACAACAATATTGATCACTAAATAAAAAAAGAAATTCGATGGCATTATAAGTAAGGAGTAAATGTGCTTTACCGATTCATTCGAAAAATCTTGAGTGTACACAATTGTGCTTATATACAGTATGGCCATGAGTTCGTGACTCACAAATCATAGTTTTTTAAAAGCTTTGTAGTCGTTTAATTAATGTACCATGCATGCATATGCATGTTGAAGAATGGCTTAATTTTTGTGGAAGAATGGTGTTGTTGTTGATCAAGAATGGCTTAATCCTGTATATAATAAAGCTTCAAGCCCCACCAGTACTAAGCATACAAAATGAGCATGTATATATAATTATATATACACATTAACACATCAACACACTGTCGCGTCATGTAATATTCCAAAAGGCTAGCTAAGGATGATGAGTTTCCGAAGAGTTGTGATATTGCATCATATCTGCCACATTGGATATAAAATTTGAGGTTTTGACGTTGAAAAGGGAAGTAAAAAAAAAACAATGATAAACATACAGGACGGTGTATGTATAATATTTTCCTTGTTTTTATTTGGTATTTATGGGCGGTTTAATTAACGGTAGATTTTACGTACCAAATGAATCCGATAAGACAATAATATTTTATGTAGAGTAATGATTATAATGAACAATTAGACGAAAGAACTAGCTCATCGATCGTTATGTGAGAAGTCATTAAACTGATCTGGTAACATTGCTTCAGTCTGGATTTATCAATGCATGGACTAGTCCTTAAGCATATATATCATAGTCGAATTTGGTGAATTAGATTAGATATAGACACATTAAAGTTGAAACAGATTGAAAATATATTCAATTTATAACTTGGTAAAGTATCAATTATACTACGTACGTATATACGGCCATGTTTTGATATACACATATATAATTAAACATGCATTTAGAATAATACTCCAAAGAATGGAGTAAAACAATAAAGGCCCTATAATTATTAGACTAGGGTTGGATTTAGGGAACTTATTTGGATAGTATGGGGAAATTTATAGTACAATGAAATGAATCAATATAAAATAAGGGTGGATATATGATTTGATAGTAGTAATTATTAGTTAGTTGCATGGAAAGGTAATAAGTTTGGAAAAGAGATGAAGGTCGAATGAAATGGTAAAAAGAAAGAGAGAACAAAAGGCTTTGTAATATCTTAAATATTATTATTTTTTTGGATGTGTCAAAATAAGTGTTTGTTTTTATTTTTTAAGTAAATTTTCTCTTTTTATTTTTTAGTAAATATAAAATTTTGTTAGTTTAAACTTTAAACATAACAAAATTATAATAAAAACCTCACATTTTGATTAAAAAGTAGTTTTTGTTTATTTGTTTGTTGTTGAGTTTTTACCGAAATTGTTTTAAATTATTAAATAACACGGTTTTATAAGGATGACATTTATTTTGAGGCGGAGGCGGGAAGGGAGTAGTATTTTTTAATCTTTAATTATTATTATTTTTTTAAAAAAAGAAATGGTAGAAATGAGGGAGAATGTGTGGGCTTGGTATGGAGATAAAAAGGAAAGGAGGAAAGATAGAGAGAGAGAGAGAGAGTGAGAAAAGGGGGGCCCAAATATAAAAGTGGGCCGGGGGGGGGTAGTATTGGGCCTTAAAAATAAAGAAAGTAAAAAGAAATATATATCTAAAACCCTTCTTTTTGTGTGCGTGTGTGTGTATAGATAGAATTCATCTCTTTCTACTTTTACAGGTACACTTGTAGTAGGTTAGTTAAGTAAGAGGATTACACAGAGAGTAGAGAGAGAGAGAGAGAGAGAGAGAGGTAGTAGTCGGGGATGATGGAGGCGAATAAGAGAAAGCGTTCGTCGAGAGAAGAAGTAGAAAATAAATCATACAATATTAATAATAATAATAATAATAATAATAATAATAATAAGAAGAAGAAGGTGAAACAATCAACAACATATTGTAATGATAAATTGAATAATAATAATAATAATAATAATAATAATGATGTTGTTGTTCCTTCTCCTCCTCCTCTAAACAAGCGTCAACAGAGACTACGCTCTAAGGTCCCCCTCCCTTTTTTTATTTCTTTCTTTTTTTATTTTGGGGTTGTTTTTCTTATGTATTTTGTTTTTACTCTTTTTTTATTTATTTATTTATTTATTTATTACTATCTACTACCCATCTCATTTTCTACCCTAAACCCACTTATCCCCCCCCACTAACGTTTTTATATCACCATCTCTTTTTTTTATATATGTTGTTACAAACGTTTTTTATTTGTCTTTTTTGTTTCCGTCTATAGGCAAATGCACCTCTTCCCCCTCCTATCTCCTTTTCTAACCCATCTTGATATTATCTTCTCCAATTTAATTAACTACTTTTTTTGTTGAATACTGTAATTATTCTTCCAACTAATTGATAGTGCAATACTAGTTGTTGTATTTTAAATACAAGTATGTATTAAGAATACCACTAAATGCACCCGACCGTTTTTTTTCTATTGACCTTCATTATATGTAACCTTATCTTTGTCTGTTGATTACTGCAGGAAATAACTGAGGCGAGGAAAAAGAAGAGAAAGCCGCATTACACTCTCGAACAAGTATGTTTATATAATTTGCAATTGATTTATCAAATCCCCGTTCGGGAAAATCCTCTATTTGTTGTTGTACCAGTTACTTCCCTTTGACAGCATCGATAGTTTGCATATTTTGTGACTAACGGATTAAGACCTAATTCTACCTGAGAAATATGGCGTACTGTCTCATTTATTTTCCTCCGAGTCCCACATGTTGTCCTCTCACCCTTCCTTTAGGATGTTACAAACCTACAATACTTTTCTTTTTATTTTGAAAAGGGTCTCTAAGGATTTCACTCCTACCCTCTTTTAGATTTGAACCCACAAACTCTTATTTGTGAGTAAGAGATCTTGCCACTAAGCTCGTCTTAGTGGTTGCAAAACTACAACATTTGAATTTATTTGTTTCTACTGTTAGATTTGTATTTTCTTGTTGTCTGAGTCAACATGCTGGTTGGTATGTGGTAGGAACTTGCATTGCTGTGGGAGAAGATGAGAAGGCGTAATATTGCAAAAGACGATAGATCCAAGTTTGTTTCTTGCTTAAGAATTTTTATTCCTAAATCCGTTATACTAATTAGGAGTGCTTAACTGTAAACGTCTTCTTTTGGTAAAGGTTTGTGAGTGAAGCCTTGGGTAAGATGAAGGGGAAAATTCATGAAATCGCTAGCTCTCATGTTTCATCTCGCGTTCTGCAGGTAATAGTTGTGTTTTCTCGAATTGTAGTTGGTCAAGATATGGGTTTTATTTGATAACTGTTTTAATACCTTGTTTCTTTATCATAGACTTGCATCAAGTACTGTTCACAATCTGAGAAGGATGCTGTTTTTGATGAGCTGCGGCCTCATTTTCTTACTCTTGCGTGCAATACTTATTCAACCCATGTGGTAAAGAAGATTGTGGATGGTGGTATGGTTCATCATTACTAAATTTTAAGAACCACCGGATAATTTGCTGTTCTTCTGGATATGTTACGAATATATTTGCACTAAATAGCTCTTATTTTGAGGTACCTCTTTTATTCTGTGTAGCTTCGAAGATACAATTGGCACAGTTTGTTTCCCTACTCCATGGTCACGTAGCTTCACTTCTTCGAAATTCGGCTGGCTCTGTTGGTATGGACCTAGTGTTTACATTTTTACACGTAGAGTATTGATATTTTAAAAGTCGAACCCTGTGAGATTTAATAAAATTTATATTTTGGGCAGTTGATAGAATGAATACAATTTTCTATAACATACTTGAAATTTATTCATTCCCCAACACCTAACAGTATTTGTTATCTTGTTGGACTTGCATATCATATCATTGATGTTCATATTTCTGCATCCAGGGCTTGATATCATTTGTTTTTTGCAGTTGTGGATAATGCTTATCATCTGTGTAATGCTACTCAAAAACAAGCTCTTTTGATGGAATTGTATTCTCCGGAGCTCAAGTTGTTCAAGGATTTAGCTTCAACAAAAGAAAGCAGGTGAGGAACTGCTGCTCCAGTTTATTCTGAGATGTATTTCGGAGATTTATTTTTCCTGCAAGTGTTCGTCCCAAAATATAAATATTACCGTCTTCATCATAAAAAGAACTTCACCCCTTGTGCTTTATGGATTATAAACTGAATATTTGCTTACAGTAAGTGTTTTAAAAGGCGCAATGCGGAATTTGTTGCCTAGCGCCTAATTACCGCCTAATCCCACCTTATCACCTAGGATATAAGCTCCGCCTACCACCTAATTTCCGCTTAGACTCGCTTTATAGAATATTGCTTACAAAAGAGCATATTGTTGGTAACCGATCTCCTGCAATGTTTCTTTTGCCAACGAAGTAAACATACTTAAGTTCCAAAGGTTACTTGTAACATGGGAGAAAATATACTTTCATTCTTAAATTTGTTACTTTTAGTTTCTTTCACCTATTTAATTTTCAAACTTAAATGTACAGGTTAGAAGATGTAATCACTAAGCTGGGTTTGTCGAAAGTCTTAGTGGTAAAGCACATGAACTCTTTGTTCCGTCCTATTTTGGAGAAAGGAATAGTTGATCACTCTATCATACACAAAGCCCTGTTAGAATTCTTCAGCATTGCCGACCAGGTACTGTGTAGCGTCTCGTATGTGCTATCATAACTGAAGATCTCACTCAGAAGTCTTTTCCCCATCTATATCTGAACTTTTTTTTTTGTATTTAAAAGACGTCAGCTGCAGACGTGATCCGACAGTTGTCTGCTCCTCTAAGTGGTGTAAAGACGACAGCCACAGACGTCGCCCAGCCACCTCTTCTTGTTCGAATGATCCATACAAGGGAAGGTTCTAAAATTGCTATGATCTGTCTCAGACACAGCAGTGCGAAGGTAGAGTAAAGAAACGACGTTTGTTGCCTCTTGAGGTTTATTGACATTGTTTAGAAGATGCTGATTTTTGCATTTTTGACCTTTGCTCATGTTTTCAGGAGAGAAAATTAACTATTAAAGGGATGAAAGTCCACGTGCACAAAACAGCTCTCGACCAATATGGAAGTCTGGTAAGGTTCTAGTTCTTTGCGTGCTATTGCTGTCTCATTTCCTGTGCATTTGAATTGAATTCCTGATGTCTTTTCGAAGGTACAAATAAAAAGGTATTGAAAACATTAAATTGGACCACTCTAAAGTAGAAAGTAGAAACTATGTTACTTATGGTTAATTTCTTAACTGCTATTATGGCTATTGTACCATCATGTTGGATGACTTAAACGTGGGAGAAAGTATAGTAGTGGCTATCTTGGTTTCTCAATTTTCTCTATCAGCTGATTTTGGTAATGCTCTTTTTTGGGGTTTTATGCTCCAGTAATAACATTCAGGAAATTAAGATGTTTGAAGTTTGCTATTAAACAAATGAAAATGTACAATAATTTACATATAAGGTGATCAAGTAGTACCAGTATTTGTGAACTTTCATGCAGAACTGTCTTAACTGATAAGAGTTCTTCAGGCTATTTTATTGCCCCCTTATTCATTTCTCTTGCAAGTTACTTCGTACGACTAATGAACACGTTTGTAAACATAATATTTGCTGTGGCTAAATTTCTTACAGGTGCTTGCCTTCATTTTCTCAATTGTTGATGACACGCAACTATTGACAAAGGTTAGCCTTCAGCTTTAATGTCAACAGTTTCTTTTAAGTCATCTGTGATTTTTTTTTTTTGCTGTTGTCTTTCTTCTAGCTTATCAGGCTTGTTCTTCTTGCAGATTCTTATTCGGCAGCTACTGAAGAACTTGAAGGAGATTATTTCGGATCAGGTTAGTTCACTTATCCTATACTTGTTATCACCATGATGTATTGTTGCTCTTACTGGTTTTCAGCAATCTTCTCAATCGTTATTGAATATATTCCAAAACTTTGAACTTTCCCTTTCAATAAGATATACGGACTTATATTAACATGTCTCACTTCCTTATCCTTGTTTCCAAATATCCGACTTATTCCTCTGATAACTTCAGTACGGAAGGCGGTCTATACTGCAGCTGCTTCATCCCAACTGTTCCCGCTATTTCAGCCCTGATGACCTGGCGTCTTTTAATCTCTTTGTTCCTTCACTGCACGTGAAGGTAAAAGTCTATGTTTTACTCATCTTTTGGTGGAACAATTGACTCTTTTTAGTTTTGTTTCATTAAAAGATACTCCAAATATTTGGCAGGGCGGCTTGGAATCGAATCCCGTGTTGGAGAACAACAAGAAAACCTCAGGGACCGGTGAAGATGGCAAGGAGAATAGCGATACGGAAGAAGTTGCTGCAGAGACCAAGAAAAGTATTAATTCCAGTGGCTCTGTCGACTTAATAAAGGGTGGGAAGAAGGATCCTTTGTTACGAAGACGGGAGTTATTAGTCGATAGTGGTCTTGCTGAGGTTGGTGGAACAGTACTTAATTTGTACATATATGATCATTTTCTAATTTGGTGCACTATGAATTAGTACCATATCATTTAGTTATTGTAATTGAGTGCTTGTTTTATCAAGTAATATCCTCATGCCATAGTTGCAACTAGAGACCTATGGCTAAGATGTTATGTATTCACTTCTGCTGCTAGCTTACCGGACTTTCTTATTCAATCTTGTGATGTGGTTTCCTTGCATCTTGCAGAAACTCATTGATACATGCATTGAGAGTGCAGGGGATTTACTCAGATCTAATTTTGGTAAAGAGATCGTGTATGAGGTAGAAAACTGATTTGTTTTGATTGCCATTATTTTCATGTTAGATTTGCTCTCTCGTGGAATGGCTGATTCCTTTGTTTCTTCTTCGTGAATGGCTTATTTTTCCTTATTCCTTCAGATTGAATTTTCTTAACTTGTGCTAGGTTGCAACTGGTGGGGCCGATGACATTTTCCGCCCAGCATTGGACTCAAAGTTGGATGATTTGCATGAGGCTATAGCAGTATTAGTTGCTCAGCCTAAAGACGAGGAAGGAGAAAAGGAAGAGCACCTTCTTGCGAATTTCCACTCGAGTCGCACGATTAGAAAACTAGTTTTGGATTCCCCAACTTTCGCTACGACCCTTTGGAAAAAAGCATTAGCAGGAAGCTTCGAAACTTGGTCCCAGGGTCACAGGTATATCACCGTTCTCTTAGTAAGTGGATTTAACGTCATAAAGGAACAAAGAGAGAAACATCGTTACACTTTTTAAAGGATAGTCCTGGAAGACTATTCCTGTACTAGTTATAGTGGCTTTTGGGTATTCTTATAAAAAGCTCATTGGTTCTTGTGATTTTGTTTTCAAATTAAAGCATTAATTAACCTGGGCAAAGCTGTGCTGATGTAGCCTTTTTTGTGTTGGTGTTGTCAGTTCAAAGGTAGTGTGTGCATTCTTGGAGTCTTCCGATTCTTCAGTACGTGAGATGGCAAGGAAACATTTGCAGCCCTTAATAGACGTGGGTTCTCTAAAGTTACCCAATAATAAGCCTTCAACAAAATCAAGCTGAAAGTCATTTGAAGAACTACGATTTGCTCAATTTTGACCTGTGTATCTGTTGTGATTTCTTCTTTGACCGAGAAAGTTACCAGAGGACGCTCTGCTGTCTGGTCAGATGATAATCATGACCCTTAAGCCGTCAAATTTTGACCTTCAATTAGTTTGTATTTTGTATAATGTTACAACCCTCTCTTCATTTTCAGTTTCATTTCTGGCATTCAATTTAGTAACCCTTTGTACTATTTCTTATAGGAGATGGTGTGTTTTTTAAATGAAATTTCACAATACCAGGAACCAATCTTTTGTCTGTTCATCGTTTTATGGTGAAATTGGATGCATGTAGCAAACTAAATATTTATAGAAATTAATTCAAGAAAATATTAATTTTTATTTTGTAAACTAATAAAGTATGTGAAATATTATTTCTTGCGATCTGAATATTTTGGTACTCCAATAAAAGTTGATGTAGAATAGTAGAATCCATGCCTTTAAGATGTGTGCTATTATTGATGTGTCGAGTCAAATGTTGCATCAATATTTCAACGCATCAACCGAATTTACTATTGGTGTGCCTTGGTCAAAAAAATTTAAAAGAGTTTTTGGAGTAGAAGTTAAAGATGGATTATTATTTCAAAAAAAGAAAAGAAAAAGGAATGTGAGGTACGGATGGTCGGGAAGTGCCTAGTCATTGTCATCGACTCTAGTTGCTTATTCAAAATACAAATCTACACGGATCGGAGGAGACAGAATAACCAGTTACATTATGTTATTATTACATACATGAAATTTTGTCGATTCTGCTACAGTTACATCTCAGTTAATGTGTTGATCCTGCTTATTCATACGTATGGATGTGTTCATACTTCATACAGACTTCACACGACAGTAACTTGGAACTCGAACTATGCAGTACTCAGAGATGAGAAAAGCCAAGATGGAACCAAGAATTAGTAGTATAATTCAATGAAACGTCAACGATTTTTTATGTATTATGGATTCAAATAATCCCCTATTTACAGTCGTGAATGATGAATTTACATGGAAGAATCATTAAGTAATAATTTGATAAGCATCAATGCTTTTTATGTTAAGGATTCAATGCTTGGTAAGCACAATGGTAGTTTCAGCCACCGGAAAAAAAGAAGTGAAACTCTGCAACTATCTTGCAGTCCAAGATCAAGCTATATATTCTGCCACACTTTCAGCTCAATATATTCCCTTATTCCCAACTTCCCAAGTCGACCAAAAATTTGTATGTACTAGTTGTCCATTTACTCTTATGCACATGATGATGAAGGCGCTAGTCAAAATCATCATCACTGCCACTTTCTTCTAATTCTCTCATTGTGTATCCATAATAAAACCATGCATTTTCTAAGAAATCAAACATATGCTGCTCTGCCTGTAAATCCTCTTAACTCAGATCATGTTCGCCTATAATTATAGACATTTGATACCTTCAATCACTCAACACCCGTGTAGCAAGTCTAGTGGAAAACCTGAGAAGCATAATACTCGCTTTCATTGAACACCGGTCTTAAATCTTCCTTGCACATATAATCCAGAGGAAAGGAAACAAGATGCCCTTTTATCGATTCCAATCTCTCCATGGGATCTGTGCACTTAAGTATCCCGTCCTGATACGATTCCAGTTTCTCAGGTGCAATTCCCAAGTCAATTGTTGTGTGGCCAAGTTTTTCCTTCCAATTGGCCATGCATTGTCTCAATGCAACCCTGCATACAATCATCATTAGCATATTCTTCAAAACATACAATAAAAGGAAAAAAAAATAAAAAAAATTAAATGCGAATATTGGAGTATCTATACCTGGTATGTATAAGATCATTTGGGATGCAAGAGAAGACATCTTGGTAGATCATTGTGTTTGTCTGTCAATGTGACCATCGGTTGTTATTTTGAAAGAGAAACATAAATGCACAAAATAAATAGCACAGAAATCATACTAGAAATGCTACATGTCACTCATGAAAGAAACTCGATTCAAAGGAAGAAAATAAGGCGCACACAATTATATTAAATGTGGTTTTATATCGAGGGCACAGGATCATCCTTTTTATTCTCACCTTCGCAATGGCCATCCACATATCTTTGTAAGTAGACTCAACCACTGGATCACTTATTTTACTGAACTGAAAAGGTAATGAACATTTATTGTCAGAAAACAGCAAAATATTAGTCAAGCACGTTAAATAACAAGCATAGAGAGGTACATGTCTATGCAAATATTCAACGTTTTTGACAAAATATGCACAACTGTTAGAATCAAAAGTACGAACCTCTCCAGCACGAAGACCAAGGTGTTCGGACCATAGCGAAAGGCGAAGACTTGAAGCAAATTTTCCGGCCTTCGAAGGTTTTCCTCCCATACACGAATCAACAAATTCTTTGTCTTCAAAAAGTAGTGCTATCTGAACATAAATAATAAAACTTTTTATCTGGATGAGGTCAGAATTATGGACAAGCGCGCATGGCATATTGGAAAAGGAGAAGATCTGTTTTGGGATAAATGCTAAATTCGCAAGGGGAAAGCCACTTAAAATCAAAAGCATTTTGATGTCTAAAATGAAAACTGAGAAAATCAGAATTGACCAAAAATACTGCCAACATCAACAATCAAGTTATTAACAATTTAAGAAACGAACAGAAAATTTGTATTGGAGGTCATCTAGCTACATGGCAAAAACAATTGGTGATAAAAAAAGTACAGAAATGACAATCTAAAGTCACAAACCTCGGAATCTCTTGATCCAAGCAAACTTCTGTCATTTATATTTGCTGATCCTATCAAGGTAAAGCAGTCATCAATAATCATGATCTTGCTATGCACATATACCTGCAGAAAGAAAGAAAAAAGAATAACCACTTAAACTACAAATGCTGCAAGTCCTTTTCTTTTATCAAGAACAGGAGAACATGTCCAAGAATGAAGGCCAAATGGATCAAAATCAAGAACTTACGGGGCTAGTTGCCAGAGGACCACCATTATAAAGTCTGCCATAAGCTCTCAAGCCATAAAAAGATATATAGTCGTGTGTTTTAGAGCCTAAAACATCATAAAGATTATGCAATATTGAATTTTGTCCTCTACAAATAGTTCGATATTGCCAATGCATAATGCTTCTCACTGATGCCGCACCACTATCATCCACGCCTCCCTGTTGATTTGGATCGAATAATTAAATGAAAAAAGGATATTTCTTTAAATCGAAAATGTAAAGTGCTTATTGTAAGTTATACCTGGAAACCAGGTAAGAGTGGTATAACAATGATAACTCGAAAACACTTCTTATCCTTGTATGCTCGTAATATGCGCTTGTATAATGCTTCAAGTACACGATTCCGAATGATGTCATCACCGGAAAGACCTGAGATGAAAAATTGATTCTGGAAATGCAGAAAAGAACGTCAGATATATAAAAAAATGACTTCAACTTCAATAAATTCTTTGAATAGGAGAAGAGGCTATGTAGAAGTTCTCCAAAATATAATGGATTAAAAAATTGCACTTTGTAGCTATATAGAAGAAGATAACATAAAGCAAAATATTCAATAACCAGTGTCAATAGCATCTCCTATCCTCTTTGACATTCAACTTGTTAGATAGAACACTCTTTTTACTATATTATAGTGTCCCACTCATATACGGGGGTAACTTAAAAATCAGAATCAGAACCTTTATATAGATCTATACATAGGCAACTTAAGAATCAGAATCAACATGCTGCAATTATAAAATATACCTTTATCTATACGAGTAACTTAAGAATCAGGATTACAATTAAGATTTACATTTATAAGCCTCTATATGGGTACTAAAAAATAAAACTAGCATAGCATACCTCTATATAAACAAAGTTTTCCGCTTTTTCGATAAGAGAGCAATAAGCATTATGAATGCTATCTTCAATTTGGCTTGTTCCAGCAGACCATTGGCTGACACTCCTTATAACCTAAAAGTAAGGGCAACGATTGAGTGTTAAGCCAGAGAGCCGAAAATATTACCCTACAAGAGAAATCATAATTTTGGGGGTTCTGGCCCAGGAATTATATGTTTTTCAACATCTCACCTGACAACGACAAGTAACACGAGGACCAACTTGTCCAGTTTCGTCAACAGAAACAATTTCACCTCTTTCTTGTGCGTCCCACCATTCTTTACCTGACACTTTTATATTTGGCGACATAAACGCATCAGAAGTAAGATGGCGCTGAAGATCTGGACTATCATGATCACGGTTATCCACGAATCCCTTCATTTGCAAGTCTACTAACAGAGGTTCAACCTTGGGCTTCCTAAAAGAAAAAGGGCCTCTGCCTCTTCTGTCAAATTCATTATTTACTTTTAAGTCTTCATTGGAAGTGTGCGGACCATCAACCTCTTGAGGCAACAGAAGAGGGAGATCTTGGTTAGATGAGAGAGAGGAAAAAGAATCTTCTCTCTTCATATCTTTATGGTTGTTTCTAACTTCTGATGAGGTATCCACCTCTCCGCTTCCCAAGTAATGTGGAATAACCATGTGATGTTGAGGCATTAGCAGTGGTATTGCCGCCTCATTTGGAGCTTTATTTCTCTGATAGAGAAGAATTAAAAAAATAGAAGTAAGAAGAATATCACAACTCCGCGGGTCTAATGTTTAGGAACATTGAATGATAGACCAACCTTTGCATAGTTCCAACGTTGAACGAAGTGTCTGGCAACATCACGACAAGGTGGTCCCCAAAGGGCACAATGAACGTCATGCCACGGCATTCGCGGATATTTTTGACGATCCAACTCATCTTTCATTGCATCTTCCCATGAATTAGGTTCTGATTCCCTTTCAAAAAATAAAATCAGTAGCAATTAGTTAATCTCGCAATCCCAGAGTAATCTGCTCAAAAGAATTTGCAACAAAACACAACCAGCTAAAGACTATCACAACGTCATCATTGTATATGTGGTCTATCACATTTGTTATCATTGCAAAATGTTATACAAGTGTGTTAGCAAAGTAGCCAAATGATGCAAACAAATTTGGGAACAAACCTTGGATTATAATAATCCTTTCCAGGCCACTCTGACGAAGGATAATCACCTACTCGATGTTCAAATGAGTCATAACGGCCAAAGCAAAGATCCAGACCCCCAATAAAGCAAACCCGATAATCAACGATCACAATTTTTTCGTGATGGGACCTATGCACAACCAATACCAGTTATCAAGTAAGATCCTGTGATACCATCAGTTCAAAAATAAATCATACCAATAGCAAAAGGTTACGAACAAAAATATTTTCATGGAGCAGAACACGCCACCAAAATCTCAATACCAGCAACTATAAATTCTATTTTCGGTTTCAGTTATATGTATTGCACTGTTGAAAGTTTGAAAAAATAAAAATGAGAGGGAGACAGTAACTGAAAGAGAGGGAATTACGTACCATAAATATACACCGCTTGAGAAATGGTCAGGAAAACGTAATACCCTGACATTCTCATGAATGTCAAGAAGCTTTCTCTTGCTATAGACGCTGTTGATCTTCAAAGCAATAGCAACTTCTTTGTACATAAGAATGTAAATCTGTAATTGTAAATCAAAATTTTTGAATGACAATAAACTAGATTCTTTGATACAGACTTGACGAATGATTGTGACATTCAATACAATTGACAGGTACATACTTATTTATCAGAGAAGGAAGTACCTGAACACCTTGTCTGGCTTTTGCTTCGAGTAAGGCATCAAGTCGAGAGGACGCATGAGCATCAAATGGTCGTCGAAGGTACAGTTCTGGGCACAGCCACCACCCACATATAAAAATCTGCATTCCGATAAATTCCTCATGCAATAAACATCTAACATAATCACTCTACGCAATTTTAAAATCGTAACAAACATACCTCTGACTTGGCTTCTTCTATTGCCAAGGCGATAGCTTCAAACGCGGCCCGACCATCTACAAACCACTGAGCTTGACTACCATCTTCAGTCAATCCACGTGGGGGAGCAAATGAACCAAACCGGTGAGGGTGGCACCACCCTTCTGGTGGCCGAAGACCAGCATCATTAATCGCGACAACCCAGTCTTTAACTCTAGAATTGCTTTTTGTCCTCAGTTGTATGCTCCTGCTACCGCAAGACACCTAATATATACCTTCCTCGTCAATTCTTGTTCCAAATACTAAAAGGCTATTTTGGCAGGATAAAGAGTTCAGAAAGAAGTCAATAAAAGGAAATGTTGCTTACCCTGAATGAATGACGAAGTGGATTGCGTTCTTTAACTTCTTTTGCCAATGACACACGGCCTTCTCCATTCCCACCAGAAGCCGGGAGTACATCAAAAACTATTATATCTAAAAGGTTGTCATCCGTGGGATCTTTTAGGAGAGCCAAAAAACCAGGTTTCAGAACAGCCCACACCTGTAATGAAAAATTCAAGACACAAGCTCAGATAAGAAGAATATTATACTCTGTTAATGCAATGGTCTATATTTGGCACCTGAAACAGCAAACATTCAGCAACAAAATTTAAGTCAAGGGTAAGAAAACGATGTAGCATAGATTAAGAAGGACATTGCTACCTTTTGCCAATTGTCATTACAACAACTGAACCAGTGGCAGGCACAACATTTTCTATCTTCAAAGTTTGCAATTTTGGGTAAATGCTTCACCATCACAAACTCCTCTTTTAGCTTAGGCCCATATTCAGGTGCAAATGATAACCTGGATACCTCCAAAAACTTGCAAACCTACAGATAATACGTATATGCATATATAAGACTGCAAAACGTAAAAAGATACGAAAACAACATATTGCAATACAATTCATTTAGAGAACCAAGCAGATGTCTTCTATAGTTAATCTAGACACACGTACCTCTCGAGAGTTGACAATATCGAGATTGCTGAGGAAGTTATTCAAGTAACCTTGCATGGCGACCTTAGCTCGGTCTGACATAGAGTGTTGTCTCCCAAGGACCGGATGAATAACTGGAAGAGCAGCAATTGAAGGGACATCTCTGAACAGATAAATCCCCTGTAAGAATTATTATTAACAATTAAGGCAGGAAAGAAAACATTTCATGCTCCTCATCCACCTAGTACGAATGCGTTATGTCACCTGGTTCTCGAGCTTTCGTCATGTAAAGGTACAGTTTCATCATCAGCTTCGTCATCGTCTTGGACAAGTACCGTGTTATCACCTATTCCAAGATTCTGAAGCCATTCCCTAACCTTGAAGATCATTTCGACATGAAAAGCAGATCATCAACCAATTCCCGTGATCTTAAATAATACATTAAAGCAATCAGAGAGTTATCTTTAAAAAGTTGGTCATCGCACCTGTTCTTGCTTTTCATGAATTTCCTCAAAGAAGGCCCGTTTTTTAAGTGCAAAGTGCAGGTATAACACTTGAGATGCTTTCTTTACCAACTGCCACTTGAACTACAGAGAATAACAAATTAACAATTTACATGTGTCAGTCCATGAACTACGAAGATTTGCACCCAGGAGTAAAAATTTAACCATCCATCGATTGAAGTATCGAACACCAAAAATGAAAGTAGAGTTGATATAAAGTACTTCGGATGCTATACGTGACAGTCAAAACCAGAGACTAGAATGGGTTAAAGTCTGGGATTCTTGAATACTGAGATAGGAAGCAGTTAAGTTTGTTAAAAACACGACAATATAGCTAATCGAGAAGCATGTAAAAGCAATAACTGGCAGTCCAAGAACAAAGAAGCGGATATTCACCTACTGAATATTGAATTCTAGTTTCTTATATGTGAATGATCATATTCATTTATTTTCAAGCAATGCCCATTTCCGTGTGGCAGGGATGTGTATTGGTGGACCTAACACTCCAATTTAGTTACAATGTAATGATATACAAGAAACAAATAGCTTATGCTCTTCTTAACGATTTAAATTCTTATACAATTTTTCTTAGGTTCTACTTCATGTTTCTCATGAAACAATTTTAACAAAACAAACTTAAAGTCTGTTTAGACAGACCAAAAAGCAAATTTTAGCTGTATAGGAATAATTGCTTAGTAAGATAAAATTCATTAGAAAGCCGTAACCATTTGGCCAGAGGAGAGAAAAGGAGAGTAATCCAGTTATAGTCGACTAAGACAGGCGAATAGTCAGTTGATTCCTATTTTAGTGAGGTGGATCCCCCATATGGAACCATAGCTGCATACCTCTTCATAAGTTGTAAAATAAGTAAATAACGGGTCCAGAAACGGAGAATTTAGGAGAATCAAATTTCACGAGCTCTATACAACCTAATTAGCTTTTGATATATGAAAAAGATGTATGTAATTGAGTAGAATAACAGCACGCACATCAATAGTTAGCAATGAAATGTAACATCTTAAGTTGTAGTTCCTTGGAAACCTCCCTAAGAAACAGTTAATAGTGTATTCTTATACCAATGTTGAAAACAATGCAGCAGTCGAGTTATGATAATAGACCCTTTTTTTTTAGCCCCCTTACAAAAATAGTAATGGAGAGAGAAGAACGGGACGGAAATAGATAGAAATAAAACATAGTAAATGTAGGTTGCGATGAGTGTGTCACATTCACTGTGTTGTTAAGTTATCAGTTAAGATGATGACATGAATTGGATCTTGTAGGTGAGGTGTGATGTGTGATGTGTGATGTGGGTGGTAATAAAAATACATAAACGTAGGTCGAATCACAATATAAATACTCAAAATAAAAAGATCAGACACTCAATTATGGAGGAGGGGGTATGATATAAAATAGCAAAGATAGATAGATAGATAGATAGATAAAAGAGTAAGTAAGTAAGTAAGTAAGTAATAAAAAAGAAGAAAAGAAGAAGAAGACCTGTTTGTAAGTGAAAAGGATGGTGTAGGTAAGGAGCATGGGAGAAATGTCGCTTGGATCGGGTCTCGATACACACACAATCTCACCTTCAGGTAACTCTGTAAATATTGATGATGATTTTTCAAAAGATGATGACCAACACATCATCTGATCATGATCATGATTATGATCATGATCTAACAATGATGATGACGACATCATCTTCGTCGGAGAACTATCTGATTCTTCTGATTGCATCTGCACATATCGTTTGTTATTGTTGCTGCTGCTGGGGTTCATCATCATCATCATCTATCTATCTATCTCTCTCTCTCTCTCTCTCTAACTATATAAAGAGATGGATGAATCGATGATGATGATCGGATATTTACTTAAAAACACACAAATTACTCCCCCTTTTCCCTTCGTCTTCCGATTCACTTAATATTTACTTTTACTGTTATAATTATAAATAGATATAGAGAGATATATAGAGCGCTGGGCGATATTTGATTTTATATTACTTTCATTCATATAATCTATCTATGTACTATGTATGTATGTATCTATAATTGGACCAACCAAACCACACAAATATAACAACAATCTCTCTATTTCATTATTAGTTTCATTCTTGTTTTCCTCCCTAAACTTATAACATGTTTTGCAGTTTACTACCCCCACTTCTGTCAAATTTTTTAATTGACTAACCTTATTTTACTATAATTCTGCAATTTTGTACATTCCGTGTCCAAAAAGTTATTATCTATCTTACTAGTTATATCCACACTATCTCTCTCTCCCGTATTCGTTAAATATAAAACCATTGATTAAGAAAACACGGACCACACCCCATTCATCGTTAAATATAAAACCATTGATTAAGAAAACACGGACTACACCCCATTCACCGGATGTATGCATTGGTCTGTATGTGAATGTGGTCTAATAACAATGACGTATATAGGTGGTTCAGTTTGCGACAAGCTATGGCCTTTTATCACTTTTCAACCATCGATTTAGTAATGATTGTATCATACTAATAAATTCTAGGTGGTGAAGGAAGATGCTAGATAAAATAAAATAAAAGACGTTTCTGCATTTGTTTGCTGGTCTTTTTTACTTGTAGTTCTCCCGTAGGTCGTTAACAATTTTATATTCTCTTCATCGAGTCAAATGTTAAAACGACACCATAAATCACGACTTTTTACTATGCAGAGCAAGCTGCATTCTTCGTAGATGTATATATTGTAACATATCTATTCGTAGTAGACGGGAACAGTTATGCGGACTTGACCATTTATTACAAGATCAGATTAAGCGGGAAAAAGGTTAACAAAATAGCATTTTTCGACTTGTAACTGCAAAAGTAACCGCCATTGTAATTCAAAATAATGTTGTAGGTTTCCTTTATAAATAGAAGTGTAGTTGTATCAATAGTTTTATGCAGAAAAATATGTTGTTTAATACTTTCTCTCTCGGAGAGTTTGTTTGTGGAGATTAGCCATCTCAAATTGGCATATCCTTGTACTTCGTTTACGTTCCTATTAATATATAACTACGTTGTGTTCTTTAATTGGTTTCGTAATATAATTTCGACTCTAATTTCAGTCCTTGTACGCGTGTATACTTGATTTTCATCGTTTAAACTCGGGGTTATTACAAATTGGTACCAGAGCCGTTTGATCTAGAAACACGATTAACAAGGTAGATATAGGAAAGGGATCAGAATGGTTTTTACATAAGAAAATCAGAAATCTATGAAGTCAATTCTGGAAAATATGCCAACTGTCGTAACCGCTTCAAGATTGAATGATTTTGAAGACGACGATGCAATATTTCAAAAACTCGATTTGGATTGGGAAATGGAATGGTTATCGTTTGATCAAATGAGTGATTTCAATGAGGTATTTCATTTTGATCAGATTAGTTCAGTACATGAATATAAAAACGAGTTTGAACATTTGTGCAATAAACTGCCAAACATGCCGATCTATATTAAACTCAGTTTATTTGTTATGGGGTTGAGGAAAGAGATAAAAGATGTGGTGAAATCAGAGATTTCAATTAATTTCGCATTGGCATATAGAATTGCTAAAATGGAAGAACAAAGATCTAGAGACAAAACAGAAATCAAGGAAAATGTTTGTGATGCTACATCTGAACATACATTAACTGTTTATGTTTTGGATCAATCTTTTGTTTCTGAATGTGAAATTAGTTTTCCGAAATCAAATATCAATCGGCTTGAACAATACCCTTTGCAGTATGAAAACATCTGTAGTTTCGGATTGTTAGTTCTTAATTGTTTAATGTTTGAAAAGCGGATTAATGGTTATGAACAGAAAATAAGGGACTCATCGGAGGACTCATCGGAGAACCAGTGTTTTGATCCTGGAATAAACAGTATTGTACAATATAACTACTTGATTCGAGGTTCCATGAATAAACGGAATTTTACGAACAGATTAAAAGATGACTGGCGAGGGGATGTCGGCACCCCCTCGTCCGGACCGATATCAACCCCACAGCGGGGCGATCCGGGCCTCTCAAGTATGGGTGACGTATCGCCCCGGATCTTAGGGAGCCGGACCGTTCCTAGGCCGGCCCAGAGAAACTTGCTGAGCACTCTTCCCCAATTAATGCTGCTGCTCCCTTGGGGGACCCTTTATGTGTTTCATCGACGTGGCCCAATCACAGACCAGCCCTGTGGGCCCCGGATGATGAACAGTGCCATTGTCAGAGTCATAAACGACCTGGAGCCGTTGGATCTTTATCAGACAGTGCAATGATCCAAGGGCTAATACGCCTTTGATCAGACTATATATACCCCCACTAATACCAATTAGAGGGGGACACAAATACAGAGAGGAGAGATAAAGCTAAAACAACCCGGACCACCAGAATATCGACCGTGACATCTGACGCCACAACTCGTAACTGGACCATTCCCTCATCCTTAACTACATTCTTACCTTCAGTCTATACCAGTACTGACTTGATCGTCGGAGAGGGAAAACCTGGTACCAACCCCGGGCCCCTGTTCGTTTCTTGTGCAGGCTTAGAGAGCGCCTCGACGACGAAGCAGATACCACCTACGTCAGCGACCTTGGAAGATCGGAGCCGACGCGAATAATATATAAGCCGAGCTTGGGAAGAAAATCAGGCTCGCCAATTGGCGCCGTCTGTGGGAAACTTCAAAGCGCTAGCTCCGACAATCCGTTTCCAAGGAACGATGACGGATAATGAACAGTACGAGAGCCCTCCCCCACGGCATGCCCCAGTATTTGGAATGCCGAGGACCCTCTCTTTTGGCACGCCGGGAACTGCGCCTGAGGGGCAGCCTATTCCACTCAATGCGGTTCAGGGGACTCCCCGGTCGCGCGACGAGCTGACTCGCATGATGCTAGAGATCCATGAGAAGGAGCTCGTTGCCTTGGCGGCTCAAAAGGCGTTGATAGCCTCTATGATGGCATCCGAGCCCGGACCCGTCTCTCGTGGCGTAGAGCAGCCAGAGCCCGTTCGCATCCCCACCAAGAGCGTGATGTCGCGGCTGGGACCCTCAAGACGACCCCCCCTAGAGGTTCCAGAGGAGCCAGCTAGGGGAGAGGAGTCGAGGCGTTCCCACGAGGGGAGTTCGCACCGTATAAACGACCGAAGCGTACACTCGCGAATCAGTCGACCCGGTGATAGTCACGATTCGCGGCCCGCTTTGAGTCATGCTCGGACTGAAAGGCCTCCCCGGAGAAGGAGGCGGGGTCGTCGCGCTGGCCGAGATGAAGTCGCGGACGAGGCAGCGTTAAAAATTGTTGCCTCCACCCGCAGTAGCCCGTTCTCAGATGAGATAGAGTACAGTGCGCCCCCCGGAAATTTCACTGCCCCCGTTCTTCAAGTGTTCAACGCGGATTCTGACCCGGAAGCCCACCTCCGGCACTATCGATACCAGATGAACCACTGGTCCCACCTCGATCGTCTTATGTGCAAATGCTTCCCCGCCAGTCTGGGGAGGCTTGCAAGTAAATGGTTCCAGTCTCTGCCTGCCAACTCCATCCACTGTTGGGATGATCTGGCCTATGATTTTGCACACCGCTTCATCAACTTGAAGGAAAGGGCTGCCCAACCGGAGCAGCTGTACCAAGTGAAGGCCCAACCCAAAGAGACCCTCGAGAGTTACGATAATCGGTTCTGGCAGAAGCACGCTGAATGTGCCGACTGCCCCGATTCTACAGCTATAGCTGCTTTCAGGCAGAACATGATCGTGGGAAGCAGGATCCGTAACGAAATGATAGCAACCCCTCCTGGCTCAGTTTCCCAGCTCCGGTCACTAATCAAACAGCATGTCGATATCGAGAAAGACATGAGATCTGCTGGAGCGACGCGTTCGGTCGCCAGCATCGAGCAGCCTCGGGGAGGAGCCGCTTCAAGGGGCATCCGGCGAGATCGCCCCATAGCAGAAAGGTTGGGGAGACCTCGAACTGTTGAGAGCCAGCAACCGGTCCCTAAGCGTAGAAGGGAGGATACCCGCCGGGCTGGTCCCTCGAACCCAGGGAATGCCTACTCCACCACATTCCGCCTACCACTGACCGACCTGCTCTTTGAGATCGAGAACGAGCCATTCTTTTCCTGGCCTCCCCCGCTCAGGAACGAACCGGCCCGGGGGCCTAATGATAAATTTTGTGACTATCACAGAGGCCGCGGCCACTATACCAATGAGTGTCATGGTCTAAAGGCAAGGCTGGAAGGATGGGTCCGGGACGGCTTGATGGCGAAATATGTCAAGACGCGAAGGGACCCTGATCGAGACCGAGAAGGGGACGACGACAGGCAACCAGACCTCCCCCCACCGGTGATGACCTGCCAGGTTATCCATTCTGGACCAAAGAAGCCGAAGCCAAATGGGGCGGAGAGAACCGAGGCCCGTGAGGCCACGATGAAAAAGCACGTCTGCCTCGCCGAAGGTTCGAAACCCCGAAAGAGGTGCAAACAAGGTACCAAGCCGGATCTAAGCTTCACCGACTTCGACCTAGTGGGGGTAGACATGCCCCACTACGACGCCCTTGTCATCACGGCCCAAGTGGGCCATTGTTCAGTAGGACGCATCCTCGTCGATCAGGGGGCGTCGGTGAACATCCTCTTTGGAGACCTCTTCGAAAAGATGGGGCTGACGGAGGGGCAGCTAGATACCAACGCCCCCCCTTTGTACGGATTCAACTCTGAGGCTGTACAGCCCAGAGGGAACATAACCTTGCCTGTTAAGACAGGAACCAAGGTTATGAGCGTGGAGTTCACGGTGGTGGACGTCCCCTCCGTTTACAACATCATTCTGGGTCGCGCGTGGCTTCATGAGATAGAAGGCGTCTCCTCCACTCTACATCAAAAGGTTAAGTACCCCACTGCGAATGGAGTCGAGACCATATCGGGAAACCAGAAGGTTTCACGAAGCTGTGCCATGGCCGTATACTCCGGCAATAGACCGGTTCCGGCCCAAAGCGCTATGAACATAGAAGCTGAGGATCCTAAGCTGCTGCGGGAACTGAACAAGAAGATGGGTCCGGAAGCCGAAGAAAAGGTAGAAGGAGATCTGCTGAAGGTCCAGATCCCGGGGTACGATGAAGACCACTTTTTTATGGTGGGCGCGGGGCTGAGCGAGCCCGAGGTATCAGGCCTCGTTAAGCTGCTGCTCGAATACCTCGATAACTTCGCATGGTCCCCATGCGAAATGCCGGGTATCAATCCCGACCTCGCCTGCCATAAGTTAAACGTCAACCCGGATGCGAAGCCTGTGATGCAGAAAGGACGCCGCGTCAGTCCGGAGCATGCCGATGCCATAAACGAGGAAGTGCAAAAGCTTCTGCTAGCTGGAGCCATTAGGGAAATCTTTTATCCTAGATGGCTCGCTAACCCCGTGGTGGTCCCTAAGAAGAACGGCAAGCTGCGTGTCTGCATCGATTACACGAGCCTTAACCGGGCCTGTCCTAAGGATCCCTTCCCTCTGCCTAAAATCGATCAGATAGTGGACTCCACCGCCGGAGCCGCCAGAATGAGCTTCCTGGACGCCTGCTCCGGCTATCACCAAATACCCATGTCGGAGGCTGACCAAGAAAAAACCGCATTTATAACCCCAAGGGGGAATTACTGCTACAAGGTGATGCCTTTTGGGCTTAAGAACGCCGGGGCGACCTATCAAAGAATGGTCACCAAGATATTCGCTAAGAGCATAGGCCGGAGCATGGAGGTCTATATCGACGATATGGTGGTGAAAAGCGCCCAGGAGGACGACCACCTGGCCGACCTGAGAGAGGTGTTCGAAACGATACGAAGGCATGATCTGAAGCTGAACGCCTCTAAATGCGCCTTCGGAGTTGGTGCCGGAAAGTTCTTAGGGTTCATGGTGACCCATCGCGGTATAGAGGCGAACCCGGCCCAAATCTCTGCCTTGAAGAACTTGAGAACCCCTGAAAAGAGGAAGGATGTGCAAAAGCTAGCCGGAATGGCCGCTGCCCTCAACCGGTTTATAGCCCGGTTCGGAGATCGATGCAAGCCATTCTTTACGGCTCTGAAGGCTCAGAAGAAGTTCGAATGGAACGACGAATGCCGGAACGCGTTCGAGGAGCTGGCGAACTACCTCGGAAGCGCACCCCTTCTGGCCAAGCCGGACACCGGCGACGTCCTTGCCCTCTACCTAGCCGTGTCTGAGATAGCAGTTAGCGCCGTTCTCATCAAAGAGGTCGGCAGGGAGCAAAGGCCAATCTATTACGTGAGCAAAACCCTCCTCGATGCCGAGGCTAGGTATATGCCTCTAGAAAAGCTCGTCCTGGCACTCGTTATGGCATCGCGAAAACTGGCCCATTACTTCTCGGCACACAGTATCGTGGTGTATACGGATCAGCCCGTTCGGGAAATACTCCAGAAGGGAGACCTGTCTCGGCGTATGACGAAGTGGGCTTGCCACCTGAACGCGTACGACATCCGGTACGAGCCGCGAACGTCCGTCAAGGGACAGGCCCTGGCCGACTTTGTGGCAGAATTCACCGGAACGACGACGTCCCCCGGCATCGAGGAACGTGCCCAAGGAACATGGACCTTGCACGCCGACGGAGCTGCCAATAAAAAGGGATCAGGCCTCGGGGTGGTGCTCCAGTCCCCACAGGGTGATGTAATCGAGAAGTCAATCCAGCTTGGCTTCCGAGCCACCAATAACGAGGCGGAGTACGAAGCCGTGATAGCTGGCCTGAAAATGGCCCGAAGCCTTGGCATCAAGAAGATACTGGTGCACACTGATTCCCAATTGGTCAGTGGCCAGATCAGTGGTGAATTCCAAACAAAGGACGAAAGGATGGCAAAGTACGTGGCCATCGCCTCCGAAATACTCCGGAGCTTCGAGTATCAGGAGATCGTCAACGTCAACAGAAACGAGAACACCCACGCCGATGCCCTAGCGACCTTGGCCTCGGCTATGAGTGATAAAAAGGAACGAGTCATCACCATAGAGTACGTCCCTTCTCCTAGCATCGACGCTAGGGCAAGCGTTAACATGGTGACCGACCTTCCGCCGGAGCTATGCTGGATGGACCCCATAATCGAATACCATCGCTCCGGCGACCTTCCTGAAGATAAGAAGGAGGCTGAAAAAATAAAAAGAAAGGCCTTAGGGTTCTGGCTAGCCCCCAACGATAAACTTTACAAGAGATCGTTCTCCGGGCCTTATCTCCTCTGTATCCACCCTGATATGGTGGTAAAAGTCATGGAGGAGATACACGAAGGCACGTGTGGGAGCCACACCGGGGGCAGGTCGCTTGCCAATCGTGCCTTGACTCACGGATATTGGTGGCCCCTCATGCAAAAAGATTCTAAAACTTTCGTGCTCAAATGTGAGAAGTGCCAGAGATACGCCCCCATACCTAGAGCCCCGGCCCAAAAGATGAGCAGCGTGACTTCGCCTTGGCCCTTTGCCCAATGGGGCATGGACATCGTCGGACCATTCCCTCGGGCCCCGGGAGGCAAAAAGTTCCTCCTCATGGTCACCGACTACTTCTCAAAATGGGTCGAAGCTGTGGCATTAGCAAAGATAACGGAGGCCGAGGTGATCAGGTTCCTCTGGAGGGATGTAATCACGAGATTTGGAATCCCTTACTCGATAGTGGCAGACAATGGGGGCCAGTTCACCGGAGCCAAGTTAAAAGCGATGTATGCGAAATACCACATTCGAAGCTATTACTCCACCCCTTCGTACCCCCAAAGCAACGGCCAGGCTGAAGTGTCGAATAAGACCGTTCTCGACGGAATCAAAAAGAGGTTAGACGAATCCAAAGGACGATGGGCCGATGAACTGCAACACGTTCTTTGGGCCTACCGCACGACAATGAGACGGGGCACCCAACAAACGCCCTATAGCCTAACGTACGGGATGGAAGCTGTCATCCCGTTAGAAATCGGGCTCCCCTCGCTCAGAACCGACATGGTGGAGAACGGCCTGAACGAAAAAATGATGGGCCTCGAACTCGAATATGCTGGAGAACGAAGGGAAGTGGCGGCCATCCGTAACGCCGAATACAAGAACGAGCTGGGACGTTCCTATAACAAAAGAGTGAACGCCAGACGTTTCCAAGACGAAGACCTAGTGCTGCGGAAAGTGAACAACAACACTAGGGTACAGTCCGACGGAAAGCTAGGCCCCAACTGGGAAGGCCCCTATCGAATCCTCGGTGCAGCAGGCAACGGGGCCTACCTGTTGGGTCGCCTCCCCAACGACGTCCCGATAGATCGACCTTGGAACGTCAATAACCTAAGGAAGTACTATCAATAGGGCTCGACTTTTGCGTTTTGATGTAAATAATAATATGATGTAAATTTCTGCCTGTGGGCTTTATAAATGAAAACTGTTGTTATAAATTTCCTAAGTGTTTCAGAACACGAGCCTATACGGCACCCCGGTTCATATTTACTTGAATTTTTCAGTTCATTTAAATTTCCTAAGTGTTTCAGAACACGAGCCTATACGGCACCCCGGTTCATATTTACTTGAATTTTTCAGTTCATTTAAATTTCCTAAGTGTTTCAGAACACGAGCCTATACGGCACCCCGGTTCATATTTACTTGAATTTTTCAGTTCATTTAAATTTCCTAAGTGTTTCAGAACACGAGCCTATACGGCACCCCGGTTCATATTTACTTCAATTTTTCAGTTCATTTAAATTTCCTAAGTGTTTCAGAACACGAGCCTATACGGCACCCCGGTTCATATTTACTTGAATTTTTCAGTTCATTTAAATTTCCTACGTGTTTCAGAACACGAGCCTATACGGCACCCCGGTTCTGTTTACTTGAATTTCTCAGTCCGTTTACATTTTACAAGTGTTTTTACACGTGCCAACTCGATTTGTGATGTGTATAAAATGAGAGCCCCAACGCCGAAGCATAAGGGCCCCCTCATTTGGGAGCATGTATACAATGAATGATGTGTAAATCACAACGGAAGTATAGAAGTAAAACACAGAAGAATAAATGACAAATCCAAAATTGTTTTTTCATTTCATTCAATGGAAAGCTATTACATGCTAAGTACAAAAAAGGAAACTACACTGAAAACAAAAGCCTAAATCTACCCTAGTTCTGGCTAGCTCCGTCCTCTTCATCCGAGAGAGCTCGAGGAGTCAAAGGCACCACATCCGGAATGGGAGCTGAGGGGACGGGAACTATTATATTTTCTATGTTCCATACCGGGTGATCCGGTCCCGCCCTCATATAGGCAGCCGCCTCAGACCACCCCTCGACGTAGAAGGAGTTGAACTCCTTCTGTGTCTTTTGGGCCCAGTAGGCATTCAGCTCGGCTTGGCCAGTTTGGACCGCCGCCTTTATCCTGTCGTTGATGCCAGCTTCAGCCTCTTTCAGGGCTGCCTCCGCAGCCTGGGCACGCTCCTCGGCCTCCACCCTAGCCTTCACGGCTTCGACTCTTCGAGCCTCAACTATGGCGTTGAGGGCCTCAGCTTTCTCCGCCCTGAGTTGGGCCTCCTCAGACCTTCTCTGGGCCTCCTCCACGAGCTTGGCATTAGCCTCTGCCTTCGTGGCCCATGACCTCACCAGCTGGCCTTGGTGATAAACATATTGGTTCATCATTAAGTAGGCCTACAAGGGAAAAGGCAAAACACTTAGCAAAAATATGTGGGAAGAATGTGAAAACATACAAAACACTCTACACGTACCTGAGGTATCATAGCCATGGCCGATGCCATGGAGGAGGCGAGGTCACGACCTCGGTGATCAGCTTCGACGCTCTGCTGCTGGAGCGCAGCCAAAGCCAGTAACCCGGCAGATGGGTGAGCCTCCATTATGCTCTTTACTCCCGTGGCCGCCTTCACCTCCTCGGGTGTCTGCACAGGAATCCTGTGGGTCGGGGAGGCAGAGTTGGAGCTTGAGCCTTGAGTAGGGCCTGGAGCGGGATCCGACGTCTCCCTAGGCCCCTCAACGACCACAACCTCGGATGGGTTACTCCCTCCGACCTTGGCCCTCTTTTCCCCTTGGAGGGACTTCATCCCCTCCACCTTTCTCTTCCCCAAAAGCGCCTTGCGGGCCAGCCTATCGAGTCTGGCTTGGGCTGCCAAATCGTCCGGGCCAGCCGACTGAGGCAAGATCGCCACTCCCCTCTCCCCCGTCACCACCACATCCCTCTCCTCGGCCTCGACCTCGACCACTTCCCCCTCGGGCTCCCCCGTCTCAGCAACCCTTTCGACCGCCCCCTCTCCGGCAGCTATCTCTTCCACCCCCACCTCCTCCTCAGCCTCTTCATCTGCCTCCTCCTCCTCATCAGAACGGACCACCTACACAGGCCATACAAGAAAGAAGTTAGAAAAATTGACACAAATTTCTAACACAATTTAGCCAAGTGTAAAAGTGCAAAATTGGAGATATTGAAGCACGAAAGGTACCCAGGTCCGAGAGGTGCCTAAGGTCGGGCCAGAGGGGTCGGCGTCAGCGACGTCATCTTCCAAACGAAGGGGGCTCCCCGCGGTGGGCTCCCGAGACCTCAAGGGAGTTGCCTCTGGCAGAGGCTTCCCGTATTGGTCTATGTAATTACGGGTACCGTCCGGCCCCACCCTGTAGTGGAGGACGGTACCGTCCGGCCGGGTCTCAAAGTGAACCCCGGCCGATGCAGGAGCGGAAGAGACCACCGTGACGCTCTTCGCCTTGCTACTTAGCTTAGGCTTCTGCTTCGGTTTCATGGCCTTTTTAGCCGCAGGCTCCACAGTGGCCTCAGCATCCTCAACGACCTTGGGAGGGAGGGTCGACTCCAGACCCTTCTCCTTCTCCCATCTTTCCCTGGAGTACCCCACGGGACAGAAGGTCCTATGGGGCCATTTGAAGCTGTTCCCCTTGCAGGAGGTGGGGGAGCCACAGATAAGCAGGCGCTCCGCATCGCGTGCCCCTACGTCGGTCCCATCTGGACCCCACCAGTTAAGAGCCACCTCCAACGACTCTATGTTGGGTTCGCCCAATCCCCTCAGCTTTGAGGCCACAGTGAATTTATTCTCCTTGGTGCTCAGCACCCTCCCCGGCCTGGTTGGCAGAACCAGGTCGTCGCGGTGGAGCCAGTGCCCTTCCACCACGACTACATCTTGCGTGTAACCCCGATTCGAATCGGAGTTACCTGTAATCAGCTGATTATGAGACCGGCACCTCAGGTAGGGTTGCCGGCTCTTAGACTGGGAGCTTGGCTCGGTCTGCAAGAATTCATAGCAGGCCAAGAGCTCTTTAAGCCCCAGTGGCTCCGGGATGTCCGGGCCCAAGGCGACACTCAGCGCCTCTATTCCGGCGCAAATCCGGTGCGCTTGCAGAGGCCACTGGCATGGAAGAGTCTGCGTCCAGGCGCAGAGCTCCGCCAGTAGCTCCGGAATAGGGAGGTGGGTACCCCCGTAGAGAAGAGTAGAGAGGGAGAGAGTTACCATATTCTTGGGATCAGACACGATCCCATTCACCTCGTCTGCAGTCGCGCAGGTCCGAAGTCGGAACTCCCCCCCTATGCCGCATAGTTGGCAAAACTCGTCGAGGTCAGCCCCGTGCTGCCTGACCATGATGCTGTTATCGTTCACCGCCACGGATATGGCCGGGTCGATAACCATCTCCCGGAATGGCAAGGCGTTCGCCATTACCTCAAGGCGCTTCGGTTGCGGGGCAACCATCGGGCCTTTTCCAGCACCGTGTTTGATAACCATGATGGTTGGTTGTTTGATGAAATCTGCTAAGTGTGGAGTGTGAGGGAAGAGAGAGAACGGGCTGCTGTGTAAGAATTTTAGTGAGAGAGTGAGAAAGTGAAAATGAGATTTCACTGAGGGTATTTATAGGCCCTCACCAGAAGATGAAAAGACATTTACCAGAAGGTGAAAAGACAGCGGCGGTTCATTACACGAACTCCCACAAATAAATGCTACCACTCAATCGACGCAGTACACGTGTACAGCAAACAGAGGTCAACTGCCAAGTGTCACTCACCAGCCGTTTTAGCATTGATGGCATTGATGGAATCGAAGAGACAGAGGCGGCGCCCCATAAATGCATGATGGGCGTGCTCCACGTGTCAAAAAATTCTAGCACACGAGGACACGCGCCGGACTACGTCGAGGCGTGTCCACAGCAAGCACAAGAACGCTATGACCGGAGCCCCCGTAACGACTATAGATCCCTGAAGACCTCGTCCTTAACGACGACTCCGGACAGGGAGCTGTTGGCGAGGGGATGTCGGCACCCCCTCGTCCGGACCGATATCAACCCCACAGCGGGGCGATCCGGGCCTCTCAAGTATGGGTGACGTATCGCCCCGGATCTTAGGGAGCCGGACCGTTCCTAGGCCGGCCCAGAGAAACTTGCTGAGCACTCTTCCCCAATTAATGCTGCTGCTCCCTTGGGGGACCCTTTATGTGTTTCATCGACGTGGCCCAATCACAGACCAGCCATGTGGGCCCCGGATGATGAACAGTGCCATTGTCAGAGTCATAAACGACCTGGAGCCGTTGGATCTTTATCAGACAGTGCAATGATCCAAGGGCTAATACGCCTTTGATCAGACTATATATACCCCCACTAATACCAATTAGAGGGGGACACAAATACAGAGAGGAGAGATAAAGCTAAAACAACCCGGACCACCAGAATATCGACCGTGACATCTGACGCCACAACTCGTAACTGGACCATTCCCTCATCCTTAACTACATTCTTACCTTCAGTCTATACCAGTACTGACTTGATCGTCGGAGAGGGAAAACCTGGTACCAACCCCGGGCCCCTGTTCGTTTCTTGTGCAGGCTTAGAGAGCGCCTCGACGACGAAGCAGATACCACCTACGTCAGCGACCTTGGAAGATCGGAGCCGACGCGAATAATATATAAGCCGAGCTTGGGAAGAAAATCAGGCTCGCCAACGACCTTCAAAATGATTTTACTGTGGCAAACATCTATATGAGCAGGCTGTGGTATTAGTGGGTTAAGGAGTGAACAATCACATGTTTGTGAGAATATCAAATTTTATTTTGGCATACAAGCAGTAGTGGGCGAAACAAATATTTGCCTATAAAATACACTCGACCTTGAGGGCAAGGTCGATTTCAAGCGGTGGGGAATGTAACATATCTATTCGTAGTAGACGGGAACAGTTATGCGGACTTGACCATTTATTACAAGATCAGATTAAGCGGGAAAAAGGTTAACAAAATAGCATTTTTCGACTTGTAACTGCAAAAGTAACCGACATTGTAATTCAAAATAATGTTGTAGGTTTCCTTTATAAATAGAAGTGTAGTTGTATCAATAGTTTTATGCAGAAAAATATGTTGTTTAATACTTTCTCTCTCGGAGAGTTTGTTTGTGGAGATTAGCCATCTCAAATTGGCATATCCTTGTACTTCGTTTACGTTCCTATTAATATATAACTACGTTGTGTTCTTTAATTGGTTTCGTAATATAATTTCGACTCTAATTTCAGTCCTTGTACGCGTGTATACTTGATTTTCATCGTTTAAACTCGGGGTTATTACATATATACTGATTTTAAATTTAATAAAAAAGACAAATTCAACATCATCTTCAGAATTCCCTACAAATCAATTAAAATCTTAAAAAGCTATTCACTGTAATAGCCAAAAAACAACAGTAAGTATTATTGTTAATTACAAGTGTGAAGCGAGACAAGCCCTAATTAGTAGAAGGCAGAGCTACACCTTTCACATCACTATAATTATAATTATAATCAACATATATTCCTATCTGATTTTCCAACTATAAAAATTAGCAAAAGGTCTAAAAGAAACTGAAAACTATATTATAGGGATCATCTGCATGCTGGTGGGAATTGAATACAAGCTAAATCTAAGCTAAGCTTTGGCATTGGTGCAGGATGAGGAAATAATAAGAGTCCTTTAGGGCCTCTATATATATATACTAATACTTGTTGAGATTGATATTTCACAAAATGAAGATTATCTCTATCACATGGAACAAGTTTGCTGCACATGATATTCACCCCCACATGCTATATATGTCGACGTTCCACCTACGTTATGCTAAATAACCTTGCTGATTTTTACACGTCATTCCTGTTATAAAAAAAAAATGTACAATTATATACTATAATGTTACACTTAAAATTGTATTAGGAAATAAATGAAAAAGGAACATTTCAAGGGGGGTGGAAAAGAACCTTGTTTGAAGATTTACGGCCATATCCCTGATCGATGATGATAGGATTTTTGACATTATCCATGACAATATCGCTGAATAATAAATATACCCGAGGCTTAGCTTGGAGCCGATCCTGGCCAAGTCTTGATTCTGAGACCATTATCGGTGCCTGATAAGGTGCAGTTCTTCACTCTCACTGCCGTCACATCCTCTTCATCTGGCAACTTCCCAAGGCTACCCATGCACACTGTATAACATATGAAAAGGTTTATATTTTTTCCTATTATCTGCATCAAATCTAATATTTATGCCTTTTTTGGTTGTATCTTTCAAGCAAATAAGCTGGATTTTTAGAAGGTGAGAAATTAAGTTGGGTTCGAGTGGATTAAAGCTTCTACCTATTCCAAGTCAAGATCCAGAGACTCTTGGGTTTTAAGCTCATAATTAACCAATTGCTAGGCTTAACCACGCGCGGCCTTAATAGTGTTATTTTACTTCTACAAGAAACAAAGTCGACTCAAAAAAATGTGCACTATTAAGAATTTGCGATTAAGTGACAACATAGTTCTGCTAATTTATGTGCAAAATAGACATTTTACAGTGCTTGACACATTAGCTTCCCGGAAAGAAACCATTATTGATTTTTAACTTTAAAGTTGCTTTTCATCCCATTCCTTTATTAAGGAGGGACTAGAATGTAAATTAAAATTGCAAATCAGCCATTTGAGGTATAGATTCAAGTATCGTTTCGAAGCATATATATCTCTACGATCTTACCTGATACCGTGTCCGGGGCCGCAAAAGACCTTGCTAATGGACACATTGTTTGAACCTTGGCCAAGAGAGATGCAGTCATCTCAGGTACGGATAATGCTCCTACCAATCCTGACGACTTGTGAGCGGCTAATGTGCATACTATCCGTGTTTGGACTTGTAGCAGGCACTGTTATCTTCAATCCGCTCATTCTGACATTGAAACTCCGAGTAATGTGCATATGGAAGCCCGTGCTGTTTAATAGGTGGATCGCGTTCATCTTCATGTTCTTCACTCCGTTTATGTACAGAGTCTGCACGTGTACACACGCATGTTTTCTTATATTTTTCTATACAACAATGTATCCAAGTTTTTCGACTTTTTACATTGAGTCACCGGTCTTCTATATTCGTAATTAGTATACATACTACACCAAAATAGGCAATTTGGAAGGGTAAAATGGTGTTCCAATACATTTCAGGAACGCATTTTAAGCGTTTCTAATAATGGTCTTCCAGTCATTTGGAATGGAAAATATGTGTTCTTGAAAATGAAAATTTGAAACGGACAGTATGCGTTTCAGATGCTATCAATTTGGAACGCAAGTGTGATGTTCCAAAGTTCTATTTGGAACGACATTTACGTGTTCCAAATAGTGGACTGAAATCGGTGAATTGCGTGAAACTCCAACTTAGGTCTTTATTTTATTTTATTTTATTTGTAATTGAAACTCCATAGTGCTCTATAAATCTCTCTTTTATCGGATACTTGGATTCAAATAAAAACACCGTTTTTTTTGCTTCTTTAGTTTTGGAAAACCTTGCCCTTATCCCAATATAGGGAAAGACATAACTATTTTAATCATGGCATATAAGATCCCAATATAGGGAAAGACGTAACTATTTTAAACATGGCATATAAGAATAGGAAAGTGCAAAAATAGCACTGATCGAGGTGAAAGATTAGAATTTGAAGAGATGATGACTTTTTACAAACTCTACTTTCCTTCTTATAATTTCTAGCTTTAAAATTTCAGATCGATTATGTAAATGTATATGTTTTTTTTTTTTTTATTAGATGGGAGAATGAGAAAATTTGCATAAACTTGTTATATTATATTATGTATTCATATGGTGGTTGGGGGAAAAAGAGGAGTAAGAGAGAGATAGTATAGTGGCTCATATCTTATTTATTTGTACTTATATCGTAGTTACAAAAACAGTCTCGTTACTCTGAAATACATACGATATTGAAGTGGGAGTTACCAAGGTTAGGCTGTACTAAGATATGGTTGACTACGAATATATAACACACACACATATTCAATCAAACTATAAAAATAATAACCAATTAATTTGCAAATAAACATATTATTATCAACATTAATAGAACTCTACCTATATCATTATATTATATCATTTTATTATAATAAATCAATTCAATTCAAATGAGTCTTTCCAATTTAGCCATTTTTTTTAAAAAATACCACTACGTCTTTATATTAATTACAATAATACCATACTTTCATAAAAATTAAAAACTAATAAAATTATTTATTCATCTTTAATAACCAAACATTCTTTTAAATCTTAAACTATATTTTTTTTGTATTATCCACATATTTATATCATATTTTTTATATTTTTATTGCATTACACGCCACACACGCAACGCGTGAGTTTCGATTACTAGTATTATAAGAAGTCAACACAAGGCAAATGGGTCTGCCCAATTTTTTCCACTTTTTCCGAAAATACCTCAACTATTTTTTACTAATTACTCATTTACATTTATTCAATTCAAAATATTAAAAACACACAAAAATCATTATCTTTTCAAAATAATTATAATCATATAACAAATAAAATCGTTTTACGTGTATTTTGTATAATAATAACATTATATTACTCATGATTTCTAATTTAATATATTCATTCAATCAATATACGTTTTAAAAATTTATTTATCCGGATCATATATCTACGCGTCGCACTCGTAACACGTGGGTAACGATTAATAGGATAGATATTGTTGGCCCGTGTGGCTAAACCTTAGAGGGGGGTGAATAAGGTTTTTGGCGCTTTTCGCGAAATTAAAATCTAAGTGCAACTAACAACCCAACTTTCTCAATTCTAGGCTTAAGCGTTGATAATAGTTAAACAATCCAAACGCAAGCAAGAAAATAAACAAAATATAAGTTGCGGAAAGTAAAAGTTAAGGAAGAAAATGACACCGTGATTTATAAAGGTTTGGCAAAACGGCTTACGTCCTCTCCTCGGTACTACCGAGTATTTCACTAATAATCTTTTTTCGGATATTACAATCCTAACGAGCTAATCGACCGATTAAACTCCCCCTCACTCTATGAGTATCCCGAATGAAAAGACCTAGAGCTTTTAAGCAACACTCGCTTACAAAGCCTCTGCCCGATCACTCGCTCACAAATGAGTTTATATTTTACTCTTTACAAAAATGTTGAAAGTGAAACAACACCCACAATTTGATTGCTTCTAAATAAGCTAATTTGTGGTTTTGATGATGTTTGATTTTTGGTTGAGCTCGAATTGTTTTTTCTTCAATTTTCCTCTTTTTCGAATTATTTCACCAAAATGGTGATTTTTAGGGTTTGTATATATAGAGGTTGAAGGATGATGATTTGTATCTTTATTGGTGATTTGGGAGAGAGATTTGGCTGGTTTATATAGACCAAAGGTCTGTTTTTGTTTTTCTGACCGTTGGTAGTGGTTGAGGGTTTTTTCAACAGTTTTAAGCAACTTTCCAGAATAAGCTGAAAAGCTGTTTTCGAAATATGCAGAAAACGATCGGTCTGCAGACGATCGGTCGTTATTCAGAAAACGATCGGTCGTTTCTGAGTTTCGATCGGTCGTTTTTTTGACGTCCTCACTGGAAGAATTTGGACCAAAAACGATCGGTCGTTTTTGTCCAGTCGATCGGTCGTTTATTTAGTAATCCCGCTATTCTTCGAATGCTCATAACTCCTTCGTTTTAGCTCCGATTCTGGTTCCGCTTGAACCGTCGGCTTCGTTTTCGAATGCTCTATCTTTCTGGCATTCTGAAATTTACAAATTCTCTTTTTAGAAAAGACAAGCATTATATCATCGAAATGGAGAAATCGTAAAATCATTAAAAACATAATCAAAGTTATAATCAAAACTATTATTGAACTCTAAGTTCAACAGATATATACATGCATGGTTTCTAAAATTTTATAAAATTACCGTAATTTCATATCATCTAATTAATCAAAGGCTAGCAATTTACACTTGACCATTAATATAATAGTGAAATTCTTGTATGCACGTAAAACACCATGCATGCATACATATTAATTTAACCCAATTTGGTTCTCTACTCTTATGAGCTTATCAAATATATATACTCCAATATAGTTTCAAAAATTAAACTACAAAGTGACATAAATCAATAGATGAACTTGAGAGAGAGAAAGCTATAGAGAGAGAGAGAGTTTTTACCAAAAATCTTGAGAGAGAGAGAGAGACGATCAGTTCTTTAAAAGAGTGATATTTTGTGTAAAATCAGCTAGTTAGGCACTTTGTTGTTGTTGTTGTTGTTATTATTATTATTATTATTATTATTATTATTATTATTTGGAGAGTGATATTTTGTGTGTAGGCAGGCGGTTAGAATTTCTCCATGCATATCCTCACACTTCATCGGTAATTACGTACGACTTAGTACTATAAAATCTTATTTTTATCAATTAATCCAAATTATTTATAAATATATGTTACACCAGCTTTATTATTCATCTAGTTGTGACGAAAAAACAATGCATGGCAGAATGTTTACATCAAGAGTCTGATTTTAGAATTTATAATTCCAGAATATCTTTTCAAAAATATAATACACGCCAGAATATCTTCAGTCGTCGAACCACTTATTATAATTTGTTTCCAATAATTATTTTACTATGCTTATAGTGCCTTTTTAAATAATTTTAAATTTATAGATATGATTTTTTATCAAAATTATCGAACCTCAAATAGTTAATTTCCTTACTTTCCCGCTTGTACCGAGCAAAAGCTTGAATATATATATAGCCCGCATAAGACTTATAAAATATACTCTAATTAACAGAACATTTGTTAACGACATTTGATTGTTTTTTAAAACTCCACTCCAACGATAAACATGTAATTTATCACATTTCCAATTATTGTTTTGTCCTCCTAAACGAAACTCACTATAAAAAAATACCCAAATAGCGACGGGATTAGTGACGACATTTTTTGTTACGAGCTTATTAACGACGGTTTTTGTGACAGCTTTGTGACAATTTAGTCAATTTGCGACAGATTTGTAACATCTTTTTAAATTAGCGAGAGACTTGTGACAACTTTTGACTCTCACTAAATCAAACATTATTTTGTAGTGACTGTTTGTTTATCAAAATTATCTACAATTTATTTGTTTCTGTAAAAATTAAGTCAAGAATATGCCAGTAAACCAAGGAACGAAGACTAGAATGGATTTATGCGGTAGTCAAAATTTACATAAAATACAAAATTAAGTAAAATGAAAAAAAATATGATTGTCAAATCATAATTTTTAGTGTATTGTGTTGATCGATGGAACATATGTACAGTCTAAAATGACTAATATACTCTGTGTTGATCGATGTTGAATTTGTTGCACTATAATAGGCATGACATACAATTAATTAATGTGACAATCAATTGGAAAAAATCCAACACCAAAAATAAAAGAAAAAATACATTACTTGATCTTATCTCATCACATCATATACGTATAAAGACATATTGATTATAATTTGAGCATGCCAGAAGTGTATGGAACACCGGTCTGCGGAATCCAAACATCAGCGTCGATAAATTTTCCAGGAGTAAAACTCAAAGCGGCCTTTTCAGTTATTTTCTTTTGTATCCCGAGCCACTTAACCCTCTTGCTCTTATTCGATCCTGGCCCCCGGTTTTTGTACTCAGCATACCACAATGTATCAAGATTGACCGTTCCCATCCACGGGGCCCACCCTTCGGGCTCTATTATGCTATCTATGTGCGACTGCATCACCACCGTCCTTGAGAAGTTTTTCCATGGTCGGCCAAGGTAAGACTTGAACACATCTTCTCCACCGTTGGCCTTGGCTTTTATAGCCTCAGGGGATCCAGTGATGGTGCAGTTCTGAAGGACAATGCCTGTGACGGAGCGCTTGTCTGTTCGTCCCTGGGCTGTGACCATACAGTTCTGGCCCTCGTCTGGGGCACGAATCATGAGTTTACAGTTCTGGAAGACAGCAGCTGCGTTCCCGAAGATGAAATCTATGGTTCCTGTGATGGTGCAGTCACGGTAGAACTGGCGATGTGTGTGGCAATACAAGGTGTCTTGGTAACCATCTATCTGGACATTGTAAAGGATGGATCGATCTGACGACACACGGAGTGCCACTGCTTGGTGCTTGCTTGCACCTGCGCCGTTTTCAAACCAAATGTCCTTTGCCATGAAGTGTGGTCCATCAGCCGCTGCAACAAATCCACTCATCATCATCAATTAACTAACATTTAGCTAGTACTGGCTATGTATATGTATATATATTCAAAGTCAAATAATAATACTTCTATGTAATACTAGTAGTGAAGAATTGGGTTAATGGCTTTCAGTATATATTTAAATGCAGGGGCTTTATACGCGTGCATGCAGTTATACATATAGTAACATAGTATATAATTGCGTATAAGTTATTAATGGATACTTACAAACTGTGGCAGTCTTGTAAGTTGTGACCCCGTCAGCAAAGCTCTTGCTTCCGGTAACCTTTGTCTTTGTCGGGCCATCTCCGATCAAGAACACATTTGCCATTTGCTTTGTAATATTCACACTCTCCTTATAAAGTCCCTCCTTGACATAAATAATAAACGGCTTAGTATTGGTCAACTTGTTGCTCTTAATCTTCGGCACTTCCTTCAAAGCCTCGGTGATGGTCTTGTATTTTCCTGAACCGTCTTTTGCAACAACCACGTTTGGTTTCAACGCCGCTGGTTTAGACGCCAACAACTTCCTCCTGCTGTCACTAACCCATGACGGGAAACCGTCTTGCGAAAGCAACCTACGGCTTGTTGGTGCTGAATTGTGGACGCCCAATACCTAGTCATACAGTATAATAAACATATCAAACTGTTGCAATAATTAACTGCTTTAATTTATAATTACCCTGAAACAAAAGATAATGAAGTACCTTTGAAACCTCAGTAATGATGGCTAGACCATTGCTGGTGAGTTCTCCAGAGGTCTTGAGGAATTTCCTCATCTGTTCGCCTGAGTCACCGGTAGTATTATCAAAGCCGTCGAGACAGGTCTGCTGATAGGTGATGGCTCCGCTGAGCCATGTCTTTAGATCGGACATGTATTCGGCTATCATGCTCATATCAAAATTACCAATGTGGTCAAAGGATTGCTTCAAGTCATTGATGGAGAACTCGAGGAGCTCGCGACAATTCCCAAGCGCCTCTCGTGTAAGGGGGTCTTTTGCTGCGTTCTTAATGACGGTCGAGTTTTGTATGGCTCCGTTGATGTGTTTAACCGCTACGTTAAACGCCACCTTTATTAGTTCTTTTGGGTCAGTAGTGTTGCCTGTTAAAAACTACACAATTAGCTAGTCTTGACATGGAGATGTGTCTAATATGGAGATGAAATTAATTCTTCACACCAAAGGGAAAAACGCTTGTTAATTATTGAATAAGAATTGTTATTTTGTTCAAACCTAGTTTTTGAATGAAGTTATATTTAACGTTTGCCCTTTATTTGGCAAATCATGAACCACTTTTGTTTTTGTTCTTGAGTTTATACAAGATTTAGTATATAATGAGGCAATGTCCAAAATTTAGTTGTACAAATTTACCAAGTTCACCTTGAAAACGGAATTGGCATGCATGCATTTCAATTTATTGGTATGGAACCCTTGGCACAATTTTGAATTGCGCATGTTGGCCTACAAAAGTCGATCATATACATTGTCGGAAATATAGTATCTTTAACATGGACGTTTTCTCAAGGAGAAGGTCAAATAGGTTGATTATAACTCAACTATAACAAAACTTCACTGTAAAAAAAAAGGCGCTAGGCACGAGATGAAACTCTCAAAAAACATGCATAAGAAAACACATTTGCGTTTTTTTTTTGGTTAATTATTTTAAAACCGTTGCCAAGTTACCTGCGGCAGCTGATAGGGTTTTCACACAGGTCTCCTTATAATCAGTGGGTGCACAAAGTTCCTTCACCGCTTTGGCTGAGCCAGCTATCTTATTTGCTGAATGAGCTTTTGTGTCATTTTGGTCGGTTTTGCGGGTAACACCCACCGCCACCGCCACCACTGCTGCCACCATTAACATGGAAGCAAATCCGATAATAGCATATTTCTTTCTTGCCATCTTTGGAATTAAGGACAACAAGTTTTTAAAACACCGAGGGGAGGGGATAATGGAACTAATAGAGCTCTTGGGGCATTAATTTCAAAAATGTCTGTTTTTACCCCTTGGGCTCTATAGATTAAAAAGTTAGTGCAATGACGATTATATATAAGATAGGAGAAGAAAAATGAGCAACCTATAATTTTGCGTAGAAAGTGTGAGGTTAAAAGGTGTCTTTGCTATTTTGGGAGTGACTAAAAATAGATTAAATCGAATTCAATGGCTCTCTTATGAAATGAGCTGTTATTACCCACAAAAATCTCATTCAACTTTAACATAATTGACCTTTTTAGAATTTTGTACCAGCATAATGCATACTTTTGTTTTTTGTTTATAGCAAATGGATAATACTGAGCCACATCAATTGTATGTCAAAGATTTTGTATAAAAATTCTGTATTTTTTTTTGTCTTAGAAAAGATTTTGCACCGGTTGCAAAATTGGATATATCAATAAACGAGTAAATGACTATTTTAAGAAATTACTATCAAAACGAAACGTTATATAGCATGGGCTGGACTGGAATGTGAATTATTTAACTACTTGGTAATTAATAAAAATGTTACTCCGTAATTAACCATTCAAATTTTGGTGAAGAATGAATGGCTATATATATATATATATATAATATACTTCTGTATTTGCCAAACCATTATGTAAATAACTTCGTCCATACGTAAACAAACTTATTTTCTCAAGTGCAGCATAACCATACCAAATTAGGAGAAAGCGGACGGACTATTTATTATATGCTCCAAATTACAACAATTTGAACTGAAGTAATATATATATATATATATATATATGAAAATTAAATAAGGTTTAAAGTTTAAACACGCCAATAACAAGATAATATATAATGGCATAGTGTGAATAATCTAAAACGACGACTGCAGAATGCTACTCAGTACAACGACGACTAAATACATGTTCAAAACAAGTAGTGAAGCGCAAAACCTTGTAAACAATTATATTCTACTTAGTAGTAAACATTAAATTATTGAACTTTCTCAGTTTTAATTATTCTTCAAGGAGTAAAAATCCTCACTGTTCAAGTAGTAAAGATCTTCAAGAAGCCAATATCTTATAAAAGTTTCCATCTAACATGAAATGTACTGATTTTATTGATATCTTCAGAACTAATTAATATCAAGCTTATTCGAGCTTCTTGTGATATATTAAACCTTAGTTTCGTGTTCGAGCTTGGATATTGCAATTTTCTTATCCACTTCTTGATGTGCTTTTCTCCAACTTGAGCTTTAGCGTGATAGGGGAGGAGTCTAATCCCAAGAGTATTCCTGGTATAATCAACCACTACTTAAACAATCAGAGACTTTTCAAGCCCCAAATTCTTAACTTTTTCATTCAGAATAGTGATGAAAAAGATAAACCATGAGGTTTAATTTTACCAGCAGGAGGAAATTATGAGGAGCAGCAAAGAAGAAAAAGCCACTGCTGTTAACAACAACAGTTTCCTAGTAACTTGCTAGATTAGACAAAATTTCAGTGACCTATATTAACTTGTTTTTATGATGCATTTATCATAAGCAGGATTATGGTGGTGATGCTATCTTTAACAACTATGAATTCCATGAAGAAGAACATCCAAGTTCTCAACTCAACCTTGAAGATCTTTGTCGATCTCGCCCAGTAAGATCGGGTTTTTACTTAACTATGCTAATTATTTATGGACTATAATTTAAGTTCTTTTGTCCGAATTGATCCCTAATTCCCAAGTTCCCAACAGAGGACTATTACTTTCTTTGCAATTTCCTTTTGAAATTGCCTAAGCATGTGCCTTCACAATTATATGATTCTCTCCTTGATAGCATTGCTGAAAATTAATGAAAAACAAACTGAATTAGCTTAGCGTGTCCCGAAAAGGAAATTTGAAAAGAATTTGGAAGAATAGGTAAACCTTCATATAATTTATGGGTATGGTGAAGGAGATATGGAGAAGAAACGACCCGTAGAAGCAGATGCCATGTCATTCACTGATGTTTGTCTTTTCTGCGTGCATGGTTCAGTTTTTGCATGTCTTGTACATCTCACTTTGTTAAAAGCCTTTAGAGGTTAATTAGTTCTCCGTTTCGTGATAAGTAGGACTTGTCTGGCTGCAGCTTAAGCAAATAAGCTGGATTTATGAGGTTCAGATTTGAAGTGCAACTTTTCGTGTAAACAGGATCAACTCGATTCCTTAATTGGTATGTTCACTTTCTTATATATCTTGGTTCTGGAATAGGAAGAACATACAAATTAGGTTTTGAAAGTTGTAGCATACAAACATATATAGAGTTTGTATGGGTTTTTTATTTATTTATTTATTATTATTATTATATAAATCGGAATTCACTTTCTGACCTCTGGCAAGCTTGAGACCAATTAATTAATTAAATTCAGTGTAAGCTAAAATTGATACTTAATACGTACGTATTCCATAAATCGATGTCTTGATTTGTTCATTGGTTGAATTAGAGCTAGATGCATGATATCACCAATTAATCCATCCATTAATGAACTGATTCCTTACTCATGAGACACGTACGTACGTACGTACACTACCTGTGAATAAGATATGCCTTTCGTTGTCCATGCTTTTTCTGTAATTACAATCACTTCAAGAATCTATTTATATATATATATATGTATATATATGTTGTTCTGGAGACAACGAATTATATTGTATGTACCACCTAATGAGAACAACATTGAACATTTAATTAATACTGTTAATTAGAAAAGTGTAAACATTAAGGCATGCATGAACACCCATAGGCCATAGCATAGGGAAAAGTTATGAAGAATGGCTTGGCTGTTATTACATTTTTACATGACATATACAGTATGATTATTGAGTTTGTTCAGGAAAAAAATATATGTAATGTTCTAATTAAAGAAGGAAACTAATTGACGGAAATGAGGAGACTTGGCCGTGGGGGAGCCTATAAAGCAGGATGATTAGACAGGATTAGAAGGTTAGGTGTTAGTTAATCAGGAATATTAGATAGGATTATAAGGAGAAATAGGTGGCAACTAGAACCAATTTCTACTAAAAAATAAGTGAAAACAAGCGAAATTAGGATTATGCAAATTTGAAGATGTGCATGTGAATGTGAATGTGATGACTTGGTCATCCATATATATATATATATATATATATTGTTAATTTGTTATTAATTACAATATATACAACATTGCTTGAAGTTTACAACAGATTGGTTTTGACTTTAATAAAATAATAATACATATTGTCAAAATAGTATTCACTCCTATATATAGTATATATACATATACTAGCTAGTAGTTTGGATGAGTTGTGGAAAATCCTTTTGGGTAAAGTAATGAAGTAGAAAGCAGGGAATAGGTAAGGTACAGTTGAGTTGGTTGGATAACTGGAGATGCATGCATGTGCATGTGCATGGGTGGTGATTAATGGAATACGATTTATGCATGGGATTTGTATGATTAGGGGTTGTAATTTTCTTACTTTATAAATTAATTAATTAGTATACTCCTAGTCCTAGACTAGTAAGTGTTGAGCATGAAAAAGAATTATATAAAAAGCAAGGAGGGATCACCAGGGAGGGAGGGAAGATTAAATCATGCATGTTATCTCATCGTAAAGTGTGAATATCTATCTATCTATCTATCTACTTATTGATTAATTATAAAACAGACAGAGACAATAATATACTACTTATCGGGAATCGGGATGCATGATCAAATAAATAAAAGTCGGTTGTTTTATTATAATGGGACAAATAAATATATATATGTAGTTCTAAATATTATGAAACTCGATTGTATACACTACAAAATAATGTTTGATTTAGTGAGAGTCAAAAGTTGTCACAAGCCTGTCGCAAATTGATAAAACCGTCACAAAACCGTCACAAATTGACTAAACTGTCACAAAACCGTCACAAAAACCATCGCTAATAAGCTCGTAACAAAAAATACCGTCACTAATCCCGTCGCTATTTGAGTATTTTTTTTATAGTGGTAGTTGAGAAAATGGGCCGGCAGTAGCAAATTAAACGTTACATTAAACAGGACGGCAGTAGCAAATAATATATAGTTGGGAAAACGGGAGGGAAGTAGCAAATTAAACGTTACATTAAACGACAATAACAAATAATATATAGTTCTAAATAATATATAGTTATATATATATATTCTAAAATCACTACAAAATAAGGTTGGTTTTTTTAGAATCAAAATATGTTATAAATTTGTAACAAATTGAATATATTGTCATAAATTGATTATTTTATCACAAAAAAAACTGTTACATCAAATATATTGATGATATATTAAATATGATAGATGTAAGTATGGAGGGTGAGTAAGTGAAATGTGAATAACAAAAACAGAAACGTGAGTGAGAGTAGTGGGGGATAGCCCCGCCACCACACCCTTCTTCTTCTTCTTATTATTATTATAATAGTACTATTTAACTATAACACGTAATAAGTAGTATATATATATATAAGTAGCGTACAGCTCTTTCTCAGTCTCAGAAAACAAAGCAGCAAATAAGAAAGTATTGATAATAATAATAGATAAAAAAAGAAGAAGAAGAGAGAATTGGGGAATAAAATAAATAATAAAGAAAATAAAAAAAGAAGAAGGAGAAGAAAGGAAGAAGATGGAGGTGGGAGAAGACGGAGTAGCTATCATCACTCTTCTCAATCCCCCCGTCAACTCTCTCTCCATCCACGGTTTCCTTTTTTCTCTCTCTCTTTTTTCTATATTTTATACTAGTACTATATATGTATGTATGTATGTATGTACGTGTTTCAGATTTTCATTTCCTTTCTCTTTTAATTATATAACTCTCTCATCCATCCATTCATTTATATATATGTATATATATTTACATGATATATGTGTGTGTGTTTCGTTACACACGCAAGTAAGTTTTGTTATGAAAATATGATTGGAAAGTAAAAGTTCAATTTCATGTGTCTAGTATGGAATTTTACTACCACTCTACATTTCCAATACTTACTTTTTCGCCAAATGCATTAGTAGTAAATTATATATATTTACAAATTAATTGATAGTTGTTTTTAGCTCAACCTCCTCTTCTCATCTCTCACAGTACTTGAAAGTTTGAAAGAAAGCTATGACGAAGCCTTACGCAGAGACGACGTCAAGGCAATTGTTGTTACTGGTAAATTAAAACACAACTTCATTTCTCCCTCTTACTTCTTTATAAGGCTTCTTTTTCTTTTTTAGGGTATAATTATTTCTGTTTCTCGATCAGGTGCAAAGGGAATTTTCTCTAGTGGATTCGACATAACTGCTTTTGGTGGATTTCAACAAGGAACAGGTACAAACTCCCTGACTCTCACTCTTGGTCTTTTTTGGTTAATATTCGTGTTTTCCGCTTGTTTCACATATCACACATTTTTACTTAATCGTTTACTTGCGTTGTCCAGTTGATGCCCCAAAACGTGGATATATATCCATAGAGATTGTCACAGACACTCTAGAAGGTAAACGCTTCTAAAATCATCCTTTTTTTCTTCATATCATTGATATTCATTGCTTACATTCCATTGTTTTCTTCTTTTCCAGCCGCTAAAAAACCTTCAGTGGCTGCTATTGACGGCCTCGCTTTAGGTGGAGGACTAGAGGTTGCTATGGTAGGTACTACTTCCAATATTCTTTCTGGAAAAAGAATCATAAACTTGAATTTTATCTAAATCTTGTTCATTCTTCGATCTGACTAGGCCTGTCATGCACGGATATCTACTGTTGGGGCCCAACTGGGGTTACCCGAACTTCAGCTTGGGATAATTCCTGGATTTGGAGGTATAATTATTTCTTTGCACGTATGAAAAAAACCTGCTATTCATTTTTATTTTTTTGGATTTTTGGGGGGAATTTGCGAACCTTTTCTTTTCTTTTTTTGTCTACAACCCCAGATTGTTGGGATTAAGGCGTAGCTTGATGATGACTCTCTTATATTGTCTCAGGTACACAGCGTCTTCCACGACTTGTCGGTCTCTCAAAGGGCCTAGAAATGATGCTGGTATGTTATTTTCTCTGTTTTCTGAAGCTCGCTTTCACTTCTTTAGGAAAAAAAAAAGTGCTTTTTCTGGAAAGCCTAAAAATCTTACATTTAAGTGAAGCTCTTACTAAAAACACCTTTGTGCTTTGAAAGACTGCATTTGCTTAATTTTTTCTGTGCTACACATACATTGAAAAAGTGTAGTTCTCGTTCTCTGAATACTCTCTCTCTCTCTCTCTCTGTCTCATAATTTGTTGTGTCCTCCAGACGTCAAAGCCGGTTAAAGGGGAGGAAGCTCATAGTTTAGGCCTAGTTGACGCCATTGTCTCACCGGAGGAGTTGTTAACCAGAGCTCGTCAATGGGCGCTTGATATAGTGGAATGTAAAAGGCCATGGGTTAAAAGTCTTTACAAGACTGATAAGATCGAGCCACTTGGGGATGCTAAGGAGATACTTAAATTTGCAAGGGCCCAGGCTCGAAGGCAGGCTCCAAACCTACATCACCCGATAGCTTGCATTGATGTTGTGGAGGAAGGAATAGTTTCTGGTCCGCGGGCTGGGCTTTGGAAAGAGGTTGATGCTTTTGAAGGGCTTCTTCACTCTGATACTTGCAAGAGCTTGGTCCACATCTTCTTTGCTCAACGTGGTACTACAAGGGTATGTTGTTTGTCTCGAGTTATCTTTCCATTTTCTTTATTTTTCAGTACCAACCAACTGAAAAAATCGATTGCCTTTTTTTTCTTTACGTATGTTCATTTTAATTGCTGCGACTGTTGGAAAAAAAGTCATTGGGTTGGTAAGTTGATAAGTTGTGCCTTTAGATTAGTTCAAATTGAACATTTTCGTATTATAAAATAAGTTTTGGGAATTGGATTTCACTATTGAAATTTGGGTGTATCCAAGTATCCTCTTTTTTGTGAAGGTTTGAGTTTGAATTTTATCATTCTGTCAGCAAAATCTGTACCGGATATGTGGTTAGGATTTTGTGTCCTACATCAATCGCTATGTTAACATATATCTTTGTTCAATTTTCTTTTTGGGCAAAAACTGCTTGGATCTTATCGTTTTATTTAGTTATGTACTATAAGCAGAGACTCCTTTATATGCATCTTGTAATTGCATAAGTACCACTGCCACAACATTCCAGACGAGTTTGTCTTTGTGAATTTATGTATCAATTCTTCTCTGCTGCAAGTTCAGCAGAATCGTCATTGATGGCTGTTGCTCTAATTTTTCTTTTCTTTTCTTTTCTTAATTAACCAAGTTATTTTGCTTGCATATGGAAGGTGCCTGGAGTCACTGATCGGGGTCTAAAACCGAGACGTGTGCAGAAGGTTGCTATAATCGGTGGTGGGCTAATGGGGTCTGGTATAGCTACAGCCTTGATTCTTGCTAACTACTCGGTGATCCTAAAAGAAGTGAATCAAAAGTTCCTCGAAGGTGGTATAGGCCGAGTCAAAGGTGAGGGGCTACCGTTTTATTTTTCTCCTGTTTCAATTTTCTAAATTCCCATAAAATATTAATTTTGGTCGCAGCCAATTTGGGAAGCCGTGTCAAGAAAGGGCAAATGTCGGAAGAAAAATTTGGGAAGACACTTTCTCTTTTAAAGGGTGTTCTTGACTATGAGAGCTTTAGAGATGTAGACATGGTCATAGAGGTAATCTATAGTTTGTCCATTACTTATTTACCTTCTTCTCCGTTGTGGAGTCAAATAATTTGGTTTAGCTTGTTTCTTATAGGCTGTTATCGAGAATGTGTCCTTAAAGCAACAAATATATGGCGACCTAGAAAAATACTGCCCTCCGCACTGCATACTGGCAAGTAATACGTCTACAATTGACTTAAACCTGATCGGGGAGAAGACCAGGTCTCATGACCGTATCATTGGTGCCCATTTCTTCAGGTAAAAGTGCTCAGCCTAACCTTTGCTTTAGTTTAATATTTGGTGACACCAGAATTCATAATCTTCTCACCTCATCTTGATTTTTCTCATCTTTTAACTACCTAGGTATTGCTTTTCTTTTGAATAGTGATAGAACCTAGCAACTTTTGTTACTATACCCCAAAAATTTGAAAATTCTTCTTCTTTGGATTGTGATGTAGTCCGGCTCATATAATGCCGCTCTTGGAAATTGTTCGTACTGAGAAGACGTCTCCACAAGTGATTGTAGATCTATTGGATATTGGGAAAAAGATAAAAAAGACACCAGTTGTAGTTGGTAATTGCACTGGATTTGCTGTCAACAGGATCTTTTTCCCCTACACACAATCAGCTCTTTTGCTTGTTGAACGTGGCGTTGATCTTTATCAAATTGATAGAGTTATTACCAAATTTGGAATGCCTATGGGTCCTTTCAGGTATAGGGCAGAGTCTTATCATTTACATTTGTTAGTGTCTAATATTTTCAACTATAATATTTTTACTAACAAGTCCACCCCATACAGATTGTGTGATTTGGTTGGGTTTGGTGTTGCGGTTGCAACTGGATCACAATTTGTTCTGAACTTTCCGGAAAGAACCTACAAGTCAATGTTGATTCCGCTTTTGCAGGAGGATAAGAGAGCAGGTGGCCCTTTAGATTTTACTAACCGTTGTTTGATACGTTACAAAGTATTTTACAAAATTAATTCGCACTGATTTAGGTGAAACTACTAAAAAAGGATTTTACCTTTACAACGACAAGCGCAAGGCTAGCCCTGATCCTGATTTAAAGAAATTTATTCAAAAGGCTACGGAGATTTCCGGTGTTGATGCTGATCCAAAGGTTTTTCCCTTTCCAACTTTTGCTCCATCTCTTTTATATTTACATGTCCTGTAGTGCTTTACCTAGTCTGTTGATTTGTGTAATATGTTCAAATGAAGTTGAAATTTGACCAATTTAAGATATTTTGACAATTTTATTTTATTGTATCCTCTTTGGTTGCAGATGATGAAGTTATCTGACAAGGAGATAGTGGAGATGATCTTTTTCCCTGTGGTGAATGAATCTTGCCGAGTTCTTGACGAGGGTATTGCAGTGAAAGCAGCAGATCTCGACATTGCTGGTGTTTTTGGCATGGGTTTTCCACCTTACAGGTATTAATATGTTCTGTCTCTCGTGACTTGAATCACCCTTTGTCCCAAAAGTAATTGTAGTAATATTTTTCAGTTAATATATTTTTTTTTGTTCTTCAGGGGAGGGATTATGTTCTGGGCAGACACTTATGGATCAAAATACATATGCTCGAAGTTGGAAGAATGGTCGAAGATGTATGATGAAGGGTTTTACAAACCTTGTGCCTACTTGTCTGAAAGAGCTGCCAGGGGCGTTCCTTTGGTAAGAAATAATAATTTGTTTGTGTAATGTCTGTTTAAATATCATATCACACTGTCATGTGTTACTTCTCTTATTGGTCATGAATATAATTACCATGAAGAGATTTTAATTCATTCTAAAAAGTTGCTTTAAAATTAATGCGTTGACCCAATGTTTAGATAAATCTTTTGTTGGTTTTTGAAATGGAACGAGAAGTATTTGTACTCCTATACGTTCTGGGTTTTTTGTGTATCCCGTCACATAACTGCATTTTATGGCTGGTGTACTCATCCTGCTTATGTCCTATTGGATTATCACTAGCATGAGTTGAAGTATTGGCCAAAATAATGTGAGTCTGAGAAAATGATATACAATTGGATTAAAGGTAATTAAGATACTAGTTAAGCTAAAATTCACATGCCTGCGCAGCTGCGCTACTTTTTTTAGTAGTAATTGGTTTATTTGTATCCATAATCTAGTCTTTTATTATATTTGGCAGAGTTCTCCAGCTGATCAAGCGAAATCGCGTTTGTAAGACCTCATATAAGGCTGTGCTGGGTTCAATCTCATGTTTTCTTTTCTGCAGTTCTTCTAGCTACAGATCCCCTCTATTTCGGGGAAGCTAAATAAAAGCCCGAGTTTATTTATTTTTCTGTAGAATGGCCATGTGATTGAAGCTTGAGAATGTAGACAGTAATAATGTTTCTCTTGATCTCGGATTGTATGTCAAAAGTGTTTTCCTCTTGAAGAATCGGATTTTGTTTGCTTGGTTGGGGTCTTAAACTATTAACGCTGTAATTTCTGGGGTGCTGGTAATGGGCTTCAGTTTATAGCGTTCGTATTTACACAAAAAGAGGGTATTTATCAAAAGAAATTTGTTTTTGCTAGCCATATTGTGATTTGGTGTGTGTAGATGCTGGGCCAACTTTCACTTAAAATGTGCTTTTTTTTTAAAGAAATCTGTTAAATGACATTGTTCTATTGTTCTGATTGAGGGGTGAATTGGATTTGTAATATCATGGCAACAGGTTGTGGTTGTTTAATGTTTACTCTTTCGAAACATAACCAGTGTGGAAGTGCCATTTTCTATCAGAAAATTTCACGTTTTTCAGCATTTCTGATACTCATAGAATAACAGATTTAAGTGAATATTCAATCTACATGAATATCCCGCAGTACAACAAGTACATCATGTACTTGGTCTTCATATAACAGAGATCTACACATAAGGCGCATTACACATCTTCTATACACGTACTATGCGGCCATGATTAATATAGGAGTAGCTTTTAATGCAAAATTATTCAAAGCCTGTCACGGAAGGTATCAAGTGCTCTACCGAATATCAATCTAGTGCTCAGTGTATGAACTATGAATAGCTTACAGTAATTATAGCGGGGTCACAGGTGAGAGAGATCTCGGTTATGACACCAGACCCAAGGACAGGATACCATCCTTGCTGGCAGCAAGCATATTGGTTTATTATAAAGGCAAACCCAGTGTTAAAGCTCCCGTAAATGTGCAGGGTCCAGGGAGGGGTCGGGTCACTTTAGGCCTCACGTAGACAACCTTACAACTCTAAAAAGAAAGGGAACAATGAAAATGAATGTAATAGGACGCTTTCACGACTTGAACACATTACCTCCAAGTCACATGATAGGCCATTGCTATATTACAACTTTAAAAATAAAGGGAACAATGAAAATGAATGTAAGAAGAGACTTGTGCAACTAATACAAATACTCAAATCTAACCATTAAAGATCTCACAATTTTCAACATTAATAGAACGGATTCGAAGGAGTAAAGAAACACATGCAAAAATTAAAAAAAAATGAAATAAAATGCACACGCCAAGTTTTCAAGTGTTTTCTTCTCCATCTAACAAAAATAGTTCCGAGCAACTCTCTCCCCTCCCACATTTTATCTTTCCCCCCTTTTATAAACTTTTTTTGCCCTTTTTCTTCTTGTTTATAACAGTTGGCTGTCACTCAAATAGGACACGGGGGGACCTCGAGCGTCTTACCAGCTTGAATCTGACCCCACCCAATTAGACGCCAATGCTTCTCAACTCTCCTACTCAATGCTATCTTTTCACCTTTGCTAGTACAAACCGGTGAAGTCAATTGTAACTTTGCAAGATCGTTCTTGACGGCAATGACACGTGCGCCTGTTGACATAGACCCAATGTTCAGCATTAATATCTCTGCTTTTGCCAGCTTAGATACCCTCCCTTGTCTCTCTTCCCCCTTTGTCCTCACTCCCAGAAGCCGTCTCAGCAAGAAAAAGTTCACCTACAAAAGTTCAAACAGAATAATTAAAATCACTTTTAACTTACTTTCAGAGGCCTTGTTTGGTTGCAGCTCTGTTTGCTATGTCTTTTCTGTGGCAAGTTACATATTGACAATTTATCCTCTGGACCTTGATGTTGTTTCTTGTATTCTCGGGAAGGCACAGAAATGTCCAATATTTTACTTTTCTTATTTTTGGGTAGTAATAGAATAACACTCGACTAAAATTTGTTTTTTTTTCTCATGTGATTATACAGACGACGGCTTCCGCCCGAATTCTGGAGCTTTAACCTTGAGTGATAGCAGCAAAATATTTTTACACCTTCCTTGTATTAAGGCCTTGTTTGGTTGCAGCCTTTTAAACTCTAGTTTCTAGTATAAAGTTGGGCTGCATTTGTTTTACCAGATTAAAAGCTGAAAATTTGTGCCGTTTTGGCCTGAGAAAGCTTGAAGTTTAAAGTATTATGAATCTACAGGTTTTAAAAACCTCAAAGCAGTAGGCATATTTTTTAAAAGCTGAACAATAAAAGCCACAAGCATTGTTCCTTTTCCATCAGTAAAGCTTTAAGTTCTGAAACAGTAAGTTAAATATTTTATGTCAGAGAATAAAGTTACAGATATTTTTACCTCTAATTCAACAAATACATCAGGAAGTGAGCCAACCTCGCCAAGAACGTGACCAACCAACCTATCAGCACGGGTTAAAGTAGGATCCATAGTAGTGCCAACACCGATGAGCCCTCCAGGTACAGCAAATTGTAGTTCATTTTGCTCTGCGAATAAAGAAACGATTCTAGAGTAGATAGGGGTGCATTTGATGTTGCCCTTCTCATCTTTAACTACAATTCCAGGTCTAACCTCGATAAGCTGGTTCACTTTCAGAACACCCTACAAAACAGTCATCAGAGAAATAATTAATCATGCTGTCATTCAAGGTTTAATTGCGAAACCAGGGGGAAAGCATTCATGCCTTTCCGAGACATGCATGGACAAGTGAGCCAATGACATGAATGAACAAATGCTTTTTACATACAGAAAGCACAATGAAACACACACACGCACAGAGCGAGAGAGAGAGAGAGAGAGGGATGACATGCTGCTATTCATTAGAACGGGGAAAAGGATCAAATACAAGCGTTTTCTGAGATAAACACAATTTGAACAATGATTCGGGGGAAGGGTTGAAACTCAAGTAAGCAACTTTCTAAATTAAAGGCGGGGATAAACAACTAAACTTAGGTTTTAAGAAAAACAAGTGGAAAATCAGTTTTTCAAGATTTTGACCCATTTGTGCTAAACCTGGTCACCCCAAAGCAAATTACTGGTACAATAATAAGAGATAAGAGGTCATACTTTGAGAATACTCCCTCCAGCAACACCACCTCTGATTTCATCAACTTCAAAACCGGGCTTATTGACATCAAACGAACGAATAATAATCATGTTAGGGGGAGAGATGAAGTTCCTTTCAGGAATTGGGATCTTCTTCACAAGATATTCACACACAACATCAATGTTATACTTAAGCTGTGCAGAAACTGGAACAATCGGTGCACCATCAGCAACAGTTTTCTGAAGGGTAAATAACAGTATACATATTAATTGGACAGATGCCAACCAGCTAGAATAAAGTTGTACTAAAGACATTCACAGAAAATTGTGTGTGTAATTAATTATAAATTACCTGGATAAATTTCTGAATTGCTTCGTGTTGGTTGAGGGCAACATTTTCTTGAATAAGATCCACCTTGTTTTGAAGAATTATAATATGTTGAAGGCGCATAATTTCAACAGCAGCCAAATGCTCAGAAGTTTGTGGTTGGGGACAAGTTTCATTGGCAGCAATGAGAAGTAGAGCCCCATCCATAATTGCTGCTCCATTAAGCATAGTAGCCATGAGAATATCATGACCCTGTTGAGAAATATAATCCCATTTGATGAAAAAAGAAGTACATATAGAAAGCTATAAATTGCCAAGTGTTCTCAGAGTATAAGATCAAATTTCAATATTGAGTTGTTCTTACTCATTTAAATATATAAATTTGTAGAAAGCAAATGTAAAAGGCTAAATATGTATACAGAAAGCTACAAAAATGTTATAGTACTATGAAGAATTGAAGATATTCTAAAAGTTAATATAACTGCATTCTAAGGCTGGGATAAGGAAACCTTACCGGACAATCAACAAAGGAGACATGCCTAAGTAATTTCATCCTACTATTTTCGAACCCAGGCACATCACACATAGGGTTATCTTCTTTGCCACTTCCATACGCCCTATAAACAAACAAAAACATAAACCATGGTTTACAATAGGAAAACAGAAACTTAAATGAGCTAAAAAGTTTTCGTTGATGTTTACTTGTAGCACATAGGTCGTGAACACTTGTCATCCTCACACTTATATATCTTTGCATTCGCATATCCCAACTTAATGGTAATGTTTCGTTCCAACTCATTTTTAAAACGAACAGTCTGCAAAATATACCATTCAAATAGTCAGTTTAGTTTCCAATAAAATCTCAAACCAAATAAATCAAAAGAAATCTAAGGCTGGCGTATAACAAATTTCCATTCGAAACAATTACAATAGATAGACAAACTGGTCCAAGCTAGCTAGCTAACAAGGAGAAACACACACACAAATAAAAACTGAAATTCTTTTCTGTTCATAGTCAAGGAACTTTGTATAGTCAAAGTTCCATCTCAACCAAACATAAGCTAACAATCGACAGCTACGACACATTAATAGACATCAGCTGTTATCTCCCACATTTAGGATATGATGCACTCTAACGCATTTAGTATCTGATGCTCTCTAAGTGGAACTTTTAAGAAATGAAGAAAAATATCAGAAGAAGACTGCAAAGTTTAAGCTGGCTCATAAGGTTTATCGGAGGATCCTATTTTTTAAATTTTTGAAGATACACAGAAAGTAAATTGCAATCATGAATCAACACAATAGCAGAAGCTACTACTACAGGTCTAGTACCCCAACGTTCAGTGAGAGGAAAGCTTCGTAATAATATTTTACTAAAAACATGACAATTTCCGTTTCATGCTCATCAGCATTATTTGCAAAAAGCACATTTGAATTCTTGTTAAAAGTAGAGCTATTAAGTTCAAATCGAATGGCATGGGAAAAAAAGCATTCCAGGAAAGAAAAATAGGAGATTACCTGTTTAAGCAACATCACAGAATATTAGAGGAGAAAAAACAATTCATACCTGTACTCCTGAAATAGCTTTGACGACTGTTGACTTTCCGTGAGCCACATGCCCGATAGTCCCTGAAACACCGCATTTAAAAAAAAATACCATCTTAACATACTAAAATACAAGATATTGCTGACGATTGGAATTCCAATTCTTGGAAAGTAAAACAGAAAATTAAGTTCAATATGCTATACCAATATTGATGGTGGCTTGGCGGGAAATGACTTCGGGTGAAAGTGGATGCAGTTTTGTCACATCCAGCTTACCCAAATCTTGCTCCATCAACCCTTTCTTCGACATCTTGGCGTTTGCAATGTTTTGCTCTAAGTAGAAGGAAAAAACAGGTTTAGAAAACGAAGTTGCAAGAAAGACAATTATAAAGATAAGTTATCCCATCACCTAATATCTTAAGGGCATCGTTTAAATTTGCGCCCCTAACATCAGTTCAGATATATAAAACTCCTAGATATACAAATAAATCAAACGACAATGCAAACAGCATAGTCAAAAAACTGATAAAGACAAAACAGAAACCCTGTATCTTCAACAGCAGAAAATCCTTAAGACTGGATCTTTTTTAACAATCACATATACAAAGGCAGAGCAAAAGGGTTTTCAGAAAACAGCTAGACGACATGAAAGCATATACAAATATATTAATTTCTTAAAAAAATCAGTTCAATGAAGATTAAAGCCCATGTAGGGTGAAGTTAGGACGTTAAATGAATTCCTCATCAAACAACCAAAAAATCTGGACATTAGCTTATAATAATAGCAACTAATCATACCATTAACAACCGCAGAGTACCCACATATTAGACTTCCATAGAAAGGATAAAAATGAACACCTTTCTAAGCATAAAATTGGAAAAGCCCTAGTCTTTGGAAATACAAGAGACGGGCAGGAAAGATCTACTTAATACACATGCGCTCAATAACCCAAATAATAATAACATATGCATAATAATAATAATTATAGTAAATTCGATGGGGAATATTAAGATCAATTACCGGAGTGGAGTCCTGTGGGTAGGTAGAGAGAGGGGGAGAGAGAAAGAGGGTGGGCTGTATGTGTAATATAGATAGGTCTAAGGGTTTTGCTGTGTAGTCGAAATGCCCTTTTTTTCACCAAGGCCTGTCTTTTACACTATTTTATTGCCAACTTTGTCCGTTTTGTTATTTCTTTTAACCTCTTTTAGGGTGTGTTTGGAACCCGGAAATGTGGCGGGAAAAGTAAAGAAAGGGAAAAGAAAGGAAGAGAAATGAGAATTAAAATGAAATCATTTTTCATTAATGTGTTTGGATGATTGGGAAAAGAAATGGGGGAGAGAGAGGTAGTCTCACTTTTCTCATTGGTTTTACTTTTCCTCCCACTTTTGGAAGGAAAAAATTGTATTCTTGGAAAATCATTTTCCTTTTCCCATCCATTTTCCATGTTCCAAACACACCCTTAGAATATTTCTTTATTAATTTCCAATTATTTTTTAATACTGAAATTAGTACTTATCAATTATCAATATGTTATTAATAAAAATATTATTATTATGTATGACTAAAATTAAAAAATCTCTAAGGGTGTGTTTGGAACATGGAAAATGGATGGGAAAATGAAAATGATTTCCGGAGAACATTTTCTTGTGTTTGGTTGCATAAGAAAACCAATGAAAAAGAAAACAAAAGAAAGTGAGGGAAAACTTTATGTGTAAAATGAAAGAAATCATTTTCCTTCCAAAAGTGAGAGGAAAATGAAAACTAATGAGAAAATTGGGACTAGCTACCTCTCTCTCCCATTTTTATTTTATTTTATTTTCTATTGATTTCTCAATCTTCCAAACACATGACCGGAAAATGATTTCAAGTTAATATTTATTGGTTTTACTTTCTTTTCCTTTTCTTTTCTTTTCCGTGACAATTTCCGGGTACCAAACATACAATAATTCTTGACCTGCAGCTCTTGGAGTATAAATCTAATAATCGAATGTTCTCGCCACCAATTCTTGACCCCTCAATAGTCTCTCAACTTAACTAATCTCACATAGCAAGCATCTATTTGAAAGATTCAATGCGGGACAAAATTAAATGAATTTCAAATATGTGACCCCAGCATCAATTTAGATATATATATATAACTCCAGGATATACCAACAAATTCTGAAATAAAAAAACTTAAGAAACCCAACACAACGAAAATGACAATGCAAATAGCAGACTAAAAGTTATAGATGATGATAAAAGACAAAAACAAAAAAAAGTATATATTCAACAGATAGAAAAGCATTAAGAGTGGGATCCATTAAAACAATCACAGAGATACAAAAAGGTTTATTCAGAAAACAGCTATAAATGATACTTAAAAGATATATATAAATATAAAAAAAAAAAGAGACTAATCTTATGAAAAGCTTCAATTCATTAAAATTATTCACCGTTGGAAATAAGTAAAATAATAAAAAAGTAAATAACAAATACAAATAAAAAAGAGAAAAGCCCTAATATAGAGAGAAGAGAGAAAGATAAGCATAAAAGTGGAAAAGCCCTAATAAAAAGATATACATACATACAAGAGTTGATATGTTTAATACACATCCGCGCTCAATAACAATAATAAATAATAAATAATAAATAATAAATTAGATTAGATCAATTACCGGAGTGAAGTTCTCCCTCCTGTGTGGGTAGAGATAGAGAGAGAGAGATAGAGAGGTGTGTGTCTAATAATAATAATAATAATAATAATAATAATAAGGGTTTAGTCAAGATGTCCTCTTCTTCTTTTTCTCTTTTTTTTACCATCCCCTCTCTTTTTATTTTATTCCCATCTTTTCTCCTTTTTCTTTTTCTTTCTTTTTTCACCTTGTTTTGGAATATTCCTTTTTATTAATTTCTATTTATTTCTTACTCCTACTTATATAAGTTAGTTTTGAAGAGTGTGGCCACCAAACACAACAAAATAAAAATATATTGATAGTCGTCTATTATTCTTCTAAACAAATCAAGATAACAAACGAGAACAATCACCAAATTAACTCACCAAAATTAACTACCCACAATACTCGTATTTTCAGCTAAGAAAATAGTAAAAACCTCTAAAACAATGATTTACGCTGTTAAAAACGAAGTCATATGAGATTAGTGTTTATATTTTTCTCTTATGCAATGTGTGTGTGTATTGTTTGTTAACAACTAAAAACATGATGTATTTATATATATATATATATATAACGTAATTATTTTGTAATTAGTTTTGGTTGGGGTTGACTCAAAGCAATGTTTAGTTTAATTATGGTAAATAGGAGGAGTCCAAATACAACATAAAACAGGGAAGAAACCTTAAAAAAGAAACGAAATAAGTAAAAAGGAAAAAGGGGATTTGGATTAAAAAAGAAGAAGAAGGTATATTGGTAGTAGTAAGTAATTTTGAAGAGAATGGAGTACCAAATAGAGAATAAATAAAAACGAAAGGGGGGGTCTGGTCCGGTTTAATAAACAATGATTTTGCATCTTCAAGCTTAATCAGTGTTAGCTTATTCCCAAACTGCATTATAATTCATGATTTGTACTGTGTTTGATTGTTTGTTTTGTGAATCTTTGCAATTTAGCAGTACTATATATATATGCTCCATTTGTGTTTAAACTTATTTATTGATAGAAAGTAAATTTGTTTTTTTCTTTTTCCTTTTCCTTTTAATGTTCTTGAAGATTAGGCCTTTTACTGTTTGATTAGACTTTTTGTGTTACAGGAATTGTGAAGTTTTTCTAAGATCTTCCCTGTAACATTCTTATACTATATGTGGGCTTTCGCGATTTGAATTCTTAAGGTTAGCTTTATTGAACTTTTCCTTATCAACTGAAGATGGTTAGGACTAGAATTAGGTTAAGTTTATATTTGTTTTAAGGGTGATCTATGAAGATTTAATCAAAAAGACGTTGTACCTTGCTGTGTTGAATCTGTATACAACCAAGGACCATATATGTATATTAATATAAATGAATTGTTTCCTCTTCTTATGCCTGGGGTGATAAGTACCGCTGTGTTGAGCCTGTAGTTTTTGGCCTGTTTTTATAAGGTTGCGTACAAATTACTTTCACCAGTGTTCTTGGTGAAGGGGTTAAACCATGGCGCCACTGTGTTCTCCTTTTTTCTTTTATCTCTGTGCTTATTTGCTACCTAATCATTCTATTTGTACTAATCATGTGATTTCCATATCGCCAATTGTAGGAGATGAGCTTCTCTTAGATTCATTTCAGTACAATGAACTTTTTAACGGTGTGCTGTGGGAAGTTGAAGGAAAGGTTGCTTCTTGTTCCTTTTTATTTTTCTATTATGATATATTATGAGAGGTATAATCTTATTCAGTTGCTTAATTTTCTATTTTCTATTTTGCATTTTGCTTTCTTTGTTGATTGTGCAGTGGGTTGTTGTAGGTGCGAACCCTTCAGCTGAAGGTGGTGAAGATGACGAGGGTGTTGATGATCAAGCCGTCAAGGTGGTTGACATTGTCGACACATTCAGGCTCCAGGTTAGTTATATTGTGTGTGATTATTGATACTATTATGTATAGATACTTGTATGCATATATATAACGAGCAACCACTTGAGAATGTCTAAATGTGCCACCTACAGGACAGGAGCAACCTCTATTTGACAAGAAGCAGTTTTTGTGGCACATATAAAAAAAAGTATATTAAATTGCTGACATCTAGCTAAAAGCTGGAAGGGGAGAGCCAGGAAGAGGTATTCAAGAAGAACATTGAGGGAGCAACTAATTAGTTCTTGCTCTCAAAACTCGCAGACCTTCAATTGTAAGTCATTACTCAATTTTCATCCTTGAACAAATGTTTTCTATATTTTTCTTAGATCTTGGGAAGTGTTTGCGTGGAAACTTATGTAGTTGATTTTGGCACCTTGGAATCTATACTATTAGTTTATATGAAGACCCCTTATGAAGCCTTGAAACAAATAATTACAAAAAACTATTGATAGTTTAAAAAATTACACATGATGTTAGAAATTTCAAAACTAAAAAAAAAATGTAATTGCTAAAAGAAACTGCACACGTTCAAAATAGGATACCAATTACTATTTGAATAAAGACCAAAAAATAACTCCTCTATTGTTCTCTGCGCTCTCTCTTTCTCAGGTACAAATTTATTCTATTTTACTTTTGATTTCAATTCATTTTTTCTTGGCAGATTTTTAGTATTATATAAATAAGCTAATTGATGCCAATATTTTTTTCGGTTCCCACCCACGGGTGGGCTTTGCGGCTAGTCTATGTTTATTTCATCACAGTTTTGTTGGGGAGAGCATGCATGACGATAGCACCATGGTGTTTGCATATTACAAGGAAGAACATTTTTGTACTTTGGACATGGTCTCAAGGAAGGCAAGTGCTGAGATGATGGCATCACTATGTGGCGTAGAGTCGAAACTTATCTTTGAAGTGGTTATTAAATTATCTTGTTTCCTAGTTTTACTTTTAAATTCTATGCGATGAGACTTGCCTTGTTACTGTTTTTATGGTGCCACATTTGGGTGTTACTGTCTGCCTTGGTGATATAAATTGGTGGTATTCTAATTTTGTTTGAATAGATTATTCTATTTACTAAATTGTGTCGTATTTAGTCAGTTCGAGCTGATGCTTGTGACATATCTGCATATTACTCGAATATATTATCATTCAAAGTTGAAAGCAATGTATAATAACAACTAGAAAGCGATGGCAAGCAGTGAAAGACTTGATTGGTAAAACGCAAACATATATTATATTTGCATGCCTTGTGAAATTACATTTCAAGCGTACCCAAAATCAACAATGCGTTGGTTATAACGTTGGAAACCTATCTCATCAAAAGCTTTAACCGGATGTCCTTGGAAACACAGTACATTCAGACTTGATCAATATAATGTAAGGGATACGCACACATGCACCAAACAGTCTATTTCACATCATCACTCGGCTCTCAATCTCAAGATCTCTTTGGCTGTTCTAAGACGAAAATATGGCATATTGTCCTGCAAAGAATAAATACAATACATACTATTAAGAACTCTGAAACACAAGTTCATGTCAGAAGGAGACTAGTGAATAGTTGAATACAAATAGAACAAAACGTTAACCTGCTTGAAATGAAGACCCAGTCCCCTGCTATAGAAATCGGTATACTTGACCATGAACATACCACAATCGAACCTGTCAACACCAAAAATAACCATCAATCTTAATACTCTCAACAACTACTTCCCCCTAAAAATTAAGGAATTTACCACACTCTACCTGTCAACGTATATGCTTGAACCCCAAGATATATGTTCGTATATCACTCGAAACTATTATAGAAAAAAACTAAAAAGGAATGGTGAGGGAAAGTATGGCGCAGTACCCGTTTTTCTGGGCAGGAAGGTCCGTAATATTTTCTTGCTTCCATGAACTAACATCAATGTTTTCTCCACTCTTGTCCTTTACCTCTTCCACAAAGTACCTAGCCTGATATAAAAGAAACACAGGCATTTTAAACAGCTAGAAAAACCAAAAAATCACCATACAGAAATATCAAAAGATAAAAAAAAAATGAACTTCAATTATCATAGAGAATCTATAGCTGTAGCTCATTGAGGATCCTTAGCTACAACTTGAACTTTGGTACAACATTTTTCGGTTGGATGGTACTATGCTATGCACGCACTTACATGTTAATTCTGTGGTGCAAATAGAATGAAGAATAAGGAAATTAAAAAGGAGACCAAGAGGATTAGATATAAAAACTTATTACTCCATCTTGATCGTCTTTTAAAATATTTTTTATTATTCACTTATTTGAGACGTTGTCAGTTGCTTCTCCTTTCTTACTTGCTAATTATGTGGTGCAAATAAAACGAATAATAAGGAAATCAAGATAAAAGGAGGCCAAGACTAATAGTATTATAATATAAAAACTTCCTATCTTTAAGTGTCTTTAAATTTCTTTTTAACTATTCAATTAATAGAAAAATTGTCAGTTAGTTTTCATATCTTATAATAATTTGGCCGTGTGACGAGAATTTAACCAGACTTGGATGAAATAGGAAAAACTGATTTCTGTAATCTGTGTTTCTCACTCGTTTTTTTTATTTTTTATATTCTCAGTTTTCTTCTACCTCTCACTTTCTTTCCCCAATTTTGCCCAGATGCGTTCTACATAACTTACTTTCAGAGCCCGCTATGCTATGTTGTCGATTCAAGTAATTAGGAAGTGATTCTTTTTATATAAAAAAACGGCAAAAGAAATAATCAACCGCAACTCTCTCCCTATAGTTACAAGGTCTATCAAAGGAAAACGTAAACTTTCCTCATCTAGAATGGTCCAAACTTGGGCTTATATAATGTAGACACATAACAACTTAAGCATCCTCTGCTTGATTTCTACTGCATCGTCTGTGTATTACTTAAGTGCCAGTACAATTTGTGCAGAGTACAAAACACTTCAGAGTATTACCACTCCTTGCTACAGTAAAGTAGAAAGGACAACAACAGACCACGAGAAACTTTACACCAAACTTAAAAGCTCACCTGAATAGTACGCGATGGCACCCTATTACAAGCAAATCATTGCATTTACTAAAAAATCCAGTTTGTTCATTTTGAAAAAGAACCCGTAATACTATATTCGTTTACAGTATTTTCTATCTTTTATGTAATATGTATACCGCAACAGAGGCATAGAGATATGCCACATAATCCCCTGCGGGACTAATTTTTAAAAATGACAAGGCGTCACATGTTCACTCTGCTTTTTGAGCTCCGTGTAGTCTACAATGTAACAGAAGATTATAAATTTATATGATGTCTTTCCTAAGTAACTGCTTCCAATAGAGAACTAATGAGCAGTTATATGCTTCTCAAAAGGAAATTTAAAATAAATAAATAAGTACAATGACTAGCAAATTTCACTATTTCACGATTTCGGTATGCACATAAATGTACTTTACACATGCATAAACAAAAGGATGTTCAAAAAGAAAAAAACACATACCAGCGCTTTTAGAACCTTGGAATCGGTTCCTCCAAGTGAATCAAGATACTGAAACTTATTTTCCTTTTTGTTTATGACCGCTAAGCACCAGTGGTATGGTCTGTGGATAGGCACAAAGATCTGAACATGCCATAGATAAGTTCAGTTAGGACAATGGTGCAACCGTGCAAGTTAAGGCTTGCAAATACAGGTGACTAACGATAAAATTACATAATCCATCTGACTTACTTTGTCGCAATCTTTCAGAGCATATCCCAATTTCCTTTGGGTAGTCCACCTCCTCACTGATTTATATTCATATTTATTCTCTCCACCACATAACTGAAATAACATTACCAACGAAGAAATGAGGATATTAGACCCCACGGCATTGTCTAACAAAAAATATATACCACAAGTACCCCTTATGAAGCCTTGAAACAAGTATTTGTAAGATGACCCCTGCCAAACAAAGAAATTCCAAAAAACCTAACACTGCCCTTTCATTTCTAAATGAAAGTATGTAACTGCTAAACCGCCCTACACATTCATTTATTTCGTAAATTCCAAAACTGCTGTTAACTTCTCTCTCTCTCTCTCTCTCCTTCTCTACAAATTAGAAAAAAATTGAAATGGAGCAAACCTTTTAACCGTCTCTCCATCTGTCGAGAAAGTACACTTATGTTATCAAATTACATTCATAACTGGTGAGTTTCTGTTTGTTCCTTTTTCTTTTTCGGATTCTGTTTCCTGCAGATCTTGGTATATGCTTATTAATTTGATTTATTCTTCAAATTAATACTATGAAGTAATTATTTGTTTCTTATTTTACATATTTTTATAGCGTTATACAAATTCACACATTACACCACGCATCCCGTGGGCACATTCGCTAGTATAGATGATACACAGAATGAGACAAGAGATATAATGTGGTTTTAGGAAGAAACTTGAATGCCTTTTAGGAGTAACGGTGTGGCCCTTTCTTCATAACGGTCATATAGTAATAGTAATATGAATAAAAGTTTGGTACCCCAATTTTAATATAATGACACATACCACATTCTAATTTGATTAATTCCAACTTTCTCTGATATTTTAATACATTTATATTTTAGTACAAGTTATTTCAAATCTAACACAATCACTACTATAGGTAATTTCTCTTAATAAAAACAAATTCATTTTTTTCCCAATTATTTTTAAAATACAGTGCGGCGTTCCGTCAAAGTCATATCCCTCCTCGTTTTCTCTCACTCTCTCTCCTAATAAATATATACCACAAGTAAATTGCAAAGATAAATGAGAACTCCGTAAATCTCAAACTTTTTTGGCATATGCGGCGCAGCTGTTATCATTGAGAACGATATGCAACGTAAACCTAAGTGGAATATTTTCAGAAAAAAAATGTAGGGCCTTAAATAAATTGCACATTCCATTCAAGGTCAGTCATCAGTATTTAAGACGTGACCCAATTTAATGTACCATGGCAACTGAAGCTGGGTACATTAGTGCATAGAAGAAGATATTCGAACCTTTTTATAGAAGAATGTGTTGAAAAAATGGCATTTCAAATACTTTTTAGGATCTCTTCGTTCCCTTTCTTTTAGTAATTCCATGTAGACGTTTATGACCTGTTAATAGAAGAAAAACGATTATAAAGAATTGGCCAACCGAGGAACCATAGCACATTCCCATAGAAAATTTTCCAAAGTTGCAACAAAAGAAAGCTATGTAAACTATATTCTTCAAAAATTGAAATAAGCAATATACTAAAACTTGAACAATTCACAAACTCGCAAATAACTACCTCATCATTCAACCATTCCGTTGGTCTCAGACATCGTAAAATTTCTCCAGTGATCGCTATGTTAGAGTTATCATGAGTAGCCAAAACCTTCCTTCTGCACAAATGCAATTTACATCAGAAATTGTTCACTTAAAAAATCAATCTTATTCCAGGAGAACCGTCTTCTACAATGAAAAAAAATACCCAAGTGACGGGATAATACCTGTTAGAATCAGAGAAAGCCCGAGAGACCTCAGCCTTTTCTTCCTCGGTAAGAGGCACAAAAGCCTCACGAAGCACGTCCTCCGGAACAACCTATAATCAACCAATGCTTACAAATAAATAAAATTTACAAAACACACGCGAGTAGATTTCCAACATAATGACGCAATAATTAAAAGTAAATTCACCTCTTCTGCTGGTCGTTTCACAGGGCGCAGCAAGTGAAACTGCTTTAATTGTCTCTCAGTCAACTTGATATCAAAATCTAACCTACTAAGGTTCGGGTTATTCCTCTCTGCCTCTTCCCATAGCTGTTTATACACAGGCCTACCTAAAAGACTCATCTTTTTGTTATACGACTCCAAGTCCCAACTCATCTTATCGTTTTCCATATTGTTTTCTAACTTAGAAACGGCATCTTTCTCGTCCAACTCAGTCCCTAACTCGCCTTTTTCAATTTCGATACCAATTTCAGCAATTTTATCGGTTTCCATCTGGTCCAAATCATCAAAAAATTCAATATCTCCAATCTCAAAGTCATCCACATCGATCACTTGGTCCTCCTTACCGTTACTAAAAAGTGGGCTTCTAATCGATACCCTTTTAGCCATTTCGTGCTGGGACCCGAAAACATTCCCCATCTCATAATTACCATTACTATAACTATGAGAATTGATACCTCTCTCCACAACAACCCTACTACTATGAGTATTATTATTATTATAATAATTGAAATCATTATTTAAAGTAGTATTTCCCCGAGAAGAAAACTTTGTGAATCCTCTACAAGGAGCATGTACCTCCCTCTTGAACTGGTTCACCGGTTCCGGGTAAGAATAGTATCTGGATTTAGGCTTTTGAGACAGGATCTGGATTTGGTGGGTAAAAGGTGAGATCTTTGGCTTTTTAGAAGAGTGGCTATTATTATTATTATTAATATTATTTTGAAGAAGAGAGGTAGAGGAATGTATGGAATTGGGGGTGAAATAATCGAAACCTCGCTTACGATTCACTGTTAGGGCACCCATTCTAAACCCCCTCCCCTCCAATTCTGTAAAAATTAATAATTGGGTTACACTTTAATTCGACGAAGATGTGAGAGAAATTGAGATTAGGGTTTTGTTTTTGGTAGGATAGGGAATTATTATTAAGAGAGAGAGAGAGAGAGAAAAGGAGACAAGGAGGAGTTTGACTGGCCGCGCTCTATTTTAATAAATTATTACCCATTATAAAAAGGACTTTGACGACTTTTATTTTATTAAGGAAAATCGACCATGGAGTGATTGTGTTATATTTTAAATAACTTGTACTCAAATATAAATATACTACAATTTTAGATAAATTTGTAATTAGTTAAAATTATAATGCGTTACGTGTTATTATATTAGAATTGGGGTGGCAAACTTTTAATTCATTATTACTACTATTATTATTATTATGACCGTTATGGGAAAAAAGGGCCACAACGTTCATATCTCTTATCCTTATTTATATTGGAAAAAAAAAAAAAAAAATCATAAAAGGCATTATTCAAGTTTCTTCCTAAAACCACAATATTTCTGTCTGATATTCTTTGTATCATCTACTACTAATCTACATACAAAATCCTTATTTTAATTTACAGTATTTGTCGAAAGATATGGCTTTGAGATCACTAGATAATGCCCTTCCTGTACTAACTCCAGAGAGACTTAAAAAGCAAATAAAGATTGCGAGTTTATCGAAAAAATTAATGGATTCGGGAGTAAATGATGAGAATAAGGCTCCGATTGAATCTACTCCCGCTGAAGTTACCATTGATTATATCACTTCCGATAATCTCAAGGCTATTTTGGATCCCGATATCAAATTTAAGGTAGTTTTTATTCATTCTCTCTGTATGTGCTATCATTCACTAGTATTTGTCAATTTGTATTCCAGAAAACTTGTATGAATGTTTAGTTTGTCACTTTTCTTTATTTCTATATGATGCCCCATTTCGTTTTTTTACTATTTTGAAGATGGAAAATATCAGTTTGAAGGAAAGTGACACTTATTAGAGAAACAACAACATTCTGACATGAAAGTTCCTTGTTTAAATTGAAATAAGTTTTAGAAATTGCTCGATTTGACTTCAATATACTCTTTTGAGATGATGGAACCATGTTAGAAGGGGGAAATAAGTTTTATTGAACAGGAAAAGTTCAATTGATTTTTCACTTGAAAATTGAAAACGCAGGATCTGGTTGAAGAATTAGAATCAAAGGATTGGTTGAAGGTCTGTGACTCGCTCAACACCACTAGGCGCATCGCTCTCTATCATTCTCATCTCCTGCTCCCCCTTTTGTAAGTCACTGTACTCCATTTTCCAATAAATTTATTATTACACTGAAAATGAAAACAGAACACTGTAGTACATTTGTCTTTTTTTCTTTGAAAAAGATCATATATAATCTGATGTATAATCTCGAATTCTACACTTCAATTTATTAGGGAAAAAGTGATGCTTGTGCTGGTGAAGGCAATGCAGAATCCGAGAAGTGCTCTGATCAAAACCTCTATCATGGCTTCTTCTGATATATTCACTGCTTATGGTGATAAGATCTTACTTACAGATGCATTTAGTCACTTGGTAAGCGCTAACAATTTCATTATTTTTTTTTTAATTTTCTGATGAACAATCAGTCTAAAATGTGACTTGAACTTGTTTTTTTAAACTTTAATAATAAATTGTATGGTGAACAGCTGCTTCAACTGCTATTAAAAGCTTCTCAAGACAAGAAGTTTGTTTGTGAAGAAGCAGAGAAAGCACTCAATACAATGGTGGAATCCGTGAGCCCTCTTCTCATGGCACACGAACTTAGGGCTTATGTAACTCATTCCAACCCGAGGATAAGAGCTAAAGCTGCAGATTTCATGTCAACTTGCGCTTCCAAAATGGTAACAGTGACCACCTCTCTCGAATATGATTAGACCTTGTCATTAGAAGAATTAGTATTACTTGCACATTATGTTATGTATGTATTGTTGTATACTTTTTCAGGGTATAGAAGGGATGAGAGAGTTCGGGTTGGTACCGTTGATCCAGCTCGGTGCTGATCTGTTGAACGATAGGCTACCCGAGGCTAGGGAAGCGGCTCGAAGCATGGTGGGGTCTGTATACGAGGCGGTGATAGAGAGTGAAGAAGAAAAGCAAGACGTGTGGCAAGTCTTTTGCCAAGCCAGTTTGTCATCTGTTAATGCAAAGTCCATGGTTAAATTGGTTCTTTCTACACAGTAATACTATATGTTTAAGTGTTTTTAAAAATGCTATTACGTACTGATTGCAACATTAGTTGCCTTTAAGCAGCAATTTGTTGCCAAAGAAAAAGTACCTTGTATTGTTCTGATTACTTCTATTTAATTAAGTTGATGTTTTTTTCTGATTACTTCTACAACAGTTGCTTTACTATACTATTTATTAGAATGCGTTGGGGAGTGTGTGAGTGTGTGTTTACTATGGAAAACGTTTGTCAAATAAATATTCTGATGATAGCTTTTCTAATTGCACTTGCGCAATATTGTGCTCTAGTCAATCCGCATAACAAAATAAATAAAGATGAAAGATGGTAACGAAGTAAGTAAAAAGGGCGAAACTCTTTATAAAAAGATACTATTGCATACTACATTAAAAACACTACTGGTATGAATTACACCTTAAGCAAATCCGGAAAATAAGAAATCAATCCATATTCAAATTGACTCCAATTACGGTCCTAAATACAAAATTTGTTCTAATACAATCCTATTTTACCGCGCCTTCCCAACCAAAGAATGCAAAACCGTCTCAACTTCAGCAAGTGGTTGACTTGCGTAGAGCTCAAGCTGCCCTTTTTTCACCACGACCACTTCCTTCGACTGTGTTTTCACTTCATTCTCAAGATCCTTAAAAATAAGGGAGAATGAGGTACCCAGGAGTATGCCTCTAGGTGTTAATAAACTAAATTCATATGAATTACGGTTTATTTGAAATTGAAAATATACCCAATGCAGTATCTCGAAGGATCATAGCAATCTTATAAATTAATAAATTATCCAGCGATAAGTATAACTCGGTTTAAAAACTCACTTACAGACAGAGGAACAATGATAGATCTGGAATCTCACAAATTCTCAGAGAAAGACTCTAGGATATAGTATAAGTTATTGGCGTCACCACGATCTTCAAAAGCAACAAGATGAGACGACAAATCATCATCGTCCTTTGAATAAGGATTCCCTTTCAAAGTAAACATCCCAATAGGCCCTTCACCACCATCCGCATTTCTCGCTACCCACCATAACAACCTACAAAATGCGGGATAATAAGAGTCATTACATAAAAATAAAGAATTGCCAATAACAAAACAATGAAGGCCTCACTAACGTATTTCTTTATTACATACCAAGACATATGGAAGAGTATGACACCACTGGCCGGCTTTGGCTTTCAATCGTTCATCCTGCGTGGCACCTAAATGTTTATAAAAGTAGTAACTGAAATGTACAGAACAAGAACTACATAATGAATTCACTTTCACAGTTTAGAAGAACGGTTACACTTATACACAGTGACAACTCTAACAAAGTTAAGGTCAGCTAACTCACAGTAACCAACCGATGTTTGAATAAATAGATGATTATTACTTGATTCCTGGTACATTATTCGCAAATAAGCGAAAAGTCCGAAATCAAAACCGTTGAGGCCATAATGATGCTAGATTAACTACTCTATTTGATGGCATATATCACATAAGAAAGACAAACGTGGTTCATATTGGTTACTCGCCTTGATTAGCAATCACTTAAAATATACTTAGGCTGGAGTGCTTTAAACTTCTAGATATTAAATATCCGATTTCATGGCAGATATTACATAACAGAAAAGGACTGAGAATAGAAACCAAAAGCTAAAGCCACTAATTGCTGATATTGGACACATGGACGACTTATTATGGAATAATTGAAATCATTTATATCACTTACCCATTATTGATTTGTTCCGCATCATTGCTTTTCCAAGAACATGTCCTTCATCTTCAGTAGCTAGCACACCATTAGCAGCACTCTTGCTGACCCAATAATCCTTGGTAACCCATAAACCCTTATGGGTTTATCACCCAAACTAATTGAAGGACTTCTAAACTTGTACTTTTTTTAGTCATCAACGAGTCTATCGTCTTACCTAAACCAGTTTTTCTAGTGTTTGGCGAGCACTTCTATCAAGTATTGTAGCGATTGGAACTCAGAAGTTGTATATTGGTTGCTGGAAAGATCATTACGGATGATGACTTGGAGCAGATTAAATCCAGACAATGATGATGATGGAAAGTCGGGGTGAAGAGAAAACATTGAGAGATTGTCAAAAAATAATTCAGAAGAAACCCGAGATAGCCCGATCAGGACTAGCTATATTTTTTTTAAAGAGTAAATTACTTGTGCATCTTTTCAAAACTAATTCACTTTTAGTCATACTTTCAAAAACTAATTCAGTTTTGGTGCATCTTTTTTCCTTTCATTTAAAAACTTCAAGTGAATGAAAATAAAATTTTAAAAATATTAAAATATATAAAATGTAAAAATAAAAAAAATCCCATTTACTTCAAAATATCGAAGTGAATGGATTTTTTTTTGTTGATATTTTGAAGTCAATGATATTTTTTAATGTTATTTTTGAAATGAATGATATTTTGTTTGATACATTCATTTCAAAATATCAAAGTGAAAGTACTTTTTTGCTTAGTGCATCCTTATCCCATTCACTTAAAAACTTGAAGTGAATGAAAATAAAATATTAAAATATTTAAAATGTAAAACAAAATAATAAAAAAAAATTGAAATGATTTTTTTTTTAAAAAAAGTTCATTCATGTAGATTAAGGGGAAAAAGGCAACAGACCACCGCTTGGAAGGATGTGAAACACGCTTCTCATAGTTTAATTTCATAGATTATTAATAGTACTTAGTAAGCTGCAAGAGAAGTTAAACTAGTTGATAAGAAGAGAGGAGGACAAGTGAGATAAAGTGTTTTAACAATTTTTTAAATAAAAATAATAAAATAAGTTAAAACTACAACTATGAGGACTAAAGTGTAATTCCGATTTTCTTATATAATTAGATATAGATATAAAGAATTAAAATTGATTTAAATAAATAATCTATTTTTATTTCTTCGTACTCGTCAGACCTAAAACAAACTCTCTCTCTCTCTCTCCTCAAACCACCACTCAAATCTCGCCGGAAAACTGTTATGTTTCAGCGTAGCCACTACTGGCGCACAGTTTATTTACGAAGGATCTGTCGCCATCTGTCTAGTGGAGCAACGACGATTGCAACAGGGGATCGTGGTCTCTGGCGGCGCCACCTCATCATCGAGATCGAACCAGTCATTATAGTAGGATCGGAGAAGGAACAGATAGGGTTTTGATCAGAACTCCGGAGAAGACGATGACTCCTCAGGAGTCCGTCGCCATTGAACTTGACATCGATGACGTGGAGAAATTGACCTATCTTTGAAGGTGTATTTGTCTTTCTATTTATGTATATAGTACTGTTTATTAAAGTAGTTTTTAGTATTAGGATTATTTGATTTTAGGCCCTTTTGGTCGGGTTTGTTAACTGTTAAAAGTTTTAGTATTATGGTATGTAATTGGAAGTTGTTTGGGGGGGTCGGAGTTGTTAAATGTGGTTGGTAACAGGTATGTATGTATGTACATACGATAGATAACCGACAGGTACATGAGATCGTCCTCATCAAACTCCTCATCTCATCCAACATCTCCCCCAACTTGCTTCTATTCTAGCTATATACTGTGTTACCCTTCTTTTCTTTTATCCCCCCCCCCCCATTTCTCTCTTTCCTTTTCCTTTCCCTTCTTCTTATTTTTATTTTTTTTTACATAATATATATCTTTTCCATCTTTTGGCAACGCCTTTCTTTTTTCAGCTTTTTTATTGTAAAAATAAAATAAACCCATCTTTGTTTGGCATGCCAGCCTTTTTAGGTTTTTTGGGTAAAACTCAAAAGCATAAAAGTTTGGAATTTGCGGATTTCTTTAACTTTTTTCACATTACTCTCTTTAAAAAATTATATAATAGACCGTGTTTGTATATTTACAACTCACTTATAAGTTCAAACAGTGACCAATGACTTGTCAATAATAATAAGTTTTGAGTCACTTATAAGTAAAGCAGTGGTACCAAACTACTAGATTGGAGGATTTTTAAAGCAAGTTTTTTTCTCATTGCTTTCTTAAAGCAGTTTTTTGACCAAAACAATTGATGCCAAACGGGACTACATTGAAATTGTTTATTTGACAAGTTTATGACTCGGAATTGTTTAGCTGTAGGCTTCTAACATGACTTCTTATCGATTCGTTTATAAGCTGCATTGGATGTGGTTGTAATTCTAGTAAGCTGCTTCTTGGTTGTTTTTAAATTCCTTTGTCAATGTGGTAATTACTTCGTTTCGTTCAATTAGAGTATAGAATAAGACTGTGTTACCCTTCTTTTCTTTTATCTCCCCCCCCCCCCCCCCCCCCCCCATTTCTCTCTTTCCTTTTCCTTTTCCTTCTTCTTATTTTTATTTTTTTTACATAATATATATCTTTTCCATCTTTTGGCAACGCCTTTCTTTTTTCAGCTTTTTTATTGTAAAAATAAAATAAACCCATCTTTGTTTGGCATGCCAGCCTTTTTAGGTTTTTTGGGTAAAACTCAAAAGCATAAAAGTTTGGAATTTGCGGATTTCTTTAACTTTTTTCACATTACTCTCTTTAAAAAATTATATAATAGACCGTGTTTGTATATTTACAACTCATTTATAAGTTCAAACAGTGACCAATGACTTGTCAATAATAATAAGTTTTGAGTCACTTATAAGTAAAGCAGTGGTACCAAACTACTAGATTGGAGGATTTTTAAAGCAAGTTTTTTTCTCATTGCTTTCTTAAAGCAGTTTTTTGACCAAAACAATTGATGCCAAACGGGACTACATTGAAATTGTTTATTTGACAAGTTTATGACTCGGAATTGTTTAGCTGTAGGCTTCTAACATGACTTCTTATCGATTCGTTTATAAGCTGCATTGGATGTGGTTGTAATTCTAGTAAGCTGCTTCTTGGTTGTTTTTAAATTCCTTTGTCAATGTGGTAATTACTTCGTTTCGTTCAATTAGAGTATAGAATAAGACCAGAAATAGTTCCAGTGGCACCAATCCTTACTGTGGGCCTGTTATATGTAGCATCATGCATGACTTATTCATATTTTTGTTTTTTAGTTGCATAATGTAGTATTTGCTCGGGCAAGCAGTTAGCTTGTATTTGATGGACCAAACAATATCACTTCCGAAGAGGAAAACTGTATTGAAGTTCATAGAAATTCAAGGCATCGAGAAGAATGACACCATGAATAGTACCTTAACTCTGCTTTTACTTGTACGATTTCTAGGGTTTATTCTCGTGATAATGTTATGCGTATGTATTTAAAGAATAATTATTGCCTTGTCAGCATTTTATACTATTTTAGAAATTCAAGGCATTGTCAGAATCCATATTAGAAATAGTTTCGAGGAAAACCAACATGGTCCATAGAGAGATTTGGTAGTGTTTGGAATCTTTGGATTTAGGGATCTGAAATCGGTAGGGATTTGGGTTTTATTTACAAAGTCATTTTTTAGTGAACTTTTTTGTACAACAACTTATTCAAGATGCCTAATTTATGAGGTTTAAATTTAATAATAGTAGTCGCTAATCCTTTCAGATTATGTCTGTAGACCTTAATATCGAACTTATATTTTCAACAGGTATATTCGTGCTAAGCAGGTCTACTATGGGCTCATTGAGAAGGGCAACGTCCAAGTTTCTTTTGTTGCAGCATCAATGGCAGATAGTGGAGAGTTTCAAGATACATATTTCACAGAAGAGCCGCGGGAGGCTTCTCCCATTCTCAGCATCTCCGCCTCGCCGACGCCCTTGCTGCTGTTGCCATTGTTGACGAGCTTCACCCTAGACAAGTTTTGTCATTGTTTCTACTTTCTAGATTCAAGAAAATCTTGCATTTCTCAGATCTTGAGCAACTGTTCGTCTAGTAAAACTACGAGTTTTAACGTGATCAACGCGTTTTCTGAAGTGCTAAAGATAATCCAGCTCACTTTAGGCCAAGTAGGGGAGCTCTTTTTGCATTTGAGTGATAAGACGCTGTTTTAGAAAGTAATATTGGAGTCTCCCCCAGCTTCTCAGCTTTTCGGCAGCATACCGGATCCCGATGAGGAAGTAAAATTGTGGAAATTGTTCAGAGATAGTTTAGAATCCAAAATGGCAACGCTCGAGCGGGATTATGTTGCTGAACCTGCTCAACTTGGTTGAAGACTTGTGGCGAGGAAGTGGTTGACAAGATTAACAGAAAGTACTTGATTGACTCAATTTCTAGTGGTAAGGAGCTTGCTTCAGCGGAGAAGCTAGTGAGAGAAACAATGGATGATAAGCAAGTGCTGATGGGTAGTTTGGATTGGCTAAAATGTGTCATTGGTTCTGAGGTTGAATTACCGTGGAACAGAATTTGCGAGCTTGTTTTAGCAGAAAATGCTGATCTATGGAATGAGATAGTCGAAGATGTTTTTGTTCAAAGAATGAAAACTATCATAGATTATAGCTACGACGACTTAATCAGTATTATCAATGATAAAAAAATAATATTAATGGCATCGTAGAGGGTCTTGATAAAAGAGCTGATTTGAATGGTGGGGTTTGGTTCATTGAGCACAATAAGAAGGGTGACAACGATATAGTTAGTTGTCTTAGTGCGTACTTCAGAGTAGAAGTTGAGGGGATTCGAGATGCGGTTGACAGTTGCTGCCATACGATTCTTGAGGACCTTTTAAGCTTCTTAGATTCTCCAAACGCATCTGTTAGGTTAGATATTTTAGCATCATATCTGCAAAACAAGTGCTACAAGAGTATTTCGTCAGTATTAATGGAACTAAAAAATAAGCTTGATCGCATGTCTGCTAGCTGGAAAAATGACTCGGTGCTTTCACTCTCTACAATTGTAGAGAGGTCGTTATTCATTGGGCGGATTATGTTTGCATTTCAAAAACACTCGAAACACATTCCGATAATACTTGGCTCACCAAAGCGATGGCTTACTGATACTAAGAATGGTGTTTATGGAAATACAGGATCCTTGTTGAGGCATTCTAGTATTAGACAGGGCGACAATTCAAGTTCACAACTCGAGAAACTTAATAATTTGACAAGAGATCTTAGTACCAGGTCTCATGAATTGTGGATAAAGTGGGTCTCCAGTGATCTGGCAGCAGTCCTTTCCCGTGATTTAGCCAAGATGATGACTTGTCTACATAACTCCTCTGTGAGTGAGTCTTTTCTCCCATATAGTAATTTCTTTTTCAATATTTGTATTATTATCGACTGTATCCCGTCTAACAATCTGGTCATATATACTCTTTTTATGATCTTGTTATTTAAAAATCCGAACCGATTCCCTTCAGTTTTTGGTTGATCCGTTCCTTCCTTTGTAGATTTTGACTCGTTCCCCTTAACTAATACATTAGATAGGCCCTTTTCCCTCACATAAATGTCATAACATTACCTGCCAATTTTTATGATCTGTCATCAGCGACTAGCCTAGGAAGTCCGGCTTCCACTAATTTCTTGGTATCCTTCTCTATCTCTATCTCCAACAATAAAATATTCTATTCCACAAAAAAATGGTTGATTTTTCCGGCCGATTCTGAGGCCTTTTAAATTCCATCAAAGATTTGGCATATGTCCCTTAGGTCATTACATCTATGTTTTTTTGGTTATCTGGGTTTTTATTAGAAAATGGAACAAGTTTAAGTCTCTAAAGCACTGATTTTAGTAGTGTTATAAGTGTTTTCGGTAGCTGAGATTCTAGCATTTCTCCACCGTTCCAGTTTGGTTAATGCATTCCCGCAAATATATAAAACCTCCTTAAAACAAGCAGTCTTCCTTTTCTCAAGGATAAATAATTATTTGCACACACCTCTTACACTTCTCAAGGATTGTCAGTTACAAGTCGAGAGTAGCAGATCCCTTGAATTTGTTTGGCAAGTTTATGGCAATTTTTGAAAAGGACATGGGTGAGAATTATTATTTTATTTATATCAAATGTCCCTTTTTGCCGGGTAGCTCTATACGTTTCCCAGCAGCTGAATCTGTTTGGCCATTCTTAGTGCCATACGAGACAGAAATCGTTTGAACTTAGGTTAAGTAATTTGCTGCGGATCATCCAATTTACTACTAAATCTCTTCCTTCTTTGATTTCCTTTTTCATGTCTAACAACTATTATCATCACTTTGATTTTTTTTTTGTAGGGATGGGAAGACAGTGTCGTTAAGCAAGAATACCCGGATAAAGAAAAGTCAGACAAAGAAAAGCGGGACAAAGAAAAACCAGACGAAGACATGCCTGATGAGAGCGAGCCAGAAATGAAATTATCACCACCATCCATGTCCTCTTTATATCACTTCTTTTCTGTTTAAAGCGTATAAAGAAATTCATAGAGTTGGAGGTCATGTACTTGATAAAAGAATTCTTCAAAAGCTAGCACTGATTCCGGTGGAGAAGGTATGCGACTTTACTTAAAATACTTATCAAACATTATATCATTGATTACTCTCTGTTGTTATAAGGAATGTGGAGATACAACGGCACAAGAGTTGGTGAACTGCTTCTGGGATTGTATTTAAGAATCATAAAACTGAGCTAGAACTTTATCTTACTTTGTCACCTTGACCAAAGCTTTTTCCTTTGCACTATTTTAGTATATTCAGTACATTGAATATTAAATTGAAGACAATCTTTTTTTGACATCTCATGGACAACAATTCTTATACAGAGGTAAAAAGGTCACTGCATGAATATAAAAGAAATTAGCTCATTGGTCCATCGTGGAGTCGTAAGTGACCACAAATATACGGTTTGGTAGTAGGAAAAAAGCGTAAAAACTCTGTAACAATGTAATTTTCTTAGAATTTATAGTTCATCTTATGGTACCAGTACGAGTTATATAATAGGACTGATTTCTTGGTAGTGGCAGTCTCCTGTTTCTTAATGGATATTATCCAGTCTAAATCACGTAGTTAAATAGTTTTTGATGCTCTATGCTACTTATTTACCTCATTGCTTGAGTGAAAGATCATGTATTAGGCCATGATTATAATGTTCAACAGTACCCCTCCGTTTGTAAATGTTGGGCGCTTATTTATAATTAGGATGTTCCATTCTGTTGAACACTAGCCTTAAATAGTAAAAGATATTATATGCAACTTTTCAGATTTACCCTTTTCTTATTTGCATCAGCCAAACAAAATATCCTATATTTAAAGTGTAAAGTTTCACATCAGAAATAGAAAACATGCTGGCCCTCATCTTTTATCTTCTCAATACGTCTTACGTTTTGATGAGAGAGAGAATAAAGCGTGTGCTGTAATTCAGATCTGTTTAGATAGGATTTAGAGTTTTAATGTTATTACAAAACAGTCCATCTACTATTAAAACTTTTTGAAAACCTCTACCGTTTTCTAACTGTGACATAAAAAGTTTATAAAATTACAAATCGACCCCCAAAATTTTAAAAAGTAACACTTTTAGTCTGACCGACTAATCGGAAAATCGGCAAGTTGGAGCTCATGGATTAGTCGCCGACTTGCGACTTTTACAACCTTGTACTAACCTAGTTATGTAGTATAGGTTTGCTTTAGGGTCCGTTTGGTATCAATTTTTTTGACAAAAAAATCTGATTTTTAAATCCAAAAATAAAAAAATCAGGATTTTTGGATTTTTTGGATTATTTTGACTAAAAATCTGGATTTTCAAAATTCAAAAATCACTAGTGCAGCTTTTAAGCTCATAATTTTCTCTTTTGCTTACAACTTGTACTTCATTTTTTTGACTGGTTAAAACTTGATCTTTGTGTGTTTGGCCTAGAAAAAGTTCAAACTTTTATACTTAATTAAATAATAAGTTATTCCTTGCCTATCACACGCCTTTATTTATATTTTACGTTGTCATTTTATTTCTTAAATTTATGTCTTATAGTACACGCCTTTTACCGTTTTTCATTTCTACCTTTTTTTCCTCAGATTTTGCGGCCTATATCACACGCTTTTATTGAGATTTACATAGTCAATTTCTCTCTAAATTTATGGCTTACACTACACGTTTTTTTGTCATTTTATGTTTTCACTCTTTTTTGCATGATTTTTTGGACTATAGCACACATTTTTATTGAATTTTAAATTGTCATTTTATTTCTTGGATTAAAGCTTTATATTACACGATTTTTATCGTTTTTCGTTTATGTTTTTTTTTTTCATGATTTTGTGGCTTATATAACACGTTTTTATTGAGATTTTATTTTGTCATTTTATTTCTTGGATTTATGCCGTATAGTACACTTTTTTTTACCGGTTTCTGTGTATGTTTTTTTTTGCATGATTTTGTGGCCTAACAACGTTTTTATTGAGATTTTATATTGTCATTTTATTTATTAAATTTATGGCCTATATTACACGGTTTTATTAAGATTTTTAATTGTACTTTTCTTTCTTGGATTTATGGCATATAATACACGGTTTTTACTGTTTTTTATTTCTATCATTTTTTGAATGATTTTGTAGCAGCACACTTGCATTGATGTTTTACATTGTCATTTTATTTCTTAGATTTATGGCTTATTTACACGTTTTCTACGGTTTTTCGTTTATGTATTTTTTTTCATGATTTTGTGGACTATCACACGCTTTTATTGATATTTTTTTTTCTTTATCGGATTTATGGCCTATAGTACACGGTTTTTTTTTTTACTGTTTTTCGCTTCTGCATTTTTTTTTGCATGATTTTGTAGCCTATAACTCATGCTTTTATTAAGATTTTATATTGTCATTTTATTTCTTAAATTTACGGTTTATAGTACACGCTTTTTAACGTTTTTTGTTTATGCCATTTTTCTTGCATGATTTTGTGGCCTATATATATAGCACACACTTTTATTGAGATTTTAATTTGTCCATTTTTTTTTCTTGAATTTATAGCTTATAGTCTACAGTTTTTAGCTTTTTTTGATTATGTTTTTTTTTCTTCATAATTTTGGGTCTTTAAGATTTTAGATTGTCTTTTTCTTTCTTAGATTTATGGTTTATATAACACGTTTTTTTTTATTGTTTTTCGTTTCTGTCTTTTTTTGCATGATTTTGTGGCCTATGCTCATGCTTTGATTGAGATTTTACATTGTCATTTTATTTCTTAAATTTATGATTTATAGTACATGCTTTTTACCATTTTTCGTTTACTCCATTTTTTGTATTATTTTGTGGCAAATAGCACATGCTTTTATTGAGATAGTAGATTGTCATTATGTTTCTTGGATTTATGGTTTAGAGTATGCGGTTTTTACCGTTTTTCGTTTCCGCCATTTTTTGCATAATTTTGTGGTCTACCATACGCTTTTATTGAGATTTTACATTGTTATTTTATTTTTTTGATTTATGTATTATATTTCACGGTTTTTATCATTTTTTCGTTTGTGCCTTTATTTGCATGATTTTGTGGCCTATAACTCACGTTTTTATTGATATTTAACATTGTCATTTTATTTATTGGATTTATGACTTATAATCCCTCCGTCCCTTTTTAAGTGTCCATTATTCCTTATTGGGCTGTCCCAAAATAAGTGTCCACTTTCTCAATTTGGTAATTAAAAAGTAACAAACTTACTATTTTACCATTTAAATAATATTAAAATAAAAAGATAACATAAAAGGAAATAAACATAATAATGTGACAGACTTACCATTCATGAGATATTCCATCACCATAAATGAATTTAATTATCCTTTTAATAAGGACAATATATGTAGTTTATATATCAAATTTTCAACTCTTAAAAAGTCCCAATTTTTAAGGGGGACACTTAAAAAGGGACGGATGGAGTATTATACGCTTTTATTGAAATTTTAAATTGTTATTTTATTTCTTAAATTTATGGATTATATTATACAATTTTTACCGTTTTTGTTTATACATTTTTTTCATGATTTTGTGGCCTATGCTACACGTTTTATTGAGATTTTAAATTGTCATTTTCTTTTTTGGATTTATGGCCTATAATACACGGTTTTTACCGTTTTTCGTTTCCGCCAATTTCTGCATGATTTTGTGGTTTATAGCTCATGCTTTCATTGATATTTTACTTCATCTTTTTTTTTCTTGGATTTATGTCCCATAGTACACGGTTTTTGATGTTTTTCGTTTCTGCCATTTTTTCCATGATTTTATGGCCTGCAGCACACGATTTTATTGAATTTTTATATTGTCATTTTATTTCTTAAATTTATGGCTTATATTACACATTTTTTACCGTTTTTCGTTTCTGACATTTTTGTATGATTTTGTGGCATATAACACACTTTTATTGAGATTTTAATTTGTCCTTTAATTTCTTGGATTAATGGCTTATATAGAACATAGTTTTTATATTATTCATTACTATCATTTTATGCATGATTTTGTGGAATATAACACACGATTTTATTGATATATTATATTATCATTTTATTTCTTGGATTTATGGCTTATTTTACACGATTTTTATCGTTTTTTGTTTATTTCTATTTTGCATGATTTTGTGGCCACACACTTTTATTGAGATTTTACATTATTATTTTATTTTTTAAATTTATGACTTACATTACACTGTTTTTACCGTTTTTTCGTTTCTGACATTTTTTTCATAATTTTATGGCCTATAGCTCATGCTATTATTAGGATTTTACAGTCATTTTATTTCTTAAATTTATGATTTATATATTACACGCTTTTTACCATTTTTAATTTTCGCCTTTTCTTGCATGATTGTTGTAGCACATACTTTTATTGAGATTTTTGATTGCCATTTTGTTTATTAGATTTATGGCTATAGTACATGGTTTTTACTGTTTTTCGTTTATGCCATTTTTTGCATAATTTTGTGGCCTATCACACGTTTTTATTAAGATTTTAAATTGTCCTTTTTTTTGTTTGTTTTTATTGGCTATAGTACATGATTTTTACAGTTTTTCGTTTATAACATTTTTTGCATGATTTTCTGGCCTATAGAACATGCTTTTATCGATATTTTATATTTTCATTTTGTTCTTGGATTTATGGCTTATACTACACGGTTTTCACCGTTTTTCATTTATGTTTTTTTTTGCGTGATTTTGTGGCCTATATAACACACGCTTTTATTGAGATTAATTTTTTTTATTTTATTTCTTGGATTTATGGCTTGTAGTACACTTTTTTTTACCGTTTTCTATTTCTGCATTTTTTGCATGATTTTGTGGTTTAACACGATTTTATTGATAGTTTACATTGTCATTTTATTTCTTGGATTTATGTATTATAGTGCACGATTTTTACAATTTTTCGTTTCAGGCATTTTTTGCATGATTTTGTGGCGACGCACTTTAATAGAGATTTTAAATTATCATTTTATTTCTTGCATTTAAGACCTATAGTACACGGTTTTTCGTTTCTACATTTTTTTGCATGATTTTGTGGCTTAGCACACGCTTTTACAGAGATTTTAAATTATCATTTTATTTCTTTGATTTATGTCATAATACACGGTATTTAACCTTTTTTGTTTCTATCATTTTTTGCATGATTTTGTAGCTAACGTTTTTATTGATATTTTACTGTATTTTTCTTTTTTTGATTTATGGCCTATAGTACACTTTTTTTTTTTACCGTTTTTCGTTTATATTCTTATTTTTCATGATTTTGTGGCATATATCTCATAGTTTTATTAATATATTACATTGTCATTTGATTTCTTAAATTTATGGTTTATAGTACACGTTTTTTTACTATTTTTCGTTTTTGCCATTTCTTGCATGATTTTGTGGCATATAGCACATGCTTTTATTGAGATTTTATATTGTCATTTTGTTTCTTGGATTTATGGCTAGTACATGGTTTTTACTGTTTTTCGTTTCTACCATTTTTTTTACATATTTTTGTGGTATATCACAGGCTTTTATTGAAATTTTAAATTGTTCATTTATTTTTTAGATATGTGGCATATATTATATGGTTTTACTGTTTTTTGTTTCTACCATTTTTTGCATGATTTTGTGTGACCTATATCACACGCTTTTATTGATATTTTACGTTGTCATTTTATTTCTTGGATTTATGTATTATAGTACACGATTTTTACCGTTTTCGTTTCAGACATTTGTTGTATGATTTTGTGGTCTATATAACATACGCTTTTATTAAGATTTTAAATTATCATTTTCTTTCTTGGATTTATGGCCTATATGGTACACAGTTTTTTGTTTTAAACATTTTTTGCATTATTTTGTGGCATATAGCACATGTTTTTATTGAAATTTTACATTTTCATTTTACTTCTTGGATTTATGGCTTATATTATACGGTTTTAACATTTTTTTGTTTTTACGTTTTTTTGCATGATTTTGTGGCCTATTGTAAATGTTTTATAGCGTTTTTTTTCGTTTTTTTTCGTTTTCTGCACTTTTTTGTATAATTTTGTTGCATATATAACACACATTTTTATTGATATTTTACATTATAAATTTATTTTTTGAATATATGGCTTATAGTACATGTCTTTTACCGTTTTTGGTTTCTTCCTTTTTTGTTTGATTTTGTGGGCTAGCATACGTTTTTATTGAGATTTATATCATCATTTTATTTTTTGAATTTTTACATTTTCATGTTATTTCTTGGATTTATGGCTTATATTATACGGTTTTTACCATTTTTTCGTTCTTACGTTTTTTTTTCATGATTTTGTGGCCTATTGTAAATGTTTTATAGCGTTTTTTTTCGTTTTCTGCACTTTTTTGTATAATTTTGTTGCATATATAGCACATTTTTATTGATATTTTACATTGTAAATTTATTTCTTGAATATATGGTTTATAGTACTGTCTTTTACCGTTTTTCGTTTCTTCCTTTTTTGTTTGATTTTGTGGGCTAGCATACGTTTTTATTGAGATTTATATTATCATTTTATTTTTTGAATTTATGACTTATATTACACGATTTTAACATTTTTTCGTTTATTCCTTTTTTTTCATGATTTTGTGGCCTATAGCACACTTTTATTGAGATTTTACTGTCTTTTTCTTTCAAAAATTTATGGCATATAGTAAACGCTTTTTAGCCTTTTTTTTTGTTGTTTTCTTGCCTTTTTTTGCATGATTTTGTTGCTATAACATACGCTTTTATGGAGATTTTACATTGTTATTTTCTTTCTAAATTTATGCGTTATACTACACGCTTTTTATCATTTTTTGTTTCCATCATTTTTGCATAATTTTCCGGCATATATAGCACATGCTTTTATTGAGATTTTACATTGTCATTTTATTTCTTGGATGTATGTCTTATATTACACGGTTTTACCGTTTTTCGTTTCTTCGCTTTTTTGCATAATTTTGTGGCTTATATAAAACACGCTTTTATTGAGATTTTATTTTGTCATTTATTTCTTGGATTTTCGTCTTATAGTACACTTTTTTTATCGATTTCCGTTTCTGTCATTTTTTGCATGATTTTGTGCATAGCACATGCTTTTATTGAGATTTTATATTGTAATTTTTTTTCTTGAATTTATCACTTATATTTCACGATTTTTATCGTTTTTCGTTTCTACCCATTTTTGCATGATTTTGTCTATAACATACGCTTTTATCAATATTTTATATTGTAATTTTATTTCTTAAATTTAAGTTTTATGGTACACGTTTTTTATCGTTTTTCGTTTCCTTTTTTGTTGCATGATTTTGTGGCATGTAGCACATGATTTTATTGAAATTTTATATTGTTATTTTATTTCTTAGATTTATGGCTTATTTTACACGGTTTTTATCGTTTTTCGTTTCTGCCCATTTTTGTATTATTTTGTGCAGGGGCGGAGACAGAACATTAACTTTGGGGTTGCCAAAAAAAAGTATCGGCACTAAAATTTTCATTTTAGCATGGGCCGAAATTTTTCACTTTTTGAAAAAAAAATCACCCTCTTATATTTTTTTTAAAATAAAATATTTTCAGAGCATCACTCGGTCAGCCGGCTGTTTTAGCTAGATAAAGACATTTGACTTAAGTTTTTTCATAAATTAAATATTAAAAAAACCCACCTAAAATGGCAATTTAGTAGAGAACAAAATGTTTTTTTTAATATTCAATTTAACGAAATGTCGATTAAATAAATTTATGACATTGTTTTTATTTTCTTTTTTAAATTTTGAAGAAATATTTATGAAATTTATAATTTATTCTTGAGGAATTTCATAATTTATGGACAACATATTGTTTAAAATACGGAATCTTTAGATTTATAACTTTATTTTTTTTTCTATCAATTTAAATTTACATGATTTATTTACATATAGTAAATGTTTTGTAATAAATATAAAATTATTCAATCTTAATTTTGAGAGTTTTTTTTGTAATTTTTGTAATAATAATTTGATTAATTAGATATCAGGGCTTAGAACATGCTACAATGAAAATAATATAATCAATCAGAATCGTGTTAAATTAGTGTATGTGAGAATAATAGTCATAATACATTCATAGTGTTGTAGGATATTATTGTCCATCTTGGGCCTTACTCTATTGGGCCTCTATTGGGCTTTCCTAGCATATGTAACCCTACCTTCTATTATATAAAGAAGGTTAGGGGGTCTCTTGATGTAACTTCTCTACACTTATCAATGAATAAAAGACGACTCTTTTATCTCTCTATACTTGTATCTCCATATCTATATATCTAGCTAATATGTCACACAACACGTTATCAGCACGTTGCTCACGGAGAATATGGTAAACGCACAGATATTGGGTATCTATAAACCTTGAGGTTTATCCTGGTTTTTTTTAGGGTTTTGCTATATCGACCTTCACCAATATACCATGAAAACGGTACATAAAATCCTATTTTTTACTTAAAAAAAAAAAAACAGAGTTGTTGCTAGCAATATAAGTACACGTTACATGTTTGACCGTAGGCTTAATAACATATGTTTGATTGCTGCTTGTTATCTCCCGTAACAATATATATGCATGCTAGTAACAAGACTGCATGATTTTTATTTGATACAAATTGTTAGTAACTCCCAGAATTGAAAAAATCCAGTGATGTATATGTAACTTAGCAATATGATCTTCTTTAAAATATGTCCAGTAGTACATAATCGAAGAATTAGCTAAATAAATCCTACATGTGTATATCAATGAGTTACTATAATTAATTAGACCTTGATAATCAATACTGTATTCACGAATCTGGGTAAATATTTGGCAAATACATGTGAACGTGGAACTTGCAAGTGTAAAATTGGTATTACCAAATAATTAAAATTTAACCTACTTGCATGTTAAAATATTTTTTTTACCATATATAGAATTGATTGGTAATTAAAAATATATTGTTTACTTACATGTTAAAACTACCATGTATAGAATTACTTATATGGCAATAAACCGTAGATAATTGATTGATATCTTATTAGTATAATCAACATATCTTTTGATATTACCATAGATATAAATATACCATATGGCAGTTAATTGATTTGATTTGATTTGGTATGATATAATTTGTGTGATTGATAATCCTGAATTGATTTAGTTTATCACCAAATCTACTGCATGATTAGATATATATCATGAATATATTTTTATACTGCCTTGTATATATGTGGTTATCTAGAAAAGATATACCTGTTATTTATTGCCATGAATGGTAGAATTGCGAAATCATATATATTCACATTTAAGTTGGAAAAATTATGAACCTTCCCTAAATAGGCTCACCTATTTGGATACGATGTCTAGGAAAGATATAGGCGGAAGTCGATATCCTAATGAGGTCGGGTTTTAAGTGGCATTCGTGCCCTCCACCCTCACCGTCTTTCCTGGTCGTTTTTCAAGTAGAGCTACCGAAAGGGGTTGACTAAATAATAATTTCCCCGAATGTGTTTATATAGTGATGTATGTTTCGCCGAATTGGTGTCTCAGTATCGACCCGTCGTTCGATCAATGAGAACCAATTCACATTAAAAGCAAAACTATTTTCGAACCTGTCGTTTCGAAATTAAAGTTTGTGCTTGTGCAAACCATAAACATATAAACCAGTCGTTTTATATGAAAAATAATCCAGAACTCCCAACACATGTTGGATGCCATCTATGATGAGAAAAATCGCAAAACATACTTGCGAAATGACTGTTTAGACGTTGATGTTATTCCGTCACCACATGTTAGTCACCCTGATGTGTGAGCATGTGATACCCAAATTATTTGGATGTCATCTTTGATGAGTAAAACACGAGTTTGTTGTTACCCTCGAGATGAATGCTAAGGCGTTGATTTTATTCCGCCGCCACATTTGAGACGTGATGACGTCTATGGTGAACAAATGTCTGAAATTGACATATTGGAGCAATCCTTCACCAAAATACTAGCTTGGAAATTGCATTCCATAAGCAGTATCGTGAATTTATATTCACCATGTTCCTTTATCGCCCATCTGTTATTGGATAAGAAAATTACCCCGGTGAGTAGTTTTAATCCTATTGGGTCAATGGCGAATTGTTTGCCTGATATTAATGCTCTTCGTGTACATTTTTTTTTCCACGAATCGAGAACCGAGAAAAGTGTTATTTGTCTCGAACTGTCGCGATCCCGATGAATCGCCTAGCCAAGGGAGATTTTAGACAATCGTCAAAATCGAAAACTTGTGGCTCCAAGACAGTAATTGAAAGGAACAATATGGGCCGTTGTCACAAAGTAAGAGATGATGCTCAAGGAGCCAACTCTATGCTATAAAGACAACGGTCATGCACGGTTACTCCTTAAATAGTTCACAACTATTATAAAGGTGGAAAAACCGATGCTAATGTGGTTAAAGCTAATTGAAAGGAAACTCTTGAGACCCCCGATTTTGTGGCTCAAATGAGTTTGACACCTTTCTTTATTGATTTTGATAAATCATTGAGCCATTTTTTCGATCATCTGGATTATATTTTTCCATTTGGATTATTATTTTTCCATTTGGACATACTTTTGGATTATGGTTTGCCTGTTTATGAAATTTCTCGAAATAATTTAAAGTGTTTTTTGAGCAAATTCCTTTGACAAATGTGACCAAACTTTAAATTATGAAATTTTAGGCAATACTTGTGGTGTAGTTGGTTTTTTGAAAATAGTGGGTAACAGTGTACCATATAATTTCACCAACTACTTGCCTAAAAGAGCACTCAGTGACAACGATTCTGGACCTGTCGTTCCAAAATCGAAATCTTTGGTAAAGCCAAATTGATTTGTCAAATATGAGGCGTTATACTCATGCAGGTCCTGTCGTACCTTGTTGAGTTATAAAATATTCGAGAAAACCAGTGTTATCTGGTAATAGCTCATGAAAGAAATGAAATTTCTTTACATAGCCTCCACTCAAAAACGTATTTTAGAGGAGTTGAAATGTCTTTCAAGTGGTTGCTACCACATTCTTTAAAGCATTCAAAGTTACCTTATCATTTCGCCTGTCGTCGAATGATAAATGATTTAGATGCTAAGACATGATTGTCTGTACTATCATTCGCCTGTCGTCGATTGATAAGAGCATTTTGATATTATGGCATTGACCGGATGAGATATTCCCGGGTCAAAAGACGATGCTTGATTTATAATCGCATAGCATTTGGATTCTCTCTGAGAATATATTTCGCGATTAATCCGAAATTCATGCCACTAATGCTCACTTTGAAAGACTAGTATGTGTAAAGATCACGAAATGAACTCGTAGAATTCTGGTAAAGAATTGAAGGAGTTATTGTGGACTTATCCAACCATAAAACGGACCATAAATATAAATGGTTATGGTTGATGCATCGACAATAAGGTCACATTTTATTGTTGTCCACAGAAATGCAGCATTTCCCAAACTTTTAGCCCTATCATTAAGTTGATGGCTCATGATCCGGATTATCCTGAAAAGTCTAGTCGACTTGATAATTCCGAAGAGTAATAATCGAAATTTCGATTTGAATTACTTGAGTTTGGAAATTCAAATTGAACATCCTGTCGATTATGTTCAGACCCAAATGGACTCACGGAAAGTTTGTTGATGCGACTGCAAATGATTGCACGCACATCTTGGTCTTGCGCACCAAGATTTATATTTCCGTGTGGGTTATGCTATTTTGCTGCATTGGTCCGTTATGAGGCCCATAGACACTCAAACACCATATGCGTACCAGCTGGTTACTGGTTATGAGCCAGAAGTCTCATAATAACGCGTGTTTAGAGTGATTAATTAATATTTTGATTGAGCCGTTCTAGCGTTCAAAATATGGACCTCTGAAGGGGATATAAGTCGATTATGAATCTCCTGCCTATCATTTGATAGAGTAACCTTGGCAAGCGATCTCTTTACCGCATGATATGCGAAAGTGACATCGCTAAGACTGTTCTCCCCGTCGTTAGGGGGAGATTTGCACGTTACCGTTGATAAGGAACGACGTAAAGTAACGTGGCATAACCCACTCAGTCTTAGCTTGATCCCCAAAACTGCACTTAGTGATAAGTAAGTGCATAGACTCCCTCAAGTCTAACTAAATGCCAGACGCATTTAATGACTTTATGAGATGTCACGAGATCATTTATACCAGCTGCAAAATGCTTGCAAGGATAGACGTCCCTGTCGGACGCCGTGTTCATGTCGTAACACGTTGCTTTGGCCGAACCCGCCAAGCAAAGGACGCTGCCGTCGGCCGTCAGTCTGTCGTCCTTCCTAAGATATGAGGAAGTTGACCGGTTCTTAATTCGTTCAGCCCCAGAGGTGGTGAACTGAAACTCGTTTGTCGCACGAGATTATAAAGGATCAAGGAGATGTGTGATTTCCTCCTCATCCTAAGAATCTCGAAATATCTGTCGATCATGATATCTTAGACGATATTGAAGCGAAACGAGACTGTCATTGATTACTTGTTCATATATTCGGTGACGACTGATAATATGAGCAAATTATGACAGGGAACCATGTACCGTTGCCTGAAGTCAACGGAGAATAGACTGTACTAATGGAAACTTGAAATCCAAGTAGACTCCTTAGGGAAAGTGTGTTCGGACCTGTAGATCCAACACCACCAATGTTAAACGAGTTCGTTTATTTGGTTATTCGTAAGGAAGAGTGATGAGAATAATGAGATTGTAGAATGCTCGCCTAGTAGCGCAAGGCTTCTCTCACACCTTGGAATTGATTACGAGATGGTTGATTTCTTCGTAATGGACATTATAACAGTCCCCTACTTTACCAGTTTAGTAGTTTCCGAAAAACTGAATATGCAGCCATGAATGTGGTCACTGTTTTATCTCTATGGGGATTTAGACAAAGAGATATAAATGAAGGTCCCTGTGTGACTTCATGTGCTTAAATCAAGTAGTTCCTGACCACGGAATACGATCTCAATTAACTGAGACGTTCACTATATGGATTAATATAATCCGAGCGGATGTGGTATACCGCCTAAGTGAGTACTTGATTAGCTTGGGATACTTGAACAAGTATTATGCCCTTGCGTGTTTTATTACGCGATCCATTTTTGGATTTGCCTTCGAGATGAAGGATCTTGGGAAGACACGGTAGTGACTCAACCTGATGATTGAGTCCCGTAAAGATTGAATCTAAGTCCATGATTCAGACTACACCCAGAAGGTGTTATGACGTTGTAGTCATCATGACGCTAAGTCGTCAGATTCTCCCATGATCGTTCGATCACTAGACATTGATATAGACCCAGTCCGTCCCTGATGTGACGATGAAGAGATATTGAACCATGATGTTCATATTTAAATACAATAAGCGCATTATTGTACTTGGTTTAATGTGCTAGGATGAACATCTCGTCTGCTGTGAATGGTATAGCTCGACACAGCATCGCGCTAACACGCTGCCATCGAAATGGCATAAAAGACATTTTCCCATTACCTTAAGGTAACTGTGGATGAGGGCTTGTCTTATCCCATTTGCGTCATCGAGTGTACCTACCCCCTTCGGTACTCGAATTAACGCAACCCTTTTTCGGTTATACCGATGCTGGTTACTTATCAGACCCGCATAAGGGATATCCCTAACATGGTCTGTCTTTGCCATTAGGAATAAGGCAATATCTTGGAGGTCTTGGAATGACTCCAAACGAATCACTCTGATCTACTCGTGATCTATGAGACGACTAGAGAGTGTATATGGCTTCGAGCTCGTATTAGCCATATTTGAATTGCATATGCTCTGTCTCACGATCTAGATAAAACACTTGTCTTATTTGAGGACAACTTGTTGTTATCGATCAAGAGAGACATGACTAGATTATGCTATTTAGCATTTCTTGCCGAAATAAATCTTCACATATGAAGTTTAAGAGCATCCAGTTGAATGCTCGTTCTATTCTAGGTTAGATTTTCTTGCATCCAGTCGTGTGCAAGTAAATGAGGCATCCAGTCGAATGCTCGTACTCTTTCTTGGAATATGAAATCCTCGCACCCTGTCGTGTGCAAGTGAGGGGGAGCATCCAGGTGAATGCTTATTGCACTAATTACTACTTAGTCGAAATCCTCGCACCCTGTCGTGTGCAAGTGAGGGGGAGCATCCAGTCGCATGCTCGTGTACTCTTTTTTGTCCTTAGACCAAGGTTTTTTCCCACTGGGTTTTCCTTGGCAAGGTTTTTAGCGAGACACGTTCCCATCATATCTCACTTAAGATTGCCGAAATTAGGGGGAGTATCCTGTTGTATACTTCTTACCACTGTGTACTCTTTTGTCCTTCGACTAGAGGTTTTTTCCCACTGGGTTTACTCTAGCAAGGTTTTGATGAGGCACCTGTTTTGTGGTTGATCCCATACTACTACCACTGTTGCACTCTTTTTCCTTCGATCAGAGATTTTCCCATTGGGTTTGCTCTGTCAAGGTTTTGATGAGGCACACTGTTTTGTGGTTAGTTACTTACATGATATTTCGGCCTATATCATTCGGCTACACAGTTTCTCCTAGGTACCGGTTTTGTCCCACACTGGGTTTTCCGGCCCTAAGGTTTTTATGTGTTTAGCACTGCGAATGAACTCGACTCAGATCGACTGCATGAAGACGAAGAATTCAAGACGTCCAAAGGGGGAGTGTTGTAGGATATTATTGTCCATCTTGGGCCTTACTCTATTGGGCCTCTATTGGGCTTTCCTAGCATATGTAACCCTACCTTCTATTATATAAAGAAGGTTAGGGGGTCTCTTGATGTAACTTCTCTACACTTATCAATGAATAAAAGACGACTCTTTTATCTCTCTATACTTGTATCTCCATATCTATATATCTAGCTAATATGTCACACAACACATAGTAAGTTTTTATTGTAATTAAACTCACTACAATCACTTTACAATTTTATTTTCTCCTATTTTTTTAAATTTTTGGTAAACAATTTATAATTTTGAAAGGGGTTGCTGAAATATTTTATTTACAAGTTACTATGAAAAACAATATAGAAAAAAAATAAAAGTACTGAAAATTGTTGGGTTGCCGTTGCAACCCCTGATCACATAAAAGTTCCGCCACTGATTTTGTGGCATATAGCTCACGCTTTTATTGAGATTTTACTTTGTCATTTTATTTCTTAAATTTTTGCATTATATTACACAATTTTTACCGTTTTTCGTTTATGCTTACCGCGTTTTTATTGAGATTTTAGATTGTCATTTTATTTCTTTAATTTATTGCTTATATTACACCTTTTTACCGGTTTTCGTTTATGCATTTTTTGTAAGATTTTGTGGCCTATAACACATATTTTTATTAAAATTTTATATTGTCATTTTATTTCTTTTATTTGTGGCTTATATTACATTGTTTTAATCGTTTTTTGTTTTTGTCATTTTTTGCCTAATTTTGTGGCCTATAGCATACGTTTTTATTAAAAAAATTAATTATTTTTTTTCTTAAATTTATGACCTATAGTACATGGTTTTTACTGTTTTTTGTTTCTATCATTTTTTGCCTGATTTTGTAGCCGCACACGCTTTTATTGATATTTTACATTGTCATTTTATTTCTTGGATTTATGACTTAGAGTACACGGTTTTTACGGTTTTTCGTTTCTGTATTTTTTTCATGATTTTGTTGACTTTATAACACACACTTTTATCGAGATTTTAAATTGTCATTTTATTTCTTAAATATATGGCTTATAGTACACGTTTTTTTTTACCGTTTTTCTTTTAGCCATTTTTTGTATGATTTTGTGGCATATAACACACTTTTATTGAGATTTTACATTGTTGTTTTATTTGTTAAATTTATGGCTTATATTACACAATTTTTACCGTTTTTCGTTTATGCTTTTTTTTCATGATTTTGTGGCCTACCACACGTTTTTATTGATATTGTAAATTGTCATTTTCTTTATTGGATGTATAGCCTATAATATACGGTTTTTACCGTTTTTCGTTTACTCCTTTTCTGCATGATTTTGTGTCATATATCTCATGCTTTTATTGATATTTTACTTTGTGTTTTTTATTTCTTGGATTTATATCCTATAATACACGCTTTTTGGAATTTTTCATTTCTGCTATTTTTTTGCATGATTTTGTGGATATTATTACATGCTTTTTACCGTTTTTCGTTTCTGCCGTTTTTTTTATGATTTTGTGGGCCACAACCCACGCTTTTATTGATAGTTTACATTATCATTTTATTTCTTTGATTTATGTATTATAGTACACGGTTTTTACCGTTTTTCGTTTCAGTCATTTTTTGTATGATTTTGTGGCATGCACACGCTTTTATTGAGATTTTACACTGTCATTTTATTTTTTTGATTTATGTCTTATATTACAAGCTTTTTACCATTTTTTTCGTTTGTGCCTTTTTTGCATGATTTTGTGGCTAACACACGCTTTTATTGATATTTTACATTATCATTTTTATTGTTTGATTTATTGCATATAGTACACGCTTTTTACCGTTTTTATTTTATTATTTTTTTTGAATGATTTTATGGCCTAGTATACGCTTTTATTGATAGTTTAAATTGTCATTTTATTTATTGAATTTATGTCTTATATTACACGGTTTTTATCGTATTTCGTTTCTGCCCATTTTTGCATGATTTTGTGGCCTAGCACACTTTTATTGATATTTTACATTGTCATTTTATTTCTTTGATTTATGTTTATATTACCGGTTTTTATCATTTTTTCGTTTCTACCTTTTTTACATAATTTTGTGGACTATAGCACACACTTTTATTGATAGTTTACATTGTCATTTTATTTCTTGAATTTATGTATTAGTGCACGGTTTTTACCGTTTTTCGTTTAATGCATTTTATGCATGATTTTGTGGCCACACGCTTTTATAGAGATTTTAAATTATCAATTTCTTTCTTGGATTTATGACTTATAGTACACGGTATTTCATTTCTATCTTTTTTTGCATGATTCATTTGATTATGCCCTATAGTACACGGTTTTTACCGTTTTTCGTTTCCGTCATTTTTTGCATGATTTTGTGGCCGCTCATGCTTTTATTGATATTTTACATTGTCATTTTATTTCTTAAATTTATGATTTATACACGCTTTTTACCATTTTTCGTTTTCGCCATTTTTTGCATGGTTTTGTAGTTTATAGCACATTCTTTTATTGAGATTTTTACAATGTCATTTTATTTATTTGAATTATGGCTTATATTACACGGTTTTTACCATTTTTTTGTTTTTACGTTTTTTTACAAGATTTTGTGACCACACACTTTTATTGATATTTAACATTATCATTTTCTTTTTTGGATTTATGTATTATGTACACGGTTTTTACCGTTTTCGTTTCAGTCATTTTTTGCTTAATTTTGTGGCAATACAGGTCACGCTTTTATTGAGATTTTAAATTATCATTTTATTTCTTAAATTTATGCCTTATATTATACAACTTTTACCGTTTTTCGTTTATGCTTTTTTTTTCATGATTTTGTAGCCTACTACACGTTTTTATTGAGATTTTAAATTGTCGTTTTTTTCCTGGATTTATGGCTTATATTACAAGGTTTTTAACGTTTTTTCATTTGTGCCATTTTTTGCATTATTTTGTGGTCTATAGCTCACGCTTTTATTTATATTTTAGTTTGTCTTTTTCTTTTTTGAATTTATGGCTTATATTACACGTTTTTTTTTACAGTTTTTTGTTTATGCATTTTTTTGCATGATTTTATGTCCTATAGTATACGGTTTCTACTTTTATTTGTTTCTACCCTTTTTGCATGATTTTGTACCTTATAACACACGTTTTTATTGAGATTTTAGATTGTCATTTTGTTTCTTAAATATATGGCTTATACTACACGCATTTTACCGTTTTTAGTTTGATTTGTGGCCTAACACGCTTTTATTGAGATTTTACATTGTCATTTTATTTCTTGAATTTATGGCTTTATTAAACGGTTTTTACCATTTTTTTTTTGTTTTCTGCACTTTTTTGCATGAATTTGTCGCCTAGCACACATCTTTATTAATATTTTACATTGTAAATTTATTTCTTGGATTTATGTCTTATATTACACGGTTTTTATCGCATTTCGTTTATGCCCATTTTTGCATGATTTTGTGGCCTAACACACTTTTATTGATATTTTATATTGTCATTTTATTTCTTTGATTTATGTTTATATTACCGATTTTTACCATTTTTTCGTTTATGTCTTTTTTTACATAATTTTGTGGCATATAACACACGCTTTTATTGATACTTTACATTGTCATTTTATTTCTTCGATTTATGTATTAAAGTGCACAGTTTTTACCGTTTTTCATTTCAGGCATTTTATGCATGATTTTTTGGCCACACGCTTTTATAGAGATTTTAAATTATCAATTTTTTTCTTGGATTTATGACCTATAATACACGGTATTTCGTTTATACCTTTTTTGCATGACTTTATGGCCTATAACACACGCTTTTATAGAGATTTTAAATTATAATTTTATTTCTTTGATTTATGCCCTATAATACATAGTTTTTTTTATCGTTTTTCGTTTTCGTCATTTTTTGCATGATTTTGTGGCCTATAGCTCACGTTTTTATTGATATTTTACTCTTTTTTTTCCTTTGATTTATGTACATTTTTTTTTTTTTTTTTTTACTGTTTTTCGTTTCTGCCATTTTTTACATGATTTTGTGGCATATAGCTCATGCTTTTATTAAGATTTTACATTGTCATTTTATTTCTTAAATTTATGATTTATACTACACGCTTTTTACCATTTTTTGTTTCCGCCATTTCTTGCATGGTTTTGTTGTCAATAGCACATGCTTTTATTGATATTTTACAATTTCATTTTATTTCTTTGAATTATGGCTTATATTACACGGTTTTTACCTTTTTTTCGTTTTAACGCTTTTTTGCATGATTTTTTGACCTATAACACACGCTTTTATTGATATTTAACATTGTCATTTTATTTCTTGGATTTATGTATAACACACGATTTTTACCATTTTCGTTTCTACCATTTATTGCATGATTTTGTGGCATATATCACACGATTTATTTGATATTTTACATTATCATTTTATTTCTTAAATTTATGGCTCATTGTACATGGTTTTTACCGTTTTCGTTTCTGCCCATTTTTCCATGATTTTGTGACCTATATAGCACACACTTTTATTGATATTTACATTGCCATTTTATTTCTTGGATTTATGGCTTATTGTACACGGTTTTTACCGTTCTTCGTTTCTGCCCATTTTTGCATGATTTTGTGGCCTATAACTCATGCTTTTAGTGAGATTTTAGATTGTCATTTTATTTCTTTTATTTATGTCTATTACACGGTTTTTACCATTTTTTCGTTTGTGCCATTTCTTGCATGATTTTGTGGTCTATACATATATCAACTTTGTTCACGTTGTAGAATCTTAGGATTGTTACGAGTACGCAGAATTTATTATAGCCATGGCCATTATCCAGAAGCGGGTTTTGTAAAAAAACGAAGGTAGGAAGTTTCTGGGACTTGAACCCCCTTTTTTGTTTTTGTTTTTGTCGGGAAATATCAATTCTGTATAAACCTTAAGAGTTGAAACACTATCCAACAAAGTATTAAGAATATGAGTATTTACTTGTTTATTATAATGATTGAGATTGTGACTTATGACTTTTAATTCACGCTTCAACTTTGTCTTTGAGCAAGTCGTTTTTGCTCACTTCCTGTTTACATGGAATGGTTTCTGAAGTCATATTTATCAGACATGTTTAATTTTTCTGAAGTCTTTTTGCTAACTAGTATAAGTATATTATCAGACATGTTTAATTTTTCTAAAGTCTTTTTGCTAACTAGTATAAGTATATTATCATATATGTTTACCCTAAAACACTAAACCCTAAAAAACTAAACCCTAAACCCTAAAAGACTAAACCCTAAAACACTGAATCCTAAACCCTAAACCCACCCTAAAACACTAAAACACTAAACCCTTAGTGTTTAGGGTTTAGAGTTTTAGGGTTTAAGGTATTTTCTTTCTCTGATGTTGGTCCCTAAATCAAAATTCAACTGGAATCGAAGAAAAACTCAAAAATGTATTAGGGGTTTTCCAATTTTATATATAACTATGAGGAGTTTTTACCTTCTTACACTGTTGGTTTTTTTAGATGGAACCAAACAAACTCTATTAGATAGAATTGGAAAACCCCTCCTAGTTATATATAAAATTGGGTTTTAGGGTTTAGCAGGGTTTAGGAATACCCAAAAAAAAACAAAAAACCGTGAACCCTGAACTGTGAACTGTGAACCCTGAACCGTGAACCGTAAACCCTAAACCCTAAAAAAAAAAACCCAAACCGTGAACCATGAACCATGAACCCTGAACCCTAAACCCTAAACCCTAAGAAAAATAAAAACCCTAAAAACCCTAAACCCTAATAAAAACCCTAAAAACCCTAAAACCATAAACCTTAAACCGTAAAACCCTAAACCCTAAAAACCTAAAAAAAATCCTAAAAACCCTAAAAACTAAACACTAAACCCTAATAAACCCTAAACCGTAAAACCCTAAACCCTAAAAAAAAACCCAAAACCCAAAACTCTAAAATACTAAACCCTAAACACTAATAAACCCTAAAAACCCTAAAAACGCTAAACCGTAAAACCCTAAACCCTAAGCAATAAAAAAAAAATCAAAACCCAAAACCCTAAAACACTAAACCCTAAAACCTAAAAAACTAAACCCAAAACCCTAAACCCTAAATTGTGAACCCTGAACCGTGAACCGTAAACCCTAAAAAAACCCTAAACCGTGAACCGTGAACCATGAACCATGAACCCTGAACCTTGAACCCTAAACCCTAAAAAAAAAACCCCTAAACCGTTAACCCAAAAACCCTAATAAAAACCATAAAAACCCTAAAAACTAAAACCCTAAACCCTAAAAACCCTAAAAACTAAACATTAAACCCTAATAAACCCTAAACCGTAAAACCCTAAACCCTACAAAAACCCAAAACCCAAAACCCTAAAACACTAAACCCTAGACCCTAATAAACCCTAAAAAGCCTAAACTGTAAAACCATAAGCAATAAAAACCCTAAACAAAAACCCTAAAAACCCTAAAAACCATAAACCGTAAAACCCTAAACCCTTAAAACCTAAAAAAAAAACCCTAAAAACCCTAAAAACTAAACACTAAACCCTAATAAACCCTAAAAACCCTAAACCGTAAAACCCTAAACCCTAAAAAATAACCCAAAACCCAAAAACACTAAACCCTAATAAACCCTAAACCGTAAAACTATTAACCCTAAACCCTAAGAAATAAAAAAAAACCAAAACCCAAAACCCTAAAACCCTAAACCTGAAAAAACTAAACCCTAAACTCTAAACCCTAAAAGACAAAACCCTAAACCACTAAACCATAAACCCTAAACTGTGAACCCTGAACCGTGAACCGTAAACCCTAAAAAAAACCATAAAAAAATCCCTAAACTATGAACCATAAACCCTGAACCTTCAACCCTAAACCCTAAACCCTAAAAAAAATAAAAACCCTAAACCGTTAACCCAAAAACCCTAATTAAAACCCTTAAAAAAACCCTAAAAAACCCTAAAAAACCCTAAAACCCTAAAAAAATTCAAAACCCAAAACCCTAAAACACTAAACCCTAATAAACCATAAAAACCCTAAACCGTAAAACCATAAACCCTAAACCCTAAACAATAAAAAAAACCCAAAACCCAAAACCCTAAAACACTAAATCCTAAAAAACTAAACCCTAAAAGACTAAACCCTAAAACAATGAATCCGAAACCCTAAACCCTAAAACACTAAACCCCAAAACCCTAAACCCTAAAACACTAAAACATTATACCCTTAGGGTTTAGGGTTTAAGGTATTTTCTTTCTCTGATGTTGGTCCCTAAATCAAAATTCAACTGGAATCGAAGAAAAACTCAAAAATGTATTAGGGGTTTTCCAATTTTATATATAACTATGAGGAGTTTTTACCTTCTTACACTGTTGGTTTTTTTAGATGGAACCAAACAAACTCTATTAGATAGAATTGGAAAACCCCTCCTAGTTATATATAAAATTGGGTTTTAGGGTTTAGCAGGGTTTAGGAATACAAAAAAAAAAAAAAAAACCGTGAACCCTGAACTGTGAACTGTGAACCCTGAACCGTGAACCGTAAACCCTAAACCCTAAAAAAAAAACCCAAACCGTGAACCCTGAACCCTGAACCCTGAACCCTAAACCCTAAACCCTAAGAAAAATAAAAACCCTAAAAACCCTAAACCCTAATAAAAACCCTAAACAAAAACCCTAAAAACCCTAAAACCATAAACCTTAAACCGTAAAACCCTAAACCCTAAAAACCTAAAAAAAAATCCTAAAAACCCTAAAAACTAAACACTAAACCCTAATAAACCCTAAACCGTAAAACCCTAAACCCTAAAAAAAAACCCAAAACCCAAAACTCTAAAATACTAAACCCTAAACACTAATAAACCCTAAAAACCCTAAAAACAATAAACCCTAAGCAATAAAAAAAAAACCAAAACCCAAAACCCTAAAACACTAAACCCTAAAACCTAAAAAACTAAACCCAAAACCCTAAACCCTAAATTGTGAACCCTGAACCGTGAACCGTAAACCCTAAAAAAACCCTAAACCGTGAACCGTGAACCATGAACCATGAACCCTGAACCTTGAACCCTAAACCCTAAAAAAAAAACCCCTAAACCGTTAACCCAAAAATCCTAATAAAAACCATAAAAACCCTAAAAACTAAAACCCTAAACCCTAAAAACCCTAAAAACTAAACATTAAACCCTAATAAACCCTAAACCGTAAAACCCTAAACCCTACAAAAACCCAAAACCCAAAACCCTAAAACACTAAACCCTAGACCCTAATAAACCCTAAAAAGCCTAAACTGTAAAACCATAAGCAATAAAAACCCTAAACAAAAACCCTAGAAACCCTAAAAACCATAAACCGTAAAACCCTAAACCCTTAAAACCTAAAAAAAAAACCCTAAAAACCCTAAAAACTAAACACTAAACCCTAATAAACCCTAAAAACCCTAAACCGTAAAACCCTAAACCCTAAAAAATAACCCAAAACCCAAAAACACTAAACCCTAATAAACCCTAAACCGTAAAACTATTAACCCTAAACCCTAAGAGATAAAAAAAAACCAAAACCCAAAACCCTAAAACACTAAACCTGAAAAAACTAAACCCTAAACTCTAAACCCTAAAAGACAAAACCCTAAACCACTAAACCATAAACCCTAAACTGTGAACCCTGAACCGTGAACCGTAAACCCTAAAAAAAACCATAAAAAAATCCCTAAACTATGAACCATAAACCCTGAACCTTCAACCCTAAACCCTAAACCCTAAAAAAAATAAAAACCCTAAACCGTTAACCCAAAAACCCTAATTAAAACCCTTAAAAAAACCCTAAAAAACCCTAAAAAACCCTAAAACCCTAAAAAAAATTCAAAACCCAAAACCCTAAAACACTAAACCCTAATAAACCATAAAAACCCTAAACCGTAAAACCATAAACCCTAAACCCTAAACAATAAAAAAAACCCAAAACCCAAAACCCTAAAACACTAAACCCTAAAAAACTAAACCCTAAAAGACTAAACCCTAAAACAATGAATCCGAAACCCTAAACCCTAAAACCCTAAACCCCAAAACCCTAAACCCTAAAACACTAAAACATTATACCCTTAGGGTTTAGGGTTTAGGGTATTTTCTTTCTCTGATGTTGGTCCCTAAATCAAAATTCAACTGGAATCGAAGAAAAACTCAAAAATGTATTAGGGGTTTTCCAATTTTATATATAACTATGAGGGGTTTTTACCTTCTTACCCTGTTGGTTTTTTTTAGATGGAACCAAACAAACTCTACTAGATAGAATTGGAAAACCCCTACTAGTTATATATAAAATTGGGTTTTAGGGTTTAGGGTTTTAGCAGGGTTTAGCGGGTTTAGCAGGGTTTAGGAATACAAAAAAAAAACAAAAAAACCCTGAACCCTGAACTGTGAACTGTGAACCCTGAACCGTAAACCCTAAACCCTAAAAAAAAAACCCTAAACCGTGAACCATGAACCCTGAACCCTGAACCCTAATCCCTATACCCTAAACCCTAAAAAGAAAATAAAAACCCTAAACGGTTAACCCTTAAACCCTAAAAACCTTAAAACCCTAAACCCTAAAAACCTAAAAAAACCCCTAAAAACTAAACACTAATAAACCCTAAAAACCCTAAACCGTAAAAGCATAAACCCTAAACCCTAAACCCTAAGCAATAAAAAAAAACCAAAACCCAAAAACACTAAACCGTAAAAAATTAAACCCTAAACCCTAAAAGACTAAACCCTAAAACACTGAACCATAAACCCTAAACCCTAAACTGTGAACCCTGAACCGTGAACCGTGAACCCTAAAAAAACCCCTAAACCGTGAATTGTGAACCGTGAACCGTAAACCCTAAAAAAACCCTAAACCGTGAATCATGAACCATGAACCCTGAACCTTGAACCCTAAACCGTTAACCCAAAAACCCTAAAAACCCTAAACCCAAATAAAAACCCTAAAAAATCCCTAAAAACACTAAAAACTAAACACTAAACCCGAATAAACCCTAAAAAGCCTAAACCATAAAACCCTAAACCCTAAAAAAACCCTAAAACACTAAACCCTAATAAACTCTAAAAACCCTAAACCGTAAAACCCTAAACCCTAAACCCTAAACAATAAAAAAAATCAAAACCGAAAACCCTAAAACGCTAAACCCTAAAAAACTAAACCCTAAACCCTAAAAGACTAAACCTTAAAACACTGAATCCTAAACCCTAAACCCTAAAAAAAACCACAAAACCCTAAAACACTAAACCCTAAAACACTAAACCCCAAAACCCTAAACCCTAAAACACTAAACCCTTAGGGTTTAGGGTTTTAGGGTTTAGGGTTTAGGGTATTTTGTTTCTCTGATGTTGGTCCCTAAATCAAAATTCAACTGGAATCGAACAAAAACTCAAAAATGTATTAGGGGTTTTCCAATTTTATATATAACTATGAGGGGTGTTTACCTTCTTACCTTGTTGGTTTTTTTTGGATGGAACCGAACAAACTCTACTAGATAGAATTGGAAAACCCCTCCTAGTTATATATAAAATTGGGTTTTAGGGTTTACGGTTTTAGCAGGGTTTAGCGGGTTTAGCAGGGTTTAGGAATACAAAAAAAAAAAAAAAAACGTGAACCGTGAATCCTAAACCCTAAACCCTAAACCCTAAAACCCTAAAACACTAAACCCTTAGGGTTTATGGTTTTAGGGTTTAGGGTTTTAGGGTTTAGGGTATTTTCTTTCTCTGATGTTGGTTTTTGTTTCTGTAATGTGTATAGGGCAAGAGAAATTCAGTTGAAGTGGAAAGAAATGGGTTCACTGAAATGTACATGTACAACACTGGCTCAACTCACAAATGGTATGGAAAGTACGCTTACATATGTGTTGGTCAATCAGCTCTACTCAAACCCATTATATTGGTTCCGGGAGGGGAATGGAGAGGTTCACAACATTTGCGAAACCCAAATTCTTAAGGACGTCAAAGTTGAACTATCATTTTCTTTTCTGAAATTGCCTTTTAACTTATTTTTTCCCACTTCTAAGTTTTCAATGGTTTTTATATGATAACATCGGTGAGACCTTGGATAATAGAAAATTAATATATCTGTGTCATTTCTATCTACTTATATATGTTAGCAGTCCTTAAAATTCAATAAATTATACAAACAATGAATATCACAATTACAAGGCTGTGAAAATTCAGAAACTGCTCTAAAATGTACTATAAGAGTGTCAAATCACTGTATTGACAGAAATACTACAGGATTTAAAGACTCTTTTACATCATTCGAACCATTTACGAAATACCCCAAATATGTTCACAAAAGCGTCACCTACCATAATATAGTCAGTAAAACATTAATACTGGAGTCATTAGTATTTTTACATTTTGTTAATTTGTTAACACACAACAAATATAAGACCTTAAACTAAATTAGTCATAACAATGTTTTTTTTTTCTTTTTCTTTTCATAGATGTAAACTACTGAATTGAAGGCGATAGATACACCTAACTGAAACTGAAGTTGTAATTTTGGTGTTGAAAAGTAGAAAAAAACCCTAAATTGAGAAATTTCAACATCGAGTGTCATGTTTATATTTGTACACAGAGTCTTAAACACTAAACTTGAGTTTACTCATTTAAGAGTCTTACTGTTGATTTTTGTTTAAAAAGTTACTGATATACTTTAATAGAAAGGCAATGCAGTAAAAAAAACATATTATAATTTGGTAATCAAAGCTAAAAAAGGAATAAAGTAAAAATAGCAAGAAATGTACGTTTGTGTCCCAGTTAAGCCAGTAACGTAGGAGTATAAGGTAACAAATTCGAAATTATTCGTCATTAAAAGAGAGAGAGAGAGAGTAACATAACCCTCAATCTTCTGATCTCTGGATAAATTATTTGTATTACTATAAATGAGAGAGCAGAGAGGAAGAGAGAAAGAGAGAGAGATGGAATGTATTAAAAATAGAGATACTATTATTTCTATTACTTACGGGAGTATGTATTATTATCTCTAATTCTGATTTATCTCAGCCATCAGATGAATTCCAAGGGGATGTGATCGTGACTACACACCTGTCCTATACTCCCACTATCTTCCCGCCAGTATTTCATTTAGAGGTAGTTAATTTTATTTTAATTACCGATTAAGAGCTGTGTACTTATATTCATGCCTTAGACGATTTTTACCATTTTTTTTTCTTCATGATTTTGTAACCTATGCACACGCTTTTAATGAGATTTTATATTTCTTGAATATATAACCTATAGTACTTGCTTTTTACCGTTTTTCGTTTCTGTCATTTTTTAGATGATTTTGTGGCAACACGTTTTTATTAATATTTTACATTGTCATTTATTTATTAGATTTATGCTTTATAGTACACGATTTTTACTGTTTTTAGTTCTATCATTTTTACATAATTTTGTGGCCTATAGCTCACTCTTTTATTGATATTTTGCATTGCCATTTTATTTCTTTGATTTATGACTTATAGTACACAGTTTTTTTTTACCGTTTTTCGTTTATACATTTTTTGCATGATTTTGTGGACTATAGAACACATGCTTTTATCGAGATTTTACATTGTAATTTTTTTTCTTGGATTTATGACTTATAGTCGACGGTTTTTACCGATTTTTGTTTGTGCCTTTTTTGCATTATTTTGTGGAATATAGCTCACGCTTTTATTGATATTTTATGCATGATTTTTTGGCCACACGCTTTTATAGAGATTTTAAATTATCAATTTTTTTCTTGGATTTATGACCTATAATACACGGTATTTCGTTTATACCTTTTTTGCATGACTTTATGGCCTATAACACACGCTTTTATAGAGATTTTAAATTATAATTTTATTTCTTTGATTTATGCCCTATAATACATAGTTTTTTTTATCGTTTTTCGTTTTCGTCATTTTTTGCATGATTTTGTGGCCTATAGCTCACGTTTTTATTGATATTTTACTCTTTTTTTTCCTTTGATTTATGTACATTTTTTTTTTTTTTTTTTACTGTTTTTCGTTTCTGCCATTTTTTACATGATTTTGTGGCATATAGCTCATGCTTTTATTAAGATTTTACATTGTCATTTTATTTCTTAAATTTATGATTTATACTACACGCTTTTTACCATTTTTTGTTTCCGCCATTTCTTGCATGGTTTTGTTGTCAATAGCACATGCTTTTATTGATATTTTACAATTTCATTTTATTTCTTTGAATTATGGCTTATATTACACGGTTTTTACCTTTTTTTCGTTTTAACGCTTTTTTGCATGATTTTTTGACCTATAACACACGCTTTTATTGATATTTAACATTGTCATTTTATTTCTTGGATTTATGTATAACACACGATTTTTACCATTTTCGTTTCTACCATTTATTGCATGATTTTGTGGCATATATCACACGATTTATTTGATATTTTACATTATCATTTTATTTCTTAAATTTATGGCTCATTGTACATGGTTTTTACCGTTTTCGTTTCTGCCCATTTTTCCATGATTTTGTGACCTATATAGCACACACTTTTATTGATATTTACATTGCCATTTTATTTCTTGGATTTATGGCTTATTGTACACGGTTTTTACCGTTCTTCGTTTCTGCCCATTTTTGCATGATTTTGTGGCCTATAACTCATGCTTTTAGTGAGATTTTAGATTGTCATTTTATTTCTTTTATTTATGTCTATTACACGGTTTTTACCATTTTTTCGTTTGTGCCATTTCTTGCATGATTTTGTGGTCTATACATATATCAACTTTGTTCACGTTGTAGAATCTTAGGATTGTTACGAGTACGCAGAATTTATTATAGCCATGGCCATTATCCAGAAGCGGGTTTTGTAAAAAAACGAAGGTAGGAAGTTTCTGGGACTTGAACCCCCTTTTTTGTTTTTGTTTTTGTCGGGAAATATCAATTCTGTATAAACCTTAAGAGTTGAAACACTATCCAACAAAGTATTAAGAATATGAGTATTTACTTGTTTATTATAATGATTGAGATTGTGACTTATGACTTTTAATTCACGCTTCAACTTTGTCTTTGAGCAAGTCGTTTTTGCTCACTTCCTGTTTACATGGAATGGTTTCTGAAGTCATATTTATCAGACATGTTTAATTTTTCTGAAGTCTTTTTGCTAACTAGTATAAGTATATTATCAGACATGTTTAATTTTTCTAAAGTCTTTTTGCTAACTAGTATAAGTATATTATCATATATGTTTACCCTAAAACACTAAACCCTAAAAAACTAAACCCTAAACCCTAAAAGACTAAACCCTAAAACACTGAATCCTAAACCCTAAACCCACCCTAAAACACTAAAACACTAAACCCTTAGTGTTTAGGGTTTAGAGTTTTAGGGTTTAAGGTATTTTCTTTCTCTGATGTTGGTCCCTAAATCAAAATTCAACTGGAATCGAAGAAAAACTCAAAAATGTATTAGGGGTTTTCCAATTTTATATATAACTATGAGGAGTTTTTACCTTCTTACACTGTTGGTTTTTTTAGATGGAACCAAACAAACTCTATTAGATAGAATTGGAAAACCCCTCCTAGTTATATATAAAATTGGGTTTTAGGGTTTAGCAGGGTTTAGGAATACCCAAAAAAAAACAAAAAACCGTGAACCCTGAACTGTGAACTGTGAACCCTGAACCGTGAACCGTAAACCCTAAACCCTAAAAAAAAAAACCCAAACCGTGAACCATGAACCATGAACCCTGAACCCTAAACCCTAAACCCTAAGAAAAATAAAAACCCTAAAAACCCTAAACCCTAATAAAAACCCTAAAAACCCTAAAACCATAAACCTTAAACCGTAAAACCCTAAACCCTAAAAACCTAAAAAAAATCCTAAAAACCCTAAAAACTAAACACTAAACCCTAATAAACCCTAAACCGTAAAACCCTAAACCCTAAAAAAAAACCCAAAACCCAAAACTCTAAAATACTAAACCCTAAACACTAATAAACCCTAAAAACCCTAAAAACGCTAAACCGTAAAACCCTAAACCCTAAGCAATAAAAAAAAAATCAAAACCCAAAACCCTAAAACACTAAACCCTAAAACCTAAAAAACTAAACCCAAAACCCTAAACCCTAAATTGTGAACCCTGAACCGTGAACCGTAAACCCTAAAAAAACCCTAAACCGTGAACCGTGAACCATGAACCATGAACCCTGAACCTTGAACCCTAAACCCTAAAAAAAAAACCCCTAAACCGTTAACCCAAAAACCCTAATAAAAACCATAAAAACCCTAAAAACTAAAACCCTAAACCCTAAAAACCCTAAAAACTAAACATTAAACCCTAATAAACCCTAAACCGTAAAACCCTAAACCCTACAAAAACCCAAAACCCAAAACCCTAAAACACTAAACCCTAGACCCTAATAAACCCTAAAAAGCCTAAACTGTAAAACCATAAGCAATAAAAACCCTAAACAAAAACCCTAAAAACCCTAAAAACCATAAACCGTAAAACCCTAAACCCTTAAAACCTAAAAAAAAAACCCTAAAAACCCTAAAAACTAAACACTAAACCCTAATAAACCCTAAAAACCCTAAACCGTAAAACCCTAAACCCTAAAAAATAACCCAAAACCCAAAAACACTAAACCCTAATAAACCCTAAACCGTAAAACTATTAACCCTAAACCCTAAGAAATAAAAAAAAACCAAAACCCAAAACCCTAAAACCCTAAACCTGAAAAAACTAAACCCTAAACTCTAAACCCTAAAAGACAAAACCCTAAACCACTAAACCATAAACCCTAAACTGTGAACCCTGAACCGTGAACCGTAAACCCTAAAAAAAACCATAAAAAAATCCCTAAACTATGAACCATAAACCCTGAACCTTCAACCCTAAACCCTAAACCCTAAAAAAAATAAAAACCCTAAACCGTTAACCCAAAAACCCTAATTAAAACCCTTAAAAAAACCCTAAAAAACCCTAAAAAACCCTAAAACCCTAAAAAAATTCAAAACCCAAAACCCTAAAACACTAAACCCTAATAAACCATAAAAACCCTAAACCGTAAAACCATAAACCCTAAACCCTAAACAATAAAAAAAACCCAAAACCCAAAACCCTAAAACACTAAATCCTAAAAAACTAAACCCTAAAAGACTAAACCCTAAAACAATGAATCCGAAACCCTAAACCCTAAAACACTAAACCCCAAAACCCTAAACCCTAAAACACTAAAACATTATACCCTTAGGGTTTAGGGTTTAAGGTATTTTCTTTCTCTGATGTTGGTCCCTAAATCAAAATTCAACTGGAATCGAAGAAAAACTCAAAAATGTATTAGGGGTTTTCCAATTTTATATATAACTATGAGGAGTTTTTACCTTCTTACACTGTTGGTTTTTTTAGATGGAACCAAACAAACTCTATTAGATAGAATTGGAAAACCCCTCCTAGTTATATATAAAATTGGGTTTTAGGGTTTAGCAGGGTTTAGGAATACAAAAAAAAAAAAAAAAACCGTGAACCCTGAACTGTGAACTGTGAACCCTGAACCGTGAACCGTAAACCCTAAACCCTAAAAAAAAAACCCAAACCGTGAACCCTGAACCCTGAACCCTGAACCCTAAACCCTAAACCCTAAGAAAAATAAAAACCCTAAAAACCCTAAACCCTAATAAAAACCCTAAACAAAAACCCTAAAAACCCTAAAACCATAAACCTTAAACCGTAAAACCCTAAACCCTAAAAACCTAAAAAAAAATCCTAAAAACCCTAAAAACTAAACACTAAACCCTAATAAACCCTAAACCGTAAAACCCTAAACCCTAAAAAAAAACCCAAAACCCAAAACTCTAAAATACTAAACCCTAAACACTAATAAACCCTAAAAACCCTAAAAACAATAAACCCTAAGCAATAAAAAAAAAACCAAAACCCAAAACCCTAAAACACTAAACCCTAAAACCTAAAAAACTAAACCCAAAACCCTAAACCCTAAATTGTGAACCCTGAACCGTGAACCATGAACCATGAACCCTGAACCTTGAACCCTAAACCCTAAAAAAAAAACCCCTAAACCGTTAACCCAAAAATCCTAATAAAAACCATAAAAACCCTAAAAACTAAAACCCTAAACCCTAAAAACCCTAAAAACTAAACATTAAACCCTAATAAACCCTAAACCGTAAAACCCTAAACCCTACAAAAACCCAAAACCCAAAACCCTAAAACACTAAACCCTAGACCCTAATAAACCCTAAAAAGCCTAAACTGTAAAACCATAAGCAATAAAAACCCTAAACAAAAACCCTAGAAACCCTAAAAACCATAAACCGTAAAACCCTAAACCCTTAAAACCTAAAAAAAAAACCCTAAAAACCCTAAAAACTAAACACTAAACCCTAATAAACCCTAAAAACCCTAAACCGTAAAACCCTAAACCCTAAAAAATAACCCAAAACCCAAAAACACTAAACCCTAATAAACCCTAAACCGTAAAACTATTAACCCTAAACCCTAAGAGATAAAAAAAAACCAAAACCCAAAACCCTAAAACACTAAACCTGAAAAAACTAAACCCTAAACTCTAAACCCTAAAAGACAAAACCCTAAACCACTAAACCATAAACCCTAAACTGTGAACCCTGAACCGTGAACCGTAAACCCTAAAAAAAACCATAAAAAAATCCCTAAACTATGAACCATAAACCCTGAACCTTCAACCCTAAACCCTAAACCCTAAAAAAAATAAAAACCCTAAACCGTTAACCCAAAAACCCTAATTAAAACCCTTAAAAAAACCCTAAAAAACCCTAAAAAACCCTAAAACCCTAAAAAAAATTCAAAACCCAAAACCCTAAAACACTAAACCCTAATAAACCATAAAAACCCTAAACCGTAAAACCATAAACCCTAAACCCTAAACAATAAAAAAAACCCAAAACCCAAAACCCTAAAACACTAAACCCTAAAAAACTAAACCCTAAAAGACTAAACCCTAAAACAATGAATCCGAAACCCTAAACCCTAAAACCCTAAACCCCAAAACCCTAAACCCTAAAACACTAAAACATTATACCCTTAGGGTTTAGGGTTTAGGGTATTTTCTTTCTCTGATGTTGGTCCCTAAATCAAAATTCAACTGGAATCGAAGAAAAACTCAAAAATGTATTAGGGGTTTTCCAATTTTATATATAACTATGAGGGGTTTTTACCTTCTTACCCTGTTGGTTTTTTTTAGATGGAACCAAACAAACTCTACTAGATAGAATTGGAAAACCCCTACTAGTTATATATAAAATTGGGTTTTAGGGTTTAGGGTTTTAGCAGGGTTTAGCGGGTTTAGCAGGGTTTAGGAATACAAAAAAAAAACAAAAAAACCCTGAACCCTGAACTGTGAACTGTGAACCCTGAACCGTAAACCCTAAACCCTAAAAAAAAAACCCTAAACCGTGAACCATGAACCCTGAACCCTGAACCCTAATCCCTATACCCTAAACCCTAAAAAGAAAATAAAAACCCTAAACGGTTAACCCTTAAACCCTAAAAACCTTAAAACCCTAAACCCTAAAAACCTAAAAAAACCCCTAAAAACTAAACACTAATAAACCCTAAAAACCCTAAACCGTAAAAGCATAAACCCTAAACCCTAAACCCTAAGCAATAAAAAAAAACCAAAACCCAAAAACACTAAACCGTAAAAAATTAAACCCTAAACCCTAAAAGACTAAACCCTAAAACACTGAACCATAAACCCTAAACCCTAAACTGTGAACCCTGAACCGTGAACCGTGAACCCTAAAAAAACCCCTAAACCGTGAATTGTGAACCGTGAACCGTAAACCCTAAAAAAACCCTAAACCGTGAATCATGAACCATGAACCCTGAACCTTGAACCCTAAACCGTTAACCCAAAAACCCTAAAAACCCTAAACCCAAATAAAAACCCTAAAAAATCCCTAAAAACACTAAAAACTAAACACTAAACCCGAATAAACCCTAAAAAGCCTAAACCATAAAACCCTAAACCCTAAAAAAACCCTAAAACACTAAACCCTAATAAACTCTAAAAACCCTAAACCGTAAAACCCTAAACCCTAAACCCTAAACAATAAAAAAAATCAAAACCGAAAACCCTAAAACGCTAAACCCTAAAAAACTAAACCCTAAACCCTAAAAGACTAAACCTTAAAACACTGAATCCTAAACCCTAAACCCTAAAAAAAACCACAAAACCCTAAAACACTAAACCCTAAAACACTAAACCCCAAAACCCTAAACCCTAAAACACTAAACCCTTAGGGTTTAGGGTTTTAGGGTTTAGGGTTTAGGGTATTTTGTTTCTCTGATGTTGGTCCCTAAATCAAAATTCAACTGGAATCGAACAAAAACTCAAAAATGTATTAGGGGTTTTCCAATTTTATATATAACTATGAGGGGTGTTTACCTTCTTACCTTGTTGGTTTTTTTTGGATGGAACCGAACAAACTCTACTAGATAGAATTGGAAAACCCCTCCTAGTTATATATAAAATTGGGTTTTAGGGTTTACGGTTTTAGCAGGGTTTAGCGGGTTTAGCAGGGTTTAGGAATACAAAAAAAAAAAAAAAAACGTGAACCGTGAATCCTAAACCCTAAACCCTAAACCCTAAAACCCTAAAACACTAAACCCTTAGGGTTTATGGTTTTAGGGTTTAGGGTTTTAGGGTTTAGGGTATTTTCTTTCTCTGATGTTGGTTTTTGTTTCTGTAATGTGTATAGGGCAAGAGAAATTCAGTTGAAGTGGAAAGAAATGGGTTCACTGAAATGTACATGTACAACACTGGCTCAACTCACAAATGGTATGGAAAGTACGCTTACATATGTGTTGGTCAATCAGCTCTACTCAAACCCATTATATTGGTTCCGGGAGGGGAATGGAGAGGTTCACAACATTTGCGAAACCCAAATTCTTAAGGACGTCAAAGTTGAACTATCATTTTCTTTTCTGAAATTGCCTTTTAACTTATTTTTTCCCACTTCTAAGTTTTCAATGGTTTTTATATGATAACATCGGTGAGACCTTGGATAATAGAAAATTAATATATCTGTGTCATTTCTATCTACTTATATATGTTAGCAGTCCTTAAAATTCAATAAATTATACAAACAATGAATATCACAATTACAAGGCTGTGAAAATTCAGAAACTGCTCTAAAATGTACTATAAGAGTGTCAAATCACTGTATTGACAGAAATACTACAGGATTTAAAGACTCTTTTACATCATTCGAACCATTTACGAAATACCCCAAATATGTTCACAAAAGCGTCACCTACCATAATATAGTCAGTAAAACATTAATACTGGAGTCATTAGTATTTTTACATTTTGTTAATTTGTTAACACACAACAAATATAAGACCTTAAACTAAATTAGTCATAACAATGTTTTTTTTTTCTTTTTCTTTTCATAGATGTAAACTACTGAATTGAAGGCGATAGATACACCTAACTGAAACTGAAGTTGTAATTTTGGTGTTGAAAAGTAGAAAAAAACCCTAAATTGAGAAATTTCAACATCGAGTGTCATGTTTATATTTGTACACAGAGTCTTAAACACTAAACTTGAGTTTACTCATTTAAGAGTCTTACTGTTGATTTTTGTTTAAAAAGTTACTGATATACTTTAATAGAAAGGCAATGCAGTAAAAAAAACATATTATAATTTGGTAATCAAAGCTAAAAAAGGAATAAAGTAAAAATAGCAAGAAATGTACGTTTGTGTCCCAGTTAAGCCAGTAACGTAGGAGTATAAGGTAACAAATTCGAAATTATTCGTCATTAAAAGAGAGAGAGAGAGAGTAACATAACCCTCAATCTTCTGATCTCTGGATAAATTATTTGTATTACTATAAATGAGAGAGCAGAGAGGAAGAGAGAAAGAGAGAGAGATGGAATGTATTAAAAATAGAGATACTATTATTTCTATTACTTACGGGAGTATGTATTATTATCTCTAATTCTGATTTATCTCAGCCATCAGATGAATTCCAAGGGGATGTGATCGTGACTACACACCTGTCCTATACTCCCACTATCTTCCCGCCAGTATTTCATTTAGAGGTAGTTAATTTTATTTTAATTACCGATTAAGAGCTGTGTACTTATATTCATGCCTTAGACGATTTTTACCATTTTTTTTTCTTCATGATTTTGTAACCTATGCACACGCTTTTAATGAGATTTTATATTTCTTGAATATATAACCTATAGTACTTGCTTTTTACCGTTTTTCGTTTCTGTCATTTTTTAGATGATTTTGTGGCAACACGTTTTTATTAATATTTTACATTGTCATTTATTTATTAGATTTATGCTTTATAGTACACGATTTTTACTGTTTTTAGTTCTATCATTTTTACATAATTTTGTGGCCTATAGCTCACTCTTTTATTGATATTTTGCATTGCCATTTTATTTCTTTGATTTATGACTTATAGTACACAGTTTTTTTTTACCGTTTTTCGTTTATACATTTTTTGCATGATTTTGTGGACTATAGAACACATGCTTTTATCGAGATTTTACATTGTAATTTTTTTTCTTGGATTTATGACTTATAGTCGACGGTTTTTACCGATTTTTGTTTGTGCCTTTTTTGCATTATTTTGTGGAATATAGCTCACGCTTTTATTGATATTTTATGCATGATTTTTTGGCCACACGCTTTTATAGAGATTTTAAATTATCAATTTTTTTCTTGGATTTATGACCTATAATACACGGTATTTCGTTTATACCTTTTTTGCATGACTTTATGGCCTATAACACACGCTTTTATAGAGATTTTAAATTATAATTTTATTTCTTTGATTTATGCCCTATAATACATAGTTTTTTTTATCGTTTTTCGTTTTCGTCATTTTTTGCATGATTTTGTGGCCTATAGCTCACGTTTTTATTGATATTTTACTCTTTTTTTTCCTTTGATTTATGTACATTTTTTTTTTTTTTTTTTACTGTTTTTCGTTTCTGCCATTTTTTACATGATTTTGTGGCATATAGCTCATGCTTTTATTAAGATTTTACATTGTCATTTTATTTCTTAAATTTATGATTTATACTACACGCTTTTTACCATTTTTTGTTTCCGCCATTTCTTGCATGGTTTTGTTGTCAATAGCACATGCTTTTATTGATATTTTACAATTTCATTTTATTTCTTTGAATTATGGCTTATATTACACGGTTTTTACCTTTTTTTCGTTTTAACGCTTTTTTGCATGATTTTTTGACCTATAACACACGCTTTTATTGATATTTAACATTGTCATTTTATTTCTTGGATTTATGTATAACACACGATTTTTACCATTTTCGTTTCTACCATTTATTGCATGATTTTGTGGCATATATCACACGATTTATTTGATATTTTACATTATCATTTTATTTCTTAAATTTATGGCTCATTGTACATGGTTTTTACCGTTTTCGTTTCTGCCCATTTTTCCATGATTTTGTGACCTATATAGCACACACTTTTATTGATATTTACATTGCCATTTTATTTCTTGGATTTATGGCTTATTGTACACGGTTTTTACCGTTCTTCGTTTCTGCCCATTTTTGCATGATTTTGTGGCCTATAACTCATGCTTTTAGTGAGATTTTAGATTGTCATTTTATTTCTTTTATTTATGTCTATTACACGGTTTTTACCATTTTTTCGTTTGTGCCATTTCTTGCATGATTTTGTGGTCTATACATATATCAACTTTGTTCACGTTGTAGAATCTTAGGATTGTTACGAGTACGCAGAATTTATTATAGCCATGGCCATTATCCAGAAGCGGGTTTTGTAAAAAAACGAAGGTAGGAAGTTTCTGGGACTTGAACCCCCTTTTTTGTTTTTGTTTTTGTCGGGAAATATCAATTCTGTATAAACCTTAAGAGTTGAAACACTATCCAACAAAGTATTAAGAATATGAGTATTTACTTGTTTATTATAATGATTGAGATTGTGACTTATGACTTTTAATTCACGCTTCAACTTTGTCTTTGAGCAAGTCGTTTTTGCTCACTTCCTGTTTACATGGAATGGTTTCTGAAGTCATATTTATCAGACATGTTTAATTTTTCTGAAGTCTTTTTGCTAACTAGTATAAGTATATTATCAGACATGTTTAATTTTTCTAAAGTCTTTTTGCTAACTAGTATAAGTATATTATCATATATGTTTACCCTAAAACACTAAACCCTAAAAAACTAAACCCTAAACCCTAAAAGACTAAACCCTAAAACACTGAATCCTAAACCCTAAACCCACCCTAAAACACTAAAACACTAAACCCTTAGTGTTTAGGGTTTAGAGTTTTAGGGTTTAAGGTATTTTCTTTCTCTGATGTTGGTCCCTAAATCAAAATTCAACTGGAATCGAAGAAAAACTCAAAAATGTATTAGGGGTTTTCCAATTTTATATATAACTATGAGGAGTTTTTACCTTCTTACACTGTTGGTTTTTTTAGATGGAACCAAACAAACTCTATTAGATAGAATTGGAAAACCCCTCCTAGTTATATATAAAATTGGGTTTTAGGGTTTAGCAGGGTTTAGGAATACCCAAAAAAAAACAAAAAACCGTGAACCCTGAACTGTGAACTGTGAACCCTGAACCGTGAACCGTAAACCCTAAAAAAAAAAACCCAAACCGTGAACCATGAACCATGAACCCTGAACCCTAAACCCTAAACCCTAAGAAAAATAAAAACCCTAAAAACCCTAAACCCTAATAAAAACCCTAAAAACCCTAAAACCATAAACCTTAAACCGTAAAACCCTAAACCCTAAAAACCTAAAAAAAATCCTAAAAACCCTAAAAACTAAACACTAAACCCTAATAAACCCTAAACCGTAAAACCCTAAACCCTAAAAAAAAACCCAAAACCCAAAACTCTAAAATACTAAACCCTAAACACTAATAAACCCTAAAAACCCTAAAAACGCTAAACCGTAAAACCCTAAACCCTAAGCAATAAAAAAAAAATCAAAACCCAAAACCCTAAAACACTAAACCCTAAAACCTAAAAAACTAAACCCAAAACCCTAAACCCTAAATTGTGAACCCTGAACCGTGAACCGTAAACCCTAAAAAAACCCTAAACCGTGAACCGTGAACCATGAACCATGAACCCTGAACCTTGAACCCTAAACCCTAAAAAAAAAACCCCTAAACCGTTAACCCAAAAACCCTAATAAAAACCATAAAAACCCTAAAAACTAAAACCCTAAACCCTAAAAACCCTAAAAACTAAACATTAAACCCTAATAAACCCTAAACCGTAAAACCCTAAACCCTACAAAAACCCAAAACCCAAAACCCTAAAACACTAAACCCTAGACCCTAATAAACCCTAAAAAGCCTAAACTGTAAAACCATAAGCAATAAAAACCCTAAACAAAAACCCTAAAAACCCTAAAAACCATAAACCGTAAAACCCTAAACCCTTAAAACCTAAAAAAAAAACCCTAAAAACCCTAAAAACTAAACACTAAACCCTAATAAACCCTAAAAACCCTAAACCGTAAAACCCTAAACCCTAAAAAATAACCCAAAACCCAAAAACACTAAACCCTAATAAACCCTAAACCGTAAAACTATTAACCCTAAACCCTAAGAAATAAAAAAAAACCAAAACCCAAAACCCTAAAACCCTAAACCTGAAAAAACTAAACCCTAAACTCTAAACCCTAAAAGACAAAACCCTAAACCACTAAACCATAAACCCTAAACTGTGAACCCTGAACCGTGAACCGTAAACCCTAAAAAAAACCATAAAAAAATCCCTAAACTATGAACCATAAACCCTGAACCTTCAACCCTAAACCCTAAACCCTAAAAAAAATAAAAACCCTAAACCGTTAACCCAAAAACCCTAATTAAAACCCTTAAAAAAACCCTAAAAAACCCTAAAAAACCCTAAAACCCTAAAAAAATTCAAAACCCAAAACCCTAAAACACTAAACCCTAATAAACCATAAAAACCCTAAACCGTAAAACCATAAACCATAAACCCTAAACAATAAAAAAAACCCAAAACCCAAAACCCTAAAACACTAAATCCTAAAAAACTAAACCCTAAAAGACTAAACCCTAAAACAATGAATCCGAAACCCTAAACCCTAAAACACTAAACCCCAAAACCCTAAACCCTAAAACACTAAAACATTATACCCTTAGGGTTTAGGGTTTAAGGTATTTTCTTTCTCTGATGTTGGTCCCTAAATCAAAATTCAACTGGAATCGAAGAAAAACTCAAAAATGTATTAGGGGTTTTCCAATTTTATATATAACTATGAGGAGTTTTTACCTTCTTACACTGTTGGTTTTTTTAGATGGAACCAAACAAACTCTATTAGATAGAATTGGAAAACCCCTCCTAGTTATATATAAAATTGGGTTTTAGGGTTTAGCAGGGTTTAGGAATACAAAAAAAAAAAAAAAAACCGTGAACCCTGAACTGTGAACTGTGAACCCTGAACCGTGAACCGTAAACCCTAAACCCTAAAAAAAAAACCCAAACCGTGAACCCTGAACCCTGAACCCTGAACCCTAAACCCTAAACCCTAAGAAAAATAAAAACCCTAAAAACCCTAAACCCTAATAAAAACCCTAAACAAAAACCCTAAAAACCCTAAAACCATAAACCTTAAACCGTAAAACCCTAAACCCTAAAAACCTAAAAAAAAATCCTAAAAACCCTAAAAACTAAACACTAAACCCTAATAAACCCTAAACCGTAAAACCCTAAACCCTAAAAAAAAACCCAAAACCCAAAACTCTAAAATACTAAACCCTAAACACTAATAAACCCTAAAAACCCTAAAAACAATAAACCCTAAGCAATAAAAAAAAAACCAAAACCCAAAACCCTAAAACACTAAACCCTAAAACCTAAAAAACTAAACCCAAAACCCTAAACCCTAAATTGTGAACCCTGAACCGTGAACCGTAAACCCTAAAAAAACCCTAAACCGTGAACCGTGAACCATGAACCATGAACCCTGAACCTTGAACCCTAAACCCTAAAAAAAAAACCCCTAAACCGTTAACCCAAAAATCCTAATAAAAACCATAAAAACCCTAAAAACTAAAACCCTAAACCCTAAAAACCCTAAAAACTAAACATTAAACCCTAATAAACCCTAAACCGTAAAACCCTAAACCCTACAAAAACCCAAAACCCAAAACCCTAAAACACTAAACCCTAGACCCTAATAAACCCTAAAAAGCCTAAACTGTAAAACCATAAGCAATAAAAACCCTAAACAAAAACCCTAGAAACCCTAAAAACCATAAACCGTAAAACCCTAAACCCTTAAAACCTAAAAAAAAAACCCTAAAAACCCTAAAAACTAAACACTAAACCCTAATAAACCCTAAAAACCCTAAACCGTAAAACCCTAAACCCTAAAAAATAACCCAAAACCCAAAAACACTAAACCCTAATAAACCCTAAACCGTAAAACTATTAACCCTAAACCCTAAGAGATAAAAAAAAACCAAAACCCAAAACCCTAAAACACTAAACCTGAAAAAACTAAACCCTAAACTCTAAACCCTAAAAGACAAAACCCTAAACCACTAAACCATAAACCCTAAACTGTGAACCCTGAACCGTGAACCGTAAACCCTAAAAAAAACCATAAAAAAATCCCTAAACTATGAACCATAAACCCTGAACCTTCAACCCTAAACCCTAAACCCTAAAAAAAATAAAAACCCTAAACCGTTAACCCAAAAACCCTAATTAAAACCCTTAAAAAAACCCTAAAAAACCCTAAAAAACCCTAAAACCCTAAAAAAAATTCAAAACCCAAAACCCTAAAACACTAAACCCTAATAAACCATAAAAACCCTAAACCGTAAAACCATAAACCCTAAACCCTAAACAATAAAAAAAACCCAAAACCCAAAACCCTAAAACACTAAACCCTAAAAAACTAAACCCTAAAAGACTAAACCCTAAAACAATGAATCCGAAACCCTAAACCCTAAAACCCTAAACCCCAAAACCCTAAACCCTAAAACACTAAAACATTATACCCTTAGGGTTTAGGGTTTAGGGTATTTTCTTTCTCTGATGTTGGTCCCTAAATCAAAATTCAACTGGAATCGAAGAAAAACTCAAAAATGTATTAGGGGTTTTCCAATTTTATATATAACTATGAGGGGTTTTTACCTTCTTACCCTGTTGGTTTTTTTTAGATGGAACCAAACAAACTCTACTAGATAGAATTGGAAAACCCCTACTAGTTATATATAAAATTGGGTTTTAGGGTTTAGGGTTTTAGCAGGGTTTAGCGGGTTTAGCAGGGTTTAGGAATACAAAAAAAAAACAAAAAAACCCTGAACCCTGAACTGTGAACTGTGAACCCTGAACCGTAAACCCTAAACCCTAAAAAAAAAACCCTAAACCGTGAACCATGAACCCTGAACCCTGAACCCTAATCCCTATACCCTAAACCCTAAAAAGAAAATAAAAACCCTAAACGGTTAACCCTTAAACCCTAAAAACCTTAAAACCCTAAACCCTAAAAACCTAAAAAAACCCCTAAAAACTAAACACTAATAAACCCTAAAAACCCTAAACCGTAAAAGCATAAACCCTAAACCCTAAACCCTAAGCAATAAAAAAAAACCAAAACCCAAAAACACTAAACCGTAAAAAATTAAACCCTAAACCCTAAAAGACTAAACCCTAAAACACTGAACCATAAACCCTAAACCCTAAACTGTGAACCCTGAACCGTGAACCGTGAACCCTAAAAAAACCCCTAAACCGTGAATTGTGAACCGTGAACCGTAAACCCTAAAAAAACCCTAAACCGTGAATCATGAACCATGAACCCTGAACCTTGAACCCTAAACCGTTAACCCAAAAACCCTAAAAACCCTAAACCCAAATAAAAACCCTAAAAAATCCCTAAAAACACTAAAAACTAAACACTAAACCCGAATAAACCCTAAAAAGCCTAAACCATAAAACCCTAAACCCTAAAAAAACCCTAAAACACTAAACCCTAATAAACTCTAAAAACCCTAAACCGTAAAACCCTAAACCCTAAACCCTAAACAATAAAAAAAATCAAAACCGAAAACCCTAAAACGCTAAACCCTAAAAAACTAAACCCTAAACCCTAAAAGACTAAACCTTAAAACACTGAATCCTAAACCCTAAACCCTAAAAAAAACCACAAAACCCTAAAACACTAAACCCTAAAACACTAAACCCCAAAACCCTAAACCCTAAAACACTAAACCCTTAGGGTTTAGGGTTTTAGGGTTTAGGGTTTAGGGTATTTTGTTTCTCTGATGTTGGTCCCTAAATCAAAATTCAACTGGAATCGAACAAAAACTCAAAAATGTATTAGGGGTTTTCCAATTTTATATATAACTATGAGGGGTGTTTACCTTCTTACCTTGTTGGTTTTTTTTGGATGGAACCGAACAAACTCTACTAGATAGAATTGGAAAACCCCTCCTAGTTATATATAAAATTGGGTTTTAGGGTTTACGGTTTTAGCAGGGTTTAGCGGGTTTAGCAGGGTTTAGGAATACAAAAAAAAAAAAAAAAACGTGAACCGTGAATCCTAAACCCTAAACCCTAAACCCTAAAACCCTAAAACACTAAACCCTTAGGGTTTATGGTTTTAGGGTTTAGGGTTTTAGGGTTTAGGGTATTTTCTTTCTCTGATGTTGGTTTTTGTTTCTGTAATGTGTATAGGGCAAGAGAAATTCAGTTGAAGTGGAAAGAAATGGGTTCACTGAAATGTACATGTACAACACTGGCTCAACTCACAAATGGTATGGAAAGTACGCTTACATATGTGTTGGTCAATCAGCTCTACTCAAACCCATTATATTGGTTCCGGGAGGGGAATGGAGAGGTTCACAACATTTGCGAAACCCAAATTCTTAAGGACGTCAAAGTTGAACTATCATTTTCTTTTCTGAAATTGCCTTTTAACTTATTTTTTCCCACTTCTAAGTTTTCAATGGTTTTTATATGATAACATCGGTGAGACCTTGGATAATAGAAAATTAATATATCTGTGTCATTTCTATCTACTTATATATGTTAGCAGTCCTTAAAATTCAATAAATTATACAAACAATGAATATCACAATTACAAGGCTGTGAAAATTCAGAAACTGCTCTAAAATGTACTATAAGAGTGTCAAATCACTGTATTGACAGAAATACTACAGGATTTAAAGACTCTTTTACATCATTCGAACCATTTACGAAATACCCCAAATATGTTCACAAAAGCGTCACCTACCATAATATAGTCAGTAAAACATTAATACTGGAGTCATTAGTATTTTTACATTTTGTTAATTTGTTAACACACAACAAATATAAGACCTTAAACTAAATTAGTCATAACAATGTTTTTTTTTTTCTTTTTCTTTTCATAGATGTAAACTACTGAATTGAAGGCGATAGATACACCTAACTGAAACTGAAGTTGTAATTTTGGTGTTGAAAAGTAGAAAAAAACCCTAAATTGAGAAATTTCAACATCGAGTGTCATGTTTATATTTGTACACAGAGTCTTAAACACTAAACTTGAGTTTACTCATTTAAGAGTCTTACTGTTGATTTTTGTTTAAAAAGTTACTGATATACTTTAATAGAAAGGCAATGCAGTAAAAAAAACATATTATAATTTGGTAATCAAAGCTAAAAAAGGAATAAAGTAAAAATAGCAAGAAATGTACGTTTGTGTCCCAGTTAAGCCAGTAACGTAGGAGTATAAGGTAACAAATTCGAAATTATTCGTCATTAAAAGAGAGAGAGAGAGAGTAACATAACCCTCAATCTTCTGATCTCTGGATAAATTATTTGTATTACTATAAATGAGAGAGCAGAGAGGAAGAGAGAAAGAGAGAGAGATGGAATGTATTAAAAATAGAGATACTATTATTTCTATTACTTACGGGAGTATGTATTATTATCTCTAATTCTGATTTATCTCAGCCATCAGATGAATTCCAAGGGGATGTGATCGTGACTACACACCTGTCCTATACTCCCACTATCTTCCCGCCAGTATTTCATTTAGAGGTAGTTAATTTTATTTTAATTACCGATTAAGAGCTGTGTACTTATATTCATGCCTTAGACGATTTTTACCATTTTTTTTTCTTCATGATTTTGTAACCTATGCACACGCTTTTAATGAGATTTTATATTTCTTGAATATATAACCTATAGTACTTGCTTTTTACCGTTTTTCGTTTCTGTCATTTTTTAGATGATTTTGTGGCAACACGTTTTTATTAATATTTTACATTGTCATTTATTTATTAGATTTATGCTTTATAGTACACGATTTTTACTGTTTTTAGTTCTATCATTTTTACATAATTTTGTGGCCTATAGCTCACTCTTTTATTGATATTTTGCATTGCCATTTTATTTCTTTGATTTATGACTTATAGTACACAGTTTTTTTTTACCGTTTTTCGTTTATACATTTTTTGCATGATTTTGTGGACTATAGAACACATGCTTTTATCGAGATTTTACATTGTAATTTTTTTTCTTGGATTTATGACTTATAGTCGACGGTTTTTACCGATTTTTGTTTGTGCCTTTTTTGCATTATTTTGTGGAATATAGCTCACGCTTTTATTGATATTTTAGTTTTTCTTGTTATTTCTTAGATTTATGGCTTATAGTACACACTTTTTTACCGTTTTATTCGTTTATGCTCTTTTTTGCATGATTTTGTGACCTATATCACAAGCTTTTTATTAATATTTTACATTGTCATTTTATTTATTTGATTTGTGGCTTATAGTACACGGTTTTTACCGTTTTTCGTTTATACATTTTTTTACATGATTTTGTGGACTATATAGAACACACGATTTTATTGAGCTTTTACATTGTCATTTTATTTCTTGGATTTACCATTTTTCGTTTGTACCCTTTTTGCATGGTTTTGTAAAATATAGCTCACATTTTTATTGATATTTTAGTTTGTCTTTTTCTTTCTTGGATTTATGGCCTATAGTATACTCTTTTGTACCATTTTATTCGTTTCTGTAATTTTTTGCATGATTTTGTGGCTTATATAACACATGATTTTATTGATATTTTACATTGTCATTTATTTCTTTGATTTATGGTTTACAGTACACGGTTTTTACTGTTTTTCGTTTCTATCATTTTTTTGCATGAGTTTGTGGCCTATAACACACGCTTTTATTGAGATTTTTTATTGTCATTTTCTTTATTAGATTTATGGCTTATAGTACACAGTTTTTACCGTTTTTCGTGTATGCTTTTTTTTTTCTTCATAATTTTGTGGCCTATAGCTCACGCTTTTATTTATATTTTATTGTATTTTTTTTTCTCGGATTTATGGATACAAGTTTTTTTACCGTTTTTTCGTTTATTCCTTTTTTGCATGATTTTGTGACCTATGGCGCTTTTATTTATATTTTACATTGTAATTTTATTTCTTGAATTTATGACTTTTAGTACACGCATTTTACCGCTTTTCGTTTATGCATTTTTTTTTCATGATTTTGTGGCCTAGCACACGCTTTTATAGAGATTTATATTGTCATTTCATTTCTTGGATTTATGGCTTAATAGTACACGGTTTTTACCATTTTTTCGTTTCTGCCCATTTTTGCATGATTTTGTGGCATATGCCCACGCTTTTATTGATATTTTATATTGTACTTTTCTTTCTTGGATATATGGTCTATAGTACATTATTTTTGGCGTTTTTTCGTTTCTGCCATTTTTTGCATGATATAGCACACACTTTTATTGATATTTTACATTATCATTTATTTTTTTGGATTTATGTCTTATAATACACGGTTTTTACTGTTTTCAGTTTCTACATATTTTTACATGATTTTGTGGCCAATAACACACACTTTTATTGATATTTTACATTGTCATTTTATTTCTTAAATTTATGGCTTATAGTACACAATTTTTACTGTTTTTCGTTTATTTTTTTGCATGATTTTGTGGACTATAGTAGACACACTTTTATTGATATTTTAAATTGTCATTTTATTTTTTGGACTTATGGCTTATACTACACGGTTTTTACCATTTTCTCGTTTCTGCCATTTTTTGCATGATTTTTTGGCATATGCACCCGGTTTTATTGAGATTTTATATTGTCTTTATCTTTCTTAAATATATGGCCTATAGTACATGCTTTTTAGCGTTTTTTCGTTTATGCATTTTTTTGTATGATTTCGTGACCTATATATTATACACTTTTATTCAGATTTTGCATAGTTTTTTTTTTTACTATAATACACGGTTTTTACTGTTTTTCGTTTGTAGCATTTTTTTTACATGATTTTGTGGCCTACCTAACGCTTTTATTGATATTTTACATTGTCAGTTTATTTCTTGAATTTATGGCTTAGTACATGATTTTTACCTTTTTACGTTTCTGCCTTTTTTTTCTTCATGATTTTGCGGCGTATAGAATACACTTTTATTGAGATTTTATATTGTTGTTTTCTTTCTTGAATTAATGTCTTATGTTACTCGCTTGTTACCGTTTTTCGTTTCCGCCCCTTTTTACCTGATTTTGTGGCTTATAACACACAATTTATTGAGATTTTACATTGTTATTTTATTTCTAGTATTTCTGGCTTATAATACACAGTTTTTACCATTTTTCGTTTATGCCTTTTTTTGCATGATTTTGTGGTTAGAACACGCTTTTATTGATATTTTACATTGTCATTTTATTTCTTGAATTTATGGCTTATAGTACACCGTTTTTATCGTTTTTTGCTTATTCATTTTTTTGCATGATTTTGTGGACGAAAACACGCTTTTATCGAGATTTTAAATTGTAATTTTATTTCTTTGCTTTATGGCTTATAGTACACAGTTTTTACTGCTTTTCGTTTGTGACTTATTTTACATGATTTTGTGGACTATAACTTATACTTTTATTGATATTTTAGTTTTTCTTTCTGTTTCTTGGATTTATGGCCTATATTACACGCCTTTTTACCGTTTTATTCGTTTGTCTTTTTTTGCATGATTTTGTGGCATATAACACACGCTTTTATTGATATTGTACATTGTCATTTATTTATTGGATTTATGGTCTAGTACACGGTTTTTACCGTTTTTCATTTCTGCCCCCTTTTCCATGATTTTGTGGCCTAGCTCACGCATTTATTGATATTTTACCATTTTTTTTCTCAGATTTATGGATACACGCTTTTTACCATTCTCTCGTTTCTGCCATTTTTTGCTTGATTTTGTGGCATATAACACACTTTTATTGAGATTTTATATTGTCATTTTATTTCTTAGATTTATGACTTATATTACACGGTTTTTACTATTTTTTCGTTTCTGCCATTTTTTGCATGATTTTGTGGCCTACACACAATTTTATTGAAATTTTATATTGTCTTTTTTTTCTTGGATTTATGGCCATAGTACACGCTTTTTGGCATTTTTTCGTTTATGCCCATTTTTGCATCATTTTGTGGCCTACACACGCTTTTTTTGATATTTTACATTGTCTTTTATTTCTTGGATTTATAATTTATAGTACACAGTTTTTATTGTTTTTCGTTTATGCCATTTTTTGCATGATTTTCTTGCCTATAACACACACTTTTATTGATATTTTAAATTGTTATTTTATTTATTGGATTTATGGGATGTAGTACACGGTTTTACTATTTTTTGTTTCTATCCTCTTTTGCATGATTTTGTGACATATAGCACACACTTTTATTGAGATTTTTTAATGTCATTTTATTTTTTGGATTTATGACATATATTACACGGTTTTTAATGTTTTTTTTGTTTCTTTCATTTTTTGCATGATTTAGTGGTCTATAGCACACGCTTTTATTGATATTTTACTTTGTTTTTTTTTGCTTGGATTTATGGATACACGCTTTTTAACGTTTTTTCGTTTCTGTCATTTTTTGCATGATTTTGTGGCATATAGCACACGCTTTTATTGATATTTTAAATTGACATTGTATTTCTTTGATTTATGACTTATACTACACGGTTTTTACCGTTTTCGTTTCTGTCTTTTTTCATGATTTTGTGACCTTATTACATAATACACATTTTTATTGAAATTTTACATTGTCATTTTCTGTCTTGAATTTATGTCTTATAGTACTTTCTTTTTACCGTTTTTCGTTTCCGCCTTTTTTTGCATGATTTTGTAGATGCTTTTATTGAGATTTTACATTATCATTTTACAATTTTTTTTACCGTTTTTCGTTTCTGTCTTTTTTTGCATGATTTTATTCATCAACCCGCACCTTTCCTTCTTCTCCGACTTAGTTGACTCCGGTACCTCCACATCCGTAGTATTCGGTGCCTCATCCTCGGTGGAGGGGTTGTTCTATACCTCCTCCTCCTCCTCTTCTTCGCATGAAGAACTCATTCTTAATTAATCTACTTTTAGTATTCTAGAGAGATAAATAAATTTGATAGAATCGTACATGTAGATGACGGGGGAGTGTATGTGTAATTCATTTTCTATCTTTATTTTCTATCTAATATCCGTTTTTACCCTAATTATTTATCTGTTTTCACGTTCAACCTAATTTTGTTTTACTAAACGTAAATCTGGCGTCAAATTTATCAAATTGTTCTGCATTGAAAATCTGAAAATTTTCCAGAGAGGTTGGCCGATCAATCGGCTGTGAAAGTGCGATCGATCGACCAAACTCTCTGGCAAATTTTCCAGAGACCTAATTAACTCAAAAAATAATTACGGTTTCAGCGTGGAAACAGATAAATGACAGTGGAAAAATCCAGCCTCTATATAATATTCGACTACCTACTAAAACACGTGTTCGTATGTACGACTCGATACCATATAGACCCGATAAAACGGTGATTTTTTTTATTAATTTGGATACGACACATCTAGTATAGTAAATAAACAAATTTATGATTTATATAATACTATTTTTATCTTTTATTTGTAGGAAAAAATTAATGTTTTTTCAAATGGTAACACACCCAACAAATTTATATTAGTTCTGCTTATAATATCTAGTTACTAGTTGTTTTAATGTATAGTACTACGTTATTATCAAACCAACGTGGTTTATTCCTACACTATTAATCGTTGCCCACGCAACCACGTATACGATACGTAGTGACTTAGATATGATCCCGAAAAATAAACTTAATATTTTTTTTTAAAATTTAAATATCAAATGATTAAATATAATTAATTAACAATCGTATATAAAGAGTAAAATAATATTTTACTCTTATAAAAAATACACAACGATTTTGTTTGGAATATAAATGTGTGAAAAATAACATTTTTTAAGTTATTTATATATTTGAATTGAGTGATGACATTTAAGAGTAATTACAATATTTGAGTGAGAGTATTTTTGGAAAATGCTTGGGTTGATTTATATTAATAGTACGATGTTTAAAATAGAGTAGTACAAAATAAGATGCATAATCACTATTTTATTTCTAATATGGGACATCTTAGTATTAAGTAGTAATAACAGCAGCATAAATTGGAGTGTATGTGTAATTAATTATTTAATTAAAACTGGTTAATAAATAGTAACAAGAGAGACAAAAACACAAAAGAAACCAAACTTTATCCTACTTTTCCTCCCAAAACTAGAATCCCCTTCGTATCTCTTTAAATTTAATAAATTATGCGGATTAGCTGCAAATTAGGCGGCGTTTGGACAGTGATTAGGCGTTAGCCCTAATGTCCGCTAAACGACTTGTAAAACATTGTAATTGAATAATAATTAAACATCCTAAATAATAAATGTAATACTATAATAAGAGCAGACAAAGACAGAAACCAAACTTTTATCCTAATTTCTCCTCACAAAACTCAATCTCTCTCTCTCTCTCTCTCTATATATATATTCTCTCTCTAGAAATAGGATAGAAATGGCAGGAATGATCCTAAGAACAACGAATTTCACGAAACTATGCAAATTCTCACCTTCCATTTTAATCTAATCTCGTAACCGTTCATCAAAATCAGGGGCGAAATTCGCACAGCTAATCGAGGTCGACCTCGACTTATCATCCTCAGCTTCTTCTGCCACGTCACCTGATATTGCTACGGGTGTACGTAAGCTGGAGGATGTCATATATAATATAATTGTTCGTAGATCGGCCCCAGATTGGCTCCCTTTTATGCCTGGATCTTCTTACTGGGTACCCCCTCGTCGTCCACGTGGTGGTCATGCCGCTGGTCTTGTTGATATTATTGGGAATTTAATAGCAGGGATTCCGATGAGGACCGATGACGAGACTCTTGCCATGTCCTCTGTTAGGGGTTGGCCCTCCTCTGCCTACTTCATCCACGGTATTGTTTCTGTATATCTTTATTTTTTAATATCTATTTGTATATATATCTATATCTATATCTATATGTATATGTAGATGTAGATGCGTATGTACGTGTATGTGTTTAGGGAATTTTACAGACTTAGGGATTGGGTATTGTAGAAAATTAGATTTGTGAAATGCAATTTAAAAGAATTAATCCTATTAGTGTTGGATTATCTGTAATTTTGTTAGATTAGTTTTTTTATAGGTTTGTGAGATATTCATCCAATTTGTCTTGGTCTTGATTACATCCATATATCTATATTTGTATGTACTATGTATATTTATATGTTGAGGAAATTTTAAGATTAAGGGATTGGGGATTGTAGAAAATTGGATTTTGATGAGTTTGTGAGATGCCCTATAGTAGAATGAAGCCTATTAATGTTGGATTCTGTGAATATGTATGTGTATGTATATTTGTGTGTTGAGGATTATGAAAGATTGGATTGTGATGGGTTTGTGAAATACCCCTTTAGCAGAACTCATCCTACTGGTGTTGATTTTGATTACACCCATGGTATTTATTTACTATTTATCTTCTATACATGGGATTGGGGATTGTTGAAAATTGGATCTGTCCCTTTATCAGAATTCATCCTACTAATCTTGGATTTGTGTATATGTATATGTATGTGTTGAGGATTATGAAAAATTAGATTTTTGATGGGTTTGTGAAATACCCTGTAGGAGAGTTCATCCAATTTGCGTTGGTTTTGATTACATTCATGGCATGTATCTATACTCTTCATATACATAGATGTGTGTGGGTGGGTGTCTTTTGTTGGATTAGCTTTTTTGTATTGGTGGAAATTACAGATTTTGGTGGGTCTGTGAGATAGCCTTGAGCAGAATTCATCCAATTATGTGTTGATTTTGATTACATCCATGTCTACACACGGGATCAGGGATTGTAGAAGATTTGGATTTTGACCGGTTTGTGAGATGCCCTTTACCAGAATTCATCGTATTAGTATTTAGTGTTAGATTGGGGATACATCCACGGTATCTGTCTTTCTTCCATATTCTTTATTTACATCTATGTGTGTGTCTTTTGTTGGACTAGCTTTTTTTGTATTAAAAGATTGGATTTTGATAAGTCTGTCAAATACCCTTTAGGAAAATATATCTAGTTAGTGTTTGTTTTGATTACATCCACAATATGTATCTTTATTCTTCATATATATATATGCGTGTGTGTGTGTGTGTGTTGGGGTGGGGGTCTTCTGTTGGATTAGCCTTTTTGTTTCGAGGGAATTTGCAGATTTTGAGATTAGGGATTATGATAGATTGGATTTTAATGGGTCTGTGAGATACCCTTTTGGAAAATTCATCCATAGTATTTATCTATATATGGGATTGGGGATTGTAGAAGATTGGATTTTTATAGGCTTGTGAGATTTCCTTTACCATTTTCATCCTATTAGTGTTGAACCATGGTATCTATCTATCTATCTATATTCTTCTTTTATGGTATATAATATATGTATATGCATGTCTTGGGGATTAAGAAAGATTAGATTTGGATGGGTTTGTAATATACCCTTTACCAGAATTCATCCAATTTGGTATGTATCTATATTCTTCATATATATATATATATATGTGTGTGTATCTTTTGTTGGACTAGTTTTTTTGTGTTGAGGGGATAGATTTAGTGATTGTGGAAGATTGGATTTTGATAGGTTTGTTAAATTTAGCAGAATTCATCCAATTTTTTTTGTTGGTGCATGTATGTTTATATGTATGTACTACGTGTGTGTGTCTTGTTGGATAGATGTATGATTTTGTAGCGATTTACAGATTTAATGATTTGGGGTAAGGGAACTAAGTAGCCATAGCTAGTTTTCTTTTTTTCATTTATGTATAGACGTTCGTTATCTCAGCTGGCAGCTTATTTAGTGATTGCATAAATGTGGTTATGTTTCAATTCACCTATTGGGTCAGTGAACATGGAAATGATTTAATTTGCTTTGTTGATTTGCAGTTCTCATTTAAATCTTTGTCTCAGCTTGAATCTGTAGTGTGTGTAACTATTTTTACATGGCTTAGTTTTTCTGGGAAAACTTTTTAACAGATTTTAGAGAAAATATTTATTATTCAATACAGCTATTGAGTTCGAGCAATGACTTACTCATCAGTGGTAGTGAATATTGAATTTCAGTAGCATTGGACATGCATGCTATTCAAAACCTCTTTTCAGTTACATGATGTTTACTTCTGCTTTACTAATGTATCAGCAGAAAAGTGTACTTCTGCAAAGTTTATTTAATTTTCTGTGTTTGGTTTTATAGTTTCATGCGCCTTTAGGATTTCTTAAATCGTTTTGTAGTTGATTTCACCTACCAAAGCTGGTATGAGACCTGCTTAAGCTTTTTGTGTAGTGTATTATTTGTTCTTACTTCTCATCCTTAGGCGGTCAGTTTGTGTATAATGAATAACTTTGTTACCTTGTTTCGGCTCATGGAGATTATTTTCCTAGAATTACGTTTTTAAATTCCTTTGAATCAAAATGATGAAAGTAGTTTTAAGCTATTAGGACAACATGTATATGATTTTTAATAACTATGTAGAATCAGGTTAATATAAACTATTAGGCCTTTTAGCTCTAATTGGAACTAGCTGATAATTTAATTGTTTGGATCTATTTATTACAAGAAGTTTAAATTTTAACAGCTAGGTGTGGTTCTAAAAATTAGATTATTTAGTTTTTGTATTTTTTTACCGACACAGTCAACTTTAAGTGTTTGAGTTCATGGTGTCTTGTAAGAATTCTAGGTGTTTCTTCATTATAGATTTGAGAAGCTCTGGAAAACTGTGATCCCCCTCAAAACTGTTTTTTGATAGTTTTTTTTAATAAACTATAGCTACTGCCAATTCATTTGAGAGTATTTTATATCTTTCAAAATATGTTTTATTATAGTGTTCTGACCAGGACCATTCTTTTCGATAGCATGATGTGAAAAAAGTGTTGAGAAATCCTTGCCTTGAAACTGGTTCTTAATATAATGTGAGCATGCGTTTGGTGTATGATCCTCAAAGGCATTATTTTAAAATTGTTCTTCATAATGTGTATGTTTTAGAATATTTTAAAGATTTCTCCTGTATAGGCATTATTTTCTGAAGTATATGTTGTTTACAGATTGTGACTTTTTCTTAAGTGACGAGAGTGTATGTGTATCAAAACACAGTTTTTCAATTTCTTGAAGCATCCTACAAACTTACTCATACGACGTGCACTAAATTTATTAAGTCTAGACCTCATAGTTATAAAATTCTGCAATTCATTTATGGTTTTCTTATGCTATTCAGTTTCAGAGCAACGATTATAAGTACTACTTAGCCGATTTTTCCAAATTTGTCCATTACATAAATTGTGTCACATATTAGGACCAAGGAAAGAGAGCATCTACAACAAAAGTTGTTTGCTAAGTTTTTCAGTTCATCAACTAAATGAAGTTTAAGTATACCAAAAAAAAAGTCGTCTTTTCTGTAAGAACTTTAATGTACTGCTTAAGAAAGGATAAGTTCTTCATTGAAAGGAAAAGCTTTAAAACTTGGCTTTCTGCACTTGTTTTGGCTTTGTACTCGGCAGGGGAAAACAAAATCTTCTCATACTTCCCTGATTTAACCTGTCAGCATACACAGTAAGTCGGTGAAATATATTTCCTTATTTCTTAGTTCTGCGTCCCTTACTAAGCCTACCACAAAGGTCTTGGTAACATACTAAAATACATATCAAGTTCCAGAAATGAAGTTCAAAAAACATACCAGAGGATCATGCTCCTTTGCAGCTACAAACAAACCACCCACTAATAATCCATTATTTTCTAAATTAACGGTGAATAAACCTACTTGAATTTGCCATTATTTGTTGTTCCAAGACTCTTGTACCTTATTTTTCTAGTTGTATGGGTATATGTTTTTGATAGTAATAATGATTAGGTTGGAAGGTCACATTGCTGGAGTCAATGAACAAGCGCTGTGTTTTTCTGGAGCATGCAATTGGTGCTACACGCTTATCAAATGTTCAAGCAATACGAGATAGAGCCGAGGTGAGATTTTCCTTTTTCCCAATAAAGTGCTGCTACAATAAGATTTTAATTTGCTACATTTTTTTTCATGCTTTATAATTCTGTAATTTTAAGTGTTACAACTTTTACATATTTTACTGGTATAGAAGTTTTAGAATTGGCTTTGGGAACTCATGCTTAGCTTAGGGGTTAGGGCTTAGGGTTTTCGGGGCTTGGGGCTCTAGGGGCTCTGGGGTCTCGGGTTTAGGGGGTTTAGGGTCTCGGGTTTTAGGGTTTAGGGTCTCGGGGGTCTAGGGGTCCTAGGGGTCCTAGGGGTCCTAGGGTTCGGGGTTCGGGGTTCGGGGTTCGGGGTTCGGGGTTCGGGGTTCGGGGTTCGGGGTTCGGGGTTCGGGGTTCGGGGTTCGGGGTTCGGGGTTCGGGGTTCGGGGTTCGGGGTTCGGGGTTCGGGGTTCGGGGTTCGGGGTTCGGGGTTCGGGGTTCGGGGTTCGGGGTTCGGGGTTCGGGGTTCGGGGTTCGGGGTTCGGGGTTCGGGGTTCGGGGTTCGGGGTTCGGGGTTCGGGGTTCGGGGTTCGGGGTTCGGGGTTCGGGGTTCGGGGTTCGGGGTTCGGGGTTCGGGGTTCGGGGTTCGGGGTTCGGGGTTCGGGGTTCGGGGTTCGGGGTTCGGGGTTCGGGGTTCGGGGTTCGGGGTTCGGGGTTCGGGGTTCGGGGTTCGGGGTTCGGGGTTCGGGGTTCGGGGTTCGGGGTTCGGGGTTCGGGGTTCGGGGTTCGGGGTTCGGGGTTCCGGGTTCCGGGTTCCGGGTTCCGGGTTCGGGTTCGGGGTTCGGGGTTCGGGGTTCGGGGTTCGGGGTTCGGGGTTCGGGGTTCGGGGTTCGGGGTTCCGGGTTCCGGGTTCCGGGTTCCGGGTTCCGGGTTCGGGGTTCGGGGTTCGGGGTTCGGGGTTCGGGGTTCGGGGTTCGGGGTTCGGGGTTCGGGGTTCGGGGTTCGGGGTTCGGGGTTCGGGGTTCGGGGTTCGGGGTTCGGGGTTCGGGGTTCGGGGTTCGGGTTCGGGGTTCGGGGTTCGGGGTTCGGGGTTCAGGGTTCAGGGTTCAGGGTTCAGGGTTCAGGGTTCAGGGTTCAGGGTTCAGGGTTCAGGGTTCAGGGTTCAGGGTTCAGGGTTCAGGGTTCAGGGTTCAGGGTTCAGGGTTCAGGGTTCAGGGTTCAGGGTTCAGGGTTCAGGGTTCAGGGTTCAGGGTTCAGGGTTCAGGGTTCAGGGTTCAGGGTTCAGGGTTCAGGGTTCAGGGTTCAGGGTTCAGGGTTCAGGGTTCAGGGTTCAGGGTTCAGGGTTCAGGGTTCAGGGTTCAGGGTTCAGGGTTCAGGGTTCAGGGTTCAGGGTTCAGGGTTCAGGGTTCAGGGTTCAGGGTTCAGGGTTCAGGGTTCAGGGTTCAGGGTTCAGGGTTCAGGGTTCAGGGTTCAGGGTTCAGGGTTCAGGGTTCAGGGTTCAGGGTTCAGGGTTCAGGGTTCAGGGTTCAGGGTTCAGGGTTCAGGGTTCAGGGTTCAGGGTTCAGGGTTCAGGGTTCAGGGTTCAGGGTTCAGGGTTCAGGGTTCAGGGTTCAGGGTTCAGGGTTCAGGGTTCAGGGTTCAGGGTTCAGGGTTCAGGGTTCAGGGTTCAGGGTTCAGGGTTCAGGGTTCAGGGTTCAGGGTTCAGGGTTCAGGGTTCAGGGTTCAGGGTTCAGGGTTCAGGGTTCAGGGTTCAGGGTTCAGGGTTCAGGGTTCAGGGTTCAGGGTTCAGGGTTCAGGGTTCAGGGTTCAGGGTTCAGGGTTCAGGGTTCAGGGTTCAGGGTTCAGGGTTCAGGGTTCAGGGTTCAGGGTTCAGGGTTCAGGGTTCAGGGTTCAGGGTTCAGGGTTCAGGGTTCAGGGTTCAGGGTTCAGGGTTCAGGGTTCAGGGTTCAGGGTTCAGGGTTCAGGGTTCAGGGTTCAGGGTTCAGGGTTCAGGGTTCAGGGTTCAGGGTTCAGGGTTCAGGGTTCAGGGTTCAGGGTTCAGGGTTCAGGGTTCAGGGTTCAGGGTTCAGGGTTCAGGGTTCAGGGTTCAGGGTTCAGGGTTCAGGGTTCAGGTTCAGGGTTCAGGGTTCAGGGTTCAGGGTTCAGGGTTCAGGGTTCAGGGTTCAGGGTTCAGGGTTCAGGGTTCAGGGTTCAGGGTTCAGGGTTCAGGGTTCAGGGTTCAGGGTTCAGGGTTCAGGGTTCAGGGTTCAGGGTTCAGGGTTCAGGGTTCAGGGTTCAGGGTTCAGGGTTCAGGGTTCAGGGTTCAGGGTTCAGGGTTCAGGGTTCAGGGTTCAGGGTTCAGGGTTCAGGGTTCAGGGTTCAGGGTTCAGGGTTCAGGGTTCAGGGTTCAGGGTTCAGGGTTCAGGGTTCAGGGTTCAGGGTTCAGGGTTCAGGGTTCAGGGTTCAGGGTTCAGGGTTCAGGGTTCAGGGTTCAGGGTTCAGGGTTCAGGGTTCAGGGTTCAGGGTTCAGGGTTCAGGGTTCAGGGTTCAGGGTTCAGGGTTCAGGGTTCAGGGTTCAGGGTTCAGGGTTCAGGGTTCAGGGTTCAGGGTTCAGGGTTCAGGGTTCAGGGTTCAGGGTTCAGGGTTCAGGGTTCAGGGTTCAGGGTTCAGGGTTCAGGGTTCAGGGTTCAGGGTTCAGGGTTCAGGGTTCAGGGTTCAGGGTTCAGGGTTCAGGGTTCAGGGTTCAGGGTTCAGGGTTCAGGGTTCAGGGTTCAGGGTTCAGGGTTCAGGGTTCAGGGTTCAGGGTTCAGGGTTCAGGGTTCAGGGTTCAGGGTTCAGGGTTCAGGGTTCAGGGTTCAGGGTTCAGGGTTCAGGGTTCAGGGTTCAGGGTTCAGGGTTCAGGGTTCAGGGTTCAGGGTTCAGGGTTCAGGGTTCAGGGTTCAGGGTTCAGGGTTCAGGGTTCAGGGTTCAGGGTTCAGGGTTCAGGGTTCAGGGTTCAGGGTTCAGGGTTCAGGGTTCAGGGTTCAGGGTTCAGGGTTCAGGGTTCAGGGTTCAGGGTTCAGGGTTCAGGGTTCAGGGTTCAGGGTTCAGGGTTCAGGGTTCAGGGTTCAGGGTTCAGGGTTCAGGGTTCAGGGTTCAGGGTTCAGGGTTCAGGGTTCAGGGTTCAGGGTTCAGGGTTCAGGGTTCAGGGTTCAGGGTTCAGGGTTCAGGGTTCAGGGTTCAGGGTTCAGGGTTCAGGGTTCAGGGTTCAGGGTTCAGGGTTCAGGGTTCAGGGTTCAGGGTTCAGGGTTCAGGGTTCAGGGTTCAGGGTTCAGGGTTCAGGGTTCAGGGTTCAGGGTTCAGGGTTCAGGGTTCAGGGTTCAGGGTTCAGGGTTCAGGGTTCAGGGTTCAGGGTTCAGGGTTCAGGGTTCAGGGTTCAGGGTTCAGGGTTCAGGGTTCAGGGTTCAGGGTTCAGGGTTCAGGGTTCAGGGTTCAGGGTTCAGGGTTCAGGGTTCAGGGTTCAGGGTTCAGGGTTCAGGGTTCAGGGTTCAGGGTTCAGGGTTCAGGGTTCAGGGTTCAGGGTTCAGGGTTCAGGGTTCAGGGTTCAGGGTTCAGGGTTCAGGGTTCAGGGTTCAGGGTTCAGGGTTCAGGGTTCAGGGTTCAGGGTTCAGGGTTCAGGGTTCAGGGTTCAGGGTTCAGGGTTCAGGGTTCAGGGTTCAGGGTTCAGGGTTCAGGGTTCAGGGTTCAGGGTTCAGGGTTCAGGGTTCAGGGTTCAGGGTTCAGGGTTCAGGGTTCAGGGTTCAGGGTTCAGGGTTCAGGGTTCAGGGTTCAGGGTTCAGGGTTCAGGGTTCAGGGTTCAGGGTTCAGGGTTCAGGGTTCAGGGTTCAGGGTTCAGGGTTCAGGGTTCAGGGTTCAGGGTTCAGGGTTCAGGGTTCAGGGTTCAGGGTTCAGGGTTCAGGGTTCAGGGTTCAGGGTTCAGGGTTCAGGGTTCAGGGTTCAGGGTTCAGGGTTCAGGGTTCAGGGTTCAGGGTTCAGGGTTCAGGGTTCAGGGTTCAGGGTTCAGGGTTCAGGGTTCAGGGTTCAGGGTTCAGGGTTCAGGGTTCAGGGTTCAGGGTTCAGGGTTCAGGGTTCAGGGTTCAGGGTTCAGGGTTCAGGGTTCAGGGTTCAGGGTTCAGGGTTCAGGTTCAGGGTTCAGGGTTCAGGGTTCAGGGTTCAGGGTTCAGGGTTCAGGGTTCAGGGTTCAGGGTTCAGGGTTCAGGGTTCAGGGTTCAGGGTTCAGGGTTCAGGGTTCAGGGTTCAGGGTTCAGGGTTCAGGGTTCAGGGTTCAGGGTTCAGGGTTCAGGGTTCAGGGTTCAGGGTTCAGGGTTCAGGGTTCAGGGTTCAGGGTTCAGGGTTCAGGTTCAGGGTTCAGGGTTCAGGGTTCAGGGTTCAGGGTTCAGGGTTCAGGGTTCAGGGTTCAGGGTTCAGGGTTCAGGGTTCAGGGTTCAGGGTTCAGGGTTCAGGGTTCAGGGTTCAGGGTTCAGGGTTCAGGGTTCAGGGTTCAGGGTTCAGGGTTCAGGGTTCAGGGTTCAGGGTTCAGGGTTCAGGGTTCAGGGTTCAGGGTTCAGGTTCAGGGTTCAGGGTTCAGGGTTCAGGGTTCAGGGTTCAGGGTTCAGGGTTCAGGGTTCAGGGTTCAGGGTTCAGGGTTCAGGGTTCAGGGTTCAGGGTTCAGGGTTCAGGGTTCAGGGTTCAGGGTTCAGGGTTCAGGGTTCAGGGTTCAGGGTTCAGGGTTCAGGGTTCAGGGTTCAGGGTTCAGGGTTCAGGGTTCAGGGTTCAGGGTTCAGGGTTCAGGGTTCAGGGTTCAGGGTTCAGGGTTCAGGGTTCAGGGTTCAGGTTCAGGGTTCAGGGTTCAGGGTTCAGGGTTCAGGGTTCAGGGTTCAGGGTTCAGGGTTCAGGGTTCAGGGTTCAGGGTTCAGGGTTCAGGGTTCAGGGTTCAGGGTTCAGGGTTCAGGGTTCAGGGTTCAGGGTTCAGGGTTCAGGGTTCAGGGTTCAGGGTTCAGGGTTCAGGGTTCAGGGTTCAGGGTTCAGGGTTCAGGGTTCAGGGTTCAGGGTTCAGGGTTCAGGGTTCAGGGTTCAGGGTTCAGGGTTCAGGGTTCAGGGTTCAGGGTTCAGGGTTCAGGGTTCAGGTTCAGGGTTCAGGGTTCAGGGTTCAGGGTTCAGGGTTCAGGGTTCAGGGTTCAGGGTTCAGGGTTCAGGGTTCAGGGTTCAGGGTTCAGGGTTCAGGGTTCAGGGTTCAGGTTCAGGGTTCAGGGTTCAGGGTTCAGGGTTCAGGGTTCAGGGTTCAGGGTTCAGGTTCAGGGTTCAGGGTTCAGGGTTCAGGGTTCAGGGTTCAGGGTTCAGGGTTCAGGGTTCAGGGTTCAGGGTTCAGGGTTCAGGGTTCAGGGTTCAGGGTTCAGGGTTCAGGGTTCAGGGTTCAGGGTTCAGGGTTCAGGGTTCAGGGTTCAGGGTTCAGGGTTCAGGGTTCAGGGTTCAGGGTTCAGGGTTCAGGGTTCAGGGTTCAGGGTTCAGGGTTCAGGGTTCAGGGTTCAGGGTTCAGGGTTCAGGGTTCAGGGTTCAGGGTTCAGGGTTCAGGGTTCAGGGTTCAGGGTTCAGGGTTCAGGGTTCAGGGTTCAGGGTTCAGGGTTCAGGGTTCAGGGTTCAGGGTTCAGGTTCAGGGTTCAGGGTTCAGGGTTCAGGGTTCAGGGTTCAGGGTTCAGGGTTCAGGGTTCAGGGTTCAGGGTTCAGGGTTCAGGGTTCAGGTTCAGGGTTCAGGGTTCAGGGTTCAGGGTTCAGGGTTCAGGGTTCAGGGTTCAGGGTTCAGGGTTCAGGGTTCAGGGTTCAGGGTTCAGGGTTCAGGGTTCAGGGTTCAGGGTTCAGGGTTCAGGGTTCAGGGTTCAGGGTTCAGGGTTCAGGGTTCAGGGTTCAGGGTTCAGGGTTCAGGGTTCAGGGTTCAGGGTTCAGGGTTCAGGGTTCAGGGTTCAGGGTTCAGGGTTCAGGGTTCAGGGTTCAGGGTTCAGGGTTCAGGGTTCAGGGTTCAGGGTTCAGGGTTCAGGGTTCAGGGTTCAGGGTTCAGGGTTCAGGGTTCAGGGTTCAGGGTTCAGGGTTCAGGGTTCAGGGTTCAGGGTTCAGGGTTCAGGTTCAGGGTTCAGGGTTCAGGGTTCAGGGTTCAGGGTTCAGGGTTCAGGGTTCAGGGTTCAGGGTTCAGGGTTCAGGGTTCAGGGTTCAGGGTTCAGGGTTCAGGGTTCAGGGTTCAGGGTTCAGGGTTCAGGGTTCAGGGTTCAGGGTTCAGGGTTCAGGGTTCAGGGTTCAGGGTTCAGGGTTCAGGGTTCAGGGTTCAGGGTTCAGGGTTCAGGGTTCAGGGTTCAGGGTTCAGGGTTCAGGGTTCAGGGTTCAGGGTTCAGGGTTCAGGGTTCAGGGTTCAGGGTTCAGGGTTCAGGGTTCAGGGTTCAGGGTTCAGGGTTCAGGGTTCAGGGTTCAGGGTTCAGGGTTCAGGGTTCAGGGTTCAGGGTTCAGGGTTCAGGGTTCAGGGTTCAGGGTTCAGGGTTCAGGGTTCAGGGTTCAGGGTTCAGGGTTCAGGGTTCAGGGTTCAGGGTTCAGGGTTCAGGTTCAGGGTTCAGGGTTCAGGGTTCAGGGTTCAGGGTTCAGGGTTCAGGGTTCAGGGTTCAGGGTTCAGGGTTCAGGGTTCAGGGTTCAGGGTTCAGGGTTCAGGGTTCAGGGTTCATTCAGGGTTCAGGGTTCAGGGTTCAGGGTTCAGGGTTCAGGGTTCAGGGTTCAGGGTTCAGGGTTCAGGGTTCAGGGTTCAGGGTTCAGGGTTCAGGGTTCAGGGTTCAGGGTTCAGGGTTCAGGGTTCAGGGTTCAGGGTTCAGGGTTCAGGGTTCAGGGTTCAGGGTTCAGGGTTCAGGGTTCAGGGTTC